>OX276458.1:22710382-24128716 GCA_946251905.1 Cryptocephalus moraei | reverse complement strand
GAAACCATGCCTCATCAGAAAAGAAAGTCATATCTTGCTTGTCAAGGTTGTTGAGTGGGTTATTGTTATACCAGTGACAAAAGTGGATTCTTTGGAGAAAATCAGGAGGGCGGAGTTGTTGGACGACTGTAAATTTATATGGTCGTAGGTGCAAATGTTTTTTAAAGATTGCACGAGAAGATGAATAGGGAAGTCCTGAAATGTAAGAAATGTATAAAGTGTAGAATGAGGTAATCGATGATGGAAACCTATTTGTTGGGATATACGGCGTATGGAGGCATTTGGATTTTGTTGTATAATTTGATCTACGTTTTGCACAACATCCGGCGTGGCAACAGTTGAACGTCCAGTAGATTTTCCCTTTTTAACGCTGCCAGTGCCTAAAAATCGTTCAACTATCCTACTACAATGTTGTGCAAAAACATGATATTCTGTTTGTTCCTCTGGGTATGCTTCGAGAAACTGATCCAAAGGCAATTGCTGGAAATATATCCAGTGGCCATTTTCATGTTGGAATGCGCTTCGAAAATACGCCATTACAATGAAGGTTCAGCTGTTCAATTGTTAAAACCATTTTTCAATAAATAAATCGTGGTAATGATTTGAATTTAAAAATCAAGTGCAACAACTTCGTTCCGTACACAAACTGTTAAAATATTGCCAACCTAACAAAAATAATCACAATCATTAAAAATCACCCGGTATTTTGTATAGCATATGCTATACATATTTTATGTAAAGCGTTTTAAATTAATTTTAACTCAACTTGCTGCTATATGAAAGAGCAGGAATTTTTATACCACATATATGGAAATTTATACACCTATTTTAATTATATTAAAACTTAGTTCTATCTTTTTAAACAACTGTCTAATAGCGCAGTTAATGATGGATAAGGACTTCTAAAGTATATTATGACAGCAGGCAAAAGTAGTGGGAGCTGTCGGAATACAGTTATTTAGGTCTTGAAAGAGAACAAAATTAGAAGAATAGATTAGAATTAGAAGAATATCTAAATTTAGCTTGTGTTTTACCAAATGTATATTATGCCGAAATTTACGAAATTATTAAATTGGTTAATGAACTTTGATTCTAAAACGTAACATAGTGTGTATCCCAAATGATTCAAGCAAAGTATAAAAAATTGTTCACTTATGAGGTAAATAGTATAGAGAGATCGTCTTGGGTTTTTTAAATGGATAAGTCGTTCATATTATAAAGCCAAACATTCTGTTGGTCTTTGTGGATATGATTATATATACTGGGTGATCAAGAATGACCGTTAGAGTTGGCAATCCTACCTGGAGGATTTTTTTGCCTAAGGGTTTGCAACGCTACAACCAGATATGTTTATTTGACAAAAATATGATATAACAATCAGCGATAAGATTTAGGTTATGTGAATAAAAATTGACTCTTAAAAAATGAAACTCAAAATAAAGAACAATAATTTAATTAATCAGCTAAAGGCAATGCTCAAAATGCCCTCCATTTTGGTCCAGACATAAATTAACTCTTCTTTTTAGGTTCTAGAAGATATTCACCAGCATATTGGGGGTATTGTTTGCCACTTCCTGAACTATTGCCCCTCGCAGCTCTTCTTCAGTATGCAATATGTTCCTAAAGACATTGTCCTTCAAGAGCCCAAATAACGAAAAATCTAATGGAGTGAGATCTGCTGACCTGCTTTGCCACATGCCCTGACTATTTACTCTGTCGCCAAAATTCTCTCATAAATATCCCATAGTAGCCCGAGCCGTATGTATCCTTGCAGCGTCTTGTTAGAAATATCCAATTTGGCGCTCTTCGTCTGTTAATTGGTTTACAAAAGGCCTCAAAATGTGTTGGATATATCTCTCCGAATTGACGGTAAAATTAGAAAATATCGGCCCATACACCCGCGTCCTTAAGACTGCCAACCAAACACCAACTTTAACCGGGTGCAAATGTGTCTCTCTGATAGCATAAGGATTTGAACCTGACCAAATTCTGTAATTTTGTTTATTCATATAGCCGTTGAGATGAAACCAGGCTTCGTCGGAAAAGAAGATATTGTCAAGGATATCATTATTATTTAATATGTCATTGAACCAATTGCAAAATAAAACTCTCTGCAGGTGATCAGGAGGGGTTAATAACTGGACGATGGAAATTTTGTAAGGGTGGTACTTTAATTTCGTTTTAAGCACAGTGGAGCAACTTCCATATGATAAACCTTTAAAACCGTGAATTAGAACCACATGGAAAAGTAGAAGTCTTATGGGTAAGAATGAAAATTGGTTGAATAGGAGGCATAAGGATCAACCCTGTTTGAAGGCAGAGCTTTCTTAAGGATTTGGGAGGACTTCTTTGCGTTAGAGTTCTGATATCCTCGACAACTTCCTCGTTTAGAGTTGAAGGTCTACCAGTTGATTTTTGTTTGGTTTACGCTCCCTGTGTTTAAATAACGTTCAACTACTCGCATGCAATGTTGCTGAAAGACAGCAAAAGTGACCAAAGTCTCTGGAAACAACTCCTGAAATTGCTGGTATGTCGCTTCGAGAGACTACTGCCAACCAGTAATTGGGTTATAAATCCCGCTTCGAAAGTACGCTATTCCAATGAAAATTTCGTGTTGTAACGTGAAAACCATTTTAAATAAATAAATTTGAATTTGAAATAGCAAATTCAGATTACCAGTTGTACCATATAAAAATGAAATTGAGTATTGCCAACTCAAACAGTCATTCTTGATCACGTTGTATATAACGGGTGTTCAGTTAAATCCGTAATCTAGTAACCGTTGGAATTGTTACGAAAGAAGACAGAGCGAGAGATGGATGTCGTAGATTGATCCTGGCGCGCAATTAATGACAATTTAATTTTTTGAAGTTAGCTGTGACAGTTGGGTCTTGGTGCGGAGTAGCTTTGTTTTCGTGTTTTCGGGCTTAATTTTTCAATAAGCCATGCCTTTCAAAATAAAAATCAGTTGTTTTCAAACGGTCAGTTCTTATTTTTATTGTCACAACGAGCCAGAATGGCTTTTGCCATTTTGACAATTTACCATTTGTCAAAATGTTTACATCTAACCCATAGACATAATACTATATAGACTACGGATCGGTATAAGGCGCGATGTGCCCAGTGGGAGCGAGAGGCAAATAAATAAGGCGACTTGTCTCTCACTCTAAATGGGCGGAGCTAACAACTCCGTAACCATGACGCTCTAACCTCTACAGCCATATGTCAATCATGTGTCAACATAATCAAGAATTTGTTATCACTTATCTTCGAAAACTATTGAGAAAATATAAGAAATGAAAAAAAACTGTAAATATAGCGGGAAAATAGTGGAATTAAGAAGAAAAAGTTCGTTTTCTTAGAGTTTAGAACCCTTCTTCTTCTCTTCTTCTTAGTCAGCCCTCTGTTGTCCACTTCTGGACATAGGCCTACCTCATGCTTCTCCATGTTGATCTGTCCTGTGCTATCTGGAACCACCTCCTTCCCGCATATTGCTTGATGTCATCGAGCCATCTTCTCTGTGGTCTTCCTATGCTGCGCTTTGTCAGTCTTGGTCTCCAGTGTACGAGCTTGTATGTCCATCTCGACTGATCTTGTCGTGCGACATGGCCCAACCACTGCCACCTCAGGTCTGCAATACGGGCTATAATATCTACGACCTTAGTTCTTCGTCGGGTTTCTTCGTTTCTTATTTTATCCCTAAGACTGATGTTAAGCATTGTTCTTTCCATGGCTCGTTGCATTACCCTCAATTGATTAGCGAGTTTAGAACCCGCGACCTCCAAAATAAAGGGACGTGACGTAACTGACAAGGCAAGAGGTTAGATCGTCATGGTTACGGAGTTGTCAACTCCGCTCATTTAGAGTGAGAGACAAGTCGCCTTATTTATTTGCCTCTCGCGCCCACTCGGCACATCGCGCCTTATATCGATCCGTAGTCTATATATGTTATGTCTATGATCTAACCTAAGATATAAGTCAAAATGACATAAAAGTACCAACGGTTGCTAGATTACGGATTTAACCGAACATTAATATATACATCATTTTCGGATCGAAAATAATTGCCGTGTTTTTAACGTCTTTGCAAATCAATGGATGATTATCTTACCATGTGTAAAATTGTAATCGGGCCTGAGGCATTTCGACTTACTTATTTGATGACTTATTAAAATGCAGGAATGGCCTTTTGATAATAGTATTATCTTTTGTTAATGTGCCACTCCTCTTGAATTAGCACTTCCTTTCGAATCTCTTGAAACTTTTTCATATCACCTGCTTACATTGGGAAGTTTGAGAAGTTAAAATATTCTGACATATCATTAGAATGTAATGTTACCTGTTGTGGGTTACTCAGGTAGGCTCAAAACCACTTTAATTAACTTCTGCGTTCTGATTTTCTTTTCTCAATTTGATTCTATGTCCGAGATACATATAATAGTCCAAGGTCTCTATGATGGTTTTATCTATAGTGATGTTATATTAGATATCGTTACTCATAATGGTTGTTTTGTTGGAATCCATATGTGGATCAATTTTTCTAGTATTTTTTTTAATTAATTCATTGAGAATGATGTTCAGCTCATGCGTGTCGGTACTAATTATAACAATGTCATCAGCAAATCGTAGATGATATAAGTGCATTCCATCGATGTTTAGTCCTCTAGCCGCCCAATGTAGCTGTTTGGAGACAGTTTCCAATACTAGAGTGAAGAATTTGGGCCAGATGGTATCGCCTTGTCGTACGCCTTTGCCGATTGTAATTTTGTTTGTTTAAGAGTCCTCTTCTATCTTCACGTGGAAAGTTGCCTTCTCGTAGATGGTTTTAATGATGATAAAGTATCTCGAGTCCACTCTGGCATCTTCCACTGTTGTCAAAAATGCCCAGATTTCAATACTATCGAATGCTTTATGATAATCAACCAATGCTAGATGTATGATGGGAATATATTCTGTTGCTTTTTCTATTATTTTTTTATAATTTAATGTTTGTAGATGATCGACAGTGCTGAATCCCTTTCGAAGCCCTGCTCGCTCCACTGGTTGGTGTGAATCTAGTTTTGCGGTTAATCTATTGGTTACAATTCGCGTA
Organism: Cryptocephalus moraei; assembly: GCA_946251905.1. Classification (NCBI taxonomy): domain Eukaryota; kingdom Metazoa; phylum Arthropoda; class Insecta; order Coleoptera; family Chrysomelidae; genus Cryptocephalus; species Cryptocephalus moraei. The sequence goes on along the minus strand of OX276458.1, from coordinate 24,123,624 downwards.
AAAAGATTATAGAGATGTGACAGTAAGCTTATAGGCCTATAGTTATCCAAATTTATCTTGTCTCCCGTCTTGTATATGAAAACAATCATCGCATTGTTCCAGGATTCGTGTAATATTTATTAGGTGTTTAGAATGTTTATACAAAATTTTAAAAGTGAGATAATCGATATCGTTATGGAATTGCTTTCAGTGGGACTTATATTTGTTATCTCGCTAAGCATTTTTAACCTTTTTCTTAACCTTAACCTAGCAACTAGGTAAAACTAGGCCTCCACAATAGTTTTCCAATTGGAATAATTTTTTCAACTATCAGTAGCAAAAAAAATCGTTAATTAAAACATAATCAGCTTGGTTGAAAATTGTTTAAAATTCGTGTTTCTGGATAGATCTAAATCTATGAATAAATTTTCAAACATAATTCAAAGGCATTAAGAGATTCATTTTCACTAATTGTAAGATATTGCAAAAGAAATGCAACATTCTGTCCTAATATATTTTTATTATTTGTTTTGTTAAAACAAATGTTAGGAAATACCATGAGAATTCGTATTTCCCGGCGTATTTTATTTTTCCCAACGAGAATTACTTGTAAAGCTTCGCTCTAAGACGAGAAGTATATGTACTTACTAGTGTGATCGAATAAAAAAATAGTCAAAGCAGGCTATGAGCTAAAACACGCATGTCTTTTCCTAAAATTCTTCTTTTTTAGGTTATTAATTAGAAATGTCAAGTTACACGAGACGATGTTGTCAAAGCAAATCAAAAGTTTTCTTTTAGAATCCTATTTTAGAAATGGAGTAATGCTGGAAAACGGCGAATGGCAATATTCGTATGTTGCCTGCTACGAAGAATTCCAGGAACATTTTCCCGCCGAAGCTGCCAATCACTCGTATGACGATGTTTACCGAATAATAAGAAGAACTGTGGAATTATTTAGAGAAAATGGTGTTCAAAGGAAAACAGGTAGTGGAAGACCCAGAAGGAGATCAGATGAGGTACTGAATAATGCGAGGAAGATAATGGAAGCAACTCCATCTACATCCATTCGAAGACTGGGTCAACAATTAAATTTATCATTTGGTACTACACAGCTAATTTTAAAAAATGATTTAAAAATGTATCCATATAAAGTTCAAGTCTACCATCAGATTCTACCCCGTGATTTTCAACCTAGAATAAATTATTGTAATTGGTTTATGGAGAATCTCAATAATGACGAAATTTTGGATATAACGTTCTTCACTGATGAAGCTTGGTTCCATCTTGATGGGTACGTGAATTCCCAAAATACGAGGCACTGGTGTACAGAAAATCCTCATGTGTTTGTTGAGGCGCCCCCTCATCCAGTTAAACTTGGACTTTGGGTTGCAATTTCAAGAAGGCGGATCATACCAATTTTTTTTCATCAAAACGTTAATGCGAACTTTTACATTAATCAAATTCTTACACCATTCATTGAACAGTTGGACGATATGGAACTACAAAATGGATTTCTCCAGCAGGACAACGCTACTGCTCATACAGCAAATCAAACTTTAAATTTTTTAAATCAATTTTTTTGTGAGAGATTAATTAGCAGAAATTTATGGCCACCGAGATCTCCAGATTTGACAAGCCCCGATTTTTTTATTTTTTCCTATTTAAAAAATAATGTCCATAAAAATCGACCTCAAAACTTGCATGAATTAGAATTGGCCATAACGAGACAGTTGGAAGAAATAACACCTGAAATGCTTGTCCGTGTTACTGAAAATATGAAGCGCCGCGTACAGTTATGTTTGGAAAATAATGGACAACACTTTCAACACCTTTAAATAAAATGCTGTTTTAGTTTTGTCACTTTTTTATTTCAAAAATTAACTTCAAGTTGACTTTGTCAGTGTCAATTAGTATTTTCGGTTGTCTGTATTTTTAAATTTAGGAACTAAGTAAAGACATGCGGCTCTTTTTTCATGGCCTGCTTTGACTATTTTTTTATTCGATCGCGCTGTAGTTATTTCTGTGTTATGAGTAAAGCATTTAGACTCGGTATTATAATAACATTTTGCTTTCTACATTAACGTGGAAATAATATCAAAGGAATTCCGACGCGAATTAATAAACCTTGCAGAGATGGTCTGAAGAAATCTTTAGTCATCTTTCGCTCAAGTAATTATATTAAATTCCTTTTTGCTACCCAAAACCGGATTACTGTACACGGCGTGCGCGTTCCATCTTATAACCATTCTTCGTTTGTTTATAATCGAAGGGAAATTAATAAGAAGCTTAGAGATATCTTAAGGCAGCCAGCCGTGGATTGTTCTCGAAACGAATGAGGCAAATAGAAGAACTGAAATTGTTGCGTAACCGTAGTGTTTATTTAATTACATTCCGGGAATATTCTCATTTAAGACAATAATTGGGAGAGTACAATGAAATTAAATTTCCCACACGTTTATTGGTAAGTACCGAAGAACCCCTGAACGTCAACTGAATGCTTTAAATTCTACTGATGTAGATTTTTTTTTTGTAAAAATATACAGGAATCCTTCGTCAGGACTTTTTGCACTGTGGCTAAAGTAATTATCGGAGGAGTTATTGAGAATTTTTAAAAAGATTTCAGGGTTAGAAATTACTCCAAAACACGGTAAATCACAGTTCTGATATTTAAGAATTTGCGAGCTGCTCTTAATGAATTTACGCTGATTGAGTCACTGTTTATCCCGTGATTTACAATTTAAATTGGGACGGATTTCCCAACAAAATTCGTTATATCAAGAGTTTTGAAGTCGACTGAGAATTCGAGCTGGTGCATTGTACTGGAAATCGTTCATCACAAAGCTCACATTCATATATCGTACATATATGCGCTGCTATATTTTAATGGTCATTACTTGTGTTCCAAACCATTGTTAGGAAATACATACATACACACCATGGAGGTGGATGTTGAATTGGTTTAAAATGAAGCCGCGTGTATATGCCGGGCTCTTGCCGCTTTATATGTATTTGTTTATCATTGTGTTCATACCGAGAGGATTGTGCTCTAATAACTTTACTTGGATGCACGAGTCATTGAGAATGTAACCCTTTTGGGGAGTGGGGTGTTCAACTGATCCGCATTCGTATATTTTACAACTTTCTAATACATCAGTACATAGTAACAGAAAAAGTATAATAAATAATAGGTCAACGCATGAATTTTTTGTGGTTTCATTACTTTTAATAACTAAAAGCGAACGATCCTATTTCGAAGTGTTTCTCTTGTGCACGTCAAATTAAATAGTAATTTGTGATATATAAAGGAAATAGGAATTTCAGAACAACATGTTACCGACTGCCAAATATTTGTTATGAGAATCTGAAAAAGAATAACGTTTTGGAACTAATTAGAACTCATTTTTGTCACGAACCCATTTTAATTAAAACTAATTGTAAAATTTTAGTTTTTAGGTTACTGAAAACAATTTCACTAAAGCGGTCACTATGGTCGCTAAAAGGGTCACTAAGACCCCTAAAAACTATATTTAAGTAACTGAAACTAAATAGTTAGCGTATGCAGTTATCCATAGATTAAAAAAGTAATGAAGGTTGGGGGGAAAGTTTGCATACGTTACATGTGTACAATGTGTAGTAAACTGCAGTGTCGATTTTATAAGAGAAGCCCTTAATTTTGAAGCACACTAAAATTTTAACTATTCGTTAATAATAATCGAAATTGTCTGTGGCACAAGGCACTAATTTTTTTAACAACGCGTTAAGATTGAGCTGAAATCTGTAATCAACTGTAATCAATAACTATAATAGGTATTTATGTAAGTAATTCCAGAATAATAAAATATAACCTGTAAGTTGCTATTTATAATATCAACCTATATAACCACAATACAACACAAACTGAATTCAAGAATAATTAATAGCTATATTTCAAACAAAAATTTAAAGGCATTTTCATTCTAGTTTTGTTTTTAATATTTGCTTGGCTTATGCTTTTGCTAAATTATCATTTAATTCTGCCAATATTTATAATCATTTTTGATAGTTTTCTCCTTAGTTTCCACAGTACATCTTTGCTTTTCATTGTTATTCATTCTTTTGTTGCCTCGCTTTCTATGTGTGCTCCTTGTGTTTTTTACGCATGAAGCACATTAAATTAATAGTACCCAGTAGGTATTTATGACAAAAACGATGGATTCCATTCATGATTCTCTTATTATACGAGTATTGATGAACTGGAGGTATATATAGTTATACAGGTACACAAAATAATGTAAACGAAAATTAGTTGCAGACTGCAACTGCTAAAGGGTAGATTCCCTATACAAAAATTACCAAAAATATTGATGTAAATGAGGTATCAAATGGTTTATATCACGATATAACAAGTTAATAGTTATTTAAGTCACAAGGAATGTAAAGACGTTTTACCGTTCGAGGCAAGTGTGTACGAGCCGAGGCGAAGCCGAGGCTTGTCACTTGCCGAGAATGTTAACAGTCGATACATTCCGTGTGGCTTATTAGATTTTTCACGCTACCGTTTCAGGTTTCCTCATAATTCTTCAAAAAATGAAAGTTTGCTTTAGTTTGGACGGTCGTCACTGTCATCTAGTTGACTGCATTTGCGTAACTAGGTTACCCGATGAGACAAATTTAAACAAACTGAAACGTGTCAAGAAAAATTCAGAAATGGATATTGATGAAGCTGCGTGGAAGCTGCTAACATTGCTTTGCGGTGTTTGTTGCCGAAAAAATCCAGGACGAGGTATGAATTCACGTACGAAATCTTTAAGAAGTGGTGTTTGAAGAAAAATGTGATATGTGTGTCGGAAAACGTGATGCTACTGGGTTTTTGAAGCGGAAACATCAAGGCTATCAACCCCAAAAAGTCGCAAGTGTTAACACGAGGGCAAATTACGAAATTCATAGACGAGGCTGTAGATGAGAAATATCTTTTAATCAAGGTAATGCATTTGTTAATTTCTATATGTTGTAAATATTAGTGAAACAAACTCCAAAGTACAATTCTTGATACAAATATTGGCAAAAACCACGATGTACAATTATTATTCCAATCTCGCTCTTCTCGTCAAAATTGGCAACTCCCCTCCTCTCTTGTTTTTTTTATTCCAAACAAACGGTCGGTTCCCAAGGACGACAGGATACTGGGATGGCACGTCATCCCATAGACCACAATCGGTTACAACATTCGACCTTTCCTGACATCCTCTGAGTGTCCTCACTCATGTTGCGTTTGTGCTGAAACTCGAAACAAACATTTGATTCTTGCCACATCCCTAATCATGGGTCATATAAATATAAGCATATCTATGTTCACGAGGAGAGAAGTGAATTGTTAATTAATCATTGTCTTATCGTACTAAATGGGGGGGGGCGGGGGAATTGACATGGCCATGTCAAAAACAAGGAAATGTTATTTGATATACTCTATCTAGTCAAAACTAAATCTAACTTATCCATGGTACCACAATATGATCACCGAGTACAGGCCTATACTCATGCCAGTGATCGCTCAGGTATTCCAGTACTCTTACCGTTACCTTAACCTAACCTTACCTAACGATCTGAAATAAAACAGGTTGAATTGGCCACTCATTATCTATACAGATACACAAATGGTCAACCCACTCTATTACAACGGTAACCAGTACATCCTGACAACACTTACAACGTGAACATTACCGTTCACCGAACTAATACAGTTCTCCTGACCCCACCAGGTCAGCTTTCTGAGGCTCATCAATGTGTATCCATGGCCGCATGTTTTCAATGCCGGCCACATTTTCGTATTTCACCTGGGATCGAACCGCACCCGGGATGTCGGCTACTCGGTAACGGTCCTTTCCCAGGTCCTCCACCACACGGAAGGGTCCCCGCCATTTCGGTGTCAACTTCTGACTGGTACCCTGCGCCGGTAGACTGGTGACCTTAATCAGCACAAGATCTCTTACGTTATATGGGTGTGTTCTCGATCGCCTCATATCGAATCGCCGTTTTTGGTCAGCCTGGTATTGAACTGTATGAGACTACATACGTTCTCGTACCTGCGTGACATCAATTCCGTCACATCCTTCTGGTGCCAATTTACCCTGTGAATAAACACGGTATCCCATTAGTGCTTGACTAGGTGTAACCCCGATACTCCTATTGACAGTACCGTTTAGCCCCAGTTGGATATTCAAGATATTTTCGTCCCAACGATTGTCATCGGTGTGTGCCCCCAGTGTAGAAAGTGAGTCTAATATAGTGCGGTTGTAACGTTCTACCTGTCCATTTCCACGAGGAAGTGCAACCGCGTTTAAGTGATGGCGAGTGCCAATTTCAAGACAGAACTCTTGAAATTGTTTACTCGTTAACGCCGTTCCGCGATCACTTATTATTCTATTGGGTACCCCAAATACTTTTATCACATCTCTCAAACATTTTATGGCAGTTCGGGTTTTAGTATCCCTTACTGGGTAGATTAAAATAAATTTTGTAAATGCATCAATCACTACAAAGAGTTGGGTATTTCCAGTTTTTGTCTTTATAAAGGGACCTAAATGGTCGATATGTATCGTATGGAATGGTTTTGCTATTTTTATTATTGGATGCAAGTATCCAGGAGGTTGTCCAGCTCGGTTTTTATAATAAATACAATCAAGACAATTGTTAATATATTTCTTTATGAACCGTCGCATATGTTCAAACCAGTATTGACTTGATACGAGCTCCAAGGTTTTGGCTAGGCCGAAATGACCTATGTCATCATTAGACATGCGCATCAACTGAAATCTAGCGAACTTTGGCACGATCAGTCTGAGACCAAAATGGGTGATTCTATAAATTCTTCCTCCCTTTAGAGCATACGTCTTAAAAATTTGTTTATTATTGTCTAAATCACCAGACTCCAGTATTTTTTTAACACCTTGTAGATGTTTGTCTCGCTGTTGTAACGCCAATAGCCAGTCGGATTCTTGAAGTACCGTTACACAAACCGACACACTCTGTTCCGGCGGATTACGACTAAGAGCGTCAACATGTTGCATTTGTTGACTACTCCTATGCTTTAATTCGAATTGGTATTCGCTCAAAGCTAATACCCATCTACCTATACGAGCATTTACCTCACTTTTAGCAAACGTGCTTTTAACGGCCGAACAATCAGTGATCAATGTAAACGGTCTCCCTAACAAGTATTGGCGAAACCTTTTAACGGCCCCTACCATCGCCAACGCTTCTAACTCGAAAGAGTGGAACTTCTGTTCATCTACTGTAGTTTGACGACTAAAATACGCTACTACTTTTTCACCCGTTTCATGAACTTTTACCAAAATTCCCGCTAGACCCCATTTACTAGCGTCGGTATATTAAATGATCCTTAAATTGTGGTCGAATAAAGCGAGTACTGGCTTTGAAATTAAATTTTGTTGCAGTTGCGTAAACGCTTCCTCCTGAATTTTACCCCGAGTCCACTGGACATTTTTAGACAAAAGGGTAGCCAGTGGTTTGGATATACTAGCGTAATTTTTGATGAATTTAGGAAAATATCCCGTCAAACCCAAATATTGCCGCACTTGGTGTACATTTGTAGGTCTAGGAAACCTTTGTACGGCCATAATCTTATTACAACTTGGTTGAATATTTAAACCGTCGATTCTGTACCCGAGATATTCGATTTCTGATTGCAAAAAGAAACATTTAATTAGGTTTAACGAGAATCCATATTGCGAAAAACATTCCAGAACTTTTTTTTAGCTTGGTTAATCATCACTCACTGATTTAAGTTTCACCTAAAAAGTTTACATGCGAATTTTGAATAGCTAATTGCTTGCTTACCTGGGGGCAATCTCTACGCATATGTCCAATTTGCTTACACCGATAACACCGCTGGGGCAAATTTATTGGCGCTTCGTTCCTATCTTTATACGTATTATGGCTAGTGCTTTCCTTAAGTATTACTTTCTTATTACTATTTTGGTTGAGTACCTTAAAATGTGCCGCTAAAATATGTGGTTCAGATATATTTGCGGTCTGAACCGAAATTTTAATGTGTTGATCTAGAATACCTCCCATTATCAAATTTACTTTGTCTTCATTACTTATAACTAATTTCAGTTGATTGATCAAAGCAAGCTTATTGAAACAATATTCATATAGACTTTGATTTGGTTTACAAGTGTGTTGAACTAGCTCTTAGAGTAATTTGTGTAAATTTCTTTTTGGAATGAAATTTTGAATAAGCATTTGTTTCCACTCATTCCAAACAAACATCCTCGTTGGTAAACTGCGATACCATACCTCAGCAGGTCCCCGGAGTTTACTTAACGCTAAATGAGTAGTTGTTTTATCATCCCATCCATACATGAGAGAAAATTCGTCCACCGCATCCAACCATTCAGTGACGTTCTGATTAAGAGGATTAAATTCCTCAATTACATTGTTATTAACGAGGAAGTTACTTACCGCTGGCCTCTCTTCGCTTACCTGACTCCTCACCTGAACCAGTTTGTCCATACCTTCCAACAATGCCTCTCCTAATTGAGAAATCGACTCAGACCTTCTACCTTTTCTGAGACGTGAGCTGCCCGACCTGCTCCGGCTCTGGCTTCGTCGCCCGCGTTCATTTTCCTCCAATCTACGACGATCCCGCTGCCTGAATCGGCGCCTTTCACCCCTTTTGGAGTCCTCGCTCTCGGTGCTCCGGTCTCCTGGACTTCGTGCCCTCGAACGCTTCACCGATTTTGACCCTTCAGCCCGATCGGCCCGATGGCGCCGTTCTCGATGAGACCGCTTCTTCTTCGGCATGTTGCGCAACTTTCACTTAACACGTCCTTTACGCTTACACCTCGCACCCGTTCTTTATCCCACTTCTGATGTTGTAAATATTAGTGAAACAAACTCCAAAGTACAATTCTTGATACAAATATTGGCAAAAACCACGATGTACAATTATTATTCCAATCTCGCTCTTCTCGTCAAAATTGGCAACTCCCCTCCTCTCTTGTTTTTTTATTCCAAACAAACGGTCGGTTCCCAAGGACGACAGGATACTGGGATGGCACGTCATCCCATAGACCACAATCGGTTACAACATATTAATTGTAGACGGTGGTCGGTTTGGATAGATTTATATTGGGTTTATACTGATAAAATACAATGACGTGTGTCGAACGATATGAACATATAAACATATGAACTAGCGTGTCCACAAGCGTGTTGATCTATTCTACATATGCGCGCGCACGTCGTCCTGCATTTCGCCGGTGTCACACGTGGAACCTCGAAATGCACGGACAACCAACTTGCGCGGTTCGTGGTCCCGATGCGACGTTCAGTGGCGGCGCTCGCCCGCATAATGACATAAAATTTATAACCCAATTTGTTCCAGACTGTTATAATAGTAGGAATCGCAGGAGCGTGCCGAACCGACGAGTTCTGTAGAATGGAAATGCTTCATGTTGTTGACCAATTTCAGAAGGATACAAAAGAATTATTAAAACATGAAGGTATTGTGAAAAATTCATCTTTTTCAAATTGTTCTTTGTATTTAATTTTAACCAATTGTTAATTGTTATATAATTGTTAATCTGTTTTATACAATCCTGTTATAATAAATCAACTTGATTTACTCTTTTTATTTTCCTAAGAATGTAAATGACAGTATTTACATTCCGTTGTCAAGGAAAAATAATACACGAATGTTATTTGCCATTTTCATGCTACATATCTATGCATATAAGAGCGATTTACGATAGGGGCAGCGTGAAAAATGGTATTATATTAGCTACCTGTTATGTAAATTTATAACTAATTTATTTATAATAAGTTTACACTTTCAACATACACTTGTAAATAAAGTAGTTCATGTTCGTTCGAATGTTTTTGCATACCTTCATAACCGAAATCAGTACAAGAAGACTACAAAACCATATTCGATTACATCCTGTAAAAAAGGTATGCCTATTTATTTATGTATCTATATTTTCAGTAGGTACATAGACAATATAGATATACGCAGTTACCACAATAAAAGCATTATAAGTAGGTAGTCGATCGCCTATGCTAGGAGCTCGTGTTACTTTCACTAATTCCAGTAGAATATTTTTTTCAAAGACCTACAATAATAAATGACTTAAAAACCGACATTCTCTGAAAAATCTAACCGCCTGTTAAATAAATAAAATAAACTTAACGGGGACGTCAGCTTGTGGGACGCAGAATGGCCATAAGATCTACTTTCATTAACGTTTAATTTTAACATAATATTTTAAAATTGGCACCTATGAGGTAAAAGGCTATTCGTTGTTTGTAAAGGAGACAGTTATCCACTTGTGCCAGAAGCTCCTGTTATTTAGACTATTTATTAGAATAACTTCTTTAATTACCTTCGGTCATAGTCATATAAATGACGTTAGAAACCGACTTTGCCGTAACAATGTAACCGTCCGTTATCCAAATAACATAACCTTAATCAGGACACCAATTTGTGGGACACAGGATTGTCATAAACGCTATTTTAATCTTTAATTATAAAGTATTGTCTTGGAATTGAATTATATGTGTAATAAGACTATTCGTTGTTTGTCACTTACTGGGATAATAATCGCTTGATTTTCTTCATAATCATGGTAGTGTCACAGTCCTAAGGGCCTAGGGCTCAGAGGGAAGCTTGATTGGGGGTGGTAGCTCAGAAAAAGAAGATAGAGACGTAAACAAATTCAATAATATTTATTGATCAGCAAATACAGAAGAGAGAGAGATAGAGAGAGAGAGACCGTGTTAAAGGCCGACAAAAACAAACTGAACATGATAAGAAAGTCAAAACACAAAGAATGACAAAAATAACATGTTGGTGTATAAATGTGTGTTTTCAATAAGTCATCAGGGGACCTGGAAGGGTAGCTGGTGCAGGGCTCACATCACGAGGGACAATTCCCCCCACAAAAGGGTAGCAGGCGGGAAAGCAGGTTAACGGGCAGCGTCACAGGATGCTGACATTTGACTGACACCCTGATCGGTTTCGATCCGTATTTATCCGAAATAATAATGTTTATAATTTCCTGTGCACTGTGTGTTATTTTTGAATATACGTGCCTCGCGGGAAGGTTCTTTTATGAGGTGAGGCCTTGTCGAATTTGGTGACTGCTGATACCGCTGTGCTTGGTTCCGTTTCGTGAGGTCGTCTCGCGACAGTAAAGGCGGAAACAGACTATCGTCACGTCACGTGAGTTCACGTGCTGTCACGTTAACTCACGTCACTTTGACGTAACCTCAGTCTGGTTCTAATACATTTAAATACCATGTGAAATATTACTCCGCACTTTTTATCCGTGACGTGAGTTAACGTGACAGCACGTGAGCTCACGTGACGTGACGATAGTCTGTTTCCGCCTTAATAATACCCCAACGACTTGTTCCCGATTGTTGTCAAAAATCTCATGCATTCGCGTTCAAGATAAAGGATTTCCCCTCAAATCCTTTTCGGTGTACCCGAATCGGGACGTCTGTCGAAAAAATGAATAAATTATCGATTCATCCCCCGTTGCGATCACTCGCGCCTCTCCACCAAAACATAGATAGAAACCACCTCTCTTACGTTTTACTATCGGGATCGGGCCCGACCCTAAAAGGGACTGTTTGTACGTCAGCTCCCCGTGGCCCTCCCTAAGGTTGTTTTTATCGCGGAGTAATTCATCTGCAGTAACCTATAAAAGCACAAATGAAACGAAGGCTCGCGCACTCAAGCCGGAAAACGGCCACGGCTCCTACTTTGACCCCTGTCGGATAAGGGCGACTATTCAATAACGCCCCCCGTTCCATGAATTATTTAAATTCAAATTCCGGATTTAAAGATGCATTTCGAGTACGGGACGGCTGTTCTATTAACGTAGCCGTTATTCAAATAGCTGATTCGCCTTTGGCGTCTTTAACGTCACTGAATCTCGTTTGAATTTACACAGTAAACGTTTCTGGATTACGTCCTGTAGAACTATGCATTACTCTAAAAATCCTGCGAGTCTCTCTCGTGAATGACCGTTTCGTCGCAATAATTCCTACTCGATTCAACACCGCCCCACGTCATAAAATAGAAATCTCTCCTCTTCCAAGCCATATAAACAAACGAGAAGTTATGGTAGGCAATTCTATGTGAGCCTTCATTATCAGGACGATCCCCGGTAGACAAACGGCGGAAAGATAATGAATGGTAATTATGGAATATTATTTATTTTAATAAAACGTGTGGACCTTGACGCGATTTTGGCCGATGCAGATTCGTTGGGTCGGGTAAAGGTTGCGAGGGAGGCTTTTCCCCTGGAAATACTTCCTCATCGTAGCCCGGACAAGAGGTGAATTTATGAGAGAGTTAATGCGTAAAACATGAATTAATAATGTGAAATTCGAAACGAATATTTCGTCACAAAATTCTATATAGATATGTTCTAAAAGTAGCCCTTCACTTTAATTACAAAGTAAGTAAACAAATGATGCACTGTGCTTCATGCTGCACCAATAAAATTGTTTAAAGAAATAATCAGCTCATAATGATACAAAAAGTTAAACTTCTGGTAAACTATAACAGTAATATGAAGTTCTCTTCCTTTTGCCAAGTTTTTTCCTTAGGTGTCTTAATGCGAATATATTATCTGTGTCAATCTTCTGGGTCTAATGCCGCTTTGCTCTTCAATTTCCTTAGATTGTTTCTCTATTCTGGCTTTTAGTATACTCCCGTATAGTCTTCCTACTGACGACGTTATGCTAAGTCCTCTATAATTGCCGTATTCACTTCTGTTTCTCTTTTTGTAAATAGAATTTATATGTGAAATTTTCCAGTTGGTTGGTATGTTTTCTCCCTTTAAGCATTTGACATGGTGCAAATTATTTCTTGTCGTTGTCGTGGCATGCCTTAATAGCTCAATAGGCAGTTCACCTGGCCCTGGAGCTTTATTATTCTTTATTGGCAATAAAGCCTTTTTCACTTCTTCTACCGTGAACTCTTCTATTTCTATTTCTCCTACTTCTTCCGCATTCAATAGTACGTCAATATAGTCCCTTCGGTTTTCTGTTAGTTGTCCGCTATAGTAGTCTTTCCATATTTCTATTCTTACAGGAGTTATTCTTTACACCGCATTTGCATATTTCCTTAAGCAGTTTATAGTTTTCCAAGCTTCCCTAGACCTAGATCCTCCTATCTTAGAGCCAACATGTTCACAATTATTGTCCCAGCCCGAGCTTCTTGCTTTAATTATTCCTTTCTTATCTATACAGGGTGTTAGGGGTTTGACTGCCTTTTTTTTAATAGGTTATAGTATTCATCAAAACAAACAAAAAAAACCTTATATAACAGGTGTCCTAAAACCAACCGTTTTCGAGAAAAAAATTAGCAAACTTTTAATATTAAGGTGTGAAAATTCAATTTTATTAAAGAATGACACATAATTTTGTACATGAAATGACTATAAGATGTATTCTTTTATTGTATTTATGTTTAATTTGTATCAAAACAATCTTTTCTTTAAAGAATACAATTTTTTCCAATCAATAGAACTCGATAAAATGGCTACGATGTGGTGTGGCAACACCGCGAAGGTATCGCAGGCATCGCGAAATGAGAGCCAGACAGTGACACTAGTGACAGTGACAGTGTGCATCTTTGAATTCGAAAGATACGTGTGATCGTTACGGTTTCTTTTCGGTGCAGGACCTCCGTTATATAAGGTTTTTTGTTGGTTTTGATGAATACTATCACCTATTAAAAAAAGGCAGTCAAACCCCTAACACCCTATACCTATAACGATTATATTTTTTGCGATTTTCTGCATCGTTTGTAGTCAGCCACTTAAGATATAACCGATTATTCTGTTCCACCATGCCTGTCAATTTGTTTGTCCAACAGAAGTTTCTTGCATATGTTTCTCTTGTTCCGACTTTTTCTGATGCCGCATTATGTAATTTTGCTTTTGGGTTTTCATATATTTTCTCGGACGTGTCGAATATCTCTCCTTCTAATTTTTGTGCTAACTGTAATTTGTAGAGGACGCTAGTGGGTTCATTCCTTAGGTTATCCAGATTGTATGCTTTAACTTTTTCCAAATTTGCTTAATTTTTGTCTTTTGTCGTTTGTCTTTTTTTACTTAATTTCTACTGGTGATTTTACTAGAAAATGGTCTGATCCACATTCAGCTCCTCTCCACATCTCTACGTCAAACGGTCTGGATGATATTTGGATGGATGATATTTGTTAGTAACAATATAATCGAGTATAGGTCTCAAGTTTTTTGTTTTTTGAGTTTATGTATATTTCCTAATCTCTTTATGTTGGAAGAATCCGTTTAGGATTTTTAATGAGTGCTGTTGGCACAGATCGATCCGTCGTAATACATTATCATTTACTAAAACTTCTCCGTGTCTTCCGATTATTTCACTATCAAGGGTTTTGCCTATCCTCCCGTTCATGTCTCCTAACATAAGAATCTCTTTATTTGTTTTATATAGTTCCTTGGAAATTTTGTCGAAGGAGTTTTCCTTTGTGTTTAAATCCTATCCAACGGTAAGGGCCAGGATTACAAAAATTCTTATATCTCATTCATTTATTCTTATGTCAATTGTTAAAATTCTTTCATCTATTAGGTTCCAATTTGTTACATTCGTTTCCAGCTTCTTACTTATTATTACTATCACGCCGATTTTAGTTGTTTTATTTTTGCTTACTCCACTCCAGAAGTGAGATACCAGATTACAGATATACTTTGTCCAGTCAGAGTTGGAACGCCAACAAAAAGACTTAATGACTTTTTAAGTAGTGAGAAGCAATGCCGCCTGGTCGTCCATGGGCGTATTATTACGGATTATCACACGCCGGAGGGCATAGGGTCCAAAGGGAGTGCTCTGTTTGGGGGTGTAGCTTGGTAGAGATGGAAAGACAAATGACGACATGGACAAATGTTTATTTAGGCACTAGACTAACAGGGGAGAGAACATTGGAAACAAAGTCTTAAGGTGAATGAGCAAATGTAAGAAGCGAGAAAAAGGTTAAAGGGAGGTGGTTGCTTACTGTTGGGTGACGATGGGCAGCAGGCGCGAGGCTCCTCCAGTTAGCGGCATCTCGAAGGGCAGACGTTCAGACGGGCAGCGTGACAGGGTGTTAGCAGACTGATTCTTGATCTATCTAATCGATCCGTATAAATACGTTTCGGTTGTTTTATGATCGTGCCTGCCGCTTACCCGCGCGTCGCGTATCGTCCTTCGGTTTAAGGTCGCCTCGATGCTGAATTAGCTTGGACGGCGACCTATTTTCCCTAATTGGGGCTGCATCGCGACAGGATAATAACTCTAACAATGAATTCACTTTTAAATAGCATAAATAAATGGCACATAAATACACACGCCACTGCTTTCTCGAGTATAAGTGCCGAAGAAGACTACACCTGCTCAATAGAAGAAGAAGAGGATACAAACGAAGTGCCGCTGTCGTAAAAAAATTTGCGACCCAATGGACCCTTTAATTCTTTATCTGTAGATAACCATACATTCACATATACGATTTCGCTTGGGCGACTGCACGAACACGAACACCTGCATTTTAAATTACACCAGTGTATTTCTGAATTATCAAAGAAATAGGTCCCATGGTTTTGTAGAGAGATAACGGGCTCTTTTCGAATGTCTTCGGTAAATTCAGATTTTCTAGAGTGTTCCAATTGCTACTGGTTAGAGTATACCAATCCACTAAATAAGGACGATCTTCCTAGATCGTACGTAACTCAATGGTAAGACAAATTAGTAAGTCTTACTCAACAGATCTTACAAACAACACAACTGTGTCAGGAAGCAACAGATTCCCTTAACTAAATGACGCAAATTGCTAATATCTAAATTACAAAGTCTGATAATGAGGAAATAGTCGATCGGTCAATTAAACGTTTTTTAAAAGGCCTCTTTATTCAATGAATACCTGTGCACTAGCGCTTATCACAAACACTGATTATCCGTAGCCATAGGCCCCCTGATGTTCGCTGCTTCTAAGGATCTCTCTACTTCCGGCCCCTTTAGAGAGCTCGCCCCGATGTTGATCTCTTCTCTCCTTGATGTCCGATGAACACATGCTCAGCTCTCCCTAAGAGCTCGTGTTAGCTCGTATCAACGCACGGTCGACGGTAGTCCCGTATCCAAACAAACACAATCCGTTTTATTGTTGTTAACGAAGCGTACCAATCAACACGTTGTTTAACGTTATTTCGGACCGAACCACGAATTCACCAAACAGATTTACAAAGGACAATTCTATTACATGGGCCCCTCAGATTTTGGGGTTCTCCAGCCAAAGGTTTGTCAAAATTACCTACTTAAACGCTTTCAAAATTCCGAACCGAATCTCACTGTGTTAAAACTTTATTAAAATGCTCAAAAAACTAGATAACTGGGCCAAAGTGGCCCAACCATCTGAACCCACTGGGGTCCCTGAGATTAGTCCTCACCGTGTCGTCTCCCTGGGAGAATGACCCCTTCCCTATGACCGGATGTGATGTGACAGTCAATCATTGAACTTAAATCTTCTCTCTCTCTCTCTCTCGAATCTTAACCAATCCCTGCTTTCTTAACACCCCACTTTTGATTTCTTTTCTCCCACCATAAGAGACACTCAGTCACGTACGCCGCTCTTCTTCCACAGTTATTCTCAAAACGGAAATAGATAATAAATGGTTTCAATGCCAAAATGAGTCAGATTTTAGCGTTTACTGTCTTATGTACGGTGTGATAGCAGCTAAACTAACCGGAGAATCTCGTTCAAACTTACGCAACTCATAACCCAATAGTATAGAGCCGACTGAAAACATTTCGTAAATTAGGACATATGAGTAACTAGTTTTCAAATTTCAATTTTCAATTATATTTCTGAAATTAATATTCCAGGGTGTCTTTAGAACTTTGGCCCTTTGTGCAATTCAAGAAGTTACTCAATAAGTCCTGGTGTGATGAAATATAACAGCCCTAAATTTTGCTCTCATTAAACAACCCTTTTACTCTCTTCTTTAAAGCGTGTAAACAGCTTCTAACGATAAATTTAGAGTCGATTTTGATTCATTGCCATACGTTATTTCGGATAAAATGCAAGAAAGTGGCATATAGGAAGTGTCACGAATACTACATAATATTTCGTAAATCTCAAAAAAAAACATCTGGTGTATTCAGTTATGTAGTTAAAAACTTTATTTGAGTTCTCTCCAAGCCATTAATGCACTCAGTTAACATTTTTCTCCAAACTGGAAAGCAGCCAACGTCATCTCCATGTTGAGAACCGAAAATTCGTGTCAGAAAACTATTGAGTGTGTGTATTTTTTCGAAGTTTGTTTTAAATTTATGTATATAAACAAGTTATTGTTTACATTTTAAAAGTTCTCGTCACCCACATGGCTTCAAAACAACCGGGATCCCGCGAAATCATTTTGAGGTATTTATGTGTAGCATATCCTCGAGGATAGACAGTTAAATTCCTATTGTTTATCCTCTATATTGTCTATCAAATACACATATTGATGTGTATTATAAAATTTTTCAAATGGGCTTTGATAAAATAAATTACCACGTTCTCTTATCAATTTTGGTTTTGTTACTCTCCTCACTGTACCTCACTCTTTATTTCGTTACATTTTAAAACAGAAAGTAATATGTGGAGGGGTATCGATACTCTGAAATAAAATAACAACTAATATTCCACAACATCTAATTAAAGATCCTAATTATTCTTAGTTTTTATGGATAATTGTAACATCATTGTTTCTCAAAATTTGCTCTGTGTTTCCTAAAAGCATACTCCATTGCCATATCAGAGAGAAAATGATTGATTAAACAACCGGTTTGATTTAAAAAAAAATAATTTACGTGCTGCAAGAGTTTAATTATCGTATCATCTAAATAAGGCATGAGCAACCCGCGGCCCGTGGGCCGCATGCGGCCCGTCGTCATGCAACGTGCGGCCCGCCAAGCTCCTGCCGATATATAGCTATAACCGAGCTATAACCGATATTTGTACGGAGAATCGATTCGAAATTCAATATAACCGAAGAACTAGGTGCATTAATACCAATGAAAGGAACTACAACAGGTGCAGAGCTGTACAATGAATTGAAATCGATGTTGCAAAACTTATCGATTCCGTTGAACAAAATTGTGGGCATATCAACTGATGGAGCGCGAGCAATATCAAGTATGAATGTTGTAGTCTCTGGAACGTTATTCAAAAATATGAAATGTTAACAGGGAAAGAAATATTTTTCAACCATTGCATCATTGACCAACAGAATCTCTGCGCAAAAATTTTAAGATCCCACATGTCACCAAGCCTATTATAACACTTATTAATTTTCTCAAATCTCGCGCCTTGAATCACAGGCAATTTAAAGAATGTTTAAAAGACTTGGAAAGTGAATATGGTGATGTAGTTTACAATACAGAAGCACTTATGTTTGCGAAGTTATTTTCTGCAATGAAAATAATTAAAAGCGACCATCAATGGAGACTAAATTACATACGATTAGAAAGTTGTGTGCGAGTTGCTGTGTCTTCTATATGTGCAAACATAGACCAAATAGTTGCAAATAAGCAATGCCAAATTTCTCATTAAATACAATAAATATTTTTTATATTACATAATATTTTTTGTTCTTTTATTAGTATTGCTCATACTATCAGTTTATTACTTCTTTAGTTCCAATATTGTACCCACCTAATAGGGTTATTTTGTTAAATAGATATGTAGACTGGAATAGAAAATTTATGTTCATCATCAAGTGTTTGAGTTTTTCATATGCGGCCCGAACAACATTTTCAGAATTGTAAGTGGTCCGATCTACTCACACAGGTTGCTCATCCCTAAATTCTAAATAGCTATTTATAAAAATGCTTTAATATAATATGATTTTCAATTTAACTCGGATGTTTGAAATCGTTGCACCTATACAAAATATTCAGTGATTGTCTTCCAATGCTCCACATTACATCATCGAAGTTTCGGTCAATGTGGTCGTAGATTTTAGTGTTCTAGTTTTACACAGAATGTATTAATATATTTTATTCATTTTTGCCATATAAACTGACGTTTATTGAAGTGAAATCGAACCTATAAAGTCATTGTTTACTTTGTTTATTTACGCAGCGGATTAATACTTTTTTATTCAATTCTGCCGTATAAAGTGACGTTTAATCTGTTTAAATTTGTTTTCGTCGTTGTCAAGTTTGCGGCACTGAAGTTGTCATCTTGTCAAATTTTCTCTTCAAAATTGGACTTACTCCGCTAAACGTCAGTTTATATATGGCAAAATTGAATAAAATGTTGTAATACACTCGCGGATACAATGCACGTTTAACTCGCGATATTAACGCGCTTGCAGCTGCGCCCCGCGGGCGTTTATACATATCGCTCGTTAAACGTTCATTTTATCCGCTTGTATAATAAGTAACTATTACGATTTTGCTGTCAACTCCTTTATTCGTATGATTCTTATAAATATGGAAATTCTATAAAGCATCATTTTAACAACACTGATGTCTTAGTTTGTTAACTAGTTAATGTTTCCATGTGATAATATCTATCCAGCTATGGTAGTCAGTCTATACAATCAAGATAATTTACATGCAATTTCTAATAAAGACAAGAGAAGTAATATCATTAGCATTTTTACATTACCTTATCAACCATTACATCTACCACATTGCCATTCCATGTTTACGTGCGTATCTTAATAAAATAGAATACATCCAAGTATGTAGAATGATTGCTGAATTTAACTGTGTAATTATGTAAATTTGTCAGGAAGTAGATGACCGTTTGGAATAATACATTTTATCGTTTAGAACATATTATCTGGCACAGGACCTGCGCACTTTTTACCATGAGGCGATATATTCCGATTGAATCTCGTACGTCCCTTTTTTATCCAATTGATCCCAAAATCCGACTTACAGTAATGCCCAACGTATTTGGCACAATGCCTGTTGTTATTCGGAACTTTGTATAACACGACAAAGCAGAGCAACGTTACAGAGAGAACAGTGGAATTTCAAGCCAGGTTTTATCGGTAAACATAATTTTCATCGATGTGAAATTGGCCGAGATTGTAATAAAAGCGAAATTGTTTTGTACGGTTTTAACCGTGTTCAAATATCGATAGCAGGCTTGCTATACATGACGGCGAGCGCTTTACAGACTTCCCCTCGGCCGAAAGGTGTTTAAATTAGTAGTGTTGCACAGGAAATAAACTGCGATACTATTATTGAAAGTGGTTGTTTAATGTCTCACTCTAATTCACGACACTTTACTACTGTAGCGAACTATACCGAATTATTCGATCTAATTGTGCTACTAATACATTTAATTCTCATCGAATTTAATGCTTTGAGAACTAAAGTGTATTGACTGGACGAACAAACCGTTTTAGTACATTTGTCGCGCTTTATTTTTTACTTTCTCATATGGAGTACCCATATAATAAGAGAAAGTATTGTAATCACGCTAAATGACTTGGAAAAACATGTTTTTGGAAACATGTCTGTGTGTGTATGTATAAATGTATGTATATATGTGAGGGAATGGGGTCAACGTTTTCTCAGAAACTGTAAATAGGGGAAAGATGAACTTTTGAATTTAGGCTGAATTCTCTGAAAACTCGTGATCACATAAATTTCATCAGAATCAGTTAAGGGCAAAGGTCATTTTAATTGTATGTTTTAGGTTTTTTTTGGAGTATTTTAAAAACTGGTCTATTTTTTAACCTTTGCATGTTTATTTTACTATTCAATTCTTATTGATTGCCTTTGATGTCATCTTGCCTGATCTTCTGTGAAGGGCCCTTTACTCTTGTGAATTTTCTGTTTTTCTCAATTTTTCTCCAAACGGCTTTACTAATTCCTACCAAATTGTAGATTTGAACTGACCTAATTGATGACTGCAAAATATTATCTGAGATATTTTTTTCTAATACGTCCCTAAAGGACACTTGAATAACGTGGCCATGAAAATTTGGTCCATTCATACGAAAAAGTCTTATGATGTTACACATCCCTATTTTTAATTGAGTTGTACCTCCATTCGTATTAGAAGGGCATATCTCTTTTTCGTTATTAACAGCGTAAGCGAGGGTTCCAAGGTATGCTCTGAATTTTTGATGAAGTTTGTTAATTTCTGCCATTGCGCCGTTAAGTCCTTGATATGACCGGGTTTAAAATCAATAAAGCGAAATCCGTGTGAAAGTTTCACATTATAAAGTTCTGGCCTCGGAGTGTGAATGCCTGTATTAATTATGAAAAATCATGAACCGGAACTTTCCGCCTGTCGGTTTGAGATAAGAACTCCGCCGGGCGAATCCGGAATGGAAAAAATGAGCGAAATAATCGAATCAAGATATCTAATTACCGGCCCTTCCGTATATTTCCGGAGGAGATGGTTTTCATTTGATTCTCGGGTGATTGGCGAACGCTCCGGTTTACCAAGAGCCATCCGTTAAAATCACTTTTTGACAAGCTGATGCTAATTCAAAAATGATTTATACGTAATTAGTGGAGACAAATCATTCTGACGCGGAATGGCACAATTTCAAGTTTTACAACTCGTAAAATACGGACTCTCAAGGTGTTTCCAGTATTCGAAGTTACACAAATTACTGGGAACTTACGATTCATTGACGCTTTTACAGGATATATGACGAATTATTTCCTCAGTGATACGTATAGGGACTGCTCAAAGAACTTCAGAGAAATAATTAGGAAGTTAACGTTCGGCCATTCTTAGTGATGTGAAGGGGTGAAATTTTTGGGTGTATCCCATCTCGGCACATTTTATTGCGGTCAATTTTATGACACCTTGTCGGTTCATTTCTAATATACCCATCTCGGCACAACGGATCGAGCATGTACACACTACAATAATCTCTCAACAACTCGGCATAAATCTAGGGAGATACCTTCTTGATAATACGGTATTGTAGAAAATAATGGTAATTGACTGTTGCGCAAAAATTTGAGAAATCTATTTGCGCAGCACACCGTATACGAGTGAACGTCACGTGATACGCTCGAATATACGTTGGAAACGCAAGGGGGCAAGGATCACCCTATGGACATCACCCTATGCCGAGATGGGCACTGTAGAATTGAGTACCTGCCTAGATGTATGCCGATTTGGGGTATAATTTTATCGTTTACCTGCTTCTTATGCCGAGATGGGAATCGCTGAAATTTTTGACCGGCGGGCAATTTCGGCAGTAATAAGTTTCGATAGGGGACAAAATATATTTATGCAGTTATCAAGCGAAAATTATTAAATGTATGTCTATAGAATATGCAATAAATAGTGTGCAACAAATACAAAAAAAACTTAAGTCGTCATTTGAATAATACTCGTGTTTTAAAAGTATGTACTTACTTAAATCCCAATCGTGGTACCTAATGTGACGATGTGATAACTTTGTTAAACATTTAAAGCGATCACAGTGGTAATAGTGGAAACTTAAACAACTAACTACTTGGAAAACTGTTAAAAAATGTATCAAGTCTAAAATAAGTTAATACTGACTAATAATAGCTGAAGCTGGTAAGAAGTCCTTAGAACATAACTTTGTTTGATAATTAAAAGACAAAATTTCGAAAAGTAATATTTTTTATTCAACTAAGTGATTTTTTTTAATAATAATGACTGAGATGAAGATTTAATAATTTTTTGTAATGTTACGTCTCAAAAATTCAAATTATTCAAACTGTTTTAGACAAGTTGCAGACCCTATTAATTTTCACACTGCCGCTATCGTAAATAGCTCTTACATACATAAGATACGTAGCATGAAAATGGAACATAACATTCGTGTATTATTTTTCCTTGACGACGGAATGTAAATACTGTCATTTACATTCCTAGGAAAATCAAAAGAGTAAATCCAGTTGATTTATTATCTTGCCGAGGAGGTTAACAGTCTTTTGTTTAAATTTGTCGCATCGGGTAACCATACTTACGCATATGTCAGACTGACATATGTCAGGCTGACGTATGTCAGTCAACTTATGTCAGAGTGTCGCAATAGTGGTGCACACGAGACGAGATCAACACTGGTTCGAGACGAGACGAGACGAGACATAAATTCGTCTCGTCTCAAATAGTCTCGAAGTCTCGATTTTTTTTTTAAGAAATTGCGATTTAAGAATTTTCTTTCGTTTGTAAAATGAAAGGCCACTAAACTCCATAGTAATGAGGACGAAAGCGCAGGTAAAAGGATACCTAATAAAGGGTCAGGATTAAACCGTGCCATTGTCCAGCAAGGGAGTAAAATTTATGATTAGACCATCGTTTTTTTAGAATTTTGGAAGGGTTTATTATACAACAGACACACGGACAGTGGTGTGAAACGTCTATCTGAGGTAATGGACATATTTAACAGTAATTTTCATTCATTCATTCATTCATTAGTAACGTAGTTTCCCAAATTTAACAACTTTTCTGATAGGTGAACATCTTGGTAGGTATTAATGAAATTTCAAGTTTACATGTTCCCCAAGTGCGATGTTGTAGGTATTGTTGAGACATATCCCGGATTGAATAAATTAAAACTATAGCTAATCTGTCTATTACCGTCTCAAATAGTTCTAAACATAGGTTATTCAGCTTCATAATAAGGGCCTAATTAGTGCTCTTTAATTTTATGTCCAAAACGTATGTTTTGATTAATCAAAATATCTTTTCTTTTCTGAAAGCGATAATATGAGGTAAAAAGGTTATTTTACTTTTAAAATTTGATAATTCTATCAAATAATACCAATTTCACATATAATATATAATATACAGATGACATTAATTTTTTATTTGTCCTTATAAAGATATATAGTTTATTTTATAAGTTTATTTAATAACTTTGTTTTATAGTTCGTATCCTAACAAGCCTATTTATTAATGATACTTATTTTCGATTTTGTACCTGTTCTCTATAATATAATTTCTTCAATTCAATATTTTCTAAAAATGAAATATTCTTTATCAAAACATAACATCAATAAAATACTACTGTACATTCCTTCACCACACCTGTATAGGTACTTCAAAGAAAATTAGTAAATGTTATCAAAAAGTATACGTTTATAAAAGTACCACCTATATACGTCTATTTATTTCGAGACTTTTCGAGACACGAGACGAGACGAGACGAGACCTGTACCAGATCGAGACGAGACGAGACGAGACATAATTTTTGGGAATTTTTCGAGACGAGACGAGACCATGTCGTTTCTCGTCTCGTCTCGTCTCGTGTCCACCACTATGTCGCAACGATTATAGACTACCAGGATTGCTCAGTTCGCCGAATCTGCCTCGCAAACTCTGTGACGTTACCACTGGAGTCAACCTCGGAGTGAGATATAAAAAGCTGTAAACTCGTAAAAAACTTTTATTTTGGCATACTAAAAGTTGCCTCAAAGTTTCATAAAATCTCGTGTCCTCGTCTTTAGATATTGATGATCAAATGTCACAAAAAATCAATTTTTCGTAAATATCTCACTTCTAACGGTAACGGTTTCGATGCAATTTGCATCTATAATAAGGATGGTTAAGCGAAAAATTCTCTTAAAATTATGTTCAAAACATTTTTAACAAAACGGTTAACCATGTTTGAGATAGAGCATGGGGAAAGCGCTCAGCCATACATAGTAAATGCAATCATTATGACTAAGCCCCGGTTTATTTATCTTACTGTAGTAAACAGTAAGATTTATCATAGTGAACTGTACGGTTTACGTACGTACTCTACGTAATTCATATTTACGTACGATATCCACATCACGTCATCCAAGATCAACACGTAAACGCACGACTTCAGCACCGGTGGTGACGTCACAAAATTGTCCAACATTGGTCAAATGTAAATGAGCAACCCTGGTTTAGTCTATAATCGTTGAGAGTGGGGTACGTCCAAACTAAATCAAACATTTCATTTTTTGAGGAACTATGAGGAAATTTCCAACGGCAGCGTGAAAAATGTAATAAGTAACACGGAATGTATCGACTGTTAACATCCTCGGCAAGTGATAAGCCTCGGCTTCGCCTCGACTCGTACGCACTTGCCTCGAATGTAAACACGTCTTTAGATTCCTTGTGACTTAAATAAATATTAACAAATTTGCGCTCATGAGATGCGGTAATTGATAGTTAGGATATTGCTTATTTTTCTTTGCACGCATTTGACAATACCTTTCCTAAAGTTTTGTTGGGAATTCCTCGAAATTATCGAAGTCGTAAGACATTCTGTATAGTAATCAAAATATTTACAACGCAATGGAATCTTGAATTACCTAATACAGCACTGGAGATCACGAAGAGTGCATACATAGTTTAAATATTGTCAAGGGACGGTATCTTGAATTTTTCAGTTACCAGGAAGGATTGTTTGCTTTCCATAAAGATTTCCCGCGCCTGGTACATCTCCATTAGTTTCCATACATCCGATTTTATCTCGAGTTTGTTCAGCCAAGGATAAATATTTTAACTGGAGATGAAAAGTTAATTATATCGGCAATCATGAGAAAACGCAAATGAAGAGAAAGTTATAAAGTGATAAGTATCAGACGTTTCCCGTACTGTAACCACGTCGGGATGTTTGTTTGTCGAACTATTCGAGGAATGTAAATGAAATTTTATTTAAAATGTGTGTATGTAGGGCTCGAGTTGTTTCTAGGTTAATGGTGAACGTACGGGCTTAGTTCGAGGGCGAGAGTCGGCGTGTTTTCCGAATTTTCCGAGCGTTCCGTTTTCTTGTTTTCCGACCGGCGAAGGCCACTTACAAACATCCGCGATTGCCTCAATCACCGGGATTTTACCCTCTACCCCAAGAGATAAACCTCCCTCACGATTGACAATAAACCATCCCACCGACTCCGGCCGGGTACGTTTGGGGACGCTAAAATTTTACTTTGTCGCACATAACAAGGGGCTACTGCAGATTTCAGGTTTATTGATCTCGGGATAAAAGGCCAGACGGAAAAATAAAATTTTAAAATTGTCCCTGGGGGATTTTTCGTAAATGTTCGGTGCGAGCACACACACCTATAACATACGCAATACGAAGGCTAGGTAAGAAATATATTTCTTTCAATACAAGACGTCAACACTGCTACACTGCTACTTGATCGAAAGACATATTTTACAATGAACTATATCCAAGTGTTGCACGTGGGAACCTGAGATATTAGAGGGGGCTTTTAAAAGAAGCAAATGGAATTGATTGAAATTTCGAAAGACATAAAATCAATTCCGCAGTAATAACAGAAACAAAAAACAATTATGAAGTGGTTCGATAAACACAGATAATTATACAGTTTTCTATAGCGGGGTAAAGCAAAATCAACGTGCGGCTGGTGGAGTTGTCATTGTCATAGATAATAACTGGAACAATAAACTTGAATACTGTATTGATATTAATACTAATAGGCCGTGAACCGAGTCCAAAAAAGTGTCTCATAGGAAACCACTTCAAATTTAAAATATAGATTGCCCTTCACGCGAATGACCGAAATGTGCAAGCCTGGCTGCTTTGAAGTGGGGCGTTTAATGGGGGTATAGTTTAAAAGTCACCCCTAATTGAGGGTGACAAGAAACCAAATAAAATTTGATGGGTTGGTTTGTTCGTGATGCCAAAATTATGCCAGACACATAGGGTGGGTGGGTCACCCCGCCACCCATCACCAAACAGAGCAATTTTAGCGACACACTTTGACTGATAGGAAACCGGCTCAAACACCCTATGTGTCTGGCATAATTTTTTTAGTGAACTGTGCATCACGAACAAAGCAAGCCATCAAATTTTATTTGGTTTCTTATTGCACTTTGGGAGCCATAATTATGGGTAACTTTGATATTACACCCCCATTAAACGCCCCACTTCAAAGCTGCCAGACTTACACATTTTGGTAATTCGCGTGAAGTGCAATCTATGTTTAAAATTTGAAGTGGATTCCTATGAGACACTTTTTTGGACTCGGCTCACGGCCTATAATACCCATATCAACGAAATGATCATAATCGCGAGACTTAAAATAGAAAGAGGAAATTTATACATAATAGGTGAATAAGCACCTGAGAAAAGTAGGCCTCCACGATATCGAGACAAACCCTCGGTCTCGGTATCGGTATCGCACGAGACCGAGACCGATATCGAGACGATTGTAATCCTTTGTCAAGTCTCGGCAATACCGAGACGAGAGTGGAAAAATTTTGTTTCAAAGAGACCGAGACGATACCACCCGCAGGTCTCGGTATCGTCTCGGTATCGTGAAGGTCTAGAAAAAGTAGAGGCAAAGGCACAGAAATGTTTTACAATAACTTACAACAACAAATAAGCAAATATAAAAAAACAGACCACCTGCTCATACTGGGAGTATTTAACATTTAAATAACATTTATTAATTAACATTTAAATTACTCAACGTAATACAACTCATATCGCAATATAAACATTTAAAGGGCAGCGGTGGTAAATACCGTGAACACAAAATGCTTTAACTGTACAATAACAAAAATTCATACAACTGTCTAAATATCAACAGAATCAGCGTCTAAAAAGAACCTACCCGAGTGCGGGAATTACTTTATTTCGTCTATCAACAGAGTTATTTCATTATAAAATTTGCTCTTAAACGTAAACAGACAGTAGACATCTTGGATTGAGATCTACACGGAACGAGAGAATCCTTCACGGAAACCTTTCTGGGCCTACGACTACGGTCGGGAAGGTTAGGTTTGTTTAGTTTGGCTTGGATAAAAGTATAAAGAAGAATAAATAGTTCATTATATTAAACTAGATTATTTAAATAAAATTTTCTCAGAAAATATCGATTTTTCTCACAAGAAGCTATCTCCCAATGTCATATAAGCCCTTTTTACATAATTTCCTAAATTTTTATAAAAAAATTGCGTGTGTCGACGGTCTTTAACGTCAACACCGTGAGTTACAACAACAAATACGCAAATATAACAAAACAGACCATCTGCGCCTACTGGGAGACCTAAATGCAAGAGTTGGTAATATTCCCATATTAACATTGTTGGCTCGTTTGAAGATATTCATATGAACAATAATGGTAAAATTTGGAGCAAATTCGTTACATTTAATGGACTTAGGCTGACAAACACATTTTACACGAAAAGAAATATAAATAAATATATCCGAGCAGAACGAGGGTCACGATCACTAATTGATTTCATAATTTCCAACAAATAAACTGAGATAACAGAAAAGGAGAATTAACAAACAGTGAAGTGAAATATAATATATATTTGCTACAGGCAGAAAGCATTACAAGCCCATACCACCAAAGGTTAACTCAAGAACTGCTAAAATCTGACAAAACAGAGAACATAGAAACTAAATGCCATAGAATAAAGACAACAGTATTAAAGAACTGATGAAGTACTAGCGAAAATGAAAATGAATAAATGGGGAAGAGGTTTGAAGATATATAATCAAAAAATGGCAGACAGAATAAAACAAAAACAAAAAGCTTATAATATCTACAAACACCTACAGCAGAAAATTTGGGGGTATATTAAGAAAAAGTTAACAAAGCAAGAAATATTGCCAAAAAAATACACAAAGAATCATGGGAAATATTTATCAGTAACATAAAGACGATATACATCGACGACAAAACATGAAGTTATGAAACACATAAGCAACAGTGAGAGAGAGAGAGAGAGAGAGAGAGAGAGAGAGAGATTCTACAGCTATTAATTTGGTACAACACCAGTGGGAAGGACACTACAAAAATTTGTGATATGACGAAAATATTTATAACAAGGAATATATAAGAAAGGAAACAAAACTGTGGACTTGATCGAAACTAAAGAACTTGAAGAAGCACAAAAAAAACAAAGAATAGAAAAGCCACAGAAACGGATGAGATGAATGCAGAGCTAATCAAATATGGTGGCATCATGCTAAAGTTTTCTTACCTTAACCTGATAAACATGTACTCGATAAAAAGTTATAGTAGCCAAGAAATGGAACCCAGCGGAAGTAAATTCGCTTTTTAAAAAAGGAGATAGACGAGATACCTCTAATTACCGTGCGATGAGTCTTCTTAATGCCGGTTACAAAATGTATTCTAAAATTTTTAATCAAAAATCACAGACCATATCAGGTAACATTATACTATAAGAGCAATTGGGCTTTAGAAAGGGACGTTTTTGCATTGGCGCTGTATTTGTGATAAGACAGATAATTGAAAAACGAGGAGAATACAATTTAGGAACACACAGCGTTTCTAGATTACGAAAAAGCTTTGTACACATTTAAAAGTTCTCTATTATGGAAAATTTTAGAAACCCAGAGCATATCAATTCCTTATTAACGCTGCTAAATGCTTATAACCCATTACGAGTATCCTCATAGAGACAAATTAACACATCCCAAGAGAAGTTGTAACGAACCAAGGTGTTCGACAAGGGTATAGCTTATCACCTACACATATTAATCTATATATAGACTAGTAAGGAAGTGAAAAACTGAATGCAACTGCAGAATTGGGTATTTGCCGTATATTTTAAATTAAACGAAATGTATCTAAATTCATAGGGACGAACCATCAGGCAAATTTTATAATCTTAAAAAATCGTGTAATAGACCCAGTACCAATATTTCAGGGTATAAAAAGCAGTAAATGTGCGATGAATTAAAGGGCAAGCGAAACGGCCGCTCATCGGTCGTGACGTCACTTCGCGTGTAAACACGGGTCTGTTCTGCAGTCCACAAATAGATTTTTCGAAACCTAACCTAGGTAATCTGTGTTTTCAAGTATTTTGGACTTTCTTCTTGTTTCCGCTGGACTGTAGTAGTTAAATTACGACCAAATCTAGTAATTTGTATTATTCGCGTCGTAAAATAGTGTTTTTGATTAGTCATTTAAGTAGTTATGGCCGCCGTAGGATTTGCCAAAGCTTCCAAGAACAATTTACCATCTGTGGATATGTTTATGGCAATGGATTACATAAAAAGGAGGAATGTTTTAATTAAGCTGAAATAGAGGTGTAAAAGCAGCAATGTAAGTATATATGTGCAAAATATGCATTCAGTGAAAGACAACGTGACCATTGTTATAATAAATTATAAGAACAGTTCAGAACAAAGCCAAATCTATATCATGCTGATTGGCGTTTAAGATTATAATTATTGTTGCTAACAATCAAAATTAACACAGCTAATGATAGTAGCTTCTGCTACTAAAAGTTTTCGTTCTCTCTTCATAGGCAAAGAACGTGGGAGAACGTTAGTCCCAGTTCTTTTCCGAGTTCGTTGGCACTCAAAAATATGTGGAACTACGTCCCGTTTCATTATTATTTTCCACCCATCAGTTTAAAACGTACATAATTTTCCATATCTTCTTCCAACTAAATAAAAAAAAATATTACTTTTGTATAAGATAACATAACATAACCTTACTTTTACCTTACTTTAAAATGGTCTTCACAACAGAACAATTTTTGGACATTTTTGGACAGAACACTTTTGGATTTGGGCATATCACGTCTTCCTGCTAAAAACCACAGTTTCTTACGGCCATAATCTCGAGGTATACGAACAAATATTTTTTGTTTGGTGTACTTACAGATGTGCTTGTACAACAGGGTACAAAACGGCACTCGTTGTGAGGTCCGTACATAGCCATTTATTTACCTTGTATCCTTCAAAAAGTTGAAAAGGCTGTCCTAAACTGCTTTTGTGCAAGCTTTTGTATGTGGCCACGTAAATAAAAGCACAGATTACCCCAGGTTAAAGAAATTACAATAGGACTGAAATAGGTTAAAACAATGTTTACACGCGATGTGACGTCAGAGGGCTATAACCTTCAGAAAGCTAGTTCTGGCGCCAATTCCTAGCGTTTGAATTTCAAATGATTATTTGCTTGAATGTGTTTTTTTTTAATATTAGCCTAAGATTTATAGGCATATAATCTCTCATTTAGCCAGTTTTAAAAAAATGTGAAAATACCCAATTGAAATAAACCTATGGCTTGGCTTTCGATACCTCATTATGGGCAGACGATCAAATTATATAATAGAGGAAACAGATTAGAAGTAGCAAACATCTATTTAAAAGTTGAGTCAACATGTGCCTAGAATATAATTGAACAACATCAATCAATAAAACGAAAGTAATGGTCTTGAAAGGTAATCACTCAGTTAATTCTAAAGTGGCAAAAGGCAATAATACAATTGAGCAGAATTCCGTCGTTCAATACCTAAGATGTAACGTCACATATCATTTTGAAGGGGACGTAGAAAGAAAAACACGTAAATTTCAGGCAATATTGGAAGCTATTACAAGAACTCTTGGAAAACGAGCAAGAAAAGAAACAAAAATTATATTTAATATAGTCAAGGCTGTCCTCACTCTTTTATACGGGTCCGTAATATGGGTTATGATGAAACAAAATGAAAAGCAGATACAATCTGCAACAATGGGATTTCTGCGTCATGTCAAAGGTCACACAAGAATCAACAGGTTCAGAAATGATGAAATAAGAAATGCTTTAAAAATATTTTCTCTCGACGACAGAATACAGGAAAACATAGAGGAATGGAAACAACATATTGAATGTATGGAAAAACAAAAACTGCCAAAGCGGATACTGTACTCCCAAGAACAAACTAAGAGGCAGAAAAAGTATAGGAAGACCGCGAAAAAGGTGGCTTGACAGTAGAGTCTGA
This sequence comes from Cryptocephalus moraei, assembly GCA_946251905.1. NCBI lineage: Eukaryota > Metazoa > Arthropoda > Insecta > Coleoptera > Chrysomelidae > Cryptocephalus > Cryptocephalus moraei. The sequence goes on along the minus strand of OX276458.1, from coordinate 24,091,913 downwards.
AACAGGTACCATTACATTTAATCCCTCATCCTGGAAAGGGGATGATGGGGATGATAATAATGTTGATGATTATATCCAATAATAATGAAACAAATCAACAAATTTAAAAATGAGATTAATATCACCAATTTTAAAGAAAAGGACCAAGGAAAATTGCACCAAGTATCGAAGTATCATTTTGTTGAACACACCAATGAAAATCTTTGAAAAAATATTCGAGGGTGGATTAAATAAAATTTATAAATATAAAAGATATTTGCAATAAATTCTACCCAATTGTGTTTATTGTTTTTACAAATTAAATATTATTAACTGTTCTAATAATACTAAAACAGATAACTAATAACAACTTACGGAGCTTTTCTATCGAAACGCATGGTGGTATATCAACAAGAGCAAACGAGAAACTTATAGTAGTTCGTTAGTATGACAGAGAACGATGTTTTGCAACGTTGCCGGCCGCAGTTCAAGTCCAAGCATCTAACGCGTATCGCTTTACGCTTTCTGTCTCGGGTCGTCTCGTGCGAGGCGAATGACTGAGATGTTTCGTGAGCTAGCAACTTCGCAAAAGTTGTTTCTCTGTTCAGCCAACGAGAAATATATGGCCTATCTCTCGCTCTCACGTTTATTCCATCCTGCGACTCTGTAGAAACGGTCTGTATATATATACTAATAAAATAATGATATTCATATAATTAATACGAATGTACAATATTAGCTACAGAAACTTAGAATCCGTATAAGTTAATGGCAACAATTATTATAGCGGCAAATAAAACATATCTACTAAAAAACATTAACGTCTTATACAAGGTAACGTGGAAATAAGTAAAACCACAAATATGGCAATTCGAAAAAAATTCAAACATTTTGCTAAAAGAGAAATAATAGAAAAAATCAACAGATTTCAATATCTAGCGGTTATAGGGTTAGCTGACTGAGTTATTACCTATTCAGTTTAGTAGGAATTTCTCAGGAATTACATTTGAACCGTTTTCAGTTATATAATTTACTATTTCATAAATTATGCAATATAGAACATTTATAGTAGGTATAGCAGTTTGGAATAAAGTTAATTGTTTTAGGAGTTATCAGAAAATGCAAAATAATGCGCTCTCTACGTTTGCGGCACTTTATAATTATGACATTAATATATATTCATACATTAACTGAAAATATTTAATGAGTAACCAAATACTGTTCTCATTAATTTTATGTAACTAAATGTACGCAATTAATTCTATTCACTTCTGCCGTAGGTATCGAAGTTATAAAATAATACATTGACCGTATCGTATTTCATGGATTCAATTACATTGATACCGATTTTGCAACTGCCATATTAATAGACCACTTTGTTGACGTACACATGCCATTTACAATCAATGGGACCGACGGTATGAAAGATGTAGAGTTATCGAAACCACCGAAAGTTTCCTTTAAATCTCTCACTTTCTCTGGTAGAAGCAACGCTCCAACTTTCTTCAGTGGCCTATTAAAATGGGAAACTATGAGAGGTTCCAGAGCGGAAACATTTAAATGGATCGTTCCCTGCTCTCACCTACCTTCCGAAGTAAAACCCCCTCAAAACATCCTTCAAGTCTGGAATGGAAGTTTTCCACGGTGGGGTATCGATTCCTTTGTTGTAATTTCGGTTTGACAGGCTCTTGAAGTCGGTCCCTTCTCGGCTGACGAATGATGCATTGAATTATTTTAAGCTGATATCGCCATTTGTCTACCTTAAGGAATAAATTTATTTCGGCTCAGTTGAGGGGTGTAAAAGACCGAAGGTTCCCGAAATAATTTCGTTTTTGGGAGATCCGCCGAAATATCGGGATCTTGTAGAGAAACTGGGAACGTTTTACGCAATCGGCAGCACATAAGGGTGCTAATTTATTGTTGCAAGTGATAAAATTGATCCCAGGGATAATGAGTAAAGAGGAACTCGAATAAATACCAATTATCTACATTTTAAAGCCATTAACAAATCGACATTTTAATTATCTACGACCGAGATTTTTATATGATTTTTTTTTAAATCACGATATGGGGACGATGAATTTTTTGACATAAATACACAAAATCTGGGGTTGAGTTACTATTAATGCTTCGTATGGAATGAAATACGCAAAAAATATTTCACTGACATTCATATGCAAGATATGTATTTTCATCTTTTTCAATGAAATTTATTGATGAACTCACTTGTACAAAATACTTTTGTTTCAAAATGGTCCAAGAAAAGTATTTCAGATAAATCAAATGAAATGGATTTTTTGGTAGATTTATATCTAGTATTGCATTCGTTAACGAAGTCGAAAAAATGGGAATTTAAATGCGGTTCTTAGTTTTTTGGTATCTAGAGATCATATTTAATCATTTCCCAAAAGTTTATATATATATATATATATATATATATATATAAAGGAGGGTTAGTCATGGCAGACTAAGTTAAACACTAAAGTAAACTAGTAGTGGGAAACTGCCAGGGCAGGTAAGTAAGGAGACTCTTTTAACTTAGGAAGCTCTCGAAATATTTTATTTCTTCTTCATCCTAAAACTAACAGCAAAACGCGTGTATCAGTGGCAATAATCAAAATACACTTATTAACAATAATACTTACAATTGTTGAGGATGGAAATGACGCTTACTAACCAGAACATAATACGATTGGGTAAATAAAAGTAGTTATGAGAAAGGCATTACGAAGTGCGATGTACACGTGAGATTAATTATTAAAAAAAAAAGGAAAAAAAAAGGAGGAAACCGTTCATCTTGTCGACCAGTAACGAACAGAATGAACCATAGAACAATTTTTGAAAATGATACCAACTTATATATATATATATATATATAATATATATATATACATAGTATATACATAGTATATATATACATATATATATATATATATATATATATATATATATATATATATATATATATATCTCGGATATAACGAAATTTGTCGACAGGCTACAGGTCGCATTTTTTAAAGAATCACAATGAAATTTGGTACAAAAATCATATGGCCGAAAATCTCGGTCGAGTTCGTTAATGGGCCAAATCGGTCTAGCAGTTTCAAAATGGCGGCTTGTTATTTTCAAAAAAAAAATCAAAAAACTTTCATTTCGCGTATGGGAGAAAAATGTTACTTAGGTTTTTTGTTGCTGTTATAGAAGCGAACCACATTTATATAAAACATTTTTTCGAGAAATGTACAGAAAAAAAGTTATTTTAAAAAAAAAATCAAAACACTTTTATTTCGCGTCTGGGAGAAAAATGTTACTGAGGTTTTTTAATTACCTTATAGAGGCGAACAACTTTTGTATAAAACACTCTTTCGAGAAACTTACAGAAAAAAAGTTATTTTTTTCAAAAATAAATAAAAATAAGGAAAACTTTTATTTCGCGTCTGAGAGAAAAATGTTACTTAGATTTTTTTGTTGCCCTTATAGAGGCCAACAACTTTTGTATAAAACATATCTTTGAGAAATGTACAGAGAAAAAGTTATTTGCAAATATTTTAAAATTTTGTCGTTTGTATTTTTTCACACCTCGTATGCATTTTTTTGACACATCGTGTGTTATATTACCATATATCCTACCCATAAATCTACCTTTAAGCCTGGCATGCCATGGGGTTTTTTATCCAAAATGCCAGCAACAAATACTAATTTTATAGTTTTCAAATATGTGTGCATAAAAATGTGCCGCCTAATTTTTTCAAAATATGTAACGAAAGTTAGCCTTCAAAATAAGTAGTGTCATTTAATAATAACATTTAAATACACCGTGAAGAGTGGGCGCTTCGTAAATATAATTTTAGAGTTCGTTGGTGTCGTTATATCTTTGAATTATTAGTCATAAATGAGGGAGAGAAGCATTGTAACTTTTACCGAAAAACTGCATATATACATGCATAATATATGCATGTATCCTGCATATATTTATAAATAGTAAATAATAAAAATAATCCAAAATATGTCTGCATATATTTAAATAGAACTCAACATCCTTCCATATCACACAATTCCTATATCCCGTACAAAAAACAAAACACGAGGTATAATTTTTCATTTCAAACTATGTACGTTGTGCAAGGTATTTATTAATCCAACAAAAAATATTACCGCATTTAAATTTTTTCCCATATATAATTTTATTGCTATCTTCTATAAATGACAATATTTTTATATAAAATAATGTATTAGTGACAGCAATTAATTGTCGAATGCGTTTGTATTTTACTACATACGATATGCAAATATTTTTGAAGCCAATTTTGTATCGAAACATGTACCATAAATCCACCCACTATCTTCAATTATTGATCTACTGATAAACCTACTTGGAACATTTTAAAATTGGTTTAATTATATTAGATTTAAGATTTGTAAGATTTATAACAAATGTAAAAAAAGTTATAGGTACTTTACCATATGTTTGCGATTTTGTAAAGATGAATAGGAATATGCTGGTAATCAATTTTTTAGCACAGTTTTAGTATTCTTCACTATCATAACATAAATAACATAAAATATTTAGCAATCGAATTATCATTGTACCCGCGTAATTGTCTTACATGTTAAAGAGTACCACTGCAATAATTCTGAATGGTTTTCAATTTACCGAATGCTTAAAAGCTCTTGATAAAGTGTTTGAAACTGTTTACCAAACTCAGTTGCTTTTAACTGTATCCAGAAATACCAATGACTCTTCAAATGAGATGAAATAGAAAAACATTTGTTGCAATGTGAACAAGTGAAGTGTTTGTCACCAGTATGAATATGCACGTGTCTCTTTAAATTATGAGGTAAAAGTTAAATGTGATATGAAGGACGTTGCTCTCTTGTAATGGGATAGCAGTTGCGCTGACTTCGTCGTAGAAGTTCTAAAAGTGACTCTTCTTGTAGCGAGTAAATTGACAGGGTGTAGAGGCGTGGATCTCTATAGGGATGAAAGAGAATTATCTTGATGAACAGAACTAGTTTTGAAGTTCTCAGTAGGGCGTGTAGTTCCAGTGCATTTATACATAGATTTCTGCTGAATGTAATTAACATTTCATTCATCTTTGACTGAATAACTCTCGAGTTTGATCTCACAACTTAAATATTGACGTATAGTTGTTCATCGGGGTCAGATGGAGTGCCACAAACTATTAGACATGGACTTGGAGGTCCTTGGCGATCACTAGAACCGGCTGACTAATAGGAAGACGTGTATTTGCCACGTATTTGTAGCTTATTTGACTGAATAACTCTCGAGTTCGGTCTCACATCTCAAATATTGAAGTACAGGTGTTCATCTGGGTCGGATGGGTTGCCACGTACTATTAGACATGGAATTGGAGGTCCCTGGCGATCACTAGAAGCGGCTGACTAATTCGAAGACGTGTATTTGACATGTATTTGTAGCTTATTTGACTGAATAACTCTTGAGTTTGGTCTAAGATCTCAAATATTGACGTATAGGTGTTCATCGGGGTCAGATGGATTGCCACGTACTATGAGACATGGAATTGGAGGTCCCTGGCGATCACTAGAACCGGCTGACTAATAGGAAGACGTGTATTTGACACGTATTTGCAGCTTATTTGACTGAATATCTCTCGCGTTTGTTCTCACATCTCAAATATTGACGTACAGTTGTTCATCGGGGTCAGGTGAAGTGCCATGTACTATTAGACATGGAATTGGAAGTCCCTGGCGATTACTAGAAGCGGCTGACTAATTCGAAGACGTGTATTTGACACATATTTGTAGCTTATTTGACTGACTAACTCTCGAGTTTGGTCTTACATCTCAAATATTGACGTACAGTTGTTCATCGGGGTCAGTTGGAGTGCCACGTAGTATTAGACATAGAATTGGGGGTCCTTGGCGATCACTAGAAGCGGCTGACTAATTCGAAGGCGTGTATTTGACACGTATTTGTAGCTTATTTGACTGAATAACTCTCGAGTTCGGTCTCACATCTCAAATATTGAAGTACAGGTGTTCATCTGGGTCGGATGGATTGCCACGTACTATTACACATGGAATTGGAGGTCCCTGGCGATCACTAGAAGCGGCTGACTAATTCGAAGTCGTGTATTTGACATATTTGTAGCTTATTTGCCTGAATAACCCTCGAGTTTGGTCTCAGATCTCAAATATTGACGTATGGTTATTCATCGGTGTCAAATGGATTGCCACATACTATTAGACATGGAATTGGAGGCCCTTGGCGATCACTAGAAGCGGCTGACTAATTCGAAGTCGTGTATATTGTCGTGTGTATTTGACACGTATTTGTAGCTTATTTGACTGAATAACTCTCGAGTTTGGTCTCAGATCTCAAATATTGACGTAAGGGTGTTCATCGGGGTCAAATGTATTGCCACGTACTATTAGACATGGAATTGCAGGTCCCTGGCGATCACTAGAAGCAGCTGACTAATTCGAAGGCGTGTATTTGACACGTACTTGTAGCTAATTTCACTGAGTAACTCTCGAATTTAGTTCCAAGTCTGAAATGGTGATGCGCAGGTGTTTCTCGGGGACCGATGGAGTGTCACGTATGAACAGACATGAAATTGGAGGCCCCTGCCGATCACTGGAGGCGGCTGAATAATACAAAAACGCGTATTTGACACTTATTTGTAGCTTATTTTTATTTATATTGCAACGTTTTACATTAATTACCTCTTCTCGTTTTCTTCCACTACGGTTTTTCGAGTGTTTACAGACACACAGAAGGTTTCCTGTAACTAGTATTTACGATATATCTTAAGAAGGTACGAGAAACTGTAACTTACGATAATGTTCAGAATTGCATTTATGCTTACGAGGCTTACAGATTTGACTACGATCGCTACAGGTGTGTTCAGCAGCATAAGTCTGGAGCCTAGTCACTGCTTGTTGCACGAGGCCGTACACGAGAGCAGTGACAATGACAGCGAACGACTCAATGAGAGAGAGAGAGAGAGAGAGAGAGAGAGAGAGAGAGAGAGGGACAGAGACAGAGAGAGAGAGAGAGAGAGAGAGAGAGAGAGAGAGAGAGCGATATATATATATATATATATATATATATATATATATATATATATATATAGAAAGAGAGAGAGAGAGAGAGAGAGAGAGAGAGAGCGTCTCGGCAGCGTTCGTAGCGGCTCGGCAGCGTTCGTTCCGGTAACGCGTTCCGGTAACGCATTCCATTTAAGGGTCAGGTTTTTTGCTGCGCGACCACCCTCGCTCCCAAACCCCTGACGTAAGAAACTAAAGTTCCAATTAGTAAAAAAATTAGTTTTACAATTTCACGTATCTACTACAGTTTATTTAAAATTATTAATCACATTCGAAATATCTGAAATTGTATGTTAGAGTCGTACAAACTTCACAGATTGTTTTGATTTTCTACTCTATTTTTTATCTATCTCCCTTTGGCTTCTTTCTACGGCACATAGCAGACCCGTAGCTAACACATCGTAGATAGCTGCAAAGTCGAAGTAAATCGTAACCCTCTATTTGCGTAACCCGGTATTGTATATCTGTATTTCACCACCTTGCAAGTACCGCAGTCTTTGGAGCAGTAACTGCTCATTGTAACAAATAATTTGTCGATTTTGACTTTCTATACCATTTTACTCAGCAACAAATAAATATATCGTGGTCGCTTTAGAAACATTTTCAAGGTCTTTTAATTCCCTAGAGGAAGGTGAGCCCATTTTACCCAAAAGTAACTTAGTTTTTAATTGAGAACACAAATAGTCAAAAAGTGCATTTTTTGACGTTTTGTTTCTGTAGAATCCGGGTCTCCTGCTCGAGGATTCAATCTCCGCAACAGGGTATTTTTTTGCAAATTTGCTTGGCCTATATGACGCTATAATAACTAATCTAAGTAATAATTTTTTTTTGTTACAATTTATAACAAGAAAATTTATGGGTTCGTTGAAGCCCTATTGCCAACGAACCATAAAACTGAGTTAATTTCAAAACGAAAACAGTTATTTTGTACTACACATAAATTTTTTATGGTTATAAAGCTTTTAAAAAATTAAATCCATTAATAAGCCAGTCATTTTATAGTACCTACAGAATGAAATATTAACCACACTACTCTAATGCATAGCTCATAGCAACTATGAATGTCTAGGAGCACATTTAAATAAAAATAGCACTAGTAGCGTTCTTATTATTCCTTTTTTTTTAGTTCATAATTTATTTTTTTTTCGAAAGCTGTGGTTGTACTTGGAATAATTGTAAGAACATGACAGTTTATTGTTTTGTTATGTTCAATTTAGTATTTTGTAAGGTATCTGTTGTAACAGGAAATTATTTCCTAGTGTTCCTTCAGAATTATTATATTTACTTAATGCGATATTGTTTTCGAAATATAACAAGAAACCTCCCCATATTCTCTATCCAGTGTTTCGCTGTTTTTTAGCTTTTTATCACATTTCTGAATTTTACGTTCATTCACATCTTTTGGGCAATCAATACAAGACGGTTCCAACCGTATGAAATGGCGGAATCAGGTGTCGCATTTTCCTTGCAAAGTTTCAAATTGTGCATTTAATTGTGTCCGCTTTGCTTTAGTTGAATTTGTTTGTAGTATAGGCGTTTCCATTGGTTTCCTACTATGTTAGCAAATTATTAATATGGCATTGTTTGATAAATTTTCCGCAGTTGTTTCAGGGTGTGTTTACATATGTTATAGTTTAATTTATATCCAAGAAAAACAGGCACATATGGTAATCGTCGGCGTATAGTTCGGGTGAACTAATCTGCATACCGAACGTATGTATGTTTTGTTTACTACAATAAAAAAATATCACATGGTTTAATTCATCAAAGAAATCCGCTAATGCGCTGACTCGCCCTCTGTACCACCCGCGATCAACAAATTCAATTCGGAACGTATCAACAATACGGAAACATACGTCACCCAGCACACGTCCGCCATTAATAATTCATGAATCATAAAATCCGAATAAACATCAGAATACGTTGTAATCGATAAGATCGACAGTGACATGGGGTACGTCACAAAGGGAGAGATACATATGTATTCGGTAATCTGCCGGAAGGAGTCAGGAGATGGTCCTGTTTGCTATCTGACCCAATTTCCGGTGTAGAGAACGAAACATTCCATCCCCATTCCCCTATACAAGCCCTTCGTACGAGCAGAACTGGGATTAGGTCCGTAAAACCTGGAAAATCGGGGGTGATAGACGCTTTTTATTACGACTAGACCGGAGCCGGTTAAAGTAACCGTTTTTCAAAGCATTTGCATACATAAATGATCGGTAGCGAGAGAGACCTAATCTTATTCCAGAGTTATAACTAAGAGAATACTCAATAAGTAATAACAAAATCAATTGCAATAGCTTTAATATCATGTTTTACCACCACCAACCAAGCGTTCCATGATCGTTGTCATGTTGTCCAGTAAATCCCGATGTGATGTAGAGCTAATAAAAGAGTTACGAACCACTATTTTATTTTACGGGATGGCAATGTGTTGCAAGAATTATCACACTGCTGATTATACTTTCTTTGAGCTGGTGACATAAACTTGCTCGCTCGAAAACTAACCTCCTTTCGTCCCATTGGATTTATTTGTTACTTATCCACAATGAACTGTGAATCTACAGGAGGCATTAAAACATCCCATTGAAAATTTTGCAGCTAACTTTTATCCAGTTCATATATTTTCTGAAAGCTTCTGCATGGTAAAATTTTGAAATTCGAGATTTTACCCAAATGGCGAACTCACAGTGAAGTGAAACAAAGGGGTTATGAAACGTAGGCAATTGCTACAGAAATTTAAATCTGGATCGTTACTCGTTTCATATCTAACATAGATCAAAATAATTTTTGTGTCAAGTCTCATTCCCGATTTTAACTGCGGTATAACAAATTCCATCCTCCGCCCCTGATATCTGACGATTTATTTCGACGGCCCCTGATATGGAAATTTGTTTTGAGATACCACTAATATTATTTTAAGCTTTACGTTCGAGCCCCGTTTGTTCTGAAGATGAGTTTTACCGCAAGCCGAAATGAATAAACACACGCGTAGACACATGATATTAAAATTGGATATAGGAGGGTTCCGAAATTTCCAGTAAATCTCGATTCAAATGAAATGAAGAGGAATACGAATGGTCTACCTTTCGGGAGATCTTCTGCGTTATTAGCATCCGATGTTTGAAATGGAAATTCTATTTTTACTCGAGTTTGTCCTCGGTTTGCTGAATCGCGTTTAAGCAAATAAGAAACTAGATTTTGTATTTAGAACTAAACACCGAAGACGGTGATGAAAGGTCAAATTATACTTTTATGTCCTCGCTCTTGAATCAGCAACAAAACTGCGTACTAAGGGTAACAAAAAAATGAATCGAGGAGTGCAAAACTGATAACGGCCCGCAATTTATATAATCAGTTTAGTAATTGTCACAGCATTATTTTCTATAAAATTATATTTTTTGTTCTTAAAGCTTAAATCACTTTATACTTATTTAACAGCAGATATAGATTTAGTTAGCTGATATAAAAAATTCCAGTTTAATTTATCCTCAGCTTGCAGCGAGATAAACACGCCTCGAGCTACCCAAGTTCGTCGTATTCGTAATTCCGACAATTCTGGACGGTTCGAACAGTGGAATTCGAAACGCCGAGAAGAGACGGCAGCTTCGATGCGATAACGAGTTCTTCGAATTCGAGAATCTTCTCCCGAAATGAACAGAACGTTCCAGCAACCATCTGGAATGTTCTCGAAAACGAGGTGCTGGACATAAAAGGAAGATCGACATATGAGAGAGGCAGTGGAAGATTCGGAGTGTAAATATTCGGGCGAGAGACCGCGCGTTAAATAAATAAACATCTGTGTGTAAAATAAATTATAAGTGTTAGAGTTAGAAATACATTAATTAGGACAAATCGCGTAGTGTATAGTTTTAGTAAATAGTAAAAACGTTACAATATACATAGGTATATATTATGCAAGAAGTGTGTAAATTGGTGAAAATATACACCTAGCGAAATTCCTTGTAAAGTTCTAAGCCGAAAAGCTTAAAACCAAAATGCAGTACAGTGCTTTTTACATTCTTACGAGGTACCTAATCTATGTTTTTTTTTTTAAATTTCTTACAAGCGTTAATAATTACAATTTTTAGATGAAAATAGTTTTAATTTTGGGTAACATTATGTGTCTCTAAGTAGAAGTTATCCTTCCAGCTGCAAAGATTTTAATGGTCTATTCCTTTATTTACATGTAAGAATTGTATGTGGTAATATGGTTAGTCATGTTTTCTATGATACCGGGAGGATAAATAAATTTTTGTTCCACATCGTGGAGAAAATATTAATATCTAACATATAAAACCAAATAATCTCGATTTGACTCATTGTTATCAGCTTCTTTTCATGATTATTTGTGTAATTCTTCCTAGTTTTATGGGTTTTTCATCCTTATTTGTTATCATTTGAATTACTCTCCTATTCATTACCTTATTACTGCTAATTTCAATGGATTTTACCATTATTTCGTAGGATATATACATGGTGTTGAAACGAAGCCGATTTTAGAGAGTTGAGAGTAGACTACCCATAATACAGTTATTCACGAAATCAAACCTATCTCAGATAAAGGGCGGCCGATCAGGTAATGTTCAATCTACCATCGTTTAAGTATCAAGACTAAATGTATATAAGCAACTCGCCCCCTCCAGCGTTCTTTGCCAGGGTTAATCCAAGGTGAGAACCAAGACTTGTTTATAGCAAGTCGATCCGTCTATCTGTCTATTGTAAACGTCACCGCCGTTAGTTATAAGCCGCCGAATTATTTGTTATTTGTGAGTGTACGTAAAATGTGCATAGTCCCCGACCGATAGTCTTAAGCCGTCCAAGCTATTCGTAGTTATTCGTCTATTGTGAAAGCGTCCCCGACTGCTAGCTAGTAGGCTATACGTTATCTGTGATTTTTCGTTGTGAGCGTACCGACCGCTAGATATAAGCTATCTGTGGATGAACGTTTACTACATGTTAGACCGGCGGTGGTGAAAACGTTTTAGTAAATAGTAAAAACGTTACAATATACATAGGTATATATTATGCAATAAGTGTGTAAATTGGTGAAAATATACACCTAGCGACATTCCTTGTAAAGTTCTAAGCCGAAAAGCTTAACACCAAAATGCAGTACAGTGCTTTTTACATTCTCATGAGGTACCTAATATATGTTTTTTTTTTAATTTTTTACAAGCGTTATTGATTAAAATTTTTAGATGAAAATGGTCTTAATTTTGGGTAACATTATGTCTCTAGGTAGAAGTTATCCTTCCATCTCGAAAGATTTTAATGGTATATTCCTTTATTTACATGTAAGAACTGTATGTGGTAATATGGTTAGTCATGTTTTCTATGATACCGGGAAGATAAATAAATTCTTGTTCCACATCGTGGAGAAAATATTAATATCTAACATATAAAACCAAATAATCTCGATTTGACTCATTGTTATCAGCTTCTTTTCATGATTATTTGCGTAATTCTTCCTAGTTTTATGGGTTTTTCATCCTTATTTGTTATCATTCGAATTACTCTCCTATTCATTACCTTATTACTACTAATTTCAATGGATTTTACCATTATTTAGTAGGATATATACATGGCGTTGTAACGAAGCCGATTTTAGAGAGTTGAGAGTAGACTACCCATAATACAGTTATTCACGAAATCAAACCTATCTCAGATAGAGGGCGGCCGATCAGGCAATGTTCAATCTACCATCGTTTAAGTATCAAGACTAAATGTATATAAGCCACTCGCCCCCTCCAGCGTTCTTTGCCCGAGTTAATCCAAGGTTAGAACCAAGAATTGTTTATAGCAAGTCGATCCGTCTATCTGTCTATTGTAAACGTCACCGCCGTTAGTTATAAGCCGCCGAATTATTTGTTATTTGTGAGTGTACGTAAATTGTGCATAGTCCCCGACCGATAGTCTTAAGCCGTCCAAGCTATTCGTAGTTATTCGTCTATTGTGAAAGCGTCCCCGACCGCTAGTTAGTAGGCTATACGTTATCTGTGATTTTTCGTTGTGAGCGTACCGACCGCTAGGTATAAGCTATTTGTGGATGAACGTTTCATCATCATCATCAATAAGCCTATTGTAACGTCCACTGCTGAACATAGGCCTCCGGCAAATTTTGCCACTCCTCCCTATTTTGTGCAGCCTGCATCCAGTTCATCCTAATTTTCTTAATGTCATCCGTCCATCTTGTTGGGGGTCGCCCTCTGCTTCGATATGCCTCTTGTCTTGGCCTCCACTCGATAATCTTCTTAGTCCATCGTTCATCTTTAATTCTCGCAACGTGCCCCGCCCAGTTCCATTTTAAAGAAGTTATTTTCTTTACTGCATCTGTAACTCCTGTCCTTCGCCGTATTTCTCTATTAGGTATCCTATTTCTAAGCGAAATTCCCAGCATTGATCTTTCCATTTCTGCCTGTGTTGTTCTTATTTTATTAATAGACTTTTTGGTTGGTGTTAGGGTTTCGGCTCCGTACGTCATGACAGGCAGGACACATTGGTTATAAAGCTTACGCTTCAGACATATAGGAAGGTCAGACCTAAATGAATCTCTGAGATTGCCAAATGCTGCCCATGCCAAGCCTAATCTCCTGAAAATTTCACACGTCTGGTTATCTCGCCCTATGCGAATTTCATGATCTAAGTATTTATAGGACGTCACTTGCTGTATTTCAGTGTCACCTAAAGGTATGTTTCTAGATACTACTAGATTAGTCATAAATTGGGTCTTTGATATGTTGATTTTTATCCCAATGTGACCTGATGCTTGGTAAAGTCTTTCAAGAGATGTTGTGGCTTTAACAGTACTATCTGAAATTAAAACTATATCATCGGCGAATCTGAGGTGGCTGAGATTTTCCCCATTGACATTTATACCCATATTCTCCCAATCTATCCGTTTGCACATATACTGTAGCAGTGTAGTAAATAATTTAGGGGAGATTGTATCGCCCTGTCGAATTCCGCGATTTATATTAAATTTATCGGTATCGGCATGTAGTGTAACATGGGCTGTGGCAGTGTCATAAATGTTTTTCATGAGTGTTATATACCGATGATCGATACGACAGTCCGCTAGAGCCAGTAATAGCTTGTGCTGGTCCACAGTATCAAACGCCTTTTCATAATCTACAAAGGTAAGTACTAGTGGTTTGTTGTACTCTACACATTTTTCTATTAGGGATTTTATCACTTGTAGGTGATCCTTCGTGCCATAGCCAGACCGAAAACCAGCCTGCTCACAGGGTTGATAGCTGTCGAGTTTGTTGGTTAGCCTTTTTGTGATTATTGCTATGAATAGCTTGTATACGTGGGACAGCAAACTGATCGGTCGATAATTTCTCAGATCTGTAATGTCGCCCTTCTTATGCACAATGATAATGACAGCATTTGTCCATTGGGAAGGTGTCGTACCCTTTAGAAGGCAAGCATTAAATAGTTTTTGGATTACATATAGCAAGGTTGGTCCTCCTTCTTTGATACATTCAATTGTTATGTCATCATCACCAGGCGATTTGTTGTTTTTCATATTTTTTAAGGCTGATTTGATCTCACTGATGGTTATATCTGGAATGTCCTCCGATCCTACATTTTGAACTTTTGAATGAAGGCCTGTCCAAATGTCAACCTCACCTGCACGAGTGGTAACTGATTTTATCAGTTACCCGGTACTCCCTGCTAAAAACTAACGAGGCTCCGGCGACCGAGTAACAGCGGTATAACTGTTCAACCGAGGATTAAGGAAATGTAATCTCTCATATCATCCCTCTACCAACCCGCAATGGCCAGCGTGGTAGAGTACAGGCTAGAAACCCCGTAAAGAACACATGGATATTCAATGGATGAACGTTTACTACATGTTAAACCGGCGGTGGTGAAAACGTCCGTTTTCCCAACCGCCCAGAATTAATTTTTCCGTCGTCGCGTTGAGGAAAAGTTAAGTCCCGGCTAACGTATTCTCTCTCTCACGCTCTCGCTCTCTCGATATGTAAAAGCCACACTACCGAATATTAGCCACAGCACGTCTTCCTATCGTCTCCATATTTAGCTATTTCTCTTTTATTGTGAAATTGTTAAGATAATTTTCCGTTTTCGCATTTTCAGTATTAGGAGGGGTTTTTCATTTTTCAGATCTCAACCGTTTGCAAAGTATTTTACTTTCCGCATTTTCGCTTAGTTAAATAGTTTTCGATCTTTCCGATTTCATTTAGAATAAAATTTTATTTCTCTCCAACTGTGATACTTTTATATTTTCGCATTTGTGTGTTTCCTTTCCGAGATATATAAATAATTGTAAATAAGTTTTTGCCGACCTCCGTTCGACGACCTAAGCAGGTATTAGTCGTACGCATTGTTTTAACTACCGATTGGGAATAAAATAATTTTGGATTTTCTATTTTTGACCGTGTGTTTCATTGCTACAGACAACCCTGGTAATCTCCTGAGTTCGTAGTTTACCCAGGCACATTCCCGAGAGAGAAAACCCTTAAAAGTCTGGCGCCCGAGAAAACCGTAAAACCGACTTCTAAAACCGATTAACCGAACTCCCGAACTCCGTCCCAGCTCCAAATCTCACAAGTAACCGCACCAGTAGCGCGTTACAGTGTCCTCGTTCTGGTATGGCAAAACCGGAGTATCACCAGTTAAGACCAACTTGGTAATATGGGGGAATTTGTAACATTTTTTACTCGCTATCATGTGTACGATTCTCAAGAATGATTCTCAATTTTTATTATGTAGCGTTTTTCGGCACATCTATTTTAAGTGCACGTAAATAAAAAATTATACATAGTTCCATCTTTTTCCAAGCATTAGGCCAAGTCTCAATATTTTGATCGAAACAAATACAAACATCACTAGCGCTCGAAGAGTGGTTAATGTGCAACACATCATCCTCAAAAGCGCTTAATGAAATATAGGTCGATGCTAACGACCTTATGGTTACTTTTACAGTGAAATTGATTTGTTAGTACATGGGTATAACCTGATGAGAGCACACCTAACAACCTGCGAGACATCTGCCCAATGATAAAGTAGACCTTATACAATAAATGTTGCATTTATCAGTTAGGCAGCGGTATACAATTATAGAAATCTCAAAAGGAACAAATTTTGGGTAGATACTTGAATAAAGTGGTAAATCAATCCTTTTCGAATTGTCAAAGAATATGGGTCAGAAATAACTAAAAAAAAAATACTTTTTGGTGGAAATTTCTATTTTCGCAATGTTCCTGTGTTGAACGGAAGTAACCACAACTTGGTTTGTTTGAATGGAAGACCGTGTATATTTTTACATCTCCGGGTACAGAATATCTAATTCTTAATGAAATCAAATTAAGACAAAGAACAATTACTCGCCCGAAACGAGGTTTCAAAACGAAGTTTATCACACTTACAATAGCAAAATGAAAACGTTGCAGTAAGCCCTACTTGGCGAACCGACAGTCAATTACTATCAATTTAAAGAAAATAGCATTACTTTACCCAGGGAAATACGAACTTGATTCCGATTAGCTCCACTCGGTAGCCATCTTCCTCCAAGAACTATAAAGTCCCGTAATCACATCGTCTGTAACTTTTAATTAACAATAGCCGCTATATCTTAACGGCTTAATCATTTTTCCTTTACGACGGATCGTAACGCAATGTTTGGTCGGGAAAGTCTTGCAGTTACCGTTTGAGAACTTCACTAACAGCGTAAACCGGAAAGTTCGCGATGAGGTCGTAAGTGAATAACACATACAGCTTTGATAGATACAATCACGTTGAGAAGTTAATAAAGCGGAACAGTCTCAGATGTTGATAGATACTTATAGAAGGGAAATAAAACAAAAATGATGTCTGCTTCGCACTTTTTAATCGCTTTTAATATACGGCGGTTGGTAAACTCATTGCGGGGATGGAAACTAGGCTAAACCCTCCCTAGTCGGCGTAATAATAATAATAACGTGCTCTGCCTTAATCTTACATAACAAATCAGGGTAATCTCTAAAACTTGCATTTAGTTAGGCAAAGGCACACGACTTGCTTCATTTTATGTTATGCAGTCGTTTTATTGTCGGAGATAATTTAATGGCTTTAACGTAATGTTGCGTGGGGGTACCTAACTTACCCTTTGAGAAATATAAATGTGGCAACTTTTTCGATTCATAAGATGCATAAGATATTCAGTAAATGTCACAAAACATATTCTATTTTCTTAGAAGTGCAAACTTAGTGCATTTTGAGGATAACAAAAATGACAAGTGACAGTGGGCAGTTTCTCTTCAGGCAGATCCTAGACTACGAAAGAATTTCGGTCCTTTCTTGGAGCAATCTAAATGTGTGAATTTGAGAAAAATTTTCGGGATAGATTTGAAAACACTACAAGTATAAAAAAGTGGTTTCATCTTTATTTAAAAAATGTTTTATATATAAGTGCTGTAAAGTGCTAATTTCGTTTCAAATAGGTACTAGATATTACTAGTATAACTAATAAAATATACGACTAATTTTTTTTAAAAGTTAATCATAGAGGGAATTCTATGTAAAATATTTAAATTAGTACAAGATTATCAATAGATACATAAAACATCACATAACTTCATACAACAATATCTCCATAACACCCAAATTGTAATTGTACCATTAAAAATAAATAAGTAAAACATACCTATCCTATGACTGTGTATCAATCAAAAGTTGTAGTTTTGACGAGAATTTTGAAAATAATTTTAAAATTTTGCACTCAAATTATTTTCATGACCATTAGTGTCCAAGAAATTATACAAATTCAAAAAAATTGTCTTCTAGAAAATTAATCAACTTATCACTTGGATACACTAATCGCTGCCTTGAATCATATTCCTTAAAATAAATAAACAACTATTTATCCGAAATGGTTGAAAATAAATTGGAATAACCAACCTATACCCACGACAATTGAAAATACTTTCTCAGGTATTTATATAAACGAGGATTTTCACTGGTGTATGGATTAAACAAATGCTTGATTTGCAAATGCAGACCAATTTTTCAATTTTGTAAATGAGAATTAATAAAATTTATACTGCTTTATTATAATTCAAAGCATCCACGTTCATATAGATACATAATAGTTCTGTACGAAACGTAGACATGTACTTAAACGTTTGGCAAAATTACAATGTATTTTGAAACGCGCTTGTCGCGGTTACTTCAGAGATTTGGCACTTTGACCGATTTCGGGAGTTCGGTTAACGGTTTTAGGGTCGGTTTTACGGTTTTGCTCGGGCGCCAGATTTTTAAGGGTTTTCTCCCTCGGGAGTATGCCTGGGTAGTTTACGAATTCAGGAGATTACCAGGGTTGTCCGCAGAAATAAAACACACACTCAAAATAGAAAAATCCCTAAACTATTTTATTTCTAAATGAAAGTGACAACACTGTATCGCCAAACACCTGCTGGCGTTTCGGAGATCGGAGACCGGTGAATTGCAAAAAATTATGTTTATTTACAAATATTTATATATTTCGGAAAGAAAATACAATTAGGAAAGTACGAAAAATAAAAATTACTTTACGTAGAGATAATCGGAAAGATCGAAAATTGTTCGGCGAAGCGAAAAATGCGGAAAGTGAAAATTACAATACTTTTGCAAACAATTAAGATCTGAATTACAAAAAAACTCTTAATAGTGAAAATGTGGAAAACGGAAAATTATCCTAACGATTTCACAATTAAAGAGAAATAGCTAAATGCGGAGACGATAGGAAAACGTGTAGTGTGTAATATTCGGTAAAACGGTCTTATACGTTAGAAGAGAGCGAGAGCGAGCGGAAGATAGTGGTGACTTAATTTTTCCCTAACACGACGAGGGAAAGATGGGAAACTCATAGCGGTTCGGAGAGAGGGACATTTTCACGGTACTACAGATCACTCACATATATCGGTCGGTAACGGACAATTACGTAACAGATAACAGAGGGTTCGGGCGGTTTAATCTAACGGCGGAACGATCACAGTTACATATATTTCGGTCGGTGGTACGTTCACAATCGGACGGTGTCGGTCGGTCTAAATCTAACGGTCGGTAACGTTCACAATTACATTTATCGGTCGGTAGTACGTTCACAATCGGACGGTTACGTAACAAATAACGAATAATTCGGTCGGTTTAAATCTAACGGTCGGTAACGTTCACAATTACATGTATCGGTCGGTAGAACGGAAACGGATATCAGACGCAACGGAAAAATGCGGATAACGTACGGCTTGTCACAGACAAGTATTGGTTCTGACCTTGGATTAACTCAGGTACAGGATGATTTGAGGGGGGAGGTTGACCTACCCAAGTTTAGTCTGAATATGTAAGCAAGGGTAGATTGAGCATTGTCTTATCGGCAGCCATCTATCCGAGATAGGTTTGATTTCGCGATTAACTGTATGGTGGATGGTCTACCCTCAACTCTCGAAAATGGGCTTCATTACAATTTCGTAAATCTTCCCTTCGATAGGCACTAAATCTTTCTAGAAATACCTATTCTCCATAATTCGCCTAATCTGTTATTTTTTAGAAATGATTATTTATGTGAATTCTCGCAGTCTTTTAAATAAGAGTGTTTTTGAAATAGAATTGTTCGTACCTATTAGTTATTAATATTATTAATAGCTGAATAATCGGTAATATCACCATACTTCCTTTCAAACTTTGATTTAAAATATATATGTTCAATAGCTTAAATATGTTTATAATACGACTTAAAACAAAATGTATAACTTGTGTTGAATTATGTTTTCTTTTTTGGAATAGTGCCTACACGGAGCTTATTCGCAGAGAATGCAACATGAGCTGATGAAATAAAATGATCTTCACAATGAGAAACTTATTTGTTGTAGTCTATAGAAATATTACAGATTTTCTGCCATTTCCTTAAAGTTCAGATCTAAATCTGAAGGAGAATGATTAAAAAGTTTAAATAATAAAAAAAATAAATTTCTGATTAGGAAATTTTGGATTCATAGAACTGAATTATTTGTTATGAGAAGAAGGAAAGCCCCCACAAGTGAATTTAGACCATGACATGTTTCTTGAAATTTCAGTACGACTGAAAAATATGAAAATATAATTATATTTACTTGAGCACAATCATGGCCGACATAATGAAACGAAATCAATTGAGGTTGTTTTGTAAGGTTTGCAACCGCTTCTAACTTTATAGTAAATTCTTGTCGCTACTAGATAATTAGAACACCAGTTCAGTCAAGGAGTGGCACAGAGAGAAACCACCATAAGTGTCTAGAGATGTAAGTTGAAATCATATCCAACTGTCGATTTTTCGGTGGTATTTTCTGTATGCATTTCTGCCCATTGAATAAAAGTGATTCTGAAAACTTTTCTATGCAAATCATATTCCCAATTAATTCCACTCTTCTCCTTTACAGTGTATTTTTTTTCAATTTTCTCTGTCCTCTCACCGGGTATCAAACTTAAGATTGTTAATATCCCAAGAAAACCTCTCCCTTTACCCTTAACATCCAATTTACCTCAATTTAATAAAGCTCTCTCCATACATCACATTTACTACCAGTAAAATTTAAGAGGTAGAGAGAACAAAGTCACGCTTTTACTATACGTTCATAGCGCTACATTTTCGAAAGTCAATTTCGTGTTTATGTACTGCTATTTGCTTTCGTCGGAGGGTTATCAAACGGATTTTAAAATGATTTGCATACATATAGAGAGAGGGATATATGTATGGCAGCTCGAGAAAAAGCATCGTATATAGGGTGCTTAGCTTTCCTAATATGTGCACGCATTCTCAGTGAAGAGACGAGGAAGTCACGAACCCGTTAAATTTTGATTACTGACCCGTTACGGTCGAAAAAATATGCGGGTAAGCTTTGATCCCTAGAGGGTAAATCGCATATCGCTAAAGAATATATTATTGTAGGAATGTGTGATCTACTTGATCTTGATTTACTACACTATTTAAAATGAGAAGTGAGAAAAAGCATTGGTGACAACATGGTACATTTGCAATTTAAGGCTGTCTCATAATCTTATTATCAAATAGATTTCAAACTCAAGAATTGCGTTAAAATGTTTCTAAAAAATAAATTTCAAAAATTTCCCAATTTGTTTAAAAAATATGTTCCAAACACACTTGAGGGAAGCTGGATGATTTGTTCTCCTCTCTAGCTGTAAAACGTGAAACCGCACGTTCGTCAAGTGCTCCACTGGCTATATTAAACGTCACCTTACCTACAAGGTGTTTTCAGCTCTCCTTGCAGTTTAATCGCATTACTTACAGTTACAGATTGTCCGTTGTAGTGAAAAGTCGATAAGGTTTTTACAGCCATGTTCTCTGCAAGCAAAGAGTGTCGATTATCCGATTAATTAATTCTTATCCGTTAGATCTGTCTGAGTAAAGTGTTGAACATCCTGCATGTTCCTCCGAAGGTACGTACCCCTAAAACTAATAAAACTCGATAGAACGCTTTTGATAGCGACCGCCGAAGTTATCTCACAGAAGTTAGCGGCATTCCACGTCGTGAATATCCTACAACGGAATTCCCGGTTTCGGATAAGGTATGTTGTGAATTCTATCGAGATGTTCGCATCTTTAAGCCAACATTCTGGAAGTAAATAAGTTCAGGGAGGAACAATCGCGAACGTTATCTTCGGATTCGGGAGATACGGGTCACAAATGTGAACAATTTTCGAATGAATTGTTGATAATTTTATTCTGGATTTTCACTCTTTGGCAGAAAGTTTGAAGGTGTGTCCATTCAGTTACGTTTTATGAATTTTCCGTTAGGCAACACATCAAGTAAACACTGCTAACAATCGTCAATATCACACTAACGGGCATAAATTCGAAAACATACTTCAAAGATGAAAAGAAAATGAAGCTCTGGCCTTCGTTAGTTTCGTTGCGTTTGATATTTGCCACTCCACATATAACAGTATTTAACAATTTTCTTGATTAAATCATTCAGGTTTGAGCTGTCTAATTGGAAGGTTCCTCGTGAGTTGCACGTGATAAGTTTACCTCGTTCGTTTTGAAAAATGTCTAAGGATCTTTACACTAAGAGGGAGTGCTCTTAGTAACGAATTATATATTGGGTGATCTTAGCTACGGACAATCATAGGTAAAGGGGTTCCTCTTAGAGGACCGCGCCAATTTCTTTTTTTTTGTGACAATGGACACCATCAGTGTATTGGAAATAGTAATGCTAACTTTAAAATTTCATGAGTTTTGCAAATAAAAACTGAAAAAATTCTCTAAAATTGGCCAATTTTTACGTATATGTTTTCAATGTTTCAGTATGTTATTTGTATAAATTTAATGATAATAGTGAACTATTATTATTCAGTTACACGTTACTAGAGAAACTTCACTCTAACAATGTGGGAAGACAATCAGAAAACTATTTAAAATAGATAAGAAATAAACGTTTTCCAACTTCTGTCGTATGGGAATTCATCTGACAATTAAACTAAGCGAGGAAATACCTGTGTCTATACGACCTACATGACGGGTGTAGGATTCGATCAACGAATCTTACTAGGGACTCAGACGAATTTTACCAAAATATTCCAAAAAGTGAATGAACCGCATCGGTAATATTTATTCTAGACTTGGGTTAAAATAAAGATTATATTTTACGGTACCACTCGGATTTTCATTAAATCATTGAAAACACTATAAACGGTCTATGCTACGATAAAATAACACTACTTACAAACAATTCTTTTAATAAAAAGACTTGAAACAAAGCAATTCGATTTTCTGAAATGAAGCTCCTCCCAGTTTCGCACGAAAAACGAGAAATTTGAATCAAGCTTTGCAGTCTGAGAAAAGTTGAAATAGACTTTATTTCTGAAAAAAACATATCAAGTTCGTTATTTGGAGAACCATCGCTTGAAAATTTGATGTGAATACTAAAAAATTAGGGCAGATTTCAAGCGAGCTTTGTTTGTTGCGACAGGCTAAGAATCCATTTAGGGAGAAGACTGGAACTACTTTGTGTACTCAAATAAAAAGTAAAAATTAACTATGATACGGTTTTTTCTGACGAACCCGAAGTTTTAAATATGGCTGTACTAACTAGGCCAACCAATAGAGCTAAAAAAAAAATACATTTTCGCACTAAAATTTAACCACTTATTAATAGCCAACACCTTCTTTAAACAGCATCCCAGAAGGCTATACACTTGGAAATCGCCTTCAGACGGAGAGGGAAGAATTGTCAGAAACCAAATTGACTTCATACTACTCAGCCAGAAATTTAAGAAGTATATGAACTCCGTGAAAACTTACCCTGGAGCAGACATTTATAGCAACCACAATCCAGTAGTAATGGACTTTAAACTCAAAAGATTCCCGAAAGTTGTAAGAAAACGAGTAGCAAGAAAAGTGGATGTCACACAACTGAAAAACCCCATAAGAAAGAAAGAAATAAGTCTCAAGATCGAGAAAGAACTAGAAACGATAACACAATCGATACAGAGTGAGGATGTCGAAAGAACATGGAATGCTTTAAAAACTAAAATAACAAAGATCCAAGAAAAAGACATTGGATACACTAAAAACAACAGAAAACAAGAATGGATAACACAAGAAATCATGGACCTCATGAATGAAAGACGAAAATACAAAACAAACCCAACAGAATACAAGCATCTCAATAAAATCATTAGGAAAAAGTGCAGAGAAGCTAAAGAAAATTGGATGTCAACAAAATGTCAAGAAATCGAACAACTTCAAGAAAGATATGACACCTTCAATGTTCACAAGAAAGTAAAAGAAATGACAGGCAGACACAGAAAACGACAAGAAACAATCTTAAGAGACAACAATAACAAGATAATCCTGGGAACAGAAGACAAACTTACGAGATGGAAAGAATACATCCAAACACTTTTCGATGATGACAGACCCTGTGTTCCACCGCCCACAGTCAATCAAATAAATGAAAAAGGCCCAGAAATAACTAGGGAAGAAGTGATTCATGCAATAAAAGCACAGAAAAATGGAAAAGCTACTGGTCCCGACAAAATCAACGTCGAGATATTCAAATTAATCGCAGAAAATGAAAGCAAAAGCCTAGACTTGATAACATCATTGTTCAACAAAATATATAACTCCGGTAAAATACCATCAGACTGGCTAAAGTCAACATTCGTAACATTACCAAAAAAACCGAATTCATCAAAATGCGATGATTATAGGATAATAAGCCTGATGTCTCATGTCCTTAAAATTTTTCTAAGAATCATCCACACACGAATATACAAGAAATGCGAATACCAGATGGATAACACTCAGTTCGGATTCCGAAACGGACTGGGAACGCGTGAAGCTCTTTTCTCCCTAAATGTACTGACACAACGATGCAGAGACATGAATGTAGATGTATATGCATGTTTCATAGACTACAGAAAAGCGTTCGATTGCGTTAACCATCAAAAGATGATAGAAATCCTAAGAACAACCGGGGTCGACGAACAGGACTTACACGTCATCTCAGAACTCTATTGGCACCAAACGGCAACAGTTCAAATAGAACAAACAACATCGGAAAATATGTGGATTAGGCGGGGAGTACGTCAGGGTTGCGTCTTGTCTCCGCTCCTGTTTAATTTGTATTCGGAGGCCATATTTAGAGAAGCATTAGATGAGGCCCAGGGTGGAATCAAGATCAACGGAACTACGATAAATAACATAAGGTACGCTGACGATACCGTTCTAATAGCAAACAACGCACAAGAACTACAAAGTATAATAAATGCCGTAGTTCGTCATAGTGAAATGTTCGGCTTATATCTCAATGTCGCCAAAACCAAACTCCTGGTCTTTTCTAAAACGCCAATAGACGTACATATACACGTCAAGGGACAAACAATAGAACAGGTAACCTCGATAAAATATTTAGGAGCTAATATCAACAGCCAGTGTTACCCGAAAAGGGAAATATATTCAAGGATTGAACAAGCGAGGAAAACACTCATGAGCATGAAAACATTTTTTACAAGATCAGACCTTAGTCTAGAGCTCAGAATTCGAATGGTTAGATGTTACGTTTTCCCTGTCTTACTCTACGGGTGTGAAAGCTGGACAATGGACACACAAACAGAAAAAAGGATAGAGGCTTTTGAAATGTACATATACAGAAGGATGCTACGAATTTCATGGATTCAAAGGATTACTAACGACGAAGTACTCCAACGTATGAAAAAACAAAAAGAGCTGCTAAACACCATCAAAGAAAGAAAAATTCAATACTTGGGTCATGTGCTGAGGGGTGAAAAATATGAGCTACTTCGACTCATAATAGAAGGCAAAATACAGGGTAAAAGATCAGTAGGAAGACGCCAGAATTCATGGCTGAAGGACCTGAGGAGATGGTTTGACCGCTCATCTACAGAAATATTCCGTGCTGCAGTTTCCAAAACTACAATTGCCATTTGGATCGCCAACCTCCGGAAGGAGAAGGCGCACTAAGAAGAAGAAGACTAAAATTTAAACGGTCAAAACCTATACTGTCGGTTAGAAGACAGTTCGTAGATGAAAACCCACCTTTTTGCCCCAGCGAAATCGGTGTTGGGATATTTATAAACAAATTAGAGTGCAAAAAAATTTATTTTTTTTAGTTTTTTACAAATATTGCGGAATGTAATGAAGAAATCGTTATACGACCAATGGGACTTTTGTAAGGAATCATAGAACCTAGAAAATGGTTTGCTGTCCCAAGTAACATTTTAAATGCTAAATTGATTTTATATGGTTTTATAATAGTTTTATTGTAGTTTGAAATAGTAGAAAGGTTTTAAAGTTGCTGGTGTAAAGTCAATTATAACTTGAAGTCAATATAGTTTTATAAAAAAGGTTTATGAAGCCCTTAAATTCTAGATTAAAAAACGTCTTGTATTTTAAGTCCATTTACTCTTAACACTGTTTTATTGTTGATTGATATTGCTACCATTATAAATCAAATTGTATTTATTAAATGTAATTTGGTTTTATAGAAGTTCAACAGAGTTAAAAGAGTTTTATTGTTACATTTAAAAAAGGTTTTAAAGCGTCCTTAAAGTTAATTAACACAGTTTAAAAAACCATATCCTAATATGTATAATAAAACTTTTTATTCCCCTCTTAAATACTTCATAAAACCAATATGTGTGTAGATAGTTTTATTAATTATGTTAATGGACCGACAAGAGAACCCTTATAAAACAAGTTATTCTAAAATGACTACTCTTAAAACTATATGTTGCTATTTGTAGCTGAACCCACATATGTCATGCTGATTCCATTATTCGCCATTTTCCTGTGTATGTGACGTGAGCATATAGTAGTGTGTCATTTGTG
This sequence comes from Cryptocephalus moraei, assembly GCA_946251905.1. Classification (NCBI taxonomy): domain Eukaryota; kingdom Metazoa; phylum Arthropoda; class Insecta; order Coleoptera; family Chrysomelidae; genus Cryptocephalus; species Cryptocephalus moraei. Next base: position 24,065,506 of record OX276458.1, on the reverse strand, counting down.
ATGTCTACTTTTTTGGACGAGTGGTTACGTACCAAAAGAAGCGGAAGCTTTCATAGAAAATGGCAAATCGAAAGAAGAAGAATTTTGAAATACTTCAAGATCTGTATCATCTACTGCTTCCATTCTTTGAAGTTCTATTGCTGCTTCTTTATATGTAGAAAATTCCCTCTTCTTTATACACACCATTTTATCCCATTTGTTTGGATCCGGGACAGAATCCGCCTGCTTTTAAATTGTTCTTGCTGGTTTGTTTGGCCAGTATAGAATGCCAGCACTTTCCCAAGAGCTGGGAACAATTGATAAGCAAGTTTGCTTCTCTTCTATACTTTGTACTATTTTAAATGGCATTTTATACAATGAATTTTCACATACATACAGGCTTGTAAACTGGTAGGTTATTAAAGTTTTGAGGTTAAGTTTTTGGCGGGATAAAACGAAACACGCACGTGATTTTTGAACAAAAGAGCATGAGCAAAATGCACCATAAAACTATTTGGATTTATCACGCGGCTCCATAGTTTTATGAAAGGCCTGCATTAAACCAAAAGGTTTAATTGATTATAATTTTTCCCCATGTACGGCAAATTGTATTTATTAGATCTATTTTAGAGAATTCATAAGTAATTTTGGTTTTATTGTATCATACTTTGATTCGATATGGATTTATAAGTTTAGCGGACATTTTATATGAAGAGGTAGAATAATTGTAGTGTCGGCCATTTTTGACATTGTTTAATATCAAATCTTAAATTAAATTTTTCTATCAAAAAATTAGATAAAATCATAAAGGAATAGCACTGACATTCACTGTAATCAGATACAAAACTGTTGGTGCTGTTTATAGTACAAATCAAATTAGTATTTATAATTTTTTAATAAAAAATATATTAAGGTAAATATTATATATTTTGCTGGCGCATTAATTTTGTGTGTGCATCCTATGATATTTTCTCAGAAAAATATGATTCGTTTGCGATTTTCGGTTATAGATAGATAGTTTCAGATATTATTAATTCCTACATATAAATATTAGGTGTATTACAATATTTAACCGTCTGCCATTGAAATAAAAGGAGTAATAAAGAGAAATAAGGATCGAATTAGTTTAAGACGTTCATAAATAAAAGTTAAAACCAAATATATTATTTTAGTGATGTATTAGAGTCTACGATAAAACACCGTTTATGATATTTCAATTCAGTTTTAAAACAAATTGTCTTTCAATAAAACTCCAAACCCTTAAAAGAGTTTTATGAATGATTTAAATATGGTTTTATAGCTTACTTTCAGAGTACTATAAGCATGTAATTAAACAACCACTAGGTTTTATGATATCTTTATATTTTACCCATCGGAACATTTATAAGGTGCTTCACTTTTTCCTTAAGGCTGCTTTATTAAAGTTTTAAAGATGTTCTGAAGGAAAATTAGTTTTAAGCAAAGCATTAAAAGAAGGTTTTATAGCTAACTTGTAGACAATAATAAAACTTAAATTGTTACTTGGGGTGCAGTACGATCGAACCATTTTTCAATGAGAAAATCGGGAAAAACCGCCAAAAATGTATCTTTCTTTAAAAATTCATAATTTGGTCAAATTTGAGGTTGGACAAACTATCTTCTGGATAATGATAGGTAATAATGTGTGCGGAAGATGGTTCTTCTTGCAAAATGTGCGATTTTATGGGAAATTAATTTTTCTTAATTCTGCAAGCGGCATTTTTAATCAGAAACCAGTATCTTTAAAACGTATATCTTTGATTTTCACGTAAGAAGTGGAAAATGTACCGAAAAAGGCCCTAAAAGTTGCTCCGAACGCTCGAAATCGCATAAAAGGCAGGCTTTTCCCCCCATCACAGCTTCCTGAGACTGTCTAGAAGCGATTTAGGGCGTTTTTTCATAGATTTCCGACTTCCTACGTGAAAATCCAAGATATACGTTTTACAGATACTGGTTTCTGATTTAAAATGCCGCTTGTAGAATATAGAAAAATTAATTTCCCATAAAATCGCACATTTTACAAGAAAAGATGCGAATAATGTATATAACGCGATTGTGAAAAAACAACGCATTGGTCGGAAACCATCTTACGCACACATAAATCCCACATTATTACCTATCATCACCCCGATGATAGTTTGTCCAACCTCAGATTTGTCGAGATTATCAATTTTTCAACAAACATTTTGGCGGTTTTTCCGTATCTTCTCATTGAAAAATGGTCCGATCGTACGGTACAGCAAACCGTTTTCTAGGTTTTATGATTTCTTATAAAAGTCGCATTGGTCGTATAACGATTCCTTCATTACTTTCCGCAATATTCGTAAAAAAAAATAAAAAAAAAACATTTTTTTGCACTCTAATTTGTTTATAAAAATCCCACCACCGATTTCACCGAGGCAAAAAGGTGGGTTTTCATCTATGAACTATCTTCTACACGATAGTATAGGTTTTGACCGGTTAAATTTTAGTGCACAGAAAAATCTCTATTGGTTGGCCTAAACACCCAGACTGAGAAAGAAACTTCTGTTGGAAGTAACCGTAACGCGTTAGCAACCCGTAAAATAGTAAATCTTCTTCAAATTTAAGTATGGTATGCGATTTCACGAAATAAGAGAAAAATTTGTAATGTATATTTTACAAAAATCTGGGGCCGTCAGTTGTACCACGGAGGGTACGAAACCAATAAGCCTACCCTACAGTTGTGCCACACGAATATCGCTCGGGGGGATTAACGCCTTATAGTAGAAACAACTCATCGGTCCTGTTCGTTTTACTAAACCTCAATTGTTTGTCCTTGCTCTAACAAGCAATAGCGAATAGGACGAAAATAGTGTAGCCCAATTAACCCAGAAGTAGAACTGTACTACACGCGAAAATGTGAGAAGCACTACTAGCTATTGTTTAAAATGTTGCTGTATTTATAGTTCTGTGGAAGGGTGTGGATGGTGCTGGTACAACAGAATGGTGGGATTAAAATTACCTAAATGGCCCAGGGTATTATCTCAGGTATTCGTGGTAAAACTATATAGTCCCCTACTAAAATGTTTGATGAATGCGTAGATTGTAAACATGATGTTATTAAGTTGTTTATTATCACATTAATATTATATTATTATACTAGTTTAATAATACGGTGTATTGTCACACGAGAGCTTTAAAGCACGACGAGCGAAGCGACAAGGGCTTTAATAGAACGAGTGTGACAATACGTCTCATTAAACGTGTGAAATGTACTAGTTTATCTACTTTGCTTTATTAATTCATTAAATTTTGGCTGTTCAAGTTGTCGTATTGTCGCGATGCGGCCCCAATTAGCGAAAATAGGTCGCCGTCCAAGCTAATTCAGCACCGAGGCGACCTTAAACCAAAGGACCATACGTGACTCTCGGACAGGTACGACATCACGTTCATAAACATCCCGCACATATTTATACGGATCAATCATGACGATCGAGGATTCAGTCATCAAGCACCACGTCACGCTGCCCGTCTGAGAGTCCGTCCTTCGACATGCCGCTATTTGGAGGAGCCTTGCGCCTGCTGACCATCGTCACCCAACAGTAAGCAGCCACCTCCCTTTAACCTTTTTCTCACTTTTTACATTTGCTCATTTGCCTTAACTTTGTTTCCGATGTTCTCTCCCCCATCATATTTGATGTTTAAATAAATATTGTCCGTGTTGCCATGTCTTCTTTTTCAATCTCTAACTAGCTACACCCCCAACCAGAGCACTCCCTTTGGGCCCTAGGGCCTCAGGCGTGTGACAGTATTACACTAGGGAAGGGTGGGTTGGTTACACTGACGTCACTGACATGGACGTTTCGTTTTTGAATCTGAAAATCTAGTAGCCCTAGCACAAATTCAATAACTACTTACTTACGTGCGCGAAATGAAATACACAAATGTAGAATTGACCTGTACACCCCCAGGTCCCCCAGAAATACGCAAAGCTGCTCAAGAAATTTATTGAAATACTAATAAATTAACCTTGACGTCTGCGTGACAGGCTGACGTACCAATCTAACAAAACTAAAAGCTACCAAAAGTAGTGTAATAATATGAATATTAATACACTACTTTCGGTGTAATAATGAGATCATTAGTAACGCAAAGTAGATAAAATATTTTAAACCAATACTCAAATGAAGCGCATGTCCTCAAAAATGTATGCCTTTTTCACAAGCACATGGCGTATGTTCTCATCCGTTTCACTTCGAGCGCCGCTCGTAAAGGTCGTTCACACTGGCTTATTTTCTAAATGAAAAAAAAAAAGGAAATTTTATGTAATTCCCTTTTCATAGTTCTGCGTGCATCTAATATAAGTAGACCAAAGGATTTTAACGAAAGAAAATTAGGCTTTCGCTTGGAAGAATAGATTTACTACTCAACGCTAAAGAAGCTCCAGTAAAAAATTAAGTGATAATGAATATATTGTATTTAAATGAGCTGTAGATTGTGTATTATTATTACAGGAAGATATAAGTATAGAATTCTTATCGTTCCGCATAGTTTGTATAATGAAACGAGAGTTAAATGAATTACGACTGAAAGAAAATCGATGTCGTTTATGAGTTAAAATAGGCATGTCTCAAGTTTCATGCAAGAGACCAATGATAACTTGCTTTGTTGAAATTCAAATGAAAATAAATTTCAAACATAAATTATGCACCGGATTGGAATATATCTACTAACATATTTTCGATACCAAAATATTTGTATATTGTTTCAAAATTCACTTCCAGGTGAAATAGAAATCATTGTGACAGTGTCCAACTTTTCCGATGTGTTCTGTTCGGCAACTGGATAGGTAAACGCACACATACGATTTGATAAATTATTGGGTTTTGTGCATATAACGCATATTGTTTAGCCTATCTGGCCGAATCAAGTAATCAAATCACTATACGAATAGGTAATCAGGTGTGTGCGAGAGAGAGGAAGAGACTGTGCTTGTGTGTTTGCTCAATGAAAATGGACCCCTATTAAATTACAATTCACTTGTGAATGACAGGGATCTAAACAATCCTACTATCGTGATGCGCGGATTGCCTGGTGTCGCTTACAGGCCGAAATATTTTTCCCCGGCTCGATCGATTCTCTCGGAGATATAATGTTTCGCTAATTTTCCATTATCGGTACGAGAATTTTCACGGCGGCGCTTATAAGGGCCATCCAAAATATTTTTACGGTTATAATTCAATTTTAATGCCGAAATTCTAGCCGAGGTATTTCTATATAATGAAACTTTTATTGTTCTTTCTAGACTGCCTCGCATTAAACGACTTTATTACTGCCATTTTTGGTATGGCTGCTCGTAAAATCGAAGCACCAAAAATCCGACGGGAAGCCCTTTCAAAGAGCCTTAATTGCTTCGACGAAATTAACGCCGCCGTTATATTTTCTTCTGTACTATTTTTTAAGGATAATTGAATTTCAACACTTTCAACGGGAAGACACAACATTAGTAATTAAGAATAAAAGTCATTTCTAATTATAGCATTATTTAACACCAGTTAAAATGAAACCAGGGAAAATTAGACAGAATGGAACGAGCATATTTGTTATACCATTTAAAAAAGCTCCTGTCCCCGATTTCAGTTAAACCCGAATTTCCTAGGAAAAACTAGTTTTAACTATTGCTCACAGTCAATTCTAGATTTCCCTAGTCAAAACTAGAATTATCTAGTAATTTCAGTAAAAACTAAACATTCTAAGGATATTAAATTCAAAACGGTTTTTACTAGTTAAAACTAGTTAAACTAGTTTCGACTAAAACAGTAAAAACTGTTACGTGCTGTCAGTCGGAGTCTCTATTCTGTGATTGGCCAAAAAAAGTCGTATGATCTGATCCGTGGTCTGATTTCAGGTAGGTTATAATTTAGTTGGTGGTGTAAGCTTATGCGTAATGGACGTTGCGACTTGCTTTCTTTCGGTGAACGCGTTTAAAAGTTATTCAGTACGATTTACTTTGAAGTTTCTGGTTAAAATTATTAGTTTCAACTATTTTGTCTGGTAAGTGATTTTGAAATTGTAATTTTTGAGGAATTTTGTAAAATAAATCATATCAGCATTATTATAACCAACTACAGATATACATATCTGCCTAGAAATGGAGGTTTATGGAAACATCAATTTTTGGATCGGATTTTGAAAAAAGAAGAAAACGAAAAGAAAGAAAATCACTACACTGTTATGACAGGAGACGACTATAATAAACTAATGACTGAAGTACAGGAAGCTGAATTGGCTGTAAAGAAAACCTCATTACAATATAGAAGATTAAAAAGGTTTAGAGTTGAGGTTAGCGAAACGATAAAACTGGCATCTAGAAGTGAACTAATTAAATATTATTTACCTGCTGAGGATATTTTTGATATCATTGAAGCAGCACATGTTGCCGTTAGTCATGGAGGGCGAGGTAGGTTAAAAGCTGAAACTTCAAGGAAATATGCAAATATAACTATTGATATGATAAATATTTTCATATCCATGTGTGAGGTTTGCCAGCGCAAAAAGAGTAAGAAGAAGAGGGGTCTTGTTTCCAAACCCATAATACATTCAGAAATAAATAGTCGCTGCCAAGTAGACCTCATAGATATGCAGCCACATCGAGATAAAGGTTTTAAGTTCATTATGGTGTACCAAGATCATTTAACAAAATTTGTTTTGCTAATATCATTGCAAAGCAAAAGGGCTGAAGAAGTTGCTTTGCAATTAACAGACATATTTTTGACTTTTGGTGCTCCGTGTATTTTACTCAGGTAATGGCAGAGAGTTTGTTATTGCAGTGATTAATGAGGTAATGACATACTGGCCCGAAGTAAAGTTGGTTCATGGAAAACCAAGGCATAGCCAAAGCCAAGGGTCTGTAGAGCGTGCCAACCAGGATATAGAAAAAAATGTTAGCTGCCTGGATGCAGGATAATGATACAACACACTGGTCCAAAGGCCTTCCATTTGTCCAGTTTATGAAAAATAGAGCCCTGCATTGTGGTATAAAACAGTTACCATATCGAGCGATGTTTGGTATTAAACCCAGAGTAGGACTTACGACATCGTCTTTACCACTGGAAGTTGTTCAAAACATACATGAAGAAGAAGACCTTCAAAACATTTTTTATCAGCAGAATAGTGAATCTCTGTCTGATGTTGAAGAGGATGGTCCTAGTACAGAATCTTCAATTTTATTAGCTATACAAGAAGCACATGAAGGTTTAAAAAAACAGGATAAAAAATTGAACTTAGTTTCCGACGCTATTCATCCACCCGTGGAAAGGGGTGACAATATAATAATCCCGATACCGGATGTCGACAGGTCAAAAGCAGATCTAAGGAACATCATAGATGTTGTACTTGAAAAAAACGAAGATGGTTTATACAAAGTTGGCACTAAATATGGGATACTGGAGAAATTGTACTGCAAGTACGTTATACATATATTTTATTTTTGAAATCAGGAGAAATTATTATTACAGTCACGTACCCTAAACTTCTTGAAAAATATTTTTTGAAAACGTAATAAAATTATATGTTTTGTAGATATTTTATATTAATTATTTTTTCCAGATCAGAATTTGACATTTCAAAAAAAATTCATAAAATTTGAAGAAGTTCCGGAAGCTAATCTGTCCTAGAGAACCGCTGCTAGACATGTTGCTTTAGGAGAAGGCCAAGGGTTTGCTCATTGCGTCTGCAAGAAGACTTTCAACACTAATAGATTCTTTTGTAAAAAGAAGGGAAAACTCTGCAATTCTAAATGTCATGATAGTCAGCCATGTAGGAACAAATAGGAAACATGTTCCTACTATCTGGGGTTGACTTAAGGACGTAAAGTACGAGTAATACGAGTAGTACGATAAATGATTTAGGCGAAGTTTGTTAAGTTTTTTGTATTTTTTTTTACGTTTGTTTCTCTTTCCTACCTGTTCGATTACCCAACGCACCCATTTATGTAACTCATTTCATTTCTTTTTTATAATTTATGTAGTATCAAAAGTAGTATTACATGACGTAGGTTACACAGATTTTACTGGCAGGTTTAGTAAAAGCTAGTTTTAAATAGAGACTATTTAGTTAAAGCTAGTAATACCTAACTAAAAATATTTGTTACTTCTAGTTCTAACTAGTTAAATCTAGATTGACTTGTAGCAATAGTTAAAACTAGTTTTTCTTAGAAAATTCGGGATTTAGCTCAAATCGGGGTTTTACGGTAACATATATATGTATAACTCTAATTTGGCGTTTTACTAAATTTCATATTGATGTTCTTGTCAGTTCCAAAATTAGCGACATTAGAACAAACCCTCAAATCAGAAAGAAGCCCTTAGCCATATTACAAATTACTAACCTTCTCGAAATTTATCACTCCGTTTGTCAACCGAGAAATCTCCATTTTAATCAAATTAGGTCGACCTAAATGCAGCCGACGCCTCCCTAAAGGTCGAATAACCCATCGCATTACCCACGGTCCTACTTTCACTTATTTCCCAAATTGGATCATCTATTACCACCTACCAATACCTGTCAGGCCTCTCTCCTAAAGGATACAGGAACACGTCCGTCAATATTTACGGGTAAATGTCCGCCATGTTTCCGTACCGTAAGACCGTAAATACGTACGCCATTATCATAGCGACATTATCCCGTTCCCTTTGACATATTGTTTAATGTTCTGATTAGGAGGTTTAGATGTGGACCATTAAGCGTAAGAAAGTTTGTTATTGGATACTCATAAATTTCGTGGATTGGGCGAGGACGCGAAACGAGAGTGGGGCACCCTAATCACTATTAAAACTTTGGGTAATTAGAGAAGTTGCCACCACCGCAACATTTTTAACGCTTTACCTGTTGGAAGAAAATAAACTTCCTAATATTGCCCGGAGCTTTATCTCTCCGATGCTGCTAACAAATGCTCAAGTTCTACTTGACAGCGTTAATCATGTGCCAATCAAGTTGAATTATGCTCTCAGGGAATCGGTGTGCGCGGCAAGAAAAGATGGGATCCGAATCGGAAAATTTATATTCGCCCGAAGTCGATGTGTAACGGGGTTATTTTGATTTATTTTGGGAAAGTTATGCCGTGAAAGTATTGGTATTTATTTTTCGTAATGAAATGGGTTTATTGTTTGTGTCGTTTTTTTTTAAATTGACGGCAAGCTGGCAAAGCCTTCGAAGAACTTCACAAAATCAAATTAGTCTAATAGATATCTATTGTAGTCCTGAGGACTACTGTGAACTTTCGGCTCGTTTTCCAGAATAATTTCAAGCTATCCTGGAATCTGTAACGAAGGAGATGTTGGTTGAAAGTGGTGCCGCGAGCCAATGAAGGTGTATCAAAACCTCCACTCGCGGCATTGTGGTGAAGGTATATTTACATGTATGAAGTAGAGAAAATAAATTGATTGCACGTCTGATACCGGTATACACTGTTTACCTGATTAATCTATTATCAGCGGCCTTAATGGTCTCCTGGGCAATTAATTTCTTTTCACATGATTATTCATGTGCCAAAACATATAAAAGTTACGCACCGTACTCAGAATATCTCATTTAAATTTTTAATTTCTAGTTGCATATAGGGTAGTTACGGTCATATCCGTGCTTGGGTAATGAAAGGATTTCATTTAAGACTCCATGCGATATTTTTTAAAACATATATTAAACGAATGTACTTTACTTTTTATATTACATTATATTTTCAGTAAATTACAAAAGCAATATATTTTTAAATGAATGAAATTATTTACATAAAAAAGTATTTGAGTATGCTTAATTTCCGAGTTGTAATGCAATTGTTCTCTTGAAAACTATTTATTTTTATCATCAACATCAAGTATTACTTCAACAAACTAAATAAGTTTGTAGGGGAATTAGGACATAAATTGTTAAAGTGAACATGAAATGACTCACCTGAATTAGTTGAAGGTGCAATGATCGATGTCATTTTTGTTCACAAATCGGAGGTAAATTTTGATTGATATTTTGATACAAACTCGTTTTCTGACTTATAAGACATTAATTGAAAAATATTAAAATCACTGACCTACTGTTGTTCCTAAACAGGCAATCCAAACGTCTGTTAAAGATGGCCCAATATCAATTAGATCCTTATTCGTGTCCTACATCTATCAATATTGTTAACGTTACTAAAGTATTAAATTAGGACTATATGTATGTATCAACATATAATGAAAAACTGGCATATGTACGTAAACGAAATGTAAATGAAATTTCAATACACGTCATCAATGAAGGGAAAAAATTTTCAAAAGGGAATGAGATTTTATATAAATAATCCTAATCCTAATTTTCACCTAGAAGTAAGTGCGCATGTAATTAATTCTAAGGTGATCCTTAAATGTGTTCTCAAAAAACAGTTGGTAAACTTCACAAACTATCCGATGGTAATTAACCGATATTCTAAAGCAAAAAGCCATGAACGGAAGAGTAGACAAGATCAGATGATCAGTGAAAATGGGAAGACAACATTACGCAATATTGCCAACATAAAATAGGCACGCACGAACTTGAATCTTCACACAACTGTTGTATATAGTATATTACAGAGTGATCAACAAATACTGTTTAAATTGGCAATCCTACCTGGAGGATTTTTTGTCTAAGGGTTTGCAACGATATACCGGAAATCTCTGGCCCCCGATTCTCGTTTTTACTTATAGAAACGTTACGTTTTCGAAGCGCTTAGCGAAACGACACGCACAGCAGAACGACATGCACCCTATTTTGATATTCTTGTTTATCAGTCACGCTCTTCGTTTCGTTCTTTTCAAACACGATTGGCATGCATCGGCAACATCGAGGCCGGTTATTCTGATTGGTTGTTCATGAGTATGCGCGTTGTGTCGATATTGGGATTTGTGTTGTGACAGCGACAGCGGACAACTTTCTAGAGTTTCTAGGTTATGATGAGATTGATGTATAAACAAAGACGTCTTTAGGAAAACTTACAAGAAGCTAATGTAATGTATTTTGTCAACTATTTAACTAGGTATGGACCAATTCATAATTTAGTATGTTAGTAGTGTGTATGTAGCCTTAATCATAAATATTTTTTGATCTAGATATTATTTTTAAGATGAAGAAAGGATAAAAATGTTGGCCCATTGTTATAGAAGAAATTCTGGAATCAACACAAACATGGCAATAGAATCACTGAACAACTTACTAAAAACAAATCAACTAAAGAGGAATGCAAGAGTGACAATCGAGAAACTGCTGGATACAATCGACGATCTAGTGGACATCAAAATGTAGAAGAGGATAGTGGACATTGAACGACCAAACGCAAACAATTACCAGGACAGAATCATAATTAAAGCTGCGATGAAGAACATAATGAAGATAAAAAAGAACAATGTGGTATTTGGACATTTTCAGGTAACATAATTTAGAAACCCTAATATATCTTATAATATAAATATAAAGCAAGTATATGAAAGTGAATGTAGGACGCCATACTGCAGAGTTTGCAAAATTTGTATACATCGATACCAATGTGAGTGTTCTGAATATGTAGTGAGGAATACCTTGTGCAAGCATGTGCACTTTGTAAGAATGCATGAGGAGCGAATGGATACTAATTCTGTTGTAGATGAAGCTGCAAACTCTTTAGGAGAAAATTCACTCATTAAACTGCAGCAAGAAGAGGAAATCAAGAAATTTATCAGCGAGAAAATAGAAGAGACAAATCAGCAGGACGAGATCCTTCAGGCCCAAAGTCATCGAAATATTCTGTGGCAAAACCTACAGAACTTTGTTAAAAGCTTAGATGACAAAGGTTTTACAACTACTATTATGAAAGGCTTTGAAGAAACTGTGCAGAGATATAAAGAAAAAATGAACAAGGCTACAAGGAAACGAAAAATGGAGACACACAGCTATTTTCCTTCTAAGAAACGTCCAGAAGTAATACAGCGGAACTCCCATAAGTCGAACTTCCTTAAGTCGAATATTTCTGTAACTCAAATAGAAATTCGAGTCCCTTGACTTTGGAAATTATAAAAAATATGTTCTTTAACTCGATTTTTTTAAGTCCCTTCATATTCGACTTATGGGAGTTCCACTGTAATTCAAAACTAATGAAAATCTTTTCTCATATCAGCTTTCATGTTATTTTTTTCAGCTCCAGGATTAGGAGAAAGGAAATCCAAACTTGGTGCTTTTGATGCATTGATGCTAGTTGAATATTTCATACTTAAGTTGAAAATAGCAATAGCATTAAGTAAATTTTGTTAATTTGATAGTGTTTTCATAATGTTAATAGATGTGTTACAGATATAGAGTAGATGTTAATAGATATAGAATAGATATTTCATAATGATAATATCAATAGGAGCAGTGTGTGTAGATATTGTTCAGGAGGACTAATTGTTTTACTGTATATAAATTAAGCTATACAAGAAATTTTGTCTTTTTGGATATTGTCTATATATCAACAGGTATAAATTTATTGTAAGATAATATAGTTTTTATTTATCACAGTAATTTTAAACAATCTATTTGTTATTGCAGGATGGGTCAATGCTTCGATCACATCATGCAAGCATCTGCTTACAGAAAGCTGGCTTACAGTTAACATCTGATTACGGCCAACATCAAGCTGGTAGCTACCACTTGCAAAAAATCTTAAAGCAACTAAAATCTGAAAAAAGATACTACACTCATATAGAATACTTCATTATGAAAAGGTCCTTAGGAAATTACTTATTATTTTTGAAAGCATTTCGTACCTTAGTCCTATTGCTTATTGCGTCTGCTTTTTGTTGTACTGGCATAAAAGGCACAAGTGAATTTTCTAAATTTTCAATCATATTTTTGGTAAGACGAAATAGCTTGATGAAGTATGATCCGACAATTCAAAAGGATCGTCTGGGAAAATCCTCTGACTATTTTCTTCAGTATTTTCTATATTTTCAATAATCTGTAGGGCAATTGGTTCAAAATTATCCATTTTTTGTTATTAAAACGAGTAACAATTCGAAAACAAACAGATACACGGAAAAAGTAAGGTTAGGATGTCCTTTTCGATGAGCAAAACTGCTAGCAATTGGTAGCCGTTTTCAAAGCGGTGAGCGCATTCTGAAAACGGTGCGCATGCTAAGACGGGAATACCTAAATATGAATTATGACCACGTGCCATTCGAAAATGACGTCAAAAGCGCTGAGCGACCGAGAAACGCAGAGCGTTTTTTAAAACGAGAATCGGGCCTCTGTACTCTGCATGACAGCGACAGCCAAATAAACACAAATATTTTAGGTTATGTGAATTTATTTACGATTAAAATAACCACACCAGAAGAAACTTCATTATTTTAAGGTACTGCTCGAATTGAGCGCCATTATGTTCTAAACATAAATTCACTCTCCGTTTTAGGCTCTCGAAGACATTAATTAACATCCGAGGAGAAGTATTTGCAACTTCCTCGATAATGGGAACTTCCAGTTCTTCACGTGTATATTGCATTGTGGCACTAGCCGTATGTGTTCGAGCCGAATCTTGTTGAAAGTTGCGCTCCTCTACAGTTCATTGGGCAACAAATGGCTATAGAATGTGCCGAATGTATCGTTCTGAATTACCTGTGAATTTAAAAAACACAGGACCAATTACTCTCTGCCGTGATACAGCCAGCCAAACACCAACTTTAGTAGGATGTAAAGTTGTTGTTCTAGCAGCATGTCGATTTTCACCAGACCAAATTCTGTAATTTTGAGAATTAATATAGCCATTGAGCTGGAACCAGGCGTCATCGAAAAAAAAGATTTTATCCAGGATGTCAACGTTGTTCATTTCTTGATTGAACCAGTTACAGAACTGGACGCGTTGTGGACGGTCAGGAGGATTTAGGGATTGGACCATCGAAAATTTGTACGGGTGGTATTTCAATTTGCTCTTCAACACAGTGGAACAACTTCTGTATGATAAACCTGTAATGTAACGAAACGGAATACGGCAAATTAGGAATAAGTGGAAATTGGTGAACTTTTGATAAGGATCAAACCAGCTTGGAGGGAAAGCTTCATAACCGATTTGCGAGGACTTTGTTGCAGTCGGGCCCTGACGTCTTGCACCACATTTTCAGTGAGTACGGAGGGTCTACCAGGTGGGCTTTCCTGTCTTCACATTGCCTGTATTCAAATATCGTTGAACTACACGCATGCAGTGTTGTTTAAAAACGTCGATAGTGAACACAACTTCAGGAAACATTTCTTGAAATTGGTGCAAAGTGGATTCCAATGAGTATTGCCATCCAGAAATGGGATCATGAACTGTACTCCGAAAATAAGCCATGCCAATAAAAATATCTTGTTCTAATGTAAATAGTACCATTTTTATATTTTTATAATAAAAATTTGAATCGCCGCTCAAGTGTCAATGCTGTCACTGTCAAACAACCGGAACTTGTCCCAGTTCTACCATTTTAAAGTAAAATTTAGGATTGCCAACTTAAACATTATTTCTTGATCACGTTGTAGAATCTTTACATAACTGTTGTAAATAGTATCTTGTATATAACAGCCGGTAGATCTATGATCAAGTGCATCGCAACCTTTTTATATTTCCTTTATATACATATTAAGATATTCCATTTCAAAGGTGGCGTTATTGTGGCATGTATTCTAGGTGGCATTATGTAATCACCTCCTGCAGCCTTGTTTTCATGTTTAGTGCATAATTTTCTATTATTTTTGTATTTGTACTACAATTAGATAAATGTATTTAAAACCGTACATGGCTGGTTTGCACATACATGGAGATGTATTTGTGCATATATTTTATTTACAATCTGTATTTGATTTTTAAATGCTATTTTAGATACAAATGTGTGGTTTCATAATTTTAATTAGCATATTTGTTGAATTTTATATCCTATTTTTTTTTCTGTTTCATCTTCCAATAGAAAATCGTACAAACCTATATAGTTTGTATATATATTACATATTACGTATTCTATTCCATTTTTCCGTAAAGGTAATGCATCATTGCTATTAGAAAATAATAAGATGCTAACAAAAAAAAATACTTTTGCTCAACAAAAAAAAAAACGATTTACTAACTACATCACATTTTTAAATGTATTTATGCATCGAATACAATTCTATTCTATTCTAGTATTCTAGTATTTTGCATGTATATTATAATGAAATAAAATTGTAATAATAAAAATAATAAATAATAGGTATATTAAGGTCTAAAAGATCTCGAAAACCCTTACCATTTCCTGCTGTGTAACCTTACACTTAAGTTTTCTTCTCTTATCTGAGTGTACTATAGACGATATTTGAGCACCATCAAAATCTCCTGAAATTTTACCTGTATTGTTCATAAATATTTTAAACGGTTTAAAGCGTGTTAAAATGAGTTTTCCAGAGACCAACAGAGATATATTTTTTTCAACTGAGCTCAGTCACCTTCGTGTTCTATGAGCTCTGCTGAAAGTTTCAGAATAAGTTCATGCCATTTTCGTTTTCTTTAGATATGTTTACGTAAAACTTTATTATTTCTATTTAGTACAATTAGTGCAATACGAAAAATAATATTGTCAATGTTAAACTCTATAAATATTAATAAACTATAACTTTAACTATAAATATATCTAAATCATTAAACTATAAATAAATAAACTAAATATATAGTTTTTTATTATTATTAAAAAGTTGTAGTGAGCTAGCCCGAAAATCTTCAAAAGTGATATTGTATATTGCAATATCACTTGCAATAAGTTGCAGGATGCTGGTTTATTGCTTTCAAATATCGTACAAAGTAACAGAATCTTTTCCATTTTCACGTAATAACTGTGCTAATCGTATTACTAGACGATTACTCTGATAAAATTAGAATATTTTACGAAAACGGGCTACAGTGTAGATACTTCGCTTTGTATTAGAAAAATGTCTATTAGTTTTTATTTCTCATGTGACTTTCCTTATGGGTAAACTAGGGTAAAACGAATATTGATTTTTGGACTTCTATAAAATCTTGGTATCCTCAAATTTACTAATTTAAAGTGTCTTAAAGTTAATCTTAATTAAAAATTTACCAACTCCCACCGTTTTAAAAAATCATGGCTATTAATTGATATTTTCCATAATTTTTCCGAAAATATATTGATTATTTTTATTTGCAGTTTACTTGAAATTTGTCTGTATGTAAAGTTCGTTCACGTAAAAAGAATGCTGGGTTTTTGATAATTAAGCTTATGAATGTGTAAAATTTCAAATATCACAGGATTCCCGGCTTTCATTGTTAATCAATGATTTATTATCAAATTTGTTGTATTGTATCAAAGAGACATATAATCGATAGTTATTTTGTGAAAGCCGGTAGTATAAATATATCTTAAACATATGCGATTTAAAATGCACATAAAATTCCACTTATAAATCATTTGCTGTAAATAAAATATTGAAAACCACAGTTTTCACCAGACGTTTTCTCACAACATGACTAGTAACTTTGTGGGTCTAGGACAGTTCGGCGCGGCCGGTTCGGCGCCGCCAGTTCGGCGCGAGGGAACAGTTCGGCGCAGCCGATTCGGCGCGAAGGACAGTTCGGCGCATACATATTTAATTATTTTCTATTTGAAAATCTGATATTAATTTGGTATTTAAAGTAGTGTATAAATGAGATTAGTGTCTGGTATGTTTAGTTTAGATAGGATATAAAATAAACTAAATTGGTATATTTTAGCATTAAATTCAGAAAAACGAATTATAAAGTACCTACATGGGAAGTGCGAGAGGGCAAGGATCATACACGTATTCACTTAGCCAAACAGGCGGGTGATATTATTGCCCCGCGCCGAACTGTCCCGCGCCGAACTGTCTTCGCGCCGAACCGGCGGCGTCGAAACGGCCGCGCCGAATAATCCCATTTCCTAACTTTGTATTGGTATGTTCCATTGATCTGATTCTGAAAATTAACCTGCACGTGAGGTCAAGAAGTAATGTGATTCCCGTTTGACATGAAGTGGTGTTTAGACGGTGTTTCATTTTGTTTAAATTTCAATATCTATTTCCATCAAAAATACTGGTATTAACTAAAACTAAACTCACTAAACAAATTAAAATTATCTCCGATGAAATCGCTGAAGAGTTTTCAATGATTTTATTGAATTTTTATCCAACATTAAAAGCTGTAAATTACAAGTTAATATTCCTAACAAATTGGATCACAAGATCTTTTGCAATATGTATAATGCAATTCGTGCTAAACTAATAAAATGACAGCGACCGTTTTGTGCATTACGTTCTATTCATGTTTTACATATTACATGTTTATGCGACCACAATAAAAAGTGTTTGTGATTTATATTCAGTTACACTTACACGGTAACCACTTACACTTATAACGGGGCACTTCTATTTTTTTCACTAGTAAAGAAGTGAATGGTTTGTTTTTTTGTCACCTTACAAACGAGTAGTTTACTCTACAAACTCGTTGATACATGAGAAATCCCTCGTTTGTCGTTTAAAAGCGCACCGCACTCTTTATTATCTCTTTTAAAATTTGCTAGTTTATCTACTTATCACGTAAAATGACAAAATGTTTCATATTAGGACTAGAACAAGACAATGGATTGCTGTGGTTATCGTTTCCTCCAGACGCGGAGCTTTTAGAGCGAGCTTGTTACACACCAAAGTACCGTGTGTTGTCGTCTCCTCCAACTTTGTAACAAATGGATACTTTATACCTGTTTCATTTTAGTGGCAAATAAATCAACATTTTATTAGTGGAAAAATCTCGAAAGAAAATCTTATATATAAGACGTTTTATTGGCAATGGGAAGAGAGCCTCGCCAAGTTGAATATTATCGGCTTCAATATATAAGTCGTGTAGACACAAAAGTGTCAGGACTTAGAAAGCCTTAGAATTATAGCAGAAGTTAGCCGAGGGGTTCGGAACGCGATGGCGGCATTCATGAGCCATTCAAAAGTTGCTACAAAAGGTCATTCCGTCGCTTTACCCGCGGATACTAGGTGAGCTATTGTTTGTGAGAGAACCACAGATAGAGTGCCTATGTAAATTTTCATCCTGAACACGGTATTATGCAGGCGAGCGTTCAAAAATTATGTACCTAACCTAAAATGAGAAAGGAAATTTATTATGCGGATCAAAGTTGTAAAGGGGATCTCTTCGTTTATTCTCCACCTATTTAGTGCCTACTTAAAACTGAAAACTGTCTTTTCGTTATTTCTTTACTCATAGACGGGGCAAGTTCAGGCAAATTATTTACTAAGTCGGAAATCAAGCATATATCGATTAAATACTGCAAGAAATGGACACACTAATCATAAAATTAAGTGAAATTAGACATTTCTGGAAAAATTATGGTGACGCCTCCAGTGAAAAGTAAATTAAAGTCTGAAACAATCGAATTAAGATAAATTACAGGTGATAATAAAAATCATAACAAGCCTTGTTACCTTCTCAAGAGGGAATCTATGTATATATAAAAAACGGGGAGCAAATTTTCGACGGCAAATATTGAAGGTACCTGCTTTAATCGAAGGGTTAAATAATTTTACAAGAAATTTCGACGTCAGCTTAAGACAAGTGGGTAGGAAGTGTATCGATAGGAACGGTTTAAGTTCAAACCCTTTTAATAATCCCGTGATGAAGATGGGATTTCCCGTAATTTGCGTATTCCCTTGCCCTTGCCTCTTGTCCTGTAGTAACAAATAAATGGTTTTAATGTATATATCCCCTTATTTTCATTCCTAATTCAATCACCAATACGCAGGCTTGTTAAATTTCTTTACAGTCGAAAATGCCTGTACAATAAAACCACCTTTTTGGTCACGCCGTCGAAAATTCGCATCAACCCATCGTAAAACACCTGGTCCCGTCGAAACTTCTTCCGCCCATAAAAATGGATTGTTGTTCGTTTGTCTGGCTTGAACTCGAGAACGGCTGGACGGATTTTGCTAATTTCGGTCTTGAAATATTTTTGGAAGTTCAGGGAAGGCTTTTTGTTGAGAAACATATATAATAAGTAAGGGAAATACTGAAAAAGGTACGTTTTGTAATTTGACATTTGTAATCAAACAAATGAGAGTATAGTGTCACTTGGTTGTGAAATAAATAAATGTCAAGGCGATTATTAAAATCCATCATCAATTTGTCAGTGCGCGAAAACTTTATCGATTTTAAAATGCCAAGTACCTAGAAGACGACCTGACTTAGGACGTCGAAGTCAATCAAATGTGCAAATCGCACTGACGACTGACTACCAGCGAGAGACAGATAACGATATCATTCGTTTCGGTATGACAGAATTGAGTTTAAAAGTAAATAATTATCAAGTAGATAGGCTTAGAATCGAACGAGTTCGGGCACATCTTACACAACAGCATTTAGATCGACAGGACACCGAGTCTACAAATTTTACAAGTTCGTAAAAAACGGACGCATCGAGTCACTGCAGCCGGAATAAAAACCGTTAGTGATTTCGACTTTAGAAACATCAAGAACTTCGACGCCAACACAAACGGGAAAGTCAAGAAACCAAGGAAAGTTCTGAGTAAGTCAAAGCAACTTCACCAGGACACCGAGTCAACAAATTCTACAAGTTCGAAACGACGGACACATTCAGTCACTGCAGCCGGAGGAAAAGCCGCCAGTGATTACAACTCCAAAACTTCAAGAACTTCGACCCCAACACAACGGCGAGAAGCCAAGAAGACAAGCAAAGTCCTGAGTAAGTCGCAGCCACTTTTTACAAAGAACTAAGTTACAAAGTTCACAACTTCAACTACGACAAGATAAAACATGCAGATGAATTGATTCAAGAA
Organism: Cryptocephalus moraei; assembly: GCA_946251905.1. Classification (NCBI taxonomy): domain Eukaryota; kingdom Metazoa; phylum Arthropoda; class Insecta; order Coleoptera; family Chrysomelidae; genus Cryptocephalus; species Cryptocephalus moraei. The sequence continues at coordinate 24,045,694 of OX276458.1, read as the reverse complement.
CAAGAAAAAATAGCCCAAGGAATCATATAACTACATAATAATTGCAAGAAAAACGGAAGTGCAAGGAAAACCAAGGAATACCTACAAAAAAGGATTGATCACCTCGAAGCACTATGGGCGAAAGCCCAAGAGAACATCGAGGCGTTCCATGAACTTGGGTTTGGCGATTAGCACAATAATATAAAATCACAATATTTTAAAAGGATGGAGGAAAACTACAAGACAATTCGGCTGTACCTGACGTCACACGTCAGGAATATAAAACACCCAAGAAACAAGTCTATGAGGTACAAATACAAAACCCAAAACCGGAAGTGAAGAAACCCAAAAAATAGACCGAACAAGATTACCGACGAATCAAAATAAAGGTAAAAATAACAAAGAAAAAAACTACTTAGACACGCTGAAGAAGACATAGCAAAAGATGGTCATACACGTACTACGAGCAACAAATATTCAATACATGGAGCGCACTTCAAGACACAATGAAATAAAGCGATCTTTCAGACGCAGTGTTCCTGTAAACTAGAACGGGAAGCATTCCACTACAATCCGGAAATATATTATTTTGCCGACCAATCTGTAACGATTGGAGAAATGACAATCATTTGTCAATATTGTAAAGCCTTAAAATACAGCGGTAAATCTACTGGATTGTGTTGTGCTGGTGGTAAAGTAAAATTGCACAATTGTTCCCACCGCCAGATCCATTATTCTCATTAGTTTTTGGGGTGGGAAATGACTCTAAACATTTCTTGGCAAACATCCAAAATTATAATAATTGCTTTGAAATAACGTCGTTTGGTGTAACGCATATTTTACAGGAAAATTTCATGCCCACTTCCAAGATATTTTTTGATAAATTAGTTATTAAAAATTTAAAATGATAATATATCGGGTGTTTTTTTAAATTTCACCTCATAGTAGGCTGTGGATAGTGTTTGTGAATGCGCCTTACTAAAAAATGTCAAAATTGACATAACCTCACTTTTTTAATAAAAATTGAAACTGCTCCAATCAGTTACTAGTGTCTTGAAAAAGACAGCTCACTCATCTACGCCTAATTAATAGAGCCAAGCTGTCTTTTTCAAGACACTATTAACCGATTGGAGCAGTTTCAAATTTTATTAAAAAAGTGAGGTTACGTCAATTCTGACATTTTTTAGTAAGGCGCATTCACAAACACTATCCACAGCCTACTATGAGGTGAAATTTAAGAAAACACCCGATACAATTGCAGTTACAAGCACAGTTTGCGGAATCAACCTGGAGTTTCCCTGTTTCGCACATGGGCAATTATACGTCGCGTGTTCGCGAATCGTAAAATCATCATCTTTATATATATTTACACACCGCAAAAAAGAAAAAAATATAGTCCGTCAGAAAGCCTTAAATTGGTTTTGTGTATAACTGTGTTGCATTTAATTTAATGCAGAGAAAAATTATGTATTACGTTTTGAAAATATTTTTCAAAAATATTTGTAGGTGATACGAAGTTCACGGGATCATCTATAATTTTTATTTATCATTCTTTTTTTAAACTTTACGTGGCTATGCAACGCATGTCGGGTACGGCTTGTCAGAAATAAAATTCTAATATTTGTTTGGGAGTAATCAGTGGCAATTGGAATAATAATGAAAGAAATATTAACATGTTTTCTTAGGTTTGAGAGAACTTGGAATCAATACTATTCCCAAAACATCTCTTGAATATTTCTCCCAACCAAAACCTACGTCCCTACTGGGTATCCACAAATTCTCCTCTTCAATTTCCAATTACAAGCGGAAGGATTATACCGTTTAGACATTCCCGTAGAACTGCATGCGAACATTCTGCACTAGCGTGCACTTAAATCGGAGCGTTCTCTCCCCTACCCTTTTCCCCACGGTAAGAATAATTTGTTTTAGGTTCACAAAGAAAAACCGCTTTTGTGTATTCATCTTCCGTGGTTTATCTGAGCTCTCTCTCTCTTTCTCTTCCTTAAGTGCGATGAGGAAATTTAACGCTTTTGTATTCAAAATGAATGTTCTGGGATATAGCAGTCAGCTTCATCCCACTAAATCTTGTACGAATTTAAAAACATAGAAGTTGAGAGAAAAAATATTAAGGAATATTATAAATACAAGCCGCTTTTTATTAGGTCTGTTTGAGTTGAGCCCAGGCTTTGCTTTTATTTATATGAAAGCTTATGTTTACAGTTCTCGCAGTAATTTTTATGAGATTTTTCATTTTTCCTTGCAATCATAATTCAGTGTATCACGTTGTGGTCTCTGTTCGGCGTTTCTTAAGTAAACGCGAATTTTTCCATTTACTTTTGACGGTGGCATTAAATAGTAGAAATGGGATTCGAATCGTTTCATTGTAAAACAAAAAGGCGGATCCTATTTCTCGCTACTTTTCCTCTGGGCCTTTTCATTTTCTACCGATTCCATCTTGAAGCATTTCAAATACTTCCTAAAAAAAACATTGATTCCACGCGAAGAACCCTTTCGCTTTGAGCTTTTAAATGCCGCCATTGAAAAGAACATCAAAAGTGGTAGATCCCGCAGGAATCAAGGAAAATCATCAAGAAACGAATGACTTTCAACACGAAATGCAAAGTGCCAAAGTGCCTTCCCTAATAATCACTCCGTTTGGTGATATTGGCTTTTTGATTTAATGGTCGGCCGCTTGATTAAATCCCCAAATAGTTATTTTCGTCATGTTCGCCGAGAATCGGCGGAGGAACAAAAAGGGAGTAGACTCCGTCAATATCAGATAGAGAAAAGCCGAATTAGAAAGGGGGAAAAGGAGAAGGTTGAGGTCTGAACGATCGGTTTTGTGCGTGAATTAAATTTCGCTACAAAAAGGAAATTACCTACATCGAATATCCCCTCAGACTTGTATGAAAACGATTAGTGTTTTATTGCCTCCCCTAAACGTTGCGATTCTGTAAAATCTATTCGCGGGATTTAATTTAACTTGTACGTGGAATCAATTAAAACTCTGAGACGAATCGATCAAACACTACTTTTTTTAATGCGACAACAACAAAAAATGAGACAGTTTCTCGCTCCATTAACCGTCGAATCGTTAAATCCTTCTAACTGAAATGCGGGTTTGTACCCGTCAGAGGAAAGAAAAGGGTGATAAATACTACATAGTAGGGAAATATGCAAATGCGTTTCCTATTGCCGCCTCTGAATGGAAAAAGTAAGGTACGTAAGTTCCGTAATGGATTTTGTCATCTAACCGAACATTTTGAGTCTTCGCTGTCACATGACTGCGACATTAAACGGGCCTTAAAATGAATTGAAAGTGATTCGGATCGGGACGGGGAACATTTCCACAATTTATCAATGTCACGTTTTATATTTTTTATTGAAATAATGCACAAATACTACAGCAAATATTGACCATTTTACCATGCGGAATCAACATAAACTATGAAAGTTGATTCCATGAATACAAGAAAATTCGACTTAAAATACCGCGAACGGTAATTATAGGCCAAGCAAATAAGCAAAAAAATACCCTGTTTTTGAAATCGAATCCTCGAGCAGGAAACCCGGATTTTTAGGTAATATAGGCCAACCACAAAACATTAATATAACTAGACCCGTTTGTTTACAAAATAATGTATTGCCAAGATCTTAGCACATTCTAAGCGTCTTTTGCGCTGTTGCATGAATGCAGATGACGAATTCTTTGTTTACGATTTGCGTATACATCCAGGCTACTTCGCCTGTGGTTGGTCAGTTGTACGTGAATCTAAAATAATATAGACTTTTGTTATGAGTGGCAACATCGCATCCTAGTCTTTCACGTGATAGAATTCGTTTTGTACGCGGTTTGAGTGTGTATTTTGATAAAAATAGAAAACATTTAAGACTCCTCTATAGTTGCACTTCGTACGAGCTCATGAGATTAATATACGACGTTCCCTAAATCACCTTGATTTTCTCTCTACATTTTCTCCTCCTCTGTTACATACGAATAAGATGCACGTGTGTGTAAGGAGAAGAAGAAGGCGTGGCCTCGATGCAGTAGCGTCAGTAGCACCGTATATGAGCCGGGCCGGGGTGTTTTCGAACAAAATCACTAATTTAGATTTATAGACGAGGCAATGAAGCATTTAACCTCGGAAATGTTAACATTAAGACGGATCGAGATTGGGTTTTTTGCATTCGCTTCTCAAAATCATTGTGAAAAATGTGTCTACTTTGTATCTTATACAAACTCAAAATAGCATTTGTGCAGTGAAAAGTGCATTCAAAAAATGCATATCAATTCATTACCTACTTCGATAATAAGACTCGGAATTGACTCAAACCAGATTCCCTGGGGTCTTCGAGGTCGCTAATCCCAATTATGATCTTCAAATTGACCCACAGCCGACCTGGAGCTCAGGATTGCTAATAAACGTCATCTCCATGGCTTCTGCCGAAATTCACGCGGAAAATGAGAGAAACTCTGCCCTCGGGGGTTTTTTGGGTCGCTGAATTGAAATATGGCACCGGTGAACACCCCGGAACACCTGGTGCACCGAAACCTGGACGTGGACGTCATCTCCCTGAGTTTTCCAGACACTACCGCAAAAAAACAAACCGAAATTCGTTTAGGAGGGTTTTTTTTGGGGCGCTCATTCCATATTTCTCATCTAATTCGACCCCCCGAACACCTAGTGCGGACCTGGACGTGGACGTCATCTCCGAGAGTTTTTCTGACACGTTCGCATAAAAAACCTCCAAAATTATTTTGGTTTGTTTAACTGTCTAACTGAAATGCGGGTTTGTACCCGTCAGAGGAAAGAAAAGGGTGATAAATACTACATAGTAGGGAAATATGCAAATGCGTTTCCTATTGCCGCCTCTGAATGGAAAAAGTAAGGTACGTAAGTTCCGTAATGGATTTTGTCATCTAACCGAACATTTTGAGTCTTCGCTGTCACATGACTGCGACATTAAACGGGCCTTAAAATGAATTGAAAGTGATTCGGATCGGGACAGGGAACATTTCCACAATTTATCAATGTCACGTTTTATATTTTTTACTGAAATAATGCACAAATACTACAGCAAATATTGACCATTTTACCATGCGGAATCAACATAAACTATGAAAATTGGTTCCATGAATACAAGAAAATTCGACTTAAAATACCGCGAACGGTAATAAGCAAATAAGTAAAAAAATACCCTGTTTTTGACATCGAATCCTCGAGCAGGAAACCCGGATTTTTAGGTAATATAGGCCAACAACAGAACATTAATATAACTAGACCCGTTTGTTTACAAAATAATGTATTGCCAAGATCTTAGCACATTCTAAGCGTTTTTTGCGCTGTTGCATGAATGCAGATGACGAATTCTTTGTTTACGATTTGCGTATACATCCAGGCTACTTCGCCTGTGGTTGGTCAGTTGTACGTGAATCTAAAATAATATAGACTTTTGTTATGAGTGGCAACATCGCATCCTAGTCTTTCACGTGATAGAATTCGTTTTGTACGCGGTTTGAGTGTGTATTTTGATAAAAATAGAAAACATTTAAGACTCCTCTATAGTTGCACTTCGTACGAGCTCATGAGATTAATATACGACGTTCTCTAAATCACCTTGATTTTTTCTCTACATTTTCTCCTCCTCTGTTGCATACGAATAAGATGCACGTGTGTGTAAGGAGAAGAAGAAGGCGTGGCCTCGATGCAGTAGCGTCAGTAGCAACGTATATGAGCCGGGCCGGGGTGTTTTCGAACAAAATCACTAATTTAGATTTATAGACGAGGCAATGAAGCATTTAACCTCGGAAATGTTAACATTAAGACGGATCGAGATTGGGTTTTTTGCATTCGCTTCTCAAAATCATTGTGAAAAAATGTGTCTACTTTGTATCTTATACAAACTCAAAATAGCATTTGTGCAGTGAAAAGTGCATTCAAAAAATGCATATTAATTCATTACCTACTTCGATAATAAGACTCGGAATTGACTCAAACCAGGTTCCCTGGGGTCTTCGAGGTCGCTAATCCCAATTATGATCTTCAAATTGACCCACAGCCGACCTGGAGCTCAGGATTGCTAATGAACGTCATGTCCATGGCTTCTGCCGAAATTCACGCGGAAAATGAGAGAAACTCTGCCCTCGGGGGTTTTTTGGGTCGCTGAATTGAAATATGGCACCGGTGAACACCCCGGAACACCTGGTGCACCGGAACCTGGACGTGGACGTCATCTCCCTGAGTTTTCCAGACACTACCGCAAAAAACAAACCGAAATTCGTTTTGGAGGGTTTTTTTGGGGCGCTCATTCCACATTTCTCATCTAATTCGACCCCCCGAACACCTAGTGCGGACCTGGACGTGGACGTCATCTCCGAGAGTTTTTCTGACACGTTCGCATAAAAAACCTCCAAAATTATTTTAGTTTGTTTCTTGCGATCGAGTCATCAAAAACTCTCTCTGATGACATCCACATCCAGGTTCCGGTGCACTAGTTATTCGGGGCTTTTTTATTTTTGGCTGTTTAGTGCTTCATATTGCCTCGACTATTAAGAAAGTTGAAAAATAAATCTCACCAAAAATTCATATGCTTTAATAGTCCTTTATGTAACGAGCATATAAAGTAGCTCGTTATATATATAACGCGCTTTATATGCGAGTTACATACACTATTTTATCTACGGTTCTTTAATTAGAACGATGTTATTTAAATGAAATTAACAAAAAGTAGTATATTAAAAAAATGCTCTTGTACCGGCTCGTAATAATGTAGTAAACTTTGCGTGGATCGCAACAAAAAAATAAATTGGAAATTATTTATACCTACCCATTAATAGGAATGTACACGATTACTTATCTTCTATTTTGAACTAATTTTGGCGATATTACGCAAAATCTGTGGCTGAAGGATTTCAAATACGGATTCGTTATGCTAAAATTGAAAAAGTTAGAACAGTTAGAGGGATCTTAGATCTTACGAAAAGTAAAGGGTAGTTTCCTGTATGTGTTGATATTATTGGTCAAGAGGCCTCCTTGAGCTCAGTTTTGACACCTGAAATATGTACCTGAAATAGACGAAACAAAAAATGGCAACCTTTTCACACCACCCAGTAGAGGTAAAGGTAGAGGAAAATCACGCGAGTAGGTGTATTCCTCCCCAATATGAAGAGTGTCGTTATTATTCTCATATATAGGTTATTATATACCTATATATAAATATTTCTCATCGATGTATCGATATTAATACCTTATTAACAATATTAATATAAATTTTTAAATATGCGACAACATTATTATAAATTTCGGGAAAAGTGCAGAACAATAACTTTATAATAAGTACATGTACCACCATGTACATGTATATGTAACATCGATCTAAGGACCAGTTCTATACATATCGGAGTTTTACATTAAAATTATCGTAATATTTCATGCGAAACATAAACATACTATAAATTTTATTAACGTAAACCTCATAATAGATGGTCGACAGGTTTAAAAAGAGGTAGTACACGCGCGCCTCTGCTGCCGCCGTGTCCGTTCGCGATGTATACGTTTTCTCCCCGTTTAGCGGGCGAGTGCACCATTTTATAGAATGCAAAAATGCATTTCTTAATTCTGCTATCATTTGGTTATTTCTAGACCAAATGTTATAAAATCTGAAATATAGCCTTAAAATTATGTTTCCCTGTTCGGAAAACCTTTTCGCCCTTGGAATATCAAACATATCAAAAGTTCATTTTCTTTTTTTTTTAATTAAACATTTTTTATATGCCGAAAACATACTATATTTTCTTAGTAGTTTGCTGCAAACCCCATCAAAATCGATTGATAATTAAAAACAAATTTGCGGAACGCGTGTTTAGAGAGGTATACAGCGCTCTTAACAATGGTTAATAGGTGCAAGATATGCAACGTTTATAGCGATGCAGGGAAAGCCTCGGGATTGTCTTTTCATATGTAAATAAAGAGATTTACTAATGACATTTTTTGAGGTTATGTATCATCTCAGAGGCGTTCTATCAGTGTTATTGTTTTAGGTTTCCAGTAGATCCAATTAACAGAAATATTTGGATTTCTGTTTTTCGACTTAGCGAAAATGATAACATAACAAAATCATCTTATATTGGCTCAAATATTTCAATAAAGATGATTTTGTGTCTAAAATAGGTGCAACCAACAATGCTAAATATTTAAAGAGAGATGCTGTTCCATTACCGATGCATCAAGTTTTTGAACCTAAAAGTACTACGAGGTAATTAATTTCTACCCTGTAACTGTGTTTAAGAAATATCAAATTTATAAATTTGTCAAAATATTGGAAGCGTGACATTTTTTTAAATTTAAGTTTCAATCTTTTTAATGTAAATTTCAACAAAAATATTAAACTGGTTACTGTAAGAAACAATTATTTCTTAAAATATGAGAAAAAATAGTAATTTTATTAACCATTATTAACCATTTTATTAAACACTTAACAATTTTGAGGAGTTATAACTCAGAAGCTAATAAGCAAAATAGCAACTTATCTATATATATAAAAATGGATGTTTGTGTGTATGTTCCGCATAGGCTCCTATACCATTCGTCCGATTGCAACGAAACTTTGGCGAGTTGTAGGGCGCATGTCCTTGAAGGTTCCTGAAATGGTTCCGCGTCGAAAAAGGAGCCAGGGGGCCGAAACGGCGTAAAAATATATACATGACAGGCAATATGTCACCTTTATTTTACATACGAGTGACTGACAGATGGCGCCATCTCGCGGCGAAAAGGTATCTTTTAAATGTCGAACAGTTTGACAGCGCTTTGAGCATTGAATTGCTCAAAAGCATTCTGTTATATCTATATATATAAAAATGGATGTTTGTGTGTATGTTCCGCATAGGCTTCTATACCAATCGTCCGATTGCAACGAAACTTTGGTGAGTTGTAGGGCTCATGTCCGTGAAGGTTCCTGAAATGGTTCCGCGTCGAAAAAAGACAAGGCGTATCAACTTTAATAGGTTGCCTCTAGCGATCCTGACCTACCACAACAGCGCGAGACCGATCTACGTCACACGGCGACCGGCGATGCAAAAAATATGTACTTTGAAAAACTCAAAACTGTTGTCAATTACAAACGAAAACGCCAGCCAAACGCCAAACTGTCAGAGTAATACAGAACATAGATTAAACCACAGAGTTAGATTAAATACAGGTAATAAAACCTGGTTCGTCAGTCTACGACACGAACTCCGCCTCCCCCGCGCGATCCCCTCGCCCGGAAGCTGTTCAATGAGGTAACCTATTTAAAGTTAATACACCTTGGAAAAAGGAGCCAGGGGGCCGAAACGGCTTAAATATATAAAATGCTACAGTTCGATTGGCCGTATATGCATGACAGACAATATGTCATCTTTATTTGACAGACGAGTGACTGACAGATGGCGCCATCTCGCGGCGAAAAGGTATCTTTTAAATGTCGAACAGTTTGACAGCGCTTTGAGGATCGAATTGCTCAAAATCATTCTGTTAAAAGTAGAAATATTTCTGAACGTGTGTGAGTATTAGTGGTGTTATTTGTGAACTTTGGACATTGGACAATAGAAAATAAGCGCATTTATTTTATACTTTCGCTGTGAATTATGCCTCCAATAGAAAAGTGATTGGCAGATCTATATGTAAAGCAAAAAAAATAAAAGATTACGAGCTTCGGAAAATGACGGGCAAAGGGAAGATAGACTAAGAAACCCTTAGATTAAGAAATGCTTAAGGGCGCTTATTTGAAAAAGACGACTAAAGGGAAGATAGACCAGAAACCCTAAGATTAAGAAATGCTCAAGCCCGTTTATCTGAAACAGAGGAGCAAAAGGAAGATAGATTAGAAACCCTCAGATTAAGAAATGCTTAAGCCCCCTTATCTGAAACAGACTAGCAAAGAGAAGCAAGATTGGAAATCGAAGGAGTACGAATTGATCGAGCCCGTTCGTCTGAAACAGACGAGCAAAGGGAAGCAAGATTGGAAATAGCCCAAGTACGTATTGCTCGATCATGACGAATAACGCACGCTGATTGAAACCATTTTCATGGAGTGTGGAAAAAGGGATGAGACAGGGTCGCCCCCGAGCGTAGCCGAGTACCTACATCGGTTATAAAAAATAATTGCAAAGCAATATTTTTTCCTACTTTCATAACATTCTACAACATAATCACAGCAATGCAATGCATGGTATTGGAATAAATTATGTGTTTTCTCGGTAATTCTATATTCGCTAGATTACCTATTTTTATTTAATTGTTCATTTATTTCATATCAAACTAAGACACAGCGAAGCGTGGCCGGGTCACGGCTAGTTATTTATAAAAAGAAGCGTCTTTCCGAGTACCTTCCGGCTATGTTTTCAGAATTTCATTTAACAAAAAATTCGCCGGGATAATCTATTTGTTTATAACAAAAAAAAACACCAACTTTAAACAATGACTGTAACCGTTCTAATAAATATTTTTTTATTCCGACAAAAGTACATGAAAGCTTTTTCCCTCTTATATATGACCGCTAGTTTTATTAAAATCAAATAGAGGGAAAAAATTAAACAATTTTGAAAATTTTCAATATTTTTCGATTTTTCTGGATTGTAAAATTATTGTGGAAAATCTAATAAACCGATCGAAACGAAATTTACGGGATTCTTTTACTATAACTTCAAGATTTTGTACTTATGATATGGAAGTCCTAACTACATTTTAAAGTGCCTAAAATAATAATTTAAAAAAAAAAAACACTTTTTTGTGCCGATTTTTTGTTGTTTATTACTATTTGGCAGAACCGCTAATAAATGTTTGAATTATAACCTATGCCATTTTACGTAAAAAGCGATTCTGCAACTTTTTCCTCTCTTCAACTTTCTTCTAAATTCAATACTTAAAAAATTAGGATAAAACAAGTCGGGAAAAAACGCGTTTTTTAATTTCTTTTTAAATTGTTGCATTTTAAACAATGTTCCCGACCTCTGCGTTTTGGAGGATATATCAGTCCTTATTCTAGACATTATTCCGGAGGTATTCATGTAAAAACATTGCGGTTATCTCTTATGTCAATCTAAAGCAAATTTCTGACAGATGGGTCTTTGACTATATCATTGTTTGCCTTATTACTGTCATGATGATTTTGATAATCTATGTCCTATACTTCATTTGTCTCTTATTTCGCACCTTTGGTACCTAGCATGTATAGGGCTTCATTGCCCGTTAATCTAAATAAATAAATAAATTGTTTTCTTAATTATGTTTCCTTTTTGCCCCTTATTATTGATACGAATATGGATAGCTATTTTGTACGCCCTCAAAATTGGTCAACGGCGGCCATATTTCCTTCCCCCTTTACACCGCGCTTATCGGCTATGTTGGCATGTAAACAAACATCAGTTTCTAATGGGAAAAATGGGTTTCTGAAACACCTGGTCTAGTTATATTAATGGTCTGTGAGGCCAACAGACACAAAACGTATAGGAAGACCCCACGGGACTTTGAACCATGGTCATTGTTATTAACAATTAAACGTCAAAAAATGCACTTTTTTGACTATTTTTGATCTCAATTAAAAACTTAGTTACTTGTTGGTAAAACGAGCTCGCCATCCTCTAGGGAATTAAAAGACCTTTAAAATGACTCTAAACCGACCTTGATATCTTCACTTGTTGCTGAGAAAAATGGTATAGAACGTCAAAATGGACAAATTTTTTGTTTAAAAATTGTTATTGCGAAATTGAACCTTGCGCATTGTTATTTTGTAAAAAGTCGGGGATTATAGTGCTTAATATGTGGTAAAAATTTCAGATCGATTCATAAAATAGTTTATTGCAAAATTCAATTTGTTTATATTTTTGCAATAACCGTCTACGCACAAATAAAAAGAAATCGCGATTCTAAGATCATGGTGCCCTAGAGAAACATTTTCTTTATCGATATCAATTGTTGAATATGATAAAAAGCAATTTTAAGATTGTTTAAAAAATTAAAGAAAAAAATCTTTTTTTTTTATTTTGGCACCTTATGTCATAAGCAATATCTCTGGAAATTGCTTGTTTGTTGACGAATTTTGATGTTTCTTCTTTCGATTTGGGGCACCGTTCTGAGCACATTACGAAGATGCGATTTGTTATTAATTTATTCATTAATTTACCACCTAATTTGTTGAAACCATATTTTGTAAAAAAAAAATTCGCGAAAAATTTATTTTTTTTGTGCGGTTTTCATTGTTAAACATGGAAAAGGATTGAATAAAACGTACATTATAATATTATTAACATATTTTCTTTTATTGTTATATGAAATGGTATGAACATAGTGTGTTTTTTATCATACTTTTATCGAAAAATAAATTTAGAATTTATTTTTTTAGTGACAATAATTCATGTATTATAGTTAAACAAGTAATTTCCATGTTTAACAATGAGCACCAAAACCACACCAAAAAAATTTGATTTTTCGCCAAAAATTTTTTTCCAAAAAATTGTTTCAACAAGTTAGGTGGTAAATTAATGAATAAATTAATAAACAAATATCATCTACGTAATGTGCTCAGAAAGGTACCCCAAATCAAAAGAAGAAACATCAAAATTCGTCAACAATTTCCAGAGATATTGCTTATGACATAAGGTGCCAAAATAAAAAAAAATTATGTTTTTCTTCTTCAATTTTTTAAACAATCTTAAAATTGCTTTTTATCATATTCAACAATTGATATCGATAAAGAAAATGTTTCTCTAGGGCACCATGATCTTAGAATCGCGTTTTTTTTTTAGTTGTGCGTAGACGGTTATTGCAAAATAATTGCAAAAATATAAACAAATTGAATTTTGCAATAAAATAATAATTGATGGATCGATCTGAAATTTTTACCACATATTAAGCACTATAATCCCCGACTTTTTACAAAATAACAATGCCGCAGGTTCAATCTCGCAATAACAATTGATAAACAAAAAATTTGTCTCTTTTGACTTTCTATACCATTTTTATCAGCAACAAATGAAGATAACGAGGTCGGTTTAGAGTAATTTTAAAGGTCTTTTAATTCCCTAGAGGATGGTAAGCCCATTTTATCCAAAAGTAACTTAGTTTTTAATTGAGACCAAAAATAGTCAAAAAAGTGAATTTTTTGACGTTTAATAGTTAATAACAATGCTTAATGTTCATAGTCTCGTGAAGTCTTCCTATACGTTTTATTTCTGTTGGCCTATATTACCTTAAAATCCGGGTCTCCTGCTCGAGGATTCGATGTCATGGTGAAATCCTTATTTGCTTGGCCTATTAACACAAGTTCGCTACGACGTAAGAAACGCAAATTTTCAATACTTCATAATCGCACCACCAAAATCTAATTAGAGCACCGGTGTGCAAGTTTATTTTTTGCTAAGTACATGTCGCAATTCTGGGATTGGCACTAGTCGAACAAACTCTCCGAACCTACGATGTTCGTAACATAAGTATAGCCGGTCAAATCAAGAGAATATCAATTAACCGACTGCCTTATTGAAAGTCACTACTCTGTCGCCGAGCACACCAACCGCCATTAAATGTTTATAGTCAACTTCCTATCCCTGGTAATTATTTAGGAATCCTTATTCTACGTAACGAAATCACTTTTGTTGTTTTACTCATTTCCATGTAGTAAATTACTCTCCTCGCTTAAAATATATCTAATGTATCTGTCAGAGAAAGGACATATTCAAAGGTGAGGCAAACGTAATATAGCCAAGTGCCTCTAAGTCTAACAGCACATTTAAAGAAGCAAAATCAACGATCGATATTAAGAAATTTATTAATAGTTTCGAAAATTTAGTGTTTATCATCAGTGAACAACGCCTGTAAGAAATCTAAGTCAGAATATCGTGTCCCCTTATTATATCATATAACTTGGTTAGTAGCAGTAGTTATACATGCAATATATAAAATAAACTCTTGTCAAACAGTAGAAGTATAAATATTGTAACGTTTATTTTCTAATTTATATACACTATCCTGATAAAACACTACACACTACTTAATTTATCTTAGACTATTACCTAACTACTTAATTTATATCACACTCTTAATTATTAATTTATTTACACGCTCTCGCTTTCACTATTTCGCACTATTTACTCGTTTACGGCTTCACGTCTAATAATAATCCCTCCGACTGCAAGCCCGCTTATATACATTTCACAATTCTATTCTCGATAATTCTACAAAGAACTCGATTATAATAATGTTTACCTAGGAAACACAGTGCCCTTCCGACGGTGGCTGTCGTACTGCCATCTGCCATGATGACATCGGTAGCTGTCCTCTTGTCAATGTCCGAGAAGTAAGCTTCAAGTGGCGTCATGTGATGAGTGGCCCCGGAGTCGATGATCCAACTATCGCATTTGATCCCCCCTTTCCCGCGGTAGGCGCTCAACGTCATCATCCGCGACTTATCGCGGGATTTGTTCGCATTCTTCTTCTCTGGACAAAAACGAGCGATGTGTCCGCTTCCCTGACAATTGTAACAGGCAATGCTCCCCTTTTGTGTAGGTTGCTACTTCTCCTGGTCATCCTTCCTGTCGTGTGGCACGCCGTCCGATGACTTTTCGGACTTGTGGGACCTTCGGTTTCCTTGCGGCTTCATCTTCGTCACAAGTACTTGCTGCTGGACGTCGTGACCCTCGGTACGTCGAGCGTCTTCTGCAAGCAGGCGCCGCTTGACAGTGGCACTAGTGAAGTCTGCTTCTGGGAGGTTACACAACGCTGAGAGCACAGTGTCCCATTCGTCCGATAATCCACAGAGAATCGTCATGGCCAAATCTCCATCCTCTATTGGGTCGACGATATTCACTAAATCTTCGACGGTCTTGTTAATTTGGCCCAAGTAACACTCCGTTGACTCGCAGGCTGTCATTTTGCATGAGTACAATTTTCGTCGCAGTTGAACCTTCCTTAACTTGCTGTCTGTCGGAGCATACAACCGCTGAAATTCCTCCCAAACGAACTTCGCTGTCGTCAGCTGACGGATGTGCATCTGCTGTTCGTCGCAGATCGCAAGAGCAATTTTTGCGAGAGCTCTACCCTGACGTGCGATGTAGTCCTTTTTCTCCTTTGCAGAGGCATCTTCCGCAGGCTCCGCTCCAGGATTGATGGTCGACCACAGGTCGCACTCAGTCAGCACCATCTTCATCTGGTACGACCACGATGCATAATTTGCTCTGTTCAGCTTCTAGATTGTGTACTTTGTCTCTGCCATGTTTGTTGGCACTTGAACTCGTTTTACCAAAGTACGGCTGACGATGTCGACTCTTGTGTACACACACCACGCCTATTGCGTCGCTGGGCCCATAACCATTGTTGGTTTTTTCGTAACGGGATTTATTTATGTGTGCGTACACCACTTACAGTTATTTGACAACTACGTTATTAAACCAAGAACGAACTACTATGGAAACTAAACTTTCCAAAGGTAACTAGAGTTATTCTCGGCACAGCTGCCAACTCCAACGTGGAGAATAACCCTACAGAAACTAGCTGAAACAGAAAATAAAAATATTTAAACATAATAATATGCGAGATGTATAAATAGTTGTGGATCTGTACTAGACAGGGACTTGAAGAAACCTACACAACTCAAAGTAAGTTGATCCTTAAAAGATTTTGTAATTACCATATAATGCAACAGATTTAGTCTATTATCTTTTGCTTCAAAATGGAATGGCTCATACTTCAGAGATATTTCTACTGTATCCGGCTCTTAGACCTGTGCATCTTCTGATGTCGTTTAACTGTGATACATGGCGTCGGCCTACCCGTTCAGACCCAATTTTACCCTAAATATTTAATTGCTCAAGTTTCAATTTCCTCGTGCCAACAATAAATAATTCCATGGAAATTCTGAGTTTCACAAAATTTGTCTCAAGCAATTGCAATATTCCGGAAACTATTGAAATTAGCGATCTGGGAATCGGTAATATAACTGAAAGGTATCCTTTCATATAAACATGCACCAGGAAACTTGATACTATATTCTTTTAGTGGCAATATTTCCAAAACTGTTGGAATTCACGAATTTAAATTAGTAAATAATTTACTTACTAGCTTACCTCGCAAGTCTTATCGCAAAATTTGAATTTCATTTTTTCTCTATAAAAAGGGCAACTTTAAGGTATTGCATTTTATTGTTCAAAATCTTAGTTAATATTTTTAATATTTGAATCGCCAACCAAAGAATATTCCTTCGTTCAAAGGTACAGATTGAAAAAAAACTTCATTTATTTTACAAACTATATTAACACTGAAATGAGTTTTGAATTATATTATTCACTCATATTTTCGAAAATATTGGAATTCTCTAAAATTGAAACAAACTCTAAAGTATAGATACCTTTTTGACCATGTTATCACACAATTCGCAAAATATTGGATCTTTTAATTTTTTCTCGGGCAAACATTAAATATTTTCAAAAGGCTGTCTAACTTCTAATTATTTCTCACACAAATTAATGAAATGTGCTTTTAGATTTAAGAAGAAACAATATTTCCAAAACTGAAGTGAAACTTATTTACAGGACATAAATATATGCCCCGAATGTTATACTTTGACTTTTGAAAGGAAGAGCTGTGCGAAGGAAAAAAATCGTATTTTTCTGGTGACACGTCACTTTCTAGAATTTTGATAGAGCTTAAATCAGCATCGAATTCCTCGGAAAATAATAAAGGAATTATGCACGGAATTGCCACCTTTCTTATTTATGTACTACATTATTTTTGGTGAAGTTGGTGAAGTTGAACCAGTTTTGCTACATTTTAGTTTTAATTTCTACAAATTTTGCTAACTTTCTTGTTTACATACAAAAATATTCCTACAAACAGACATCCAAAAAGGGGTTACAATTTAAATATCTGCTTTTTCTTTAATAATAATTTTTCACTTAGTGGAAGGAAGTATAAGTGAAGACACGTGAATAATTTTTGTATTTTACCAATGCAATGAAAATGCTTTTTTATTTGCCTTACATTTTTGCTATTAAATGAAACAGCTTTCCATTTTTATAAAATTAATTTAACTAATTGAAAATATTTAGATCGGATTATAATCAAAGAGATCTAAAATATGAGCGCGCACAAATTCATTGAATTAAAAATATATGTTACTATTCATTCCAGTCAGAAGCATCTTCTAAATATACGTTATCGAGTTCGAAGCGTTACCATTTATATTAAACATTACAATTTTGACCATGAAAATATTTTAAAAAAATCTGAATTATAGGTAGAATATATCTTATAAATGGGCTATAGTATAACTAACTATTTTTCTACACAATACATCTTTATATAAAACAGTGCAATTAAACACCAAAAAACCTACTAATCTAATACAATACTAATTCATTTATTATACAAACACTTATGGTAACGAAAATCAAACCGTTTTCTTATATTTATAAAACGATTAGGTCTTCATCTAGAAACTGTACATTACAAATTTTCAATTAGGCATAATATTGATGCATTGCTTATATTATACTAAAGCGTTTAAACCAATCATAATAATTTTTAATAAATATCATCTCTAATAGATTTAGTTCAAGAAATGATAGAAGTAAATACAGGGGAATCTAAGGGTTCCGGTTTGGGACCAATATTGTGGAAAGTCGTTTGTTGTGAGGTTCTTCATTTAAAAGTATGTGAAAATATTAAGTTAACGGCGTTCGCCGATGATTTGGCTACTTTAGTCAAAGAAGATTTTCCGTTGAAGTTAAAACTGAGTGCAAATGATACTCTAGAGAAGATTTTGTACTGGATGGAAAATCACGATTTAGTATTGGTTCCTGAAAAAACGGAAACAATTTATTTAAAAGGAGGTAGAAAAACAAATTTTATTAAGTTTAAAATTGTAGATAGGGAAATTATTCCCAGAGAAACTAATTAATATCCATCAGAGAAAACAAGACAAAGTGAAATTAAGCACATTAAATAGATTTCTGTCAAAAATAGGACGTACCTTAACTGAGTAAAGTAAAATTTATAATGGAGTAACAAATCTGATTATCTTGTATGCGGCTTCCATATGGATAAATCCCAAAAGTGTAATTTAACATAAAAATTGATTAACAATAATATGAAGAAAATATTTAATCCTTGTATCTTTTGCTTACAGAACAGTTCCTGCAGAAGCCGTTTGAGTGATTACAGGTACTCCCCTGATGAATTTATTAGCAATGGAGAGATATACAAGATATAAATTTATCGACCCAGGGGTTATCATGAAGCAGACTGTTAACACATGGAGAAAAAGTGGAATACAATTTTCAGTAAGGCACAATGGACCAAGAAATTATTACCAAATATTTTCATTTGTTTTAAATGTAAATTGAGAGCACTGAATTATTTCCCCACCCAATTTGTAGCAATTGCTAGTTCATTTTAGTGTTCTGCTTTTCGCATAAGAGAAACCGAAACATCTGTGTGCCCTTATTTTAATCATATTTTAGATAGTGCAAGACACGTCGTTTTTTATTGTCTACGATGGTCAATTAAACGTCTACTGATTACTCTACAGTTAAACACAACTATTCCGGCAACCAACAATATAGATCTGATGATCAAGAATAGGAGAAATTAGCTTCGAATTTATAAATGTTTTCAAGAAATTATTTTTAAAAAAGAAATATTTGAAAGTAATCTTCATAATGTATTAGGAAATTCGCAGTAAAAACTAGTTCAATACTGTTAAGTAATCAAAATCTTATAAATTTTCACAATAATTGATCTTATATCGAAGACATACTCTTCTTCTAATGAAGAGTTCACCAGACCCAGAGCAATGAATACACATGGGGTGGGGGGTTAGCTCAGGGAACCACTGAGTTGGAATTTACTTCATTCCGTTTCTGAGATATCTTTTATCTCATCTGGTGTCTATAAAGGATTCCCCCGTAAAATAGAGTGAAAATATTTTAGAGATTTTTTACAGTTATTTAATACTCACATGCATTCCTAAAAGTAAATGATTTGTTGGTAACTGGTTGAAGCATTTTAACTTTCCAGCGCTTTTGCCGAACAAATCTATTTATTGTATAATACCATAAGCCAGTAATTATAATGTTCGTTAGTAGTAACGTTTTACTTTCATGTACGTTAATTGTAACAAATTGCCAGAAGCGCTTCATAAAATTGATAAAGTTTACCCTAGCTATACGAAGTATGTTTCGAATTTCGAGTTAACTTCCTAATTTTACTGCCTTTACTTACCCTTCGCGATCATTCTTGTAGATTATTGAAGTGAACGTGGTCCCAAACCCTTCACTGTTCAATGACGGCGGAGATAAATCTTTTCCTTTTCTTTCTAACACAAACATAAGTGTCGTGATATAAACCAAAGTGACGAAATAATCAGATCATCCCTTTTGTAAGTCTGTGTTACGCCACATTTCAACCCTCCTTGTGAAAGAAGCTGCCAATTTTTCAGCTCCCTCGCATATTCGGGCTAGTCGAAATTTCTAGAAATTTCTCACTCAAATGCGCACGGCATGAGTATTTGTTGATTGTTAAACATATTACTGGTCACAACCTTTTTTAAAATAAACCAGTTTATTCAGATTATTCAGATAAGATGGTTCGGATTTCTAGTACATACTGGCCGCGTTGAATTGTAACATTAAGAAGGTAATGAGTAAGAGCTGCGGTGATTTTGTGCTTAATTTTGCTCACGTACGTGTTTCTATTCTGGTAATTCAGGAATAATGGCCCCTTGGTGACTTCCGGTCCCTCTTACTTGAGCAAAAAGACATTTGTGAAGCTTGACCTGTCCATCGCACATCAGATAAGGCCTTGAATGTGTTGTACCTATAAAATCGCCATGAGTATGTCCAGGGTCTTGGACGAAACGTCGGCTGGATTAATAAAAATTGGAGCTTGAAACTATCGTTTCATTTGGGGGTTACACCAAAAACATCACCGCAGCTTTGGCTTTTGGCCCCGAGAACATCCCAACGAAAATAATGAGTAAGGTGAGAGGGTTGTTTTCAAAGTTACATGGGCCATTTACGTTAAAGCCGGGACAAGTCTTAAAGACATTGTCATATTACATAATACGTCATATGTTTCTTTGAACTACTAAAAATCCAAAATTTTAATTATATTAGAACACATTAACATTTTCACCATTTTTTAAATTATCAACGAACTTTCTTTGTTACGGTTTTAGAAATTGAACATTTATTTCTTGGTAACCCTTACAGCTTTGGTGGCAAAAACACCATAGTTCTATATCACAGTCTTGTATCTTGATTAACACATACCATCCCGAAATTATAAACATTTTTGCCAAACACTTATAGATCTCATGGATTCTCGTGTACTGTGTGTTTACAGACCAAAAATTATTTTGTTGTGTTATTAAATATACCCCAAAGTTTGTAACGAAGCCGATTTTCGAGAGTTGAGGGTAGACCACCCACCATACAGTTAATCGCGAAATCAAACCTATCTCGGATAGATGGCGGCCGATAAGGCAATGCTCAATCTACCCTTGCTTACATATTCAGACTAAACTTGGGTAAGTCAACCGCCCCCCTCCAGCGTTCTGTGCCTGAGTTAATCCAAGGTGACAACCAATACTTGTCTGTGACAAGCCGTATGTTATCCGTATTTTTCCGTTGCGTCTGATATTCCGTTCTACCGACCGATATATGTAATTGTGAACGTTACCGATAGTTAGATCTAGACCGACCGACACCGTCCGATTGTGAACGTACCGCTGACCGAACTATATGTTCCGCCGTTATATGTTATGTAATTGTCCGATAGCGACCGATATATGTGAGTGATCTGTAGTACCGTGAAAATGTCCGTCTTTCCGAACCGCTCGAATTAATTTCTCCCTCGTCGTGTTAGAGAAAAATTAATTCACCACAATCTTCCGCTCGCTCTCTCGCTCTCGCTCTCTCGTAATGTAAAAGACCGTATTACCGAATATTACACACTGCACGTTTTCCTATCGTCTCCGTATCTAGCTATCTCTCTTCCATTGTGAAATTGTTAGGATAATTTTCCGATTTCCCATTTTCAATACTTAGATGGTTTTTCATATTTCAGATCTTAATTTTATTGTTTGCTAAAGAATTGTAATTTTCGGTTTCCGCATTTTTCGCTTCGCCGCATAATTTTCGACCTTTCCGATTTCATGTAAAATAACTGTTATTTCTCTCCTACTGTGATAATAATAATATTTTCGCATTTGTGTGTTTCCTTTTCGAAATACATAAATAATTGTAAATAAGTTTTTGTACTTCTCCGGTTCGACGACCTAGCGCCAACAGGTGTTAGTCGTGTGAATTGTTTTTCACTGACGTTTGGGAATAAAATTAGTGATTTTCTATTTTTGAGTGTGTGTTTCATTTCTACGGACAACCCTGGTACTCTCCTGAGTTCGTAAACTACCCAGGCATAACCCCGAGGGAGAAAACCCTTAAAAATCTGGCGCCCGAGCAAAACCGTAAAACCGACTCTAAAACCGATAACCGAACTCCTTCCCAGCGCCAAATCTCACTAGTAACCGCACCAAGCGCGTTACAAGTTCATAAATGTACTTATCCAAACTACAACCATTCTTTTATTTGCCAAGAGCGGTTCATTTTTTGTCTTATAAAATCAGAGTAGGTAACTTGTTTCACACGCTGCATTCAGTCCTAACAAGATATGTTTGGTATTAATTAAGCTAACTTGACGCGGCAATCCGTTTAACTAAATAAACATATTGTACTAGCATAATTGACTTGACCCCTTTGTAGAGTTTTTAAACAACTTACCATTTTTTTCTGGTGTCATAAGCTTATTAATATGATTTTTGAATGTTTATGTCGAATGTTTTTAACAGATGTTCTTCAATTTTAAAATATCTACTTCATGCATTTCGTTTGTATTTGCGGCATTTTTATTGAGTTGTCTTTGACACAATATTCTCCCATTTGGCAGTGCGCACAAAATTTTATATATTCAATCTACATTCGTTCCATTTCCTTAGTCTTCGGATCATTTTTCAAAAATGCAAAATCAACCGCTGAAAGGCAGCAGTACACGATAAACCCGCTCGTTATTTTTAAACTTTACAAGCTCTACGTCTAACCTTTCGAGCGTTCGGTTGTAACATTCTTTGATATCCGTCCTCATGTGCATCTATCCTTTAAGTACTTACAAATACCGTCTCTAGCATACAACAAATTGGTCGCTGTAAGGAAAATCGCTAGCAATTCCTCAAATGTGTTCTTTATGTGGGAATCCCATATATACATCTGGTAATAAAATTGTTATATTCTCCCCGTAACCGGAAAGCGAGAGCTCCGTGGTCGGAATATTGCTCCGGCATATACGCAGCATAACTTAATGCTCTCCTTGGGACGTGGAGTAAAAAAGTTAGTGCTGCGGAAAGACGCGAGGAAAGCTCCCCAGCAGCTTGTGTATGAAGGAAATTACTTTCTTTTATAACATTAAATAATTAATCCGAGCAACAGGAATCGCTGATATTAGCGACATTTTATCGGGTTAGGTCAGGTTGTGCGATAACGATGATAAATTCATCCTCGGTAAGGGAAGGAGAATTCCATGCCCGTTCCGAATTAGAATCGCACGCCGACGTAGAGTTGGCAATGTTTAAATTAGGCTTACAAACTAATTTCACACTGTAAATAATAAAGTTACTCTCTCCAGTACAAAATGGTCACGTACAAATGAAGATGTAAATATTGAATTAGTTCATCCTTGGTTTTACTTGCTTATTCGGACTCGTATATAATGCTGCTGCGGTCGAGAGTTTGAGCTTTTTTCTGGGTAACTTTTCGTTGATATCTACTTACGGTTTAATTCATCTTTTGAATATTTCATGACAGAAATGTATGATATAGAATATTACTGTACAACGAAAATTATATAATGGCCATTAATTACTTCGAAAGGTTTCACGTGAGACAGGAACACCCTGTCAATTATTAAAGGGATGATAGTACTATTTAACGTATAAGAACACAAGCTACTGCACGAGGATCCACTATACTTATTGTACTCATTTGTATGACTTCTTTAACTCCAATAACTAATTATCTTTATTAACTTAAATACGTAAAATAGCTAAGATTACGAGAGATTTTAAACATAATTTTAATTGTTTAAAATTTTTTAACGAATATTAGACGTTAGTTGAAATTTATATTTTAAATAAAAGCGGAATTAATAAAGGTTTTAATGCTATTTTATGAGAAATTGGCTGATGTAAAATAGTACTTGAGATCAAATTAACGTCGCGGTTAATATAATTACAAGCAATTAAATGTGAGTGGTGTGTAGACAGTATTAGGGTTCGTCGGTAATATAACCCCACATGAATGCAACCTTAGATGCCAAAGCTACAGGTTTTCAGGATGTACAAGGTTACCAGCTATCTTTGACCAAATATAAATAACAGATAATATACTTGAGTTTATATCGATTTATTCTAAGTTGCCTTAATCCGAAAATGCTGCATAAGGGAGCTAACTAACTTCGAATTTAGCGCCTTAAAGTTAAACTTTTTCAACCGGTGAGCTGCAGTTGTGGTTCCGTTTATAATTCTTAACTGTAAATTTTGGGGTACATTAATCCCTTACCGGCGTTGCGGTCCGGCCGATTTTGATTGTACCTGCTATCTGAACCGGAGGAGGCGAGTTCGGACCCATCGCGATCAGGTAGTCAAGTTAAAGGGTGGATCCGGTCAGCTATAGGGGCGAATTCGGACCCACACAGGTTTCCACACAGGTTGCCTTGCACCACATAGGTTTTCCCTTGTAGGCTATTGACTATGTCTAAAATAACAGGGGTAAAAGGAACTAACGCGTGCAAGGTTTTTTTTATTTTTTCATACGGTCAATTGACCTCTAAAGAAATAAAATCCAAAAGTGCTACTAAATTAAGCCATGCGTTTTTGAGAACGGGGTAAGTTTGTCCACTTTTCGATTTTTCGGCTATAGCGCAAAAACTATGCATTTTTCGAAGATATGAGTTCTCTACAAGATTTCTTGTAGAGAATTGAATTTTCTATGAAGGTGGTATTTTTTAAATAAAAAAAAAATTTTTTAACTAAAAAAAATTGTTTTTTTTAAAAAATCAATTCGAAAAACAAAGTTAAAAAATGGAAAATTCTCAAAAAAAATTATTTTTATTTTTTGGCTATAACTTTTTTCTGAGTGAACTGAGGTATAGACATTGCTTCATAAAAAAGAAAACTTATGAAATTCTCTTTAAAACGGTGGCTTCCAAGACTTTATATGTTGAAAATTGACTGAGATATAAACGTTTCAATCCAGCTACCTTTTTTCTCTATTTTTTACTTTTTCTTTAAAAAGCGTATTATCTCATATTTTTACCTGAAAAAAAAGAAGAATTTTATTCAATACTAAAAAATTATCTTGCTCATTTATATTTAAAGTCAGTTTACGTACACGTAGAAATAACTACTTAATTCATATTTAAAGTAATAATTTCAAAAATAGTGTTATATGCAATGCCGTTTAAATTTGTTTTAAACGCACTGAGTTCATTTATGTTTGCCGGAAATCCATCAGTTCGCAGAATCTACCTCATTAGGAAGTTTCCAGAAGAGACACATTCCGGCGAGTGTTTATCTTTATGGCAGAAGGCTGCTTCGTTACAATATATTTTTCCTTCACATTTCGGAGGTTGGGTCACTATACTTGTAGAATTGGCGTAG
The DNA here is from genome assembly GCA_946251905.1 of Cryptocephalus moraei. Classification (NCBI taxonomy): domain Eukaryota; kingdom Metazoa; phylum Arthropoda; class Insecta; order Coleoptera; family Chrysomelidae; genus Cryptocephalus; species Cryptocephalus moraei. Next base: position 24,020,977 of record OX276458.1, on the reverse strand, counting down.
CACAGTTGGGTTTTAGAGTAAATTGGAAATTAGAAAAGTGTTTTTTTTTTATTGTAACAAGGATTTGAAAAGCGATACAACGAGAACTTTAGGAAAAAAGAGTATTGACAGTGTAATTGCTGCTAGTATTGAAAGAGACGATGGAAAACATGATTTATTGAGTGACGTTGCAAGTATTCAAGTGCATGAACAATATTATAAATTATAAAGCAAACATTAGGGGGTCGAACATTAAAGCAGTAAAAAAGGGGAAGCAGCCAACCTAAATGAATTGATTGGGGAACCAAGTCGTACCAGGGAAGGTATTACTTTTGATTATGCTGAACTTTATGTTTTGTGTCGATCAGGCGGGAAATTCCTATTTAGTAGAGGGGCAAAAAAATGGTCGTCTTTCTTTAGGTAGGTGTATTTAATTTTTTTTTTTATTGTGAACTAAATTATATACAGAAACTTGTTAAATAAATGCAATTATTTCGTAAAAAAAATTATATTTTGCAATAATGTAGACCGAAAGTTAATATAACTAATACCTTAATATTTGTAGTTTATTATTGCAAATGTAAACTTCCAACCATTTAAATTAAATATGTAGAATATGTTCTAGTAGAATAATATCCAATATTATTGATAAATTTATGTTCATAAAATTATTATTGCATAAAAATCATTTTTTTCTGTTAAAAATATGAAACGATACGCTTTTTAAAGAAAAAGTAAGAAATAGAGAAAAAATGGTTGAATTCAAACGTCTATACCAAAATCAATATTCAACATATAAAGCCTTATAAGCCTGTTTTAAAGAGAATTTCATAAGCTTCCTTTTTTATGAAGCAATTCACTTTAGCTAAATTCACCCAGATAAAAGTTATTGTCAAAAATTAAAAAAAAAATATTTTTTAGAATTTTCCACTTTTTTCTTTGTTTTTTGAATTGATTTCATTAAAAAAATTATTTTTACTTAAAAAAATCATTTTCATATAAAATTCAATTCTATACAAGAAATCTTACGACACATATCTTCGAAAAATGCATAGTTGCGCATTTTGCGCTATAGCCGAAAAATCAAAAAGTGGGCAAACCTACCTCGTTCTCAAAAACGCATGGCTAAATGTAGTAGCACTTTTGGATTTTATTTATTTAGAGGTCAATTGACTGTATGAAAAAATAAAAAAACCTTGCACGCGTTAGTTCCTTATTAAATGACATAGTTAATAATAGCTTATTGGCCCCTTGTCCATTTTTAGCCACAGGAGGTAAAAAGGTAATTCCGATCAAAACGTAATTTTGAGTTTTTTAAAAAATGTTCAGGAATACTTTTAATGACTTGGCAAATGAAGTGCTAATAGCCAGACCGCACCTCAAGTAAAGGATTATATGCCTTCTCTCGTCCGGACCGCAACACAGTCAGGCAGGTTCGAAAAATTTCTGCCGGACCGCAAGTGTAGCTAACCCTACTCAACATACCTTTGAAATAATGTTACTTCAAAAGTTTGACTGGTGTACATTGGCTAAGCTTCTAATGACCATTCGACTGCAGTATATTTAAATATTCCATTGTAATCTCAATAATGGACCGTAGTGGAAGAGACAAAATATTTTCAATTATATTTTCAACAAGCAGTACCCGGCATGCTTTGCAATGCCACGTAAAGTTTAAAAAAGAAAGATAATAAAAATTATAGATGACCCGGTGAACTTCGTATCGTCTACATATATTTTTGAAAAATATTGTTAAAACGTAATACAAAATTTTTATCTGCTTTAAATTAAATGCAACAGAGTTGTACATCTAATCAATTTAAGGCTTTCTGATGTACTATATTTTTTGTCTTTTTTGCGGAGCGTAAATATACAAAGATAATGATTTTACGACTCGCGAACACGCGACGTATAATTGCCCATGCGCGAAACAGGGAAACTCCAAGTTGTTTCCGCAAACTGTTCTTGTATTTGCAATTGTATATTGTCTTTTTAAATTTATAATAACTAATTTATCAAACTATCTCGGAAGTGGGCATGAAATTTTACTGCAAAATATGCGTTGCACCAAACAACGTCATTTGAAAGCAATTATTATATTTTTGGATGTTGGCCAAGAAATCTTTAGAGTCATTTCCCACCCCAGAAGCTAATGAGCGTAATGGATCTGGTGGTGGGAACAATTGTGGCAATTTTACTTTACCACCAGCACAACATACTCTAGTATATTCACAGCTGTATTTTAACGCTTTACAATATTGATAAACGATTGTCATTTTTCCAATCGTTACAGACTGGTCGGCACAATAATCTATTTCCGTGTCGTAGTGGAATGCTACTCGTTTCAGATTTAGAGAAACATTGCGTCTGTCGAATCGCTCTATTTCATTGTGTCTTGAAGTGTGCTCCATGTTTTGGATATTTGTTGCTCGTAGTACGTGTATGACCATCTTGGTGTTGATTCTGCCATGTCTTCTTCAGCTTGTCTAAGTAGTTTTTTATTGGTTGCTATTTTTACCTTTAGTTTGATTCGTCGGTAATCCTGTTTGGTCTGTTGTTTGGGTTTCTGCACTTCCGTATTTGGGTCTTGTATTTGTACCTCATAGACTTGTTTCTTGGGTATTTTATATTCCTCGTGTGACGTCAGGTACAGCCGAATTGTCTTGTAGTTTTCCTCCATTCTTTTGAAATAGTGTGATTTTATATAATTGTGCTGATCTCCAAACCCAAGTTCATGGAACGCCGCGTTTTTATCTTGGACTTCCCCTATAGTACTTCTAGGTGATCAACCTTTTTTGCAGTTATTCGTTGGTTTTTCTTGCACTTCCGTCTTTCTTGCAATTGATATGTAGTTATATGATTTCTTGGGCTATTTTTTCTTGTTCTTGAATCAATTCATCTGCTTGTTTTATCTTGTCTTAATTGAAATTTTTGAACTTTGTAACCTAGTTCTCTAAAAAAGTGGCTGTGACTTACTCAAGACTTTGCTTGTCTTTTTAACTTTCCGCCGTTGTATTGGCGTTGAAGTTCTTGAATTTTTGGAGTTGTAGTCACTGGCTGCTTTTCCTCCGGTGCAGTGACTGGATTGCCTTGGAAGCCTTGGAAGACGCGGAGTACGGAATCAAAATAAACGGCGTTCTGCTAAATACCATTAGATATGCAGATGACATTGTTATCTTGAGCGATACCATGGATGGCTTGCAACAATTATTAAACAAAATCAGTGTGGCTGGTCAAGAGTTCGGGCTTAACATAAATGTGAAGAAAACCAAGTTTATGATATTTAGCAGAAATAATTACGAGAACGAACAGCTAAATCTTGATGGGAAGGTGATAGAACGTGTCAGCCAGTTTAAATATCTGGGTAGTATATTAACGGACACCTTGGACCCCGAAGTTGAGATAAAATGTCGGATAGAAATGGCAAGAACAACTTTCCAACGAATGAGAACACTCTTTTGTGACGATAACCTGAACCTTAAATTGCGCCAGCGAATGGTGAAATGTTTTATTTGGTCAGTTCTTATGTATGGGGTGGAATGCTGGACCTTAAAGGTTAGCTCAATGAATCGGCTAGAAGCATTCGAAATGTGGATTCATCGCAGAATGCTGCGAGTTCCGTGGACTGATCTGCTGTCCAATGAAGAAGTATTGAGACGAGCCAGGGTGGAGAGACAAATAATGGTCAACGTAAAATGTCGCAAAATTGCTTACCTTGGCCACATCCTGCGCGGAGAAAAGTATCATCTTCTCCAGTTGATTATGAAAGGAAAAATAGAAGGCAAGCGGGGTGTTGGACGAAGGCAAATCTCTTGGCTGAGAAACATCAGGGAATGGACAGGCATCCGGAACGCTGTTGACCTGTTCAGGGTTGCAGAAGATAGAGACGCGCTCTCTGCAGTAATCGCTATCGTTCGGGCGACCGGACATGGCACATAAAGAAGAAGAAGAAGTGACTGGATGCTTCCGTTTTATCGAACTTGTGGAATTTGTAGACTCAGTGTCCTGTCGATCTAAATGCTGTTGTGTAAGATGTGCCCGAACTCGTTCGACTCTAAGCCTATCTACTTCATAATTATTTACTGTTGAAAGCAATTCTGTCATACCAAAACGAATGTTATCGTTATCTGTCTCTCGCTGGTCGTCAGTCGTCAGTGCGATTTGCACGTGAGAGCTCGTCGCATATTTGATTGACTTCGACGACTTGGCATTTTAAAATCAATAAAGTTCTCGCGCACTGACAAACTGATGATAGATTTTAATAATCGTCTTGACATTTAGTTATTTGACAACCCACTGACAGTATACTTTCATTTGTTTGATTATAAATGTCAAATTACAAAACGTACCTTTTTCAGTATTTCCGTTATTTATTAATTATGTTTCTCACCGATAAACCTTCCCTGAACTTCCACAAATATTTCAAGATCAAAATTAGCAAAATCCGCCCAGCCGTTCTTAAGATCAAGCCCAGACAAACGAACAGCATTTCATTTTTATATATATAGAGATTTTAGGTACTTTTGAATTTGAAATTTATGGTCCGAATGTGTCAGATGTTCGCACTTAACCAAGAAATTGTAGTTATGATTAGATGTCACGATTGTTAAGAGAAAAACTTCACTTTCGAGTAACCGATGAAGATTAGAAATATAATCGTAACGTTTTACAAGAAAAAGAGTTTTCTTTCTACGCCCCAAGGCTGCAACCCCGATATCTTCAAAAGTCTTATGTTTTTAGACTATTCAGCCAATATTATCGTTTTGCTTATATATATAAAGATAATATAATATATTTTATCATTCTACGTAGTAGACTTGCCGTTTTCTTTTACATTAAAAAATGTAGGTACTATACGTAAACTGTTATAGTACACGTAAACTATAGTATAGATTTCGTACGGCAATACCTTTGCATAGAGCTCTGATGTCCAAAATTATGGACGAAATGTCATTAAATCCACTTTCTGAAGTGGTTGGTATAGTTTGAGAAATCGTGCTGTTTACTACGCAACTAAGGTTACTAATAAAAATAATAGTATTAATTGTAGCAGGTTTCATTTTGTTATCATCAAATTATCGGACGCTTCGTTTGTCCAGTTTATTGGAAATTTACCACTTTGTGTACGGAACTGGGAAAGCCATATCAGCAATTTTCACGCACAAATATTCAAATTAAGTTTTAATTTAAAAACGATTTACCATAAAAATCCCGTTAATAAAACACAAAACCAGAATTCTTCAGCAGTAAATCTCATAACTCAAAATATTAACTTCTGACGGAATTCATTTCAATAAAATATATGTACAGAAAATTGCCCGGTGGAAAATCGCCCATTAGCAACCTCGCGCCCTTCCTAAAATCCCCCAAAAACAAAAATGAAGACCGCGTCCGGTAATCTCGGTTAATGAAAACACCGAAAGCAGTAACGAAATAAAAATGAGGCGCAATTATATTCTAAATCGCTCAAATCGCAATTTTCGACTTTCCAGTCCCGCGCGCGGAAACCGTAATCGCGCTATTCTCTTCGACTCTTCTCCTCACTCTCTCCCTCTCCCATTTTTTGAAATTTATTTCCGGGTCAGGCATTTATCTGGCCTAGACCTTCGTAATGCACTTTTCTTTTAGGCTGTTTGTCCGGTAAACGTGAGGACGGATTTTTTGCGGCGAATTACCTGGCGTGAAATATAAATTTCTATTTCTATGTAAATTCCGACTCGAACCAACAAAATCGCGTTATGAAAGTATCACTTACACCGGAATAATTTGATGGAGGAGCGATGGTTAATGTTTCAAGCAAAACAACTATTACGTAGTGTAACAACCTCTACATATTTTTTTTTTTTTTTATTTTATTCAACCAGCTGTAACAATACACGGGGCTGCAGCATGTAACACCACAACTTCTCTGTAGAGATGGGTCACCATCTGTACACAGGTAGGAAATTTACCTACTCAAATATTAAAAATTTGCCATACACGCATTCCATAGGATTTCAGTTGTATAGCGGTTTCTTTAAGAAATTCCAACATTTTTGGAAAAATCTCAGACGTCATCAAGTCTGGGTACTAATGGAAATAGAAATCGCATTGCAAAGGGTTTTTTCATACACATTAGTAACTATTTAATAGTAAATCCCATAACTTGATCAAACTATCGTCAACCTCAATGTAGTGTTGTTCTGTCGCACAAATGTAACTCTTCGCTAAGTAGTTTCTTGAAACTAAGATATATTTTACTTAAAAAAAATTTAAAACAATATATATGTTTGCACATACACCTAAAATATAAAACGAAATGAGGCATTCTGGGATGACCGAGAGGGGAAGCATAGCTTTATATAATATATATACGTAATGTACCTAAACGATCGGTAGCCAGCCTCCGATTCAGCCCACAATCGCTAGCCCTAGAGCACGCAACCGACAATACAAACAATTGTAACACGAGTTGCCACCAAACAGATTGCGCGGCTCCGAAATAAATTACTTTTTTTCTCTTCCTCCATAACGTATCAAGTATTCTTTCATATGAAAGAAAACTACATATTTCAATATTTCTTATTTTTGACAGCTGATAGTTAAGAAATTTCGTTTACCTATGTAGATTATCAGCTGCTTGAAAATTTTCCCATGTTAATCTCTCATTAGGAAAAAATTGTGTAGAAACAGTTGCAATGGTTACCAAATTCTGACCTCACATTTTCCTCAAGTATTGTAAACGCTCCGCCGGAGCTTTTTAGTAATTAACGTTACATGTCCTGGAACTCATAGTTTACAGTAGGAATAAGATGTTTAACTCTAAATGAGTACTGTAAAAAGAGTTCCCGGAAAAATATCGTTATGTATTTTATGTCATCCTGTGAAGTCTCGTTAGAAGAATAAACAAAACTGAAAATTATTTTGCCAAATGTTTTAAATCTAGTTGCGTTTGCGGAGCATTATTAGCAACGGCGGTTTGGCAATTATTTAATTTGTTGATTTTGCGTCGTGTCTTTGAATTCTGATGCAAATTCTTCGGAAATTTTACAGAAATCTGCGGAAACGTGTGCAAAATTAATACTTAAGAAGTCTAGCGAAAGGTATCAAGCCGAGTTCAGCCATTTATCCGAAAGAAATAATTGTCATTTGATGATTAAATGCTATTGTTTTCATAGCAACACTATACAGGACAAGTCCGTATTTTGCGTTTTCCCGGACTGAAACCGCGCCGTAAAGTCTTCAAATTTGACACAGCACAGGATGAAATAAAGGTAAGATAGTTACTGACAAGCAAAGTTGCAAGATTTATTCGGACGTAATAAATGTGCAGTGACTGACAAGTGACGGTCGCCTTCGATTGTTTGAATCGCGGTAGAAACGATTGGTAGTTAGCGTCACCATGGAGCAGGCAACCGACAATACAAAAACAATTATAACACGAGTTGCTACTAAACAGTTAGCGCGGCGGCGCGATAATTGGCCGTGACGGTCGTGACGGTTTTTCGGCGATCACACCTCTCACCGATTCAGCGCTTCGAGCGCCATAAGAAAGCTATGCTTCCAATGAATAAATATACGGATACGGTATTTTTCATAGTTACTAGTGAGTTTTTAAATTTCATTTACGAATTAACTGAAATCGTTCGATTCCAGCTTGATTGTTTTCATCCTGAATTACTCAGTGTGAACTGTAAACTTTATCAGAGTTTCAGTTGTTTGCCCCAACAGTTACTCGAAACTTCTATGATCGATAAAGTGAAAAAAGGTAAAACAACTGTGTTGTTTATCGTTCGTTGGAGGCACCGTGGCCTTCTTTTAAGGGAAGTTGTGTTAAATAAATTGCTTTACCTAAAATTATTCCCAAGTTCGAAATAAAATTCAAATAACTTCGCGGCTTCGACGATTTTTCCGCGGCACTCTCGGGCGGAATTTACATCGAAAGCCCCGAAAGCTTAATGAAACGAATATGATTCATCGTTGACGTTTTAAGCTGTACGTGTACGCGGAGTATAGCTGATCTTCAGCGAAATCCTCGGATTTACTCGAACAACGGAGCTAATGAAAGCATTCGCGCATCTCTCGTCTTCATCATCAACGTCATCGTCGCCGTTTTGAATTATTACACGGCTCCCTTTTGTTTTTCAACGAAAATTTACCTAATTTGCTTAATCCGCATTGTTCTAGGGGTACATGTGGGCGGTATTGTCCCGTAAGGTACAATGAGAGAACGTTTCAGAGCTGCAATCATCATCGCTTATGTAATAGCATATGTTCTAAGAGTAATCCGAATGAGTTACCGTGAGATGTTTGCGAATTTATTCAGGCGACCGAGAAAGCATTCAAATGAGTTGTTAACATTTCTACACGTAACACCTGGATAAATAAAACATTAATGCAATACATACCAGTTCTCTAAATCATTTATTTAGATACTTAGTTCTCAATTTTCACATCTGTATATTCTAAAAGTGAATATTGTATTTTTTTGCTTTCAGTTTTTTTAACAAAATTATTTACGCATCTCGCTATATTTATATTTATTGCAGTATCAACTTCACATTTGATTGGCTTTATACATATTCTGTTCTTAGCAGCTAAAGTTTCCAAGTCTTCCCTAAGTCTCGATGTGCTCTTAAACGCCGTTAATTAAATAACCTTTTTTGAACTACTTAGTCAACTGAAATTATTCAACTACGGCTAAGGCGATGAGTCAAAATTTAAAATTTTTAATGGTGCAACGCATAGGAACATTTAAATCATCAATATTTATTAGCTCTTCAATGTTAGATCGTTTGAAAGCTCCTCCATCGCTCACTCTTCCTCTGCCACATATATCAACCATACCAAAGTAATAATTTGTATCTGCTATGTCAAGCAATACGCTATGTGTACATATATTAACAAAGTACAATGAAACACCACCAATTTTTTGTTGCTGTTACTTAATTTGAATAAACATTGATTATATAAATTTTCCAAATATACTATTATTACACTTGCTTACACAACCATACGCTTCACATCACTAGCATCGATGCAGAGAGGGAAGTCCCAACACTCCTTATAGTTTTTCGCTATATGGAAATAAGTATTCCTATATTGAAAATTCATAAATACTGCACCTCACAGCACATTTCCAGTTTTTTAGGTGGCTTTCCGTTTACTGTTCTAGACCTAAATGAAACCGTAATCCTGTAAATGTAACACCTGCTCGTCTAAGCGCTCTCAACACTTGTAGCGCCCTTTTGTCGTCGTTTGAGGCTACACAGGAATAACGAGGCAAATGGAAAATTTGGATGTCGGATTTATAATTTCATGCGAAGTATTTCTCGGGCGCCAGATTGGAATGGTGTTCTCTCTGTAATTTTCAGGTAGTTCATTCTCAGGAGAACACCAAAATGCGCTTAAAAAAATGCAGATTTCTGAAAGTACATAGGTTAGTTTATTTTTTGGTAGCATTGGCAACACTGTACAAGCAGTGCGTCGTTTAGTGGTGGTATTAATTCATATGATTTGGATCACAGGTTAAGTAGTTTGTAGATAATAATAAATAATAAATAAATATTTTGGACAGATGGCAATTTGTGTAAAACTTCTTTTTTCATTTCAACAGTGAAGTGAATGAACTGCTTCTAATTTGCAAGATTAGTACTTCGAATATACTCTAGGCTTATATTTTTAGTACGGTGGACACATAAGTGATATAACAATGGTAAGGGTAAAAAAGGGTTCCTACTTAAAGTGAGATTAATGTGCAACTTTAATGTGTTACATTTGTTAATGTGTTAAACTTTACTGTGTTACAACTTCAATGTGAAATTTAAAATTGTTACACTTGATATTTATTCATTGCTAAAGTAAAATACTAAAACTTATCTACTTGTTTATAATACATGAGAGAGCAGCTATCTTAAAAAAAGCAGTCTAGTGGGGAAACGTACAATTAGTTCTGGTTTTATTAAAGCAAGGCGATCTCTAAAAGTAGGAGAGCAGGGTGAAGCAAATAATTAAATATATGCTAATATACGCCAATGTAAAGATATTTTACAAATTTCATTAGTTTGTGAAGGGTTGGGTCAGTAGTTTGGATCTTTGATTTGATTTGATTTGATCAGTGTAAAGAATTAATGAGGTGTCTACTTCTGTTTCTGCGTTTGTAGCTGTACTGCTTGCCCAAATATTGGACCGCTTGGAGAATGACCGTCTACGAGAATGACGACAGAAGACAGTAGGTAACGGTGAAAAATTTTTAAGAGGCCAGCTCAATTGCACGCAAGATTCGGCCTGTGTTGATACGAACATAGCACTCTTTTGGAAACAATACATACGAGGATGGTGACAGATTGAGCTCAGGTTAGGAGACTGGTGGGTGCTCCTACCTCATGAAGATTTCAGTACGGTTGAAATTATAATTACCTATATAATAATAAAGGAAATATAATAATAATAAGGCATAATAATTACAGGTAATATTAAAAATAATTTAAAAAAAACTGTTCAATCGAAGATCGGTTATTAAATACATTGTTCCAATCGCAAGCCTAGGGCCTCTTTAGAAAGATTTCATTGACCTACATACAAACTAGATTAGTGACGATACCTACGTCCTCTATACTTATATGAGACCGCAGCTGTATAACTACTCTGGGCTGATGCTTCCTTCGTTGTTTTCAATATGTTTGTTTCCATTTCAACAGCAGAAATATCAAAAACCTGTTAGTGTTCAAACTTTCACTAAAAATTCATAACATTATTCATGAGTTCATGACTAATAGCATAATTCTGGCAAACTGTACTACAGATTAACCAATATCAACTTTTGAACTCAGACCACAGAAAAGCCATTTCTGACACTAGTGTACAAATCCCTATATCACCAAAAGAGGAAAGGTGCAAAAGTAAAATACTGTTCGATGTCCGTTATTAATGAAGAAGAAAAAATAAGAATAAAGAAATATAACAATTTTATAACTATCACCTGCTACCGTTGGTATAAATATGAAGTGATCTGGTCTCATTCATCGAAAGTTCTTTTACTTCCCCTGTATATACTCTAAGGAGTACATTGAATTAAGCACGTTAATGGTTAATGTGTAATGGACTAATGGAAACATTAAGAAGATCTATAAATTTATCTCTAAAATTACCTTGGGAGTTGTTCTGTCTGCTGTTAAATTGAGGAAAGCACTTTAAATATTTCATCTGCATTTTTGCCTGTCATTGGTTAATATATGTCATGAGAGGTCATGTTAATTTAGACTGTTCAAGTATCCTGTCTCTCCATCTCTCGGCTTTCGTGACAATTATTTTTCCATTATTTAAAATTCAGAAAAACCTGATTAAATCTAATTTTCGTATCGATGAGTAAGCAGGAATTCCTTATGCCATTAATATGTAAAGCAATTTAATCAGAACCATATATCAATGAATTATCGTAATTAAACTTACTGAATTAACTTATGGTACTATTCATTATGACTTCGACTATACTATAACTGTGATTACAATATAACTTAGTTCGTTATTTGGTCATGGCAATTTAGTAAATCCGATTTGAGCACGGGGCTGTCAGGGCGTCTCGCCAACGACCTGCTGCCCATTTTTTAAAATTCATTTTGTTCCGTCCGAACGAAAATTTTGTAAATGCGAAAGTCGATTTAGGGAAAATGTATGTTTCCAATACAAAAACGTCATTTGAAAGCGCGCCTGGAACGATCCAGATAAAAAATTGTGACCGCTGAAGCGTTTTTAATGTATCGTAACTCGTTTGCCTGGCCTGTTGCGTTAATTGAAGTCTCCGCTACTCCGTGCCCGTATACCGAAAATATGTCAACCTCCGTATTGCTCCTGGTAATGAAAGTAATAAAGAAAATTTGGAATTATCTATTTAGACGTCAACTTAATCACTTTCACCATGTTTTACAAAGCAGGTAGTCACACAGGCTTTGCAAAACCAATATTATAATTGGAATTGTGCTGTTTGTGAACGTTGTACCTTAATTAGGATACATTAAGGTATTTGCTCTTTCATGCCCTATTAACAGTAACGGTCCCAGTATTACCCTTTTGTGAGATTCCACACTTAAAGGTCGCTACATACTACTTTACTTTTGGACGTTACTATCTCACGAGGAGCATTAAATATAATTGTAAGTGGACACTAAATAAAACAAGATGAGAGATTTAATCATTATATTTGGCTTCACAAAATACTTACTTTATACCTGTTCGTAAATAGTCTTGTTTTAATCTCTTATAAAAAATTTCAATATAATATACAGGTCCTTTTCCGTCTTTAAAATCGCTACCGCGATGACGTCTGTACTTGTTAACCCTGTAGATCATGTAGAACCCATAAAGTCTGCTTATGAATATCGTCATAAGCGCAAGCATCGTCATAAGTCGTAAAACCATCTCCATATTTGGCTCTCGGTGGTTTCGGCCAAATTCTTCTTCTTTTCTTATGGCGTCCTCTCCTTTCGAAGGTTGGCGATCCACATAGGTAACTCTGTTCTGGAAACAGCAGCTCGAAAGATTTCAATGGAAGTGCATCCATATCATCTTCTGAGGTCTTTCAACCAGGAGTTCTGACGTCTACCGATAGATCTTTTCCCTTGGATCTTTCCTTCAATTATTATTCTCAGCAGTTCATACTTGTTGCCTCTCATAATATGGCCTATGTATGTAGTTTTTCTTTCTTTAATGAGGGCCATCAGTTCTTTCGGCTTCTTCATCCGATTAAGCACTTCTACATTCGTAATTCGTTGGACCCATGATATGCGGAGCATGCGGCGGTATAAGTACATTTCAAACGCCTCAATTTTCTTTTCAGTTGCAGGGTCCAGCGTCCAGCATTCACATCCATACAGCAACACACTGAAGACATAGCATCTAATCATGCGAACTCTGAGTTCCAAACTCAGATCAGGACTAGTAAAAAATCTTTTCATGTTTATGAATGTTTTCCTGGCTTGTTCGATTCTGGAACGGATTTCTCGTTTCGTTTGACTATGGTACCCAGGTATTTAAAACACGAGACTTGTTCGATCTGATTGCCGTTAATCAAAATTGCTTCAGCAGTGGGTCTCTTGGAGAAGACTAACGGTTTGGTCTTAGATATATTCATGTCCAATCCATGATGCTCACTATATTCAGTTATTCTATTCATCATATTTTGTAGGTCTGATATGTTATCGGCAAGGACTACGGTGTCATCTGCGTATCTTATATTGGTGATACAAACTCCATTTATTTTGATACCTCCCATGTCTTCCGCTAGAGCTTCTTTGAAAATTGCCTCCGAATAGATGTTGAATAGGAGTGGTGACAATATTGAGCCCTGTCTTACGCCTCTTCGGATTGACACAGTGTCAGATGTTCCTCCGTCTATTATTATTTCAGCAATCTGGTTCCAGTAGAGATTCGCTATCAATGTAATATCTCTTTTGTCAATCCCGGTTGCGGATAATATTTCTATCATCTTTTGATGCTTGACACGGTCGAATGCCTTTCTATAGTCAATAAAGCAAGCGTATACAACTATGTTCATATCTCTGCACCTCTGTGCTAATTCTTCATCTCTCTGTAACTTCAAAGGTAACAGTCATTATTTGGGCAACAGTACCTATCCCAATAACTTTTCTTGTGGGAATATTATTATTGGATTTCTGCTTAGACGATATAATATGCTGGAGCTTATCGATTTGTAGTACACAAGCCTTGGGTCCCTATTGGGCCAATAGCAACTTTCAGTTTCCTTGTTGGATGCGTTGTGGGAGGAAACGGGTCATACCAATTCAATGGTCATTTGAGAAATATACAGATTATTATCTTTATCTAGTGCTATTAATATTGCTATTAATCTAGTGATGTTAATCTAGTGTAGTCCATCTCTCCAGCTGTCCTATGAGTTGTTTGAAAAATGAAACAAAATTATGTTTTTATAAGTTTTGGATGAAACTTATGGTCAATTTCTTCTTAAATTGTTCACTGGAAACGAATAACTATTCTAGAGAAAATCAATTTTTCCGACAAAGAAGTATTCGCCTAGAACTACCAGGCAAAGGCAACTTTGTATTAAACAAAAATGTAAAAAATTTTTATACGAAACATTTTGCTAAATTCTGAAGCAGCAAAATTATATAGAATACACGGAAACAGACATTGTTTTTTTTAATTTTAATTTTTTTTAAATTTATTAATAAATAAAATTCCACAGTTTTCTGACTTGAGGCGTATCGATATATCGCATGGAATTTCCGTGTGCGAAGAGAACTTTTTTAACTAATTAAAAAACAAAATATTAGTTACCTCTGGCACAAAGTAAGATAATAATAACGGGCCGCAAAAAATAAAACCCTGCAATTAATCATACAAGGAAAAATCGAGGATAGGAGAGGAGTTGGCCGCAAACAACTATCCTGATTGTGCAATATTAAAGAGTGGACAGGATTTAATCCAGTCAACGTAGTCATTTTTTAACGTTTTACGACATTAATTCATAACCGGATGGTAGTGGTCAAATGTTGTAGGCTCTGATTAGTTGATCATGCCTATATAGTTTTAAACATTCAAAAAGTGTGCATTAACAAATGGGAGGGGTCCAAAGTGAGCAAAAACAAGTTTTTTGATTCTACAAGCCAAAGTATGCATTTTACGGGAAAAGTTTCAAATATAAGTTGTAGATAATTTAAAACCCTACAATTTAAGCTGTAGCACGATTAATTTTTTTAAACATTTTTTGCAAAAATGCAAAAAAAACACTGAACATGGTCATTTTTTGCATATTGTTTATTTATTGCAAAAATAATATGATTTAGGTTTTTACTACTTTAAAAGCAAGCTTTTAAAATTTCAAACCTAAACAGCTTTTATAAAAGTGAATTGGTTAATTTGTTGCTGAGATATTGCTATTTGTTTATCCCAAGAAACATAATGTTCATTGCTGTTACGTCTTTTTTGGATAAACATTTCGAGGTGCACAAAGGCTTATTCTCTTCATAAATAACCAAATTTTCATATTCCGTTAAGATAATATAATAAAAACAATTGTCAGCCCCTTATTTATTGCTTTAAAAAAGGGGGTGATTTTTTTTATAAACAAATAGCCCTGGAGCCATTTTCATAACTTGTACAAATTTCTGACTTATCAATTCGGATAGCTGAATTGAAAGCGGAGAATCGAAAAAAAAAAAAACTTTTTTCGACCAATAGGAGCTGAGATAGGATTTTTTTTTAATTCGCAGCCTTTTTATTCATCATAATTAAGAAATGAATTTTGCCCTATTCCAGAGTTAAATATTTATATTTCTTTAAATGTTTATTAGAAAAGAAAAAAAACGATTGTTATTGTTAAAAAAGCTGTATCATGCAGTATATTCAGAATAAAGGTGTATAGGTACTCTCGGACTGCGCGATAATGAGTGTGGTGGGGATGGCAGTTGGGAATCCCTCGCACTGACACGACCGAATTGAAGCGTTTAAATCCGCAGACCGCGGACAAAATATCCCTATCGCAGTCTTACAAAAAATTCCTATCTCGGCTCCTAACGGTCGAAAAAAGTTTTTTTTTTCAGTTGTCAGTTTTGAATCCAGCTATCCGAATTTGTAAGTCAGAAATTTGTACAAGTTATGGAAATGGCTCCAGGTCTATTTCTTTATAAAACAAAATCATCCCCTTCTATAAAGCGATAAATAAGGGGTTGACAATTGTTTTTATGATATTTTCTTAACGGGATATGAAAATTTGGTTATTTATGAAGAGAATAAGCCTTTCTGTAGCTCGAAATGTTTATCTATAAAGACGTAACAGCAATGAACATTATGCGTCTTGGGATTAACAAATAGCAATATCTCAGCAACAAATTAACCAATTGACTTTTATAGAAGCTGTATAGGTTTGGAATTTTAAAAGCTAGCTTTTAGAGTAGTAAAAACCTAAATCTTATTGTTTTTGCAATAAATAATCAATATGCAAAAAATGACCATTTTCAGTGTTTTTGTGGCATTTTTGCAATAAATACTTAACATAATTAATCGTGCTGCAGCTCAAATTGTAGGGTTTTAAATTCTCTACAACTTATATTTGAAACTTTTCTCGCCAAAATGGATACTTTGGCTTGTAGAATCAAAAAACTAGTTTTTGCTAAATTTGGACCCCTCCCATTTGTTACTGCACACTTTTTGAATGTTTAAAACTATGTAGGTATGATCAACTAATCAGAGCCTACAACATTTGACCACTCCCATCCGGTTATGAATTAATGTCGTGAAAAATCTACAGAGACTGGGCTAATTATACAACAGTGGTGAGCTGGACCATGCCACCAAGAGCAGAATATTAGTAATGAGATAGTCGCCTACGCACCTAAGGTGTATTTTTTTGCTTCAGCGTACTAGAGGACTGCTAGGTAGCGTATTAAATTATGACGTCATGAATCGTGAGATCAAAAAAATGTAAACGCTTAAGCGCTGGAATGATATTCAATGTTCTGTGCGTTGTTTATTACAAATTAACCTATTTGTTGTGTTTTTGTTCGATTTGATCATTTGTTGATGTGTACTTAGGATGGAGTATTTACATTTACTACTCTCCCCAGTCGAAAGTACCACTTTTTCAACAAGTAGGGGGCTATTGGATACCCCAGTCAACAATATTTATAGTTTACCTAACCAAACAATCACAACTGACATTATTGAGAAGAGTAAGCGTCTTAGAATACGCCTGCGAAGCCGCTAGTCAGCGACAAGCAGCGTATTCGTTAGTGACGTCATTATTTTCTAAAAAAATACGAGCGCTCCATAGCGCATTTAATACGCTGAAGCAAAAAAATACACCTCTAGTGTATTGCATGCTAAGAAGAAGAAGAGTTTAATTTACATACCGTAGGAGCCCATCTGGTTTGGAAGTGTGACAATATGCTTCTTCTGGCTCGAATGAATAACACCGTTATAGTATTTTATGTTTCATATTTCTTCAGTTTAGACACCATCACACTTAGTCGTTTAGCACTTGTAGTCACTTGTAAATATGTAAGTGGGTTGGAATTTCCTAGGGCTACATTCATTTTGCTTCGATTTTATTTTCACTTGTTGAAACGAACTTAACCGATGGATGCATTATGCATTATACAAACTCTTGACTTAACTACGCTTCATAAATTTGTTCGTATCGAGGCATGTCGACTTTTCCATTTCTTCAAAAATGTTCACATTGTATATGTGTTTGTATGTGACTACCTAGACGTTATAACGGGCTTGCTGCGGTCACTTGTGAGATTTGGCGCTGAGGCGGATTTCGGGAGTTCGGTTAACGGTTTTAGGGTCGGTTTTACGGTTTTGCTCGGGCGCCAGATTTATATGGGTTTTCTCCCTCGGGATTATGCCTGGGTAGTTTACGAACTTAGGAGATTACCAGGGTTATCTGTAGAAATGAAACACACACTCAAAATGGAAAATCTCTAAATTAATTTATTTCGAAATGAAAGTGACAACACTGTATCGCCAAACACCAGCTGGCGTTTCGAGGATCGGAGAAGTACAAAAAGAATGATGTTTATTTACAATTACTTATGTGTTTCGAAAAGGAAACACACCAATATGAAAATATTAAATTACCACAGTTGGAGAGAACTAAAAATTATTCTACATGAAATCGGAAAGATCGAAAATTGTTCGGCGAAGTGAAAAATGCGGAAACGGAAAATTACAATACTGTTGCAAACAATTAAGAACTGAAATATGAAAAATCCCTCTTAATACTGAAAATGCGAAAACGGAAAATTATCCTAACAATTTCATAATGAAAGAGAAATGGTTAAAGGCGGAGACGACAGGAAAACGTGCAGTGTCTAATATTCGGTAATACGGTCTTTTGCATTATAGGAGAGAGCCAGAGAGCGAGAGAGCGAGCGGAAGATCGTGGTGAATTAATTTTTCCTAACACGACGAGGGAAAAATTAACTCATAGCGGTTCGGGGAGACGGACATTTTCACGGTACTACAGATCACTTACATATATCGGTCGGTAACGAACAACTACGTAACAGATAATAGAGAGTTCGGGCGGTTTAATCTAACGGCAAAACGATAACAGTTACATATAATTCGGTCGGTGGTACGTTCACAATCGGACGGTGTCGGTCGGTCTAAATGTAACGGTCGGTAACGTTCACAATTACATTTATCGGTCGGTAGTACGTTCACAATCCGACGGTTACGTAACAAATAACGAATAATTCGGTCGGTTTCAATCAAACGGTCGGTAACGTTCACAATTACATGTATTGCCCCTGCCACACACTCGTCGAGTAGCGAGGGAAGTAGCGAGGGAAGTAACGAGAGAAGTAGTGTGGCCACGATATTCGTCCTGCCGTACGTCTTGCTCCTCGTCATGCCCATCCTTCCCTGGTTTGTCGGTTTTTCGGGCGCGAGTCAAAGGACTGGCAATATGAGCGCGAGTATCTGGCCACACAATCGCACATCGCACGTGTAGTCCAATGAAATCCTCATTGAATTAATATTCGCTTCAATATGAAAAATAAAACATACTATTATGGTTTTGCCTCTCAGGAACCCAAATCTGTCAATATTTTTGACCGCAACCTCCGACAAAGGGATGAAAACGGCAAATAAAATTGTTTTTGCGCGAAATGTCGAAAACTACAACAGATAAGGCAAAAATAACTACACCAGTTTACTCCCCGTAATTTTTTACATCGAAATCGACGTATTGCATATTGATATCTCAAAAGTTTTTCTTGTTTTCTTGAGATTTTTAAATTGGGGTCATATTACGCCCAGAGTGCGAGCAAAGAATGGAGCAACGAAAAAACTAATATTTATTGATTTGTTGGCTGCAGAGCCAGTTATTTGGGATCCAAAACATAAACAACATAAGTTTAAACATATGGTATGTAGCTACCAACCAAAAGGGAGGATGTAATCTGTCCAGTAACCTGGCGGGTACATAATCCGGGAGGTAGTGGCCGGAAGACCTTCGAAAAGGACGTAAAATAAATATTAAATGTATGTAAAAAATATATTACAAGAATTTGATATTATGGGTTAGAAATTTGTAAAATACCTATACTTTGTCAAAATTATAGTAGGTACTCAGAACACATTAAACAATTTTATTAATTTTACCACAACTTATTAAAACATCAATTCGCCATTAAGCTACGTATTTAAAAAAATATACTTTTTGTAAGTACATATAAACGTGTATGTCAATAATTTACCTAATTCATAAAGAAGCACTGGAACGATTAGATACACATTTAATGAAATTTAATGTAGAAATGTCATTTGATGCATACCGTAGAATCATATTTTTAATAAATTTTAATTTTGCTTTTGTGTGGCGATTAATTGCGCGAGGAGAGCAGTGTATGGCCAGAGAGGGCAATACAACGGCAGCGCGAGGAGCAGAGCGAGTAGCAGCGCGAGGAGCATAGTGTGGCTGAGGTATATCGGTCGGTAGAACGGAAACGGATATCAGACGCAACGGAAAAATACGGATAACGTACGGCTTGTCACAGACAGGTATTGGTTCTGAACTTGGATTAACTCAGGTACAGGACCATTTGAGGGGGGAGGTTTACCTACCCAAGTTTCGTCTGAATATATAAGCGATGGTGGATTTAACGTTGCCTTATCGGCCGCCATCTATCTGAGATAGGTTTAATTTCGCGATTATCTGTACGGTGGGAGGTCTACACTCGACTCTCAAAAATCGGCTTCGTTCCAACGTGGAAGGATAATTCTATTAATAAGTAACAGTTTTAATATTATCAAAATATGCTTATACAGATGGAGTACTGATGATGTCTTAACCGTCGGAAGCTACTCCTCGAAATCATTAAAATATTTACACGTAATATAGAACGTGTTTTGATTCTTCTCAGTTAGATATAAGTGCACAAACGCCCACGATGTGCCTCCTTCTACCGTATATCTTATCCAGTGTGCATCCGATCTGAATAAATGGTCAATTTACCATTTAACTTAACCAAACGTACTGAAAAATGCATCTAATGGTAAATGCACCCCCACGAACCTCACTGAATCCCTGAATTTATTACACTCCGGAGTATGCTTTTGAGAGCAATTGGAAAATAAAAATAATTAGAAGAAATTCTGGTGCTGTAAAAAGTCACGTGTAAAAGATCTAAACTACTTTCTGCAAAAAACTACTAACAACGGTCGGTTCTCTGTGATTACGGCTAACTTTATTACAATTAGAGTTGAATTCCACTCCAGGCTATATTTTCGCAACGTAATTTTTCTCAAACTACGAAGTCTAAATAAATTCGCACCGTTAAGCTGCCTTTAATCTACTTCGTTATTTCATTCGGAGTTCAGCGAAGTTAGAGCTTCCGGAAGGGTAAATATTAACGATTTAAATAGTTAACACGTTCTATCTGAAAACTAGTTACAAAATATCGCCGGTCCGTTTATTTAATATATTTTTTCGGTTCCGTTAGTCGCCATTACTCTTCATTTACGAAGGCCCGAAATAACAAGCATTAAAAGTTTATTTCCAATTTGCCGCTACACTTCTGCTTCTAATTCTTCTCGGTGCGCAGCCATTCGCGCTGTTCTAATTAATTAATTTCTTGACATTACTTTCGGTTTCGTTTTCGTATGCCCTGGCCCCTTGACAAATGTTCTTGTTTACTTTAGCATGAACGTGCTTCGAGGGCACGAAACAAATTTACATTCGTCTCGAAGAAGGAGACGGATCGAAATTTAACCGGGAAAATTGCGGAATTTTCCAAAAAAAAAGAGATGGGGAGAAGGAGACGGTATGACGTATGGCGCGGGGTTTATTTTGTGGAAATGGGAACCTGTAACTTCACGAACAGTTTGAATTTCATGTACGAACACTCGCGGCAAGGTTAATAACTAATATTTTCACGCTCTGTGGATTCCAATTACGCTGTTTTATATGGTGTACCTAATCGAATTATCATTTTCAAATAGATATTGTTTATTTGCGGGGCGTTGTGCACGATCAGCAACGATCATGTTTAAATCCCGTGTTTCGTATTTCCAACGGGGTATCAGTTTTAAGCCTGAGCGTTTCCACGAATATAATTCACTATCGAAAATTGAATTGAATTTTATCACTGGCCTCGCTCCATCACTTCGATTCATCCGGCCTGGATCTTTTGTGGAAATGAAACCGGATGACACACGTCATGACATGCGTTAGCCGACCAGAAAAAGTGTACATTTTTGACAAAACGGCTCTGGCGGAGATTTAGCGGGCCGACAGAGAAATTCTATTTAAAAATTCGACGCGGTAAACAGGCGTTGACAGCGACTTCGCCATTAATCAAAATAAATTGCTGCAAAATCAATAATACGGGGCCTTAAATGAAATGGCTCGTTAGATGGCACACGTCGCATTTTTATGGAGGCTTTTGTCTCTGTCGGCTGCCTTTTCTAATTAATCACAAATATGGCTTTTATTTTCGGGCGCCCTTGTCTCGCACAGCTGCCCACCCCATGCCAGGAATTACAAAAATTTTCTAAGGGTCGAAATAAATTTCGGCTTAGTCGATCACTAGGCATACTTTAATAGCGATGAAGTGGTATTATATAACCACGTACTGTCCTTATTTAGAGAGTTTCTTGACGATATGTTTACATAGCGTCACTTGCGCCTCACATTCCTACTTCGTTACCTTATTGATTTTACTCCCAGAAATAATTTTATCATTTAATAACTAATCGGTGTGCTATTTTCATATCAATATCGTATATATGCAACAATTTTTCTAGAAAATTAATAAACCATTTCAGGGTATGAAAATGACGAAATAATGATTCAGATTCACAGAGATGTATACCTACCCTCGCGATAAATGGTTTATGACGCACCGGCTTATCTCAAGAAGTTAAGGGTCTATTGTGTCTTAATGCTTTTATTGTAGGTATTTTGCCGCCGAATTTCGAGCAGCCCTCCGAGAAAAAGGTAAATAAAGGGGCGTAATGAAAAAAAAAATAGAATTGAAATAAGGTATATTTTGTTTTGTGAACAGTAATTATAGTATTCTACAAATGTTGCGAAAAATGCTTAACAGATCAAAAACATATAAAAAACATAGTTGTGATTGGATGATACCATTTTACCATTGCGTTTGATTAATTTTAATTAACATTCGTCAGACGTAGAACTGTAGTCATTCCCGATAGGAATAATGAGTTTTGGATCGTGTGCCCAAAGTGTTTTATATTTATTCTCTTTGGAAAGTGTATGACTTATACATGCGGACCACTCGTCTGCCGTTATTATTTTACACTGTTCTTCAATTACGTTTATGTTATCGTTATTGACATTCGGGTTTGGTTATTATGTCTTATTTTATCTTTTAGTATTGACCAAGATGATAAATGTTTTCTCTCACGTGGGCGTGCTTCAACTTCACTAGCACTAGTGTCCGAAATTTCAAATTCGCTATCATTTGCCGCATCTAGTTTACTACTATCACTACTGTTTAAATTCTCACGGTTATCAGACACACACGGACGAAACATTTTCGATATGTTAATGTTTGGCAGTTAACATGAATACTGAAAATGTAATCCAAATAACCCAACCCTTTAATAGCACGGCAAGGATTTTCGACCTGACAGTCTTTTCAGACAGTCCAGCTTACCGTGGCCAAAAGATAACACAAAGATTTTTTAAATATCATTGCAATAAATGAAAAGTACTCCAGATAATTACTCGTTTTCCAAGAAAATATTCTCTCCCACCGACAATCCCTTTGTTACGTCGTTAATGAGGACACATTTGCGATCTGCGAACCGCTCGTAATGGGCGCTCCTTAAGCTTACTAGGCAAAAATACTGAGTACTGCCCATTGTAGGGTCGCGTGCGGACGGTCACAAGGATGGTGCTAATAGTCTGGTAATAAATTTAAAGATCAAGTACCTCCAAGAAGAGGAGAAGGTCATAAAATTCATTTATCGCGAGGGTAGGTATATTGGTATATATAGGTAACAGGTGCTTGATTCATATTGCACAATTGTAAAAAGTTGAAGCAACCTTTTGAACCTCGTCCGCCACTATACGGGTGGTTATTTAACGAACCTATTAGTTTAAGGAATTAGCAATGTCGGTTTTATGGCCTCAAAAGGTCGGTACCTCGAGCGCCAGATTGGAAGGGTTGACTCCTTGGGTGAATTCAATGCTAAGGGGGATGCCAGGCATTCACTGCCAGTCTGGCAGAGGTTCGGTTCCCTGAACGGTTACTTCTAAGACCTAAACATATAATCAGGTAAAGAAATGGCAAAGCTTCTGGAATAAAAATCTTCTTTTTTCTAAAAATTGCTACTTGTTTTCGATGAATTTTTTACGAGCCTAAAATCACTGATATGAGTGGATTGCCATGCGTAGCAGTTGGAACTGTGGAAAAAGAATATGGCTGAATTATCAGGTAAATTTGAGAAAAATGAAACACAGAATTTTCAAACATGTCGATGATAAATCCTACAGATAAATGATTGGATTCTAAAGAGGTGTTAGTGAGCATTACTTTTCACCAACTAGAAATATATTGTAAAGGAAAAGCAAAAGATGGCCAATAGGAAAGAAACCAAATCCCTACTGCCAAATTTACATTTAAGAAAACGATGGACGGAGTAGATTAAAGCTGATCAGAAAATTATCGACAACTGTACAACTTCTACACGAAAACAACTCATGAAAAAATATTTTGTATGCACTGTAAGCGCTCCTGAAATCCATCGCGATGTGGCAAACTAACGCCTAAAATTCGAATACTTTCTCGTCGATCTCGCTGAACACATGGTTCTGACTGGATCAGAGACATTCCAAGGCACTATAGTCTAAAATAGTTAAAAATAGTTAGAATGCTTGTAAAAATATGAGCGATAGCTCATTCGACGCGGAATGCAAATCTGAGAAAGTCGTTTTAAGGATTTTTCTGCTAAGAAAAATTGCAATTATTTTTAGTAAAAAACGAAAAATAAAACCGCTCTTTCGATTTTTTTATGACAACACAAAAACCATATGAGATAGAGGAATTCCCAAAAAAGATCCTTAAAGAGGTGGAAATTTCCGATAAAAAAGTTTGGACTCCCGGATTTCTATTTCTAATATTTATAATTTTAATTTGTTGCTGAAAGTAAGTTACGTCATGCGCTCGCAGCCTCTAAAGCGACTACGTCATAGAAAATAATTTTTTAAGGTACTAAGTATTAGTTTAAAAATTGAAAACAAACTACAGTGTATTTTATACTCTTAAAAGACTAAAGTCCCGTTGGAGAAAAATTTTTAAATGCATTTTTCAAAAAGCTAGCCAATTGTTAACGAACCAGTTTTTCATACTTCCGTCTTCATTGAAAGCAGGCTAAATGTTTGAATAAATTCTCCATAAATATTTTGCTTTTTGGAGTCCTTTCTATGGGTGTACTCAATAAGGTGACGTAATAAAATTATTTAAAATTTTTCTATTTAGTTTACAACGAATTTTTAAAGTCGACAAAAATTAAACTCAAAATCAAAGTAAAAAAATTTGTTTACAGCTATTTGTTTATGAATTGTTTATAAATAAACGGCTTAGTTTAATATTTTGAAAATTCATTTTTTACCATTCCATTGTTTAGGATGAATTATGATTTTTAAAATGAACTAAAAATTTCTAAAAATTTTTTGATATAGTTTATAATCGTTTTTTAATGTTTTCATTATTTAAATAATTAGTTAAGGAATAATTTTTTGTTCCAAAATCAACATAAATTGCTCTTAATAGAATAGGAGGAAATATTTTTTTTTCATTGATAGTTTCATTGTTTATTAAGTTAACAATTTGTTATAAAATGCTTTTGAGTGTCACAATTTTTTTTTTCTATTACTGCTATAAATTACAACAACAACTATATGCAACAAAATGAGGGAAATTTTTAATACATAAAATTTCCGTTACGTTACTTTGTTGCATATGGTTGTTTTTATAATTTTTAGTAGTAATAGGAAAAAAATATTGTGACACTCAAAATTTGTACAAAAAATTGTTAGCTTAAAACAATGAAATTATCAATGAAAAAATTTTTTTTGCATAGAAAAGACATAGAAAAGACTCCAAGAACTAAAATATTTATGGAGCCTAACATTTAACCTACTTTCAATGAAGACGGAAGTACGGAAATAGCTAGTTGATTAACAATAGGGTAGCTTTTTGAAAAATCCATTTAATTTTTTTTTTCCAACGGGACTTTATCCTTTCGAGAGCATAGAATACACTAATATTTGTTTCCAATTTTTTAACTAATACTTAGTACCTTAATAAATAAATAATAAATTATAAATATTAGAGATAGAAATCCGGGAGTCCTAACTTTTTTTATCGAAAATTTCCTCCTCTTTAAGGTCCTTTTTTGCGAATTCATCAATCTCCTATGGTTTTTGAGTTGTCATCAAAAAATCGAAAGAGCGTATTTATTTTTCGTTTTTTGTTAATAACAATTGCAATTTTTTTTAATAGAAAAAATCCTCAAAACACCTATCTCAGATTCGCATTCCGCGTCGAATGAGCTACAGCTCATATTTTTCCGAGCCTTATAACTATTTTCCGCAACAAACACCCATCTTTACTAGACTACTAGTGAGTCATCTAAAAGAGCCCAATTTCACTGAAAATTGGCAATTATATATCAGTCCCCACCTCAGACAGACGACGTTGCGCCACAAAATGGAAGACAAAAGTACTAAGTTCATTTGAACATTTACAAAATATCACTATTCACCACTATGGTTGCATTTTAGTATTCTGAATACCGGTTTGTCAAATTTTCCCCTAGACTATACCCGAGTGTCGATTCATTCCGGAGTAAAATCCTAGAATCCCATAGACCTCCGTGGGATGAAGAAGTGGGGGAAAAGTAGAACAGGGGCGTGTATGTTGCATTTTCTCTTCGAAATATAAATACCTAATCGAAGTTATATTATTGAATGGAATGAAACAATGCTATCTAGTTTTCTATTTTTGCAACTATAATATTGAAACAATTATAGCGCTATTACAGAAATCAGATGACTGGAAGAAATATTGCCTAGTGAAAAATAAAACCGAAAACAGTTTCAATCCCGAATATTTATAAAATCTACCTAAGTCCTTTTGTTATTTACGGTTCAAAATGGATTGTTAATGAGCCTAAAGACGAATATCACACGTGTACTAACTAGCACGAATTTTGCCGGGCGCCAACACTGTTTCCCGAACACGTGTTCCATTTGTAAACAACTTTCTTCATATTGCCATTCAACGGGTTTCGACCAATGTTTTATAGAGCGGATTTTTAAATTTATTCAACTCCGCTTCCCTCTGTCTCTCTCTTTACGTTGAAAATTTGCTAAAGCCGCGAATCGCTCGAACTAGGGATTTGATAATAATGAGTCTTGCGTGTGCCAGTCGGAACTTGTTGTGGCGATGAGTCACTCGTGAAGTAAAGAGGATTTTGGTATAGTCGCTCTTACCGTCCCTACAAATAAAAATCTAAAGTAGTTAAGTCAGGGCTTCTTGGAGGCTAAAAAACAGGAACATACCTGCCAATCCAATTATTTTCGAGATCTTGATTGAACCAGGCAGCAACGATGCGCAAACGGTGGACCTGACAACCATCCTGTTGCAAATACATCCTCTGCCCTTAAGTAAGCGGGAGTTCACTTAAACCATCCCAGAAAAAATTGCTAAACAATTCCAAATAATTATGCTAATTCACATTAGCATAAAAAAACTACGGCCCTGTTATTCCATGGTAAGGTTTACCTTAAAAAAATATTGAGGTTTTGATGCAATTCTAAAGTGTCACTCCATTAACGAACATATTTGTGACGCAACAGTACCATTGCTAGAAAAAGTTGCTTCATCGGAATATTCAATGCTTTTGTGAAAACTTCGCTTCTCCATTATTTTTTCTCCCACCCACAAGCAAAAATAAAGACGATTTTCATCATCTCCCGGTTCTAACTTATGATAAATATGCATATAATTTACGTTCGTTCAGAACTCTTTGAATATGGGATTTGCTCATATTCAGTTGAAGCACCCGTCCCGTAATGAAAGTTTAGGATTATCTTCCAGGATCCAAAATTAAAACTGTAGAAGCACCATCTTCATCACGTACTAATTTCTTTTTCTATAAATTTAGAACAGAACCAGTATCCAAAGTTTTCTCACCAACTTCTTCATACCTATGCGGGAAACAGTTACTCCAGGAATTTTTTTAATAAAGCCTTCCACATTGTGACGGTAGTTGTTTTCCCAATACCATAACATTGTATTAAATATATTTTTGTGATAACTTTACCTTTTTACCAAAAATTACAGAATGATTGTTTGATGATAATTTTGACAAATAAATTAGTGTTTGTAGTTTTCAAGTCAAAACATTGTACCACAGAAAATAATAAATACAATGCGATGAAAAAAATAAAAAATATATTTTTTTGAAAATAGATATGTAGTAATGAAATTCTAATTACAAATTTGGTCATTTGAAATCAAAAAAAATTTTTATTCTTTAGCACTTTTTGTAAAATCAAAATTAAAAATTTGTTTCTTTTTGTTAGCTCCATCCGGTGACATACTGTATTGTTGTATAATATAATATAATCTACATATATTTATATATAATTGTATAATATACTTCAGTCATGATATGGAAAATGTATAAAGATAGGTTAAGAAAAATTCTGCAACTAAAGATATGACAGACCTGTTTGGAATAGCTACTACGGAAATGAAAAGAAAATTTATAGCTACATTAAACTCCTATTATCCATTCGCCGCTCTACCTACGCCTAGGGAAGTCTACGAAATTGGGAGAGCGGTATCCTGAAATGAGTGTCTTATCTAGTGATACTGATCTACAAAAATGTTAATACGAAGACACTTCATCTAGAGAACTTACCTATTGTAAATCCACCGAGAAGGAAACTTCCATGAAACACAAACGTCGAAATTCAAGGCGCGCGACCAGCTAGCGAATAAGTACAGGGTCGCGTTAAGAATGATCGCCTTGACTATAATTTATCTTTTACTAAGGATGTTCATTTCTTTCTTTTCTGTATAATAATAGCGATACGTTAAAATAAACCATCAACTGAAAGTTCACTATCACCGCCAACGACTTTCCTGAACGCTTGTAAACAGACAACCATAGATCAGACAACTAAACGTTTTAATTTTACTGAACCGACTCTGTACATCAACAATTCCCGCCAAAAGTTTTATGACTTTTCCACCAATAGCAAACGACGTGTATTAGGTGTTGTCTAACTTTACTACTTTGGATGTTTTCTTCTCAGTGGATTTACTATATAGATAAGAGTATTCACTTACGAGTTAGACATTATGTACTGTAAAAGTAAATGGCGACTATTAATAAATTGTGTACCTAGTTAGAACGTAGTTTAGTATTCTGCTTTTTTGCCACTCCTGCTGAAGCAGTGAAGAAAAATGTTTAATTTTTTGAGCTACAGAGGGAAAAGTTTCAAGGATGGATGCTCTATATGTTCGAACAAGTAATATAAGTTGAAACATGTTGTCGTTTCTAATGAAGTTGAAAAAAGTTTATATTTTAAATTGCTAAACTGAATTCGAAATCATACACTTATCGTCTAAATGAGATAAGATTCCAGACAACTTTTCAAGTTTGTTCACAACTATCATTAAAACCGCTCATAAACTTCAAGTAAAACAAAATTTATGCTCGACTTACTGTTCCTCTCTTCTTTTCCGTATAGTGCTTGCATACATTACAAAACTGAATTAGTGCGTCTTCAAATAACACGAAAAACAGCCCGACAACTTCGTTGAGTTTTAATTTCGCAGATTTATATGTAGCCGCTGTCTGGAAAAACAAATAAAAAGTATTTTTAATGTTTGTTAATTAAAGTTGATTATGCCGGAGTTTTTACAAAAGGCATTAACACGTTCGCAAGCGTTCCCGAGACGCTTTAAGAGTTGACGAATCCTACGTAGCCTAACTTTTTTTTTCTTAAATAATATACGCCTTCTCTGATGGCCTAATTAAAATTTAACGAAGTTTTACTGACGTGAGTAGAATCCGACGTCGGAACAAATGGGAATTCGGATGCTTTCAGCGGAAAGGGGCGAGAGACTTTTCAAAAAATAAAAGGAGTAGTTCGTTCACATAAACTATAATTCTGTTCCGTCTAATTAATTCATAGGAGCTCGCTTACTCCTTTATTAACTTTTAAGAGTTGTAATAAAACTGTACCATGTATTTACGTAGTATCCTATTTAACACTTAAAAAATTTTTTACATAACTTCACTCGGAGGTAATTTAAACTTACTTTTCATTTAATTGCGTTTTTTAAAACTCCATTTACCCCTTCTTTAAAATCCATTGTCTAAACTGCATACTAAGTATTCTTTTTCCAGAACTCTTTCCTATATAAATATGTCAACGACAGCCTCTCCATCTCCTCGACGACGTTGAAATAGGTTAAATTCCGAATGGAATGTGAAGTGTGTAAACTCAAACAACAACTACAATTTGTTGTAGAGAAAAGCGGCGGGATTTTCTCTTTCACGAACGTGGAATCTTAGAAGAAATATAAATAGCAACGTGTAAGCGTCTTTTGCTTATACGAGAGAACGTAAAGTTTTGCCCGTTATGTGGTGGTATTTACGGATTTTATACGGAAATGCATTTTCCATATACCTTTCAGTTACCTGGTAAAAATGAGGACTTCCGGATGGGGACCGACAACAGTCGTTATTTAGGAATTCAGATCCATACTCGACGAACCTAAAACGAATATAAATTAATTATCTTCCAGGGTAGGAACAAATGTGCCCCTCGAAGGGTTTAAAAGGTCCATGTGTAGTGCTTTTAGTTTGAAATTAACCAACCAGAATAACTTCAGATCTGAAGGAGGGACGATTTTGAGAAACAACAAGTAGATTTAGAGTGCAAAACCTTCGTTGATTAAATTATACCTTTTCTTTACGTTTAACCTTTTTTGAGAGTCCAAAGGGCATACTTTGCTTTGAGTTGAACGCTTTCATCCCCGGCTGGAGATCGTTGTGTGGAAAAAAATGAAAATGTTGTTAAGTGTCGTAAACCCGATCACGTATTTTGCCGTGGGGTAAGTCGTGATTTAAAGGAAAACGAATCGTTGATTGGTGTTTTCGGTGAATTATATCTATGACAAGAACATTCTCCTCTTGCATTTTTACGTCGTCTTTGATAAATTCAATAAATCACTTGCCACCACTTTTCTGAGTTATACCTTAAGGTTAAACCGTATTAGGAACTGCCAATGTTCGAGTCTATCACTTTCATGGGGGACTGTCAACGGGAATGAAATGGGGTTCAATTTATTCCATATATCATAATTTGCACTCTCTGCCTGCTCTCCCGCCTTCAGCTGCCACGGATATATTTTTTCAATAAGGATAAATATTTCATTTTCTCTCTTTTCTCGGAACGCGTACGCTACGAATTTGCAAGGGAGTCGTTCTCATATTCGTCTCGTGAAATTTAGCTGGCGAATTATTATTTTATTTCGGATGCAAATACGGAACATCCGCCATTTCATTGGCAGAAAATTTTGATAACTTTCGAATGGATAAATCCCAACTGCGACCACCGTGATAAGTCTTTAGAAACTGCAGAGAACTAAGAGAGGTCAGAGAATTATTTGGAAATCTGGAAATCTCTGGAAAGCACTGCGAAATCAATAAGTAACCGACATTTTCTTGTTAAACCATATCCTCGACCAATACCCGCTATATGAACATATGTAGGAAAATATTTTAGTCGTACAAACGGAGAAATACCAACTGGCATTTTAACAGGAGAAAAACGGAGACCGTGACATAAATCATTCAATTTTTAACTGTATAACAGACTGTTCTACTCTGTAATTGTGCATCCTATTCTGTACTATATTCTTGTATACGACGAGAAAATCAAAAGTGATCGGCAAACCAAAATTTGTTATTCAATGGCAAACTTCTCTGCTTTACCTAGTTACTAGTCTTACCACTCATTAGTATTTAATAATTGCTTAGTTTATGCATATCTTGGAATTTATTTTCGAATGTCCCGCGTATATAACTTGTTACCCCAATTAGATGTGGACCTAATTGAAATCATAGGTAGTATAGCCCTGATGGTGGCTCAAATAAAAAACATTGGTTAATACATCGGATTATTTAAATTCAACACTTAAACTACTGGGGTAATTTATTAGATAACTCGAAGAGGAATTGGGTCGTTTAGTACACGTAGAGTTCCCTCTTTTTCTTTGTGATTATCAAATAGACATCGAGTGTTACATATTATTTAAAGCTATAAAGCTCATGTTATAAAAAATAAGAAAACTAAATGGGGATTCGCTGATTTCTAAATGAACCCTTTAATAAACGAACCGACAATGTGTTTATAAAATGTAAATGAATATTTGCAAAATATGTAAATTAGGCTTTGTCAATGAAGTTGAATATTATTACAAACTAAACAATATTTATTAGACTTATTTTTGGAATATACATCAGGGATAAAGCATAAATTGCTCGAAAGTGTATATTATTACAAAAAAAAAACTGTGATATGAATCTGTCACGCACCGAGAAATTAAATTTTTTTATTATGCTAGTTATCCTATTACACAGATATTATATTACTGCCATACAAACAAAGCCAAATATGCCAGATAAAATTAATTTACATGCATAACAGTGAAAATTAAAAATTCGTATTAAAAATCTAGGCGGTACAAATGTTGAGTTTCATTGAACTCAAAAATTAACACTGACTGAACGTATTGTAAAAAATGACTGCATCTACTGATTTTTGAGTCAATTGTACTAAAACGTAAATATAATTTTGACTCAATATAATATACTAATAAATTATTTAATCTACTCATTATTGAGTAAGTTGTAATAAAATCTGAGTGGTATAATATATGACTTAATATGATGTAAGTAATTACGAAATCTAAATAGATTTACGTTATTGATACTGAAATAAAATAGAAAGATATATTAATTTGAAAAATATGTAACAGAGGTTAAAAATTGATGGTGTAAATTTCAATCTTTTCTTGTCTCTTACATTATGTTGTTAACAATGAAACTGAAAACAAATGCATTATTAACATGACTAATTACATAATTATATTCATATACTTATTATACATTATGTAATAAATAATTGTTTATGTAGTTATGCAGTGGTTGTCATTAAAACAAAAATAAGTTTCATTTCCCTTCACTTAAATGTAACCACTTTTAAGATAAAAACTTTAATAATAACAGTATAATTCAAATAAGTAGGTATCTCAAAATAGTATTTCAAAACTATTTTAAAAATGGGCTCCTCTAGATAATAGTAATTATTTTTTTAAATGACTATGAAACATTAATATCAATTTTGGATATTTGAACAAAAAAATAATAATATAATTTTAAACAAAATAATATCCTCTTCAGTAATACATACCAGCAATTATCCGGCCCTAATTTGTATTTATCAATATACATTGGATAATATTTCAAAATGTAATGGTTACATTACACTTACCATTACATTTTGAAAATAAAGGAATTAAACTTAACTTGGTAGAGTATATTGAGATCGTTAAAGCGTCCAAGGATCCTCACCTTTTACTACTCAATGAACAACTTCCTTTGAGTAGTTTAGATTTTTTCAGGTTCCTATCCTGTACTGATCCTGAGTAGGCTTCCTTGTATTTGCTAACGTCCTTTGGGCTTTGGGGTGCTTCGGTTTGGTTATTCGGGTTCCTTGATTTTTGCTTCGCTGTTGTTTGTTTATTTGTTATTATATTATATGTATTATCTTTTGTTCCCAACTGTGCCACCTGCTGCTGAGTTTGGTTAATTTTTAAATTCATACACATGGTCTCTTGGTTTGATTATTATTTTAATTCGTTTTGTTGTCCATAGATGTCCATCATTGTGCCGGTTGTATAGTTAGGTTTCATTTCTGTTTCATTGAATTTTTGTAAAAGTCTACTTTATTTTATTATTGTTTTTCATATACATTTTTTATATATAACTTTCACTCAGAGGATTTGTCAGTCACCTTGTTCCATCGATTGGGTGATGTTTAATTTCATTGTTCCTGTTTATCTGATTAATTTTATCTTGATGACTATGATTTTATTGTGACTACACTTATGACGTACGGATTGATAGCTACAGATGTGGGTAACTATAATAAGCGTTTATTGTATTTTAGACACTATGGTGGATTTCTTTTACAGGCAGAGTTTTAGCTGAAGATGAGTCCCAGGGGCTCGAAACATGTCCTTTAGTTAATAAAAATTGAACATCGATGTGTTTCTTTTGATGGGATGTGATTTTGAGACGTCTACTGATATATCAAAAACTATATTTGGGAACGAAATGATGTTCCTCAAAGATTCTTCTGCAGTTATGTGAAGGTGAATAGATTTCTGAATATCGTTCACATTGACCTTCTTAATTAATTAGTGTTAATCTTAATTATTAGTCTTAATTTGAAAAATACGAGTATTCATGCATATGCTTATTGGTCGATTACTTAGAAAAGAAACACCGTCATAAGTGCGCAGAGACGAATTTTAGTTTGTTTACCGGGGTTGTCTAGCAACCGTAACGTCACCGTTTGACTTTCATGCTCGTTTTCTAATTCGGTTTGTGGAAGTGGCGTAGTGTAATTATTTTAGAGTGTTATTTTTTGTTTTATTTGATGGTGTTATTATTGTTGGCGATTTTTGATTGTGTAGTGTTTAAACCTTGATTGAAAGAAGAACATGCAGACTATTAAACTGATGGTGTAGCCCCAAGTATATTTATTTGAATTAGTAAAATTTCCCTAACCTTTAATTCAAACATACGCCACTGATGCTAGTAAAGAGAGATAGCTGTATGGTGTGCCGTATACCTGCGCGAATTTGATGACTATGTTTCTTCTCTAAGTAAAAGACCACTACCATTTCACTGAATTTGTACGTTATATTGTTTGTGGAGCTTTAATGGATGTTAGTTAATCCGTACCTATGCAAATTAATACCCATAAATTGGTACCTATTCACAAACTTACCTTATATATTTTCAGTTTGTTTTCTACAATTTGAGTATTGTCTCTATTAAAAATTATTTCGTTTAGTACTTAGTGATAATAGCTACGTAATATTTACGTCCAGCAGTGGATACTTCAGGCTAGTTGATGATGATAATAGTGACATTTAATACGTTATGTGAAAAAGTGTGTTGCTGGAGGCAAAATATTTACCCACATAGAATTCGGAAAATACAACTTCTCATTAATATTTTTTGGTGCACGCTCGGAGGAGAAGCTAATTTACAATGAGTTCTGTCAATTATTATTTTGGTAGAAGTAAGGAATCACGTCGAAATAAGGAATGATATAACTCAATTACAATATGAAAATGAAGAGTTAAATGGCGAGGAAAGTTTTGTCTTGATGCATTTTTTTTCACTTATTTTAACGTAATCTTACTTATACTATTGATAAAATAAAGCAAATTATTTTCTCATCGATTTCATGGACACAGTATTTTGCGACTACAGTTATAATTCATGTTTTGTGATATAAAATTAAGGTGTTAAATTAAATAACTCAACGATTTCGAAAGTTAACATACATGATTTATTATTTCAAGAAAATTAAGTCAAAATGTTGTCGCATCAGGTACCCATTTATAGCGGTTGAAAAATCAATTCTGCTATATGTACAACATTTAATTAAAACGACAATTTGCTCTAATGATTACTATGTTTATGTATAGCTTTAATAATCACATTTCTTTCTTAACTCTCTCGAGACTGCATCATGCCTTTATTAACATAATCCAATAAGCCGGTAAAGGCTTTCGGT
This sequence comes from Cryptocephalus moraei, assembly GCA_946251905.1. Classification (NCBI taxonomy): domain Eukaryota; kingdom Metazoa; phylum Arthropoda; class Insecta; order Coleoptera; family Chrysomelidae; genus Cryptocephalus; species Cryptocephalus moraei. The sequence goes on along the minus strand of OX276458.1, from coordinate 23,986,095 downwards.
ATAGTTTACTATCGTCCGTACGTATGTAGCTAGAGGTAATTAAAATTTCCCTTACTCCACTGGTAAAGGTAAAACGAATTGCCTTGGGTAAAATCGGAGGACAGAGAAGAGCACACCTCTGCATTACGACAACTGTGACGTTTATGGACACATAATCTCTATATATAAAAATGAAATGCTGTTCGTTTGTCTGGGCTTGAACTCGAGAACGGCCGGACGGATTTTGCTAATTTTGATCTTGAAATATTTGTGGAAGTTCAGGGAAGGTTGTTCGGTAAGAAATATAAATAATAAGTAACGAAGATACTAAAAAATGTACGTTTTGTAATTTTGGGGACAAATCGCCAAGGCAACCAATCATACTGTCAGTTGGTTGTCAAATTCTGTCATCAGTTTGTCAGTGCGCGAAAACTTTATTCATTTTAAAATGCCAGGGAGAAAACGGTCTCATTTAGGTCGTCGGACGTCGGAGTAATTCAAAAGTGCTACGAGCTACCTCACGTGCAAATCGCACTGACGACCAGCGAGAGGCAGATAATAATAACGTTCGTATTGATATGAGCGAATTGCGTTCAAGAGTGGATAATTATGAAGTAGAAAGGCTTAGAATGGAACAAGTTAGGGCAAATCAAACACAACAGCATTTAGATCGACAGGACACCGAGTCTACAAATTCTACAAGTTCGAAAAAACGGACGCATCGAGTCACTGCAGCAGGAAGAAAAACCACCAGTGATTTCAACTTTAAAATCTTCACGAACTTCGACGCCAACACAAAAGCGGGAAGTCAAGTAAGCAAGAAGAGTTCTGAGTAAGTCAAAGCAACTTCACCAGGACACAGAGTCTACAAATTCTACAAATTCTAAACGACGGACACATCCAATCACTGCAGCCGGAGGAAAAGGCGCTAGTGATTACAACTCCCAAACTTCAAGAACTTCGACGCCAACACAACGGCAAAAAGTCAAGAATACAAACAAAGTCCTGAGGAAGTCACAGCCACTTTTTCCGGAGAACAAGTTACAAAGTTCACAACTTCAACTACGACAAGATAAAACAAGCAGATGAATTGATTCAAGAACAAGAAAAAATAGCCCAAGAAATCATATAACTACATAACAATTGCAAGAAAGACGGAAGTGCAAGAAAAAGCAAGGAATACCTACAAAAAAGGATTGATCGCCTAGAAGCACTATGGGGGAAAGCCGAATGGAACAACGAGGCGTTCCATAAACTTCGGTTTGGCGATTAGCACAATTATATAAAATCACACTATTTCAAAAGGATGGAGGAAAACTACAAGACAATTCGGCTGTACCTGACGTCACACGAGGGATATAAAATACCCAAGAAACAAGTCTATGAGGCACAAATACAAGACCCAAGACCGGAAGTGAAGAAACCCAAACAACAGACCGAACAGGATTACCGACGAATCAAACTAAAGGTAAAAATAATAAACAAACAAAACTATTTAGATAAGCTGAAGATGACAAGGCAGAATTAACACCAAGATGGTCACACGTACGACGAGCAACAAATATCCAAAACAAGGAGCGCATTTCAAGACACAATGAAATAGAGCGATTCCGCAGACGCAGTGTTCTTGTAAACCTGGAACGAGTAGCATTCCACTACGACCCGGAAATAGATTATTGGGTGTGTCGACCAATCCGTAACGATTGGAGAAATGACAATCATTTGTCAATATTGTAAAGCGTTAAAATACAGTGGTGAATCTACTGGATTCACCGCTGGTGGTTCCCACCACCAGATCCATTACGATCATTAGTTTCTGGGGTGGGAAATGACTAAACATTTCTTGGCCAACATCCAAAAATATAATAATTGCTTTTAAATGACGTCGTTTGGTTCAACGCATGTTGTACAGGAAAATTTAATACCTACTTTCAGGGTAGTTTTTGTTAAATTTTTCGTTAAAAATTTAAAAAGATAATATACAATTGCAAATACAAGGACAGTTTGCGGAATCAACTTGGAGTTTCCCGGTTTCGCGCATTGGCAATTATACGTCGCGTGTTCGCTAGTCGTAAAATCATCATTTTTAATTATTTACTCAGCGCAAAAAAAAACAAAAATATAATAAATCAGAAAGCCTTAAATTGATTATGTGTATAACTGTGTTAAAAATTTTGTATTACGTTTTGACCATATTTTTCAAAAATATATGTAGGTGATACGAAGTTCACCGGGTCATCTATAATTTTTATTTATTTTTCTTTTTTTAAACTTTACGTGGCATTGCAACGCATGCCGGGTACGGCTTGTGATTAAATAAAATGATATGTACTCACAGATAGTTCTAATGTTAAGAGTAAACTGAAGCTATTTATCGGATTTTAGTGGAATCTTGGAACTTACAGTTTTAAAAACAATCCCTGCTGGGATGTCATTAAAAGTAATCAAGTTCGCTATGAAATTTTGTGAGGGGCGAATCCCTAAATATAATTTGTTATTCCTTGAGGGTTCGTTTGAAATTAACGGTTATTTAAACCAATCTACAACTTCCGTCCATTTTATTTAATAATATCAGAATTAATTGAATACTCCTTCAGTTCAGATCCAGATATATTCTACATCATTCTATCAATCCTTAGACAGACGATATAATCATGGTAACGTTAAAAGCTTGCTAGGGACTAATTCTACGTTCCTTAAGTTTTTGAGAAAAATGAGAGATCAGAAATTTAGACTTTAAAATATAACTTTAAACCGGAGCTGTTATGAAAGCACTTGGCCGAAGTGGCCCATTTACGAACTAGCCATTATGTTTAGCTTCCTTGTGACCCTTTTAGGAAAGAAAGTTTCTTCCGGAATTTGGTACCTTTGCTCCCCAGAGTAACACGTAATTCGTAAAGTAGCACAAAATTCATCAATCGCAATAAACTTCCGAAAAATCCCGTAATTAGCCGTAAACTTGTATATATTCCGGGCGAAGCTGCTGGTTGAAACGTCGAACGGGAGACAGCTGCAATTAAAAGTTTTCGTCGTTTCCAATTACTTGCAGAAATTGGTAAAAGGAACGAGTTTGTAGGTGCTCTCGGGGAAATATGTTATCGAGTGAGATTTTACTTTAAAATAGAAGTAGCTAATGACTTTAACGAGAACTTCCCCCGGAAGCGGGATTAACAATCAGGCGCGGGCCTCCGCCCCCTCTTCTAATTGCCTATATTCGAAACTTATTCTATTAAGGACACTTTAGTGCCATTATTTAACATTACAATTACGGGAAACTCCCCTTTCGCACAAAACAAACTTTCGCCGTTGGGGAAGCTAAAAAGTTAAGGAGAGGCGCCCTTCAGCATTGTTTAAATCAAATCATCGCGACGAACTGAATTTGTTTGCGAAACAATTGATTACTTTCAATGTTTACGAATCCCGTTAGAGTTCTCACTTTGCGCTCACACACGTACACACAAAAGTTTTCGATCGCGTGGGAAAACATCCCAACCCATACTTCTTGGAATGTTTCCCTTCAGGGACAGTAACCGGTAAAAATTTCAGATATAAAAATTTCTACATTTCAAAAAATAATTAAAGATTTTGATAGATAAATATTTCATGGGCAGTCGCAAAGAATCCGAATGTTATTTGCAGGCAACGTGCGAATGTGTGTAATTTACGTATGCTACTTCACACAGGGATTTTGTTGGAAACTATCTCAACGCTCCAATGATAGAAACATTCGCCAAATTTAATTCATGAATCTTTAATTCGGCTACGAAGGTTTCCCGTTGAATGATTCAAGCAACAATATCATCTCTGACCTATTTCTCGAGTGTTGTGTAAATTTTACAATCCGATTTAGATTTATTGCGCGAGTTTGCATAGTAAGCCACTTCGGATTCCGACATATTTTCACAATTATTTTTCACATTATTATATTTCGCAGACGGCCGGGTGCCACGGTTTCATTCCATCAACCACCGTAGACAAGCGGGTAAACAGGACAATCCTAACATATCACACGTGTAACAAGATTTTGTCGAAGGCGTGCCGTAAAACGTGAGGGAAAACCGACGAAGAACGGAAGGAAAATTTAAGGTCTCCGGGTGAATTAAGTGTGTTTTACGATCAAAACAGATGCGTCCAGATGCCCTCCAGGATATATCCGCTGCCGCCTGTGTATGTGGAATGGTTTCTTACATCACTTAGGGGTTATAACGGTGTATTCTTTAACATGTCACGAGGGAAGTTTAAGGCAACGAAACGCAGCGTAAATATGATTTTACGGGGTAAACATTGACGTTTTTGTTTAGTTGAGTAGATGAATTTTTTATTTGGTTGCGGTAACACGTGGTGTTATTGTAATAAAAGGGCTGCATATATTGCTGGACCTTGCCGTTACGAGGCAAGAGAAAATAATTACCGGGATCCCTCCAAATTTATTTAGCTAGAAAATCATTATTGATGACCTGTATAATTTTATCTTCCAAAGTTTCATATGTTTTCTGTAAAGAATTTCACTGCCAATATGTTATGATACTGTGACGTTTTTACTGTTCACTACAACTAAACACTACACTATTTGCCCTAATTAATTTATTTCTAACACTTTAACACTTATAATTTATTTTACACAGAAATGTTTATTTATTTAAAGCGCGCGGTCTCTCGCTCGAATGTTTACGGAACGATTCTTCAACTGCTTCGCCTTGGGTCCGGCATTCCTTATATACCAGTTATAAGCCTTCTCGAACTTTCGCGATAATTGCTAGAATATTAGATTTTCGAGGAACCCGTTATCGCATCGATCCTTCTCGGCTCTTCGAGCCGTCGGCTTCGACCCGTCCTTCTCGGGATCGCAATTCGGCGAACTTGTTTAGCTCCCGGCGTGTTTATATCGTGGCGAGTCGTTTCGTTACAATACACTTGCTGTCAATGATTGGTACACCAAGGAGGTTAAGGAAGGTTAAATTTTCTTCGGATCAAAAAAGGACTAAGCTTCTGAAATTTTATTTTCCTCTGATGTATGTGATAGGATTAACATATCTTTTCAGTGGTAAATTTATTGAAATTTACATTTCTTACAAATCTTCTACAATCTTATTTTTCATAGTATGTTATATTTTAAGATTATAATTTTAGTGTTATATTACATTACATATTATACGGTACATTAATACAAAGTTGTTAAATTCTATTGAAATCGAATAAGAAATCACATCTGCATTTTTCATTGAAAGTTAGGAACGAACCAAGTCCAATGTTTAAATATTCTAACAGTAGTCACAGTTACCGTATGCAAGTGACAATAATGAGTTGTTCGTACGCATTTTCTGAAGAAAATGGAACGCTTGTTCCGATACGATACAATTAAGGGTTTTGGAGGTAATGAAATAGATAAATGACTCCTGCGCTTATTGCTGAGCGCACAATAACAACTTCGAATTACTTCCGAAAATCCATCGAATTTCAAAAAGAGTAACTACTTTTGTAAAAATTGTATAAGAAACTCACTGATACCACTTGTGTTATTAACATAAGTGGTATCAGTATAGGTTGTCCTTGTCAAAATATTAGAATTATTCCGATAGCTATTTTAAAATTTCATTTTGTATAAAATAATATGATATTGTTACCTGAGTAGCTTTAGAAATGCTAAAATAAAACAATCCATAAATTTTAGTTATACCTTTTGAAATTTTTGCCTTGCACCTTTTTTATTTATTTCAAAATTCTCTACGTTATTTATTATACACAGAAAAATCTTTTTGAATAATTTATTTAGCTTCCATTTTTTTTAATACTGAAATAGTGAAAATAGAAAATAGAAAGGGATATTACCCACACGAAATATCATTTTTTTTACGATTCTAGGAATACGTTAAGTCCATATTAATTCCTATCAACTGGGGGTCTAGGACAGTTCGGCGCGGCCGGTTTGGCGCCGCCAGTTCGGCGCGAGGGGACAGTTCGGCGCAGCCGATTCGGCGCGAAGGACAGTTCGGCGCATGCATATTTAATATTATTCTTTTTGAAAATTTGATATTAATTTGGTATTTAAAGTAGTGTATAAATGAGATTAGTGTCTGGTATGTTTAGTTTAGATAGGATGTAAAATAAACTAAATTGGTATATTTTAGCATTAAATTCAGAGAAACAAATTATAAAGTACCCACATGGGAAGCGCGATAGGGCAAGGATCATACACGTATTCACTTAGCCAAACAGGCGGGTGATATTATTGCCCCGCGCCGAACTGTCCCGCGCCGAAATGTCTTCGCACCGAACCGGCGGCGCCGAAACGGCCGCGCCGAATCGGCCGCGCCGAATAATCCCATTCCCTCAACGGGTACCAGTACAATATGTGATATATCATGCAAATTTATAATTAGAAAACAAAAAATATTTGCACCAAAGAATAGAACATGTCACTCTTACTGTAATAAGTGAATTCACAAATATTCACCTCACTTGTACTTTAAAGTCATAAAATTATTGATGGAATAATTAATGGGAAAATATAGACAAGGTTTGTTACCCCTCAAAAGTAATGTGTTACTTACTATATATTAACTACAAGTTTTAGTATCATTTCGAATAAAGTATACGTTATAATACAGCTCGCAATTATTTCTGTAGTCGAAAATGGTTTAAAAAATATTATTTTACATTTATTGAATGGAGTTTGCAACCCTTAAAAAATGGCGCAATTTTATAGTTTTCCTTACTTTTAGTATTATTTTCGTGAGTTTCATTTAATTATAATATTATAGTATTATATTAATTAATATTATTTAATTATTAATTATAATATTATATTAAATTGTAATATAAAGGGATATTAGGTCAGTGTCAGTGTATCTAAATTATAAATGTAGATTTTTCGTTTCTGCTGTTCATGGTCATAACACAGGTACCTATATTTTCTATACAGCAAATTTTAAAGTTGAATTTTCAAATTTACTGATACTGATGTCGATGAGAAGTATAAATTTTGTAAGAAATTCACCTAATTTACGTAAATTTTACTTGAGAAATGGAACCACTTTGGTCGAATCGCCGCTAAAAATTAATAAGTTTCTATCAAATACAATAATTGGCGAAATAAACCACGTGACGTAAATATCAAATGATATCTCTCCTAAATTGTTACTTAAAGTGTAATATAGTGAATTTTGAAAAATTTGGGTGAATTTTCAAATTTACCTGGTATCTCGTATAAATGGTCCAAACAGGACCATCATTTTTCATTATTTTGTATGAAAAGGATTTCACAATGGATTTTGGTATCCCTGTGTCAAATGTTAATACAGTACCTACGCCAATACTGTTGAAACTAACAAATTTTTGAAAACCGCAATAAATTATTTCTTATAAGCAAATCATCCTACTTTCGTTATACATTACGATTACTACATATTCAGAATTAAGAACTCACCTGTTAATACAATAAATGCAAACGAAATACCTCAAAAAAATTTAATAAAATCAAAAATAACATTTTTGTACAATTTTCCAAAAAACATTCTCAACAGACTACCGCTCAAAAACCGTGTTGTATAACTGCTAAACTTTTAATAACAAAATGCGATAAATCCGCGTTTTCCAAAGGTCGAATTTTAACGAAAGCGAAAATACACAAAAGTGCGTAAAGCAATGAGCAGAATATCATTAAAAATTACGAACGTACTAACGGAACGAATTAACTAGATAGAAGTCGTTCGAAGGTAATAACAAAAGTAGATCGAATCATAACTGCCAACTCCAATAAAATCCAACTATGTTTATGAAATATTCCTGAAAAGCCATTTTCGGGGGTAAAAATTAGTAGGGAATTTTAATGAAAAGTGAATATACGTCTCTTTCGTTCTTCGAGGTATTATGCTGTATTAACAAAATTGGTGGCTAACAGTTTGGATATTTTCACCCTAAATGCTCAGCATGGATCTTTCGAGGGAAAACGGAATTTTTACCATACAGAGCTAAAAAATTAAGACAAATGTTAAGAAAAACACATGTATTATTAAAGTGAGACAGATCATATATATTTGTCTTTCTTTTTTGTTTGGAAGGGAGAAAGACAAATTGGAGTGTATCCCACATAAGATGAGGGTTCAAATAAAAAACTTTTGTGGTCCAGTACGTCTTAAGCGATTACTACACTACCGAACAAATTCATTTTAGGGCTGACCATACATTTTCATAATGTAATCGTAACGCAACATTCCTTGATGAATAAAACAATAGTAACGAGGTTTAGCTCGTTCATACAGCAATTACTTAACCTTTTCTTTCCCATTTTTTCTTCTTATATTTCCTTCGTTCCTTCGTAATAAATGCTTTGTTTTCTTTTGCCTCAAAATTGGATTATTGAATATTTTACATTTAAATGGCGTAGGTAATAGCATTTTTTGCCCTTAACCTTCCCAACCGACCGACTTTGATATTTCTTTCAGTTTTGCCATGTGATGTATTCAATAATTTCGTAACGTAAATGTGACAGACGAACAACATCAAAGAAAAACCCTCACGTTGGTATATAGGGTCACAAATACAAATCGATTGTGACAAGAAACCTGATTACATATAAATCCTAATGCTTTTATATAGCTAAATTTAACAAAAAATATATTGTCTTTTAATTTCTTCTGGGGCATCTCGAAATTAAAATATTCGCAGCTTTCTTTCTAATGGTGAATTTAGCTTCCTTTTCGCGAATAAATAAACGATCCGAGATTTTAATTGTACGGTTAAGTAGTGTGTTCAACTCGGTCAATTTTATGCTCAATAATAAAACATTGCATATTGCACTCCTGTTTAAAGAGCTTCGGCTGAAAGGTATCCTTTTCTGCCCTCAAATGTGTACGAGATGTATATTGGGAAACGGAATATCCTTGCCGATTCGAAGGATTGAAATGGGAAGAAGTGATTTTAAGGGTGTGAACTCGTTCACTTAACGAGGACGAAGAAAAAAATGGTCGGTATGGGTTATTGCGTAACTAATCCATCCGCTCTGGGGCTGATTGCTAGAGGAGGTATAATAATGGCAGTGGAAGATTTATTACTTCAAAGATCATGGGATCTGATTACTATCTTTAGTAATTATTACTATAAATACTATTTAATTGCTCAACTTTCAAGCAAAGTACGATTTTATTGTTCCACCCGTTAGCGAGAAAAAGGGGATAATCTGACTTAAGACACATCATCCACACCGGTTTCTCCGGCACCACAGGAGATATACTGTGTGTCCGTAAATGATTGTACCCATTCAAGGTCATGGATAGTGATTTTAACTTTCAACGGATTAATTAATTATTGCCAACATAATTTCAAAGAAATTCATTGGCCTGAAAATCAAATTCTGGCTGAAATGTCAATCAAAAAGCGACATGGAGCGTTTGTTGCCAACTAAAGTTTGGTTTCACCCACGCGTGCCAACATAATTTGGGTACAGACATTTACGGACACACAGTATATACATAAACTAAGCAAGATACAGCTGTGGATGATGTGTCTTAAGTCAGATTATCCTCTTTTTCTCGATAAGGCTTCTAGAAATAAAATCATACTTTGCTTGAAAGTTGAGAAATTTAATATCAATGTAGAGGTCAAAGTGTCTTTAACGGACATACATTTTTTAACCATTTTGCTAATATTTTGTTGGTGAGTTTAATGCTGAAGGTTGAAGGGGTGGTTCTGGGATTGCGCTACTAATTTCAATCGTCAGCAATAAATTAGCTATAAAATATGCCGCTTGGTTTATGTATATATCTCCTCCAGTTCCGGAGATATAGGTGTGGATGATGTGGCTTAAGACTTAAGTCACATTATCCCCTTTCTCTCGTTTATGGGTTTAGCAATAAATTAGTTGTTCGCGTAATAGATTAGCAATAAAATATGAGCATATAGTAAGTGCTGAGTTATGAAGTGGATGATGTGGCTTAATAGACATATACGAAATGCTGACGAATTTGATGGCTTGGCAGAGGAATATGCGGCATTCGCCATGGTGATCGCCGTCAGGGAGACCTAACAAGGCATATGCAAGAAGAAAAAGAAGGTTTATTAAAATTTTTCAAATTAATGCACTTGATGATAAAAATGACTTAAATTTTTAGAAAATGATTTTGTGGGTTGTATAAAGTGCAAATCTAATACTATTACTCATATCCGCCTTGTATATTCCAAGAACCACAACTGTTGAATATTTGGAATTATTATTTCATACATTTAACTCACATGTTTTCGCGAGGAATGTATTATATACATTGTAGGTAACTTTAGCATTCTTCTACATCGACAAAATCCTAAAAATTCTAAAATATGGGTCATTAAAGATTTTATTTATTTGTTAATGAGTACCAAAGCAATTCTCTCCACAATCAATTACAGATTGCTGTATTTAATTGTTGCAATTTTTTTGCTCATTTGTATATAAATTTAATATTATATTATAATATTGTAACGTACTTTGTTCGGTAAGACAGAGTCGTTGACGGCACAACGACTCTGGCGGAAAATTACCTCACTTATTTGAATTGGCGCAAGTTGCGAAGTTCGGGGATTCGGGAAACGGTTTAAAGTCGGTTTACCTCGGGCCGCCAGAATTTTAAGGGTTAACTCCCTAAAGCCACGGGTGAGTTTAAACTCAGGAGAATGCCAGTGGGTCAGTGAAAATAAAACACACAGTACAGGGAAAAATACGGGTGATTCTATATTACATTAATTTATGCTGTTACAAATGAGATTGGAATTAAATTAAACGTGAATAAGGATATCGGATAAGCGGAAGATCGTAATTACATTCTCTACAGTAGTTAGGGACGGTTCGGCAGCGGAGGCAACGATTTGCCGGTTACTAGACTTTCGGAAAGTTTTGGCAACGGTGTGAGATCCGGAAATTCGGATTTCAGAGAGGGACCGGCAACGTTGCGCTCCGCATTCGATCGCGCGCCCGGGCTCAGCTGGTTCGGGCAAAAACGGTTCCGTTCTTATCTACACTGACCAGAATATGTTAAATGAATCGAAATACACATTGAGGAAATACGAGAATTAAAAGTTTATATTTAAAACACTAATAATCTATTTACAAAGGGGGAAAATGTAAGTTAATAAAATGTAATAGATAATTAAACGTGAAGAGTCGGTAGAGACGGTTAGATGCAAGCGGAAGAAAGAGTAAGCGAAGGTGAGAGCGGAGCAAACAAGCAAGGGTGGTGAGCCCTATAGAGCGGGCTCAAGGGCGGAAGCGGAAATCTAGCGTGAGGCTCGTAGTTAGAATTAGGACTTGTGGAATTGCGGTTAATTATGGTAATAAAGACGTCCTGGGAATACTTCACCGAGAACGTTTTACTACGAACTACTTTGTGCTAGAGAAGGAAAAGCCTAAGCCAAAGAGGGACAATATAAGCGGATTTTGAGTACTCACACTGGAAGATGAAACTATCGGCGGAGACACTTGTACCGAAAACTCACTTCGCGAGAGACGGGCGGTCGGGCGGCGGAGATTTTCTCGTGTCGCGAGAAAAGCAAACGACAGAACGGGCACTTGGTTCGGCGGTGAAAACTTTCGGACTACTCGCGAAAGACGGACGGTTGACACTGCAGAGACACTCCAGGATTACTCACAAGAGCGGCGACTACACCAGATACATTCGATATTTTTCGTTAATATTTAGAGCTCCCAGATAAACAGGGAGGGGTAATTTTCAGCTCGTAATTAAAGAGGCAACTGGTGGTCTTTTGTTTAAACTCGGTCTTCGAAATTTGCAGGTGTCACGGCGGAGAGACAATGGTTATTTATTTGAATTTACGGGTTTTCCGCAAACGGTAACAGAGGGAGACAGAGGTTTTAGCCACAGGAAAAATATGCTTCATTAAAATATAATGGTCATTTTCAGATATAATTTTTAGGATATTACTAGTCCTTTAACTTAGGAAGACAGCATATTATCAGAGAGCTCTTGATACCATCCTTCAGCTGAACTTTGATATTTCTAACTGTTTTTCATTCAGTTGTAATATTGAATAATTTCATTTTAAATACGCTAATTATCTCCAGGTAAATAAAACACTGCAAGAAACTAATTGGATGGACCTGTAGAGTTGTATAGATGTTAGTGACGCTTGGAAGGTCCTCTATTTAATAACATTTTCGATATATTGTCACACGCCTGAGGGCCTAGGGCCTAAAGGGAGTGCTCTGGTTGGGGGTGTAGCTTGGTAGAGATGGAAAGACAAATGATGACATGGACAAATGTTTATTTAAACACTAAATGCTATAGGGGAGAGAACATTGACACAGGGCAAAAATGATAATAAGAGGGTGAAAAAGAATATAAAAGTGGAAGAAGTGGTTGCTTACTGGTAGGTGACGAAGGGCAGCGGGCACGAGGCTCCTCCAATTAGCGGCATGTCGTAGGACGGACGTTCCGACGGGCAGCGTGACAGGGTGCTAGCAGACTGATTGATCCCGATCGATCTAATCGATCCGTTTAAATACTGTAACGAAACGGCTCGCCGCGGCATAAAACACGCCGGGAGCTACACAAGTTCGCCGAATTGCGATCCCGGGAAGGACGGCTCGTGAAGCTTCGATGCGATAACAAGTTCCGCGAATTCTAGAATGATCTCCAGAAACTTCGGGAATATTCCGGTAAACGTCTAGAAGGCTTCTACCTGGTATATAAGGAATGTCGGACCCAAGGCAGGGAGTTGAAGAACCGGTGCGTAAACATTCGAGCGAGGGCTCGGTCGCGTTTAGTAAATAAACGTCTGTGTATGCGAATATAAATTAAAGGATTGTTAAGTTAAGTTTATAAGTGTAGTGTAAGTAATAAATTAATTAGTACAAATCGCGTAGTGTTTAGATTTAGTCAATAGTAAAACCGTTACAATACTTTACGTTTGTTTTATGAACGTGTCTAAAGTTTACCCGTGCGTCACTACGGTTTAAGGTCGCCTCGGTGCAGAATTAGCTTGGACGGCGACCTATTTTCGCTAATTGGGGCTGAATCGCGACAATATTTGTACCTATGTATGACAAAAAAAAAATGAAAAGTAGACACCCCTCATCATCCTATTCTTCACCAATTTTTCAAAATGCAATTTAAAAAAATAATTCAAATTTTTATTTGCAAACCTAAATGCTGGTTGAAAATAATTTTATTTAAAACGTTTATTTAAATACTGAGTCCTCGCTGAAAATCTAACTAGCGATAAATATTCTAACGAATAAAAATTTTTTAATCATGCTTTTAGGTTCTGTTCGTAGATCCTAATACCCTGGACCTATAAGAACACACTTTAGTGGATTTTCTGATATAAGAAACAATTAAAATATTAATCGTAATTATAATCAAGATAGAAATATTTCATAATGCCATTACTGCCAGATAAGTGGCCTCTATTTTATTGTGGAAAGCATTGCCTATATCGAGGGTAAAATACTACTTGATGTAATTTTGGATCAGACCTCAACAGATTGGTACTAACTTGATAATTATTTCAGTTTCTTATTAGTAATATAAAACTTTAAACCTGAATAACCCATTTAAATAAATTATTGAAACTGCAGGCAATAAATAAGCCCATGTGGTCGGCTTGAAGCGTGTATATAATTATTGGTGACAATTTCACCCTTTTCGCTCATATTTATTTTTATCCCAACCCTTATCCCCTTATCGAGCGAATTTATATTTCCGGAGCTTTTCCAATTTGTGGTACGGCCACTTTTCCGCGTCTATGATTCATAAAAATCTATTCGAATTTTCCGAATCAGACAATTCAATATCCTTATATGCCTCTAAATTTGTCAGATAAACGCAATTATTCGTATTTCTTTCTTGCCTTCCTTCGGTACATCTTTTCCGTCTCCAAACTTCAAGAACAGATTGCGGGACAACGAAAACGGAAGAGATGCTCTCTTGTTTCTATAGGTATATAAAGAATATGGAAGTTTGGGAATCTTGGAATAAGGCTGAGGTGAAAATTCTGCAAGAGCGACCTTTTAGTCGAATAATCTTAATTGGCAACATTAGCATCAGTGTTTGATAAAATATTGCTATTGATAGCGTTATTGGAATTACAAGTACCAATTCCCTTGACATGAAAGTATACTCTTCCTTTAAATTGGGTTAAAGTAATTGGGTCTAATATGATCGGATAGCTAATTCAATTATTTATATTTTACTATCGTTCGATAGAATTTAATGGATGTAAATATCCAATTGGATAAAATTAGTACAAGGTTCGAGGAAAGCTTGTAATCTGTTATCGTTAAGCCTTAATAGAAGCACTGTACATCATTTCACCATTACGGACATCATATCTTATCGAATTCGAAATTGGTTTACTCTATCAGTTAAAAGATGTTTTTCGGATTTCCTTATAAAATTTTAGTGACCGATCAAAGTGGTGGTACTTACTTCGAACCGATACGAAGTATAAATTAATGGAGGACTCCTTTGTTTATAGCTTTAACATTCATTACTAAATCCAGATAAAGTGGTTTGATCTAATACGTATACAGAACAAGTAGCAGAAGTTGTTGTTGTTGCATCCCATGCAGTTTCTCTTAATGTTTTTCCATAATAGATGAGATTAATCCGATCCGCGAATCTCATCCGGCCGAAGTGCACCGACGATTCAGTCTGGTTATTTTTCCTTCTCTTGCTGCTTCTCCTCCGCATCCTCGTCCTTTTGCTCTGGCTTCACATCGGTATCGGGCATTACGTATTTACCATAACTGGTGCGCCGTTATTGGACAGACGATCAGCTGGAATTGATATTAATGTACATTTCTGGGCGGAAAGCCAGCCGGCGCTATTCATAAAGGAAACACGGCTTCAGGTAACTGATTGCCGCTCTTGGATTGCATTACTAATAACGAGGAATCGATACGGGCCACACGGGGAAGGTTGCGGTTACGACTTGTTTAGTGTCGCGTCTATAGTTTGGAAACGGATCCAAACATACGGTCCGCGTTTTATTCCGGCTGATTAAACTGTGACACGATGGCCCTTTAATGACAAGTGATGAATCTCGTTCGAGGTAGTTTGAATTCATAGCGGAGATCCGAGATTTATAATTAATCAACGCTGAAGAACCTCGCCGCAGAATAGCATATGGCAACTAGAGAACGGGTGGAAATAGATCGTGACATTAATATTTTTGTCAGCTGTACTTTCTGATAAACTGATTAGGGTCTGTGATTATGCTTTGACGTTAATTTCGATGTAATAGTGTCGCGACCGACCATGCAGGAATCCAGAACGAGGACATGCACCCTCAGCAAATTATGAATTTTTATTATTTTTTTATTTCGGATTTCTACAGCTGTCGCCGTCTCTCCGTCCCCAACTTCCATTTTTTCCTCTCATAACATAGATTTTCCTCTAAATTTTTCGTAGTCAATGGCGTCTTCCACATCATCTCGCCATCTTCTCCGAGGTCGTCCCCTCTTTCTTCTATCGGGTGGTATCCACTCCAGCACTCTTCTAGGCCATCTATCATCAGCCATCCTCTTGACGTGTCCGAACCATGTCAATTGTCGCCTCTCTATTTCTTCCGATATTGGTCTACTCATATTCATTTCTGCCCGTATAACGTCGTTTCAGACTCTTTTCAATCTTGACCGTCTGCAGCTTCTTCTAAGGAAATCCATCTCAGTGGAAATTAGTTTTTTCTTGTTTGCACTGGATACATCCCATACCTCTGAGCCATACAATGTGACACTTTGAACCATACCTTTATAAATATGTTTTTTAGTTTTTTTTGTTATGTAACAGATCGTCCTTTATTTATTCTTTCTCCTATCTCATCTCTACTGTTTTCATATTTATTTAGAATCACTCCCAGATATTTACCTTTTTCCACTCCTCTCAAACTCTCATCTCCCAAAATTAAATTCTCAACCTCTTCTTTACCAACAGCAAGATATTCACACTTTGCCAAATTCATAGTTAACCCGGCTGCTTCATACTCTTCTTTGAGTTTTCTAACCATATATGAAAGGTCTTCCTCGTCCTCCGCTAAGACGACTTGATCGTCTGCGAAGTATAACGTGAACAATTTGTCATCTCCCACCCTCAGTCCCATATTTTTGCATTTCTTTGTCCACTTTGCTAAAGACCTGTCCAAGTAAATTTTGAAAAGGGTGGGAGATAGGCAACAGCCCTGCCTCAGGCCTTTTGATGTCTCAAATTAAGTGGTTAATCTATTCCCTAGTTTGATCATGGCTGTGTTCTGTTCATAGTTCATTTTAGTGGTCTTTATTAAACTTTTGCTGATATTCAAATCCTCCATTGCTTTCCATAATTGTGAGACTGGGACACTATCATAAGCTTTCTCCAAATCAATGAAGGTATGTGTGTTTCTCTGTTACGTTGTACTCTTTTTTCTGTTGCAATTTTGATAGTGAAAATATTATCTACCGTTGACCGTCCTGCCCGAAAGCCTGCCTGCTCTTCTGGTTGCTTCTCTATGATACTCTCCTCAACTAAGGTTTTTAATATTCTAGAATATATTCTACCAATAGTAGGGATGACGGCAATCCCTCTGTAGTTCTTCGGATCTGATCTTGAGCCTTTTTTGAAGACTGGTGAAATATATGAAGTTCGCCACTCCCTTGGTACTTCCTCTCCATTCAAACATCTCTCGAATAAAGTTCTAAGCATTTCTGCCAGTTTCGGAGGACCGTATCGAATTAGCTTTGGGCTTATTCCTCCTGGACCTGGTGACCTTTTCAGTTTCGTATCTTTTATGGCCTTTTTCACTTCTTCTGCATTCAGCGTTATGTGCTCTGTGGCCTCTGTAGGTTCATCTCGCATATTGAATTGGTCTCTCGTTTCAGTTAATAGGTCTTTGAAATGTTTTAACCACTGAGCCTCTGGAATATTGTTTAAGTGTATGCGACGTATTATTCAAACTAAAGGAGGAGGTGGTACTAATAACAACGAGCTCGTCGGTCAGAGCCCCCAAAGCTGGTCGGACGCAAACGTCGCAAAAGGGGTTTCTGCTCGGCCGGCCTCGTGCCGGAGGCTAAGGGGGGGTTAAGTTAAATGCTAGGGCGCCACTGCCTACGACCTAGCCAGAAGGTTCCAGATGTTGTGGACCCAGCTTTGGATGCTCTACCAGAACGGCTCGTGAACGACTCGACTAAAAAAAAACAACGTTTAACGTTTATGCACACAGTTTAATTAACATTTAAATGGCAGGTTTGAGTTGATGAAACAGTCGATTTAAAACAAAGTCTTTTAAACAACAAGCTTACAAGAGCGGTAACAGAATAATAAAAAAAAATGAAATAACAAATACTCAAGAAAACGGGGCGGATCCGCACTAGATATCCGGGCCCTTGATCAAGGGTTACACAAATTCCCCTTACTACAATAAAACCCTCGCGTAAGCGCACTTAACTAAGGATATTCGCCGGACGTTCGGTAACGACAGGACGTTCCTCGCGTATACTATGTTACTTAATAAACCAAAATTAAGGGAACGCTCCTCGTATATATGTTATTTAGTAAACCGATAATAAGGGAACGTTCCTCGTTCCAGATATGTTGAACTAGTTCTAAGCTTATCTGAAAATCTCCTGCTTCCTTAGCGAGGGGAGGACACAGTGGACAGGTTCGGTGGCGGCAAAGTAGTCGAACACCGGGACTGCGCCTAAGGGCTCGATAACGACGGACAATCCGTGCAACTCCACTCCAGGCTCCAACGAAACGGGACACGGGATCCCCGAAAAGACTCCAACACGTGTAACAGCTCAACAGGTTCTCTCAGACAGCTGAGCTCTATAACTTAAAAAAAAACTAATCCAAATAGGGCGACCGATTAGGTGACGGAAAGTCTTAAAAGAGATAATTACCTCTGGTCAGAGTGTTTTTCTCACAACTCCAAGAAGAACGCAGCAAAATGGCGGCAGAATCACACGCGGACAAATCCCTCAAAAGGCGACGTCCCTGCTCCTAAGCAACTCCAAAACTCCACCACACGAGGACGAGACTGCAACTCCAACTTCTCAATTCGTACAACTCCCTCAAAAGGTTTAGCCACACGACAATTACGAAGATGAAAAGAAACGCGTGATTCTCCACTTAACACAAGCCACACGCTAGGCGTAAAGAGAAAAGAACCTTTTCCCGAGCGGAAACGGCCGACCGCCGGACCCACGTCACACGCTGCAAGGCCGCCACACCAACAGGTCGCCAACTTTCAATACGAAAACTCTCGACAACAAGGAACGCAAAAGTCGATGAGGCGCGTTCGATTCTCGCGCAAGCAAACAGACCGAAACTCAGTTTGTCATTAACGTGCATTTCGGTGCTCCCGTTGTAACGGAATTTTAGACCGTTACATGTAGTTGTATTTTATTGTTACATAAAGTTCTAAGCATTTCTGCCAGTTTCGGAGGACCGTATCGAATTAGCTCTGGGCTTATTCCTCCTGGACCTGGTGACCTTTTCAGTTTCGTATCTTTTATGGCCTTTTTCACTTCTTCTGCATTCAGTGTTATGTGCTCTGTGGCCTCTGTAGGTTCATCTCGTATATTGAATTTGTCTCTCGTTTCAGTTAATAGGTCTTTGAAATGTTTTAACCACTGAGCCTCTGGAATATTGTTTAAGTGTAGTTGTATTTTATTGTTACATTTGATGCTTTTTATTGTCTTCCAGGCTTCCGTACTTTTTATACCTCCCAAATAATTCTCAATTTGCTGACATTTTTCTCCCATGACAGATTCTTTTCCTTGATTACTTCTCGTTTGACTTCTTTATTTACTTTCTTGTATTCTTCATTAATCACGTTGCTTTTCGTTTGAAGGAGTAGTTGGTATATTTCTTTATTTCTTTCGATTTTTTCTTCTAGATCAGAATCCCGCCAGAATGGTTTATTCGATTTTTTTCCTTTCTCTCCTAGGGCCTCTTCAGCTGCTTCCTTAATACAATTTTTTATGTGTTAGTATTCTTCTTCAGTAGATCTCTCTACAATTCTAGTTTTTGTTTTAATCCCCACGAGAAAAGTTTTCTTGTACTATCGTGCTGTAGACTATCTAAATTGTATTCTACCCTATAATCACAGGTCCTCATATCTATTTTTTCATTTCTTGCTGTCGTTCCAATAAAAGGAATGTAGATTTTGGCTACCACTAGTGAGTGGTCTGAACCGCAATCGGCGCCTCTGTGAACTCTCACGTCGTTCACTTTTAGGCCTGATTTTTGTTTAATTATGATATAGTCTATTACAGATTTTAATCCTCGTGTATATTGATACCAAATATATTTATGTATGTCCTTGTGGCCAAAAAATATAATGATAAATTAACAAAATAAGGGAATTTTCTGGCTAGGCAAGTATGTTTAGTTAAACTGAGCAGCACACCGCGAAATGATAAACATTTATGTAAGGATACTTGGCCCTTGGGACCGTGACAATAATATTGCCAACGTAAGAACAAATTCGAGGTTTAGGATCTTCGAGCTATATCTATCATCCCGTGTGAAATTCGAAATGTGCCAGAGAAACCTACCCATTAATATCGTATAATTTTACTTCTTATCCCATCTGAACTATTATTTAGAATACAGGATACGAATCAATTTGTAGACTAAAACGTGTCATTTAATAATATAAACGTTATTGATTTAGTAATAAATATTAACACCGTAATAAATGAAACTTGATGTGTTATGACCACTGTGCATGAAGAAAGTAACTCTTGTTATTGATTGTTTGGAAAAAATCGTGATGTGTTCATCAGAGTACTTTCTCATATATAGGGTGTTTCAATATGCGTTTGCCAAATCCAAACGGGAAATAGATACGGTTAATTTAAGCAAAAAAAAAGTTTATTTTATACTAATTCAATGGTACAATATATATTCTAAATTTAAAATAAATTCTTGTAGCAAATTTTGAGAAAAATTCAAAAACCGAAAAACCACAAGTATAAAGTGCTCTTCACAGATGATTTAGCCGAACACGTTACAAACCTTTTTATACATATTTAATTACACAATAAATTTTCAAAGTTTAAAAAGAATTCTTGTAACGAATTCCGAGAATAATACAAAAAAACCCAAAATCGACAAGTATAAAGTATCCTTCACAGAAGATTTAGCCAAAAACGTTAGAAAGCTTTTTTATACATATTCAATAGCAGAATAAATATTCAAAGTTTAAAAAAAATTCGTGGAGTGGATTACGAAAAAAACGAAAATTGACAAGTATAAAGTGCCCTTCACAGAAGATTTAGCCAAAATCGTTAGGAAACTTTTTTATAGGTATTTAATCGTACAATAAATATTCAAAATTTAAAAAAAAATTTTTGAAGCGAATTTCGAGAAAAATTCAAAAAACCGAAAAATGACAAGAGTAAACAACCCTTTTATCCTGGCCGATTTTAATGAAAAGCTTATTCTTACGTCCTGGTATGGTACAAAGTCTAAATACAAAGTTTTAACCGTTTGTGGTTTTTTGTTTTTGAGAAAATCCTACCACAGACACACATACACACATACACACATACACACATACATACAGACGGTTTTCCAAAAACTTGTTTTTTGGACTCAGGGGACCTCAAAACGTACAGAAATGCTAATAACTCAATTTCGAAAAATCGACCCGATTACAATACTCTCTCATATATGAGTACCTCATATGAGAAAGTAAAAATGATTTAATTGGTTAATTTTAAATATTATCCACTAAGGTTTTAATACATGATTTCCATAACGGGTGACCATAAAACCTGTAAAAATCACAAGACCCGTTTAAATCCACTCCTGCTGCCTATTGAAACTAATAAGGCGGTAGTTATAATATTCCTTCAAAAATTAAGGTTCACCAAAACGGCAAATATTATCAACAATGCCAAGAATATTGAAAATCACAAATTTGAAATTCCACATGTCATAACAGAACAGAAGTCATTGAAACGACATACGACACCCTTATACGACAATATGAGACTTACTGTTATATTAATAAATAAGATTTAGCGTTAGCTGTCATTTTTTTTTTATTGATTACATTTATTGATTTAATTTATAGATTGGATTTATAATAGTGTTTTTGGTCTCTTTAATTTAAAACGTCACTCAATGTGATGGTAATATGGTGTGATGTGATGTGATAAATTTATCAATGTAGTTCGAAAATACTTATGTATATTAAAAACTCGATTTAGTATATATTGTTCAAGAAAATAATTTGCATTTTTCATTTAATAATAGCATAAAAATACAATTTAATAAAATATTTACAACACGTTAGAACTACATGTCAGAACTCATTGGTTTGTATCTGCATTGCATGTATACCAATAAGCGTTTAATTGAAATTTCAACTCTCGAATTTTGGTGCCGATAAACTGCTTGTTTTTATTAACATATTTGTGTCAATTGGATTTTCGACTCACATTACCAAAGTAAGTAGGAGTATAAAGGTCATAATGAATAATTACAACCATGGGGTAAGTTATTAATGTTCTTCTTATTGCTAAAAGATTGTGTGTATACGCAAATGACAATTCATCTAGCAGACGATGTTGTTTTGGAATGCGCAATCTCTTAAGTTCATCGTCATATCGTAATATTTATTTCAAAATACCAGGTATGAACTCTTATTAAAACGAATTCAAAGTTACACTTTAATTAATTATTAATATTTTGAAAATAAATACTGCAAAATACAATTTTTAGTTGTGCTGGAAATTGAAAGTTTCAAAAATGTAATCTCGACATAATAGTAATTGAAAAAGGTCATTAGGTAATAACCGTTTTATTATTGTATAATTGTATATTTAAGGCTATGGAGGTAATATGGAGTCAATTAAATAGGATATTAAGAATAACTATTTCAAAACCAGATACTGGTCATAACGATCTCATTCAACCAATCAGGTGTAAGAAATCATAACAGAAATTGGAAAGCTTTGTTGAACATGTCATAAAAATAGAAAATATGTAAATTGAATAATTTTTCATATCTACAAATTAGTGATAGGAAAAGGAAATAGTGGTGAGAGTAGTAATATAAGAATTCACCTTAGATAGCTAGTTGTATTAAAATAGTTAAGAAAAGTTAAATAGGCTGTATTTAATTAGGGATTTTGAGTCAGCTGCTTATTCTGCAATTTTATTATTTATAGTATATCATATGTATAGCTTCATAATCAAACAAAAAAATCATAACGTATTTGATTAATATAAATAATCAATAATCCTAAAATCCTCCTATGATCGCGAAGTTCATACACACGTGTTCATAGTCAGTAACCGACATACTTCATATATATTAAAATGTGAAAAACTTGTTTATGTTGTTCACATATTTCAGAACGTAAAAAAACATAATAATTGTGATTGCATTTCGTTTTATTCGTAATGTTTTTGTTCGTGGTATTAAACATTTTAGAGTTAACGCCCTTACTAATGTAACGTTTTACCTAGCCGAGAATTACTACACGACACAAGTTATCTTATTTAATTTATTTTGACCACTTAATACTTTATTTGTACCCTTGCACTTAGCACTTATCTACAAATACGTAATCTAGTTTATTATCGCACTTACATCTAATTTATATAAACCACATTTATTTATGTTACAGCCGACCTGGCCGACATCCGTCGACCAGTCTACCAGCCACTGTTTACGACTACTGGGGACTGTTCCTATCGCTCTCTGACCGGCTATTTATTTAGCCGAGTTCCAGAAACATCGAGGCGTTTCCTGTCCTTTCGGGAACCTTCTTGATAGTACTCGAATATATTACGGCTTTCCAAGAAATCCACCAGTTCGCCGAATCTATTTCGTTAAGAATTTCTTTGAAGAGTCTCATTCCGACGTGCTTATCTTTACGGCAGGTTATTTCGTTGAACTATTAACTGAACACTCAATTAAACACGATGTATTTGTTATTATATTTTTTGTTATTTTTCTCAGTTTAAATTGATAACGACAAACAGAAATGATAACATCGAATCACATTAAATTTTATGTTTATAAATAAAGCTAACGAAAAAGTAAACTTTCCCAAAAAAATTTATTCACTAAATTTGAAATATTTTAATTCCTAACTTGTCTCAGTAGTAATATAAAAGTTATGAAAATAATTTTTATAAAATATCTGCCTAACCATCCACACCTAAACCATCCATAAGCGACCCATACCTTGACGGCCACCATAAGTTAAGATATGTATTTCATGTCACACTGTGGAGAAAGTTTTTTAAATTTACATTTCCTATGATATAAACGTCAGTTTAAGATGCCTATATTCTTTCCCAATATTGTAGCGTAAACGCCAAAAGGAACAAAAATATTTTATAAGTAAGTTTACTGTAAAACTTTGTGATGTATATATGTGAATACAAACGAAATCCTATCCGCATTTCAATTTGTTGAAATATGCGTTTATGGAAGCACAAAATTTTCGCTCACAGTTGTACAAAAGACTGTGACTCTGCGATAAGAACTACTGTTAAAAACACAATTACTGATATTTCCGAGAAGTAAAATAGTTGAGCCGATATAAAATTTACTTATTAAATAAGTTGACTAAATGATTGAAAGAAATAATACCAATATTTATTGTATTTGTTTATTAATTAATTTGATTTTAGGTTTTATTTTATAGTTACTGAGAAGTTTCGCCTTTGATTTTTAATTTAACATGGAAATATCTTCATCTTTGGCGTCAAGAAAATTATTATGGTATCAATGAATCATTAATTGTTGCCAAACTTGTCTTGATATTTACAATTAGTGGAAATGAACATTTTATCCGCTGGATACCTTCTCGCCTATCAGCATTACCTGTAGATGTAAATAAACATTTTAAATTATTAATTATAATCCATCCATGAAATTTGTTTAAATTAACAGTGTTTAGTCTTCAATATCGTCGTAATTTTTATTACAATCTCTTTACACGATTAAATAGTAATGAATATTCTGATTGCTCACCTCCGAATTCAATAAGGTGCGATACCGTACCGATTACAATCGATGTTTGCATCCCTCGTACGTTAAATAAAAGAAACGCAAACAAACTGCATGTATCATTGCGATAGATTAACGAGGGTCGCTCCCCTGGAAGCAATAAAAGAATTAAATTCCTGGATTATTGCTCGGAATTTTCAGTTAGGGCGCAGGGTGTTGAACGCTCCCATTCGAGACGTTAAAGTTCTCCTAGGAAGCGTTTTGGAATATTAATGAGGACTTTGGGATCGGAAGGTAATACCCTGACCATAATTTGTATATAAAGTTTCGAATACGGGGAAGATTTTCACCTGAATTGTAAATGACTTTCCCTACATAAATTTCGCCGGAGCGTTTAATGGATCAGAAAGGATTTCTCCGGGATATTTTTCTCCGTATAACTAACCTGTTGGAATCGTTCGAGATTAGGAAATAATAAAAAACGTCTCATTTTGTTGGATATTGTCGAGGATAGAGATGTTTGGTGCTTTTAGGTACTCTTGAAAATATAAGAGAAATTTGATGAATTTTGCTTCCATGGAAGTAAAATTTTAATCTGTTTCCGTTAATGAGAGTGGGTGATGTAATTACTTTCCCTTTTGCTCATAAAGTACGTGCTACCTTGAACCACTTTATAAAATTAGTATTATAATAACAAAGGGCGATTAATGAGTCTGAAAATATTCCCCATATATAGAGTAGATTAATCTGGCGAAGTTTAGCTGTGACAGCGATTCTTACACTTAACAATTACAAACAAAAATATTTTTTAAAAAAATACCATTTAACGATTAACGAATTGTCAAGAATTTGATTTCATTAGGCAGAAGGTTGGTCCAATTTGCGGCATCCTAGTTAGGAAACGTAGAAATCGAGTTATTTTGTTATGCGGAAACAATACCTATGGCTTTAAAATCTCATATAAATAATATAACAGCATCTTTATTCGGGATTAGCTTATCATATAAATATGTATATAAATATCATATAAATATATTAGTAGAACAAAATTTAGAATGTTGTCAATCTTAACCCAACAACTTGTCTTATTTACGCAAACTGTCGATTATGGATAACAAGAATTTTGGATTATTTGAAGTCTTGCTTTGACAAGGCAGTGATAATAATGAATATTACAGTGTACTAAATGAGACAAGACCAAGCATTAGCATATTTTTTTCTTGATTCAATAACTTATGTCTGTTGGAATATAATAGCCTGATAACCAAATGACACTCTTAAAAAGTACTATATCTGATCTTACCTGATCAAAATACTGGCTTTTTTTGGCTAAATGGTGAGGTTTATCGCCATCTCTCAACTCTTCCACTATTTCTATTTGGTAGTACTACTAACACAATGCCTTTGGTTTTGTCGAGATTGAGATGAAGCAAGTCGTTATTACAGTTAATAAGGATGGGCTTCTAGTGACGATTTATTCATTTGGTAGCTGAGTAAAATTAATTTCAGTTAAATGACATATAAACTTCCGTGTCATCTGGAAAACCATATACTGAGCGCACTTGTTGATCTATATTATTTTTCTTCGAGAACCTTTTAAAGTGTTAGCAATATATTAAAAGAACGAAGTTCCAAATATGATGGGGAAATACAAGCGAGGGGATATCAACAGCCCCTTTCCAAATATTCATAAAATCGCCAGTTTCTAGGCAGCTACTAATATTATGGGTAATGTATATGTCTATTGTGTGAACACAATGAACATCATTTCCATCATTTAAAGAGAGATTCCATCAGATCAGGTTGCATTTCATTTGATTTGCTGCATTACGTTCCAAATTTCACTTCATGACTGTCATTTTAAATAAAGAACACCATTGTGGATTACATCGGTTATTGTTATAATAACAAGTGTATTCTTAATAGCTCTCGATATCCTGTAAATTGACAAAAAATAATTGTTTATTTCCGTTGAGTCTGTAGTCCTTCGGATGATCTATAAGAAGTGTTTATCAATGTTATCAACCACTTAACAACTTAATAATCTTGTGACTTACCTTATTTCTGTACGTCGGACGCGAAATACACCAAGCCGATTATAGACTCCCCGTGGCGTTAGGGATCGTGCCTGTCGACCTGTCTCAGGTAGTGGTCAGGTACCAAACAATATAAAATTGATTATAATTTAATGTTATGTTCCAGCGAATTTTGATTAACGCGAATATATTTTTATTAAGATCGTTGTTTCTTCCCCTATAAATCGATACCAAACTCAAAATATTTCCAACAAAATCAAATTGTTTTATGGTTTTAAATGTGTATCTACTCATTAATATAAAGACGAAATTTTTACATATTTGAGAAATAGAACCAGGCACCATCCCTAACGCCACGGGGTGTCTATAATCTCGTTGGTGCATTTCGAGCACCACCATTTGTGTAGACCCTATTAGAACCGGTCTCAAAATTGCAATTTAAAAAAAAACTGTATTTTCAATCATTGGCGTTGTTAAAGAGAAACATTGAAAACCTCTCTTAGTTACTAAATTCTTTTTATATGATATGTGATGGGTATAAACCAGAAGAACATACTAACAGTTAGTCAAATTTCAATATGACAAGCAACATGCCAATACATACATAAAGTAACAGTAGCAAAACTAAAGACAAACTTTGGCCCTTTGTGAGGAAACAGATATAAAAAGTATATCTGTAACATTGGGGTGAGTAACGAATCAACTTATTCCTGAATGTTCATCTAAACTATGTTTATTAATACAACCCGTAATTATTTTATATATGATTGCAAATTTCTTTCAATAGATTGAGATAAAATTTTCCATTGTCATCTCTGATTCAAAAAAATTGTCCAGTCTTCAATTAAACAACACAAAACACCCATAAACCAATACCTACATCTTATTTCCTCCTTACAGTAGGTTGACGTTACCATGTCTTAAACACTTTTAATGATAAGCAACTAATTAAATAGCGATCACAAGGTAGAAAAGGATAGGGTTGGTAATAAGGAAATGCTATTAACTGCTCCTTACTGAAAATTACTTTGTTTTTGGCCGTGATTAGTAATTAGTGCCGTTCCGTGTCCATTAACTGTAATCTGCCATTGGCTTTAAACATCCTTGAGATTAAATATATATCGATTGGTAGATGGGAAAATCAGGACGAGGGTTGCGCTTATGCAAGTGACAGAATCGGGTTAAGGGTGGTCGAAAGTAAATAAGAAAATAAATCATCGAACCTGTACCAATGAGAATAGGAATTACGAAGAGCCGTATTTGAAGGATGAGCACCATCAGTGATGGCAACGTTTATGTATTTTAGCGTTGATTGAAGAGGGGTGAAGATGCGCCACCAGTGCGGAAAAAGTGTTAACACCAAAAGTGTGCTGGGAATCGCCTAGCCATCTGTTGACCAGCACAGCGAATCTTCGGACTTGAGTAGCAATACTTTCGATGACGACAAATGCCAAGAAGGTAGAAAACTACCTCTATGATCCCTACAGCGTTGCCGAACCCCGGCTCGAAGCACGGTATCGCGCTCAACCATGCCTCAACCCTTATGCGATAATATGAAGAGCGTATGAAAAGGAAGATTTTAGGCGTGCGGTTTACGGTTTGGCGTTTACGAGACGTTTGAAAATATAATACCATTCACGACCATGGTTTTTAATAAATTGTTGATGAGCCCCTTTTCACTTAATAGAGGTATATAGTTTATTGGGTTTTTATACAAATGTCCCTTACAAACGAGGCGATGGTCCCTAAATCTATATTGCTCTGCCTTTGTCATTCAATTCAAAATAAATTTTCAATGTACAGGCAATTATTAAAATTGTTATTTAAACTGTTACGACGTAACAAAGATTTTGGTAAGTGCAGAACAAACCATCCTCCTCAGCATACAGCGTGAATCTTGTTTATTATCAGATAAAGAGATGGCTCGGTAACGAACTATCTTCACAAGATCGGGGCTGGCAGAGAACAAAGTTCGTGTTATTACTGACAATGACAGATAAACAGATAAAGATAAATGACAATAACAATGACAGATAACCCTCCAGCGCCTAAAGAACAACTTGAACAGATAATAAGAAAATTAATATGCCGTGTAAACGCTCACATTTTCATTTCACATTTATAACATTCTCATGTTATTTTCAATAACAAAAGAGTTTAAAATAATCTATGGTTCTGTCACTTTTATCAACTATGCAATAGGTATTTATGCTACAAGTGTGAAAAGTGCATGTTGTTTACAGAACCAGCTCAGCGAGTTCTGTAATTCAAATAAGTGCCTTAAACGCACTTTTCCCACATGTATCATACAAGATTTTGTCTCATTCACAAATAATTAAGATGTTTCGAAAAATATCCGAAATAAGTCAGATTCTGAACTATTCCAAGTTACAATCCAATTATCTTAGAAATCATTATTGTAACCAACGTAATGAAAGTTTGTTTCGTAAAAAAACTCTCAAAATCGTCCAAATAGTACAGCAAATATTTAAAATATGATAGAACATAAGTTAAATAAATTATTAGATGTGAAATGAACATTATTCGTATTTATTCAAAGACGTTTGTAGAGAATGAAAAAACCTTAAAAATGGTGTTTTGCATACCATGATCGGACCGTTTTAAACTAAGAAAAACCGCGAAAACCATGAAAAGCGACTTTTCTTCATTTATTTAAGTTGGTTAATTTCGGCGATTCCCATCTCGGTACAAGAAACAGGTAAACGGATTAAATTTAAAGAGCGGGTAATTAGGCAAATGCCTTTTGCCTGACTTTTTTGCCTTTTTAGTGTGTTTTTTACATTTGTGCCTTTTCCAAAAACCAATGCCTTTTCTTTAAATTGTGTATATTTCTTTAAATTCTGCAATATTTCGTAGTTTGAAATCTCTGAATCATTAACTATCTTAATCCTTTCAACAAACAGTTTCATAATAAGTTAAGCCCGTTAAGAACATCCGGCTGAGCCTATAACTATCACCGAGAATTACTTACCGTTTAGAACTGGGGAATTCCAGGGAGTATTGAGGAGGGTGACCGTATAAACTATAAAAATTACTGTGTTTTTATTCATATTACTATTACATATATACCTTTTTATTTCAAAAATGAGAGTATTTTGTTAGAAAAACACGATGTATTAAAATTTTTTTAGTCATTTAAGTTGCCTTTTTCGTCATTTCAGTACCTTTTTTTTGTTGTTTGAATTGCCTTTTTTGCAAATAAATTGTGCCTTTTTTATTAAATTTTATGCCTTTTCCCTAATTTTTTAGTGCCTAACTATCCGTTCTTTACTTATTAATTACTAAAGAGCGGATAGTAAAGCGTTTACCTCGTAAATACTTTCCTTTTCGCCTGAACTAGCCATTTTTTGAGGTTGTGGCCTGATATATCCAATTTTATTATTGTTATGCCTTTTTTATTTTTAAGTATTTCGAGAATTTTGAGATAAATTCAGAGAAGTCCTATACCCCTCATTGAATTTTTTCCAAAACCCCAAATGCCCATACCTGTTGATCTATGCGAAATAAGGCTTTTTGAAATCAATCAGTAAGGCATTTAGGCCTGCCTTTTTGTCCGAGTTAGCTAATTTTTGAGGTTTAAATGTCCCGCATAAGTCCTTTTAGTTAATTAAACTATATGATAATCCGGATGTATAAGGTTCATTTTTGCATCATTTGATATTATAATTGACTAATTTGGTAAGTTTTTCTTACCTATTTGATTTTTCATTTTGCCTATTTTACGATTTTATCGTGCCTTATTATCCGCTCTTTACATAAAATTACATAAATACAACCGCTTTACAACAACGAAACGGTACGTTCATAAATTTACAAACGGGCGGGCGACCCTACTTATTTCACTTTTGTACCTGTTGTAGCTACCTGTTTTTAGCTGAGGAGATGATCGAGGTAAAAACGGCAACATCGCGCTTTGTTAGAACCCCATTTTACAATACACCCTCAATACAAGTTATTAGTTTCAACTGGGTTCAATATATAACCGTTGAAATCTGCGGTGGCGCCACTTTCCTGACGGTAAGCTTGTGGGTAAGAGGGGAGTGCGGCAAGGAAAGAGGGTGTACGGTTTAGTCCATAAGGTGGCGTATCTATACCCCTCTTCAATCAACGATTTTAGGAAAAAGTGGAATTGAAATTAATTTTTTGATTCTTCCTGCCCATTGTTGTGTTCATCGTGAAAGGTAAGTAAAATTTTACAAAGAAGGTACTAAATAATAAATGTTGCTTTTTCGTCTGGCAAATATTTTTTTATGAATATAGGCACGTCTTCCTGTGAATAAAAAAGATGAATGATGCCCCTGTTAATCAATTGTACATAGTCCAATCAAATTTCCGTTATGCTTCTCCTTTAATTTTGTTTTGCTTGTTCTCAAGCATAGCAAATTTCATAAAATTTGGATTACTCGCTGAAACTCTACAACTGAATTTTCGAAGTTCAAACGTGAGGATTTAAACGAAATTCTCTCCTTATCTGTCTCTTTCTCTCTATCTTTCTCCCCCTCAAATATTTGATTATAAAACACTTACTTACAAATCTCCTCTTAAAATATCTTCCTTGGGAGGAAAATTCTGATAATATTTTTTTTTTTGAATTATTTCCTCATTTTCCAAGTCGAATTGGATTTCTTCGGTTACATTCGAGAGCTCTCCGCAGGTACAATCCCGTAACGGGAAGAGGCGGAAATAATAATTCCCAAGGAGAATTAGCTCCGAATCCACACAGAACCAAATTGAAAATATTATTAGTTGGTTAAAATAACCTGACGATCTTTAATGAGGTTAACAAAAAGGACGAAGTTTTCCCTGGCGAGCTATTTTTCAACGATGCCCAAGTTCCAGTTTAAAACTTATTAATTTCTTTCCTCCCGCCGAAACGAACGCAATTTTTAACGACATAGTGTGGAAACTTCCTGATAATTCAAAAAGTTTTTCTCGACTCCATTAGAAAAATATTATGTGGGCCGAAGAAAAAGACGGCACTCGGGTGGAAGTTCGAATAACGAAGAAAAAGTAACTACGACAAAACCGAGTAAGGTTTAATTTTTCTTATAATTCGAATCCAGTTTAGTTTGGGAACCGAAAAACAATAGCATATTTGTAGTAATTGTGAGTAAATTTACACTTTATCATAACTTAATCATGGAAACCGCTATATTTAATTACATTAAATAATAAGCGTTTTAAAATTATTGTCATCTAGTTGGCTTTGGAATTTCTGTGAATGTAATTTTTGATATGCCGCGCTCTAATGATCTGAACCTATCTAATTCTGACAACAAGTGTTCTGTGATCTGTGCGATCTGTGCAAGTGTCAATCACTGCTGTCAGCGATCAGTAGATTCAATATTTATTAATTATTATTATTAAGCAATTGAAATGTATACCGTTCAAGAAAACACCTTTATTATTGAAGCCCATTTCGGAGAATGGCAATATTCCATTTCTGAATGCAAAGCACAGTTCCGACTGCAGTTTCCCACTAAAATTGTTGAAGACTTTGCCTTGCTACACTATCTCCGCCGAATTGTGGAAAGATTCCAGATAACGGGAAGCGTATTGAAAGGGAAATCTACTGGAAGGCCGCAGACTAACGATAATGTTGTCGAACATGTGGAAGAGATTGAAGAAAATCCACATTCGCCATTACGTTGTTTATCGGCTTGAACAGACGTGTCCTTCAGCACTGTTAGAAGCATTCTGAAAAAAACGTTTGCACATGCATCCTTATAAAGTCTCCATAGTGCAACAATCTTACCGAGAGATTAAAACAGTCGGATGCAATATTGCAACTTTTTTCAGAAAAACCTCAACAACGATGATGTTCTTGATCTAAGTTTCTTCACAGATGAAGCCTGGTTTCATTTGAGTGGTTATGGCAATAAACAAAATTACCGGACATGGTCTGTAGTTAGTACACAAAATTTCATTGATGTTCCCTTACACCCAGTGAAAGTAGGGATATGGTTGGCCATATCACGTCGTAGAATAATAGGACCAATATTCTTTCACCATACCAGCAACGGTCAACGTTACAGAGAACAATTATTGATGCCACTTGTAGAAGAGTTGCATCCTGATGAACTTCAAGGTGGTTTCTTCCAACAGGGTGGACAACTCAAGAAAATTTGAGGTTTCCTGGAGAGTTCTTGGCTGGTCGAGTTGTGAGCAGAGGAATTTGGCCTGCCAGATCACCGGATCTCACTCCGCTGGACTTTTCCATTTTTTGCTTCCTTAAAAACGAGATCTACAAAGAACGGATTAATAATCTGGATGAACTGATCGCCGCGTTACCTTAATATGCAATGAAAGAACGTGAGATACATTGCAGCACATTTTTAATAATATGAAACTTCGTGTGGTTTTGTGCATGCAGCAAAACGGTGGCCACTTCGAACATTTATTGTGAAACTGGCAATCAGCACTGCTGGTAATTAACGGCCCTCTTCAGGGCCAACACAAATACTACTAATAGACAAATACTCAGAATCCTTTTTCTTTTGACAGAGAAAAACCAGAAGTTAAAAGAGGTTGTAACGTTATTTTTTTGGGAAGAGGCATGAATCGACAACTGTAGCCAGATGAATAAAAATTATTCAAGATCTTTGATATGCAACCAACTTAGCTCTTTACTTAGCAACTCCACTTAACTTAGACTCACACATTTTAAGCAATTCACCTCCCAGGGAGCCAGAATAACATGTTGACATAGCTCGTTTGCCCCAAAGGCCAACAGGAGTCAGGTAGTGAATGAAAATGTAAATTATAACCTCTAACAGGCCACATGTAATTAAATATCAGGAGTAGGGCCGGTGTAACAGGACTAGTGTCGCAAGGGATGGGGTATCATGTTGTCCCTCATTAAGGGTAAAGTCATTAGTTTCGTCTCCCGTCCTTTGTGAACACATTCCTGGTTCATGAGACGTTATATGAGCGAACTAGCTTAAATACGAACAACGTCAGATAAGGCTCCGGGAGAATAGGTAGTGATACAAGAACGAACTTATCTTAGCTAGGATTGTGTGGACTATGTAGAGAACAGGTAATCTAGGAATTCTAACCTCCAATTATAACACATGTAATGAATTGTCGATAACAGAACTGATGTACCCGTGATGTCTTCACAGGGGATATGATAGATTATCACGTAGTCCATAACTAAGGGTTGAGCCCTTAGGTTCATCTCCCTTCCTCTGTGAACACATTTTTGGACGAGAGGTTAGATTCATTAGGAAAATTCGGCTCAAAATCTAGTAGGAAGTATGGGCGACATTTAGGAATACATAGTGAGTCCCTACAGTAACAGTACCAAAGGAAATAGGGATAATTTGATTAATTTCTATCTATTCTTAGAAGTTAAGGGTATGCATCCATTCATACAAATAGTTTTAGTTCGCTCATACAAATATGTCTCTCTTTCTCACACGTGATCCGGATTAGTTGATAGCAAGGAACATTTATTTGTGTTGGTAACGAATATTCGTTAAGTTGACAGTAATACCTTCTCGAATGTTCGATTGGTTTTTATAGAAGGAACGGATAGTACAAAAGTGGACACAGTTTCCCCTGAATCCCTCTCACTTTTGGGTGATTTCCGATTCCGAGTATTAGTATTATTGCGATTATTGTTATTATTCCGAGTGTTATTCCGAGTGTTACGGAGAGTATTGTTTGTAATGTTCCCTTTCGAGGAACATGAAAACTCGGAGATCAGCTTCAATATACTTTATTACTTCTTACTAGATGATAGCAACGGATACAGTCATGTTGAATGTATTGTATTGGATGAGTCAATGAATTGAAATTGAGTTCCCTTTAATCCGCCGATACACCTATATTTAATACCTCGTAGTCACGTGATATATTCGTACGTTGACCGATGAAGCATACTGAATGTGTTACACGATTATGCTGAGTCTGCTTTCGAACATATCGAGGTATAAATGCAATAGTAATAATTATTCGCTTAGCAACTGATTACGATAATATTTAAGTAATTGAAATATATGATGTAATTGACTTTTAATTAGGTCTTCGGGATATGGCCTTACAACACCCCTTCTTGGAGAACGACCTTTACCGCCGCCTGCAGAGGTAAAGTCGCTTCCGAGGAGAGTTGGTATTCTCAGCAAGCTGTAAAAGTATAAAAATTTAAGGATAAAGTTAAAATGAAACGAAAATCGTGGATGTAAGCGAATAAAAACAAGTTGATGAATTGACAGAATCTAGGGCATGAAAATAAATGTTGATTATTGTTAGAGGTGTAGCGGTGGGCTAAAACAAAATTAATAAACTTAATAACATGATATACGTATGAAATGAAAAATTACTAGCGAGATAAATGTGTACACTAAATATACCAATCTAAGTATTTTAGATTAATTATTCCCAAAAAATAAAAACATAGTAATAATAATAAGTAATAATAATAATAAAAAATAATATTAATTAAAAATAATTATTTCAAAATTTACCTAAGATGAAAGAATTATTTGTACTTAAAATAAAACAATAGTTGAACTTAAAATAAAACAATAATAACAAGAAAATATCTATCAGAAGATTTAAATATACAAAATATTACACTAAGGTTCTACTTCGTGGTTCTTATGATATTCTGAACAAATTTCTGAAATAGGTGTTGATCTGTAAGTCGTAAGTCGATTGTAGAAGAATAGACTAGGAGGAGAGAACCTTGAAGTACTAGATTAGTTTAAATATTAAGTTATAATTTATTTGTATAATTATGATAATAGTTAATGTAACATTAGTTGGTTTCAAGTCGACTTGAGTATTAATACTAATACTAAAAGATGAATACAAGGGAAACTGAATGTATGCAGTGAGCTTTAGCTGTATAATTCTAATTGTTGGCCTCAGCATCCCGCGTGATCAGCGCGTAATGGATGATGTGCCTTAAGAGCTACTATTGGGGGGGGGGTACTATACCGTCGAATTCGGTTTTTGTGAACTGAATTACTGAAACCTTATATTTTATATTTATTGACCTGACATTTGTGACATTTTTTAATAAATTTAGCTACGTCTCGAGACATGTTTTTCCAGTAATAAGATGATTTAAGTTTTTTAAGTAATCTTTTCTGTCCGCAATGACCTCCCAACAAGTGATTATCGTGAAACTGCTTGATTAAGATGGTTTTTTGTTCGGTGTTAGTTACTAATTGTTGACGTTGACTGATAACAATGCTGATTTTATTTAAAATTTTATTCCTTAACTCTTTAAATTCGTTGGTTGTGCACAACCGGAATATTTTATCATTCCTATTAATTCTAACTTTATAAAAATTATTATCACCAGCAATCTTTTCTAGCTGAGACAAAGAGCTCTAGTGCCGCTTTGCCATTAGTGATCGGGAAGCTTTGCCGGCCGGACAAGCTGGCTCTGTACCTCAAAGACATCTCGATATCTGAGGTTTTAATGTCGAATTGTAGCAAGGGTAATTTACTGATTTCAGCATTATTTAAGGCTTCGTAGACTCTAGGTTGGGGAGCAGTCTGAGTTTCGTCACGTCGATTTTTGTCATTTTGTACTGTCTTAAATTTGAATCGAAATTTTATTAGTTTCCAAAGAAATTGTTTTCCGAACAGCCAATAACTATTAAATCGTCGTATTACTGGGAAAAAGTGAAAATTACTGGAAATTACTGGAACCAAAGACTTTCTTTAGTTTTTCCGCGAGTGACTCTACATCCGCGGCGAAAACTATTGCTTCTTTATGGTTTTGTCTACAATTTGAAAGTTTGTTGGCGAGAACTTGTGAAGTTTTGCACTTGATCCCGTTCTTAAGGGTGTTAATTATGTCTGTCAAAGTAGCTTCAGTCGTTATTTAGTCGCGTGCCTTACCCGTTAACCGAGTTTTAACAAAAGCAACGGCATTACCTGAATGATTCTCGGAGTTAATATTTAACAAATTTAAAGCGTCTAAGAATGATTGTAGTTTTTCGATAGAACCATCAAATTCCTGCGGGACAATTTTGCTCGCGAAGTTCTATCGCGGAAGTAGCCATGTTGTGGGTGTCTGTTTGGTCGTCGTGTATGGTTTAATTTGTCATAACGTCAAGAAAATACCAGAAATTTGTTCGAACAACATGAAAGACGAAGTTGAACTTACATT
This sequence comes from Cryptocephalus moraei, assembly GCA_946251905.1. NCBI lineage: Eukaryota > Metazoa > Arthropoda > Insecta > Coleoptera > Chrysomelidae > Cryptocephalus > Cryptocephalus moraei. The sequence goes on along the minus strand of OX276458.1, from coordinate 23,949,984 downwards.
AATGATGAGCAGATCAGCGTACGATATCCTGTCCGGTACGTGGTACAACACTTCACTTTCACATTTCACTTTCAGCAACTCTGATCGTTCGCCGTGGTATGTCGTCGAGGTTGTGCTGTAGTGCCTTCTCGTGTTGGTCTAGCTGGAACTGGGTTGTCCTTGTGGGGGTTGGTATGCAATGGGGCTGCTGGATCGGATGATGATCGCATGGGTTGAACGAGCTCTTGACTCGCCGTGATCTCTCTTCGAATCTTCCTCTCAAGGCGTACTTTGCACTGGCCATAGCGCTAAAATATGATTATCATTGCTGCGATGATGATGACGGTTATTTCTAAGCCTCCTTGGTGGAGAGTCGGGGCGCTGCGTTGAGTAAGGTACTTTGTCCACCTGAATTACCAGCCTGAGCTATGACAACCTCTTCCTTGGATGTGGTATTTCCCATGTTGTGAAGATCTTGTCGGAGTTGTCGAGGACCGAGCCGAAACTTCTTCTTACGTTTGTCCGTGTGGCAGGATCGCCATGTAATGTTCCCTTTCGAGGAACATGAAAACTCGGAGATCAGGTTCAATATACTTTATTACTTCTTACTAGATGATAGCAACGGATACAGTCATGTTGAATGTATTGTATTGGATGAGTCAATGAATTGAAATTGAGTTCCCTTTAATCCGCCGATACACCTATATTTAATACCTCGTAGTCACGTGATATATTCGTACGTTGACCGATGAAGCATACTGAATGTGTTACACGATTATGCTGAGTCCGCGTTCGAACATATCGAGGTATAAATGCAATAGTAATAATTATTCGCTTAGCAACTGATTACGATAATATTTAAGTAATTGAAATATATGATGTAATTGACTTTTAATTAGGTCTTCGGGATATGGCCTTACAAGTTGACGCTACCGTCGTCCCAGATAGAGCCGACCGATCCTCAACTGCAGACCATTGGTGGCGTCGCCAAGCACCCGTACAGGTTGGACGTTATTTTAAAAGACAGGTTAGGGAAAATCGATTGTACGATAAGTTGGTTGCATATCTGAGAGTTGGGTACTGGCTATTAAATTCATTCATTAGAGTTGCTTAAGTTTTATTCAACGAATCTGACCTTAACCTCTCTCTCGGATTCGTTTAAGCCTTCGTCAAGGTAAGTGAGACGTTTGATAGCTGTGAGACATTGATCGACACCCCTCAACAACTAGAGGGGGCTCGAGATATCAGTCAGGGCCGGGCTTTGTTTGTAGTTGTTGGCGCCCCTTTACCATTGAGTATCTGGTCGTATGGTAACTCATCCACGACCACTCACCGACGAGTCGGGCCCCATTATTAACACCGTCTAACCTTTTGCTAACGTTGATTAGTTAACGTTGCAAGGATATGTAGGTTACCTTTCCTATTTTCGCAAGGCGGGTTTTTTAATTTTAAATGGGAATTCCACAGCCAACTGGATGACAATCATTTTGAAACACGTTGTATTTATGAAGTTTGATAAATTGTTTAACCATACTGAAACTTGTTGGGATTAATTCAAATTCAACATAATGGCGTTACCTTTATATTATTCACTTAATAAGTATTTAAAGAAGGCTCCTTAGCATACTGTAAACAAGATAACCCAACTTCCTACTTTAAATTTATAACAACGAAATAAACATAAAACGATCATTTTAATCTTAAAAACTAGATTCAAATTGAAGACTGAATTATTCGTGTGAATATGGAAAGAAAAATTTTGTCACGAAGAAGGTACTCATGCATCCTCATGCATAGCATAGCTAAGCTAACCATAGATGCAAGCTTAAGATTACTACAGACCGGCATACAGATTAGACCAGAGCAGACCATAACAAACCATAGCAGACCAAAGTAGACTAGACTAGACCAAAGCAGACTAGACCAGACCAAAGCAGACTAGAGCAGACCACACAACCTTTATTTTCAAATATCTTACACTATAAAGAAAGTTTAAATTAATAAACAGCGATATAATAATTATTTTTTAAACATATGTATATGGCTAAATTCTGTAAGAATAGTATGCTATGTAGCAGCCTTGTTTTAATTCTTTGTATAAATATATATATAAAACAATGCTCATAAAAATGGGCACTGTTACATTAAAACTAAAAATTTGCTATCGCTTCTCAGGAAAACCCTACTCGTAAGCCCTTTAAGTGCTTAGAGTTTTAATTCCCAATAATATTTTTAACTATATTGTTTTAATCATTTATATCTATTTAATAGTTAATATACTTTTAAGACTAATTGGAGAAATTTTTCGTCGGTTATTTAAACATCTGTTATCTAGGTATATATTTATAGTAATCTTGTCTTTATTAAACAAATGCAATGGATCTGATGCCATAGGTGTTATTGCGTCCGATATTTACCTGACATCCTCTTCGATGGTCTGTGATCGTCTTGGGAACTATCAACTCGAGAACTTTTCAAGTCTTACCTGATTTGTGATCCTCTCGGGAAGTCGAGGTACGGGTAGTTGTAGCGGTTTGAAGATAATACATTCCAAAAATTGGCATGAAACGATATTATCATCTCGGGAATTCTACAACTTGTACGTAATGAAAACTTTTATTATGTCAAGTAATATGTAGTTTTTGCGAAATATGTAGCAATATAATACAACAAATCACATTTTTATTTTACCAAATTGTACTAAACATATAAAACTAAATTATTAGTTAAATTAAGTAACATAAAGTAAGAGAGTAAAAAATATTTAGCAAAAATTCAATGCCATAAACGTACATATTTAGTACTATATGTAATATGTAATTTTACCAAAATACAGCTATAAAATATGGCTTGAGTTTTTCAGACATTGACCTACAATAGCTTTTCTTGTTAAATGATCAGGATTGGTGTTCGTAATACAACACCAATAATACAACCGTAATACAACATAACGTTTTCCTCTTTTTGTGTTTTGTATGATATGAATTAATGACTCACAAAGTCATAGAACTCGAGTTTTTATTTTAATATCGATACGATTTCAAGCAAATTTGGATGCAGGAGGAAGGAAAAAACTCCTAGCCAACACTTTAGTTGAAAAAAATTTATTTGAAAGCAGTTTTATTGATTTTAACGACGGTTTTTTTGTGTACTTACCAGGTTTTCTAATCGCAGTGTCCATTTGGATAATTTTGAAGATTTGGAACTGAATTGTTACAATTATTTTTACTTTATGACTTCTTCTTTGACCAAGCTAGTTGTTTGTATTTGGTTAACGACGTTCTTTCCTCTCTGGCTGCGCCCAGGAAGTATTTTAAGTTTTTAAGTGTTACGCCTGAAGATGACCTCACAGTAGGTCGAAACCGGTTGCGTTTTTTCAAATAATGTGTTGACGAGATATAGTTTTTCCATTCTTCTACTCATCATGGCCAACTGTGGGAACTTGGACAACCTCCTTTTGTCCAAATTTGGATGGATCTTGCCAATTTTGTGGTTGAGACAGTATTGCCTACCTTTTAAAATATTTGTAGTAAGGTGTCGTTCATTATAATACACTACGTATGTTCAAACAATATTGCTGTCTTGCCATTGATCTACAAAATAATTGCAAAATGTTTGTATAAGACTATTTCGACTGCAATTATTCATTATAAGTATACTAATTATTCATCTACCTTGATGATCTTGTGGTAGGTGTGCTAACGTAAACACATTCTTATGTGATCTTGAGTATTAGAATCTTATTTGTAGTTTCGTCAATCCAACTACTTAAACTTTATACAAAAGCAGTTTTCCTCTTAATTTCCCATTGTTTTTAATTGCTTTTATTGCAGATATTTCATGGTCCATTTTAAAAGTTTTTGGATAATAATCATTAATAAGTGCTTCCTAAACAGTAATATCCCTTCAGGTTAAGCTTCGGAATGTCTCTTCTTAAACCGCCATCATTAATCAATCGTCAACAACTATATTTACCTCTATTTACCTATATTACAATTATTACTATTATTAGTAAGAAATAAGGTAATACCTTTGATTTTACTTAAGATTCATTTAAGAAAAATTCGAATATCAAAAAAGTATAGAAACCAAAGTCCAATAATTTCCGTTTTAACAGATTGAATCACCTAAATGATGTTTTCTATAAATTTATAAGTTTCTATAATTGATCTTTGAAGAGGACATAAGGATCATAGCCAATCTGTATTGGAATCAGAAAGCAACCATAAAGCTCAAAACAACGAGGCGGATGCCTTGGAAATCACACGTGGAGTCTGACATGGTTGCATTTTATCGCGATTGTTGTTCATCTTCTACTAGAAGAAAATATTTAGGAAGGCACTAGAAGACATTGCGGATGTTATGGTGAATGGTGAGTAAATTAACAAAATCATGTATGCCGATGAAACAGTTCTACTAGCTGACAGCTTTGAAGAGCTACATGAACTTACCCAAAAGGGTTACACACAAGTGAGGGCAATTTTACTTACATTGGTTCTTAAAGAATGAATCGTAATATCATTTCAAAGAAATAAAGTGTAGGATAGAAAAGGCCCGAACAATGATTACACAAATGAAGCACATTCTCTGCTGTCGAGATCTCAGAATGACCCTCAAGAAGAGAATAATGAAATGCTATATTTTTTTCAGCAGAACTGTATGATGTCGAGATTTGAACGTTTATGGAAACAACAGAGAAAGATCAAGAGGGTTGAACTGTGGATTTACTGAGGGATCCTAAGTATTTCCTGGGTTTACCGAGGCACCAACTAAAAAGTCCTAAGAAGAATGAACTGACAACCAGATCTAATGAATACCATAAAACAACGCAAAGTTGAGTATTTTGGCGACGTCATGAGAAACCTTGTCAAATATCTGCAGGAACGTTCTTGGATAAACCCCAAAAAATGAAACAACAATCCTTGCTACAGATTTACTGCCGACGTTTCGTCCGATATTACGGACATAATCATGGCTCTACAAAGAAAATGTTAAGTATCTCTGATATAACCAATGTTAACACTTACATATTAGGTGGAGAAGAGTTGTATGCATTACATAGATTGGACCCCTGTATATCGCCAATATGAGATTTCTTGGAGGGCCATTATTAAAAATAGAAACCCCCCAAAATTGACGGCGTGTTTGACCAGTGACAAAATACAACTAAGGTCAATGAGGTTCCCGGAAGATGTAAGAATATGTATTACCCATTTTTTGTTATGAATTTGCTTATTTAGATCTTGAGTTTTGAAATTAAATATGTCGGTTTCAGGTGACATCTAATTGTAGGCGTATTTACTGACAAAAGGATAGAATATGAAAACTGTAAATTTGGGGATGAAATGGGAGAGAGTTTAAACGATAACATATGTATCAAGTGGTCTGTTTATCAAATAATTTGTAGTATGCCTGAGCAAAATTCTGAAAATCTTGTTGTCTATTATTAGTGGATGTTTTGATGCGGACGGCCTCTTTGAATAGTCTTTCGAACCAACTTGATTCCTGCTCTAATATCATATTTTTAAAGTCAAAATTGTGATTATTCGTTAAGGCATGTTCCACTAAACCCGAATGTGCCGGATTATTACTAGAGATGTTTAATAAATGTTGTTGCATTCTCTTTTTTATGTATTGTTGTGTTTCTCCAATGTAAAATTTCGGGGGGTTGTAATCAACACATGTTACTTGATATACTACACAGCTCTGGTATTCCTTAGGAGTTGGATCCTTAATTTTGGAGAAAATGAGATTGTTAAACGATGAAGAAGAATACCAAGCTGGATATAAGTTTAAGGCATTGCGGGTTTTTAGAATGGAATTTTCAATATTGCTGTGATATGGGAGTCTTATAAAAATTTTATCAACTGTTGTTTGGGTTGCGTTATGTGGGACAATTAGGCTATTGATACTATTAGGATTATTTGTTATTTGATCCATTCTTCTATGTATGTAGTGTAAAATAAAATGAATGGGGTATATGTTCTTAACTAAAGTTTCTATAATGAATTTGATGTTTTCTGCTCTAAAAGATTCATGGGACAGAAAAAACGCCCTGTCGACCAAGTTAAAAATGGCAACTCGCTTGTATCTCGTTGATGGGGAAGAAAGGAAATTGATATATCTACCCGAAAATGTAGTCTTCCTGTACCAATTAGTGATACAACGTCCGTTGCTGAAAGAGATGCAGACGTTTAAAAAAGGTAAGTTGTTATTCTTAGGAAGCTCACAAGTAAACTGAATCTTCGGGTGAAACCTGTCGAATGTATCAACAATATCCTGAACCTTATATTCCGGTACAAGGAGTAGAGTATCGTCCACATATCTGAAGTATAGTGGCAATGACGGGGTTATACTGTTAAGCACTTTTTCTTCTAGAGCTACCAAAGCTAAATTGGCAATGATGGGGGACAAGGGGCCAACCATTGGACAAGCATAAACCTGTTTGTAAGTCTTGCCCCTAAAGGAGAAAACCGAGGAATCAAAAATGGAATTGATGATGTCTACTAATAGATCTAGGGTGATGGTGGTCGTCAGCTCCCCGAATCTAGAAGAGCTGTAGTGTAACGCAACCTCAATAGGAGTGTTGGTATACAGAGATACCACATCTAAAGATATGAAGGTGTGGTCCCTGTAAGGTAAGAAGTTAAATTTGTTGATTGCGTTTACTAAATCGAAAGAGTTTTTCAGATTGCGAGGATTTTCTCCTGGGGGACTTAGAATGCTGTAAATGAACCTCGAGAGGATGTATGTAGGTGATCCACAGTTGGATTCCATAGGGCGGACTGGAAAACCTGCTTTGTGAACTTTAATTAGGCCATAAATCTTAGAGACAGTACCATTATGACATCTGATATTTCGGTATGTCTTTAAGTCAATGTGTTCGTTGTCTAAAAGAATTTTGGCTATGATGCTGTTTTTTCTTTGGGTGCTTGGAATGGGATCCTTGTAAAGTTCTACATATGTATTCGCATCTTGAAGCAGGGATGTTAGTTTGTTGTTGTATCCATGCAGGTTAATTAGAACAGATGTATTGCCTTTATGGCTTTAAGCCATAACGGGGTTTCAGCTTTAACGAGGACGACGTCTGGATTCATTCTTAGAAACTTTTGGCACCTAGAAATGTCTATTGCTAATTTGTTGTAAAATATGTTCAATTCTATGTTAGATAGGTGAGCTTTGAAGTTGGATAGCATATGTATGAGTCTGTTCCTAAGTATGGAGATTTGATGTAATGATGTAACAACACATTCTTGTCAAATATCGTCTGCTACAACTGTTCATGCAAGGTAAAATAGAATGAAGGAAACCAGGTAGAAGGAGAATCTCCTGACTTCCATTAAACTGTTCCACGTTGCAACAAAGCGCGCATAACCATGATAGTAGCCAACATTCGGAAGGGATAACGCCGACGAATGCGGAAAAGAATAATTGATCTACATTAATTGTATCATTATATGTATTTGAAACTTAATTAAAAATTATCTATATGTAAAGTTCACACATGTGATCGAAAATGCTACACAATATTAGTTACGACTGCTTGACAAGAAGGGAGGGTGTTAATATTGGGTAATAAGTTTTATGATTTCGCCTTTTCAGGTCATTAGTGTCGATCAGTGATTCGTTTACATATATAATTTCACTTCTTCGTATGTTTACTTTGAATAAAATTTGTTATGACAGCAGTTTTCACCAGATTTTTCTCCACAAGCCGAGAAACACTTTATGTTGATCTGTTTCATCGATCTATATAGCAAAGATATTTGCTATATATATGCTTTGGCGAATTTCTGTTTTGTTCAAATTCTAATGTCTAATTTTATCGAACATCGAGCTAGTAAAAATATTTCAATGCACGTGGGCGGTTTATTATGCAACAGTTCTAAAAATATGATTGCCTACAGTAGTGAAATATCCCATTCAAACATTGTGATATAATTTTGTTAAACACTGTTTCAAATTCCTTTTCTCCATTTTCCTAGCAATATAAATAAGTAATAATAGTGTTAACAATAATAGTAATAAGTGTTTAATAAACTAATATTTATATTTTCAATAATTATTCAAAATAAACATTTTTTTAAATTTGAATCTTGAAGTCCGAAGGCTGCCTACCATTTTCATCAAATCTAAATAAAAATATTAACAGCAAATTTGCTCCTTGTGATGAAATTAAATGTTCAGTAAATTTGGAAATTAATATTTTCAAAATGGAAATACTATTCGGATCACACACTTTTTGTATCCGTAATCTAATTAGTAATAAAGTTACACTATTCTTTGCGTTTACACTGCCTACTTACTTCAAAATACCTCAACAGTTTTTTTTTAAGTACCAGATGGACCTTGCAATAAACCGATTTCACTCGCATCTTGAAGAGTAACAATATAAAAATCTAACAATAATAAAAGTATTAAAAACTCTAAGGTCAGGCTTAGTTATAAATTACTCTTATAAATTAATGGAAGTTTCTGAAAAATTACAAAAAGGCTATTTACTAATTGTAAAAAGTTTCTCTAACTTTTGGCGTAAATAACGTCACATAAATTGCAAAGTACGACGAAACATTGTTAACATATATAATTATAAAGTGGCGCGATTGCGTCCTTTCACTCTCAGTTTTATTATTTGTGAACTGTGTATTCCATTTAGGAATTCCGTCGACTTTTTCACTTTTTAGGGAACCCCTTAAACCTGCTTGATTCCTTTGTCTGCGTCGCAGAAAACGTTCGACATTCGAACGGTATTCATCCCATTTCCTACTACATAGTTACAATATATTAAACCCGAATTGTATACAATACTCGAGGAAAGAACGTCGTCGTCGTAAAACTTCCGAACAGAATTCCACCCCTCAACTAAATTGAACAATCTCTGTCTTTCCTGTTTTGGAGAAATAACGTGAACGTTTTTACATTTTTCATCCTGAATCGTTTTATGGTCAGTTATTGAACAATCTAAAACCGATCTGTGTAACCGGAGCTCTTTCCGCACACCCACTAACACTTGATGGTCTATCAAAGCTTATAGCCGATTATTATTGGCAGTCCATAAAGAGTACGGTGCTTCGAGGGACACTGCCATTCATTAAATTTTGAGGTCGGAGTTAAGAAGTTGGAACAGTTTTATGTTTCGGTATAGGAAAAAGAAAAACGTTGCCGCTCAAATAATAATTTCTTGACGTAGATTTAGTTGTTAATAATCTCTATTAATTCAAGTGATGGATAGTATTTTAACCTCGTATCCCTGCCGGGTAAACAGGTTTTCCGGGATCTGTTACAATCTCGCCGTAAATTAATAAAGATTCAAATTAGGTTCTGGATGCCTTACACACACATACACGTACGCACGTCGTCTAGTCGCTTTCGGAAACATCCAATAAACTTTAATAGCTTCATTAATCTAACATTTCCCAAAGTTGCGAGAACACAACACTCAAAGACGTACAACTTGTTAAACTCGCGAGCAATTCGCGATATGTACGTTATTTCCGTCCGAATTTGTTTTAGACTAATTCGGTACATGTTCTCCATTATAGCACGTTCCGCAAAACATCGCCGCCCCCTTTTATACATATAATTTCATATACCGCAACAGGGAAGTCGAGGTTTTTGAAATACCCACGGGTGTACAATTTCAATTCGCAGAGGGTTGCAGAGGCTTGCATTCCTATAAATTCGTTACATTATGCGGTAATTTGAACAATCGTATTTGTCTGGAAGTCGATGAAATAAAATTGGGAGTTAATTTGGAATGCTGGGACTTTCGACGGGCTGGAAAGAGAACTGACATCTAGATACACCAAATTTAAATAAATGCACAATCACTTGATATAAACATTAAATTGAAATTCAGTCACAGAAATTCTGTGCGAGCCCAAAATACGGCTAAATTCTGACAGCTTAGTAAAGAGGAGATGTCGAACAGGCATGCAAATTATCCAGGAGCAGGTGTGGAATCAGATCATAACTCTATTAAAACTTAATAAGAACTACAAACTCCCAAAATGAATCCTGGCATAGATCAGACGCAAACTGAAAGAGAAACCATTCATACCACCTTTGGTCATATTACGAGAATCATCAAACCATTGATGGCTACTGAAATTCTGGACCTAAAAGCAGATGCCCGCTACCGTGCCAAGAACGAATAAATAAAACATGAAACCATAGAAGGAAATATCAGAATGAAATCATAGGGAGCCAAATGGATTAAGGAAAAATGTAAGAAGACTTAAAGCTTAATTAAACTCGTGTAACTCCCATCATAGTTCAAACAGACCATAAACAACTATTGGGCAGAATCTCCCATCAGCGGTTGAATGGTTATTAGGTACCTATGTAAAGAAAACGTCGAAACCATGGAATAAGCATTAAGTCGGATCCACACGGGATAGAGTGAGTGCCTTCGAGATTCCATTCATCGCCACTTTCCACATCGTGTGGGAGACAGACTTGCCTATTTTTATTAATTGTACAAAAAAGTTGCAGGTGTATTATTAGCGTCTAGGCCTATAGGTCCTAAACTGATACTTTATGTTATTGCAAATTTTACGGCTTTTGATGAAGGTCCTCAAATGATACAAACTTTACCGAGGTCCTCAAGTGAGAGGTCCGCAAATGAGACCGTCCCGAATCAGCTGAAATCCGAATCAATGTAGCCCTAACGAGGGGATTACACAATGCTGAAGGGTGCATTTTATCCCGTACGCTTTTAAATGGATCCATACAGAAGATCGTTCGATTTACTCTAAAAAATGTAACATATGAATAAAATTCAATGGTAAACCCACCGAAAGCATCCGATATCCAGAGGATACCACAAACTTGAGGAAGAAAGTTGGAGTTATACGGAACATTTTATATGAAAAGAACAGAATTGTGGCAATAATCGTACAGTTTTGAATCTTAAAAAACATGATCATCAGTATAAAGGAATTTAACCAAACTCATAACATATCAACGGTAAAACAGTGAAATGTCTACAAAAATTCAAATACGCTGTAGCAACCGTTAGCGAAAAATCAGACTATCAGGAAGAGATAACAAAGCATATCGGAATTGCAAAAATCTGTTACCTCAAAATAAAGAGAGAGAGAGAGAGAGAGAGAGAGAGAGAGAGAGAGAGAGAGAGAGAGAGAGAGAAATCATAAATAACAACAAACGGCAGCTTACTTGTGTGTTGCACTAAGAGGTGCTAGATAATTACTTCTAATAAGGGGTGTTACCAGCAATCCTCGCTCAACAATATCAAGAATTTGAGTAGAATCCCAGAAGGGCAATCTATATTGTCACACGCTGAATACAATATTACCGCAATTATATCGTAACGATTTCGTGGATTGAAATAATTACACTGCTCTAACATTGTTCCTGACCAATTTATATATCACTAATCACAATAATCACTAATGTCTAGCACTTATTTCATCTCATTATTCGTCGCGCTCGCAGGTCGTTCATCGAATTTCACAGCTTCCGGTACCGTGACTTGCCGCATCTTTCATCTCCCTCGCTTACACCCTCGAGACATGGAAAGAAACATCTCGTCGGATCGAGAGATTGCTTACGGAGATCGACACTCTAACCCTTGGAATCGGATACCTGCTCACTAATCGTATTTGTTTCGACGCGAATCTCTACGTTGCAATATAATGATCTCCTCCAATGTAACCAATGTAATGATAACCAATGTAATATCGGCCCCTATGTATTATGAGAGGGTTTCAAATAGAAGATCTACTTACTGTTCAAGGTATCGGTACCGATATTACGTTTGGGTGGGATTGATTGAGGAAATTAATTTTCTTCAGAAATTAACTGGTCCCTTAGTGAAGCATGGGCGCGGGGCTTCGCAAATGCCCGCTTTAATCGTGCTCAAAAAAAATTAAGCGACTAAATAAAACAGAAAATTATATTAACAAAATTATTAAGTCAAAATAACACAAAGAATTCGTTTATCCCGCCAAGTCAATCAAATTATAAAAATTAACACAACCCTAAGTCTAAGATTCAACAAAACGAAATCAAATCTAATTTAATTAGTTACCAGACAAAATCCAACAAGAATACTAAATCCAAGTGTCAAGGTAAATTCTCCCTTAAAACCCTTAATGCCCCTGTATATGAAATGCTTGTACCTACGTGATATGATGACAGTGACTTTTCCTAAATTCCAATAACCAAAATTATCGAGATTGCACACCTGTCGGTATATCGGTGTGGGTTACTTTGGTCTCGGCCCGCTACTCGGCCCTCCGTCGCTCGGTGTGGAAACTCTAACTCTCTCAAAGTGTTAAGGCCCTAGCGTAAGACAATAACTCACCAACCACGCCCTCGCGTACAGCTCTAACAATGTCAAGATTGATGCCCTCGATCGACAACTCTAAACTCCAGAGCGAGTACGACTCTACGACTCGTTTAGCAACTCTAGATCTCTCCAGATACTTACGACTCTTTCGTAATAACTCTTTCGCCCTCGCGAATGAAACTCTGACCTTCTTCACGGCCCCAGACCTTAGAAACAACTCCTAACTCGTGATTTCGCCGTAGCGAATCCACCTCTAATAATCCTCACGGTCCCCGACCTAAAAATAACTCTTACCCTCGACTTCGCCCTTGCGAGTCAAACTCCAATAATCGTCAATGTCCCCGACCTGAAAATAGCTCCTTACTCTAGACTTCGCCCTTGCGAGTCAAGCTCCAATAATCGTCAAGGTCCCCGACCTGAAAATAGCTCCTTCTCTTGACTTCGCCCTTGGTAGTCAAACTCCAATAGTCCTCAAGGTCCCCGACCTGAAATAGCTCCTTCTCTGGACTTCGCCCTTGCGAGTAAACTCCAATATTCGTCCAGGTCCCTTGCCAGTCAAACTCCAATAATCCTCAAAGGTCCCCGACCTGAAATAGCTCCTTCTCTTGACTTCGCCCTTGCGAGTCAAACTCCAATAATCCTCAAAGGTCCCCGACCTGAAATAGCTCCTTCACTATAAACCACGATCGGACGGTTGTCCGGTCACCCGACCGACTTCGGGTTCGGCCTCTGACCGACTCCGGTTTCGGCCTCTGACTGACTCCCTAACTCTTAATTTTTCTCTTTCCAAGACCCCTCGACTCCCCTACTCCGAGTACCAAAATTCGATCGAAATTTACCTCCCAATTTGTGATTGGTCTAAATTCCTCTACTGAACCTATGAATAACCGCGTTACGTCATAAAATCCGCCTTCTTAATTACTCAAGTATTTTATCCGCTTTTGCTTATTTGACAGAAGTACGAAGCAGAGTCCGATTTTGGACCTAGGATATTGTTACCAAGTCGACGCATCCAAGTCAGCTGTTTCTGCGTCATTTTGCCAAATAATAATATTAGTATGTTCTAATTACGACTTACGAAATGAGGATAAATCACGCAGCGTTTCAAGTCCATTCGTATACAGGGTCTTCTATCCGAGTGTTTCAAAATCTAATAAAAAAAAATTGAAAAAAATCCCTTAAACACCCGCAGAGTGTTACACCAAATATGAACAGTCATTATTTTACATAATCCATATTGTTCAATGTTCTTTTTTGAAGCGCCGCACTCGATTATGGCGTTTAAGGCGTTTTGATGTACAGAGAATTTAACAACTCTCTGTATATTTTATATTGCATATATTTTAAATATCTCTTTATGTAACTTACTCTTACTTACTCATTTAAAAATATATAAGTACGTTGTACTTGTTCTTTACGAAGTAGTAGTGAAAACATATTTATTTCATTTAGTAATTTATTTGCACCCTCATGAATTCTTTTTATACGATATACACGACAAAATTATAATAAGGATAATTAATCAGTTTGACACTTGTGCGGAAATTCATGTGACTCAAATAGTTGGTTATAAGTATACATGTGAGATGTGTGAATACCTATATTTTAAAAAACGGTCATTTGGACGTAGTGAGTTTTCATTTAAAACCACATACGGATTTCTCTTTTACGTCAAGTTAAGGGAAATGGTTATGTTTTCTATTGATTCATGAATATATGTACGATAAATATGAATTATAATTTATTGGGAGCTTAGTAATCGTACGAAACTTAACCCGGTTATGTTTAATGAACCGATTATTAATTTTCTTGAAAATCATCTGTTCCTGACATTGTCAATGGCAATTATAATTTGATGTTTCGCAAAATTGAAAAATAATCAATGAAATTAATTAAAAAAATCGCCAGAAGTTAAATTGGGCTGAAATGTAATTTATAGGCCTTAATCATGTTGGTGACATATTGATGGAGTAATTAGAATTTTTTTCCTCTTCCAGATTTCTTACCAATCTGTATTTCAACTTACCCAGTTCCAAATCTGGATCCAACATTGTGTATTAAATACTGGACTGGCTTTTTTGTTTACTTATTCAAATTTGAATGGTTTTAAATATACTTTTACAAAGACAATAATAATAATATTAAAAATGAAATATCCAACAGTTAAAAATAATTAAGGGCGCTATAATTCAGTGTAATGGCGTCCAATTTAAATTTAACTTGCGTTTGACCTGTGTAAAATAACGTCTCATGAATTTGTGGACAAATTCAAAACAGTGACGTTGTGTTGTTAAGTTTTTAAATAATCGAGTGCAACTATTTAAAGGAGACATAAAATAAATATTGCCCACTCCACTATGGTGTGGCACTAGTGGCAGACGCCGTTGCCAAATTTTTAGAAAAATAATGAGATCGAATATAAATAGCCTTAATCTTACTTTTCCCATGGAAATAAATGCACACGCATTCAATAATCAATTCATAGGCATTTCACTATGTCCCTAACATAACACTTGGAAGAGGCAACAGTTCCTCCGATTATATTTCATGTCAGTTATAAAATTACAATCGAACTGATGACTGATCCTATGGCGATATTGACAACTCCGTTCATTTTCCTGCAACACGAAATATGGTCGCGAATTTGAGTCTTCATATAATAGATGTATGCTTAATATAAGTACAATACATATGGAGGGTATTAAAACATTAGTGTCACAAACTTGATCAGAAGAGAGTATTGCTCCAAACATAGTCCAGTAAATGAAAGCCGATAAACTCCCAAACCTAGGATAAATTCTGCAAAAGGATGAAACTGGGGGCAATTGTAGGTCTCAACTGGGTCTCTCGAAATACGGAAAGTTGTAGATTCTCCTGGTCCCGGAACAATGGTCCTCAAATTCCAAAAATCCGTTTTCAGCCATATGGCATTTAGAGAATTTTTGTTTAGATACAAAAGGAAGATCAGTTCATTAGCTACAAAAATGGTCCTTATGACTTTTTCAGAAAACTCGACAGTTTTCGAGATAACGGCCCCGAAACGAGCCTATTACTTGTTGCACCTGTTCTGAATCAAGGAGATCAAATTCGAGAAATGACGACATAAGCGGGCGGACAAATTGTCCAATAACTCGAGTAAAAATGGATATTTTTTGATGATTGAAAATTCACGTGAAAGAGAAAACCCATAGCTATGGTAGTCTGGGTCTCGGGCCTAATTTTTATTTTTCTTGAATGTTGGAAACCCAGGCTAAATTTTTTCTTCTTCAATATTTCTCGACTTTTAGAAAATTCATCCATATTTTAAGAAATAATAGTAATTTAGTCAGGTCTTTCTTGATAATGGGTCTTCAAAACCTATCGAATGAGCCCCTAAAGGTTGTTTCATTTTCTTTCTTTTGCATCCCAATAAAAAGTAACCTGGAATATGTTGATTTTTTGACATTTGTGGCATCAATCGGGTATTAAAAAATTATGAATCATCAAATCGGTTCGCAATGCACATCACTGGAATGCTTGAAATGCCCCCTTTCCAATGGTTTCTTTGTTTTGTGTGACAACTTCAACATTCTTGCCAACCAACTTTCAAAACTCCGGAAATTCCGGACAATTTGTCCGCCGCTTATGTGTCCATTTCTCGAATTTGCTCTCCTTGATTTAGAGCAGGTGCAACAAGTAATGGGCTCGTTTCGGGGCCGTTATCTCGAAAACTGCCGAGTTTTCGGAACATTTTTGTAGTTAATGAACTGATCTTCTTTTCGTATCTAAACAAAAATTCTCTAAATGCCATATTCTCGGAGATATAGGCTGAAAACTGATTTTTGGAACTTGAGGACCATTTTATACCATGTTCCGTGACCCGGAGCATCTACAACTTTCCGTATTTCGAGAGATCCAGTTGAGACCTACAATTGCCCCTGGTATCGTCCTTTTGCAGAATTTAACCTAGGTTTTTTCCTTCATTTACTGGACTAATATTCAGAATGACAAATATGAACATTTGTACGAAAACGCTTAGTCCTTAAGATACAGGGTGTTAAACATTTTGAAAGAAATAATCAATTTATTCTTTATCTCAAAAACTGGTTTCAATTGCTGCACTAAGGTCGGACCTGATTCTAAATTTTTTGGGCTGATTACAATTCTGACTTCGAAAATGGACCTGTTTAGAAGCAAATATAATACTTAGGGATTCTAAAGGGTAAAAACAACCCTAACTATTGCTATACGTGACTATTGAGAGATTTTGACTGAATTTTATGAAAGAAGTGAAGATTTCAATATACCACTTGCACTGTTGTTTGATTTCCATAGGAATGGCAGTTGTCTTGAAGTTCTTAATACATTAACAAAATGTTTATGATGTCAAGGTCACAGGTCAAGGTAGTAAAGACTCAACTGTGCTACGCCAATTCTAGAAGTATAGTGACCCAACCTCCGAAATGTGAAAGAAAAATATATTGTAACGAAACAGCCTGCCATAGTGATAAACACAAGTCGGAATGTGTCGCTTCTGGAAACTCCCTAACGAGGTAGATTTTGCGAACTGATGGATTTCCGGCAAACATAAATAAACTCAGTGAATTTCAAACAAATTTAAACGGCATTTCATTAAAATTATTACTTTAAAGATGAATTAAGTATTTATTTCTACGTGTACTAAAACTGACTTTAAATATAAATAAATAAGATAATTTTTATATTAAATTATTCATACATAAGTGAAGTAATGAGTAAAAGTCATTATTTTCAGGTAAAAGCAAGAAATAATACGTTTTCTAAAGGAAAAGTAAAAATGGAAAAAAATGGCTGAATTCAAACGTTTATATCTCAGTCAATGTTAAACATATAAAGTCCCGTAAGCCACCGTTTTAAAGATAATTTCATAGGCTTTCTTTTTTATGAAGTAATGCCTTTCCCTAAATTTACTCAGAAAAAAGTTATAGATAAAAATTCAAATTTTTTTTTTAAATTGTTTCCAGTTTTTTAACTTGGTTTTTTGAACTTATTTCATTAAAAAAATTTTTTAACTTAAAAAATTATCATTTTCATAGGAAATTCAATTTTCTACAAGAAATCTTACGACACATTTCTTCGAAAAATGCATAATTTTTGCGCTATAGCCGAAAAATCGAAAAGTGGACAAACTTACCACGTTCTCAAAAACGCATTGCTAAATTTAGTAGCACTTTTGGATTTTATTTCTTTAGAGGTCAATTGACCGTATGGAAAAATAAAAAAACCTTACACGCGTTAGTTCCTTTTACCCCTGTTATTTTCGACATAGTCAATAGCCTAGTAGGTATATAAAGGAATATTAATCTCACGATATTTGATACAATTCCCTTACTATAACTCGCCACCTCCACTCGACTTCTCTTGTGCGTTCTGTGGTTGGGTCCGAACAAATGACATCGAAGCCACATTACGTTTCATGAAAGGAAAACCATCTGAATCGCCAGAAGCTGCGAAAACTCAATAATACATAACCCGGAAAGCGAAACCAATAATATATGACGATCTTAATATTGTACGACGATCCTTAGTACTAAATCGGCCGCAATGTACACCGTCCCGGGAAATATTTTGCTTGGAGGAATCGCGATCTGAAATTAAATCATTTGATTGTTCGGAAAATATGAGACGTCGGGGGGATTTCCGCAGTACAAAGGGCAATAATTCCGGACGCGAATTCGAGGAGGTTAGCGCCAAATTGCCCAGGTAGACATATACATGTAATATAATGTTTGTGCGGTCCCGTAATGATAAAATATTTTATCCGGTTTGTTTTTGTCGTATTAATTACAATTGAATAAGCGTTACGGCTTCGCGTTATTAGCGGCCTGTTTTATCTGAACCTTCGAATTTCAGACCTTTTATTATTAAATAATTTTGAGTTATGATTTGCGGCCGAATGGGACTTGTTAAATATATTACCGACGAAAAATTTACCAAAAGCTGGATTCCTTCATAAATTTTCAAACGAAATTCCTACAATTACACGCACATATATTACTCTTCCTTGCTGTTGCTACCTATTTTTTTTGCTGTGATCGGAAAGTACGATCTTGTGTGCTTACGTCGGGAAAAAAGTGACGGAGCTAGAAAGTAACAACGATATTTCACCGTTCCACAATTTAGGGGCAATGCATCAAACGAATTGACAGATCAGTCGGGGAGACGGAACAACTCGGGAGAGGAAAATTAGAATGTCCCGGAGAAAGCCCATAAAATGGTCGGGAATAAAACAAGAAAGTAATAAGAATTCCAGCAAACAAATAACAAAGTGGGTAAATTCGTTGGGAGGAACATCATGTAATAAATGCTAATGGTTTTTGTACCTACCAATTTAAGCCTTATAATATTTCTTACAATGGTTCGTAATGTGTCGAGGCCCATACCTCTATACTATTACTATAATACGACATTAAAGTAACTATAATGATAACGTAGTGTGTGCATAAACGTTAAAAGCGCACACTTTCTTGGAAGGCGAACTGCATCCCAGTCATCGGATAAAAAAACGGCACAGTTTCCTTTATAGCTTTGGAACGGTTCCAAAATAATATGCAGGGTATTTGACCCTCTCACTTATCAAGTTAAATGCTCATTTATAGTTCGCCTGTAAGCAGCTTTGCAATATTTCATCGGGGAGATAAGGGAATCTCTGCGCTGGAAATGGTATCAAATATTATATATTTATAATGTAAATCGGACGAAGTCGCAGAGATAAAGTAAATGAGGAGAATCGTTCTGGTTGTAATGGATTAAAAGCAGTTATAGTAGATCTGGCTGATACATTGTTTGCTGTGTTACAAAAGTTCCGTTTATTAGGTCGTGATTAATCAAATTTGTGTTGACACTTTGTGTAACGAGTTGTTCTGTGCACTTGCAAGTCCAATTTATGTGTTTAGTAAGATGAGTTAAAGTGGATAATTGTGATAGTAATTTCGTAAAAAAATTATCAATTTCTAAATGAACTTCTAACTTCTTGAAAGTTCTAAATTTTATTGGAACCAAGAGACAATGTGTTTTTTCTGGGGTCGCATTGGTTTGAAAGAACTTACCTTTATATAATATTCAACTACAAATATACCAATTGCTCTTTTTAAAGATGAGTGACCGGATTCAGCTTCATGAAAGCCATCCTCAGGCTCGCAAACAAGTTGTTTTTAGGGCTCCTGTTGCTCGAAATGTGCGGCGTAACACATACAGAACAAATACGTCGACATACACAGTTAAAAATAAATAAAAATTAACACACATCGAACAAGAATGTTAACTACAAAAAGTTATTTTAGGACATGGATACAGCCCTAAAAGAGTTAGCTTCCTCATTCTAGAGAGGTTGGGAAGTAACCCAACTACTGCATTTGAGTTATTTACATGTTCCTATTTCGGAGAAGGATCTTAGTTACGACGACTACGCAGACATACGAATTCTAAAACTTTTCGATATTCAAAAATTCTTAAATAATGTTAAATATGTTATATGTTATCAATGTTAACAAGATTAATATTGATCACAACTAGGTATGCTCCTTAAACAGGTTATATCAGACTTTGAATGTGTTCATTCTGAAAATTGTAACCTAAAAAAAAACTACCAGTAAAATTTTTACTTTGACAGTTTCAAAGACGCTCTACTTGAAAATTATTATTGTACCAAACAGTATATACTGACAATAAAAAGCAATAATGTATAACATGGCAAGTAGGGGATTTAGATTGCGTCGGGGATAGCTTCCGGAAATGTATATCCCACATTTTTATAAAGAAAATGTTTCTTTGAAATTTGTGATGAATGCGTGGCATATATATCCTTCCCTAATTTTTGGTGGATTAGTTAAATTTTCATGGAGTCGTTGATTGAAGAGGGGTATAGATACGCCACCTTATGGACTAAACCGTACACCCTCTTTCCTTGCCGCACTCCCCTCTTACCCACAAGCTTACCGTCAGGAAAGTGGCGCCACCGCAGATTTCAACGGTTATATATTGAACCCAGTTGAAACTAATAACTTGTATTGAGGGTGTATTGTAAAATGGGGTTCTAACAAAGCGCGATGTTGCCGTTTTTACCTCGATCATCTCCTCAGCTAAAAACAGGTAGCTACAACAGGTACAAAAGTGAAATAAGTAGGGTCGCCCGCCCGTTTGTAAATTTATGAACGTACCGTTTCGTTGTTGTAAAGCGGTTGTATTTATGTAATTTTATGTAAAGAGCGGATAATAAGGCACGATAAAATCGTAAAATAGGCAAAATGAAAAATCAAATAGGTAAGAAAAACTTACCAAATTAGTCAATTATAATATCAAATGATGCAAAAATGAACCTTATACATCCGGATTATCATATAGTTTAATTAACTAAAAGGACTTATGCGGGACATTTAAACCTCAAAAATTAGCTAACTCGGACAAAAAGGCAGGCCTAAATGCCTTACTGATTGATTTCAAAAAGCCTTATTTCGCATAGATCAACAGGTATGGGCATTTGGGGTTTTGGAAAAAATTCAATGAGGGGTATAGGACTTCTCTGAATTTATCTCAAAATTCTCGAAATACTTAAAAATAAAAAAGGCATAACAATAATAAAATTGGATATATCAGGCCACAACCTCAAAAAATGGCTAGTTCAGGCGAAAAGGAAAGTATTTACGAGGTAAACGCTTTACTATCCGCTCTTTAGTAATTAATAAGTAAAGAACGGATAGTTAGGCACTAAAAAATTAGGGAAAAGGCATAAAATTTAATAAAAAAGGCACAATTTATTTGCAAAAAAGGCAATTCAAACAACAAAAAAAAGGTACTGAAATGACGAAAAAGGCAACTTAAATGACTAAAAAAATTTTAATACATCGTGTTTTTCTAACAAAATACTCTCATTTTTGAAATAAAAAGGTATATATGTAATAGTAATATGAATAAAAACACAGTAATTTTTATAGTTTATACGGTCACCCTCCTCAATACTCCCTGGAATTCCCCAGTTCTAAACGGTAAGTAATTCTCGGTGATAGTTATAGGCTCAGCCGGATGTTCTTAACGGGCTTAACTTATTATGAAACTGTTTGTTGAAAGGATTAAGATAGTTAATGATTCAGAGATTTCAAACTACGAAATATTGCAGAATTTAAAGAAATATACACAATTTAAAGAAAAGGCATTGGTTTTTGGAAAAGGCACAAATGTAAAAAACACACTAAAAAGGCAAAAAAGTCAGGCAAAAGGCATTTGCCTAATTACCCGCTCTTTAAATTTAATCCGTTTACCTGTTTCTTGTACCGAGATGGGAATCGCCGAAATTAACCAACTTAAATAAATGAAGAAAAGTCGCTTTTCATGGTTTTCGCGGTTTTTCTTAGTTTAAAACGGTCCGATCATGGTATGCAAAACACCATTTTTAAGGTTTTTTCATTCTCTACAAACGTCTTTGAATAAATACGAATAATGTTCATTTCACATCTAATAATTTATTTAACTTATGTTCTATCATATTTTAAATATTTGCTGTACTATTTGGACGATTTTGAGAGTTTTTTTACGAAACAAACTTTCATTACCTTGGTTACAATAATGATTTCTAAGATAATTGGATTGTAACTTGGAATAGTTCAGAATCTGACTTATTTCGGATATTTTTCGAAACATCTTAATTATTTGTGAATGAGACAAAATCTTGTATGATACATGTGGGAAAAGTGCGTTTAAGGCACTTATTTGAATTACAGAACTCGCTGAGCTGGTTCTGTAAACAACATGCACTTTTCACACTTGTAGCATAAATACCTATTGCATAGTTGATAAAAGTGACAGAACCATAGATTATTTTAAACTCTTTTGTTATTGAAAATAACATGAGAATGTTATAAATGTGAAATGAAAATGTGAGCGTTTACACGGCATATTAATTTTCTTATTATCTGTTCAAGTTGTTCTTTAGGCGCTGGAGGGTTATCTGTCATTGTTATTGTCATTTATCTTTATCTGTTTATCTGTCATTGTCAGTAATAACACGAACTTTGTTCTCTGCCAGCCCCGATCTTGTGAAGATAGTTCGTTACCGAGCCATCTCTTTATCTGATAATAAACAAGATTCACGCTGTATGCTGAGGAGGATGGTTTGTTCTGCACTTACCAAAATCTTTGTTACGTCGTAACAGTTTAAATAACAATTTTAATAATTGCCTGTACATTGAAAATTTATTTTGAATTGAATGACAAAGGCAGAGCAATATAGATTTAGGGACCATCGCCTCGTTTGTAAGGGACATTTGTTTAAAAACCCAATAAACTATATACCTCTATTAAGTGAAAAGGGGCTCATCAACAATTTATTAAAAACCATGGTCGTGAATGGTATTATATTTTCAAACGTCTCGTAAACGCCAAACCGTAAACCGCACGCCTAAAATCTTCCTTTTCATACGCTCTTCATATTATCGCATAAGGGTTGAGGCATGGTTGAGCGCGATACCGTGCTTCGAGCCGGGGTTCGGCAACGCTGTAGGGATCATAGAGGTAGTTTTCTACCTTCTTGGCATTTGTCGTCATCGAAAGTATTGCTACTCAAGTCCGAAGATTCGCTGTGCTGGTCAACAGATGGCTAGGCGATTCCCAGCACACTTTTGGTGTTAACACTTTTTCCGCACTGGTGGCGCATCTTCACCCCTCTTCAATCAACGATGGAGTACCGAAAACCCTGCGAAACTAATAAGCAAATACCAAATCTCATATTTTAAAGCAGAGTTTACAAAACTCATTTTATATTTATTTATTCTAATAAACTCGAAGATATCCAATTGTTTTATATCGTTTTGCAGTATAAAAACCAAGCAAATCCCATCAAACTAACATTAAACTTGTATACTTTTATAATGTCCCTATCAGAACAGGCAAATCCCAAGAGAATTTAGGTGAAAGTAGCAAACAAAATTGCGTAGTAATAGTAGAACTATGGAGCGTAGGAGGATCAAAGTGAGATTATGTTTCCGTCTAACAAATTTACTGACGCTAACGTTAGAGAGGGGTGGGGGAGGAGAGTGAGAGACAGATGCTAACTTGGATTCTCTCTTTTTCTCGCAATTTGCAGTCGTACGACTTGTCCCCTCTAGATTTTCATATTTATATGATCCACAGAAATTAATTTTAATATTATACAGTTCCCGTTAAAAAAACTAAAATGAGGCACCCCTGAAATCACCCAGAGGTGACGCATCATTTTCTTAAAGCCCTGCACTACAAATGGAACAAATAAATGTGTGGAAAATGTATGACATAATGCAAATATATTAACATTAAGGAAAAATAAATTGAAAAAGAGGATAGTTAATGTGTTTTCCTATACGTAGATCTGTTCACATCTGCCTCTCTCTCCCTCCTCCCTCTTTCTCACATATACGCTCCACTATCATATACATTATACCACATGGTACAGGAACTGGAAGTACATGCGCATTATTATTAAATATATACTGATCGATACTCATGACGTTTGCTGTAACATTGTAGGCACTAGCCCTCTTTTAATGAATAGCTATATCTCTATACATATATAGATATAAAGAAGCGAATCGTATAGAGGCACTTGTTGAACGTCGTTCGGTTCGTTTCGATATGCTTCGTTGATTTTTTTAGTGTTCATACCTCTCAGCGATGCAGCGCAAATATAGGTACCTTGTTTTCATAAAAAGTGTTAATATTGTATAACTTGGAGGTTAGTTTGTCATGCGCTGCATGTCTTTCACATTAATTTTTCCAATTTTTAAAGAACTGTAACCCAACATTAAGGAATACGTAGTCCTCCATACGTCCTTCAAATGTTTAAATTAATTCTGGGTCGATTGAGAATTCACCAAATTTGAAGCAGAACGCAGCATGTATTGTAATCTAGCATTCACCATTTCCTTCATAAAATTGAATTTTTTTCTAGAAAATTACCCATTTGTTAACAACCTCCAACGGTATTTGGAAGACTTTTTTCAAGGTTTTCTGAGAGTTTCAAAAATAACAATTCGTGGTCCCAGAATGATGATAGTCATCTAGTGCCTAATAAAATTTGTCTTTATAACAAGGAAACCCCAAGCTATCCCTAATGTTACCAACTTGTCCTAGAAAAGCTAGGAGACTCCCGTCTACAGGCTCGAATCCTCGCGAGAATTCGGTGTAGTCAGCAAGTACTATTTTTTAAAATCGTACATTGACATTGTAAGAGTAACGTGTGGACTCCTTATATTCAGCCAGAGCATTGCATCCAACCTAAATTAGCGTCAATATACTTAAGTATATCTTCAATATTTATTTCGATTTGGATTATTGCGTCCATTGTTCGTTGATCTGTTAATAAGTCTGGCATAATACATTTCAGTTAGTCAGATATCAAACCCTAAATGTGTTCTGTGCTTGAATGTATTCGGGCACAAAAGCTACTGATCTATATTATTTTTTTATATATCTTCTCTTTCATTCAGCTCATTCATTCACTTTAATAATTTGACGTTCTCTAAAATTTCGTTATAAGAATTTTTTTGAACTTGGAAAACTTCTTCTATACAGTGTTACTATTCTAGATATACTGCATTCTATTTCTCTTATGTATAGGTATACATAACACTTGTATTGACATATATATATATATATATATATATATATATATATTATGTATATGATTATGTGTAAGTAATAAAATATGAGAAAGAAGTTTGAGGAACACATGGCCAGTTTTTTATAGTATATGCATTATGTTTATAAACCCTGAACAATGCAAGCTTTGAAAGAATACGGTATAACAAATGTTCAGGCAATTGACATTAACTTGAGGGAAAAAGTGATGCAAAACTTGCCGCTATAATTAGTGCAATATATTGCGGAAAATAGACGCCACTTCCAGGATATTTATAAATTTTCATGATTCCTAGTTTTACGATTTTGAAAAGCAACATGCATTCTTTCATTTTTCTCAATATTATTTAATGAATATTTAAGTTATTCTCATTTCAAAAACCATGCATCCATTTTGCCACACCTTCTGTAAAGTTGCCACACATATTTACATTGGTTCAGATACTCCATTTTTTTAGATGTGGTGCTTTTAGTTTAGAAATTAACTGTTATGAAATTTTAACCTCGGTTTATTCAAGATCAGTTTTCAGTAAATCTGTGCACAACCCTTATTATTGTTTGGTATTTATAACCATCTTCTCGGCATAACGTTTAAAGCAAGGAGCAAATTTTTTCAGTGGATGACATGGTACTTTTAGCTTTAATATTATTAACCACAATGTTGTATTTCGAATCTATGTTTTTCAGAACATTTCATTAGTGTTAAGTTATCACTTTCAGTTTCACGTTCCTAAAATTTCCTTAAAACATAATCACGGTTGACGTCACAATATTCGTAGTACACTGGAGAGAGAAGGATTTCACTAGACTTCATTAAACGTTTTTATCCTGCTTATCACGTGTGTTTAATGCTATGTTCGCATCCATAAGTAAAAAGTCGAGCACCTTTCCCAAAACTCCGCTGCGTATGAATTAAGCCTGCAAACAAGAAATAATACAAGTAACAAGGATTTATGCCCGAGGTATATTAGCGTAGCAGGAAAACCGAAGTAATAATTTCTTCGACGTTTGCCATTGTTTTCATACAATATTTCAGGCGTTTATGAAATTGAAGATTTCCAGTGTGCGTGCGCCAAACAGGGGCGAAGGTATAAACAAAACAAGCCCACGGGTGGCTTATTAAACGAAAACGGGGGCTATTATTATTCCTGCAGGATCGCTATGTCATGCTTTCCTGGCCGCCCTATTCAATAGTCAAACGTAAATCAAAACTTTGGCGCTCACTCGTTAAATGAAAAAACCGCATTCGGAAAAATGGCGAGGGTAAAATATATATATGTAGGTGTGTGTGGGTATATATACGCCCCGGGTCCCGGAACGAGTCTGGCGGCCCCTTGTATCTGATAAAGCCGTTTTCACAAATTTAATGGCTTCATTAATAACACTCTAAGTTTTTTAACAGGGACACCATTTATCCTGGCAGGTGTGATTCCCTTTCCTATTTGCATAACGTCGTCACGTTACTTTCGTGGGATTTTTTTATTTTGGACGTTGTCGTCTGACACTCCTGCCTCATATTTCATAAACTCGGTATGTAAGCTTTTACAAGAAAATGGAAGAATTTTACAAAAGGAGATGACACCGAGCAAGATAAGAATAAATAGAGGCACGAAATTTAATTCCACATTACCTATTCTGCCGCTGAATTGCGTTTATTTAATTAAAAATATGTCGCCTGTAACACTTCCTAGACGTAAATTATTTTGAGTTTTGGTCTTTTCAAGATTTTGGGAAAACAGAGAAGTTCCTCACCACGAACCATTAAAATTATGACAAGTATGACTAGTTCGGGAGAAGATTGAGTATTTATTTTTATTAATAAAACACTTGAACCAAGATCTATAAATTCGATTTTGGACAGAACCAAAACTACTTTGAGAACGCCCAGGAATTTTATTAAGGATTTTTGTGTTAAGTTTTTAAGGTAAAACGGAAGTATTGCTTTGGCGTAAACCCAAATGGAACTCAATAACTGTAATAGTTTTAAATTTAGTGGAGCGAATGGCTTGATCTACAGACAAATGGCTAAATATTGAAAAAATTATTACAACGTTCCTGCGAAATTTGTGAAGAATACAAAAAAAATAATTCTCCAGTCTATGAAAATGCTTTTAAAATATTTTATAGATATCTCAAGAGTTTAATTCATAGAAGGAGTTATAGATGGTAAATATGGATTTTTATAAAAATCAGCCAAATTCGTTAAATTAAATATTTTCCCTGCAGACTTCTTCGGCTATATATGTATAAGTTATATTCATGACAGGGGAATCTAAGGTTTAGGTATCTAAGAGATATAAGTTTTATGCGTCAATCTTAATATACAAATATTTGATAGAGTGGCGAACAAACCTCTTTTTGCGTTATAATTAATGCGTTCATCAATTTTGCAACAATTACCATAAATTACATATGCATAATGGCCTTGTCCCTGAGGTCATTATGAGTTTTAGTAAGTGTGTAAAATTTCAACCAGATCTGTGTAATAGTTTATTAGAAATCATAATAAATTGTATAAGACTGAATGTATAAACAATTCTAGTTGCTCAACTAGTATTGCTAAAGATTTTTAACAAATATGTATGCATTTTTCAATGGTGGAGCTTCCACGTAGGTTAAAGAAATAACCTATTTATTCTAAATTATTTCTAAATTGATTGTTTTTTGTTTATAAGCAAATAATAGTTATTTATGGTAGGTACTAGTGTGTTATGTGGAAAATAAGTCGCGCGAGAAGATATTTATAAATTCTCAATTGACTTAGGAAACATAACACGCGAGTGGGATACAATGTTTTATCCAAAGTGGATAAAATGGATAAGATGGACTTTATTCCAAGTGGAAGAAATCGTTTTTTATGAGATAATAATTAATAAGCTTTGTGATCAAATCACAGCTACTTGCGTCTCAGTACCCTATAAATATCAGAATGACTTGTCATCATTGACTTTTTTTACATTTTGGTTGAAGTAGGTTGTTTGTGTGGCCTCGTGGTATAAATCTTGTCGAGTAACTTATTTTCAACATAACACACTAGTACCTACCATAAATAACCAAATAGAATGCTACTATAAATATGAACTGAGTTATAATCCATCTCACTAGTGAGTTATGGATTATAACATAATAACTATTTATGGTTCATATTTGTAATTACATTGGCCGAACAGCTGGTTGGAAAACTTTTACGCAACAGAAAAGAACCTTCTGCCATCAGCTACTGCCAAGGTAGCAAGTTGTTTTTGAAATGTAGTATCACTATTATTATTAACAGTAAGAATTTTCATATTCCAAATCTAATTCTAGAAACAGAAGAATGTCAAGAAATGATCAATCAGCTTATCTATCAATCAATTCATTAATCCAAATTCCGCTGATAATTTAACTTCTTATTTTTACATCATGTCAACTCGCGTGTTTTCTTTTTTTCTTTTCCTTATTCTGCAAAGCAACTAATTTAGCTACTTTGAAGTAACTTATAGATTCAGCAATTCCCGGATAATAGTCTTCGCTAATTCGACCCGCGATTCCCGCGAGCGGATGCAACGTCTCGAATTCGATATCGAGCATCCGCCAAAGAGTCCGGGAATCGATGAACTTTCCACGTTATGTTAATAACGACAAAAGCTGATTGGTCATCAGGAAAAAATTATAAATTGGCTGGGGACCGACAAAACCAGGCTGAGTTCAGTTCATTAGTTTCGCAAATCGCGCCCTTGGTCGGTCTCCGAGACACGTCCCCCGAGCCACGGCCAAGATGAACCTCTTAGGGTGAGTCGTTATTTTTCATATACTGTTTTTATTTAGGTCCCCTTTTTTATCATTATTAGTCCCTGTTAATCATTTGTCTTTTCGTGTTTTTTAAGTTGTACTACGTTTTCCCATATTTTCATTACTTTTGATTCCCTCTTCTTTGTGTTATTTTCAACTGGTGTCGTGTCGCGCTGGTCGCGCCTTTAATGAATTTGATTTTGTTCAATATACCCTTTTTGTTTAGGCCTACTTTCTTTCATGTTACTCTACCCCTAGCTACCCCTGTGCTTAACACAGGTCGCGACAAGATAAACTACAGAGAGACACATACCAACTACAAAATATTTTTATATTTTTACTGAATATGTCTTGAAAATATCAACAGAAGTAATTAAACAACTAAGAGACCTCAAATATTTCAAATGTGATTTAACGTATAACTACAGTATAGATATAGAACAGAAATTAAATAAATTCAGTAGAATATGTGGAACTTTTGGCAGACACCTGAAACAGAAAAGGAGAAAAGACATACATATATTTATTTATTTATTTGTCTATCGTATGTACTCAGGGTGTTATTTAACTGTACATTGTATAGTTAAATTTAGTACATAATCACTATTCAGCCATGATAAAGCGCAACATTCAGCATCCCAGAAAATGATGCTTTAGTCAAGAAACAGAGAGCAGAGACAGATGCTCCCAGGTTGTTCCACATAACTACTGAATAATATTATTTCTATTTTTAATTCCTCAGCAGTTTTTGCTGTATACTCCTTAAATGAAAGTGTCCTGTCGAAGGCTACGCCTAGGTATTATGGGGTTTTGTTATTATTAAAACATACAGCTGAAATCTTATAAAACAATTGCGGTATCAACCTTCCCGTTTGGTAGCGAAATTTGGCAACAACGAAACAACAAGAAAGCCGTATTCAGAAACAAAAAATAAAGTTTCTAAGAAAAGTCAATAGATGTACAAAATGAGGCAGATTTATAAATGCAGACTTCAGACGTGAATTGAATATATGATGTTCACATGTTAATGATGTGATAAAGCAATACAGGGACAACTGGAAGCAACACCTTCACAGGATGGATGATAATAGATTTTCCAAGAAAAACCCCCAAATACGAATGTGCCTGAAGAAGAAGCGTGGGACTACCACGTAAAAGATCGGTACCGTAACAGGCAATGTGCCTAATACTTGAAGCGAAAGAGAAGGAAAAAATTTAATTTTCTCTGACGATAATGTCAAATATTGATTAGATCACACATGCAAGCGTGTTAATTAATCTTTATTGCCTTTATTTCTCGGGGAGTATTTTAATTAGACAATAAGGTTGAGATATTATTTACCACGTCACGCGTTTTCGTGAAATTATTGAAAACTGATTTGACTCTCCTAATAATTAATTAGGCCGACAATGCTGTGATATCAGACGTGATAAATTAATTGAAATCGAAAATAAATGTATACACAACATTAATGATTTTTGGTGTGAAAATGGCTTAGGTTCTGAATTTAAAATTATATTTAATGACGTTCCTCTCTCATCCATGTAAACGTTTTGCGCCAAATTAATTTATTGTATTGTACACTAGAATGCGCATTTGTTTCATTATAAAATTTGTAAATCGAGACATTAAAGTCATAAAAACTAACAAACCATAAAAAAGTGAAAACTTGGAAAAACCGAATATTTTTCTTCTTGATGTTTGTAATTTTACAATATATAAAATGTGTTCTGTATATATTGTAACGAAACTGCTCGCCGGCCGCGACATAAACACGCCGGGAGCTACACAAGTTCGCCTTATTGCGATTCCGGGAAGGACGGGTCGCAGCCGACGGGAACACTCGAGAGAGTTCGATGCGATAACGGGTTCCTGGAAAATCGAACATTCTATTAATTATCCCGAAAGTACGAGAAGGCTTCTACCTGCCATAAAAAGGGAATGTCGGACTCGAGGCAGGCCAGTTGAAGAACCGGTGCGTAAACATTCGAGCGAGAGATCAGGCGTCTTTAATGATATGTGAATATTTAATGGTGTGGTTATAAATGGGAAATTATGGTAGTTTGCGTTATAAACTATGGTCCAAAACTTTTCTGTTGCGAAAATACGGGGTTCTAAAGTTTAAGGAGGAAAAGAGAAACTAATTAATATTTCCGATATTGGTTGTTGCTATATTTTTAAAGAAAAAATTATATGGCAATAGTTTCTTTCAAAATAAAGTGTATATAAACATCCCCATTCCTTTTGGAAGATAATCGCGCTTTTGTGTCTTTTCTTAAATATGCTGTTGTAGAAAAGAAAAACCGTTCTATTTTACTAAGAAGTTATTGTAATCAACAACAGCTAACAACGTATAACATTAACATAACATTATCACTAACATCAAACTGACATCACAGAATTTTTTGAAAATCACCCCCGTCACTTACCATTTATGCTTCGCGCTCCTTATATTGCGCACTAGTAAAAATATTCCGGCAATATTTTGCGTTCTATCACAATCTGCACATGTATTTTCTCTGAATTCCATTGTAATGTTAGTTACACTGCGTCTTGTTGGCCCCACAAAAGTAAA
The DNA here is from genome assembly GCA_946251905.1 of Cryptocephalus moraei. Lineage (NCBI taxonomy): Eukaryota > Metazoa > Arthropoda > Insecta > Coleoptera > Chrysomelidae > Cryptocephalus > Cryptocephalus moraei. Next base: position 23,918,721 of record OX276458.1, on the reverse strand, counting down.
TCTAAAGTGTTGAAGTAAACAATTTGTAAATAATTTCGATATACTTTGGTGAGACCATTACCGTATCTACCACATTTGGTTTCCTAATGCTAACGAAGCACCTGAGAACGAAACACCTTTCTGCGCTGATCCTTTTTCTGTTTGACACTTACTCGAACACAAAATGAAAACGAGGGAAATTTAATTCTTTTAATTTCATTAGCTTTCTGTTGGATTATCTTATAGAAGCGTCGATTACCTAACTCCCATTAACAAATCTTATAATTCGACATTAGCATGACCTCCGCGATGATTGTAATCATTTCGTCCATCAATCGACGGTTGCAAATGATTTGAAACCACACAAGTGTTACGGTGTAAGTCTCAAAGAAAGTTCTATTCAAATAGAAATATTTCACTCTATTAGCCTTCATCCCCATTTAGTAAGCAAAGTAAGGTGTTAAACTCTTAACAATTAATTTCAAAAATAAACATAATACGTCTATTTTTGGTGTTATATAAATGATATAAATTTTTTCGTTTGAGTAATGATACCATCCTTTTTAATAAATTTCTATCCGATTTTGGTGAATGCATCTTACTGGGTTCAATTGGACTTGAGACGCCTTAGTCGAACTTCTTTTTATGTTTAACAGAAATGGTTGAGTACATTATCTTCCTCGTTGAATAAATATTAACTATGTTCATCTTGTAATGCTCTAATTTCAATAAAACTTACTACAACTTTGTGACATGTCTTTTATTTGGCGGATGCGCAACCATGTGCGTACCTGTTGTTACGAGTTTAAAATCATTTCCATACATAACCATTCGAAATTTCAAGGTAAGTATCCCATGAATCCCAGATTTTCTATTTCATCTCCTGATTTTCGATTTGAAACTGGTTCAGGGGGATACGATTTATATAAAATAATATTTCCCGATGCAAATTTTCACTGCAAAAATTGGGTGAGGTGGGTAAAATAACTTTTTTTTTTATTTTTTGTAAGTGCATCCCATTCATCAATCCCAAAACGATAGCTAGGGTGGTAAATTATATCTAATACAATTGTTTATTAATAAACAATATCTCCGTGAATTTTATATTATATTATATAGGTATATTATAAATATCAATATTATAAAATAATATTATAAAATTATATGCCGTCATATGAACAAATCTCTATATTTCCTTTAAATTTGATGTTTATTTGATTGTTTTAAGCGTAGAGCGGTTAATTAAATTAATCTTGATATTACGCTATATGCAAGCTGTGTATGAAAATCATACGCGTTGTTTCCTTCTGTTTGTGTTATTTAGTTGGATAACGAAGGAACTACACCCCACAAATGTATAGTTAGTTATAATTAAAGCTCGGATTATATGTTAAAAGAAGACTTTTTGTTATCAGGTGTATCGCATTTTTCACTATAAAAACCGTTTCAAAAATGGGTATCTAGCGTATTTAATTTATTTCGCAAATATTTTTAATTTAAAGGTGTACTTATGCATATTTTACCATTTTTGCTTTTTGTAAAAAATATTTTATTAAAAGATTAGCTATGTACAAATTTCGCAAATAATTTTTCCGCCATTTAATACACATTATTTCTTTAGCTCAAGGTGTTAATTCAATTGATGAAGAAATCCGAAGCCAAATTTCCTTGGTGAATAAAGTAACAATGTGACGAAAATTTTTACAAACGCCGATTTACCATTACCCCTCACTTATTAGTAGCTATATGGGGCACTTTGTTATAGCCGTTGGTTTTTGCTCAACAAATTATGAAATATGAAATAGTCTGTTTTTTAAATGTTTAATGATTCGAATGCACTATTTAGTTGTAAGAAAAAATGATAGAAACAATTTTCGCTTTTAATTTTTACAACGTACACGTGTAAGAATTCTAAGATTACAAACAAGTTAATTGTACTTAACTCAATTTATAAGTTTATTAAATACGCGCCATAAAATGTTATACGTAATTAAAGTGGTAGGGGTAATCATACATACAAAAATAGATGAAGATCTTCAAACCAACAAAATAAATATTGAGAAAGGAGTCCGCCAAGGACACACAATGTCAGCAAAATTGTTTACATTAGCTCTAGAGTCTAGAGGATGTCTTCAAGCAGCTCAATGGGGCAGATAAGGGCATTAATATTGACGGATGGTTTCTGAACAACTTAAGATTTACGGACGATGTGGTGTAATGGCAATAAGCGACATTATTATCTCGTTAACAATCTCGTTAATACCAATTGCCCTATAGAAAATGTGAGGCAATATATTTATCTGGGACATGGAATTAAATTAGGAAAAGAAATCCAAACCGTAGAATTCAAGAGAAGAATAAGGACATTCTTGCTTTGGAAAATTTGAGCGTGTATTAAAAACAAAGATGTCTCTGTGAATTCAAAAAAAAAGTTTATTAACCCTGTATATTGCCAGTGGCCATGTACTGTCTAGCGAAAGCAATACTCACACAAAGAAGTGCAGAAATGTTAAAAGTTTGTCAGAGAGCAATGCAAAGCGCAATGCTAGGAGTGATCATTAGAGATAAACTGAGGAAGGAAGATATGAGGCGCAGAACGAGAATCCCAGATGCAGTACAGAATGTAGCTGGTGCAAAATGGCAATGTTCTGACAACAATCGCTGTACGTCAAGATTGTTGAGATGAATACCCAGATTAACAAGAAGAAGCAACAAGAAACCACCCAAAAGATTTAGCCACGTTATTCAGAACAGTTGCAGCAACAAACTTGGTTTACAAAGCTCAAGACCGAAAGATGTGGAGAAAAATGGGAGAAATCCAGAATTTCAATTAATATCCAAGACTGTAGGCGTCATTAATGGGAATTTTAAAGATAACTCAAAATTGGAGATGGATTCTAATTTAATTGTAAATTGTTAATTTTTTCCTTGTACAGGAAACAATTCTAAGATTAGAATCAAGAAATTTGAGCATAACTTGGCCTACAAGTTTAGTAAATACGCGCCCCAAAACGTTATACGAAGTTAATGGGAAATAAAACAAAATCTTAGAAAAAACACAGGATTTCTAATGATTTCGAAGATTATAAATTTCATTAATGGGATGTTTAAAGGGAAATCAAAATTGAAACTATATTTCAATTTTATTGTAAATTAAAAATTGCACCTATCATATCTACTGATGCTGAATGATCTTTTTTGCATTAAAACGCATTTTAAATGATAGTAGGTAATCGTTTATACTAGTAAATTTTGGAGAATCATAATATTAAATGTTTATAAAAATAATGCCTATTAACAAAAACTATAATTTAATAATACGTAATTTGTAACATGTAATGTAGTAGTAATTTATTAATATATTTGTATGTTTATGTTTGTATTTTTCAAGTGTGCAACATATAACAAATAAGGTATACTTTTCCTCCATATCATTACTTTCAAGTACTATTAATGCAAGAGTGATTAAAAATAAATGAGTAAGATTTTATTCAATCGTTTGATTTTGCCGTTCGTTGATTCCGTTTCTACTACCTAATTTGAAAATGAGAAATTTATGCATATTTATAGATGCCAAAGGTGCATATTTTGCCAAATTAGATGCATATATTAGTGGTGGACACAAAACGAGACCAGTACTGGTTCGAGACGAGACGAGACGAGATATAATTTCGTCTCGTCTCGAAAAGTCTCAAAGTCTTGACTTTTTTTAAGAAAATGCAATTTAAGAATTTTCTTTCGTTTGTAAAATGAAAGACCACCAAACTCCATAGCGATGAGGACGAAAGCGCAGGTAAAAGGATACCTAATAAAGGGTCAGGATTAAACCTTAAACCGTGCCATTGTCCAGTAAGGGAGTAAAATTTATAAGTAGCCTCTCTTTTTCTTAGAATTTTGGAAGGGTTTATTATACAACAGACAGACGGACAATGGTGTGAAACGTTTATCTGAGGTAATGGACATATTTAACAGTAATGTTCGTTCATTCATTCTGTCATTCATTCATTCCTTCATTCATTCGTTCATTAGTAGCTTTTCTGATAGATGAACATCTTGATATGTATAGATGAAATTTCCAGTTAACAAGTTCCCAGTGCGACGTTGTAGGTATTGTTAAGACATATCCCAGATTGAATAAAATAAAACTATAGCTGATCTGACTATTACCGTCCCAAATAGTTCTAAACGTAGGTTAGTCAGCTTTATAATAAGGGCCTAATGTAGTGCCCTCTAATTTTATGTCGAAAACGTATGTTTTAATTAATCACAATATCGTTTCTTTTCTGAGAGCGATAATATGAGGAAAAAAGGTAGGTATACCAGCATATTTTTTTAAAATTATGGTAGGTAATTTTTCTTTTAAAATTTGATAATTCTATCAAATAATACCAATTTCACATATTATAGTATATAATATACAGATTATATTAAATTCTTATTTGTCCTTATAAAGATATGTAGGTAGTTTATTCTATAAGTTTTTTTATTAACTTTGTTTTATAGTTCCTATCCTAACAAGTCTATTTATTAATGGTATTTATTTTGGATTTTGTACCTGTTCTCTATAATCTAATTTCTTTAATTAAATATTTTCTAAAAATGAAATATTTTTTATCAAAACAACATCGATAAAATACTACTACTGTACATTGAACTTTATCACATATGTATAGGTACTTCAAGATAATCAGTAAATGTTATCAAAAAAGTATACATTTATAAAAGTACCATCTATATACGTCTATTTATTTCGAGACTTTTCGAGACACGAGACGAGATGAGACGAGACCTGTACCAGATCGAGACGAGACGAGACATAATTTTTGGGAATTTTTTGAGACGAGAAGAGACCATGTCTTTTCTCGTCTCGTCTCGTCTCGTGTCCACCACTAGCATATATGCGTGTATTTTTATCCGTGCAAAATATAATCCGAGATTTGGTTGTAATAGTTATAAAAGTATTATAGGTAATTCCAAAAGACCGTTCTGCTTTTGTGAATAAAACTATTAAACTGGAAATCTTTAGGATTTCCAATCAATTTGGAAATTGATTTATACGAAATCTAATTGAACTTTGATACTAATACACCTCGTTCCATGTATATATCAATATTGATGATAAAATTGAAAAGTTTTATAGTGGCTCAAAAATAATAGCGACAGGTTACACAATATCGAACCGTCGACAATCGAAATAACTTCGCTACGGTTATTGTCATCGAGAATATAAAAATTCAATTCAATTATCGTAATTCGTAGTTTACATGATACTTCAACTCGGAAAGCATAAATATCAGTTATTCCCCCCAGCGGTGCATTCAAAAACAACGATCGACTGAGTAACCCCCGCATCCAATTACTTCCGCCAGGAACGGAGTTTAATATCGAAGCTTATATTACCTGATCATTACGTAACTGCGTGTGATCTTGTTATGATCGATCTATACTTTAATGAAGTACGAACGACGACAGCGACGGTGATCAGTATCAATCAACTTAAGTTGCTGGTTTGGAAAAACAACTCGATCGTAATAGCTTGATTTTAAAGTAATGAATATAAATATCGTTGGTAAGAGCAGGTGAAAATGAGTTAATAATTGGATGGTTAGTGTGAGATCCCATGATATATAGAGCGCTGAAAAAAATGTGTCGCAAATCAATGCAGGGACGCAATGCAATAATTCTGCCAGGCCACTCGTTTACATCCATTACCATTTTGATTACAGGCTTATGGTGATTGACGAGAGAGAAAAATCTTTCACAAATTATTAAGCTATAAGTTTCTTACACATATTATCGACAAGATACCTAAACTGAAACAGCAGCATCGTATTATCAAGTCCTTGGCAGAACTACGAGTCTCCGCAATGCAGAGGAAGTTCGCTTGGTTCAACGACACTTGAGTTTAAAGTAATAATGAAAAGTGATGTGGAGAAATATATATTTAAATAATCTAACACGTGCACGAGTCTGCTCTCGGTCGTTCGATCGAGTTCTTTCCGTTCTAGTGAGATCGCTACAGACATCCTAAATTTGAGAGCAGGTTATAAATCTGATTCTACTCTAACGCAAGATATAAAAGTTAAATATGTAGCTTAGGTGGGTGGCGTGTAAAGAATTCGTGTATTAGCACGTGTGAAAATCGATAAGTGATAATTGATAATATTTCACAGGGCGACTAAAGGCAAGAAACAAATATGCATTGCAATTGTTAGGAAATAAATATGCAAGACATAACTTCATGAGGAACTACTTAATAATGGAACGAATATTCATTACAATGATAACAAACTAGATTAATAATAGTCTGGTGGACACAAAAGTGAATACATTTAAAAATGGAAAGAAATCCACCAAAGTTCATCAATTGTTTTAATAAGCTAACCAATACAAATTTCTCCTTCATGCTTATATAAGCCCATAAATTACTACAAATTTCTGCAATCGACTGTTTTCTTTAAATCTCAGATTATAAAATTCTCGGTAACTTCGCACTAACACATAACAGAAAACGGTGTTTTCAGATTATATTTACTAATTGCTGAACACGTTGAACAATTAGATCAAAAATTTTTTGTCGCGAATAAAAATAACTAGTAATGGAACAATAGGATTCAATGCAACAATGGATACTAGAAAGAGGTAACAATGAATTTAGTAGTACTGAAATTTGCCCCTGAGATCTCAGGGGTAACAATGTAATTCAGAATATAAAGTAAACTGAAATTAAAAACTTATTAGATGTTTTGAAATACGACTATAAATGAATGTTTATGAATTATATAGTTATTTGAAACGTTACAACGATTAGCAGAGGATAAAGAATTAAATGCCAAGATTACACATTAAAAACGAAGTAATACCGAATACTTTCTTCTTCTTCTGCTGCATATTCACTAATGGATGTTCGCGATCACATTTCTCCACTCCTCCTTATTCCGTATTGTATGTATTAGTTCTCCCATTGTCCTCAATCTCGTCCATGGCCTGACGTTGCGAAGTCATGACATCCTCTTCCTTCCAACTCTTCTCTTTCCCTTAATCTTTCCTTCAAATATCAATTGTAGGAATTGGTATCGCTCGTTCTGTATCACGTGGCCAAGACACGCTGTTTTACGACGTTGGATTGTGCATAGCAGTTCGTGGTCTTTATTGATCATTCTCAGGATCTCCTCGTTTGTCCTTCTTGCAATCCAAGGAATCTTTAGTATACGCCTATAAATCCACATCTCGAATGCCTCAAGCTTATTCATAGTGTTCACCTATAGTGTCCATCTCTCCATACCATAAAGTAATACCGTCCAGACATAGCATTTTACAAATCTAATCCTTAGGCCAAGATCAAATTCAGTATTGGTAAACACTTTTTTAAATATCATGAACGCACTGCGGGCGTTTTCAATTCGACATCTGATTTTCAAGTCCAATTCCCAGTCTTCACGCAGCCACGTTTCTGAATATTTAAATTTATTCACCCGCTCTATTGGTTGATTGTCGTGTGTTAGGCTTGCGTTTTGAAATCCTTGTGGCTTTCGAGTAATTATCATAAATTTGGTGTTCTTGGTGTTGTCACACGCCTGAGGACCTAGGGTCCAAAGGGAGTGCTCGGGTTGGGGGTGTAGCTAGGTGGAGCTAAAGAGAAAGCATGGTAACACGTAACAATATTTATTCAAACATTAAATGTAGGGGAGAGAACATCGTAAAATAAAATTAAGGCGAGAGATCAAATGTAGAAAAGTGAGAAGAGGTTAAATGGAGGTGGTTGCTTACTTGAGAAGGACGAAGGGCAGTAGGTGCGAGGCTCCTCCAAGTAGCGGCATGCCGAGAAGGACGGGCTCTCAGACGGGCAGCGAGACGTGATACTCGGTGACAGACTGATTCCCTGATCGTTATGATCCCGCTGTATAAATACAAGCGGGATGTTTACGAACGTGGTGTCGTACCTGTCCGAGAGTCGTGTCGTCCTTCGGTTTAAGGTCGCCGCGGTGCTGAATAAGCTTAGACGGCGACCTATTTTCGCTAATTGGGGCCGCATCGCGACAATATTAAGGCCCATTCGTTTACTGTGTTCACCGACAGACTTGAGCAAGTACTGCAAATCTTCCACTTTTTCTGCAATTAAAACTGTGTCGTCTGCATAACGTATATTGTTCACCCAAACACCATTCACCTTAACGCCCATGGTACGTTCTTCTAGGGCTTCCTGAAAGATACTTTCAGAATACAGATTGAAGAGAAGTGGGGAGAGAACATACCCCTCTACAGATTGTTTTTGCTTCTGTGAAATCGTTACCAATTTGGACTTCAGCAGTTTGATTCCAGTATAAGTTTTGAATGCAACGGATGTCTTTTTGATCTATGTCGAGTCTGTATAGGATTGGTATTAGTTTATGATGTTGAACTTTGCCAAACGCTTTTTCGTATTCCATGAAACACAGCATTACATCCTTTCTCTGATCATTGCAGTTCTGGATTAGTACCTGAGTCGCAACTAATGCTTCTCTTGTGCCTAGCTCCCGTCTAAATCCAAATTGTGTGGGTCCGATGTTCCTTTCGCACTTTTCTGATATTCTGTAGTGGATAATCTTAAGGAATATCTTCAGCGTGTGGCTCATGAGGCTGATTAGTCAATGGTCCTCGCATTTCGTTGCATTGTTCTTTTTTGGCAAGGGGATAAAAATTTATGTTAGCCATTTCGCGGGGAACTCGCCAGTGTTATAGATTCGATTAAATATTTTCTGAAGAACTGTGATACTTCTGTCGTCCAATAATTTGAGCAATTCCACAGGTATACGGTCTGGGCCAATCGCTTTCCTATTTTTAGATGTATTGATCGCTCTTATAATTTCTTCTTGTGTGATGCTAGTTCCAGAGAAGTTAATGTCGCCCATATCCATTCCATATCAGGTCTTTCATCGGCAAAAGGATTGCTAATATAGTTTTCCCATATGATTTTACGCTGTTGGTTATCCCGTGCTAATCCTCCCTGATCGTTTTCTACATTACAGAATTGCCTTTTCCTATATATCCCGGCCGCCTCTTTTATTTTTTTGTGCAAGTTAAAGTCATCGTGTATTTCTTGTAGTTGTTCTAATTCTTCACACTGTCGTTTCAGCCACTCATTCTTAGCTGTCATAATCTGCATTCTAATAATTTTCTGTATTTTCTTATAGTTATCTCCATTCCCTTGGTTTTTGTACTTTCTACGTTCTTCAAATAGCGCTAATATCTCAGCTGTCATCCAGTTGTGTTTTTGCGCTCTCCGTTTATATCCCAATTTGTCCTCTGCATACTGATCATGGCCTCCTCCATTCCACCCCATACGTCGTCTATATTATCTTCCTTTATTACCTGCGATCTATGGTCGTTATTATTTTTTTGTTAATATCTTTCGTAACTTTGTCTTTTGTTTCTTCGTCTTTAAGTCTTTCGTAATCTATCTTCCTCTGTGATATATGGGTTTTGATGGTCATGATTTTGATTTTGACTACCGCCATCAATAGAACATGATCTGAGGGAACATCGGCACCCGGATAGGTGCATACTCTCTTTACCGATGTCCCGAAACGTTTATTGATTAGTATGTAATCGATTTGATTTTGGATTATGTTGTCTGGGCGATCCCCGGGAGCTTTCCACGTATACAAGCGCCTAGGTGGCAGCTTGAACCATGTATTTGTTATTTTCATGTTTTCCTCTTGGCAGAATTGACAAAGACGCTCATCCCGATCATTGCGTATTCCCAGTCCATAACTGCCCACTAATCCCTCATATCTTCCTTCTCCTATTTTAGAGGTGAAGTCACCCATTATCATAGTTCTGTCATGCTTTTTAGTTTGTTGGAGTACTTGCTGTAATCCCTCGTAAAACGTCTCGATTTCATCTTCTGTCGAATCTGTTGTGGGTGCATACACCTGGACAATGTTAATGTTGACTGGTTTGGCGTATAGTTTAACTAAAATGATTCTATCTGGGAAGGGGAGAACGTTAATTATGGATTTGGACAGCTTTTCAGTCAGAACTATTCCTACTTTTTTCCTATAATTTCTCTCATTATTCCCTGAGTAATACATGACTCCTCCAGAAACGCGACATATTCCAGCATCAGGCCACCATGTTTCCGCGACACTTAGGATGTCGATTTTCAATCTCTTCATTTCCTGCATCAGGTTGGCCAGTTTTCCAGCTTCATACAAACTACGCACATTCCAAGTGCCAACTCTCATTTCGCTTCGCAAACTTAGTCTTTCCTTCTTGACTTCATTTAACACAGTTCCCCCCGGAGATCCGATTGGGGAACTATTTACACCTCCGGAAAATTTTGAGTTAAATGTATTCATCATAGTATCTCATGTGATTTTCTTGGGATGAGTAGTGAAGTTGGAGTTGGTATCCCGTTGCCTTCCTACACTTTATACAGGGATTTAGTCCTGTATATCTGCTACTTATGGTTATACCGCCAATGTTTGGTCGCCAGAGCCTCGTCTGTTTTCCAGCAGGGTGCAGCGGGTGACTGGAGTCACCACTCGAGCAGGTGAGGTTGACATTTGGATAGCTTTGGTGTATTGATAATTAGCGCTAACCCTTACACCCCCCGGATACTTTAGGTAATATTTAAAGTAATATTTAACTTTAGGTAACAATCAACAATTTAAGGATAGAGGAAGCGATGAATAGGAAAATCTGCCGATACTAAATTAGATATAATTATCTTGATGCCTGCTTACCATTAATTATTATTATGATCACGTATATCAAAGAAAATGATCAGTTGTTTTACAAACTATTTACATGACGGGCACAACGCCAACGGTTGAATACCAAATTCATGTCGTTTATTATTGCGTCCTTTCGCGAGAGATTAAATTTAAATATAAGATAAGAGCAATCCTTGATGGAAAAATACATCAGGAGATGTAAAGATACAAATTTAATAAAAATATACAGCGCATCGCAACAAAGTAAACGGTTTGAGGCAAAGGAGCATTGAATGGGTCTACGTCAATGAAATGTGCATTAAAGTATCGTATATTTGACGTACAGTTCGCAGAGATAGTTATTTGCGATTCGGTTTACCTCGCGGTTCAATATATTCCGTATCAAATAATATCGCCTTCTTTTCTGTCAACCGAAGTTACATTACTTTGATATTAATCTCTTTCAACGTATCATTGCAGGTTGAGATCAAACCGTTAAATACCTCCCTGAAAGTTGATCATTAATAATCCTCAGCACGTACGCATTCACGTCAGCATATTAATACCAATCAACTGTGGATACGGCGAAAACCCGAGAGGTTCGGCCTCCTCGTCCCTTCTCCACACCTTTCCGATTTTATTCATTACCTTGATTGGCAGCACGATGAAAATCTAATTTTTTTCGTCGTCCCCATGAAAAAGAGATTTTCCCGTACGAGAAAAAAAGACATCGCACGGAAGGGTCGCTATTAATCTTGCCGGGCATGTGAAAGCCGTTGGCAGGCTGGCTGGAGCTGCGGTCCGTGCTCGTTTTGCGGCCCTTCGCACCTGCATCACCCCCTTTCAAGGATCAGGGGTATCTGGATTTTCTCGCTCCCTCTCACGTTGATCCGTCGTAGTAGCCGGGGAACGTAAATGAGGAAATGTAGTCGGGATTTTATAGAATTCAAACTAATTCTATTCCAATGAAGTGTTAGCGGTAACACTAATATCTATGTAAATTATTGTACATACAAGTGTAATGGAGATCCAAGTGATTTTATCAAATATATAAAGTGCAGACTTACGCACCTGACACGGTGAAACCCAAGCTGCTCTAGGAAAGATTTGTGTTTCTTATGGAAAAGGCGGTGAGTAATAGAACAAATGAATACGTTATAATACATGATTTATTCAATCCGTTGATAAAGCTGTAAATAATTTTTCACGGTGCCGGTAATGTAAATTATTCATACATGCTTAGATACTAAACTTGAAAATGGCAAATACCATTAGTGTATTATTTTTCCTGGACGACGGAATGTAAATACTGTTAATTACATTTCTAGGAATGTAAATGACAGTAGGGTAGGGTGCGTAACCCTAGTTACGCACATACAGGCAACTTAGATGAGAGTGACGACCATCCAAACTAAAGCAAACATCTCATTTTTTGAGGAGTTTTGAGGAAATTTTCAACGGCAGCGGGAAAAATGTAATAAGTAACACGTAATGTATCGACTGTTAACATCCTCGGCAAGTGACAAGCCTCTTCGCCTCGGCTCGTACTCAGTTGCCTTGAATGTTAACATGTCTTTACATTCCTTGTTACTTAAATAACTATTATTTCATACTGACCGGTAAGTGTTCGCTTACAGTATCAATTTGTGTCCAGTAAGTTAGTTATAATAGCATCAGAGCCCGTTAAGTTATCAGAGTGTTGCTTAGCAACAGTTTGCTGTTCAAATATGCCAACATAACATTTTCCTCTCTTGTTTCACTCCTTGTTCTTTCTTCTACTAGCAAAACAGTTTGTATTCTTTTTCATTCCTTGCCGTAGACTTCGAAGGAATTAATCAGATCAGAATCAGAATTCAGATCTTTTATTATGCGTATGTAGTTAGCGTTAAGAAAAACCCGCATTGATTTCAACTTTAAAAACTTCAAGAACTTCGACGCCAACATAAAAGCGGAAAATCAAGAAATCAAGAAGAGTCCTGAGTAAGTCAAAGCAACTTCACCAAGACACCGAGTCTACAAATTCTACAAATTCGACACGACAGACACATCCAGTCACTGCAGCCGGAGGAAAAGCCGCCAGTGATTACAACTCCAAAACTACAAGAATTTCAACGCCAACACAACGACGGTAAGTCAAGAAGACAAGCAAAGTCCTGAATAAATCACAGCCACTTTTTATAAAGAACTAAGTTACAAAGTTTACAACTTCAACTACGACAAGATAAAACAAGCAGATGAATTGCTTCAAGAACAAGAAAAAATAGCCCAAGAAATCATATAACTACATAATAAATGCAAGAAAGACGGAGGTGCAAGAAAAACCAAGGAATACAAAAAAGAATTGATTACCTAGAAGCACTATGGGGGAAAGCTCAAGAGAACAACGATGCGTTCCATGAACTTGGGTTTGACGATCAGCACAATTATATAAAATCACACTATTTCGAAATGATGAGGGAAAACTACAAGACAATTCGGGTGTACCTGACGTCACACGAGGAATATAAACACTCAAGAAACAAGTCTATGTGGTACAAATACAAGACCCAAAACCGGAGGTGAAAAAACCCAAACAACAGACCGAACAGGATTACCGACGAATCAAACTAAAGGTAAAAATAACAAACAAAAAAAAAACTACTTAGCCAAGCTGAAGAACACATGGCAAAATCAACATCAAGATGGTCATACACGTAATACGAGCAACAAATATTAGATTATTGTGCCAACGAATCCGTAACGACTGGAGAAATGACAATCATTTGTCAGTATTGTAAAGCGTTATAATACAGCGGTGAATGTACTGGATTATGTTGTGCTGGTGGTAAAGAAAAATTGCCACGATTGTTCCCACCACCAGATCCATTACCCTCTTTATTTTCTTGGTTGGGAAATGACTCTAAGCATTTCTTGGCCAACATCCAAATATATATTAATTGCTTTCAAATGACGTCATTTGATGCAACGCATATTTTACAGGACAATTTAATGCCCACTTCCAAGATAGTTTTTGATAAATTAGTTATTAAAAATTTAAAAAGATAATATACAATTGCAGTTACAAGGACAGTTTGCGGGACCAACTTGGAGTTTCCCTGTTTCGCGCATGGGCAATTATACTTCGCGTGTTCGCGAGTCGTAAAATCATCATCTTTATATATTTACGCACCGCAAAAAAGACAAACAATATATTACATCAGAAAGCCTTAAATTGATTATGTGTGTAACTGTGTTGCAATTAATTTAATGTAGATAAATATTTTGTATTAAGTTTTGACCATATTTTTCAAAAATATATGTTGGTGATACGAAGTTCACCGGGTCATCTATAATTTTTATTTATCTTTCCTTTTTTAAACTTTACGTGGTATTGCAACGCATGACAAGTACGGCTTGTCTTCAATAGGAATTGGCCTGGATAAAAAATTGCCAAATTCCAAAAGTTTCAATCCTTCAAAAATAGTTATTCATAAAATTAAACGGTCAGCACACGTACATTTTATCGTATTTTATATACTCGTAGTAATCATGAGCCAACAAGACACAATATAGGAAATATGTATGTACACATTTCACGGCCCTCTTATAACGCGGAATTCAACCCTGTTCCACTCTGGATCATGTTTGTTTTTCATTTTTTTTTTTAAATTTCATCCAAAATTTCCAGAATTCCTTTCCTTTTGGAGGTAAGGTACATTGCCAAATACTGATCATTTTTTAACTACATTGTTCCCTTTCATTATTTTTATTCTTTTTCTCGTCTGCAAACGAACTTTCACATATCCACTTTCAATTAAGACTAATTAGTTTGGGAATTTAATAAAAATTTCCCTTGCGTCCCGCACCCAAAGGATACGTCATAAAATTCGTTCGCTGTCTCACAGAGTTTTCCGAAAGTACACAATAAAGAAGGAATGTTCGTTGACATAAAGAACGGAACGAGAGACGTGTGAAAAAATGTGCAGACAACAGAGATAAGCAAACGTTTTCGACGACAATTGCTAGCTATCGTCGGAACGGAGCCTGAAAAGAATAACGTGAAAAAACCTTTTTTTAATGTTTCCAGTCGTTATGAGATGGAGTGGCGAATTTAAAAAAGACCGTTAAGGGCATTAATGATGAAATTCTTCCGTAGCCCCGTTTTGTTTTAATATGAACCCAGCTCGATTTTTATTCGACTGAGCCACATTCAGTTTTGTACGTATCGGGGATGATCTCGAATTTTCTTTCGATGATTTCTTTTATTCGAAGACATTTACATTTAACGGGACTAATGGGACATAATAACAAATATCTAAAAATTGATAAACATTATTCAGACTCCAGACCTAAAAGTAAATATGCAAAATTAGGATACATACAGGTCTCTCATGTAGATAAATTATTTATATCAGATATATATCATTTACTAGAGAACCATAAACATGAACATCTTGGAATCTGAGAGCCGACTATATCCCTTAACGAAAATGGGAGGAGACTAATAGATCTAATCGAAGTCAAACGTACCATAATTGGCAAAATTGATGTGAGCCAACACTGCCAACAGCTTCTTCTCAAGTCACTAGCAGGATTTGCCTGCTATTCGAAAAGCATCGTCTCAATCACATCATAAATGTCCTGGACGGTTTAATAAATTTTAATTAAAATATTAGGATCCAACTCCAATTAATCAGAAGAACAATCCAGATGATTCCTAGGTAGCCCAAACCCTAAGGGTGGTTTTGTAGGAAATAAAACCTGACCGAGAAAAAGCAGTGTTTTGAGATGGTTTCTTATTCGTTGTAGACGACTATATTCATGGATTTTCCGTACGTTGGTTCAACCAAAACTTATTAACAATGTACTTGTTCAAATCACTCTAACTTGGAAACTCAAATCAAGTTGATTGAACAGAATATTTAATAAAACTTGTGTAGAATGAAAATATACTCTAAAAAGTCTTATGAAGGTTTGCTCTATCTCCAATGCGTATGGAGATAATTTTATGTAATGAATAATTATTAATAAATATAATCCCACGGTAGTGTACTACCGTATCAAACCGAAATTGGGTTCAATCTATATCGGTATATTAAAAGAATATTAAGTTTTCTCTGACTTTTATTTAAATTTGATCTGAATATATTAAGTGAAATAAGGTAAATGTAAGAATAAAATATGTCAAAATGCTGTTATTATACTAATGTATGGATACCTATTGTCTTTTCAATGAACAGCTTTTCGTTACGGTACGATAATACATTACCCTAAAATTATATTTTTTTAAATCCCTTCAGATATTGTAAACGTCTAGGAAAAACATGTTCTTAGGATAGTACACTTTCGTATTAAAATGAAATATGGTTCAATAAAAAGTAAAGGATCATTCTACATCGGCATAGTTAGAAAATTTTATTGTAATAGATGATGCATATATAGAGGTCTTGGTTTAGGTTGTTCATTGTCATATGAGGTCTTGTTCATAACCAGAGACCTGATTAAGGTATTGTAAATGTATAATACGCCTTATCAGAGTCATCATGCTGCAACCCTTACTACATCACAATGGAAAATTACCGATGTACTCATTGATGTATTCAAATAATTTAAAAAGCGACGATAAATTGCTTACACCGGAATTGTCCAGAATTGCTGGTCAGTATAAACAGGATTACCTATTTGAAATAGGCTTCGAATAGCAAAAGAAGTTTACGATTTCATGACTACCATCGTAATACTTCCAGTTAAAACATATTCAATTAATTTGAGCTCTGTAAAATATGAATGAATATACATAGTCCAAATTAGCCGATGAGAAAATCATTTAGGAGAATGAATCGAGTGTTCTTATAGCTGATGCATAGACAAAATTCATCTAACACGTTGTCAAAGTGGATGAAAAATTCTACGATAATAATTGAACGTATTAACAGCACGACTAATTGAACGGAATATTTTTGTTACTATTGGTTATTATAGTGATTTTGTTGAACCTGCAAGCTTGGAATCTTCTTCTACTACGAGGCATTGTGCTACGAGTGTCAAGTTGAACATTGTTATTTTTAGAATTCATTTCATTTTTCACACAGGAACGTAATATACGGAGCTTTTCCATCGAAACGCATTGTGGGAAATCAACAAGAGCAAAAGAGAAACTAGCAGTAGTTCGTTAGCATGACAGAGAGAGAAGTTTTGCAAAGTTGCCGGCCGAGCAGGCAGTCCAAGTCAACGCGTATCGCGGTCGCTTATCGCTTTACACTTTCGGATGTGTGCGGTGCAGTGTGCGGAGCGGATGACTGTAATGTTTCGCGAGCTAGCAAGATCGCAAAATGTCGTTCTCTGTTTAGCCAACGAGAAATATATGACCTTTCTTTCGCTCTTATGTTTATCCCATCCTGCGACTCTTTAGAAACGGTCTATGTAATTTACACATTTCTTTTGTTAACGTTTCTATAGAAAAATTATATATTTCATTTCGATGAGATTTTATTTTATTTGGTATGACTATAAGAAGCCATCTATTTAAAAATGAAAACGACCTACGGCGATACACCTCTTAGATGGTATGTAAATTTATCCTAATTTATCTTTGACGATAACTTTTGCAATAGTTCCATATTTCTCAAAAAATTATATTTTATCCGCCAGTGGAATCGATTTTCGATGTCTCCTTGGCGTTGTAAAGCGCTATGATCACACGGTTGGTGTCTGGTGACGAAGGTTTTACAGGCACAAGTTTTTGGATATAAGTACCGACAGCTATGTATTTTCTTTAAATCATTGTTTTATATTTGACTAGATTATTAATGCTATTATATAAATGATGATACAAACTTACGACGAGTAGCGAATTTTATTGTAATCACATCTCTATCGTAGTACTATAATAAATATCTTTCCAAAATTTTTATTATGAACATTAAATAACACATGCATATCTTGGTTTGAATCGATAGCGAGTAAGATTAATTAATAATTTTAATGCATCTCTTCGGAAAGCAAACAAATTATTCACTTTTACCTAAAATAGCAAAATATTTGGCGATAATAATTTGATGTTGTCGCGACCTGCGTTAAGCACAGGGTCGTACACTGAGGGGTAGCTAGGGGTAGAGTAACATGAAAGAAAAGCAGGCCTAAGTAAAAGGGTATATTGAACAAAAAATCAAATTCATTAAATGCGCGACCAGCGGCCAACACGACACCAGTTGAAAATAACACAAAGGAGAAGGAATCAAAAGTAATCAAAATATGGGACAACGTATTACAACTTAAAAAATACGAAAATACAAATGATTAACAGGGACTAATAATAATAAAAAAGGGGACCTAAATAAAAACAGTGTATGAAAATAACGACTTACTCTAAGAGGTTCATCTTGGCCGTGGCTCGGGGGACGTGTCTCGGAGACCGACCAAGGGCGCGATTTGCGAAACTAATGAACTGAACTGAGCTGAACCAAATGAACCTCGTTTTGTCGGTCCCCAGCCAATTCATATTTTTTTCCTGACGACCAATCAGCTTTTTGTCATTATTAACCTAACGTGGAAAGTTCGTCGATTCCTGGACTCTTTGGCGGATGCTCGATATCAAATTCGAGACGTTGCATCCGCGCGCAATAGCTCGCGGAAATCGCGGGTCGAATTAGTGAAGCGTATTATCCGGGAATTGCTGAATCTATAAGCTACTGCAAAGTAGCTAAATTAGTCGCTTTGCAGAATAAAGAAAAAAAAAAGAAAACACGCGAGTTGACATGATGTAAAATAAAAAGTTAAATTATCAGCGGAATTTTGATTAATTAATTGATTGATAGATAAGCTGATTGATCATTTCTTGACAATATAAGAGAAATCAAAATATACCGGGCATAATTTAAGTTCTGTACGAGAACACTTCTGTCACGAAGTTTTTTAATAGCTCCGTCCCTTCAACGACCTGTTGAAAAACACGCGGGTTCTACACAATTAACATCTTAATCCATATATCCGAGGAAATGGAGCGACGTAACACGGTCTCCCTCTCCAAACCGCACCGGCCATGTTTAGGCCCTTCAGATTTGCGATAAAGGCATTACGGAGATTTTTCCTAGACGGGAACCGGAAGGGTTAACATGCCGATTCTGAGGCCCTAATTCCGTTGCCATTTCAACCGTTGAATCCGATTAGCTCCGGAATCCCGCCCTAAGGCCAGGATTGACATTCAACTTCACCTTAATAGTTATAGTTAAACAATTAGATCTTTCGAATGGAACTTTCGCCCTCGTAGTTGTTGGAGCGGATGCGGTTTTACCCCCGTCGAATTGTGTTTCAGGGTTTTTGCTTGGGGCTTATCCTGGTGCTCGAAAGCGGTGATCCATTCAAATAAAAACCTCGTTTAGTTTGTAAACAGGGCTTTAGAATAGCGGCTAATTCGTTTTAATAACGGAAATTTACAGATTTAATAAAGAAATTGTAAGCACGCGTCCCTTATACATCAGGATATAAATCTCGGAGAATTCTCTGCCCTTCTTTAATATACAAAATGTTCATCGAACAAGAAAATTAAGCGTTTTTGAAAGTATATTACGTTTATTTATCAAGAGATTTTCTGATTACTGAGTTATCTCTTAATACATATCGTTATTATTAGCAGCAATGGCTAGCTACGATGCATGAGTCAAGAGATTCAATTTAATGCAGGGCTTGAGGAGGAATAAAATGAACTATGGCCCTTTTACCAAAAAAAACTAAACAAATTAATAAATATATCTTAGTAAGCAACCAACAATACAAACAGTCTATCGACAGTTTCCTAATCCCGTAATAAGCAGTTCATGTCGAACGCATCTCTATCAAAGCGGACCTGCTTTCTTAACCTGACAAAGGGTAAATAAATAAGGAACTACCTTCACTAAGGGTAGCTCGATCAAGTCTAAGTTAAGATCCGGGAACAAAAGTGGCCATCATACTCGACAAGCACAGGGTCCGTTGAACAGGGACCGATCTTCAGTACAGATATTTTTGGAAAAATCACGGTCGAGAAAAGATCTAGTAACACAATAAGGTACACAGCAGTTCGTAACTCCGCCTCAATACGGTATCTCTAAAGTTCACACTTCGACCACGATACCAAGCTAAGGAAGGTAAAATATTGACGACGGTACGGTACTAAGGAGTATACAGTTCGACAGAGTATTGACAGTACTCTAAAAAACATTCCGAACCTCAAAAATTAAACTTCCTTAACCTCAAAAGATGAGCTCGCCTAACCTCAAAAGATAAACAATTGTGATACTATCATGATACTATAGACGTATCTGTGTGCCTCGAACGCTTCGTCAAGGCTTTTTTGCGTCCTTCGTCCTTACGTCCTCCCAAGCGCTACCGGCCAGCATATTAGCAAATTCTTAATCACGTGACCTCTCCCTCTTTGAATTTTCAGGCATTGAGTACTGATACCGAATAAGATAGACCATCTGACAGGAACTTAAGACAGAAATGTATTAATGTACTATTAACTAAAAGTATAATCACTATATTGCGCCTTCCCTCATTACCTCACTTTGAAGTTTAATGGGGAACTCAAATGAAAACTATTATCTTAGATGTAATAATACATAATTTTTTAATTAATTGAGATATACAGCTGAGGACAAATTTAGATTTAAAATATAAAGAAATGGCGCCAACGTGGCGAGTCGGTTTTTGGAACCGAATTAATGTAAAAATATCACAAGTACTTCCACCCTGAAAGTGCCTCCTTAAATGTACCCTTCATAAGTATTTCTTGTACGGTTGTACGGTTCGAAATAGTTTTGGTGAAATATACTAAAGTCGTTTTTAACATCAAGAAGCGAACGTGTACCTAACGACATTACGGCTTCTATAAAAACAGTTTTCTTTTCCCTCTGGTTTTATGTGCTATGGTATACGTTATGTTAATTAACCTATTGTCGCGATGCTGCCACCAATTAGCGAAAATAGGTCGCCGTCCAAGCTAATTCAGCCCCGAGGCGACCTTAAACCGAAGGACGGCACGTGACGCGCAGGTAAACTTCAGGCACGTTCTTAAAACAAACGAAAAGTATTTAAACGGATCGATTAGATCGATCCGCAGCAATCAATCAATCAGTCTGCTAGTATCGCTGTCACGCTGCCCGTCCGTCCCTCGACATGACGCTAATTGGAGGAGCCTCGCACCTGCTGCCCTTCGTCACATCCAAGTAAGCAACCACCTCCCTTTAACCTCTTATCTCTTCAGGTATTTGCTTATTCTATGTCTCTGATGATCTCTCCCCTGTTAGACTAGTGCCCAAATAAACATTTTGTCCATGGCGTCATGGTCTTTTAGCATCTCCACCTAAGCTACACCCCCAACCCTAGCACTCCCTTTGGGCTCTAGGCCCTCAGGCGTGTGACACTATTATTCAGCAATTAATTCCTAACTGTCTGCTCGAAAAAACTGATTAACTTTTGTTTAGTAAATTTGTTCGTTGCACAAAATGTGCAATTATGTTTTAGAGCATAAATTCATATAGTTGTTGATTGGCATGTATGGAATTATATTACTATGGATATAAATTGATAGAATTCAATTCTTCAAACAATACAAAGAGAGAAATGCCGCAAGACGCACTTCAAATTTAGATGTTTCTAAATTTGCCTTCAAAAGATGTGTTCTCCAAGCTTGTAGCGTTATCGAATCATGAGACGTTTCATTCAAAAACAATTAGTCTTGAACCTCCAACGTGTAATTCTACCTAGTAGGCGAGTCTATGTACTTACTCTAATAACTTTAGAAATTATGTAGTATTTAAATTCCGAGTATTTACATCAAAATTTAGGAAGTAACTGAACAAGAAATGAATATTAAAGTACGTAGTCGAGGGAAGAGAAACAGAGACGGAGAAATAGAGCTAGGGAGGGAGAGTGAGTAAATTTCTCCGAGCGAAATATATTTAAGTTTCTATTTGCTCGCCTATTTCTAGCTTTCCCAGTGCATACGACGATAAAGTAGCGCGAACTCACTCCCTCATTTTCCATTTATCGGCGTCTCTTTTGGCTCCGTGCGTCGCGGCGCTGATAGGACCTCGCCGTTACGACTCCATATTGTGACTCCAATTTAAGCGCTCTCATTCCTCGCTCTATCTTTTTTCCGATTGATAAGAGCAATCTCGTCGACTTTATAACTATCGCCTCGAACAATAATTACATCGTTTTGTTTGCCAGGCGGGCGAGTACTGCACTTGTTTTAACGAAACAGACGGTAATTAGTAGGTATAAATAAAGACAGTCCGTTTGATCCCGCCAGATTCACGGCAATTAAGGGAGACGAGGTTTTTGAAAACTACAAAGCGGTACGTTAAACTCCGGTGTAAGCGTAAGATACATAAATTTATTTTCTGCTTGAAAAGTGATGGTTTCAGAGCGTCGATGTCCCAGCTCCTTTCGGAGTTTAAGTAAGGGGTCGTCTGGATACAAATTTTCCAGTTCATTTTGATATCATTAAAAGTCCAATTATCCAAATTTCACGACAAGTGATTTCGTTTGGTGGGATCATTATCAAGGCCACCCAAATAATTCCTTAAGGAAAACAATTTTCACGGGATGTAATCATGCGAAACAACATAATTGGCGAGTTTCTCAGTTTGCCGCATGACTGCGAATTTGTATCCAACAAAGATGTGCATTCGCGACTATGGCAGGAAGAAATTGTTATAGTAGTAAAATTGCAGGTCCTAATGTTTATTTTATACGTAGTGCTTCAACCATTAAACTAATTACAATTTTATTATAATGCTGTTATATTTATAATACACAAGCCGTACCCGGCATGCGTTGCAATGCCACGTAAAGTTTAAAAAAAGACAGATAAATAAAAATTATAGATGACCAGGTGAACTTCGTATCACCTACATATATTTTTGAAAAATATGGTCAAAACGTAATACAAAATTTTTATCTGCAATAAATTAAATGCAACACAGTTATACACATAATCAATTTAAGGCTTTCTGACCTACTATATTTTCCGTCTTTTTTTGCGGTGCGTAAATTTATAAAGATAATGGTTTTACGACTCGCGAACACGCGACGTATAATTGTCCATGCGCGAAACCGGGAAACTCCAAGTTTATTCCGCAAACTGTCCTTGTATTAGCAATTGTATATTATCTTTTTAAATTTTTAATGAATAATTTATCAAAAACTACCCTGAAAGTAGGTATGAAATTTTCCTGTACAATATGCGTTGAACCAAACGACGTCATTTGAAATTAATTATTATATTTTTGTATGTTAGCCAAGAAATGTTTAGTTATTTCCCACCACAGAAACTAATGAGCATAATAGATCTGGTGGTGGGAACCACCAACGGTGAATCCAGTAGATTGACCGCTGTATTTTAACGCTTTACAATATTGACAAATGATTGTCATTTCTCCAATCGTTATGGATTGGTCGACACACCCAATAATCTATTTCCGGGTCGTAATGGAATGCTACTCGTTCCAGGTTTACAGGAACACTGCGTCTGCTGAATACGCTCTATTTCATTGTATCTTGAAGTGCGCTCCATGTGTTGGATATTTGTTGCTCGTAGTACGTGTGACCATCTTGGTGTTGATTCTGCCATGTCTTCTTCAGCTTGTCTAACTAGTTTTTTGTTTGTTTGTTATTTTTACCTTTAGTTTGATTCGTCGGTAATTCTGTTTGGTCTGTTGTTTGGGTTTCTTCACTTCCGGTTTTGGGTCTTGTATTTGTACCTCATAGACTTGTTTCTTGGGTATTTTATATTCCTCGTGTGACGTCAGGTACAGCCGAATTTTCTTGTAGTTTTCCTCCATTCTTTTGAAATAGTGTGATTTTATATAATTGTGCTGATCGCCAAACCCAAGTTCATGGAACGCCTCGTTGTTCCATTGGGCTTTCCCCCATAGTGCTTCTAGGCGATCAATCTTTTTTGGAGGTATTCCTTGGTTTTTCTTGCACTTCCGTCTTTCTTGCAATTGTTATGTAGTTATATGATTTCTTGGGTTATTTTTTCTTGTTCTTGAATTAATTCATCTGCTTGTCTTGTCGTATCTTGTCGTAGTTGAAGTTGTGAACTTTGTAAATTAGTTTTCCGGAAAAAGTGGTTGTGACTTACTCAGGACATTGCTTATATTCTTGACTTTTTGCCGTTGTGCTGACGTCGAAGTTCTTGAAGTTTTGGAGTGGTAATCACTGGCGCCTTTTCCTCCGGCTGCAGTGTTTGGATGTGTCCGTCGTTTCGAATTTGTAGAATTTGTAGACTCGGTGTCCTGGTGAAGTTGCTTTGACTTACTCAGGACTCTTCTTACTTACTTGATTTCCCGCGTTTGTGTTGTCGTCGAAGTTCTTGAAGTTATTAAAGTTGAAATCACTGGCGGTTTTTCTTCCGGCTGCAGTGACTCGATGCGTCCGTTTTTTTCGAAATTGTTGAATTTGTAGACTCGGTGTTCTGTCGATCTAAATGCTGTTGTGTTTGATTTGCCCTAACTCGTTCCATTCTAAGCCTTTCTACTTCATAATTATTCACTCATGAACGCAATTCTCTCATACCAATACGAATGTATTATCTGCCTCTCGCTGGTCGTCAGTGCGATTTGCACGTGAGGTAGCTCGTAGCACATTTCAATTACTCCGACGTCCGACGACCTAAATCAGATCGTTTTCTCCCTGGCATTTTAAAATAAATAAAGTTTTCGCGCACTGACAAACTGATAACAGAATTTGACAACCAACTGACAGTATGATTGGTTGCCTTGGCGATTTGTCCCCAAAATTACAAAACGTACCTTTTTCAGTATTTCAGTCACTTAGTATTAATGTTTCTTACCGAAAAACCTTCCCTGAACCTCCACAAATATTTCAAGATCAAAATTAGCAAAATCCGTCCAGCCGTTCTCGAGTTCAAGCCCAGACAAACGAACAGCATTTCATTTATATATATATAGAGATAATTGAAAAGAGATGAAATTATTTCCAATATTATATTGCTAAATAAGAAGAAAATACAGTATTATCTTGAAATAGTTACAAAGCATAAAATTGTGAACAAATAAAAAAATGAATATATAAATATTAAACTATTAAATATTTTTATATCAAATTTTAATTCTATCGCCATGTTCTAGTTTATCACTCAAATCTGGCATTATTATTTACTTGCTAGTTAATGCTAATAGAATCTATTACTTTATGGTATGTTTCGTATATCTTTCCAATCTTTCTCATATTTTTATTTGGCAAAATTATTAATTATTTGATCGATCACACTTGAGGATTATACACAAAACAATAAATTTTTGTTAAAATAAACTAAATCCAAAAGTTAGTACGACTACTTTCCAAATGAATTGTACCGTAGTTACGAGCTGAATTGATAGTATAAAATTTCATTTGGTGTCTAAATCTTAAAATAGATATACGAATAATTAATAGACATTTTCCTAGGGTTATGCCTGGGTTAGGTTAGGTTAATTTTGGTTAAATTGATGGGGTTATTTTGGGTATCCCAGGAAAACAATAAACTGGAGCTTATAAAATTCCCACCTCATTTGGGGAAAATTTGGTTAACTTTTTCTTATTGTATCCACTTACCTTACAATCCAAACAGAAAGATCAATTTCACGTTCAGTTAAATATGTTTGATAGCTTAGTAGCATAGTATAATATAGTACGAGGACAGTAGTTTAGAGTGCTCTGGTCATATTCTCTTGTACTGAACTAATTTCTTGAAGTCTTGGTTCGTGTAGTGAATGATCCACAAGGCGTAAATCTGTAGATTGCTTTTAAGGTAAAGATGAGGCTAGCATAGTTCTGCCTAAGAGTTGGATCTTGTGGAGTTGTGGCATAACCAGAATTACAGCACCTTGGTTAAATGAATATAACTAAAGAGTATACTGGTCTATTGCAATAATTCGGTAGCTTTTATACAGGCTTTTGTGATTTATATCATACCACTGAACAAAGTGTGAAAGGTCTCTATAGAGAGTGGACTGTATAGATCTCTCTCGTAGCTCGTGGGTGGCTGCGGAGATGCATCTTGTCTCCAGGTTGTAAGGCTGAAGATGGCCTCGTAGGTTGGACATCAGGGCGTGATGTGATCTATTGAAGTCTTGAAGTTGAAGTTCTAGTAGAATGGAGAGAGCGCGTAACGTGCTCTCCGGGTTGAATCTGAGGGCGTAACGTTCAGATCCGGGATTGAAGTTCTTGAAGTGTGGAGAGAGGGCGTAACGTGCTCTCCGGGTTTGATGATCTTGAAGTTAGAAGTTCTCGTAGTTTGAAGATCTCGTAGAACTCTCAGGGCGTAACGTGAGAGCTTGTAGGTTGGGGTGACGTAAATCAAGACCAACAACACACGTCGCTTTGAGCATACTACGTATACTAATTTATTGTCCCAAATTTCAGAGCTTTTATACATCTTATTTTACATTGGCTAAATGAGATATTATTTGTTTTGTTACCTTGCACCAGACTGACCTTCTCGAGAAGCGCTTGTTATCACGTTTCCTAGACGTTGTATTATGATTAGTCAGCTGAATGAACTTGACCGCCTCACGTTCGATTGTAGTTGTTTTCCTCTAGTAACGTGAAACGATCGCTAGTGTTATTGATTCGTGTGCGAAAGTTAAAACAATCTAATAATGTTTTGCACACCTATCCTCGCTCTTAATTATGAATTATTTTTCTGTTTTGTAAAACAACGCGTATTAATTTCATTGATTAAATTCTGTAAAAAGTTCACTAAATTCAGTTACAATAAATTATGATTTCTTCACCTAAAATTTCCTTAAATAGTGTTGACGCTAGCGTCAACACCACTGTTACTATACTCTTTGACTTGTTTAAATTTTGATGGTGAAGGTTCTAATTACCTAACAACGTCTTCTAATCTCTTATTTTAGTTTAAATGACTATCATAAGTCATGTCACCGATAAGTTTTTACTGTAAAATCTTAAATTGTTACATTTACATAAACAATCCTTATTGTAGTTATAAACAAATATTGATATTTTCACGTTCGGTCAAGCGGTAATATTGTTCCGATTATTAATTTATCAAAACGAAATATGTTCAATTTGTAAATTGTAGTGGCCCAGATTAACGACTAATTGATACTAGACTAAATGTTCCCTAAGTACTGCCAAATTAAATCTGATAAAAAAATCTAATAAGATCAGAACATTGAGGTGTGCGTGAAATAATGTTGAGGTGTATTTCAAGTCCGACCATTAAAATGCTAGCTCTTGGAGAAAACAAAACTAAATACACCATAGGAATGTCGAAAGTAGGATATAAATGAAATAAATAAGGCATTAGTAGCAATGCCAGGACAATTAGAAGCAGCGTCCGTATATTCACTAAATTACATCAAATAGTTACGAAAATGAAAGCAATTCCTATTGAATATTTCATTGGTATCAACGATCTTGTCTTCAAAGTCTGGATCCATAATGGATCTTTATCCACCAGGTGCTGCACTTCACCTCATTTCCCATGAAATTAACTGCCCGTATAATTAATTAGAGAAACTTGTGACTCTCAGAGTCGAGCACTTCGAGAACTTTCTAATGCATTTAAATCGTTCATTCGTCGGAAGTTCCCGTGAACTTTACGAGGCTCGCCCCCATAACGAAAACACGACGTAAAATATTAATGACATAACCAATCGACGTAATAGAATTCATTAACAATGGGATAACCAGAGATTAGCGCTAAGGATTTTGGAAACTTCAGAATTCCACTAAATTACCGCAATCGTTGTACGAAAAGTTGTTATGTTCACGATATGTTTCATAAAAGGGCAGACGTTTCCACAGGAATTTTTCTTCGAATTACAAAAATTCCTCTCTGTTGTGTTTAAAATCTTTCATGTCGCGTGGACACGATGCACACGTATTATCCCAGTCATTCCCATAGAGACATAACTCCAAGCTTTTCCGGTATTTCACGTTGAACGCAGTCACAAAGAAATAAAGCTGCTTCTTTTACAGTCTTATTGACCATAATACCTTCCTTAGTAGTAGATACGGAAGAATGACGCTCCGGTCTGGCGGTGGCATTTACGCCGGAAATCGGGAGCGAAATAAATCTCCGTGGGAGGAGTTGAAGAGTGAGTATAGTCCAAGGAATCTAAACAACAATTTAAACAGATAAACACTTAATTTGGTCGCATTAAAGGAGGAAATCGTATTTGAATCCATCTTAAGATGAGGTTAATATGTAAATCATTCGATGATTTTTAGATTGGGAATAAGTCTAGAACCGTAAGGATGTTTATAATAGAGATTTTCTCGACGGTTTTTTGAGGTATTTGTATCAAGATATTCGAAAATTCAAAAATAAAGTTGTTTTCATAAACATAATTAATTTTTTAATACAATGACTGAACTACATATCTTATTAAAATTCTCTTGAAAACTAAAGCATATCTTTGAATTTCAGATGAAAACTTGTCGAGTTAATAATTGAACAAATCAATTACTGTTTTGATGAATTTATTGTTGATATTTGTGTGATCCTAGGATATTTTTTAAAATGATGTTCAAAAGTGTTAACCGAGTACTTCAAAGCACTAATTCATGAAATTGTAATTGTATTTTTGTGTTATCAGTAATTGATAAATATTAATTTGAAAGGAATTAATCATTTTGAATTTCACTAAATTTACTAATACTTTATAATTACAAATATATAATACTAATATATACAAAACTATAGTCTGTCAAAATAACCCGTGGAGTAATAAAACGATTATTTCGCCGGTAACCAGAGGCGTTCTTATAGAAATGAACGGAAATTAATAAATGAGTTATAATCGTATATGTAATGAAAAGTTTGCTTAAAACCGTTATTATTGTTTTAATAAAAGGTATTCATTACGACCGCGAATATTATCAACTCAGAAACGCTTCCATTTTTACCTGATTTGTTGTTAACTTGTCATTATGTTATAATATCGGAACTCGGTATTTATTTATAATATTTTATGGTAATATTTTTTATATCTCCTATTTATAACGATGTGTTGGATTTTTGACTTCTATCTTGCAAATTTGTCGATTCAGATATTGGTGATCAAATCTTGTAGTTTCATTAATTCATTCATTCATTTTTTTATATTATTATGTATGGAGAGATTTTTGTATGTGCTTACTATTTTGTGAAATGTGAAAACTCACATTACATAAAAATTTCAGTTACTTTCACAACCAAATACTATCAACTTGTTTATAGCTACATTGATTAATACACACTCATTGATTCTACTAATGTTCCGTCACTAACGTCACTAATGTTAATTTTGTTAGAGCAGGAAGTGACTGTGAAAAGTCAGAATAAATATTTTTTACGCAATAAATATCTTTACTTGTTATGTTTCCAAAGTTTGGTTTCCAAATTATTCCAAGAAGAGACCACAACGGATATTGTCATCTCGGCAATTCTAGGTAAATTAAGGGAACTGCAGCTGCAAATGCTTGCGATAACATCTCGGGTGTTTATGTAAATAACATCGGCCCATTTATTTCATTTAAAATCTGTAATCAGTCATAATTGCCTAGACGTACAAGTGTGTGTAATTAGACAGGGACACTTTGAATTTCAAAATAAAAACCTGAGTTTACCAGGAAACCATCAGTCCTGTGTGTTCATTGTGGTATTTTTAAACTACGGAGATACGTTTTGGAGTATGGAGAATATACCGGGACCATCGAAACTCCCAAAATTAGCTCCATTCTTAGTTAATGAGAAAGTTTTAATTTTGAAGTGTTTCGATTGCATCAAGAATCAAAATTCCGATGCGAGTGTGGACACACACAATTTTTCCAGTTACAGACATTGCGTATTTACTCATTTTCCTGATCGTACGCCAGAGAGTAAGTATTCCCTGTATGTTTACAATAGTCAGATGTACAATATTCGCACGTGATTCGGGTGAGTCACTCAAAATACAAAGCGATTCCGTAAGACAGCGTGCAAGACATTATAAATAGCCCAGTTTATAGAGAGAAAAATAAGCTATTTTGGTAATTAAAATTCAACAGCAAACTGACTAAACAGCTTTGTTTTAAATGGATCAGATATGATAAAAACACAAAATACATCCAAATTTTAGCTTTTTCTTTTTTGTTAAACAATTAAAACTATTAAAAATAGGCCATTTTTTCGTTTTTTCAACATA
The DNA here is from genome assembly GCA_946251905.1 of Cryptocephalus moraei. Taxonomy (NCBI): domain Eukaryota; kingdom Metazoa; phylum Arthropoda; class Insecta; order Coleoptera; family Chrysomelidae; genus Cryptocephalus; species Cryptocephalus moraei. The sequence goes on along the minus strand of OX276458.1, from coordinate 23,888,876 downwards.
ACGTGACAATTATTATTGGAAACGCAATACGTTGCACAGAAGAACTGTAGAGGATTACAAAACCTACAAAATGTGGGCTTCTAGAAGGTGATTGGTGCATTTTTTTTTACCGAGAAAAGCTGGAAAATCCGTTAAAATGAACCTTTTTCCAAAAATTTATAACTTGGGCCGTTTTGAAGCTGAAGTGCTAGTTTTTGGTACAATGCTCGATTATAACGTGCACTTTAAGCATGCAAAAGTTGGATGCTGTCCGATGAGTAGTTTTTGCACAATTGCAGTTTTAACAATTAACAGCGATATTTTACCAACTTTAGCGTATTAACTGAGATTGACCGATTTTAATTTAGTAAACGGATTTTGAAAGAGGACATCAATATCTACAACATGGCTATATTCGATTTTCATATATGTTTGGAGAAAAGTGCGAAATACGTCCCCGAATATTGCGCTAAACGTCCACTTTTACATTTCGAGGTCTGTGGTGGGGGAGAGAGATACAGGTGCGTGCTGGTGAACAGAGTGAACAGGCGCCAGGCGCTCGCTCGCTACTCGCTACGCTCTAGACTCCAGACATGTAAACAACGGTTAATACGTTTTACACGTTACTTTCTTCTTGATTTGTTATTGATAATTTTGAGTGCAATTGTATTATTGCAAAGCAAAGTTATTCACTAATCATATAATTATGGATCCTACAACGATCCTAAAAATCTGGAACAAATTCATTATCTCGCTAAATAAAATTATTTCAGGAAAATCCTCGGACAGGCCAATTTCTGTTTTTTTTTTATTTTTTCCTTTAAATGTGATATATGAGTAACAGGTTAAAAAAGTAAAAATAATAGTAAAATAATCCTTATATTTTGTAACTTTCCGTTTTTATCCATAGGCATGAAATTATATTTCGTAAGACAGTTTTAATTAAGTATTTAATTTATTTAATGAAATTACTATAATTAAGTATGACTGTATAGTGACGGTTCTTAATTTGTATTTTTAAGTTTAATCTCAAACAGTAATTAACTAGAAAGAAATAACACGTGTGTAATCGTTTATCGTAAACATGTAATTAACTGTGATTTTATGTGTGTTCCGCTCCCTAGTGAATATATACCAATCCATACACTAAACAATAAAAATAAAAATATACATGTCAATAAATTATTAAAAGATCAATTTGCAGTAGATAAGCAATAACAGAAGAAGTAGGTACGCGTGGAGTGTAGCGAGCGAGCCCATACTTCACCAGCACGCACCACACTGTAATCCTCTCTTCTGCTGCTTGAAGCCCCCACCACAGACCGCGAAATGCAAAAGTGCACGTTTAGCGCAATGTTCGGGTACGTTTTTCACACTTTTCTCGAAACATATATGAAAATCGAAGATAGCCAAGTTATAGATATTGATGTCCTCTTTCAAAATCTGTTTACTAAATTAAAATCGGTCAATCTCAGTTAATACGTCAAAGTTGGTAAAATCTCGCTGTTAATTGTTAAAACTGCAATTGTGCAAAAACTACTCATCTGACAGCATCCAACTTTTGCATGCTTAAAGTGCACGTTATAATCGAGCATTATACCAAAAACTAGCACTTCATCTTCAAAACGGGCTAAGTTATAAATTTTTGGAGAAAGGTTCATTTTAACGGATTTTCCTGCTTTTCTCGGTAAAAAATGCACCAATCACCTTCTAGAAGCCCACATTTTGTAGGTTTTGTAATCCTCTACAGTTCTTCTGTGCAACGTATTGCGTTTCCATCAATAATTTTCACGTTATGTTTGAAAAAACGAAAAATTGGCCTATTTTTAATAGTTTTTATTGTTTAAAAAAAGCAAAAGCTAAAATTTGGATGTATTTTATGTTTTTATCATCTCTGATCCATTTCAAACAAAGCTGTTTAGTCAGTTTGCTGTTGAATTTTGGTTACCAAAAAAAGCTCTATAAACTGGTCTAAAAACTCCCAAAATTTAGAGGATGCCCCTTGTATGGGTTTTGCATTTATAATGAGATTTTATTACTCCATGGGTTAGTGACAAAGATTAATTAGGTGAATTTCTATTGTAACGTATTAAGTGAAGGGCGATCTCTTAAGTAGAGACTCACGTCGAGATTAAATCCTAGTTATGCCATATTTGGTACATACTCACCTTCCCAGTTTACAGCTGTTATAGAAATATGTATATCGATTTAAACTAATAAATTACTTCATAGGTATCCCAAATTAATAATTCTCGTCGACATCGGTATCAGGAATCTCAGATAGAAATATTCCTTATACTGAAGTAATTAAATGAATCAGGCTAATGTCGAAAATTCGTATACGCAATATACTTTATTGTCAAACCTTATACTTGTACATCGAACACTAGCAATGGGCTTCGAATATAATCGTTATTATAATAAATTTTTACAATATTTTAAATAGAACTTCGTTGACCAAAACACGTTACTTATTTGGTTAGCTTAAACGGCCTCATATAATTCACTAAAACATGACTCGAAATACTATATAAATAGGTCAAATTAACTTTGCCTTTGGTAAACATCACCTAAATTGTTAGTTGGGCAATAATGTAGAGGTCCCTAGCCGTTAATTCCAGTTAGGGTTGGTGAACGGACATTTAAATAAACCGATGCTCCAAAGGAGAAATTGCTAGATTTTTCAAGTTATATAAGCTGAAGCTACTGTTACTCCTATGAAACAACTGTAGAATACTTTCTATGGCGTAAAATCTTATTGCTAGCAACAATATGTTCCCACTTTTATTGGATCTCCCCTAACAATTTGACAGTCTTTCAATAGATTTTAAAAGTATTTAGTCACCTAAACGATACTGGTTATATATTCGTTTTTGTATATGGCAATAATGCGGCCACTACTTCTTTCCTTAAGCGAAACCAATAAAATAAATCCTAACTTAGCTTAACTAGTTATCTAATGTTTCAATTCAGTTTTATAAATTTCGATTTCCAGTTAGTTATTCGTCAAATCCGTGGTTAAAACTAATGAAAACTGGGGAAAAAACAACTGTCGTCCATTGTTAGGAGTGTAGAGGTGTAAAATGTAAAACATTACCAGTGTGGAGGTTGAAAAGTAACCTTCAGGTAACAGTACCAAAAAGTGCTTAAATTATGTTAGGTAAAGCTACACCCTTCTTAATATTTAAAGTTGTCTAACGGTCTATTACGAAAACGAACATTACCAAGTTAACTTGTATTATATGGAATATCATTTGCGCCATTAGGTGATACTAATATTGAAATATTATGTGATCCTAAATCAACACTGTAGACCAAGCTCATCATTTCGAATAAAATTTATTTCCCTGCGTACGTCTAATGAAGGATGTTCAGATCGGAACACTCCTAACATCTCGAGAAGTACGAGGTGCAATTGCAATTAGTAAAGGTGAGAGACAGCTATTGGGAATATTCTGTCAGAGTCAAATATACATACGACTAGTAATTACGGAAAACGCGTGGAGCAATTTATTTGATGTGGGGTCGTGTGTGGTTACATTGCAGTTTCGCCGGTTATGAATGGTTCGCAGAAACGTCGCGTCACAATTAGTCGCCCGTACGCGTCCGTTAAATAATCAAGCGTTACTATTTTGTTGAATTGCGAACCGGTAGCCTGGTTTCAATTGATAGCGTCAGAGGGTTAAAACGACATTAACTTATTCAATCAAAATAATAGGCACAGTTGCGCCGCAGATCGAATCGGGTCTCTATTAATTGGCGATTTTATCACGGAAACCGATGTTAATGATTACTGAAGCAATCCAATATGATACCCGCCATGTTTTTTTAGAAAATGGTCAATTTCCTAAATTGTCATATAACAAACGATTGATTGCATACGAATTACACACGAAAATCGACCTTTGATAGGCCTTCTATGAAAAATTAAAAAGGCCCCAAAAACGATTTCAATTTTTGTCTTTTTTGCCTAAACAGAAAAGTGATCGGCCAATGTGTTCTTACAATATCTCTAAACTCTAACGTCAAAGAGAACACCTGCGAAAATGACCAACGTGGCAGAACGCAATATAGAGAGGTCATTACTCGGATTACCTTTGAGGGTCCATATTACAAATTGGGACCTATAATGGAGAACTGTGACCCATCAAAATGGAATTGGGGCAGACATTAACCAGAAAGGGAGCAAAGAGCTTGTTGGAATGGAGCTGGGAAGCGAAATCCAGGAAGGCTAGTTGTATTGACGACCTAGCAAGAAACGAAAAAAGTGGATCCAGGCAGTTCGGGACATAAACCATGGAAAGCTCTGTGTGAAGCCTCCGTGCAATAGTGACTATTTTGGTAAGCGCAAGTGATATAAATCTTTTGAGTTTTCGTTGTGTCCTTAATTGTTTCATAAGGTTTACAGCAAGGCTGCGTGGATGACAATTTAACCTTTTTGAATATTTTCAAGTACCGGAGCAGTATATGAGACGTGTCATTAAACTGTGAGCAATAAAATAATTACTCCACATCAATTTGTTAGAGAAATTCATTAAAACATTATTCTTCCTTCGGACAACCTTCGGTCATTATGATTATTCAGATTGTTTCATAAGTTAGCGGCGAGTAAGTGAAATATGATGTAACCGCCAAAATAATAAAGTCAACAGTTTTTCGCTGATAAATACACGACTAGATTAATAATCGGATTACACGTTAATTGGTTTAACTTGCTCCACGCTTTGATAAAGCACATTAATCAACATGTATTGAGAACATCGCTACTGCCCTGTTGTGACGATTCACCTCGCTTACACCCTCCGACTTATACAAGCTATGTTGCCTTTTGTCTTTTTTGGCTCTTTCTGCAGTTAATTTGCATTCTTGTGATATTTCCTCATATAACTCACTCTTTCCTCTGCTCTAGTTATGGTTTTCAATATTAAAGTCACTTAGCTCATCCTGTTACCAATTTAGAGGGGGCTAAATAAATGTTTTTTGTTTCTTTATTCCGTTTGTTCTACCCTATTTTCTATTTTCTATTTTTCTATTTACAACCCCCAAACAGCCATGCACCCTTAAGAGCTCATTTTACGGGATAGTTTTGCTTTTCAGGATTCATTGCTTTAATGTGCCGATCAAGTGCTTTTAAGCAATTTTAATGCTAAAATCTTGATTTTTTTTTTACTTCTGACCACCCATTGGAAAAATGGATTATCCTATATCATTTGTCCACATTACTTTGTTTTTTACTAGTTTTTTGATTAATTGGATAAGTCGTTTTACACAATTTTGTTTCAGTACCGTTCATAAGATAATTTTTCTTGAAATAAAATCTGTGAAATATATTTCGCTTCAACTATAACCGTTTTTTAAAAATCTGTATTAACAACACAGTATTAATGCGCCGTTATTAAAGCAACAGGTTAGTTTATCACAAACCGCCATCGAGAAATATTTCCTCAAGAAAAAAATAAATCTTTTTCAGCTGGATGGGTATGTATTGTAGCAAAGGCGTTTTAAAAATTGAAGTTAGTTTTTCATCAACGAATAGAATTTAAAGTAATGTTTTTCTGTTCGACTTATATTGCTTGGAACCAAAGGAAAACACCAAGTCTTGACCAACTGCTTTATTGAAGATGAGCGATCGGTTTCGGCTTCATAGAAGCCATCTTCAGGCTCGCACTACATGAATGAGGAGAATTGGGAAACCGAAGGTAAGTACCTTACAAAGCAATACTCACAACAAGTTGTTTTGTTTTAGGGCTCCTGTTGTTCGAAATGTGCGGCGTCACACATACAAAACAAATACGTTGACATATACAGTTAAAATAAATAAAACTTAGATATTAACACACATCGAACAAGATTAAATATATAAAGTTCATTTAGGACGTGGATCAAGCCCTAAAGGCGTGAGCTTCCTCATACTTGAGAGGTTGGGAAGTAACTACGGGCGTGTTCGCTCTTCGAGGATTAAGTTTTTGCCCCCCTTGACCTTCTAGAAAGATCTCAAACGTCGGACCGGCTAAAGGAGGGACAATTAAAGAAGACATGCGCAAAATTTAAAATTGGCGGGCGTAGGTAGAAAACACAGAAACAAGCTTATTCACAGGTTAAATAGAAAGTGACTCAAGAGTCTCTAGGACGTTCAACCTCACACCCTTATTACAAAGGTGTAAAAATTGTACATCCACTTTGAAATCGCAGGTATGGTTTTCTAATAGTAAGTGATTAGCGAATTGTGACTGCTTAACAACAACCCCTTGATCCTTGTAATTAATAAATTGCCAAGAGGTAGGCTTGGCTATGGGCAGTTGTTTGTCTCCATTCCTAGCAGAAGTTTTCATGTTTAACCTAGAAAAGAACTTCATTAACTCACTGGATTCCTTTAATATCATTTTTTACTACCGGTACGTAGACGATTGCCTACTCCTTTTTGAAGGTTGTGGACAGTTTCTGCTCCTTCATTAATACTCTACATCCGAGGATTCGTTTCACAGCCGAGATAAAGGTCAACAACCGTCTACCATTCTTGGACATTCTTCTCATCAAGGATGTTCAGAAAAACAAACTGGAGTTTGAGGTATACAGGAAACCCTCTGCTACGGATGGTATTATTCCGTATGACTCGTTCCATCCCTGGTCACATAAGGCAGCAGCTTTCAACTTCCTTTTTCATAGAGCCTTCTCTCTGGACCTCTCGGATGAGTCCTTCCAAAAAGGTCATTAAACAGATAGGGATTAATAACAACTATCCGATTGAAGTTATCGATAAACTTTATTTCAAGCACTTCCTTATACATGTCATATCCAACAAGCATCTCCCATATCAATCAAAGGAGAAAGACAATTTACAGGTCATTATCTTTCTTCGGGAGAATTTCTATAAAACTCGGTAAAATCCTGGCTGAACATGGCATCACAATCTCGTACAGAACGGTTAACAACTCCGGGAAGTTTCTTGTAAATTCGAAAGATAAAAGAGAGGTGTGGATAGAATCGGGTGTTTATCGTTTAAACTGTGGAGATTGTGATGCGATTTACATAGGCCAAACTGGACGTTCTTTCTCTACTCGTGTAAAAGAACATTAGAGGCAATTTATTAATTACAAGGCTCAAGGGGTTGTTGTTACGCAGTCACAATTCACTAATCACTTATTATTAGAACACCATACCTGCGATTTCAAGGAGGATGTACAATTTCTACACCTTTGTATTAAGGGTGTGAGATTGAACGTCCTAGTGACTCTTGAGTCACTTTCTATTTAACCTGTGAATAAGCTTGTTTCTGTGTTTTCTACCTACGCCCGCCAATTTTAAATTTTGCGCATGTCTTCTATAATTGCCCCTCCTTTAGCCGGTCCGACGTTTGAGATCTTTCTAGAAGGTCAAGGGGGGCAAAAAATTAATCCTCGAAGAGCGAACACGCCCGTAGTTACTTCCCAACCTCTCAAGTATGAGGAAGCTCACGCCTTTAGGGCTTGATCCACGTCCTAAATGAACTTTATATAGTTAATCTTGTTCGATGTGTGTTAATATCTAAGTTTTATTTATTTTAACTGTATGTCAACGTATTTGTTTTGTATGTGTGACGCCGCACATTTCGAACAACAGGAGCCCTAAAACAAAACAACTTGTTGTGAGTATTGCTTTGTAAGGTACTTACCTTCGGTTTCCTAATTCTCCTCATTCATGTAGTGCGAGCCTGAAGATGGCTTCTATGAAGCCGAAACCGGTCGCTCATTTTCAATAAAGCAGTTGGTTAAGACTTAATGTTTTCCTTTGGTAAAATTACCATGGCCAACTTTGAGAAGCTGGACAACCTTCGGTCGTATATTGCTTGGAGTTTAGTGGAACTAATACCAAACAGAATTGAATTAATAACAATATGCGTTTATTCCACAGTTTAAAATTTTTAATACAATTTTTAAATATTTCGAAATACCTGAATTTTGACGGGATTGAATCTATTCAATTCATAATTGAAAGTAGCTCAGCAAAGTAAAAGTGATTTATTTAACCCAAATATGTTGCACTACCATTAAGGATGTTTGGAAGAAACCCCGACACTTGCAATAGAACTTTGATTGAAAACTTGCCAATATCTTCATCAATGTTTATATCAATAACAACGATAGAATGTGTAGAACAATATATATGATAAAAGCAAAATTGAGTGCCATAGGTCTGAATTGGTTTGATAATAATTTTGTATATCAATAGTTCCATTATGTGGTGAAAGTTGAGATTGCCAATCCATTGCCCTTAAGGTATAATTTTATTTTGTTTTGTAATGATATGCTTTTCTCATATTACCCGTCTATCGCGATATTTTCTCCATTTTCATTTTGCTTGCGAAAAATTCTTTATTTTTAGCTCGAATGATCGCTTTTACATTGAACAATCGAACCGTGAGATTGAATTCTCTAATACCCCCTCCCCCCCCGCCAATAGTTTAACTTCATTAACAAGCAAGCACAAATCAATCAGAGATAGACAGATATAAAAAACATCCCGAAGGTTAACCTTGCAGACGCCATTGAAATGAATGAATATGTCACCATTTTTCCAACAGGACAAATGCGTTTGGATTGTGATGTGGCTGTAGGTGGTTTTTTTGGCTACGAAAATAAACTTTATAAGCAAACAACAAACAATGGGGGAGCGAACAGTTTTATTTAATTTCGAGAGAGACATTGTGTTGCGCGATAAAACAAGTCAAACAATAAATAACTCGTATGTACTCTGTACTTTTTTATTAAAAATGAATGATTCCCCTAAAAACGGTCAGTGACATACAAATAGATACATTCATAAATTTATGTTCAATACATATTAAATAACACATATGTACGTGGCCATTTAAAGTGTAATAATTTTTTTTAGACGAAGTATGAATGCAGGTTTTACAATTGCAAATGGCGTTATTAAATTTTAATTGTACACTGTATACTGCTATTATGCCACGTGCACAATTGCGTCAAACAAATTCTGGTTAATATTTTTATAGTTCTAAAATCAGTTTATTTTAATTAAAAATAACTTTAAAATAAATTAATTCGTTAACATTATAACTTTGAAATGTATTCTATATTCAAACTTAAGTTAAGGAGCAACGAAAAATTTTACAACAATAATTTTTCTTTCAATAAGTGTACATTTCAATCGACCGCTGATTCGTGATCCCGCTTTTGTGTTTTAAGATAACAATGGGATGACTAAATTGATTAAGTCCGTAGAGGTACACAGGCTTAAAATTTTTTATTCAATTTTGCCACATAAACTGACGTTTATTGACGTCAAATCGAACCTATAAAGTCATTGTTTATTTTGTTTATTTAGGCAGCGGATTAAAATGTTTTAATACGCTGCCTATTCAATTTTGCCGTACAAAGTGAAGTTTTATATGTTTAAAATTGTTTTCGTCGTTGTCAAGGTTGCGGCACTGAAGTTGTCATCTGTTAAATTTTCTCTTCAAAATTGGACTTACTCCGCTAAACGTCAGTTTATATATGGCAAAATTGAATAAAACGTTGTAATACACTCGCGGATACAATGAACGTTTAACTCGCGATATTAACGCGCTTTCGCCTGCGCCGCTCGCGCGTTTAACCCTATCACTCGTTAAACGTTCATTTTATCCGCTTGTATAATAAATAACTATTACTAGGTACATGTTATACTGACGTTGGAAGGAATACAATAAATAAATAAATAATCTATTGTTCCAGTGAAACTCCTGTTTACTTTTCGTTGTTCTGAACATAGAGCCGTAATAATTAAGCTACATCACACATTCTAATTCCGGACGAAAAGCTAATACATCCATCATTAATTGGCATTTACTACCGGAGCGAATACTCCCTTCCCGCACAAACGTTGCCTTCCCGACATTCCCACCGTTGTTCCCAAAAAAAATTTTACCCCACCCCTATCCTTCCCCCGGAATCGCAATCAACGTTTACGTGACAACAATTCCCGCGATCATTTACTCAACGGTGCACATTTCCCCGGCTTCCACCTGAATATACATACAAGGGTAGAAACTTATCCGGAATATTACCCTAAACTATCATCTCGAGTTGTATGGAATATTGAACGAACGCCATCGTTGAATTGGCCAATATGAATATTTCAAAGGAGAAACTGAATTTCAAGGGTCGGGATTTCGAAACATGCCGAAGGTAAATTCTACGTCTTGATAGAAAACGTGATGAGAGCCGCGTGTATGCTAATGCGGTTTGTGGTAGATACTCCTACTTGAGGATATTTATATCGAGAGCGATTGGATATGGATTGAAGTTTATTGGATTGTCGATTAAAAATGGTAATGTGGAGAAATAAGAGAAATAAGGGAAAACGTCTCTGATTTTAATAAATATTGCAGTGGTTTTCAGAGTTAAAATTGGTTAAACTACATCGTTATATTTCCGCGGTAATCTAAGAAAGTTGGGAGATATTTATTATCATTATCCGTAGCTAGCCTAGCCGGTTGAACTGAACACCGAATAAATATAATTGAAAAAATTAATTATACGAACTGGGTTTTAGATACATATTTATGAAGTGATGGCTGAATGAGTGTGATTTATAATTAATGCCCAAAATGCGAAGTTAGGATTATTTATATTATTTCCCATTATTCTACAACACAAAATATATTTCAATGAGAGTGAAGACTTTTCATTTGTTAATAAAACTGAAGTAAATAAAATCAAACTTTCCTATCGTGTAAATTTTAAATCTCTCCATTTTAAAACATAAAAAAGTGGTATCTTAATACTCCTTACGTATTACAATGTTTAAAACATTAATACACAGATACTGCTGGTAGATAATAAGTACGGTCACTTTAAGAAATAGTTTTCAAAAATGTTTAATTCATTACATCTATAAGTTCTATCAAAATATCAGAATCTGTCAATATTTAAAGAGTACCTAATAAAGTGACACTTAAGTCCATTTTTCTCAAAAACGTTTTTCAAATGAAAAGTTTAAGGACAGTATTCTTATTAATTCCAACAACACAGACGATATTTCATGGAAATGAATAAAGTCGTTTTAGAGAAAATTTAGACATTTTGATGAAAGTTGTGCACAGGTAAGCCTTTGCCAATTTAAGTAAGACAATGTTTTACCGTCTTAATCTAATAAGATTTTTCAAAGAGAAAATTTTTCTCACAACATTTTGTATGTACATTTTATTGTCGCCGACTGTTTTGGATTTCATAAGTATACGTAGTAACTTTATTTATTTTATTTTACTGTCACAAATTTATTTCCTGCATTACTATTTAATTATTTAACATATTATTATCCACTATTTCTGATCAATGCCGAGTATTTCAATTCAAACTAGATAAAATCAGAAATGTTCTTTTATTTCCAAACACTAGATACTTGGGAACAATTTCCGATACACATACACATGCCACGAAAAAATTAAAATATTTTCTGCTTAGCCACAACGTACGTAACACGATCTGGTAGTTGCAATTTCGTTTCCTAAAAAGTACAAAAAAATCTACTAAACTGGCGCAGTCAATAGGATCCGTGCGGTTGTGAAATTGGTGAAAGTGGTTTATCGTCGGTGTACCAACATTTTTAAGAGGGATCAACTAATGATTTTTCACGGTTTGACATCCTGCTCCAGAGGAAATACTTCCCTTGCTAAGCGAATCTCACAGCTACCCAAACGGCAACGGAAGACCGGAGGAAGGAAATCGGTAAACATCAAATTCATTTCTTTCCTCTGCTAAACCCTTTATCAGGGAATTTAGGGAACATAGGGACATAAGATTATGTTAGGAAATGAAGATAGCAAAGTGAAAAAGAACTCTTATGAACGCATACCAAATATCCAAATTAGTTCTAGAAATATACAATTAAAATACTCTATGATCATTTGAAGTCCGATTTAGACGACGAATTTCCCTTTTTTTAATTCTGAGGAGAAATTATTATATTCAGAGATGCTACCCCAACATCAACGCTCTCCAAATTGAAATAACACAACATAATACCATGTGACACAAACAGTAACAGTCTATGCGGAGCTTTTCTATCGAAACGCATGGTGGGAAACCAACAAGAGCAAAAGAGAAACCAGCAGTAGTTCGTTAGCATGACAGAGAGGGAAGTTTTGCAACGTTGCCGTACGAGCAGGCAGTCCAAGTCAACGCGTATCGCGGTCGCGTATCGCTTTACACTTTCGGATGTGTGCGGTACAGTGTGCGGAGCGGATGACTGTAATGTTTCGCGAGCTAGCAACATCGCAAAAGGTCGTTCTCTGTTTAGCTAACGAGAAATATATGGCCTTTCCTTCGCTCTCATGCTTATCCCATCCTGCGACTCTTTAGAAACGGTCTGTATATACTTCATGAGAACTGCGACCATCTAATAGCTAGTTACACTACTTAACAAAATGAATAATTTAAGGCACATATTTTTGAATATGTACTAGGGAAACTAATTGGGAAAGTTGACATTTCAGTAGGCATTAAAACCAAATTTTATACGTGGACGAAGTTAAAGGCAGCTTTGAACAATGTTTTTCAGTTGTATGTGACCGACCTAGACTGTTAGTTCAAGACTTTCGGCAGTGGATAAGCATTATTAAAGATTAACGTAGTTCAAAAAATTAGTAATGACATCAGCTTAACTCTAACTTTTAGACTGGAACAGAATTTCTAATAGAAATGTCCCGAAAAACTAAATAAGTTCCGTCCAAGTATTTAAAGAAAAAAGACTTGCCAATTTTATTGGCAAAGTTAATTAAATGTTTATTGTGAAATTTAGATTCAGAAGACGGAGATAAATGTTATAACGGAATAAAAATATTAGAGGACAATGAGGAAAAATTATCCACGGAAATAACTTCCACAAAACTCTCTTTAAAATGTTAATCGCTCATTATAATACTTGGATAAATGTTCCAACACAAAGAAAACAGGATTAACTTAAAGAAAATCTAAACATGTTTTAAACAGCAATCGACAGTGAAATAATAGGTCTGAGATATAACACACTGCTCACAGAACGTACTTTCAGGTATCCACGTGGACTGTCAAATCATTGCATGGTTCTTAGATAACTTTACAAAATATTGTACTACATATTATATTCCCCAAACTCCATTACATACCTTGATAATATCTGTAAAGGAAATTGTTGAAATGACTGAGTATACGAAAAGCATTCATAATGAAGATATAATTTCAAATTTTAAAAATACGTTAACTTTCTATAAAATTTTATGCACTCAAACGCGTTTTTCAGACAAGAAAGTAGTACTTACGATTCATGTTCCAACAGTCAACTTTGAATTTCAAAATCACATAATATTGATTCCCCAATACCAATGTTTAGTACGAACGAGTTCATGTACAACACCAGAGAAGAACGAATTTCCAGCTCTAGAAGATATCTAATGCTATCAGTAAAATTATCTAATAGTCGACAACTTTATGATCCATATATTAAGGAATATTGCCCTATCTTCGAAGTGTAAATTCAAGAAGAGCTAATCGAACAAATTACGCAACAAAAAGTCTTCCTCGTGCCATGAGAAACAAAGCGGATTCAATCAAGATGTAAAACAAATCAATATTTTGATATAAGTACCCCCAATTTAATAAAAAGCCCAGAGTCTTGTGAAATGCAGATCAGATGTAAGAAATCTTCAAAAATAGTTAAACCTAATAAGTTAGATCTGTTCAACTGATTTTGCCAAAATTAGAAATAACGAAACTTTTGAAGTCAATAAAATATTAACTAACTAATATAACGGAGATCGACTTTGACGATCTATATAAGGTTAATAACACGCTACACAGGAAAAGCTTCCAATTCATGAACGAACAACTACCTGACAATTGTAAGCCTTTTACAGATATTACGTCGTAACATTTTAAATAACAATTTTGTTAATTGCCTGCAGTTTGAAAATTTATTTTGAATTAAATTACAAATGCAGAGCAATCTTGATTTAGAGACCATGGCCTCGTTACTAAGGGACGTATTCTTATAGACCCAATAAATTGTATACCTAGAGGTTCTTCTCGGAATCTTTGCGAACGTGATATTTTTGTATGTTGATGGATTAAAATACGAAAGGGTCCCAGACGTCTATCCTTGAATTTCCCTATTTTAGGAACTTCTCATTGGTCAACATTAAATTTCAGATAAAACCGGGCCAATTAGAGGTTCAATTTGATCGGACTAGAATGGGGGAAAAGGTAGACGGAGAGAGCGTAATTTTATTCTCACCACACCCACTTCTGAACCTTTAAAGTAAAATTATTTTTGTTAACCGTTGATCATCGTTGTACATATATACATATTTCATTTAATTTAATCATTAAATAATTAAATAACTATAGAAATAGAATAGAATAGAACTATAGAATAGAGATTAATGTGGTATGGACACCTACGAAGAATGGATACAAACAGATGGCCCCAAAGAGTGTGGAGATGGATCCCAACGGAGAAAAGAAGAAAACGAGGAAGACCTTTAAAAGACTGGAATGAAGGAGTCAAGGAAGCTATGGAAATGAGAGGACTGACGGAAGACGAGTGGCAATATAAAAAACAATGGCGCTTAGGATGCGAGAAACGGCCTTAGTTTGCTGTATACAACTAGCGTATATATATATATAATTAAATAACAATTCCGAAGTTTACTTAACTCGTCATCCGAAATTGAACTATTCACGCAAGTTTAATTAGGCGCGTGAAGTGTACCAAGTGATATCCTTTGAAACAAAGGATTAGTTTCGCGCACACATAAAACACCAGAAACCTGCCACGGTAGGATTTATCATTGCCCTCTTGTATATACTGATAAAAAAAGGAAAAAATTTAACCGCATTTTAGAAAGAAGAATGAATTTATATGGGCATGATTCCCATATTCGACAAAACATAAGGTGATGCAACGCCGAAGCATATTTTTTTGTACTGTGTCCATAAAAAAATTGTAGTTATAGAAAATTACGGATTCTCTGTTACCACGACGTATGCATCATAACTGGGAAGATGTAATTTCGTTTATCAAAAGGTCTCCATCCAAAAGAAAAATTTATTGATTTTTAAGCGATAACCACGTTTAATCGATTGCAGTGAGCTATTGTGACAGTTGAACCCCGATATACATGCAAAATATGCTCCTTTCAGCCGACCCGACGGTCGGTCCATTGATATCTTCCATTGTGTCAGTGTACACGGAACGTCAATATCGTCATTTTGCGTTTCGGACTGGTTCATTATTGAATTTGACAGTGTTTATCCTGTGCCGTGACACGTTATTCGATATGTACAGCAGATCGGCAACTGATACTGTTATTGAAATTGTCGCTGAAAGCTGCCCCTTAAAACGTCACCGTCAGCGAAATTTTGCTGCGAACGTCTGTTCCGATTTTACGTACTCCGCGTTTCCTGATTAGTTATTAACCGATCGATACGTATCCCCTCACGTCACTTGACGGAAGACAATCCGTCCGTGATTATAATAAAAGTTGTTCGACGGAAAATTGCGTATTCCCACGTCTCCCGGCCCGCCGTAATTATTTCCTTCCTTTTCGGAAGCCATCGTCAGATTTGCAGTATTTATCAAGTGGCGAAATCCTGAAGCCAACTTGGCGGATTTCCTTAGCTTGGATGCGATTACTGTGTAATGAAAAGGGCTTTAAAAATCATTATCGGGTTTTTCCTGAGATCTATTATGGCGCAGCACCAACCGTAAACTTAATAGTGGAGGCGGGCAAATAAATAAGGCGGAGGAGCGGGCGAACAGGAAAAAATCCCGTTCATGCCGTAATTTCGGGTAGAAGATTTTGCGAAATTTTAACCTTTTTAACGTTCGCTGTCATTTTCACATCCCTGCGAAGACGTGTAATAAAACTTTTACACAAAAAAACGCCAAGTTTTCATAAAAGAACGAAGTGATTTAAAAAAAATCCATCAGAATGCCTTGAGAGACAAAAAAGATGCTAAACGTCAGACACAATTTGACACTTAACACTTGCCATTTTTCACATTTACTGAGTTGACGCTTTAAGTCGCTTTATGTCAAGCATAATCAATATTTAAAGGCTCGGTGAAGTTTAACGATCACACAAAAAGCATTGCTCATTAGCACAGACTGGATTATTTGCACTTGCATATTGCCATATGCATTGGCTTGTTTAGCCCAATTTCACCGGTTACATGTTTTACTTAAAATCTAGTGATGGTGCATGGGAGAATGTTCTCGGGGAGCTGAGATGAAAGTCAGGAACGTTCTCGATAACCACCAAATATAAAATAATATTTTATAATAAAATTTCATAAAGCAGGTTATCCAGTTCGCCCTGTTGTATCCAATTGTGGATCGCCAACATACAACCTCTCTAGGTTCATTTATAACATTTTGAGTCCCCTAGGAGATAATCCTCGCAAATTAAAAAATTCGTTCGATCTACTCAACACAATAAACAACTTTGATTTCTTACCTTTCATGGACCACACATTCATACCATTAGATGTGGTATCCTTATATACAAACACTCCCATTGAAGTTGCATTAGATTATATCTCTTCAAGATTCGACGAATTGACTACCACTATCATCTAGACCTATTGTTTGACATCATCAGTTTCATCTTGGATTCCTCCGTTTTCTCCTTCAGAGGAAAAATGTATAAACAGATTTTTGGTTATCCCATGGGAGGTCATCTATCTCCGATTATTGCCAATCTAGTTTCGGTGGCACTCGAAGAAAGGGTTCTTAAGAGTATAAACCCTGAATTACCACTATATTTCAGATACGTGGATGATATACTGCTCCTAGTATCCAATAATAACATTCATGAAATATTTGAAAAATTCAACAGTTTTCATCCGAAGATTCAGTTCACATGTGAGCTTCCTAACAATAACAACCTACCATTTTTCGACGTCTGCATCTCTTTCAGTAACGGATGTTGCATCACAAATTGGTACAGGAAGACTACATCTTCCGGAAGATAGCTAAACTTTCTTTCAATTCAATCCACGAGGTACAAAAGAGCCACCATTATTAACTTGGTCGACAGGGCATTTCTACTCTCTCACGAATCCTTCAGAGCACAAAACATTAAATTCATAATAGAAACTTTTGTTAAGAACATGTATCCCATACAGCTTATATTACACAACATACATAAAAGAATAGATCAATTAACAAAGAGTCTTAATAATAATAATATCAATATCCTAACTTTTCCACAAAACACAACACAAATAAAAAACGTAAACTTTTTATAAGACTCCCGTACCATAACAACATAAAAAAATTTACTTTCAAAACCCTGAATGCCCTAAACATATATCCAGCTTGGTATTCGTTGTCTTCTTTCAATAACCTCATTTTCTCCAAAATTAAAGGCCCAACACCTATAAAAAATCAGAGTTGCGTAGTATATCAGGTCACATGTTCTGATTGTAACCCTATATTGGAGAAACACATCAATATATAAAAACAAGATTGCAACAACGTCAATTAAATAGCACTAAGAATAATTCAGCACATTCCGGTTTAGTGGAACATGCCATAGAAAACAATCACAATTTCGATTTTGAAAATGTTTCGATATTAGTACGTGAATCAATTTGGTTTGAAAGATTATTCAAAGAGGCGGTACATATTAAAACATCAGATAATATTGTAAATAGACAACAAGATTTCCAAAACTTTGATCAAGCATATTTCAAATTATTCAAATAAATTGAACATATGAAAACTATCACATTTTCAAAACAAATATTACAGATTTTATCCTTCATCTTTTCATTTTTTGACATTTTTTGACACCAGTTTAGCACTCACAATTTTGAAGGTTTCTATTATTTATAATGGCCTTCTAATAAATTTTTTAAACAATTGATATACAGTTATCAAATATCAAACATGTTAAATTTTTTATCTTGATGATATGTAAGTGATAGTTTTTTAGTTATATAAGAGATACTTAACATATTTATAGTTTTAGAGCCATGATTATGTTCACAATAATTAACGAAACGTCGGCAGTTTGAATATCAAGAATTATTTTATATTTGGGGATTATCAAGAACGTTACTTACTTAGTGATGGTGCATATTTTCACTATATTGACAATATTTTTGGTATAGTGATAATAGAGTTGATTGAACTGAAACATTTCCTTGTGAAATGTTTATTTTATAATTACCGGGGTTCCTTAGAAAAGGTAAATAGCAAGTTTAAGTCTCAAACGGTATTCCCTTTACCGCCTTTATATTAATAATTTGTATAAAGCGCCTGGGTGTTTACTATTTAAACCCATTCGTCCTATTGCGAGCAGCCCATTACAATTATGATTCCTAAGAATCGATATCATTTCCCAATGCTCTCTTAGGACACGACAAAAATATAGTTCAAAAATTAACACTTTCAGTGAAAATGACCAAAGGATCATGCAGGTATAAGATGACGAAGGTTCTCAATTTCCCCAAATAAAACAATCAACTAATGTGGATGATGTTCGTACACATGGGGTTGTGTATGAAATCACATGTCTAGACTGCACACCTAGTAAAATCTATATTGGCAAAACCAAACAATATTTAAAGAAAAGAGTTTATCAACATAGGTTACATATTAGAAATGGTAATTTAGCGCACTCAGGTCTGACAGAACATAGCATCAACTGTGGACATAAGTTCAATTTTGATAACATCAAAATAGTCGAACATGAGACTAATTGATTTAAAAGATTGCTCTTAGAATCATATCACATCATACGCACATCAGATCGTAATGTTAACAAACAACATGAGTTTCACAACATCGTTCAGGTTTATTAACACATTATAAATTGATTAGTTATTATAGAATCATATAGGTCTCGCTACCATAAATCCACCTTCGGTTATACTTCACCTACTGAATTCACTTAACATCGAAGTGGGAAGAGTCCTTTAGTCCTTTCTTCCTTCTTTCCAAGATATTAACAGTTCCTTCTTGTTGTCCAATTATTGTCAATGGATGGCGTTACACTGCAAAAGTAGATATTACTTTCAATACCAATGTTAATAACGGAAGGAATGTTAACAAAAAACAGTAATTTTCCAGAACGTTCGAATGATGTTAGTCCTTCTGTAGGTCACGATGGTGTGGGTTGTGTGAGGTTGGAGAGTGATTCTATAAATTGTTATAATGGCCTCTCAACTTCTCCTTACACTGTGAGGACCCACCTTGTCGGTTCACCTGCAACACAGAATAGAATATAATACAATTGTATTTTCACGTAATGGTCAATCTTACTTTCGACCTCGATTGGACCTACAAAGAACTTTCATTGCACCTTCATTTCGAATTGACTCATCAGCTCACTGGAAATGTAAGTGTCAGTCTCTCTTTCCTAACAATTACTTACCTTATCATTGTAGAACCATGATTATGTCTACGATCGTAGACGAAACGTCGGTTGTATAGCTGTTGGATTAAACATCATCCACATTAGTTGATCGTTTTATTTGGGGAAATTGAGAACCTTCGTCATCTAGCATCGCTCTGTACCCCGAGAACCTTTTTCTCCATGCAGGTATAAGTTTTTATTAATTAGTAAGTGGATTCGACAGGAAAAAGAGTTGAAATTCGTTGACGCCGACATATTTTGTACCAATTATACAAAAGAAGGTAAATTTGTTAAGTCTACGTTGATCAGACTAAAAATGTTAGAATCAAATAATTCTTTATTGCTTTTTCAGCATTTCTCTCGTCTTGAAATTTAAAAAAGGCAACCAACAAATTCTGACAAAGTTTTAAAACAACGGGAAGCTAGTAGTAAAGTCAGAAATAATATTAGTAATAATGTCAATAACTAAAATAATTGTGTATAATAAGTTAATATTCATAATCTTGATAACCAAATTTAATATGTATTGTTTAATTCTTTATATTCTATCCATTCTCAGTAAGAATAGATTAATTTTGAATGAATCGAAAACTGAATATATGAATTTGGATGATATGCAGACAGTGAGCCATATATCAATTAAAATTTCGATTAACATAAGTCGTGTATTTTCTAGTGTCCAATTTTAAAAATATCTTGGAATTATAATTAACAATAATATAAAATGGGATGAACATGTACACCAATTATGTATTGATATATTATAGATATTATCTGATATATAAACCAAATATGAGAATTAAAAATTATGAACAAAAACTAGTGTACAATTTTTGGGGTGAAAGGGGACATCCGACTTCGGCCACCATTCCCCACGGAGAATTAAATCACAGCCGATTTCGGCCACGCGATTTTATCAGTAGTATTGGTAAGGATTATGGTTCGTTGGGCCAGGTAGGTGCAATAAAATAAGATTTGGTCGATTTCGGTCACTAATTTCATTCAGCATAGCTAGTGTTAAGTTAGTAAAAGTAAAATTGAAAAATATTGAAATTATTAAATAGCGGCGGAAAGTTCCTTCCGCGGTCAGTTCGAAAGGAAGTAAACCTCTCAGAGGACCGACGAGTTTCTCCCCGACGACCATAATAATTATTATTTCACGCTGCCGCTATCGTAAATCGCTCTTATATGCATAGATACGTAGCATGAAAATAGCAAATAACATTTGTGTATTATTTTTCCTTGACGACGGAATGTAAATACTGTCATTTACATTCCTAGGAAAATCAAAAGAGTAAATCAAGTTGATTTATCCCTAGTTACGCATATGTCATATGTAAGTCTGACGTATGTCAGAGTGACGTACGTCCAAACTAAATCAAACATTTCATTTTTTGAGGAATTATGAGGAAATCTTCAACGGCAGCGTGAAGAATCTAATAAGCTACACGGAATGTATCGACTGTTAACATCCTCGGCAAGTGACAAGCCTCGGCTTCGCTTCGGCTCGTACACACTTGCCTCGAATGGTAAAACGTCTTTACATTTCTTGTGACTTAAATAACTATTATATGAATTCGCTATCGCTTGTTAAAGGGCAAGGATAAACAATTGAGGTTTCGTAAAACGAACAGGACCGATCACAAGATGGAAACCGAGCAAAAACAAAACAATCAATTGATTGAATTGAAACGAAAACAAACATGTTGATTAACAATATTGATATAAATATTGTTTATATATTGTTATATTTATAGGTATAGGTATACAAGTTTATTATCGAAACCTTAATTTTTCTTAAATCTATGTTGCAAATGTAGATATTGAAAAAAGAAAAATTTGCTCTCTAAACAAAGCTAAGTTACTAACTAGCGGATAATTGGCTAATACTAAAAATTTTCCAATTAACCATTTTTCTCAAAATCGTTGCAATTTCATTGATATATTTATTCGGTTACAATTTGACAGCAGGGCGCATTTCGGTTCCACCGACCCATTGAAACCCTAGGCTAAGCCCTAAGCAATTCAGGTAGAACGGTGGCCGAAGTCGGCGTACTTATCAACGTGCCATAATCCTCCGCTTACGCTGAAAAAGTTCGTGGACGAAATCAGTTGCTCCGCAAATTTTAAAACATATTGTTTTGAAACTCTCGAGTTATATTGATGACCACTGTAAACTACCGACATTTTGCTGTGTACTTACCGGACACAGTTTATTCAATGATAGTGGTACAAGTTTGTTAATAAAAAAAATTGTACAACGCTATGGTTTCAACGCAAATAGTTTGGCTGGCATACCTCCCAAATATTATTTCGCATATAAATGTGCATGTTGGTGAAATTCTTGTACCTACATATATATTCGCAAATTTTGTACTTGTTCCACTACAGAATCCCAGCCAAATTATTATATTTCAATAAAAACAAACTGTGTGTTATGCGAGGTATTTAATTTTGCTGACCGGTGCCCACGTCAAAAATACCTTAATAATATTAGGCAGCGCTATACTACGTCAGATGGGATTTAATTTGAGTGAAACTGGTACATAAAGAAGAATGAAAACACTAGAATAATATTTTAGTGAAAAGTGATAAAATTGAAGAAAACTGAGAGAATGCAACAATGTTTTAATTAGCAAATGAACACAAGAGAATATCTAATAACGAAATTATACAGGGACATATCGAAATTGGCAATTTAGTACTTTTTGTATATTAATATTCTTTTGTTTCTGTTAATGAAACGCTTTAACTATATGAATAATCGCAAATTGCAACATAATATCAGAACACACACGCCTGATTCACTGTACCGATAAATTTAAATTTTATGGACCAATAAACATTATTACAAACAACCGGGATTTATAGTCATAAACTTAATAATTCCAAAACGCGAATATGTTTCCCCCGTACCACAATATTGCATTCCAGTTATTTCGACAATCGGCAAAACCACCTCTGATGCACCACATGACACTACATTTATAGCGTTTAGTGTCCTTATTTTCGTTTCTAATTAAGTTGTGCGGCTCGAATTACGGGGAGAGTAGATATCCAGGATTTCCGAGGGTGAAGGAGAGAGAGAGAGAGGAGGTTACGCCACGTACGTTCTCCCGCCCTCCGGGTGAAAATTGATTTTTCAAAGCCAACCGATCGCTAAATACGTCCGCCGTAAGCATGTAATGCGTATGCACGCCGCGGTCGTGTTGTTTCATCGCGAGGAAATATGAGGGGCGCTCGTGGGCGGCCGGGAGAGGGATGTTGTGTATTCGTACGGCGTCTCCCGCTGGGGGCTTAATTCGACCGAGGGGCGGGATAATTTCACGGGAATTTTCTTTGGGAAAAATTTTTTAGGGCGTTTTTCCCTCGCTCAGCGGGAGGCTCCGTGAAACGTCCTTAGCGACTTTTTATTTATCTCTGCTGAATGTTTAAATCGTAAATGTCAAAATATGTAGCTAATCAAAAAGTTACGACGAGAGAAAAGTGATGTTACTTACGTGACTGTATATAACTTTCCAGTGGTGAAAGACGAAACATTTCAATTAGTGTTAAACAAACATTAAAATATTAAAGCCGCCTTTGAACGTTATTTATGTTCACCTTTAATTATATCCCGATCAAACAAAATCTTAATAGATGTAAATCAAAAAGTAATTCGTTTCAGGTTGAGACATTTTTAAAATCAAAATTAGGGTGAAAAGAAATTTGAGAATGGAATAATATATTACTATACTAGTTTAATAAGACGGAGTATTGTCACACGAGTGCTTTAATAGAACGAATGTGACAATACGTCTTATTAAACGTGTGTAATATACTATTTCATCTACTATGCTTTATTAATTCATTACATTTTTGCTGTTCAAGTTCTGGTATTACATTAGGGAATTTTGCTTGGGTTGGTCACACTGACGTCACTGACATGGACGTTTCGTATTTGAATTTGAAAATCTAGTAGCCCTAGGACAAATTCAATAACTACGCTCTTACTTACGTGCGAGAAATAGAAGACACAACTGTAGAACTGACCTGTACAGCATATTTTTAGGAGAAAAGCAAGACAAAAAATCTTCGACGCTCTGGACATCGTACTATAGCATACTGAGAGCATGTCTAAATGCTTATAAGAACGCAGATATATCGAAGTTTTCACGATTGCATGCTTTTCTCAAACGGCAGTCTCAAGGATATCAGCCTAAAAAATTAAAAATTTTGGATATTGCTGAAATAAATCAGTTTTTAAGTCAAGGCGACGATCTTCATTATTTGGCAATTAAAGTAAGTTTGTTTTTTTAAAAATCATGTTTCATTTGTTATCTGCTTGTATTGTTTTGTTCAGGTTATACTCATAATGGGATATACTTATTACTTACGGGCTTCATCTTATTAAGAAATATGTCAGCTTTCGCCCAATCGGTATAGCTTCAAAATGCTTTTTTCTCACATACCGAAACGGCCGATGCATCACTAGCCCTATAGGCATTAATAAGATTAGCCAAGTATCACGCATAATTGCTACGTTTCTGAATCTCGCTAATCCGGATCAGTACACGGGGCACTGCTTCCGTAGGTCCAGTGCATCAAATTTGGCCAATAATGGAGCAGATTTAATTACTATAAGAAACCATGGGGCCTGGAAGTCTTGAGCAATAGTAGAGGGGTACATTGACACTTCGTTAAAATTGGAACTATAAACAATATCAATTCAATCACAAACGAGACCAGTTTCGAACGAAATATTCAGGGAAATACTAACTTTAATCACTCAAAATATCTCTGGCATTAGCATAAATGCCCAAGCCACAGGAATGTCGTAGTTAAAGTTTTCACTAATTGTACATTAGCTACTGATTATTTGTTCGTCTTTTGGGTCATATCGTCTTTTACAACTTGTAATGCATTTTGTACTAGAATAATATAAAATAATACCAAATAATACATTTTTCATATAAATTTTAAAGGTTATGTTTACTATAATTTAACATTGACGGCTGCACACGCCCCGCACATCTTTGTGATAGGTTGATGCCTTTGACGTGGCAACTTAACAAAACTAAAAAGTTACCAAAAGTAGTGTAAGAATATGAATATTATTACACTACTTTCGCTGTAAGAATGAGATCATTAGTAACGCAAAGTAGATAAATGATATTTCTATGTTCCGGCACTAAAGTGACAGCTATTCTACCACTAAAATGGCCGAAAACAGTGCTTTACTGAGGCTTATTAAAGCATTATTTTTGGTAATTTTTGTGTAGGGTTGGTAACAAGATATTCCCTAATACTCTCTGATGTCTGTCAAAACAAAATTAAAAATAAATATGGCCGCCGCGTCGATGAAATAAAAATGCAAGTATGCAAGTGTTGACTATAAGCTACTCGTTTCTGTATTTTGAGAGGAGTATCATAAAATAAAAACCTCACGGACGGTTCCTCGTTTTCGTCCAATAAGACCCTCGGCGGGGTATGTAAAATTTATATGAATCTACGTTATTGTAAACTTTTTCATATGCGTCTCTAGACTTATCAGGTAGCAAATTGCTTACTGCATTTGAAGCCACTTCTTGTAGTTCCGGTGTTTTGAAATGTTTTGAAAATTGACAGATATCTAGGGAACAGCAGTAATACCAACTTAAATGTCACGATAAAAAAATCCCCACATTAGAAATTTAAAATTATTTAAACATAAATAAAAATGAAATGGAAGCCGGAACATAGAAAATGTTGTAAAGTATTCGTTGCAGAAGACATTCAAAGCCCTCGTTCGTTCTAATACTCGCCGCAAGCGGCTCGTTTTAGAATCTCGGGCTGGTGCTTGGAATATGACGTCTTCTGCAACTTGTACTTTAAACTACTGTTTTCGAAAAGTATCAGTTTAAAATGTCAAGATCATTGTTTAAACATTGATTAAATTACGAAAATTGCAAAAAATAGTTTTTTAAATGTATTTAAAGAACAAGTAGAAAAATAAGTATTAGGCTTTATTCTTCTTGCAGCATTCTGAAAAGAGCTTTATTTCAGACCTACTAAAAAATTTTTATATAACTTAGTTAAATAATTGCAAATACCCGTCGAAATGTGAAATTGCTATAAACAAAGAAAAAAACATAAATTATCTTGAAATTTACATAAAAAGTTGCCTTTTGCTACCCTAAGAATCCCTTAAAATTTGATTAATAATATTAATTAGTTTACGAGTTTTTGTATTTGTTTATTAGAAAGTCATTTTTCATTTTCCTTATTGAACCCAAAATATTTTAAAAAGACATATATCAATCGAAAGTATTTCAAAAACATGTTTCAGAAACACCAGTCTTATATTGTGGAGACGATCCGTGTAAAAGTTATAGTACTTTCAAAATGCGATTTTCCATATGAGGTTATGTCGTCAAAAATTAAAAACTCCCCAAAAAATCACCATTCGTCTATAAAATACTGTTTAATATGATGGTCCACTTCTTTCTAGGTTAGTTCCGCGGACGGCTCCTTTTCCTTTTTCGTTTCATTCTGGAGACTAACGGACGGACATCAAATTTATTCTATATCACACGTTGGTGGTCCTCTTTGTATATTTTTGACTATTATTCACGCTCAAACTCTTTGCAAAATATGTTAAATGCGAATTTCCAACGATATGACCAAAATTGTTTCCCTTTTTGTCACGGAACACAATGTATAATTAATATTCATCATGGAACGTCAAGGTTTTTATGGTGGCTACGTGACCGCCCAGACAATATTTTTCATAAACCATTCGTCGAATTGGCATGTTTGCACCCTTATCTTTTTCTAATACTATCGGTATCATTTCTTTAACTACTATAATACAATGTAAGCGTCTTTTTACAAACAATAGGCGATAATATAAATAGTTTACACCTAGGCAACCACACATACTCAAATTACTAACTTTATAATTTGCAACTTTATGACAACTTATTTGCACGTTTCTGGGCCTACGACTCAGTTGAGAAGGTTAGGTTTGTTTGGTTTGGCTTTGATAAAGGAAAACACTTATTTGCACGTTTCTGGGCCTACGACTCAGTCGGGAAGGTTAGGTTTGTTTGGTTTGGCTTGTATAGCAGAATAAAATATTTGCACGTTTCTGGGCCTACGTCTCTCTCTCTTTCTCTCTTCTCTCTCTCCTCTCCACCTACCGTTCGTCATGTCGGCCGGTTAGCCACTGCCAAAACTGCTCTCGGCGTGTCTGTCAACAGTATTTAAATATGGCGAAAGTGCGAAAACGTCTGTTCCTAATCGCGTTTGTCACAGAAAATAATTTCGTACGTAAAATCAATGAACGGCCGTCGTCAATTTTGTGAACATTAATATTATGAATCGGTGATTGTTACAATGATTTCTGGTCATAAACTTATGATTTCATACATTGGACCGATAAACGAGCCAACATTAAACAGTGAACGCAAAACATTAAAATTAAATATTTCATCCATTAATCTAAAGTAAAAATTCATTGAGTTAATGTTTGAGGATTATTAAACAACGTCGTTCATCATTATAACGATAAATTTTCGTCATAGATCTATGAACAGCAAACATTAAAAATTTATGAACGGTTTTCGTTGTGTCAATGAACATCAAACATTGATTTTACGAAGCCAGCCATTAACTTTTAAAAACGCAGCAGATTTAATGTTGTCGGAAGTTGAAACGATGTCGGCGAACATTAATATTACGAATCACCGACGTAGACTTCTCTGCTTGTACCACTTTTTATGCGAATTCTTTTGAATTTCCTCCAGTCGGTCTGATAAAGTAGAAGAGGCAGTACAGCGTTCTAACTATTAAGTATACCAATTGTGCCAAATTATTGTGTGATAAATGAACAGGCTCGAGAAAAAAATAGAATTTCCCTTTAAGAATGGAAAATTGGTAAGTATTAGCATTATCGGAAAGTTGAATTGACACAGTTCTATGCAATAACCAAATCTCTTACTAGTAGGTAGTCTTAAAATTTTATTTTTCTTTCGAATCATTTAGGAAAATGTCTAATTTTGTATTACTTATAACTTTATTTTTTTTAGGTTAGTATAGACTATGAGATTGCTTTCGGAAATTGGGAATTACTTTTAAATAATTGGGAAAGATGGTCTCCCCACACAGTGACATTTCTACAGAAAGACGAACACGTAAAAAATAAAACTACTAAAGGCCTTCTAAATTAAGCGTTTGAGGATGCTTCTAAAGAAAGTAAGTTCTATTTTACATACTTAAAAAAAGTAAAATTTGCTTTTCTTAAACCTTCCACATTAAAAAACTTTTTCTTTAAATTCTTGTTTCAGGTAATGGATATTCGTTGTTAAATAACTGTAATATGTCTTGTTGTGCATGGCATCGTGCTCGGACTTTGTTTTATGTAGAAATAGTTACAAACACAACTGTTAATGTTCTAAAACTTATGGTGTCTATAAAATTTTGATTTTACTTTCTAACGCCATGAAATGAACATTTTTTTAAAGCGTAAATCTAGGTTTGGTTTACCATTTCCCCTTCTATTTTTCAGATTGGCGATCCATGGATATTTGGTGCCATCGGCCAAAGTTTTGTCCCAAATGGAAAAGGCATTTTATAAACATAAAGTGTCGCTTGAGAGCCCAAAGGTTCATATGATTTGTGAGTTTCTGATGCAATAAAAAATTGATGTAACAAAATAGGCTATTATTCTGCAAATCCCTTTGCGAAGAATTAGAAAATGGTATGTATTATTAAGATTTTTCTCCTTCCGCGTTCCAATGCTTCTGAAACGCTGCATGTAATATTTTTTCAAAAGTCACTGCAATTAGGTAATAATCGGAGGTCATAGGTCTATCAACACCAGTTATTGATTTAATGTACAGCAATCATAAGCCAATGTTGATCGTTCTTAATATCAATAACCGGCGATCATAGATCCATGCTCACTGTTTATTAATTTAACGTACAGCAATCATAGGCCTAATGTATGTCGTACATAATATTAACGTCCGGCAACCTTAGATCTATGCTCACAATTCATTGGTTTAACACATAGCAAACATCACATTAATAACCACCAACATAGATCTATGTCTACTGTACATTGACTCAATGTACAGCAATCGTAACTTAATAAACAGAGAAATTTATGTACGACCGTTCATTGAATCAACAACAGCCGTCATCGGCCCGAAATTAATGTCGACGTTCATTGATTTGATGTACTTTTTTATTAATATCACGTACCTTTTTCGTTCAGTGGTGCATATTTTTCGGTATTATTTCGGAGCGAATTTAATGTCATCGTTTAGTTCAAGCATAGAACTAGATTAGGGCATTAAAGCAAGTAAAAATTACTCACGAAAACACTGAGAAATTTCTCATTGAAAATAGGCAATTTCGGTGTTTTTCCAACGTTTTATTTTTCTTCTCAAAAACTAGGCGTCTCCACTAGTACAAACTATTTTTCGCGGCATCTCCAAAAGCCCCCTTTTCAATATACATAATTTTTATTTTTCTTTACCTCGGGTTCAATAAGAAAAATCTTCAATATATATAATTGGAAATTGGAATTTCAAAGATAAGCCGCCCAACCCCAAAGAAAATGAATTTTACATAATGGTCTAATTCGTTTATTAGGTTTTTTCGTTAATAACATTACGAGGAATCAATTTATTTCAATGTTGTTTTGATATTCTTACCCATATGTTGTTTTATGTTGTCACGTGTTCTTACTTTTGCTGTTGTTTTACTACTAGTACACCAGGCCAAGTGCAGAAGATCTCAAAATAGATGCTGAAGAGACATAAGTGGTGTCGCAGATTTTGTGAATTATGTTGCTACGTGTTCTTAGTTTCGCTGTTGTTTTACTAAGTGTTCTTTGAATGTCAGCGTCCTGTCCAGTGTAACTCCAAGGTATTTTGGATGTTTATGGTGCGTGAGTAATTTATTATCAAAATATACACGTTGTTCCCTATTTGTCATTCTGTTCTTAAGATGAAAGCCTGATACTTTCGTATTTGTAGCACTTGGTTGTAATTTCCATTTTATAAAGTAGTCGCTAGGGGCTGTTAAGTAACTTGTGAGAATATTTTCAGCATTTCCAATATACCTATAACCCGTTGCCAAGGTCCAGTCGTCAGCATTACCAAATTTACGAGATCTGGTTTCCGACATGTCTGCGATGTAGAGGCTGAAAAGTAGGAGCGCAAGAAGAGAACCTTTTGGGAGCCTGTTATTAATTTAATCAGTTTTCTCCTCTTGTCCCCTATTATTACATGGAAAGTTCTATTTGATAACATATTATCAATGAGGTCAATTATCTTGCCACAGGGCACGGCCGGATCAATTTATATATAAGGCCCTGTTTCCACGCGGTATCATAGGCTGCCGTTAAGTGTATGAGTGCTGCGGATACTTTTGGTTTTTTCTAAAATCCGGCCTCTATGAATGTCGTCAGCAACAGGACTTGATCTGTACAGATGCATTGGGGGCGAAACTCTGCTTGTTCGATGGGAATATTTTCAAGTCTTCTTTAGTTAATTCTATTAAAAAGCACCATTGCTAGTCACGTATAAACCATAATAAGTATCGCGATAGGGCGGTAATTCTCAGGCCTCTAATTGAACTTACCAGATTTCAGAAAACCTTTCGATTAACTTTTAAATAAAGCTGATCTTTTCTCGTCTAAGTGAGGAGAGAGTATTGTCGGTGTAGAGGAGTTTTGTAAAAAAATTCGCACGCCACTGTCTGGTGAAGGCACCGCAATATATAAGGAATTCGGGGTGAATAGTATCAAAACCTGGCGCTTGACATAATTAATTTGAAATACTGTTTTGGAGGAAAATGAGTATTTGTATGTGTATCATCTTAGGAATCATATTTCGATACAAAATATAAAATATTATTTAAAGTGAGGTCACTTTGCGTCATAAGTGTACATTTTGCACAATTTGGAATTCTCAACTTCTGAAATGATGGAAGTTCTTAAATGATGCACATAAAGAATCACTCTAATAAATCAAACACATGTGCTACTGTGTTAATTGCTGTGCATAATGTAATGCTTCAGCAGGCGAGTTGAGGTGATCAATTATAATTTCTAAAATAAGTTGTTCTGACGCGAAAGACATTCTGCCTGACAAAATCAGTATCATGTGTGCACGACAAGAAAACTTATCATCTTATGCATTTTTAGACTTAAAATGGAAAATATTTTTTTGTTATATTGTGGCGTACACACTTAGGCCCGGAGGAAAAATGTGAATTTGTTAATTTTAAACTCTAGAAGTATTTCTATCTTCGCACGTTAGTTCATTTAAGTTGATAAAACCTAACCATTAAATTAAATAACATAAAACAACCGACGGAAATAAATAACTGTTAAATATACACCCGGGAGGAGTCATGGAGAATTAATTGGTCGTCTACCGCCCTTTTGTAATTTACTTTCTTGGAAGGCCCAATAAATGTCATTAATCGGTGTAACTTCTTTAATAAACCCTAGCTTCTGAACTATTACCCCCAATCCGAGCAACCCTAAGGACCCATAAAACCCTAAACCGTGACAAAATCTTTAATCTTGAATCTTTATAATTTAACCACAAGACTTTTAAGCTATAATCATTAAAAATACAATACATTTTAAAAATTTGAAAACATTGCACTTACTTACTTAATTTACGACACAAAGTATCTTTCAGACTTTGTTGAAACACCCGTTGTATGCCGTTTTCATTAGATTGAGCAAGTAATCTTCTTTTAGTGAGATTTTCTTAATTTTGGAGATGAGAGAAAACACGGGAGAAAGCTTGGCGCGAGATAATACTGCCACTACAGTAAAGGATCATGAAATATATTTCGCTGTTGATAAAGTTTGAAATCTTTAACATAGCAAGAATAGCAAGAAAGAGGCTAAACCATTTAAAGGAGAACAATTTTTAATAAATGAAACACTAGAAACTAATTGGGACCTCGGCGTGAAACTGCACACCCTCAGGTATAAAATTAAAACTTAAGAAGGGCCCTCTTATCGAGGATTAGTTGTAAAAATCCCTAGCCTTGTCCCAGGTACAACGCGACCGCTATCGTCGCCGATAGATCGACTTTGTTAATCGTTACACGTAATAACTAATTTTAGAAGAAATTTTATATTAAGAAAAATTATATTGGTGATTGGCCATATAGATATATAATATATATTTATAATTATATATAATTGATCTAGGTACGTGAAAAAAATGTTAGTTAATTGGTTGCTAGATGCTTTTCATAAATTGGAACAACTTATTTCAGAAATGAATAAAAAAAGAAGAAAGTTTTAGGCACCTGTAATAAGTCGTCTCTTGTCTCTACTAGGTTCGATACTATCAGAAAACAAAACAGAATGTTCTTATGCTGAAATCCCGTTTAATAGGGTAACCTTTTTGACTTATGGGCAACCACAGTAACTCGTTAAATTACGTTTTTCCAATTATTAGGCAATTTGTAGGTAGAGTTTTGGGTATGGAGGGAATTCTAACATATAGTAAGAAGTACAAATAAAGGAGATCATTAAGTATAGGTAAGATATCCTAATATTTTTACATTTGTATCCGTATTAATTGAATTTCAGACATTTACCTACTTCAAAATTAATAGTGCTAATGAAACCGCGAGACATCATAACCCTTGAGTACGGTGAAAATTAGAGTATGTAACAGAAAAAATTAATTAGTATGATATGGGACAATTCACTCGTTTCGAATATGTGCGATCAGTATCTCATCAGTATAGAATATAAATATTTTTTTATTTAATGCGCTTTTTCTCGATTTTTTTTTGTTTACTTAATAATTCATTCCTACTAAATTCTGTCTCATCGTATTTGTACATAAAATAACAATATATGCAATTATAAAATAAAGTATGAAATAGAAAATTTAAATAAAAAAACATACACCTTAAAAAATGTAAATAATTGACTAGTGTAAATTAACACACAACTTTTAACTACACACGTGACTTTAAAATGAATACGTTAGGAATTTCATATGGAATAGGCTATTGATATTTGTCGTTATTTCAATGGGCGTCAATTTAAATAACTGTCATCTCTCATTTTACAGTCATTGACAGTCCTAAGTCTGGAGAAAGAAAAGTAATTTTTAGTATGATGATTTATCTCAAAAATTTTAATTATTATTCCCTGTTATTCGTTAAGTTCGTTAAACATTTACGGATAATACGGATAATGATATAAACATACTTCTATCCACTACCTCAGGTAATATTAAAATACTTATAGTATTTTGTAATTGCCTTACTCTATTCATACAATTAATTGAAAAATTTAAGTCAATATTGGGCCGATTAAATTGTGCAGGGTGCCGTCAAAACTCACAAGAACCCTTCAATGAGGCTAGCTATGAAAGGTGGAAGAAGAACCCTGCTTATCGTCATTATCCCTACTTTGCGTTTATTACTGTATTACAATAGGGTGTGCAGTTTCGTAACGTCCAATTGGGAAGCAACAAATTGTTTCCCCCACGAAGGATTACAAGTTTCATTTTTCAACAATAATTCGAACAGAATCTAATCTATAAACAAGGTAAATTGCTTAAATGGGACTGAAAAAACCCAGAAACCATTAGAAATGCGTCAAAAATCACTGCTTCTGTTATGTTTTTTTGGAAATACTGCTAGAAGTTTCCTTCGGTCATATGTAGTTTATCCTAGTTAACATATGTGAACTAGCGCTGTTGGATGATTTGTCGTGGCGATCTTCACAGAGTGGCTTAAAACAAACTTGTGCCTCGACTCAGAAAATTGAAAGGAAGGAGATTCTCATTGAGGAAGATTGTATTAGAACTGTTAGAAATTTAGAACTGTAGACGCAATAAAGCTGTGATTGGGACTGGCAACGAAATTACCATAACAAAACATGGTAAAAGTATTAAAATATTCCCTAAATCGCTAAAATTGCAGGCAAATGGTCTTTAAATAAATGGATTGTTAAGAAGGTAACTGCAGCATTACTATTTAAAAGCAACAGTTATCACCACTATTAATTAAAAAGATCGCGAGATTAAATAACGTGGTTTAGTCTCGATCTCGAAAAACCCGAAAAAGTTATGTGTTTTTTCCTCTCGTTTCGATCGAATTCTGCTCTCGTCTCAGTCTCTGTTTTGAAAATTCGCGGAATGAATGAATGTGTTCTTTCTTGACAAAATTCGCTAATTTCCCTGAAGCAACTATAAAGGTGTGGTAAAATTGAGCATACAAAAATTATTCTTATAGATTTCACATTATGATTCATGGTACTGAATTTTTTGAAAATATTTAACCAAAAAAGTAGGTTATGGAGAACAGGAACAAAATATAAAATAAATGTTAATAAAAATGCCTCTTAAGATAGGATAATCGCGACGACGTAGACGAAAGCGTCATTATTGAATAAGATTGTCTATTTAGTTAATTGTCCCAAATTAATTTGGAATTGTTTAAATAAAATTAGGGACAATTACGAGGCCCTTATTAGAAGTACAAAGGACCTATCTTTGAAATTATCTCCGTCATTTCGTCAGTGGTCAAATTTCCTCAAGAACAGCTAAAGAGTTTTGAAGAAATTTTTCATATTTAAGCTTCTCTCCAGCGTCGCAAGATTTAAAGTACTCATATCATTAATGGTTTTTGTGATTATTTCAAAAGAAAGATATCTTTCCAAACTGCTTGGGGCTGGCATGTGTTAATCACCTCAACTAGTTTTGTGTTATTCTAGGAATCATTTCGCGCTGGGAACTTGTGCAATTTCCTACCAGATTATCGGATTATAAAAAAAACTTGTGAATATTTAAGAAACTGCGCTACTAATAATATATTAATTATTACAGTTAAATCCTTCTAAATCCTTCTTAAATACTAAAACACGAAGTGAGTACTTTAAATGCGCATAACAATTGTAAATTTTACCATTTATCGTCCTTTTTGGTGTAATGATCTGATAAATGATGTTACGGGATATTGCTTTTATGACCCTTTCAAAACGTTCTCGGGGGGAAAATATGTACGTTCATACGGGATTACCAAATGAATCCATGACTGTAGAATCAAAACAAGACACATTTAAATATGTTTTCTAATGATTCATCAGATTACACGGCGGAAATGCCGTCAAAATAATTTACTTCAGATGTTGTAAGAGCAACTGGGTAATTTATTGCATTCACTTTTTAATGAGCATGTGCCATTCTCAGGTGAAATAGTAAGTTACACAAATAATCATGTTCTCATACAAGCAATTCAAAAATCTCTAAAATATGAGAGTGGCCCTAAAGTCTGAACCAAACGGCCTACTCCTGAGATGATGTATTAGGGTCCATAAAACCTTCTGTCCAGATTTCTTTAAGCGGCCTTTTCGATGTTCCAGAGTTAAAATCGCAGTAGTTTTACACGCATTATTTGGAGTTGTATATAAACTATATGATTCGATTCTATCATTCTATTTAATTGTTTATATATTTATTTACTAGGGATCTATAAAAGTTGTTTAAAACGACTATTTAAAGCATATAATGAGGTACCTAATGTAATTTTACCGTTGAATCACTTTACTTTACCGATTCTAAGAGCATTATTTAAAGTCAGTTTAATTTAGTGTGGCAAAATTACCCCACTAATTAAAATTACTTACCCCGCTTCTAATTAAAGAAAAACTTGAATTATTTTCTCTACGAAATTTCACAAAATCCTATTCTACACACGTGTATTTGTCATCTCTTGTAATGTTACAATTTTTTCATTTTTCTCCAAATGTATAGCATTACATTTTATTTAATTATTCCAAAAAGTGGAGTAAAGTAACCTCACTTAAGACGCCTTTACACTATGTGATTGTTTTATATGATTTTGTCATGTGATTTGATCACAACTAAATTTTTAGTATTTACACTATGTGATTTAACATACAGAATAAGTCACAAGGTCTGTCACAAGCCAAATCAGATTCAGTCACAAGTTATTTGATTAAATAGGACCGTTTCTATTTATGTATGATACTCGGTGTGATTGCCGATAATGCAGAAAACTGTGTTATCGGCATTTGACAGATTTGACACATTAATACGTGTTTTAAGTTGAGGTTATAATAATATATAGTGGTTATCTCATATACATATAAAGATATATACTGAGCATAAGTGGGAATTTCATGTCCCAACATTATGAAATAGATATATAAATCTCACATAAGTCTGTCTTTGTTTGGATCTGGCTACTTGTGCGCAAGCGCAAGCGCCGACGAATGAACTGCAATAACCATTTAGGCGCGCAATTAAAACTATTTTGAAACCCAGTACCGCCTTTACACGTCGTATTGAATCCGGTTAGTCTTTAATTTGTAAGGAAACCTTTTACAAACGTAAACTGACATCTAAACATCAAACACATTCAAACAAGCAAGATAAATGGCGAGATTGGCAAGGAGAAACGAGCAAACGAGGTTGTCTTGTCTTGTCTTATTAAGTTAACGTCTCTTTTTCGCTGCTGTGGCCAATTTGGACGGGACCTACAGTTTAACGTGGACTCCGAACTACGGTCCTCGAGCACGGTTGTACCCCCTTAAGGCTCTCACCCCAGTTGATCCTATCCGACCTGGTTACCGGCGTGAATAGAGATTTTGGATACATTTTACACACTTCTCCCGCAACACACACAACACCCATGGATTACGTGGGACTGCGAACCCACAACGACGGTGACTGCCTGATTCAAAGTCTTCGCCTTAAACCATACCTTAAACAACTCGGCCACCGCTGCCCCAACCCAACCCAACAGCAAACGAAGTTAAAGCAGGTTAAAGGGGTTAAAGTCAAAACATGGGAGACGGGAGACGGGACACGGCGGAAACGCACGGAACCACGATCGGCACGATCACGAACAAATCCGACCAATCGAACACAAAAGTGAAGCGCATGCGCATGACACTCAAGTGCAACTAGAGAGAGATAGTCTTATGGGCATATCGCTATTTCTATCTCATAATGTTGGGACCAAAATCCACTTATTGCGCTTATGGGCTAGGCTCAGTATAGACCTTTATATGTATATGGGTTATCTGGTTATCTTGATTTCGAGCAATAAAAAGTCCTCTGGA
This sequence comes from Cryptocephalus moraei, assembly GCA_946251905.1. Taxonomy (NCBI): domain Eukaryota; kingdom Metazoa; phylum Arthropoda; class Insecta; order Coleoptera; family Chrysomelidae; genus Cryptocephalus; species Cryptocephalus moraei. The sequence goes on along the minus strand of OX276458.1, from coordinate 23,852,403 downwards.
ATTTTTTTGTAATACACCGTTTAATCACCATCAATACGAATATTACGAATGACAATATAACCTCAAACTCTTCTTCTTCTAGTTTCGTTGGCCTCCGCTGCCAGGGCGATTCAACCAAGGACTCCAATTAATGGAGTCAGTTTAAAGGATTTAAATTAGATAGCTTTAGGGCATTAAGGAAAAGGATTAAATTTGCATATGCGAGAAAGAGAGAAAATTACGAATGTGATTATGAGTTTTTTGGGGGTTTCTAAAGAGGATATCGAAGACAGAAAGTGGCTGTGGAATGTGAAGGTCATGAGAAATACGTTGAATTAATTGTGACCTGTTCTCAGCCAATAATGGGCAAGCCAAAAGAATATGTTGACGGTCCTGTATCTCTCCACAACCGCAGAGAGGAGAGTCCGCCATTTTGATTTTGTATAAATGAGATTTTGATAAAATGTGTCCAGATCTAAGTCTGCATAAGGCAGATATTGAACTTCTAGGACAATTACCGATGTCGACAAACCAAGGCTTTTTATATGAACTGAGAATAGATTTACCAAAAGATCTTCCTCTCAGCCTCATCCATTCAGAATAAATCTGAGACCAAGTTAACCAAATATGTTGTTTAACTCTAGGAAGGAAGTCTAAAAAATGTGCTTTGGGTGTAGCGAACGAAGGTATTCCCATACCAACGTTCGCCAGTTTGTCAGCAGTCTCATTGCCTGGAATGCCTGTGTGGCCAGGGATCCAAGCTAAGTGAACATTTATCCCTCTTTTGCGAAAATCAAGAATGAGTTCTTTAACAGTGATAGCATGATGGTCTGGAACGGAGGGGAAATGCTTCGAAACTATTTTGGAGATAGCAGCTTGAGAGTCCAGGAAAATAATCCAATCGCTCCTGTTATGATACTCAATAAGCTGGAGAGCTTGCTTGACCGCAAACTCAAAATGTTGAATATTTTATTTGAAATCATATGAATACGTCACATAGTAGTGTAAACGTAAACTTACCAAAATCACATGATATCATATTTCATACCGATTTCGTATAATAAAATCACATTAAAAAATCATATGAAAAATCACATAGTGTAAAGGCGTCTTTAGAAAGTTTTATTAGAATCAATCAATTATCATGTATACCATATGAACATGCTGTCAAAATCAATAAAACGACTATACACATTTAAAAGGTTCCTTGGTGAAGTTTCTGTCTTCGTCGATAGAGTGGACTGTATATTCTAAACTGTAGATGAGCTTTGGCTGTCTCCGGTTCCTAAATTTGGTAAAATCACTGCCTAAATCTGAAGAGCAAAATAAATACGATGTACTTCAATTTGAAAATCATTCGCTTCTTTTTTATTAAATACATAACAACCTAAACACAGGGTAAACAAAAAATAATGTAAAAAACAAACAACTGTATCTCCATACCGCCCGCCTTGACAGACTACAAGTCTTCAAAACGACCAGATCAAATATTACATTTCAAACATCTCAAATCAAAACAAAGATTAAATATTAAACATCAATATAGGTTAAAACATTATACAATCCAATATAATACTTTAAATTATAAACAGTTCAAAATCAAACACAATATAAAACTCTAAAAATGTCAGAATAGTATCGTTTATAACCTTATACAAGTGTCTCTTAAAAGATTTAACATTAGCCTTCCACAGTCCTCCAAAATGTGGTGAATAAGGAGAAATAAAATGCCATTTTAATTTAGATTGAATAGCATAATCTTGGATTTTATCCTCGTTTTGGCTTAAAAACAAGCTCATCTCGGACAAAATTTGGCTTGCACCTACAAAGTTCGTTCCATTATGCGAATATACATCAGAAGGAAACCCTCTTGGTGCGGAAATCTTCTAAAACCAGCAATAAAAGTCTCAGAACTCAAGTCTGATATAAGCTAAAAATGAACTGCTTTGGTACTTAGACCAATGAATAAACACACATAAGCTTTGCGTATCCTGCAACCTCTGGACTTTCTGTCCTTTAAACGAAACGGACCAGCATAATAAAGGCCAGTGAAAGCAAAAGGTGATAAGACGTTTACTCTATCAAAGGGTAAGTCTCCCATTAAAACATTTGGTGATTTAGGATGCAATTTAAAACATGTGACACATTGTCTTACAATAGCCTTTGCTAAATTCATTCCCCTATGGTTAATCAGAGTTAATCTAGGAATTTTTAATAACATAAGATTTCCCAAATCTTGTTGAAAAATTATCCATTTTTGTTTTAAATCGTTTGGTATTTCTACATCCCAATCGAGTTGAAGACTCCATAGTAACTGTATTAGTCGTTTCCCTAGTACAGTGCAAGGTGAAATCAATCCAAGTGGATCATACAATTTCGCAATAGAAGACAACACCTGTCGTTTAGTACAACAAGCAACAGGAATAAGATCCTTAGTAGTCAAACAAAGCGGGCCTCAACTCACTTTGCATAATCAAGATGGCCGCCGCCGGTGGGGGTACAGCCGCCGGTGTCTGATAACGGGCTCCGTGGGGCCCCCCAGTCTCGTAACCCCCTCCGAGGTGGGGGGCCCCCAAGTCTCATGACCCCCTCCGGGGGGAGGCGAGATTACCTAACCTCAAAGAGATGGAACCTCGTGGGACAAGTCAGAGACAATCTAACCTCAAAGACACGGAACGTGTGGGGCCCCCATATCGTCAACCTAACCTCAAAGTGCTCCGAACGAAGCGAGAGACTTTGTCGTCGACGAGAGAGAGAGAGAGAGAGAGAGAGAGAGAGAGAGAGAGAGAGAGAGAGAGAGAGAGAGAGAGAGGTCGGATGGTAGCGGAGATCGAACGTCGGTGCGCGAGAAGCGCCGTGTGCCGGACGTAATTATTATTCAAAGCCGATGCGTGGGACGCATCGGACTTAATTCCATGCGTGTAGAGAGAAGTTATCGAATTTGTAGTGTGGAAAAATGCAAAAACAGAGAAGCGCTACGAGAGCGTCGCTTGCCGGACGTAATTATTATTATTATTCAAAGCCGTGTGTGTGTGTGTGTCGTCGCATCGGACTTAATAATTCCATATACGTGTTTTTACACATAGAGAGAGAAATTTGCAGTGTGGAAAGCTAATTGCCAATCGAGCTTGCATTAGCGTGAAAAATGTTACTAAGTATAAGGAACACTTTTAACGCATAGTTTTCCGACCGAACGTAAGAGGCGAGCACGGTGGCATGTGCATTTACAATCAAAGCACGCATTTTTTCTCTTGTTAAAACCTAGCTAGCAAGGACTCAAGTGCAGCGACATTGATAAAAGTTCAAGAGATGATCTCGAGGGAGAGAGAGAGAGAATTGGGAGGTCGGCGCGAGACGCGCCGGACGTCATTATTATTCAAAGGCGTGCGTGTCGGTGCGTGAGATATTTATAAGCGCACATCGAAGTCCGCGTGAGAAAGCGCACATCGGATTTATTTGCAATTAATTCCAGACTTGTCCTTACACAACGCCGGTACGACCGAACGTAATTATTATCAAGAGGCGAGCATGCACCGTGCTTATTTGCAAATAAAGCATGTATAAATGCATTATGCTACCTACCGTCAATTCACGTACTATTGCAAAAAAAAAATATATACAGACGTCTCGACAATCAAGGTAATGCTGAAGATTTTACCCTTGTATGAATGCAAATCAGGGCGGGAAAGTAAAAATTCGATGCATATAAAAGATGCTTTTTCAAATGTAGGTATTCATTACAGTTTCAAAATGAGCAGTGGTGAACAGTTTGAAGGTAGTGATACAGGTGTGTTCAGATTTCAAAAGAATTGTAGGTAATGTTTACCATGTGTGTGTGTATTTCAGAGATGGCGTTTTACATCCATGTAAAAAACAGCTTGCCCACCGAACTGAGCGTAAGTAAAAAGAGATTAATATTCGCCATTTGACATTATCTATGATTTTAGTCCAAACTGGCAGGTTTTTTTTTTGATGCGCCGGCAATAGCGATACCCGGGTTTAGTCCTCTGCCATCCTTCAACGGGTGGCAGATTCAATATAAAGATTTTGGGCCAGTGTTAGCTGTCTGGGTATCGTATTGTAAGTATTTAGATTTTTCAAATACTCCATTTCAACTAATTTCGTAAATTTCGCAGGAGATCGGGCAAGCTGTTCGACTAAAAGAAAAATAAAGAATTAAAAAAAATTGTTTTCTCTTTCTCTCTCTCTCTCTCTATCCCTCTAATTAAAATTACTAGGACTTTTAATATTGCAGACAAATATTAGGTGTTAAGGTATAATTAATTCGGACTTTTCAATAATTGGTGAATGCGCAAGTTTTCACACAAATCGACACAATTTGGCGAATGCGCCAATACACCATTTTCGACGTTATTGCGCTTTATTCTCAGATCTCATAGAAAGGATGTATTGGACGTGTTTTCCGCTGTCGATGTGATTACATTAAGATTCATAACCATCTCGCCGCACCTTTGAACGTGTTGAGGTAGGGTTTCATGAAGTAAGGTGTGGTGGGACGTGTATGGTGGAATGGTGATATAAAATGACTTTAATATTGAGTAGATTTTAGTTCAAATCGTAGTGTTCACCTAGCCAGATCGACTTTTACAGAGGTAAGTTTTAATTCCTTAATAATAGTTTTGGTATTTTTTGTTGCATGTTTTTGGGGCATTCGATTGCTTGTAGTTTTGCACATTTTGAACGAAATATTTTTACACATTGAAACATGTATTTTCACTTAACGGATTTTTAATTATGGAAACTGAACTGTGATTGTTGGTTTTAAAGCAACATTTGGGAATTGAATTTATTTTTTTATTTAATTTAAGAATCTGAGGATGTATTGAAAGCGTTAATGTATTTTATAGAAAATGGACCTCCAATCCTTAAATGATGTTGCCAATATCCAAGTAAAACCTAACGTAAAATTAACGTCCCTAGAGTTGGACCGACCTCATTTGATTTTATCAGCTCGAGTGGTCCAAGGAAAATTTGGGGAGACCATCTTGATAGAACTTGAGGAGAAAGTAGTATTCTTACCAGCCCGGGTAACTCAGCGTTTTAAGGAGAATATTAAGCAGTTTGAAGCAAATAAATATGCCCTTCTATGCAAATCGGTGGAAAAAATTGGAAAAAATGAAACTATGAACTTCGACATAATACCTGCAGGAGCTCGATAAAAGGTTAGTTTTTATCATCATAAATTTATTTCAAATGTGCGCTATAATGAAAAATAATTTTGTTCGCAGCTTACTGTCAACATCCTCGGGTGTCGAAGTCACATCGTCCAGTGTTCAAGCAGAAATAAAGGTTAGTGATTTTTACTAGTAATTTTGATTTCAAAGCAACTGTTTCTTTTTGTTTCAGTTTTCCAGTCTTTTATTTTAAGTAGACATTTTATTTTTAAATTGTATGTGTGTCTAGGGTACTATATAAGTAGGTAGCTAAATTTAATGTAAATGGTGTAAAGTCCTCAAGGTAGATATTAAAAAGTGTTCAAAAATGAACGATCTTGATGCTACAAGTGAAAATATTATAAAAATCTTTGAAAAAGTCTGTAGTCAAATTCAAGATTTAAGTATACAAGATATTGAAAAATGGGTAAAAAAGGTTCATCAAAACTCAAGACTTTTTGCTAAATTAATGAAAAATGCAGATTCAATTGGAGTCAAACGAAAAATGGTGACAGCCATTGGTCATCTGAAAAGATTTTTGATTATTTTAAACAATGGACTCATACAAAAAAGATATGTCGGTTCGGGTATCGTGAACAATAATCGTAGTAGCAGAATTAGGTGGGTTGATATAAACTCTGCTTTTTCAGGAAGAATTCGTACAGGTTTAATAGTAAATTTAAAACATAAAGACGTATTACAGTTTTTAGAAGATTCTTTTCAATTGTTCAAAATCAGAATTAAAAAAATTTTAAGAATACATCAAACAATCAAAATTAATGTGTGCTTTTGTGGTGAATTTATTAAAAATTCCATTGATAATCAGCTTATCGATTTAAAGTATTTTAACACACCTAACACTATTCTCGATACTGGAACTGACATTAACGAGTGGTTTCAAGATAATGTGGTTGAAAAATTATTAAAGAAGTTAGGAGATTTCGCTGAAATGCATTCGGGCTGGGCCCTCCAAAGCTTAGTTTCAATCGAAGTAAATATTAATAAGTTTCAGCAAGGAAATGGTTCTTCGTATATTGCATTACCTGAAAAAATTGCCAGAAAGCGTGCTTGTATAAATATTAAAAATAATGATAGCTTCTGTTTTGCATGGTCAGTGGTCTCTTCGTTGCGACCTGCAAAAAAGAATGTAGAACGTCCATCATCATATCCTCATTATAGTGAAGTTTTAAATTTGGGAAATATCTCTTTTCCCATAAAAATGACTGATGTTGCAAAATTTGAAAAATTGAATGATTTGTCTGTAAATATATTTGGATTGGAAATGGAAGTAAATAAAAGTTTTCAAGTAGTGCCGGTACGATTGACGAAAGAAAAGCTAGATAGACATGTTAATTTGTTAATAATTCAAAATAAATATTTTCCTAAAACAAATAATTATGATCAACATTCTGATAATGAAAACGTGGAATGCGATAGTACACTGTTTTACCACTATTGTTGGATTAAGGATTTATCGCGCCTAATATCAACTCAATTAAATAAGCATAACTCTAAAGTGTTTGTTTGTGACAGATGTCTAAATTATTTCAATACCCAGGAAAAATTAACCTCTCATTCTATTAATTGTCAAAACAAAAATCACTGTAAAATTTCCTTTTCACCAGAAAAATTTATTGAATTTAAACATTACGTATATAAAGAAAAAGTTCCTTTTGTACTATATGCAGATTTTGAATCCATATTAAAGCCATATGTAGATTCTCAAACTAAGACAGCGACAAAAAAGTATCAAAAGCATGATGCATTCAGTGTCGGATACTACTTTAAATGTGGTTATAATAATTCACTATCGTATTACAAAAGTTACCAGGGTCTCGATTGTATTTCTTGGTTTACCACTCAGTTAGAAGAAATTGCAGCATTTATACAATCGAAATTAAAAAATGTGGAACCGTTAAATACTGTAGTCGATATCAAAGATTGTACGAGCCATTGTCATATCTGTGAAAAACAGTTTACTAAAACTGATAAAATTATAAGGGAACATTGTCACCTGACCGGCCACTTCCGGGGGTTTTCTCATAATAACTGCAATTTATTGTACCAAAATTCTTTCGTTGTACCAATTTATTTTCACAATTTAAGTGGTTATGACGCACACCACATAATCAGAGACATAGCTAAACATAGTCGAGTATCACTTTTACCAATCAATCATGAAAAGTACATTAGCTTTACTAAATATGATGGGAAAACAAATATCAAATTTAGATTTACAGATTCGCTAAGATTTTTAAGTTTTTCCTTAGAGAAGTTGGTTTCCTTTTTGAATGTCAATGATTTGATTCATTTAAAGGATGAATTTAAAAATGTGAATGAAACACAATTGAAATTATTATCTCGAAAAGGCATTTTCCCCTATGATTACATCGATAGTTATGAGAAATTGCTGGAAACTAAATTGCCTCCCATCGAATGTTTTGATAGTAAGTTAAATAATGAAACTATGAATAATGTCGATTATGAACATGCAGAAAAAATTTGGAAAGAATTTGATTGCCAAAATTTGCTTTCATATGCAGATCTTTACATGAAAGTTGATGTAATGCTTCTATGTGATGTGATGGAAAACTTTCGTGAACTTTCTCACAAAACCTATGGTCTAGATCTTGCACATTACATAACACTACCTAGCTATACTTGGGACGCGATGTTAAAATATACAGGTTGCCGATTGGAAACTATACAAGATGTTGATATTCTAATGTTTATTGAGAAGGGTATAAGAGGTGGTATAAGTCAATGTTGTAATAGGCAGTCGATTGCCAACAATAAATACATGTCAAATTTCGATCCAACCAAAGATACAAAATTCATAATGTATTTGGACGTTTGTAATTTATATGGTTTTGCGATGTCCCAACAGTTGCCATACAAAGATTTTAATTGGATTAATGACATAGATGCTTTTGACGTTACCAATATTCCAGATGATTCACCTCTCGGTTATTGCCTAGAAGTAGATTTAGAATACCCTACAGACCTTCATGATTTGCATCGGGATCTCCCGATGTGTCCAGTACACCAAACACCACCAAATTCTAAATTAGCAAAATTATTGACCACATTAGAAAACAAAGAAAAATATGTAATACATTATAAAAATTTAAAACAGTGTTTAATGCATGGATTAAAACTTAAAAAGATTCATCGAATATTAGAATTTCGACAATCCACTTGGCTTAAACCCTATATTGATTTAAACACTAAATTGCGTAAGGAAAGTAAAACTGATTTTGGCAAGCAAATATATAAATTTATGATTAATGCTGTTTACGGTAAGACGATGGAGAACGTTCGAAAATACCGTATAGTAAAATTGATTAATAAATGGGAAGGTCGCTATGGTGCAAAAAATTTAATCGCCTCACCAAATTTCAAAAATAGGACAATGTTTGATGATAATCTAGTTGCAATTGAATTAAATAAAACGAATATCGTGTTTGATAAACCTTTATACATCGGTATGGCTATCTTAGATATATCAAAAACTTGTATTTATGACTTTCATTATAGTTATATGTTGAAAAAATTTAATCTAAGCAATTGTAAACTGCTTTATATGGACACCGACAGTTTAATATACGAAATACGTTGCAATGACATATATGAGGATATGATTAAGGCCGATATTAGTAAATTTGATACTAGCGATTACAATCCCAACAATAGATATAATATACCACTTGTAAATAAAAAAGTTGCAGGTTTATGGAAGGATGAGTGTAATGGAAGAATTTTAACTCACTTTATAGCTCTTCGCTCAAAAATGTATTCATATCAAATAGATGGAGGTGAGATATGTGTAAAAAAATCAAAAGGTGTCAGAGAAAATGTTGTTAAACAGAAAATTACTTTCCAAGATTACATTGATTGTTTAGAAAATTTTAGTGAAAAAATTGAGACACAACAATGCATCAGATCCTATGCTCATGATATATTTAGTATACAACAAACTAAAATCGTATTGAGTGCTTTCGATGATAAAAGGTACCTCCTACCTAATTCACATGACACACGACCTTGGGGACACTATAGTATTATGGACTTAGCTTAGAAAAAATTCCAAGATGAAACTTGATGAGAATGTAGTCTTTCTACTACCAGTTATAGTGAGTCATTTATGAATGACAAGTTTTTACAAGTTCGTGCAGGATTGAGACGTGTCATTTAAATCAAGTTTCAAGAGGAACACTCTATGTTCAGAGTCTGAATGATGTTGCCAATATCCAAGTAAAACCTAACGTAAAATTAACGTCCCTAGAGTCGCATCGATCACATTTGATTTTATCCACTCGAGTGGTCCAAGGAAAATTTGGGGAGACCATCTTAATAGAACTTGAGGAGAACGATTCCTACCTGCTCGGGTAACTTAGCGTTTTAAGGAGAATATTAAGCAGTTTGAAGCAAATAAATATGCCATTCTATGCAAATCGGTGGAAAAATGTAACTATAAACTTTGAAATACTAATAAGCGAATTCATTTTGCTGTATTTTATAAATCAAGATGGTTCGCAGTAGGTTTGAGCATGTGTTTATTGATTGTAAGAGATTTCAAAATTTACGCAATGTGACTAGTAGGAGAAGGATTAAACCAATTAGCTTAAAACTGGCTAATGAAACAATGCCACAATGGGACTTACCAAAAGGTGATGCCATCACGCACAAGGAGGAGGAGGAGGAGCAGGATCGGGAGGAGGCAGGCCATCAAACGGAAAAATAAAATGTAACTGAGGAAAAAATAAAATATTGGAAAATCTGTTTCTTTTTTAAATTTATAAAAAACCTAACTCGTTATGAAATCTTTCGAAAACATAGTAATTGAAATAAAAACACACAAATAAATATTTTACAATTTATTTAAGTCACTCAATACTTTATCCTTATTATAATACAATGTTTCCTTAATACACAAACTTTCTATACTACTAGTTATATCACAATATGCTATAATTGCATCTTCACCATTCGAAATCTTCCCCAACTTACTAATTAAATTTAAAACATTTTTATAATATTGCAAAAAATTAATTTTTCTTAAACTATCCACTTGATTAATAATATATTTTTGATTTAAAGCACACAATTCCAGAACATTGTTTTCCGTTAAATACAACGATATTGAATGTTTAGAAACAACAATCATACGCACTTCGTTATATTGTTGATTCATAATTACAATATTCTCACCGCATATGTATCTCAGATGTGAAATTTCATCAAAACTTCTGAAATATCCATCGAGAAGCCAAGTGAGTTGATTAATAAACATTTCCCACTCATTAACACTGAACTGCAGAGCGGTTCCATCATTAATTTGTATGTTGATAACTGGATCGAAATTGTGGAAAACATTTAGACCGACGTTCACCTTGAACCCACTGTTCACACATGAAAAACAGGTGTTGAGTAAGAGACTGGTTTCCACTTGTTCAGATGCTACTGCTGTTACCGTCGACGCCGCCGCCGCCTCCGCCGCCGCCGATTCGTCTTCTTGTTCACTTTTTGAAATACTTTCATATAGAGCAACTAATTCACTTAAATCAGATGATTTCTCCATGTCGTCGTCGTACACTTGATGCTTTGACAATTACCACTCATAGACTGAAGTCAACATAGGCGAAAATCTTTGAAATCGGATGGTGGTGGGGATAACCTACTAGGGCCCCTTGAGAAATTAGTTCGTGTTTTCCATAAGAAGCAATGTTAATTGATACTCGAACATCTTTTTGTCATTATACGAACAGATTCTACAAGCGATTCGAAGCATCGATCCAAGAATCGTGTGTATTATCGAAACCGAGCCAACGCACGAGTACTTTGTTACCTTTTCGCCTTAAAACTTTTTCGACTAAATATACGTCTGGCGTTTTAGTTTTTTGCAATTCTTCCGTATAGAAACCACCTTTGATGGGTCGTCCATGGAGATCTTCCAACAAATACGTTATAGGGTTGGTTATTTGAACTTTTTTAATTTTAAATAGTTCAGTGCTCCAATTCGGAGTGTAAGCTTTCTCGAAGACGTGCTTGGCCTTGCTAATACGTACGAGGTCACCCACCTTAAACTTGCGTGAGCCTGTCGCAAGCTTGAGGTGGGTATACACTGTTTTCAATAAATGTTTCTCATTTTTTGCGCTCAGAGCGTCGGAAGGTCGCATTTTAGTAACGGAATGCGTTTGATTATTATAAGTCTCCACGATCGTCGGTATGATATCGATCCATTTGAAGGTGCCATTCAAACTAAAGTATTTAAACAGTTTTTCTTTAATCGTGCGTATGGCTCGTTCAGCCATCGCAGCCTTCATATGAGTATAGGAATTGTAATGATTGATTCCATAACGTTCCATCAAGCTTCGAAAATGGGCATTGTGGAAATCAGTTCTTTGATCAGATTGTAAATTGCGTGGCGATATTTTCGCTCGTTGTAGAATATCTCGAAAAGCTTTAGTCACTTCCACACCAGATTTCGATTTTAGTGCTCTAACCCACACGTATTTAGAGAAGCAATCTATGACTAGTAAAAAATATTTGAAATTTTTATTTACTTTCGCATACATATCTAGTTGTCCGAGATCTGCTTGCCACAAGTCGTGTAAACCTTTAATTATCGTGCGACGTCGAGGATACAGTTTCCTGGCCGGTTTGTGTAACTCGTTAACTAATTGAATTTTTTCAGCTGACATTATCAGGTTGTTAACGGATCTCCTTTCTTTCTTTTTGCCGATTTACCTCGCGAACTTGATTCTTGAATACTAGGATCGATACTGCTAGGAGAAGATGGCAGAGGAGTCGCAGGTCGCTTCGGAGCGTTACTAGTAGTAGTAGTAGTAGTAGTAGAAGTAGTAGTAGGTGATGTTGTAGGTAGCGGTACTATGTTGAGCTTGTCTTGTAATAAATCGATTCTTTTGCTAAGAGTGTGTATCTCGACCGCATAAGGAGTTGTATCGAATGTTGTGAGAAATTTATTTTGAGCCGATTCTATTTTCTTAGAAAATGAATCCGCAACGAGTTGAATCTCGCTTCGAAGTAGGGCGATGGTATTTTTGGTAGAGTCATCCACGTACTTTTTCAGCCTCGAAAGTGAGGTGACGCCATGTGCGATGGCAGCTTTAGTTAAATTGATTCGTATATCGATATCATGAGTTTTTTCGGCAATGATTCGATCCACATAACCTTTAGTACAAGCGTCGGTATCTTCCGTAGGACTTTTCAGATTACTGATCTTAACGTGTTCGATATTACTATCACCCTCGGACGTACGAGATAAAATCGAATGACTGGAGAACGATGCCGCTTTACTCTGGGTGACATTGTGAACACCTCCCGAGCGACGACCGAATTTATCCAAACTCATCGTAAAACTGAAGCAGATCATGTACGAACGGTCAATATATAACATTCGCCTCTCGGAGTTCTTCGATGATCGAAAGAATTTCATTATCATGTGATATAGTATTACCAGCTTCTTTGGATGCATACAAAAGTCTTAACCTGTCCACTAACTCATTAAAATTATCAAAGTATACGTATTCGGTAGATTTTGTATTATAATGCATTTTGGGTAAAAGACCTCCACGCTTCTTACGGAAATTATATGGCGTTTCTGCAAGTCTCGGTTTAATTACTTTTTTAGAGTCTCCTTTCGTGGAGTCGATTAAGTCTTTCTTGTTGGCAACTTTCTTGGAGGCTATGGTAGTGTCTTCTGCTTCGGCGTCAGTAAAATCATCTGTTTCATCATCATCAGCATCTTCTTTGTCGGACATCTCTGTACCGACGTTGGCAACAGGAAGCTCTCGAAAGTTTAAACGTTTCCTTGGGATGTGTGGAGTTGAAGTTTTCACGGGACTTATCAATTCGGTTTTAGGTATCCATTCGGTTTTAGGTTGAAATAGTGGTGGTGGAGGCGACGACTTCTCCAGTTTTCTCTTAACAGACTGTAGAGTAGGCTCAACAGGTGGTTTTTTTGTAGCTTCCACTAGTTCAGTCAAAGGTTTCGTTATCGGGGCAAACAATTTCCTCAACGTTGCATCATCTTCGGATCGTCCTAGTTTGATAGCCAAAAATTTTTTTCGTACGGACCGAGACAGTTCCCGAACTTTTTTCGCTCGCGCCGCCTCAGCATCGCTAAACGGTGGCCTCATGATTGTTATCGATTAATGAGGAGCATCCACCTTTATATATTGATCGAACCCTCTGCGATACCGACCAGCATTCAAATCGAAATCTTTTACGATAACGAGAGGAGTGAATTTTCTACTCCAACATTCACAACACAATCGTTTAAATTGCTCATAGCTCATATCTGGAGATACGTGCTCATCGAAAGCATGCCTCAAATTAACATCATCCTGTTTGAATAATACTATAACATTACAATTGTCCCGTATGAGTTGTTTTGGAACTTTTGAATATGTTTGACAGAGGTATGCCACGTCAATATTCTGATGTCTACCCATAGAGAAATACGCACGTATCTTGTCTTGTTTTTCGCAGGCCACATCGTCAAATAAAAAGATTGAATTTCGATGTGCTTTCTCGGGATCCATGATAATTTCATTGTCATTGTACGCGAAATAGCCCATACCTTTCACTTTCTTCAACACTTCCTGTAACAGCCGATATTTTGGTTGATACAATGATCTCGAATATACGTATACGTTACGAAACTTTAAGCCATTCTTATTGAAAAGTAATGTTAAAATGGCGTTCGTTTTACCACAACCCGATGGCCCCGAGAAAATAGCTCGAAAACAATTCGGAAGTAGTTCACTATGTTTTATCGGTGGCTCGTCTTCTCCTACAAAGTCTAAGTTGTCTATTGGTAGCGCGTGTGTTTGTTGAACTGCCCTCATTCTTGCAACTGACAGCGCGGTACATGACCACCACCTATAAATAGTGTGACACGATCGTAGTTATTATCACTTGTGATGATAGTATACAAAGGTGATGGTGTTTTGAATACTCTCATCAATAAGTTACCCTTCGAATTACACATACCGGGTTATAAATTTTGTGGACCCGGTACAAAATTAGACAAACGATTGGCTAGAGGTGACCTTGGTGTCAATGCCCTCGACTCTGCATGCAAAGCGCACGACATTAGTTATTCGAAAAGTTCTTCTTTGGACGACAGGCATACGGCAGATCGAGAATTGGAGCATCGTGCTTGGGAGCGCGTGAAAAGCAAAGACGCATCTTTGGGTGAGAAGACTGCAGCGTGGTTCGTTACGACCGGCATGAAGGCGAAAAGGAAGCTCGGGATGGGACACCGTCCGGTTTCGTTTAGACGAAACGTTCTGAAACATGTCACCGGCATTTTAAAAACAGCCATGAAAACCAACCCACGTATCAGCGCATCCGGTTTGAAACCGTCTGCTTCGATCGCATTACGAGCTGCTCGAGCGGCGGTTAGAAAGGCGGGAGGTCGGAAACGAATTCGTATTCCACGCATTATACCATATGAAAGTAAATCTGGAGGAATTTTACCTTTACTACCGATCTTCGCGGCATTGGGGGCACTCGGAAGTTTGGCCGGAGGCGCTGCAACGGTAGCGAAGACCACCATCGATGCGAAAAACGCACAAAAGAAAATGGAAGAGCAACAACGTCACAATAAAGCCATGGAGGAGATCGGCAAGACCGGATCAGGCTTATTTATACGCAAGTCCACCAGAGGATTCGGTTTGTACATCAAGAAGCAGCAGCAGCATGGGCGCGGATTGTACTTGAAGAAGCAGACAAAAAACTTTTAAAGCTATATTCCATTCGGAAAATCGAGAGAGTAATAAAATGTCATTATAAATGCAAATCCTCAAAAACTGTAGTACTGGCGAGATATGTATAAACATTGCATTTAGTTATACGTCTCTGTACTGTTCCTAGGAACTATTACATTGAAAAGCACCCGGATCAAATTTCTACCTGCGTTCGGGTCAAGGGATATAATCCGTCTTTATCTTTCTTATGAAGAATTGAATGCTCTTTCTCTATTACTCCGATTCGGTTATTTCGCACTGTTTTCGTTTACTTGAAATCGTCACATCAGAGTCACGCCATGGGGTTTTTTATTTAAAGAAAAAAAGTAATCATAAGCAATATTTGTTTATTTAGAATTTATGGAACCTATATATAAATAATAAATTTATACCGTGAGGTCGAAATGAAACTATAATTAATTCACTTTTACTCAAAGAACTGAACTTTTCCTAATATTATACCTAACACTGGCATATGCCATAAGGGATAGAAATATACATCAATCCAAATTAATTACTTACTAAATTAATATATCAAAAGCACAAAGTATACATAACATCACTTTTGTCCAAGCTTATAAGAAACAAAAAAATTTTAAAACGAGGAACGTGGCACAATTTCACAAATTATACAAAAGAAGTAACTAAATGGCTTAAAATAATAATATATTTATTGGAAATAAACGTTTTTTTACAAGAATAACAAATCTTGTTTAAACAGTTCAAAACGGTTTAAACCTTAAGTTAATAATAATATAGGTAACTATAAGTATACCTAAATCGATTTTCAGAAATCTCATTTTCTCGTACAAGAATCCGTTCAGGTCTACAAAAGGTACACGTTCAAAAGAAAAAGGAGTAATCGTGAGGTTTTGGAAAGACGCAATGTTCAGGAATGTTTTCAAGTTGAAATTAATTAATATTCAGAATCATCTGAAGAACTCTCTTCATTGATATCCTGTGCAGTAATGATTAAGGGTTCCACGGCGTTATCAATCATAAAATCTAACTCCCAAAATTTTTCTTCTTCTTTTATAACATGATTTATGACTTTTTGCCAATTTTCAGAGGTGGTTCTGCGAATGGATTCTTCCAGAAGAATTTTAACATCTTTTAATTTAAATGTTTTATTTTCCCGAGCAACATAGCCTTTTACCTGAGCCCATATTAATTCTATGGGATTGAGTTCGCAGTGATAGGGCGGAAGACGAAGCACAGTTATTTGGCGATTTTGTGCCATTTCATCAACTGCATACCTTTTACGAGAGTTGCAGGTCTTTACAATTGATATCAATTCCGATTTGACCATGTCCTCCTTATACGGAATATTTTTTCTTATCAGCCAATTTAAAATTTCAGCCTTCCGCCAAGAAATTACCGGGGATTTATCGACCTGTCTGGAATGATAGCTCGCATTATCCATGACAATTACGGAACCAGGTGGGATGAGATCGAGCATTTGAACGAAGTACTCCTCGAAAACGTCCGCGTTCATGTCTTCATGATAATCTCCCGTCTTCTTCGATTCAAAAAGAAGTAAGCCGCCATCCACAAAGCCACTAGTACTGCCGATGTGGGTAACAATAAGTCGTTTACCTTTTCCAGCCGGTGCTTTTAGTCCTGTTGATAAACCTTCTAAAAAGGCTTGTCGCGGATTCACCACACTTTTGTCCTGCCACACTTTTCCCACGGTATATCCTTGGTTTACCCAGGTTTCATCCAGATAAAAAATAGCCCTTCCTTCTTGTCGAAATTTTTTAATATCTCTGAGGTAGCTTCTTCGCCAGCAAATAATTTCATCGGATTCCCGAAGAGGAGAAGTTTTAATTCGCTTATCCCAACAAATACCTAGTTCCTTCAGAATCGTCCACAACTTGGTCCTTTTCAATGTCATACAGTCTTCTGGCAGTTCATGTAACATTTTATCCAATGTTGGGATTTCACGTTTGAGAAAAAAGGAATGAAGCGTTCGACGAATGAGTCTCTTGCTATCCTCATCAACAAGCATTTGAGGTCTTCCTGGTGCAGATTTTGGAGCCTTCACCTCTCCACTCCTCTCTTCCCTTTTGACGCGATATATCGTTGATTTTCCATATCCCGTCATTTTGTGACACATTTCAACTAGGTCATCTACGCTGGATTTAGGATGTAGATGTTTCAATCCGTTAAATACATTTAAAACAACCACTTTTTCACGACACGATAACGCCTGCTTATTCGGTAACTTACACGGGGTAAAGTTCATAAGACTTGACATATTTAATTCTTGATAGTAAGACTATTAGAATAAGAATAACCGAAATTCAGGTATTTCCCTTTTATACCTCCTTCAACGGAGGGAGAACTTTCGACCCCATTTCCAGGTAATTCTTAATCCTACAGGTAAATCTCTGGTAACAGTTAACTAAGTAGTTTAGTGGAAGAGTAAAGGTGCCTGAACAAATTATTAAGTGTCCACATTAAAAAAGACCCTTTCCAAAATGGTCTCCGAGTTGACGAATTGTCTAAAAGTATTCAATATTTACAAGTAATATCATTCATTGATATATTTCGTTAACGGCACCGATTAAATTGGTAATTATATGAATTCATTCCTTTTAGGTTCAATCCTTAATCACTATATGTACGATACAACTTCAAGAAATTTTAAAATGGAAACAGTTCGATGGGTGAATTTAATTTATATTTAAAAATCAGGGAAATAAGGATGGTACGCCCTTTGTTACAACCCTAACCTCCGATTTTGAGTTATTTATTACTCTCTCCCTATTTCGAATGGAGTATACCCAATAGAGCACTATACGATCGTGAAATTATTAAATATGCAAATAAATTAAAAATTCCCTACTTTAGAGGAGTTTTCATGCGTGATTCTCTCCCAAAAACACCTAGACATAACGAGAGTGCCATCATCAATTTAGATACAAAAAATCATTCTGGGACACATTGGGTAGCGTACAAGAAACGGGGAAATGTCATCGAGTATTTCGATAGTTTCGGTAATCTGAAACCACCACAAGAACTCGTCCGATACTTTGGCGGTAAGAAGTCGGTGGAAATTTTCTATAACAGAGACCGTTATCAAAAATTTACTGCGAGTAACTGCGGTCGTCTATGTCTCGAATTTCTCTATAAAACGTGAGTATGGACCGGTTCACTATTTAATCATGTCCGAGACATTCACGTTAAAGAGTCGTACATCAACGCTCTCCATAGATTTCCAAACGCCGATCTACTTAGGGAAACATTCTGCATACGGATTAGCTTTACTTGGATTCTATTCATATAACACCATTCCGAATATAGAGGACGGTACGAAATTTAAGTATTATTCCAAAGGGAACGTCGATACACCACATTTCATTAACATTCCGACAGGTACTTACGATATCGCCGATATCGAGAATTACCTTAAAAAGTTCCTGATACCTGAAAATAGAGTAGGCGACAGCGACGACGACGAAGATATATTCTTTTTGAGACCCAACAATAACACGTTAAGGAGTGAAATATTTCTGCGAGATTACGATATCGATTTTCGAGCAGGGTATACCAGGATCGCCAAACTTCTCGGATTCACTCCTGGACTTTTAGAAGCAGGAAAAGTGCACCAGTCGGATTTACCTGTGGACATTGTGAAAGTTCGAACCATACACATCGATTGTAATATTATCGGTGGTTCTTATTACCACGATCGACCGTCACACACTTTATACGAGTTTCCCATTAGCGCAGACCCGGGGTTCGCTATCGACGAAGTTCCTCGAAATCTGGTATATTCAAAAGTTACTCCAAGTGAGATAAGTAACCTCACATTATCGGTTCTCGATCAAAATTTTGAACCTGTCAATTTTCGTGGTGAAGAGATTCTCATTAGATTGGAATTAAAAAGATTGTATTAAAAAAAGATGGTCTTAGTCTTGAGTGATTACTATAAAAGAGGTAGTGTGAAGAGTACAACTGCAGTAACAAAAAAACGTTCGAGGTGGTTGAAGCAGCAGCAGCAGCAGCAGCAGCGGCGTCGATTATCCCGATTGAACGCTACTTTCCTCAACGCCATAGGATATGTTGTCCAGCCAGATTTTCGACCTGTATCCAAAGCTTCAAAACGATGATACGATCACGAGTATAAAACGTCACACGTACCATCCATTCGTGAAATCCTATCTCAAGAATGATATACTCGAAATTACGGTGACGCGAAACGACGCTTTTCTCAACCTCTACGACTCCAAACTAAAAATCTATGGGAAATTAGAGAAGAAATCCGGCGATGGAGAGGTGACATTCGTAAATAACGCGGTCGGATTTCTATTCGATTCCATGTCATATCTCTTGAACAGCATAGAAGTGGAACATGTGAAACAACCAGGTCTAGTGAGTTTGATTCGAGGTTATCTCTGCTATAATGACGATGATAGCAAACATTTGGATAAAGGTAGTTGGGTTTTTCCCGAAAAACCCACCGTTAACGCAGATGGAACCTTCATTTGGATCATTCCACTGTCACATTTCTTCAGCATATTCAACGACCATAAAAAGGTAATGTTCGGAAGGCACACTATTCGAGTAGTTAGAGCTCGTAACGATGACAATTGTGTTATGGTGTCCGGAGCAAATACTACCTATGACATTACTATAACTGAGATGTTATTGAAAATCCCACACGTCGTTCCCAATGTTGAAACGAAACTGGAACTGTTGAAATCCATAAAAAATGATAGACCGTTCATAATCGCATTTCGCACTTGGCAGCTCCACGAGTTACCAGCTCTCAATGTGGGTTCAACTAATGCCGTTTGGTCGATCCAAACGATGAACAACCAACATCCACCTCGATTCGCAATCATCGCGTTCCAGACAGATAGACGTGATAAGAAAACGGCAGACATTACAAAATTCGATAATCTTAACATATCCGATATATGTGTGAATTTGTCAGAGCGATATCCATACGAACCTCTAAATTTAAATTTCGAAACTAATGATTACGGTGAGATTCATGATAGTTATGTGGATTTTAATAATACCTACAAGGGTGACTATTTCGGTTCGAAGAAACCATTACTCGATATGAAAAAATTTAAAGATATGACACTCTTCGTTGTCGATTGCTCACGCCAAGATGAACAAATTAAATCATCGATCGTGGACGTCTCCATCGATTTTCAGGCGAGGACCGGATTTCCTGCCAACACAAAAGCTTATTGCATCATTATTTACGAAAGTGTGTACGAAGCTACACCACTTAGTGAGATGGTGAGAAGCATCTATTAGTCTTAATTAGATCATCGAACATGAAGGTACTCCTAGTCGACATTCAAGGTTTTACGCTCACGAAGAATTCTTCACCGGAATTTTTCGCAAAAGAAATAGCAATTTATGATGGAACCCGCATGAATCATTACTTGTTCGAGGAACCTATACCCTACGATGACTTATCTAGCTACGATAAGAAGCAAGTTCAATATTGTACCAGACACATACATGGACTCCGATATACTTCAGGTTATGTACCATACGAAAAACTCGATGACGTAATCATGGCTGACCTTTATGATGCTGATATGGTTTACGTAAGAGGACATCAAAAAAAATGTTTACTCGACGCCCACCTACACAATCGAGAGAAGAAGAAGAAGAAGATGTCGAATATCGTCGTCAACATCGAACACCTTCCAGACAGTCCTGATACATCCAAATTTCAACGTGACATTCCATTGTGTATGAATCATCAATCGAATTGTTTTTATATGTGTAGTATACGAAATTGTTATACATTATACTCTTGGTTTTTAAACTGTGTTCCACAATAAATAAATATATTGAAAATATTAGTTTAATTTCGCAGTATTCATTCAAACATGGTTGCGTTCGGGTCAAACCTATTACTACTCTCGGCAGTACTTAATAATATCCTATACATTTCACCACCACATAGTGCAAAGGATGTGTTTATATGTTTCGAGATGAATGCCAGTTGGCCTGAAAACTGGGTGAAGATGGAATCCTTCACATACAACCGACACACATCAACTTTGATGGCGAAATTACCTGGTAATGCTACAGGCTACAAAATACGTGTCGTCTACCAAAATCGCACGTTTGAAGATTCGACATGGCTGAACCTAACTAACGTACACCCAACTCCAGTTTCGAACAATATATATTTTTTGACTTGGTACATCGCCGTCAGTGTGTCGGTGCTGCTCAGCATAGCTGGATCAACATTCGTCTACCTGTGCTACAAATATGGATCTTAAAGAATTTTTAATTGAATACGATGATGTACTTCTTTATAGACATAAAGCTCAGCTTTACTATTTACAACGATCCCTAAATGCGGAATTGGAAAAGAAGCAGACATCTATCCACGGACGTCATTACGTGAGCTGTCCTTGGGCACTGAACTGTAGCACGGACGGTCCAGATACTTGTTTGTGTACAGATCGACTACTTCACCGCGACGATATTAAAAACGCTATGCAAAAAATTATGAAATTGTATGTTGACCTATATGGAAATACACGCAATTAAATGTTGACATTGTTTTATTTGAATGTAAAAACGTCTCGAGTATCAACCTTCACACATGTCCTGACAAGTCAGGACATGTGTGAAGGTTAGGATTCCACCGAACTTGTATGGTAGGTCAAGTAAGTTCACTGACTTCCAATACCATGTCGAGGTAGATTCAAGTTTAGACAAGTTAGTTTACTGACTTCTACCACCTCCACAACCACCTTAGGTGTGAAACCTTCTTGTTCATTCTCTTAAAAGTGCTCCTACTATTCACATCTACCAGTAAAAATATGGAAGTTAAAAGTTTTTTGCAAAAATTTGGTTACTATGTAACATCTTCGCATAAGAAAGAACTCCTAGAGCTGCACGATAAAGTGGAAACCAGAGAAGCCGAAGAACGACGTGAATCTAAATTTGGGAGACATTTCGTCAGCTGCCCCTGGTCCAGAGACACCACCACAGAGGGTCCAGACTGCTGTTCGTGCACTACTTGGAGATGGGAGCGGCAGGGAATTGAACAGCACGTCAGGTCGATAATAGATATGTATGTAGAAATTATTTCCAAAGCAGAAAATAAAAATTATTAGTAAAATGTTTTTGTTTTATTTCTATTTGACCATGACTAGCGAATTGATTGATAAATCTCTCTCTCTCTCTCTCTCTCTCTCTTGCTTGTGGGACCCCCCGCTTCACGTTTGAGGTTATGGTCACGCCCCGCGCCTCCCGGGGAACGGGAAGGATCACCGGTCGAAAGCGATGTAATTGTTTTAACAAGAGAAAAAATGCATTTATACGTAAATGCACATGCCACCGTGCTCGCCTCTTAAGTTCGGTCGGAAAACTATGCGTTAAAAGTGTTCCTTATACTTAGTAACATTTTTCACGCTAATGCAAGCTCGATTGGCAATTAGCTTTCCACACTGCAAATTTCTCTCTCTATGTGTAAAAACACGTATATGGAATTATTAAGTCCGATGCGTCGACACACACACGGCTTTGAATAATAATAATAATTACGTCCGGCAAGCGACGCTCTCGTAGCGCTTCTCTGTTTTTGCATTTTTCCACACTACAAATTCGATAACTTCTCTTTATGTGTGTGTGTGTGTGTGTAAGGACACGCATGGAATTAAGTCCGATGCGTCCCACGCATCGGCTTTGAATAATAATTACGTCCGGCACACGGCGCTTCTCGCGCACCGACGTTCGATCTCCGCTACCATCCGACCTCTCTCTCTCTCTCTCTCTCTCTCTCTCTCTCTCTCTCTCTCTCTCTCTCTCTCTCTCTCTCTCTCTCTCGCTCGCCTCTTAACGTTCGGTCGGAAAACTATGCGTTAAAAGTGTTCCTTATACTTAGTAACATTTTTCACGCTAATGCAAGCTCGATTGGCAATTAGCTTTCCACACTGCAAATTTCTCTCTATGTGTAAAGACACGTATATGGAATTATTAAGTCCGATGCGTCGACACACACGGCTTTGAATAATAATAATAATTACGTCCGGCAAGCGACGCTCTCGTAGCGCTTCTCTGTTTTTGCATTTTTCCACACTACAAATTCGATAACTTCTCTCTACACGCATGGAATTAAGTCCGATGCGTCCCACGCATCGGCTTTGAATAATAATTACGTCCGACACACGGCGCTTCTCGCGCACCGACGTTCGATCTCCGCTACCATCCGACCTCTCTCTCTCTCTCTCTCTCTCTCTCTCTCTCTCTCTCTCTCTCTCTCTCTCTCTCTCTCTCTCTCTCTCTCTCTCTCTCTCTCTCTCTCTCTCGTCGACGACAAAGTCTCTCGCTTCGTTCGGAGCACTTTGAGGTTAGGTTGACGATATGGGGGCCCCACACGTTCCGTGTCTTTGAGGTTAGATTGTCTCTGACTTGTCCCACGAGGTTCCATCTCTTTGAGGTTAGGTAATCTCGCCTCCCCCCGGAGGGGGTCATGAGACTTGGGGGCCCCCCACCTCGGAGGGGATTACGAGACTGGGGGGGCCCCACGGAGCCCGTTATCAGACACCGGCGGCTGTACCCCCACCGGCGGCGGCCATCTTGATTATGCAAAGTAAGTTGAGGCCCGCTTTGTTTGACTACTATCCTTAAACTGAAACGACAATGTATCTGAACTTGAACACCATTGGATCCCAAACATCTCGTCTCCTTGTCACAAATGTTTAAGACATCAGAACTCGTAGAATAACCTTTAAAATTATTAAGAAATTTTAAACTATTTGATCTCCACTTTCTTAATTCGAAACAACCCGAACGTAAAATCGTGACGATCTCTGAACACACTTTACCAGCGTCGTGTTCACTCTCAAAACCTACAATTAAATCATCAACATAGAAGTTTTCTAAAATCATTTTAGATGCGGTTGGGTATTCGTTTCTACAATCAAACGCAAGTTGTTGCAAACATCTCATTGCTAAATATGGCGCACTCGTGGTACCATATGTGACAGTGTTCAAATTATACACCTGAATATCATCTGTCTTCCTAAATCTCCACACAATCCTCTGCCACTTTCTGTCATCTTCATGGATTAGCACTTGTCTATACATTTTAGTTATATCAGATGTGACTACATATTGATACTGTCTAAACCTAATCAAAGTGTTAAACAGGCTATTTAAAATCTGAGGACCTGCGAATTGTAAATCATTAATCGAGTAACCTGTAGAAGTTGGTGCTGACCCATTGAATACCACTCTAACCTTAGTAGTGAGACTATCTTCTTTAAACACAGCATGATGTGGCAAAAAATGTGAAATTTCATCCCTTTGGAGGTTCTTGACTAAAGTCATGTGACCCAAATCTATATATTCCTTAATGAAGTTATCATAATCTACCTTCAACTTGGAATTTTTATCAAATCGTTTTTCTAATGATAGTAATCTTTTGACAGCAAAATCCTTTGAACTACCAAGTTTCGCAACATCATCCTTGAACGGTAGTCTTACCACAAACCTACCATGTGTGGTTCGTGAAAAGGTATTCTGGAAAAACTCTTCACACTTTAATTCCTCTGAGGTCATTGATGACTTCTTATTTATCTCTTCAATCATCCAAAACTTTTGTAACGATTCATTCAAATCAACATTCGATACAAATAAACTCACAGATCTGTTAATTGACTTCCTATGATCTAAACATCCAGAAATAGTGTATCCAAAAACTGTTTCCTGAAGAATAGGTAAATTTCGACCCAGAGTGATTCGCTGAGGCCTCAGACTTTCCCAGAACAGTGATGCCCCTATCAGTAAATCAATTCTCTTGGGTTTATTGAAATTAGGATCAGCCAACTTAACATCATTTGGTATTTTTAACATTGAAACATCTAAAACAGTATTAGGTAAGTGATTGGAAATCTTTGGTAAAACTAGACATGGAATCTGAATATTAAAATCATTCACAATAGATTGAATCTGTACGTGTCACTTAGTTCTGAGGTGAGAAATCGATGAAGTAATCCCTGAAATTGCAATATCCACATCAGTTTCCTTCAATTGGAGCATCGAAACTAAATCTCTAGAAATAAAGTTGGATTGTGACCCAGAATCCAATATGGCATAACATGTGCGCAATCTACCACTTGAATCATAAACATACAATTTCACAGTTGACAATAATACATGTGACGGTGTAAGACTTGTCAAGGCAATACTCTCCTCAGGCAAGTGTAACAATCTGCTGTGCTTTTTCTTGCACTTAAAACATGGTCCTGATTTGCACTCAGCAACCATATGCCCCTTGCATAAACAATTCAAACATAAATCTAACCGGTTCACATTCGATAATCTTTCTGAAACTTCTAAACTATTAAATTGTGGGCACTGATAAATCTTGTGATCATCTTTGTTACAAAAATTACATTTCATCTTACTATTACCTTGATTGGTATTACTCAAGAAACTTTTAACATTTTTTGGTTTAACATATTTTGAGAAGTTAGCCTTATTCTTCTCATTGTAGCATTTATCATAATCACCTTTAGCATTCAAGGCTAATGAATATAGCAAATCTGCTCTTTTACTCAAAAACTCGACAAGGTCATCTAACTGAGGAACCTCTGTTCCACCCTTTACCTTTTCCCATTCACAGACTGTTAATTTATCTAGCTTCGTAGTCATCAAGTAGATAATCAACGGATCCCAAGTATTAGTTTGTAAACCTAGGTTATTCAACGCCCTCAGGTGTTTGAATAAAGAATCAACAAGATCACGTAGCACATTTGCTGAGTCCCCTTGGACAACTGGTAAATTGAAAATACCCTTAAGGTGACTGTTAATCAGTAATCTGTTATTATCAAATCTTTTGCATAACAAATCCCATGCAATTTTGTAATTATCCCTTGTAAAATCCAGAGATTGTATTATCCGCAAGGCTGAATCCTTTAAACTTGCTCGCAAATAATGAAACTTTTGTATATCATTGATCGATTCATTCAAATGAATAAGAGATTCAAAAACATCCTTAAAACTCAACCATCCATCATAAGTACCGTCAAACTTTGGTAAATCTATAATTGGTAATCTAACTTGAGAAAAATTAGTTTCCTGACTTTGTGATAAGGTCTGATTTTCACTTAAGTGTAATGAGCTTTGTGAATCAGGAGGTTTCTCCAACTTCTCCAAGATTTCAGTAGCCTTGGCTACCGTTTGATGGTACTTATCATAGAATAAATCCCTCTCTTCATATTGGCTGGCTAGGTGATCCTCCTCGCACAAGGATTCAATCTGATTCTGCAAATCTTCAAATTCATTGTCAATAACAACAAACTTTTCAAATCTACTACGAATCTCAATAATAACTTTGTATGTTAACGAGGATACATCCTGACTAAACTGTTCATAAATCGGATCAATAAAATCTGAGAAAGAGGTAAGCTTATGCTTAATACCACCTCTCTTTCGCCTTAAAGTAACTAAATCCATCTTTTAAGATACAACTGATAAGTATCAATATCATACAAATCAAAAACTTGTCATGTACGGTTACACGACTAATCAAATCATGAACGCGTGGCTCATAAATCTACAACAGGCAGTTCTCATAGGAAACGATCAACTGAGGAAGGAAATGACTCACATCAATTGATCAACTATCATCAATTATCATCTCCAATCTCCATCCCATACAGCAATCAGCTCACGTAGCGTACTCCCGGCTGCTCCACAGGAACGGTTTCAAAATGGACGATTCCCAGTACTATCTCCGAGGAGGCATCAGGACATCCTGGCTCGATGGACCAAATTTTATGGTGAAGATTCTGTCTTCTTGATAGAGTGGACTGTATATTCTAAACTGTAGATGAGCTTTGGCTGTCTCCGGTTCCTAAATTTGGTAAAATCACTGCCTAAATCTGAAGAGCAAAATAAATACGATGTACTTCAATTTGAAAATCATTCGCTTCTTTTTTATTAAATACATAACAACCTAAACACAGGGTAAACAAAAAATAATGTAAAAAACAAACAACTGTATCTCCATTCCTTATCGAATCTTTATCGTTTTTGTTTGTTATTTATAGTATGGTGAAGGTTCTCTTAAGTGAAATTTTAGAGTAAAGTTTTCCAAGATCTTCGATTGAATTTCAAATATAACATGTTTCGGTTACATTTCGTCTGATATGTCGCTGTGGCTTTATATTGTTTTTCATGGCAGTATTACTTCGATCACATTTGCTGTCTCAATTTTTTGGATGAGTTAGCCGAACAATTTATTTCAGGACAGGATGTTATGTCGTGCGATCGTACATTTCGTCATATCAGGGATAAAATCCAGCGGAACTAATTGTGCCGCGACAAATAAAGTGCTCGAACGGATGCCTAACATGCCCGGGATACATTTACGAGAGACAGCGAATAATCCCGTACGGAATCGAAAAATAGACTCGTCTTGTACATAAAACATATTTTTCCTTTTGGCCGTGCCTCGAAAAACATTTGCAACAGGGCTTATCTAGGATTTGACCATGTCGTTCGGGATAAATTGTTGCGAGACATCGATGATAGTTTTAAGAAACATGCAGCACACTTCCTCTTCCCAAAACGACTTTAAGTTATTTTTCGGAAATCTCCCGGAGCGCCATTTTCCTCATCGACGTCGCAGCTTTGTAACAGCCATGCGTTATCCTCTCTCGGATCCATCAAAACGAACGGGAAACATTTGTTCCTGAACTTAGCTCGTTTGTCTGTTGCATCGTGCAATGAATCCATACCTATCAGCCGAGAGATTTCGAAGCAATTTGTTCTTTATGGCACGGTAATCATTGTTCGAAGTAAATACGCTATGATATCGCCTCATTAACTGGTCGCGTGACAGTGATTCTAATCGATCCCGTCACAAACTCCCCTCTGACCGTTATCAAACGCAGGCCGATTTTAACTTCGTAAACGTGCGGCTGATAGCATATCAATAATTTACCGAAATGCTTAGTGAAAGTTGGCGCCGATGATAAAACGGATATTGAATGTAAATCTACACATTCGAAATTTGAATTGTAACAACTTTGGTGACAAACAAAGTGAACATAATGAGAATATATCGGTTTCAATTTCTGTTGAAACAAGTAACGTGGAAGCGGCATAAATAACTCACGCCACATGAGTGTATGTATGCGCCAGAGTTGGACACTTGGCTGTTTTAACGTTTCCTCGCTTTCCTTCTCCGAAAATTGATCCGAACGTATCACCCGCTCGTTCCTTTATTGCAGCACATTTATCATCGACTCGAAAATACATTTTTGGGGGGTTCCTGCATATATATCGAACAAAAAAATATCGTGAACGAAACGTTGATCCGAGAGAAATCCACGAGTAATACGAGAGACATACGTGAAAACTTGTATGAAAAACATTGATATTCCAATCCGCATTAATAGCATATTATTATACTAGTTTAATAAGACGGAGTATTGTCACACGAGATTTTAAAGCACGACGAGCGAAGCGAGGAGTGCTTTAATAGAACGAGTGTGGCAATACGTCTTATTAAACGTGTGTAATATACAATTTTATCTACTTTGCTTTATTAATTCATTAAATTTTGGCTGTTCAAGTTCTGGTATTACACTAGGGAATTTTGCTTGGGTTGGTCACACTGACGTCACTGACATGGACGTTTCGTATTTGAATTTGAAAATCTAGTAGCCCTAGGACAAATTCAATAACAACGCTCTTAATTACGTGCGAGAAATGGAAGACACAACTGTAGAACTGAACTGTAGAACTGACCTGTACAGCATATTTACAGGAGAAAATCAAGACAAAAAAGTCTTCGACGCTCTGGACATCGTACTATAGCATGCTGAGAGCATGTCTAAATGCTTATAAGAACGCAGATATATCGAAGTTTTCACGATTGCATGCTTTTCTCAAACGGCAGTTTCAACGGATATCAGCCTAAAAAATCAAAAATTTTGGATATTGCTGAAATAATTCAGTTTTTAAATCAAGGCGAGGATCTTAATTATTTGGCAATTAAAGTAAGTGTGTTTTTTTTTTAAAAATCATGTTTCATTTGTTATCTGCTTGTATTGTTTTCGTTCAGGTTATACTCATAATGGGACATACTTATTACTTACGGGCTTCATCTTATTAAGAAATATGTCAGCTTTCGCCTAATCGGTATAGCTTCAAAACGCTTTTTTCTCACATACCGAAACGGCCGATGCATCACTAGCCCTATAGGGATTAATAAGATTAGCCAAGTGTCACGCATAATTGCTACGTTTCTGAATCTTGCTAATCCGGATCAGTACACGGGCACTGCTTCCGTAGGTCCAGTGCATCAAATTTGGCCAATAATGGAGCAGATTTAATTACTATAAGAAACCATGGGGCCTGGAAGTCTTGAGCAATAGCAGAGGGGTACATTGACACTTCGTTAAAAAGGAAAAGAGATGTGGCGGATATGCTGAGATCATCGACGTCCACTTCTACTTCCGTCAATACACAACCAATGTCCGAGCCAGAACCCCCTAAAGTTGGAACTATTAAACAATATCAATTCAATCACAAATGAGACCAGTTTCGTACGAAATATTCAGGGAAATACTAACTAATCACCCAAAATATCTCTGGCATTAGCATGAATGCCCAAGCCACAGTAATGTCGTAGTTAAAGTTTTCACTAATTGTACATTAGCTACTGATTAGTTGTTCGTCTTTTGGGTCATATCGTCTTTTGTAACTTGTAATGCATTTTGTACTAGAATAAATAACATAATACCAAATAATACTTTTTTCATATAAATTTTAAAGGATATGTTTACTATAATTTAACCTTGACGGCTGCACACGCCTCGCACATCTTTGTGATAGGTTGACGCCTTTGACGTGCCAACTTAACAAAACTAAAAAGTTACCAAAAATAGTGTAAGAATATGAATATTATTACACTACTTTCGGTGTAAGAATGAGATCATTAGTAACGCAAAGTAGATAAAATTGTGTTTGATTTTCCTGCCTACTTTCATCCGTTTAAGATTACTACTAGAGGTAATCTGAGATCAAATCTTATGCCGGTAATAGGTTTTGTTTTCGAATTTGAATAACTCCTATTAAAAGTTTCCATCACATCGTCTGGAACATTACCATAAAGTTCATGTATTCAGCAAGAGCAAAGTCCTCTCGGTATGAGCATATCACATACCCATAAAACTTCCGAATAAAGTGTATATAAATATGAAGACAGCGAGTTAGCCGGAAACTTTTCGAATAAAGGTGGAAAAACAATTTGGAAACGCTGGTCCCAAAACTAGTAAATCACCTAGAGAAGAAACTCCAGATAAAGCTATTCGACGCTCTAAATTAATGTTGCTAGTTTATACGTGGGGATATAAACTGGCAGAAAGTTATATGCAGTACGTGACCGTATCGATTCCTTATATCACAAAAATCCCGGTAGGTGTATAAAACGGTCACTTCCAAATCTTTTGTGACAAGCACTTACGTGATGTTAATGCCAAAGGACGCACGAAATAAGATCGGAGGGAGGGCATTTTGAATAAGTCAGCAGTTTTTTTTCCAAGGGAAAGTCGCCCTGTGATTTATTAACTTTGATTTAATGGCGGAATTATTGGGGAGGGAATTTTTTCACTTAATGCATCGACGAATTGAGTAATTTAATTTGTTACGGTTCGTCGATCTTTTCGGATTTATGTTCCGTTACCAGAGATGAGTAAAAAACCAAAATAAAAAAAATGTTTAACGTGTATTTTGGTGGGCGCTGAATATTTGCCTGTTATACAAGAAATCTTATCTTTTGCGATTATTCCTGATTGTACGTCTTTCCCTTGTTTGTATTTTTCACATCTGAATTTTCTTAGTTTCACGGCATATTCTCGTTCTCTCTCGAGACCGGAAACATTTTTATTTCCCTCTACACCTCTAGACAAAACGTCTGCAACTTCTGTCGTACCTTAACTTACAATTACTTTTCTTATCTGATCTCAGCTTTTCGCTAGTCTGAATTTAATTTAGTTGCTTTTCTGTTTACGCTTCCTAGTGGTAGCATAGGCTAGTCCCATGACGTTTTAATTGACATAATCACTT
This sequence comes from Cryptocephalus moraei, assembly GCA_946251905.1. Taxonomy (NCBI): domain Eukaryota; kingdom Metazoa; phylum Arthropoda; class Insecta; order Coleoptera; family Chrysomelidae; genus Cryptocephalus; species Cryptocephalus moraei. Next base: position 23,821,394 of record OX276458.1, on the reverse strand, counting down.
ATTACACTATTGAATAATCAATGAAGGAGAAATCATCGAAACTGTTCATTAAATTGTAATTAGTAATAGTTTGCACGAATTATCTCTGCCAAAGGTTGAAGTGTCGGTTTCAAACTGAATAAAAGATATGGTGTCTTTTAAGCGTTTTTGTTAAATCGATGTATATTACACAAAATTTCAAAAACGCAGGAACTCGTGATTCAAATAATACGATAAATATTAGATGAAATGGTGGATGTGTAGTATTAAAAGGGTTCGTCATATTTTACTTTAAGTTTTTCACTCGCCCAAAAGAATTAGAACAGCATTGTTTTACACATGCGTATATGTTAATGGTCGATTTAGTTAATTCTACTTATTAAACTGATAGTTCTATTTCGAGATTCCATAACGAAATAATATTTATACCACCAAAACTATTTAAAACCCAAATAAAAATAATCGGTTAAACTTTAATTATAACCTATTATTATTAATGAAAATATACGCAAGGGTGTGAATATATGAAGGGCATGAATTACTGACAATATACGTGAAGGGTGTGGACTTCGCATACGCAATTATACGGTACTGTGAAATCGTTCTAAATTTTAATTATTAAGATTACTTAAGTCATAAAACAAAATTAAACTTACATCGAATAATTTACTGAAAAATCTTCAATTAACTCTAGTGGGTACGTTAAATATGCAGATATTACAACAAATTGTAATTTAATTAAAAACATAATCGTATCGTTGTAGAATTAGCGCATGTGCAAATACTCTGGCTACTAAGAAAAAATGTAAGTAAGAAAACATGCGAAATGAAATAAAATCATATCAAATCAAGAAAGAGACATCGTATATCAGCAGCAGGTGGTAAACTGTTTGAAACTTTACAATAGTAAGTTGGTAAAAACTCTACTTTCAAAATTTCTTAAAGGAACTGTAAATATCAACCAAACTGTAAGTTTGATCGAGGTTTTCAGTTATCTGGCTTCCACACGTTTTGAGTAAAAGGTCACTCACTATTTTTATACCTACATTATAATTTAGTTAATATAAGAAATAAATAAGACAGGTCTAATCTGGAATTTGTATTCCATGTCTATTTTTCGTTGCCTATCAAACCACTCTCCCTTGAATTCGTTGCAAAATTTCGTAAAGGTTGTGTTGGACGAACAGTTATATTCAAACTATAATTGTTCCTTGGGAATGTGTTTGCCAACGAATCCTAAAAATAGATACATTTTGCTTACTGTAAGATGATTTCATTTTTTAGCGATAATATTTATTATCAACCATTTAATTTTGAAAATATCTGACATATATTGTAATATTTCCTCTGCGTGCCCACCCTTGTTAGTAGTTTAGGGTAAAAATTTCGATTGTGCATACTGAAGCCATATTTTTTAAGATAATTGTAAACGGTATTTTAGTTTTTTTTTTTGTGGCAATGGCACTTTTAAACTTGACACAATTGATATAATCACGTGCGCATCACTTACTGACTATTCCTATTTTCATCAGGAATTTCTGTTTTGTCCAGAACACCAAATTATAACATATCAATAAAACCATAATTAGTACAGTATTTCAAAGTAAAAGATGTATACGTTTTGCTTACCGTTTTGCATTTTACAACAAACTACATTTTTTGGGATGGAGTATTCATCACGAGCTGTTAATCAGAAAGTTGTCAATAAAGCAATACAATGACTGTGTTCTAATAAAAACATTCATTTCTGGTATCGGTGTATAAAAATACATGATAAATTACATTAAAGCAATAATTAAACTAAGAAGTTAACCAGCTTGTCTGGCCAGATTCTGTTCAGATTTTTAACTGAATCTGGCCATTTCGCAAACAGATTTTGGCTTTTAAATCTGACCGGAATATGACTATATAAGAATTTAAGGATATAAATATATCAGATAGCTAACAATATCTGACCATTTCAGTGAGCATAGATTATCGCTAGCAAAAGCGGCAATGATTTTGCCATATCTTGGACTCGGGCAGACTTTCTGCTTACCGTTTCAGGAAGTACAAAAAATACAGTATGTATTCCCTGGTGGAAAGAAAAGTTAATTCCCGGGTTTTATGAACGTACAGCTTTTATCGTGGATATATTGTGAAAATATCCGATGGTTTGTATAAGCTATACCACTAGTATAATAAGAAATAAGTATCATTTTTTTAAATAGTGGGTGATCAAGAATGACTGTTTGAGTTGGCAACACTTTTCAGAGAATTTTTTACTTGTTCTTTTGACAACACTACAACCGGATACGTTTATTTGACAAAAATTTGACATAACAAGCAGCGATAAGATTGTAGGTTATGTGAATAAAAATTAACACTTAAAAAATTAAACTAGAAATACTGAAATAATTTAATTAAACAGCTAAAGGTAATGCTTAAAATGCCTCCCCTCCGTTTTGGTCCAGACACAAATTAACTCTCCTTTTTAGGCTCTCGAAGATATTCACTTGCATATTGGGGGTAATGTTTGCCACTTCCTGAACTATTGTCTCTTGCAGCTCTTCTTCGGTATGCAATATGTTCCTAAAGACATTGTCCATCAAGAGCACAAATAACGAAAAATCTAATGGAGTGAGATCTGGTGACCGGCTTGGCCAAATGCCCTGACTAAAATCGCCAAAATTCTCTCTTAAATATTCCATAGTAGCACGAGCCATATGTGCCCTTGCAGAGTCTTGTTGGAAACATCCAATTTGACGCTCTTCGTGTGTTAATTGGTTTATATAAGGCCTCAAAAGGTGTTGGATATATCTCTCCGAATTGATGTTAAAATTAAAAAATATTGGCCCATACACCCGCGTCCTTGATACTGCCAACCAAACACCAACTTTAACAGGGTGCAAATGTGTCTCTCTGATAGAGTAAGGATTTTCACCTGACCAAATTCTGTAATTTTGTTTATTCACATAGCCGTTGAGATGAAACCAGGCTTCATCGGAAAATAAGGTATTGTCAAGGATATCATTATTATTTAATATGTCATTGAACCAATTGCAAAATAAAACTCTCTGCGGCTGATCAGGAGGGGTTAATTACTGGGCGATGGAAATTTTGTAAGGGTGGTACTTTAATTTATTTTTAAGCACAGTGGAGCAACTTTCATATGATAAACCTGTAAAACCGTTAATTAGAACATCATGGAAAAGTGGAAGTCTTATGGGTAAGAATAAAAATTGGTTGAATAGGAGGCATAAGGACCAAACCTGTTTGAAGGGAGAGCTTTCTTAAGGATTTGCGAGGATTTCTTTGCATTCGAGATCTGATATCCTTGACAACTTCCTCGTTTAGAATAGAAGGTCTACCAGTTGATTTTTGTTTGTTTACGCACCCTGTGTTTAAATAAAGTCCAACTACTCGCATCTAATGATGCTGAAACACAGCAAAAGCGACCAAAGGCTCCGGAAACATTTCCTGAAATTGCTGGTATGTCGTTTCGAGAGAGTAGGTACTGCAAACCAGTTAAATCTCGCTTCGATAGTACGCCATTCCAATGAAAATATCGTGTTGTAACGTGAAAACCATTTTAAGTAAATAAATTTGAAGAGAATACCAGAAATTTGAATTTTAAATAGCAAATGACATCTGTCAATGACGCTGTCAGTGTCACCAACTGGATGTTATCTAGTTGTACCATTTAAAAATGAAATTTAGTATCGCCAACTCAAACAGTCATTGTTGTACAAATAAAAATAAATTACATTTTTGGAAACGAGAAGAGTGAATTGAACACTTGAAGTCTAAAGGCAGTATACTCCTTCAAAAGATAAAAGGCGTTTATGACTGTACCTTATCAAGTGGCTTAGGGTTCCCTGTCGTAAATGACACGCGTCTGAAAACCGAACGTATTCAGGATATTTTAAGCTTAACCATAACGTAGCAATTATTCTTAAATCCTAAGAAAGGGTTGTTCTTAAATAGCATTAACATTTTAAGATGTTAAATTTCTTTGAAAGGATTACAATTGACATTGTATAAGGTTAATACCAGTAATCTTACTTCGGTGTTCATTTAAATTTTTTGAGTACAGTCCCTTCAAGGTCGGCTAAATTTCTATTAAAAGGTGTAGCAGTAGGTGAAGCCGCGTTAAAGCGGCAGGGGGTGCACTAAACCACTTAAGGAGGTACAGTCATAAACGCCTTATATCTTTTGAAGAAGTATAATAATATAGTAGCAATATCATTAGGACCGAAATTGCTTTGATCAATTTCCATTGCTCCTTTTATTCTAACGTTTTTTATGTTATACATAATTAAATACCTAATTTTAAGTAATATCCCTTAATTTATATGCTGCTTAGAAAACGTGTATGCTTGCTACAAGGATAGATTGAAATTAATTCCTGTTAATTGATATTAGCACTTCTGGATGGCATGCTTGAATTTCGCAAAGCAATTCAAAGTATTTCTCGAATGGCACCTTTTCTCTCTGAAGCCTCTTAATAAAATTACCTGCCGGTTTATTACTTTGTGTAACGCATTAAAGCGTTCTTATCATCTTATTATGAAGTACGTACCTACTTAATTAGCGTTGAGAACGACACAGATGAGTATTTTTGTTTTGTTTCCGGATCTATTTTCTAATTCGTAAACGTTAATACCGAATTGTATATATATGTGTGTGTGTGAAAATTTTGTTCAAATTTTGATATTTACCAGAGAACTAGTTATTTTCGGTTGTTAGCAGTTTTGCAATTTTGTCCTTTTCAATAATTTAGTGCTCTCGAGATACAGAGCGGTCGAGCTTTTGAAACTTCAAACATTTATCACTGTCTGTTACCTCCCAGGTCGTAATTTCAGATACCATATATTAACAGCAACAAAAACATCGCCCACACACCGTTCACGGGGATCATCTGATACCTTTCCCGTTTTCAGTTCCGATTTAAGCCGCGACTGGAGATATTTCCCGGTTTTCGATTAAAATCGTGGCAAATCGAGGTTTTCCAATATTTTTCAACTCTCCCGCTATCGCCGATGTGGGGACCGTTTCAGTTACGTTCCAAGCGCGGAATTTATTTGTTCTTCGAGTAGTAGTTATTCCGCTTTCCGCGTGTTTACGCGGACGTAACTTTGAACTTGGCCAACTCTGATTGTTTATTGAAACGTTGGATATCGGTGTAATGCGGAGCCCCGCAACGTTCCCCTTCCCAGTGGGAATAACCTACACATCCATTCGTTTCATATTGGATTATTTGCTTTGTCTGGTTTTGGTACAGTTACATCCTGGGGTGATTAAAACGGAAACGTAGGTATAGCGCGAGATAAAGGAATCAGACACAGTTGTAGTAAGACAACGACCATGAGTTCTGGGAGGATTTTGTGTAATTATACCACAATAAACTGGTAGAAACGTGGCACAATTATTCGATATGTGTTTGAACATTTCGGGTCGAAAGTCCGGAGATGCGAATTTTCAGTTAACCATAGCACAAAACTTGGAAATCTATCCCGGCTTGCACGTCGAGCAGTAAAACGCTGAGAGTGTTAGCTGCCAGATCGTGGAGAGAGAAGAGATAAGGATTGTATCGAACGGAAACAATAAAAATTTCTTGGCATCTCGCGTCGCGATAACAAACTCTGAGGGCGCTCTTCTTGTCAGAAAAGACACATATTTATGCGGCTATTTGTTGCAAGAGACCGTCGCTGTCTCTTGTAATTGGTTCTCGGACTCGGTCGGAGTTGTTGCTCCCCCCGGGATCGTCTTATTCCTTATCCCTGAATAGAGATAAGCGCTATCCGTCTCTCTCTCTCTCTCTCCCTCCCTATCTATCTATCTCTCCTTCTCTCCCTCTTTTCCTCTCGGGCTACCTGGGAAACTAAATAAAGCGGGAAATTTCATTAACGACAACACATTATTCAACTGGACCGGGAGATACGTCCTATCGGCGAGGGTTCGGAGCGAGGGAGACTCGAAGACCGGAACAGAATTTTTAACTTTGTTTCTGAATTCAATTACGGTTTTTACGGAGGGGAAGACTGGGCGAGGAATTTTTTGGTTTGTTCGTTTGTTTGTTTCGAAAGAAATCATAAATTTTCTAACCAAGTTACCTTGGAAACAGGACTTTAGTAAGTAGACTGGCTGGATAACGTTGCATTTTAAATCAAACGAGAGCGGAAAGAAAACCGTGTAGATTACCTTATTCCAGTTGAATTAGCTTTATTGTACTTATATACTTTTAATTCTCATTTCATGCTCCATAGTACTAGTCCACTTTTACTTTGCTTGCTGTTACTGTGCTTTCGTTTCAATAATTGATGAATTCCATTTTTCTGATTAACCTACCTGCTATTAGCTCCCTATGTTGTAACTTTATCTCCCTTTCCATCTTCTCTATTTTGTACATTCATATCACTTTCACTACATGTAGAGTGTCGCCATATTTCTTACAGTTGGCCATTCTTTGAGAAATAAAACTCAAAGTCTTGACAACAATTTTAATAGTGACTAAATTTCCACGACTGGCTTTGACTGCTTAGCAGCCATCTTCAGGTGGACTGAAAATAATTTCTAAAAATTCATATGTAGGTACCGAAAGGACCATGGAGAAATTGACAAATTACGACGGTACAGTTGGATAAACGCACTTTAAAACGATTTAATAAAATTAAAATACGTATCGAACCATGGAACCTAATGCACCTACATGAGAGTACATAATATAAATCCTTTAAACAATGAGGTGATAATATACATTCAAAGGTCAAAACTATATTCCATTCGGAAAATCGAGAGAGTAATAAAATGTCATTATAAATGCAAATCCTCAAAAACTGTAGTACTGGCGAGATATGTATAAACATTGCATTTAGTTATACGTCTCTGTACTGTTCCTAGGAACTATTACATTGAAAAGCACCCGGATCAAATTTCTACCTGCGTTCGGGTCAAGGGATATAATCCGTCTTTATCTTTCTTATGAAGAATTGAATGCTCTTTCTCTATTACTCCGATTCGGTTATTTCGCACTGTTTTCGTTTACTTGAAATCGTCACATCAGAGTCACGCCATGGGGTTTTTTATTTAAAGAAAAAAAGTAATCATAAGCAATATTTGTTTATTTAGAATTTATGGAACCTATATATAAATAATAAATTTATACCGTGAGGTCGAAATGAAACTATAATTAATTCACTTTTACTCAAAGAACTGAACTTTTCCTAATATTATACCTAACACTGGCATATGCCATAAGGGATAGAAATATACATCAATCCAAATTAATTACTTACTAAATTAATATATCAAAAGCACAAAGTATACATAACATCACTTTTGTCCAAGCTTATAAGAAACAAAAAAATTTTAAAACGAGGAACGTGGCACAATTTCACAAATTATACAAAAGAAGTAACTAAATGGCTTAAAATAATAATATATTTATTGGAAATAAACGTTTTTTTACAAGAATAACAAATCTTGTTTAAACAGTTCAAAACGGTTTAAATCTTAAGTTAATAATAATATAGGTAACTATAAGTATACCTAAATCGATTTTCAGAAATCTCATTTTCTCGTACAAGAATCCGTTCAGGTATACAAAAGGTACACGTTCAAAAGAAAAAGGAGTAATCGTGAGGTTTTGGAAAGACGCAATGTTCAGGAATGTTTTCAAGTTGAAATTAATTAATATTCAGAATCATCTGAAGAACTCTCTTCATTGATATCCTGTGCAGTAATGATTAAGGGTTCCACGGCGTTATCAATCATAAAATCTAACTCCCAAAATTTTTCTTCTTCTTTTATAACATGATTTATGACTTTTTGCCAATTTTCAGAGGTGGTTCTGCGAATGGATTCTTCCAGAAGAATTTTAACATCTTTTAATTTAAATGTTTTATTTTCCCGAGCAACATAGCCTTTTACCTGAGCCCATATTAATTCTATGGGATTGAGTTCGCAGTGATAGGGCGGAAGACGAAGCACAGTTATTTGGCGATTTTGTGCCATTTCATCAACTGCATACCTTTTACGAGAGTTGCAGGTCTTTACAATTGATATCAATTCCGATTTGACCATGTCCTCCTTATACGGAATATTTTTTCTTATCAGCCAATTTAAAATTTCAGCCTTCCGCCAAGAAATTACCGGGGATTTATCGACCTGTCTGGAATGATAGCTCGCATTATCCATGACAATTACGGAACCAGGTGGGATGAGATCGAGCATTTGAACGAAGTACTCCTCGAAAACGTCCGCGTTCATGTCTTCATGATAATCTCCCGTCTTCTTCGATTCAAAAAGAAGTAAGCCGCCATCCACAAAGCCACTAGTACTGCCGATGTGGGTAACAATAAGTCGTTTACCTTTTCCAGCCGGTGCTTTTAGTCCTGTTGATAAACCTTCTAAAAAGGCTTGTCGCGGATTCACCACACTTTTGTCCTGCCACACTTTTCCCACGGTATATCCTTGGTTTACCCAGGTTTCATCCAGACAAAAAATAGCCCTTCCTTCTTGTCGAAATTTTTTAATATCTCTGAGGTAGCTTCTTCGCCAGCAAATAATTTCATCGGATTCCCGAAGAGGAGAAGTTTTAATTCGCTTATCCCAACAAATACCTAGTTCCTTCAGAATCGTCCACAACTTGGTCCTTTTCAATGTCATACAGTCTTCTGGCAGTTCATGTAACATTTTATCCAATGTTGGGATTTCACGTTTGAAAAAAAAGGAATGAAGCGTTCGACGAATGAGTCTCTTGCTATCCTCATCAACAAGCATTTGAGGTCTTCCTGGTGCAGATTTTGGAGCCTTCACCTCTCCACTCCTCTCTTCCCTTTTGACGCGATATATCGTTGATTTTCCATATCCCGTCATTTTGTGACACATTTCAACTAGGTCATCTACGCTGGATTTAGGATGTAGATGTTTCAATCCGTTAAATACATTTAAAACAACCACTTTTTCACGACACGATAACGCCTGCTTATTCGGTAACTTACACGGGGTAAAGTTCATAAGACTTGACATATTTAATTCTTGATAGTAAGACTATTAGAATAAGAATAACCGAAATTCAGGTATTTCCCTTTTATACCTCCTTCAACGGAGGGAGAACTTTCGACCCCATTTCCAGGTAATTCTTAATCCTACAGGTAAATCTCTGGTAACAGTTAACTAAGTAGTTTAGTGGAAGAGTAAAGGTGCCTGAACAAATTATTAAGTGTCCACATTAAAAAAGACCCTTTCCAAAATGGTCTCCGAGTTGACGAATTGTCTAAAAGTATTCAATATTTACAAGTAATATCATTCATTGATATATTTCGTTAACGGCACCGATTAAATTGGTAATTATATGAATTCATTCCTTTTAGGTTCAATCCTTAATCACTATATGTACGATACAACTTCAAGAAATTTTAAAATGGAAACAGTTCGATGGGTGAATTTAATTTATATTTAAAAAATCAGGGAAATAAGGATGGTACGCCCTTTGTTACAACCCTAACCTCCGATTTTGAGTTATTTATTACTCTCTCCCTATTTCGAATCGAGTATAATTAAGGTGTAGTTTTAATGTATACTATCACCTCATTGTTTGGAGGATTTTTACTACCTCTTCTTATTAATTCAGACAACGTAGTCATTTTTTGATGTTTTATGACATAATTCATAACCGGATGGAAGTGGTCTAAAGTTGTAGGCTCTGATTAGTTGATGATGCCTATATAGTTTTAAACACGCAAAAACTGCGCATTGACAAATGGGAAGGGTCCAAAGTTATTAAAAACAAGTTTTTTTTATTTTTAAAAACCAAAGTATGCATTTTGGGATAAAAAGTTTCAATTATGAGTTGTAGAGAATTTACAAAAGTGTAGAGTGGCGGCAGCTGGCTATCTCAAAACTGAACACGGGCATCGATTCCTATGAACCTACATGGCCGTGTCCCAGACAGCAAACGGCGCAGTGGTAACCACAGTACAGCGGTGTAGAAAGCCAGGGGAAACTACTACACTAATTTTCAATCCCAAGACAAACAATCATGGCGAATACAAAAAAGGTAACGGCCCATAGTCCGCGGCAGGTTTTAAATAGCCAGGGGGTGCGAAGAATACCCACGAGGAGGCCCCACCCGAAAGTGGGAAATAGATTTAAGAACAAAATAAGAATTGGAACCTGGAATTTAAAGAGTCTATACAGGGCAGGTAAACTCGATAATGCAACCAAGGAAATGCAAAGACTAAAAATGGACATTCTCGGTGTCAGTGAGGTAAGATGGCCCAATAGTGGTAGGATCAAGTCAAATTCTTATACAGTGTATTACTCAGGTAATGATCACCACAACATGGCAATGGAGTTGCTATCATTTGATCACAAAATATCGATAAATCGGTCATTGCATTCATCCCACACTCTGATAGGGCAATGCTTATTAAATTGAAATCGCATCCTGTAAACATTAACTTAATACAGATATATTATGCCTCAACACCTGATAAGCCGGACATAGAAATCAGAAACTTCTACAGTGAAATAATTAAAGAACTTTTAGGACATACTAAGCCATCTGAAATAATTATAATCATGGGCGAATTCATTGCCAAGATAGGGTAAGGAGAAGTAGAGAAAGTTGTCGGAAAATATGGTCTGGGACAGCGTAACCCACGAGGAGATACTTGGGTGCAGTTCTGTCAAGAGGAAACCTTAGTGGTTACCAATACCTGGTTTCAACTACCCTCTTGCCGACTGTATACCTGGCAATCACCCCAGCATAATGGGAACAACATTGTCCGGAACCAGATAAACTTTATTCTGGTAAATCGTAGATACAGCAATGGAATACAGGGAATAAGAGCATATCCCGGGGCTGACAGAAGCAGCGATCACAATCCAGTAATTGGTAACTTACATGTAAAACTAAAAAGTCTAAAAGAGCCCTCCACCACTTCTGTTGATATTCGGAACCTGAAGATCCTTGTCACACTCGAAAGAGTCAGACAACGTGTAAACGAAGAACTCTCCCAAATGCCTAATAACTCCACGAGCAATGTACAGGAACAGTGGAATGAAATGCACAACATTCTGAGTAAAATAGAGAAAGAGGAGATTGGAACCAGGGATAGACAAGGAAAGAAAGTTTGGATGACGGAAGATATACTGCAATTGATGGAAGAAAGAAGAAACCACAAAAACAAAAACTCTCAGAGGTACAGAGAAATTGACATGAAAATTCAGAGGGAAGTTATAAGGGCAAAAGAACAATGTATGAATGAAAAATGTGAGGAAATCGAGCTGCTGGAAAGAAAGAACGATTATTTTGCTGTACATAAGAAAATAATGGAGGTGACAGGAAGAAACAAGAAAACCACCAAGTATACCCTACTTGTTGTTTAAAGAGCAGTTGTTTAAAAGCACAGAACCGCGCCGGTTTGAAGTATCCAGAGATCTGGAGAGCTCTCCCAAAATACTGAAACAGGAAGTTCTGAAAGCAATAAAGAACAGCAAAAGCGGAAAATCCCCTGGACCAGATCAAATTCATATAGAGATGATAAAACTTTTAGAAGAAGAACACATAGATACGCTGGTTCAGCTCTTTAATGAAATTTATTCCACCGGTGTGATTCCCCAGGAGTGGCTGAGATCAGAATTTATTCCGATTCCGAAAAAAGCAAGCGCAAAAAGGTGCGACAAATATAGGCTTATAAGCTTATTGAATCATTTCCTTAAACTGTTCTTTAAAATCATTCATTCGAGGATATTTAAAAAATGCGAGCAGGATATCAGCCAGTCACAGTTCGGATTTCGTGAGGGAATGGGAACCCGTGAAGCATTGTTTGGCTTGAACGTGTTATTTCAAAAATGTAGAGATCAGCAAAAGAAGATATATACATGTTTTATAGATTATGAGAAGGCGTTCGACCGCGTAGATCATGTAAAACTCTTAAAAATATTGGAGTCAAGGGGACTAGATAAAAACAATATTGCAATCATCCGAAATTTGTATTGGGATCAAACAGCTGTAGTAAAATATAATAATATAACAACCGAACCAGCAACCATACAAAAAGGTGTTCGACAGGGGTGTATCTTGTCCCCAATGCTTTTTAACTTGTACTCCGAACGCATTTTTGAAGAAGCCATCCAAGACTCAAGTGATGGGATTAAGATCAACGGTAGAACGCTTAACAATATTAGATAGCCTTGCAACGCTTGCTAAATCAACTTACCGCAGTCGGAGATCGTTATGGCCTTAAAGTAAATACCACTAAAACAAAAATACTCATAATATCAAAAATCCCAGAGCCGCCTATAAATATTAGCATATATGGGAAACGAATGGAAGTGGTAGAAAAATTCAAATATTTGGGGACCTGGATTGGCAGCACCTTGATCCAGATGTAGAAATTAGATCCAGAATCGAGCAGGCAAGAGCCACCTTCAACCTGATGCGGTCACTCCTGTGTAATTCCAAAGTCTGAGTCTTAGATACCGATTTGTGAAATGTTACATACACTCAGTTTGATGTATGGCTGTGAAGCATGGACTCTAAATGTTAACACCATTAACAAAATAGAATCCTTTGAGATGTGGGTACATCGTAGACTTCTCAAAATACCTTGGACAGCGCATGTCACGAACGAGGAAGTATTGAGGAGAGCTCAGTGCGAGAGAGAGTTGGTGCACACAGTTAAAAAACGAAAAACAGCCTACCTGGGTCATATAATGCGTGGGAGCAGATATGAGATCCTGAAACTGATAATGGAAGGAAAAATTAAGGGCAAGCGGGGCATAGGAAGAAAGAAGCATTCATGGCTAAGGGGCATCAGAGATTGGACAGGTATGGATGCCCACTCACTATTTCGAACTGCCCAGGATCGTCAGAGGTTCGCCGAGATTGTTGCCAACCTTCAATAAATGAAGACGACACTCTAAGAAGAAGAAAAGAGAAGAGAAACGTTTTTTTATGTTAAAAAAACTTTTCCCCAAAATGCATAGGTCCCTAGGCTTGTAGAATCAAAAAACTTGTTTTTGATAACTTTGGACTCTTCTTATTTGTTATTGCATACTTTTTGCGTGTTTAAAACTGTATAGGCATCTAGGAACTACCATCCGGTTATAAATTAATGTAGTGAAAAATCTACACAGACTGTTATATTATATATTGTATATATATAATGTATATGTATATGTTGTATTATATAGGTGCACTGGATCTCATGGTCCGATATGTATTATGATTTTAATTTTATTAGACAGTTTTTAAGTGTGTTTGTCCAATTATATCGCCTTAGTGTGTCGACTTTTCCATGGTCCATTCCCTACCATGTCCTGCCCGACACCCGTTAGGACTATCATGTAGTAACCTCCTAGCGATGAGGGTGTTATTACTATTAGGGCTGTTTCCATGTCTCCTATGATTTTTCCTGTTCGATATGTGAAGAAATTTTAATTTTTAACTGTTTATGTCTGTTTTATCTGTGACGTCTCACATATTGTTCAGCTATGAACTGCTATGATAGATGATGACTGCTAGACAGTCGAAACCGGTCGCTCATTTGAAAAAAATTGGTGGTGAAAACTTGTGTTTTCTTTTGGTTTAACTACCATGGCCACCTTCTACACACTAGACAACCTTCGGTCTTTGTTAGCAAGCCTTTTATTTTTATTTCTTATCACTTTCACAATTTATTCTAGGGGTTCACAATACCGAGACTGTCTGCTGTAAAGCTGTTGTACTACAACACTAACTATAGACAATAGAGCATACAATAAGTTTCCGTAACGTATTCCTTTACTGACTTTAAAATTAGGAGAATTTCGTCATCATTATCTTGCTGTAGGTACTGTAGTTTTCATTTCAATCTTTAACAAACGTACTAATATTTATGAGCGTTTTAATAACTCCAAATCCATTCTATCCAATGTAGTCTGCCAAACGCCTATATGAAATAACAGTAATACAGATATATTAATAAATGATGGTTAATTAAAATTATTCACTTCACTGATACGAACGAGGATAATATATGGGCATCACATTCGCATATCAATTTTTTCCGCTTGTATCAAAGAGGCTTTTTCCCCTGCAATCCCTATAACCGATTATAATATAAATAAAGTCTGGCGCGGAGTAAACCCGCCTGGAAAGGTTCTTTCCAGAGAGCCTTTCAAACGCAGAAAATTTATCAGTGTACCCTGACCAGTGTCGTCAGCAATTCTTTCCGCATAATTTAGTAGTCGATTGAGCCAAGATAATTCATTTCTGAACCTCTCTATTCGTGTCCGAAGGGAGTGTGTGTGTGAGAGAGAGAGAGAGAGAGAGAGAGAGAGAGAGAGAGAGAGAGAGAGAGAAAGAGAGAGAGGAAGAGAGGAAGAGATAGATGGAGGGAGGAGCAGAGGGAGGCGGGCGATAAAAGAAATATTGAAATGTGCGAACAGTTCCACTGGATTATACTAAATAAACTTGCTCCAAAGTCTTGAAAGGTTCCCTCAATGAAATGCGAGAGCGGAATTATTGTTCGCGAAATTTTCATCGTTCACTGGGGGAAAAAAAGGGGATCTTTTTGTCGGGATCCGGTTTAAACAGGTTCGGAGATAGTCCAGACGTTCGTGCTATTATGAAAAAAGATTATTATAAAAGTTCCCGACGTTAGAAAAACTTCGAACGCATTTTAAAATAGTTAATGTAGACGGCGGGAACTTCGGGAATTAACTTTCATAACGTCCACGTGTCACAAGTTTTGTCAGGGAGCGATTTTCCCTTCGTTTTTCGCCTTCGGATATTAAACCGATAATAGTTAACAGCTGTTGGGAATTTGCGTGGGATCGGTAGAAACATTCACGGGAACGTCATAAATAAAACATGACACCGCCCTTGTTCTATACAAGTGACCAATTAGTGTTCAGAATTGGATTACAAGTTGGAACAGATAATACGGTCTGGCGATGAAATTGTTTGGCAAATTTAGCGCTGCCCTGTTCGGGAGAAAAATCATGATACGCTCAATCCTGCAAAAACGGAATCAGGGATTTTCTTCAAATTAATTACTGTCCTTGTTAAATCCGTCCCCATAAACACGACAGAATTTCGTACTTTAACAAACGTCACGACAGAAAAACGGATGGTATTTAATTATGTATATTCTCTAAACAAATTTTTATGCTTGTTATTATTTTTAATAAACAATTAATAATGAATCGATATGGAGAAGGCCTAATATTTGAATTTGTCTCTGTATTCCGTTTTTGAGGTAAACGCCCCCTTGACGTGGCAACTCTGACTCCCTCCACCCAAATCTGCGTTAGCTCCGAAGGCTTTGTGCTAACTAGCCTTCCGTAGGATGTGACGTACTCTAATTGATAGATCCTCGGGTGTGATTCGATACACAACAGAACATTGACTGCATCGGAGATAACTGTGTCTGTCTGCATTATTCATGAGGCGAATCCGTGTAGAGGAATAGGATCCCTACTCGTTGTATGTTAGGGAAGCGTTAGCTGCGATCGAGAAAATTACGTGTCCACTCTCTGAAAAACCTATTGAATTTGAAACGGGACTAAGTCGTATAATAGACACCATTCGTTAAATCCCTTCACGAGCTGCATATAAATCAAGCTACGTATGCCTCATACGTAGATACATCCAATTATTAACATCGTTCTCAAAGTACTGCCAATTTACTTGACTGAAAAAATGGAAAAAAGCTACTGCTATACTATTGCCTATGAGTTATAGCCGATGCCGTCTATAAACTTATGTTTTCATACATATGGACCATATTTTATCAAATTTAGTGAATTACCCACAAAAATGCTGGCTATAAGAAAGATTGCCCTATTCAGTTATTGACAACTACTTTTTCTGTGAACGATAATGAACTATCTAATTCAATTATTTGTATAGGCATTCATGGAAAATGTTGATTAAATTAATTACAATTATTTTTCAATTATTACAATATTTATTGTAATTTTAGCATAGAGCACCTGGTTCAAAAACAATATTTATGTTATGACAATCCAATATAAACTGTCTGATACAGCTTATTATTATATCTAACTTTGAAGTTAGATATGCTTTTATTTCTTTAAATAGCATACATTCCTATTGAACCTTGAAGTCGATTTTGAAACATAACAGGAATATACAAATACGGAAAGAAAAGTAAGTAGACATATTTATAATTACCATATGTTTCTTGTAAATTTTATAACTGACTACGAACTACATATAATAATTATGAAGATACCATAGTTACTCTTATTTTGGACTCGCTAAGTTAGACTACAAAACCGTGTAGTTAAAAAATGAAATGGTTTTATTAACATACTTACTTATTAAGAATCAGCGTCTACAATATTACATAGTTGAAAATATATTTGGAGTTACTTATTTCATTTCTTTTATTTTAGGAGAACACTGATTTTGCTACATTAGCGAGTAATAGCGGATAGTGTAACATGAAGGAGTAATAGATTTTTTTTGCAAGATTACAAAATTAAATCAGCCAAACAAATGTCAGGTCGTAACGAGAAATTTAAGAACTATCCACCAATAATTACAGCAGACAGTGCTTTACCAAAGATAATTGAAAAATTTATGAAACGATGGTAAATTCTATTGGTGAGTTCATCATTAGTGATGAATTTAAAAAGGGTCTTAAAAAGCAGCTCTACTTTAAGGCAACTACTTACTTGAAAAAATCATAATTTGGTATTAAGAAAATTGTAATTAGAGGATTTATCGATTCTGAGACAGGTTTTGACATTGTATGCATATAATAGACATTACCTTGAACAAATTAAATGTTTGCGAGCTTCAGAGGGATAGTTTTTAACTTATTAAAATCGTTTCTTATAGAGAAAAAACAATAGGTAAAATTGGATGATAGTAAGAATAGTAATAAAACTAATAATAATGGTGTCGCTTAGGGCTCAGTTTTCGCACCATTTTTCTACTTCTTATGTGTATTAAATATAAATATTGTTGGACTTGCAGCTCAATATTACACATTCGCACATGCTCTTACTCTATAGCGCGGAGTAGATTCAGAAATTAGAGATCAATGTAAATACTGATTCAAAATTATATACATACTTGTTATTGCACAACACATTAATAATAAATATAGATGAACTAAAATATTTATTGTTCAACTAGAGAAACAAAGAAACCGGCAAGATCGATGATGCAAATACAAAGTAACTCACATGCTCATACAATAAGGTTAATTATAGATTGTAATACTATTATCTGGAACCAACAGATAATTTTTATAAAAGTAAAGAACGCCCAAAATTAGTTCTTTAATACAACTTGAAAATATTAATTAGAGAAAAAAAATGCAGAATATGTGTGAATATTCTCTTTGAATATAATAGGCTAAGTCATCAGGAGATGATTTACAAGGAGGTGTGACTACCGAGTTTAAATACAATTAAGTACTAACTGGAGCAAAACAAATTATTACATAAATGTCTGAATTAACAGCATAAATCTAATGTGGAAGTTGTATATTGCCATAATCTTCATACATATACTGCACTGACATATGATTAAATATACATGGCAAATGTAAAATAAATATAGGATTGTAGAACCCAATAAATATAGCATAAGGGGTTTATAATGAAAAATCAGTTGCGATCAAAACATAAAAAAAGAAATTTAATAAAGCTACAAAAATGTATTCCTATAGGAAATTGGTATTAATTTAAAATGTACCTTATCAGTTTTAATTATCATATTTCTCTTATTTCTATTATTTGTGTTATTTGTCGTATCATTTGCCTCTTTATATTACCATTTTCAGTTGGTTTGTGTAAATTATTTGTACATATTATATATATATACCTATTATATTCTACCATATTATAACATGTGTTTCAAAATGATTGTCATCTAGTTGGCGTTGGAATTTCTGTGCATGTAATTTTTGATGTGCCGCGCTCTATTGATTTGTACCTATCTAATTGTGACAACAAGTGACCCTTGGAACATTTATTGTGAAACTGGCATTCAGTACTGCAGGTAATTAACGGCCCTTTTCAGGGCCAAAACAAATACTACAAGTAGACTCAGAATTCGTTTTCTTTTGACAGAGAAAAACCAGAAGTTTAAACATATTAAAGTAGGTTATTTTAAGGTTATGTATAGCTAGTTGGAACTCCGATTTTCGCAAGGCGGTCTTTTTTATTTTACATGGGAATTCCACAGCCGACTAGATGACAATCATTTTGAAACACATTGTATATCCCTATTACATAATTCACGGTATAGTGCTTTTGCAAATCACGAAAAGAGAACTCGGGTCCAGATTATCACCACTAATTAGAGGAGCTATCAAACTGTGATTGTTTAAATATTGTATGAATAAATGACCGGTGTTAAAAATTGTCTGTATTTTCAATTACATTAGTAAATAAATATTTATTTCCTGTTTACCATCGAATCCGAAGTTTTCTGCAAATAAATATTTGATACGCCATACTCCATTAAACGCCAGACGACATCGTGTAAACATTTCGTTATTGTATGAAATTAACAACAGTCGTGACTTCCAAGTGTCTTTCACGATATCTTATCTCTTGTGTTTGATCAGATTTCTGCAGCAACACATTTTTCATTTCTCCTACGAGATGCTCCGTAATGCATTTTTAATATTGAGCAATTTTCCTCCGAGCAGAGTTGTAATGATCGATATTTCGACATGGAAACGTGACTTTCGTTTTCCCTGCTTTGTTTTTATTTTTCTGCCGTTTTGTATTGGATAATGGAATATATTTGGCTATCAGGGAATTGTAGGCTGACGGTATTTTGTCCATTCGCAACAAACTGCATATTATGCGAAGTTATATATAATTAATAATACAATAAACCCTAAGCGGATTTAACAATAACGTTGTTAATAAATTATAGGGATCAGCCAGGGCACTGAATAATTCCACAGCGTGTGCCGTGTAATTAAATATTATTTCCCAGCGGTGATAGTTTTTGTCGTAATATATTAGCTTGTCTGATTTGCACCATTATCCTCTGGGAGAAGACACGATTACGTATAAAAATCCCGGTCACTTCTTTTGAGTTAAGTGCCATGGGAGGCAGTAAAATATTTTTATTGGCGGGCCTCCATAAATCTCCACAAGTGGCTGGAAGATGCCCTGGCAAGAACAAAATCTAATAGTGATTTTACGACGACACTATTCCGTGCAGGCGACGTTTAGGGCAGATATTCAGATCTTATTGGATATCTTCCCGAAACACCGATGAGGGTCGTTAAGGTCCGTCTCGATTATTATTAAACACGTCGATCGATTGCTGTGGAGTAGGCTGTAGATTTAGAGTATTTATTATATTAACAAATTGTCGTCTCGTAAAGTAAATTTTTAATACACTGTACTACATTTCTATCATCGCACTGATAATTCCCAAACCAACTCCAGAATAATAAGACAGATATTGGTGCGATCGATACCTCTGATACAGTTTCTGTATCAATTTTGCTTCTGGATTTTATCTCATTTGTAATATGTGTTGCCTACCTGAATTACACAACGATACACCGAGAATTTCTCACTTTTCCGTCATTGCTCGTGAATAATAAATGAAGAAGGGTGATAAATTCGAGTTTTTGATGTATTAAAAAGAGACCCTCAGGCGGTATTTCAAAAATATCAAAATAGTTGGTTTTTATGGGAATTCAAGTAAGAAAAATAGAGGCGGTAGGTCCCTCGTCAATTTGCGTAACAGCCATCTTGGTCGAAATTTATTCGAGAAACCTTTATATTCATTTTTATATTCACCATAACGACTATCCGAACTTTTTCATCCAATTCACTTTATCAACATTTCTTTTACAACCGGGCATAAATCCAGATATTCCGAGCCAAATCGATGGCGATTGCTCCGCAAAACGGTTTCAACAGATTGATTTTTAACCCAAAATCGTTCGGCTCTTCGTTAATATTCAAAGCTGTCCATTCAAATGTCCAGCATGTACCTAACTCTTTTGAAAGGGCGGAAGGGAGAATAAAATTCCGAGGAAGTTATTCTCCGTTTGGAGAAGGGAATAATCGCATTTTGAGATTTCCTAGGAGAAGGGCATTAAGTTCGGCCTGTTGATTTATTCTCAGACGGACATGCGACTTTTGACTTTCACCTCACGAAGGTTACCGAAATAGGGGTCGGAAGGGAATCTTTTTTGCGAGAGGTGATTTTCCCGGAAAACTTTCAATGTACCCTTTTACGAATACATTCGGTTTTCGATTACAAAGTTGAATTTTTATCATACGATACCAGAATACGGTATTACCAGAATTAATTTTAAATCGATGTGTTAGGCGTTTAATACGAATAGCGATGCTTTGACAATAGATGATGCCCGTTCATCTTCTACACAAATATTGTGACTTTGTATTGACATGTAACATACCATACACGACGTCATTAATTAATAGTATCTTTGATATAATCATCTGAAATGCAAAGGGCAATGAAGAGTTATTACGAGAGTTGCAACTAGTGTTGACGATTGAGACCAACATCAAGACGAGAACACATATTACATTGAAAGAACACTGATGGATACTGCCGCCTTAGAGTTATAAAATCCTGTAAATAATAATAATAATAAATAATAACTCACAGACATAACAATGCTCAATAAAATAATGTATGCATCAGCAACGGTAACCCAAAACATTCCAATACCAGAAAGACAAAAAGATGCAACCAAGACACACAGTACATATAGCGAACCACAATGGAAAAAACGGATCAACAAACCTGAGGAAAGTATTAATGCATTTGAAGGAGACTAAAAACCATATGTTAGTTGACGAATTTTGAGATCGATGACAGATTTATAGAAGAAATACATGATAGAACATGAAAACAACAAAGGAAAGGTCACAGAAAAAATTAAACAACAAATCCTTGCAAACACAAGCATGATACAAAAATATGAAAAAAGAGTCAAACAACACTAACAAAATAAACGTTACATGCAAAACACCACAAGAAGTATTCTTAAAAAGAACACGTGACAAACAGGTCTTTCTTCTTTATCGTCGTTCTCTCATTACTGAGAATCGTGATCACTGACGACTTGTGACGTTATTTCACTCCATTGACTTCGGTCCCGAGCTATGTTTACAGAAACGCAGAACGAACTACCGGTGGCCTTTTGGATCTGATCAGTCCATCTGGTACAAACAGGTAGGCCCCCAGCATATATCGACATTGAAGCCTACTGGAACAGTTTATCGGGAAAATAAGAAATACTACTACTGGGATCAAATAAATGGAACAAAACGACTCAATGCAGAAGAGCTTGAATCAACACTGTAAAGAGCTACTAATTGGAAAGCGCCTGGTAATGATGGCTTCACCAACTCCTGGTTGAAAAGAATGAAAGCCGCTCACAATAGAGTGCTGTGTTGCTAAAAAAGTTAGGTCTCATGTTTAACGGAGACACATGAAAGGTTTCTGAAAGGGAAATCACGTATACTGTACAAAAACAAGAAAACGGGCCCAGCCAGCAACTATAGGCAGATCACCTGCCTCAACACTATGTATCAATGCCTGAGTAGCATGATGACAGCAAGACTGTATGCACACCTGGAGGTAAATAAACTATTCTCATCACAACAATAAGGCTGCGCTAAAACCACCTTTGGATGCAAAGAACACCTAGTTATATCATCCTAGTTAGCAAGATAATAAGCGATGATTGCATAGAAGGCCACAAAAACATCTCAGTTGCCTGGCATGACTATAAAATGGCTTTCGACAGCGTCCCTCAGAGCTGGCTTCTAGAATCCCTTAAAATGCATAAAGCGTCAGCAATAATGATATCCTACCTAGAACAACTAATGGCGAAATAGATGATCGACCTATATCTGACAACAATCTCTGAGTCTAGGTGTGTCGAAAACATTCAGATTAAATATAGGATTTAACAAAGGCAAACCCTCTCGCCGTTATTTTGCCTCGCACTAGTCCCGCTTAGCTCAATGCTCAACAAATCACTAACTGGTTACCAGGGTAAAAGCGAAAATACAAAATTAGTAACCTCCCGTATATCCATCGTCTGAAGCTAATAGCCAAAGACGCCAATGAACTTAATACACAACTCAAGATAGTAAGAGAATTCAGTGTGAAGACATACGAATGGAATTTGGACTAGGCAAATGTGCTAAAATAACAATGAGAAAGGGTAAGTTAGCAGAAAGGCGGAACATACGGTTTGACCACAGAGCGACAATAATATGCCTTAAAGAACTCGAATTTTAAAAGGAGCTAGGAGTACAGGAAAACGAATGCATAATTCACAAGCAAATGAATAAGAGACTTACTAGCGAATACCTTAGAAGAACTAAAGGAATCGTTAAAACCAAGCTTAGCGCTAAGAACAAACTATTGGCCATCACAACGCTATAGAGCTTTGGAGTCATAAAACGGACTCAAGCGGAGATCAGAGCTATAGATAGGAAAAACAAAACATTGCTAACGATGTTTGGTGCCCTGCATCCACAGTCCGATGTAGATAGACCGCATGTCCCTAGATGTGATGGTGGTAGAGGCTTAACCAATCTAGAAGCCAACCATGAGATTATAAGTCAAGGACAAGTGTCCTTGACGTAATAAGTAATAATAAATTTGTTGGCGAAGACTTAGTGTTTTTCTTCGGATACACAAGGACAAGTGCAATACCTGGAACTTAAACAACAAGATAAGTACCTTGGTAAGACATTCAGGCGAAATACACGAAATGCCAAACGAAGCACCCTTGCAGGTATCAATCCCAGGACGTCTACCACATCTGACACGATACAAGTAAAGAAATGAAAGAAAGAAGAAAAAAGAACGAAAACCAGATGGCAAGAACAAAAGGTGCACGGCCAAAAACTCAGAGAAACAGAAAAGGTAACCATGTGTGAAGGGAACTCATGGGAATGGATCAGGTACGGAGAACTAAAAGTGAAAACAGAGTCACTTCTCACTGTATGTTAAGTGGAATCGAAAGCCACCAATTATCTAAAAGCTAAAATCCTAAAAACCTGCACAGACCCTAACTGTAGATTGTGTTGAACAGAAATTGAGAATTGAGACCAACCATCACGTCATATGAGATTTTTCGATTCTGGCACAGAAAGAATATGTGGAACGCCACAGTGCAGTTGCCTTGCAAACAATATAACACCAAAGTTTCAGAAAGATGGTATAAGCACACACCAGATCCTGTAGTGAGAACGGATGAGGTGACCTTGTTGTGGGATACATGAATCCAAATAGACTGTTTAATTACGGCAAATAAACCAGATTTAGTCCTGAAAGATAAAAGTAAGAAAATGTGCCTATTAATAGACGTTACGATTCCCTCAGACTTCAATATCACCAAGAAGGAGACTGAACTCATATCCCACAACACGTATGCGGCCATGAAAACACCACCTCTTGAGTCTACAAAAAGCTGCCCTGTTGAAAACACCACATATTGAGCGAAAAGGTCTTTAATTACAATAATCAGAAAATACTGATATTAACCGAAAACCCTTATGCCACAAAAACTCATCCTAGGTGTACGGTGTGCAATCGATGACTTTTTCACGAAGAAATAATGCCATAAGCAATAATCTTATGTGAAACCCCGAAAATAATAATAATAACGATAATAATAGAGGCTTTGATATGCTTAAAGTGTGCATATAAATAAATTTAACTTATTTAATAGAAATGAACGGAAAAACCCACTGAGAATTAAGTATACAATAAAAACAAAAAAATTCCAGCTGGGACCCTACCACAACGTGAGGTTAGTTCATAATATTTGCCTTACAACTCAAATCTTGAAGTCATTAAATAAAGATATAAAAAAAATAAACACTGGCAACCTATGTACCCAAATACACGCCTCGTCATCAAAACATTAATGAGATAAAAATAAACGAAATGAACAAATACAACTACCAATTGTTGGTATCAGTTTGCGTCAAATAAATTGCCATTTACTCGGTTTTGAAAAACGTCTCTTCGTTGTATTAAGTAAGATTTAAATTGGGAGTAAAAATTAGATGCGAAATTGGCATGTTAATCAAAAATTTAAGAAAAATGGTCAATTATTTTAAATTAATCATTATTACATATTTGAAGGCGACATTACCTAATACATATGGGGGGATATTACATAAGGGGAGTATTACATATTAATAGGCGACCAAGACCGATACCGTTATAATTATTATCCGTTATTATTCGTTTCCAGCCTTTATCGATGTCGATACTAGACGTCATAATATTTCATCAACTGTTGGAACAGTATTAACGACGAATGCTACGTTGACTTTTGTATCCTGGTTTACTTTTAGTTTAGTACATCAAGCCTTTGAAGTTTCAGAATGAAGCCCTCTATTTTGCTGTGGAGATTTTTGTTTAGACCATTAAGGTGTCACCTTTACGACATACACAGTTACGAATCATTTAATATAATTAACTGATCTTACATATCTGTTATTGAAGCTATCAGGGTTAATTAATCTGAAACAAATGCATAGCACACATCCTTCGCAACATTTCCTCTTCATGTATATGCAAACGGCGAAGCAAAGTATTATGTAGGAAGTTACGATTCTGTTTAGAATCGGGGAGTGGAATAAAAATAAAAGCAACAACAGCGCAACTTTCAATGGAATTTTAGTTTAGAGCGGCGCATTGCGGAAAATCCAGCAGCTTTCTCTACTCAATGGCATCGGAAAAACAACGCTAGTAATCCTTTGACAGAGAGCTTGCCTTCGGTCAGGATAATAAAAATGGAAAATCCGAGTTATCCTCCTTTTTGTTTTCCTCCTATTGTTGTGATTGAATATCGTTATTCACAAGAGATCGAAATAAGTAGGTTACGAGCTGAGGATATTAGATCAATCTCAAGAAATAGGTATCTAATTAACGGAGAAAGAGGAAGTTGTTTTCGTAGGAATTCGTCGCTATCCCGATGAGACACCGTCTTACTTATCGTATCTAATTTTGTATTCCGGGAAAGCTACATTTTCCTTTAAAAGTATGCCCCATTAATGGGTTATTAAAAAACCCCAATGTCACATTCAAAAACCGAAAATCATCCTGTCGGTTTTCCTCGGATATTTATCAAATTTCAATCCGATTTTGAAAAGGTGTACGTCAGAGGCAAGGCGTACATTAAATATTTAAATTTAGGGCTTCCCGTTTACATTGAGTGGCTCGATCAGCATTATGCTCGACAAAAGAATATTATCGAATTTAGCGACGTCATCTTTTATGAAGAGTGCTCAAAAGGGGATGTTAATACACCGACAGGCCATTATTAAATTTTTTTTTAGATTTACTTCACTAGCTAGGTCGAGTGGCGCGAGAAGCTCGCTTTGTCCTTTAAAGACAAAAATCTGTTCAGGTAATCGAAAAAAATTTCCCTCTCTTTATCTCCCACGCAGTACGAGATAAAACCGAACGTGGATTTTATGGACTGTTTACATTGCGGTATCCCTAACGAATTCCAGAGATTAATGGGGATGTTTGCGCTGAAACACATTTATTTTTCAAACGGACCCACTCGAGAATTATTACGTCTTATTTGTCTGAGCGGAAGAGTTCCGATTGTAATAGCTGATAAAAGCAGTGAAACAAAAACTTTATAATTCCAACGAACACTAAAAGCATTTCTAGGAGTTTACTATTCCAACGAAGGTGTCAGTACTATACGTTCAGACTAACGAATAGTTATTTGTTGACCACTGCGGCAAAGTGGCTAAAATTTACCGTAGTATTATTTAAACAATTCCACAGAGTTATGAGAATAACAGAGATGATTATTTACATTTTTCGTGTAGCCAACATTGATTAATTAAAGATGGCTAAAAATGGGGATAAACAATAATGTTGCCAGTGTTACACAAAATATAGTTTTTTGTGGAAAATGAGATCTATGTCCACAGTGTAAGGAGGAGACATACGTGTTTCTTACATACAGTGCTATTGACATACAGTTAGTTAGTTACATACAGACGAATGCAGATCGTTAGATCGAATATATTCGAAAATAAAACCGGCAACCGTGGTTTCTACCGCGCAAACCAGTGCTGGAGATCAAGGTCAATTTTACTATGAATTATTTACTGTATACATTTGGTGTTTTTTGGCGTTTTAAGGTGTTTCTTCAGGTTTGTTCGTGTAATATGCTACAGATACTGTTTACTTTCCCGCATTTATAAAAACCGTTAATAGAAATGGTTAATATCTGTGAAGTTTGCAGAAAACAGGATTATAAGAATCCTAACCTATCTTAGAGGAAGTTGGTTGTGTGTTGTATTTATACCCATTCCTATCCCCACTCCCACATCACGTCTTTCCCCATTATATGTTTACATCACCGCGTTGCTCCATATCAATGCTGGCGACAAGAAAATGCGTATTTATGAATGGTTTGTCAGCTCTATGTATCTCATAACTCTGTGAACAATTCCTATTGCTTGAAACAATGACGCCCAATTAATGACGATTTACTGGTGAAATATCGAGATACTGTGGAGTAGAGCTTGTTAAAAATAGAAAAAAATAGAGGTTTCATTTTTTACCAACTCTTTTACGCAAATATAGGTCTAATTAAAAGCTAGAAATATTTCATAGCGCAACAATATAACATCGAGTTAAAAAACACAAAAATGTTTAATATGAAGTGACACATTCCTAGATTTCCACAAATGGATTTTGTTAATTGTCAAATTACCTAAGAACATTGAGAAAGCCCTGAAAGAGCTAGCTACCTCATTCTTGAGAGGTTGAACGATGACTTAGTTGTTCTTAACTAATTTAATATTCTTGTTCGACGTGTATTAATTTTAATTTTTAACTCTATTTGTCGACGTTATTGTTTTGTACGTGTGACGTCGCTCATGTCGAGCACCTGGAGCCCTAAAAACATCTTGTTTGCGAGCCTTATGATGATTTCGATAAAGTCGAAACCGGTCGCCCAATTTGAATAAAGTAGTTTGCGAAGACTTGGTGTTTTCCTTTGGTCTAATTAGCTCCGAAGAAAACTTTTCAAGACGTTTATCGCACGATGAGTTAAAATGTGGTTGGCGGAGTATATAGAGGCTTAAACGAAGTTAGCAGTACGTTACAAAAAATATTTATAGTGAAAGATGTGTTGTCACATGTGCCAACTTGGATTAATAAAACAATGAAATATTTACATATCGGGAGTTTGTTGAAGGTTTATGGTGAGTTAGTTTATGAATTACAAACCATTTATTTCCAGAAAAGATAACATTATTTGAACACAAATATTATTTTAATTTACTTTAGAGGTGAGGTTATTTACGTGGATCTAGGTAAATTCTTCGAAAACAATTCATCGAAAACATTTCTTCGAAAACAATTCTTCGAAAATATTTCTTCGAAAGAACAATTTTTCGAAAACATTTCTTCGAAAGCACAATTCTTCGAAAACATTTCTTCGAGAGGACAATTATTCCTCGGAAGAACAAATTATCCAAAATAATTGTTTGAAACAGCATTAAAAGACAAAATTTTGAAAAAAAATCTAGATGCATTTGTTACACTAGGTAACTAGGTAAAAAATGTCCGAAGATATTGAAAACTAAAAAAAAGAAAAAGGTCCGCTTTTACAATAGAAGAAACATATCAAGTTATTAAGGAAATACAAAACGGTAAACAACAATCTAATATTTATCTCGAAAAAAGCTTAGGTATAGCAACGGTTTCATTGATGTGGAAAAATAGGGAAACAATTATTCGTACCTATGTTTCGGAAGTGTTCAATAACTCGAAATGCAAGAAAATAAAAACTAGTGCCAATAAAGATGTTGAGTCAAAGCTAGCCACACAGATTATTGAATATCTAAATTTATATTTAATAAAATCTAAAAATGTTAATAAATCAGTTTTGGATTCAATAACCTTGTTAGATACTTTTGTTTCGAATCAGGTATTAAAAAATAACATTCAACAAAAAATCACTGATTACATGTCATCATTAAGATCATTATACAGTAAAGCAGTTAGTATACTTACATTTATTTGAGTTATAACCCACTACTAACCACTCCTATTATTTTGGTATCATTTCTCAAATAAATCGGCCTTAATCGACTTCGGTTGTAATTAACTACTATGACCGTCCCCATGGTGTCAATTATTTATTATAAGTGAGGTTGACTGTAAATGTAAAAATTGTTCTTTCGAAGAAATGTTTTCGAATAAATGTTTTCGAAGAAATACTTTCGAAGAATTGTTCCTTCGAAGATTTGTTTTCGAAGAATTGTTCCTTCGAAGAAATGTTTTCGAAGAATTTACCGGCTACCTATTTACGTCCATTTAATCCTCACCGTTAGGTTTGTTCTTAATTCAAGGGGCTAATCTTTCGTAGATCCAACCATTTTCTGCTTGATGGCTTAGAATACCCTCAGGTTCATTCTCCCTTGGCTTGCGGAACCTAATCCTGTCATGCACCCTCGTGGTCTGACCTTGCCAGAATTCCATGGAATAAGGTTTCACGATGTAACCACCCCTAAAAGTCAACTAAAGTGCCGATAATTTACAACAAGCTTCATCTTACCACGTGGAAGGTCTCTTCACTTTCCCCGGAGAATATTTTTCGGATAATTCCTCTTCTTTCTCTACGGGGACTTGACGTCCTGCAACCGGTTGGCTTTGGTTACCTAATAGAGCTCCGATTTGGTTTACGTAAGGACGGCCGTTGAAGTATTTTTCTGCGATTGCACTGGGCAGTTTTTCGACTTTTCCTTCTATTCTTACCTGAAAAACCACATTGTGAGATACTTCAAGACAGTGTGTTATTATCTTACTGATCTCTTGTAATGGTCCCAATAGAAGCAAAGGGCCGCCAGCGGATTTTCTTCCTTAAAAGACAAACGCATGGAATTCACATTGAAACTAGTATAGGATTGGTCAATTTATATGCTCTTTTTTTCTACATTTTATTGTAAATCGTAAAAATAAAATTTACGGATTTACGGTATTTGCGATTCTGTGAAATCACATAATGATTCTCGTAAGTATAGGTGATATGGTTCACAGCTAAGGTCCGTAGTGACACGTTTTTATGTTCTGTGATTAATAAATTATTTCGATCATTTAAAGTTAATTTAAGAGTTTTATGTTACAACGACCAACATTACATTAATACAATGTCTTCTCCTTCTATTAATGTTCACAAAACGATAATGGATTTGGTGAGCGATAGGGGAATTAGAAATTTCAACAAAAGCGCCTATTAGGTCTCGCTCGTAAACCTGATATTTGAAATAAAAATATTTTGAAACCTGAGTTCTGGTTATTGGAAAAACTTACTTACTTACTTTATTTTTTCTTCATTTTTGTCGTGAACACTGGTACGAAATGTTAACCAATTAAATCTTGGGGGTTGTTGAACAAATTTAATGTTCTTTCACATATCATGAAACTATTGTAATGCGAGAAGTAAACAAAGCGACACATGTTTACTCCTTCAAAAGAATAACTACGACGCGTACAAGACAGGTGCATGAACATTTCCTGCGTAGGTGTTCTAGAATATACTAGAACATTCTCGGTCAGGGTTGGGGGTGTATATATAAGGGGGCTTGTGATCGAGGGAGTTAGTTAGAAGTAGAGAAGCAGAAGTGAACGCGACATACGATCCGAATGCGGAGCAGTACAAATAAATTATGTAGTGTCTAGTCTAGTGAACAAGTAGTTTAGTGTGTTAAATAAATTAGTGTTCAATTAATGTAAATAAATTATAAAATAAACGTTACATTGGTGTCAGAAGAGCGGATCATGAAGAAGTTACGCGAATTAAAAGTGGCCGAGTTAAAAAAAGAACTCGAGGAACGGGAATTGGAAGCAGGAGGGAGGAAGACTGAACTCCAGGACCGGCTCTCGGCATTTTTGAAAGAAAATGGCCAGGACCCGGAAGTTTTCGAGTTCGAAGACGATGACATCACGAAGCAAATCGCCGCCCAGAGGGAAGAAATTGCCGCCCAGAGGGAAGACATCACTGCTCAAATCGCCGCCCAGAGGGAAGAAAGCGCCGCCCAGAGGGAAGACATCACTGCTCAAATCGCCGCCCAGAGGGAAGACATCACTGCTCAAATCGCCGCCCAGAGGGAAGAAATCGCCGATCAGAGGGAAGACATCACTGCTCAAATCGTCGCTCAGAGGGAAGACATCACTGCTCAAATCGCTGCCCAGAGGGAAGACATCACTGCTCAAATTGCTGCCCAGAGGGAAGAAATCGCCGCCCAGAGGGAAGAAATCGCCGCCCAGAGGGAAGATATTTCTGCTCAAATCGCCGCCCAGAGGGAAGAGATAACCGACCAGATGGAAGCTCAGCGTAAGGAGATTGAAGAGAAGGTCAAGCAGTTGGAAGAACGACTAGAACAAGTCAGTAGCGGCGAGGGAAAAGAAGACGAAATTAAACCGAAGACGAAGCAGTTGGAAGAACGACTAAGGCGAGTCAGTAGCGGCGAGACGAAGGAAGAAATAAAGGCGGTCGTTCAACAGAACTCGATATGCACCAATCGAGTGACGCCCCCAACGTTCGACGGAAAAATTCCGTGGGCCAGTTACAAGAAGCAGTTTGAGGCGGCAGCGGAGGCTAATGCTTGGTCCCCTCACGAGAAAGCTGTTTCCCTAACGGTAGCCTTACGTGGAGAGGCGTTGGAAGTTCTCCAGACGCTATCCACCGAAGAAGCCGGGAATTACAATGAGCTGCTGAGGCGACTGGAAATGCGGTTCGGCCAAACACATCTGGAGCAAGTCCATCAATCCCAGATGTCCAATCGCCGTCAGAGATCGAACGAGACCCTGCAGGTGTTCGAAGCGGACGTAGCCAGACTAGTGAGGTTGGCGTATCCCACGGCGCCGGAACAGATGATGGAGTGCCTCGCAGTGCAGACGTTCGTGAGCGGGCTGCGGGACCAGGAACTGCAGATGGCCCTGAGGCTAGCTCGACCGAAAACAGTAATGAACGCGCTCGCCATCGCACTAGAACATGAGGCAGCAATGGAAGCGTCCCGCATTCACGGTTGTGCTCGAGCTGTTACCGAGGAGGTAGGCACAGAAAAACTCGTGGAGAAGGCCGTCCAGCAGATCATGGAGTTGCTGTCAGCACAGAAGACGCGGCCCAAAACAGCGGTGCCGGCAAAGGCCCCGGAAAAACTAATGCGGGTCGATAAAAGGGAGGGGACGTCGACCCGTGGCAATAGGAACCCCCGGGCCAGTATGGCCTCGTTTTCCCACCAATTGGGGAGCGCGTACGTCGATGGCACTATCGACGGGAGATCCCACGCCATGCTTGTGGACACGGGAGCTACGAAGACGATCGTACGCTCGGAAGTTGTGAGGGACCGTAGGAAGATTAGGCCAAGTAGGTGGCAATTAAGAACTGCCACTGGGGAGAAGGCAGTAATACACGGTGAAGCGACGGTTAGCATGACGTTGGGACGAGTAAAGTTTGACCATCCTGTTCTCATAGCCGAAATTGAGGAAGACGTCATACTGGGAATGGACGTCATGAGGAATCATGGATTCCAGTTGGATTTCGGACACCGAGTGTCGAGGATCGGTCAAGAAGAATTACTGCTACACAATCGTGACAACTTTGTGTTAGACGTAATAATGGCAGAAGATGTGATTCTCCCAGAACGAAGCGAAACGATCACCTCTACCTGTCTGAGGGGTGTTGTGGAAGAGGGAATTCCAGCCGTGATCGAACCAGAAAACGATGACAATCGACTGGCTCGGGGGGTACTGGTAGGAAAGGCGCTCGTTACTCTCTCAAGTGAAGTGCCTGTGCGACTACTCAACATCAATCAGTACCCGGTCACCATCAAGAAGGGTACGAAGCTGGGCACATGTATAGCCGCTTCAGCCATCGTAAGGGGCGTTAGTGAGGAAGAAAGGTCCAAACACACTCCGCAGGACTTGAAACAAATTCTTTCCCAGACCAGTGCGTTTCTCTCGCCCACACAGAAACAAAAGGCCCACGAATTAATAAATAAGTACCAGGACATATTTACCACCGAGAATGGAAAGCTGGGAAAGACCAAGGTCGTGACACATAAAATTGACACGGGCGAGACACGACCGATTCGACAAACAGCAAGACAACTACCTTTGGCCAAACGGGAGGAAGCCGAGAAAATTATCAAGGACCTAGAGCGGGACGGGGTCATCGAGCCGTCAAGCAGTCCATGGGCCTCGCCGGTAGTACTGGTGAAGAAAAAGGATGGGACTACTCGATTCTGTGTAGACTACCGGCAGGTGAACAGTGTCACCAAAAAGGACAGCTACCCGCTACCACGTATCGACGACACACTCGATACCCTTGCTGGATCCACGATATTTTCGACCTTGGATTTAAAAAGCGGCTATTGGCAAGTCGAAATGGACCCTGCCGATAAGGAAAAGACGGCATTTACCTTCGGTAACGGCCTGTGGCATTTTACAGTCATGCCATTCGGACTTTGTAATGCCCCAGCGACGTTTGAGAGGCTGATGGAGAGCGTGCTAATGGGTCTGACGTGGAAAACGTGCCTAGTCTATTTGGACGATGTCATCGTGATGGGCAAGACCTTCGAAGGACATCTGAAAAACTTAGAGGACGTCTTCCAGAGACTGCAAGGTGCGGGACTGAAACTGAACCCTAAGAAATGTCAGCTCTTCAGAAAGAAGGTCTCATACTTAGGGCACGTAGTGAGCAGAGAGGGCGTCGCCGTTGATCCGGACAAGACAAGTACTGTGAAGGAGTGGCCAATACCGGTAGATAAACACCAGTTGAGGAGTTTTCTGGGCCTCTGCACGTACTACCGACGATATGTCCGGATGTTCTCCGACGTCGCTAAGCCGTTGACAAGGCTCACGGAAGAAGGACGAAACTTCTGTTGGGATGAGGAATGCCAGTCTGCCTTCGACGAGCTGAAGAGGAAGTTGACCAGTGCCCCAGTGCTGAGTTTTCCTCTGCCAGAAGGACAGTTCATCCTGGACACCGACGCGAGCAATGTGGGAATTGGAAGTGTTCTGTCGCAGCGTCAGGAGGGACAAGAACGTGTCCTTGGATACTTCAGCAAGGTACTCTCCAAACCAGAAAGGAATTACTGCGTCACCCGACGTGAATTATTGGCCATCGTCAAGTCCATCGAGCACTTCCATAAGTATTTGTGTGGAAGGAGGTTTTTGATCCGGACCGATCATGCTGCTCTTAAATGGCTCCTCCAGTTTAAGAATCCCGAAGGACAAATCGCTCGCTGGATCGAGAGGCTCCAGGAGTATGACTTTGTTATAGAACATCGGCCAGGACAGAGTCATGGAAACGCAGACGCACTCTCGAGAAGACCCTGCCCTGATGAATGTCCTCATTGTCATAGAGCTGAGGAAAAGTCCGAGAAAGTCTACCGAACCACCGTGGTCGCCGAGGAATGGACACCATCCTCGTTACGACAAGAGCAAGAAAAAGACCCGGTTCTCAAAGAAATCCTGGTTTGGAAAGAGGGAGGAGAGCGTCCTGAGTGGCAAAAGGTATCACCTGGCTCGCCAAAACTCAAGAGCTATTGGGCACAGTGGGACTCGCTAGTGGTTGAGGATGGGCTACTAAAACGCGTACTGGAGAGCCAAGACGGGACGGAGGAAAGACGGCAGTTGGTAATTCCCTCCAGTAAAATCCCGGAGGTCTTGCGGCACCTTCACGACGGATCGTCTGGTGGACATTTAGGGATCAAGAAAACGCTGCAGAAGGTACGGGAGCGCTTCTACTGGATCAATTGTTCAGACGACGTGAAGAACTGGTGCAAGAAATGTACTACATGCTTTGCAAGTAATGGGCCACAAAGACGACCGAAAGCTCCCATGAAAGAATATAACGTCGGAAGCCCCTTCGAAAGGATCGCTATTGATATAGCAGGACCCTTCCCTGAGACCGAAAAGGGGAATAAATACATCTTGGTCGTGATGGACTACTTTACGAAGTGGGTAGAAGCGTACGCTCTCCCTAATCAGGAGGCAGAGACAGTGGCCGATGTGCTAGTGAAGGAGACGATCTGCCGGTTTGGAGTACCCATGGAATTACACTCGGATCAAGGAAGAAACTTTGAGAGTGGCCTATTCCGGAGGATCTGTGAGAAGTTTGGGGTACGAAAAACAAGAACCACGGCCCTTCACCCTCAGTCTGACGGCATGGTAGAACGAATGAATCGCACCCTCAACCGCTATCTAGCGAAAATGGTCTCGTCACATCAAAGAGACTGGGACGAACACGTGCCGTTCTTCCTGATGGCCTACCGCTCGGCCGTTCATGAGTCGACAGGACAAACTCCAGCCAAAGTCCTGTTCGGGCGAGAACTTAAACTACCCTGTGATCTAATCTTTGGCGCTAGACCGGACGAGGACGTTTCGGGGGAAGATTACGTTTCCCGGATGCGGCAAAGGATGAACGAAATTCACGATCAAGTCCGGTACCGACTAAATATCGCCAGTGATCGCATCAAAGAGCGTTACGACATCAACGCTAAAGAGGGTGGCTACCAAATGGGAGACCGAGTTTGGCTGTACAACCCACAGAAGAAACGTGGTTTGTCCCCTAAGTTACAGACCAATTGGGAAGGTCCCTATGTTGTGAAGAAACGAATCAATGACGTGGTCTACCGGGTAAGCAAACTACCAAACGGCAAGCCGAGAGTGGTGCACTTTAATCGGTTGGCACCCTATGAGGGGTCGCACGATGAGGCGGAGGTTCCCCGAGTAAGAAACACATTGGCGCAGGAGAACGAACTTTCCTTCGAAGAATTTATGAGCGCCTACGGGGGTACCGGAAAAGCACGGTATGGGGTAACCTGTGAAAAACAACAGGATTTGTTCAGCGTACCTGAAGAATACTCGTTGGCCCATTGTGTGTCCGCCGACCTGGTAATGTCACGAGGTATCGCCACGGTTTTCAAGAAGAAGTACGGGCGCTCGGAACAACTCAGAGAGCAACTCCCGGAAATTGGCAAGGTTCTGGAACTACGTGACAACGTAAGACACATCTTTTATCTGGTTACGAAGGAGATCGGGTCCCTTAAACCATGTTATCACAATGTATGGCGAACCTTGCATAGGCTACGAGACCGACTGCTGGAGCTCGACATCAGGAAGCTAGCTGTCCCCAAGTTAGGTGCTGGACGAGATCAGCTGGACTGGAGGGTTGTCCGGAATATGCTGGAAGTAGTGTTGAAGAATACCGGAGTGGAAGTTTTAGTCTGCTGTTTTGGGCCTGCACCATGTCGACTCGGGAAGACGGTCCCCTGTTATTTTGACGCCACGTCTCGCTGTAAGCGGGGGGCTAACTGCAGGTTTCTGCATGGGCCTACCAGGGATACGTTCCGAGACGAAACGTCTCTAAGGCGGGGGCAGTGTAATGCGAGAAGTAAACAAAGCGACACATGTTTACTCCTTCAAAAGAATAACTACGACGCGTACAAGACAGGTGCATGAACATTTCCTGCGTAGGTGTTCTAGAATATACTAGAACATTCTCGGTCAGGGTTGGGGGTGTATATATAAGGGGGCTTGTGATCGAGGGAGTTAGTTAGAAGTAGAGAAGCAGAAGTGAACGCGACATACGATCCGAATGCGGAGCAGTACAAATAAATTATGTAGTGTCTAGTCTAGTGAACAAGTAGTTTAGTGTGTTAAATAAATTAGTGTTCAATTAATGTAAATAAATTATAAAATAAACGTTACACTATTTTATTCTTATTTCCTACAATATTCAATAAATTTCATATCCAACCCCGGTTGATTTACATTTGGCTTAAAACTACAAAGACATGACTACAGACATTGCTCTGAATACAACTTGTACCCGCAAAATATACTGTTGCTAAAACCTTAAAGTGTTGTTAATTATGAATGTAATGGAATGGTGCCCTTTGAGGAATATAGGGTGGCAATTAATTTATGACCCTTTTACCCTTCCTTTTATCCAACTAAAACATTTTTTTTAATTGTGGCATTGAGTTTCAAACGGATTCAAACTGTATCGCATTTTTTAATAACACCGGTCTCATTTCTCAAATTAACAATTTGTAGCGTCATATAATGATGCCACTTTCAAAGTACAAACTGACCAATATTGGAAACTTCATTAAAAATTTCGATTGTCACAGTTAACGAACCTAATGAGAACATATTGATAGTCTGATAACTTAAAAACTCATTTTATTTATATTGCACTTTTTTACGATATACTGTCTTGTTTTCCTCCACAAAAGCAGCAATAGATATAATTCTCTGGAAATTATTCTTTTCTGTTTCGACATGTATAAGCCTAACACGAGGCTTACATATTTTACTACATTAGCTACAGATCTTTTCTGAATTGCAGTATTAATTTATCTTTCTTCGTAGGACTGACCAAATTCAATATGAAATTATTTGATTCATAACTTACGATTTCTTCTCCTTTCCTGCTGGTGTATGTAGTAAAGAATATAAATCCTTCTCTGTCGTAACAGTTCAAAAGTATTATTCTTGACGAAGGAACACCAGTTCTATAACACATTCTGTGTATAATTCAGGTAAATGTATTAAAAAATTATGTTACTTTGTAGCAGTGGCAAGACTCATAGCGTTTGCTTCCATAATCCTAGGATCACTTTTGGCTATGTTATACCATTTCTCGAATAGATCCATCGGGTCCTTTCTGTCTATGTCTTGTTCCAAAAAGACTTTGTCTTTTTCGTCTACCCTACCTAAAAGAGGAAAATAACGATTTACTAACTTTATTGAAGATACGCACGATAAAACGTTACCTCCAATATCCATGATGTGGATTCGCGTTAGTTGTCTTTAATAAATAGAAATGCAAAACATTTAGCTTGAGAATGATTTTATTATGAGGTTTTTATAATGAATATAAAAATTTAAACTATTTAAATACTCGAAATCTCAAAGGATTACACAACACAATGCGTAAGGTAATAAATAATAGTGTTGTCGCTTAATACGTACGTGCGTAGTTCAAGGTCACCCACTTTCGTATAAGATCTTTTTTCGCCGAAAACTGTAATAAAGGTTTTAAGATTTTATTAATTATTCTTATTTTATCTACTGTTGTAGAACTTGAATTAAAATCGAATTATGTCAGTTATTTAACGTATTAGATACATTTTTACAATACTTTTTAACGTAAGTCTCAATAGCTGTAAGTTGTAGGTTGTCTCAGCTGTCGAAATACCTAGCAAAAGGTAAAGACAGAAGAACCAACAGGTCATACAAGCTCGGAGGACGGTGTGACACACCAGTGAGTAATCCCTCAAGAGATTACAGAATGAAAGCAAGAACAGAACAGACGCCAAACAGGCGTAGAACAGCCATTTTGAGTAATGCTAACGCGGGTCCAAGATGGAAATCTCAATGAGGTTAAGATAAAGGAGGTAGGGTTTTAGTGGGTCGTACAGGTGAGGTACATCCCCACACACCGGTCGGTCTCGCATGGCTACTGATGGTGCGGACGCGCATTTCCCCCCTCTTCGAGAAAAAAGAATACTATTTTTATCATCATCATCATCATCATCATCATCATTATTATTATTTTTATTATTATTATTATTATTATTATTATTATTATTATTATTATTATTATTATTATTATTATTATTATTATTATTATTATTATTATTATTATTATTAGCAGTTTGCAAGTTAATGCAGATAAGCAGTTTGGGTTCCGAAGTGGCAAATCAACTGTCGACGCGGTCTCAGTACTGAAAGGAACCGCTCCAGACAGATCAAGAGAAGAACCAACACTCAAAGGAGGTTATTCTGCTTGCTACGATCGACGTGAAAAACCCGTTTAGAGAGAAGTACAATGTTCCCCCTTACCTGCTTCGCATGGTGGAGGACTACCTGAACGATAGACAGATCTTGTACGAAATCAAGGAAGGCATCATAGCCAAAAAAGTAACCGCGGGAGCTGCACAATGGGTGAATTTTAGGACCAGAGCTGTGGAATTTATCATACGACGATATTCTCAGACTAGACCTGCCAGTCGGATGTTATCTTATAGGCTACGCCGATGACATAGCGATCGTCATCACTGGAATGATCAGAGAGGAGATTCATGAGAAGCTAACGAGCGTCATGCGGATTTTGAGAAGATGGTTCAACGATCATGGACTAGCGCTTGCGGTAGAAAAGACTGATCTGATTTTCTTGACTAAGAAGCAGAAGACAAGTTTCGACAATATCCAAGCGATGCAAATAGAGGATCACGTTATAGAGCCAAAGGATGATATCATCAAATATTTAGGATTCACCGTGGACTCAAAGATGAGCTTAGGTGAACATATCAGAAAAGGAGCAGATAAAGCATCTACGGTTACACAATCGCTCAGTCGATTGATGAGGGATATCGGTGGACCAAGGGCCAGTAAGAGGAAACGTTTGATGTCTGTGACCAATTCCATACTTCTGTACGGTGCCGAGATATGGGAAGAGACGACGAAGAAAGAATTTTACGTGAAAAGAATAGTCAGGGTGCAGCGCAGGGCTGCTATTAGAGTATGCAGTGCATATCGCTCAATATCAGAACTGACAGAGAAGATCGGAGTTTTTACGCCCGAAAACATATTAGAAGTGATGCTGAAGAAAGAAGAAAACTGGGACGTCGTAGCTGAGTTCGTGGAACCGGTTCTGCGAATGAAGAAACGAAATGGTCTAGTTGATGACCAAACCACGTGAAGAATGGCAGCACGCTTCTCGTTTAGTGTGTTCCATCCGAGTGGGACGACAACGCAGAGAAACGATGAGCGCTGGCTGAAGATGTCCGAGCCAGTCGTCAACAGCTAAGCTATATACGTTATATTGTCTTAGATCAGCAGAATTTATGCAGCAGTGATCGGTAGAGCATTCACTACCTACGAGTACCCTAGGATGTCCTAGAATAAACCTTCCATGTTTGCATACCCATGGATATAGCGAACAAATATCGACATATTTAATCTTTTCTTTGTCATTGATTGTATAATATTCAACTACATTTCCAATCTGATCTCCATAAAAAGCGTCTCTGGGAATAAGGATTAAGTGGCGACAAGGATAGCAGAGGATGATTGTTGGTGAACGCTCCTATTTCCATGTTTTTAAGCTGTCGAGGAAATGTGCACTCCCACATTTGTATTACTTGGTAACCTAATTTCTTTGACGTTATAATTTTAGCGTGAGTGTTTTCGTAACGGAATATAAGGTTTCCTTGCAAAGGGAACTCTCCTTGATGTTTAAATCAATTGGGAGACCG
Organism: Cryptocephalus moraei; assembly: GCA_946251905.1. Lineage (NCBI taxonomy): Eukaryota > Metazoa > Arthropoda > Insecta > Coleoptera > Chrysomelidae > Cryptocephalus > Cryptocephalus moraei. The sequence goes on along the minus strand of OX276458.1, from coordinate 23,782,103 downwards.
ATGGTTGTAACAGCCATAAAATTCCAAAACTTTATTGTTGTCGTAACAAATTCCATCCACTGTCAATCCTGCCACAGTGACCTCTGATTGTTTAGCGTCGTGAATAATGTTGCAGTTTCTCTGATTTTCTTTCCATACCAACCATTGGGTAGCAATCCTGCTTTGGTTATCTTTCCATTTATACCCATTTTTAGGTATTATCCCAATGGTGTTAGGGTTTAGAAAGTTTCGACGAAAAACTTTAATACATACAGATGCAATGGTGGAAGAGCTTCCGTAAAGGAACAGACATATCCTTCTCTTAGTAAAAGTTCGCGAAATTTAAGAAAAGCCTGAGTTAGAATATCAACGTCTGAAATGCAGTATTCTTTAATTTCTTTATGGAAATCAAAACACCCTTCGTTCTCCTTCTCAGTGTACCATTTAATCAAATCTTCTCTATTGTCTTCTTTCAAGTCATAATACCCTATACTAGGTATTTTTCCCACATCATTTTTATTTTCCGTTATGTTGAATAGATGAGGAAGTATACTTTCTTCAGTTCTGTTAATCCAAAAGCCTTCGGTAGCTTAGACAAAGCCATTGAAGATTAATGAAGTTAATCTAGAAATTTTACATATCCTAACTCCATTATAATAACTTTCGTACTTCTCATTATCAGCTCAGGTTGCAAATCGGTGTTTATTAAAATATAATTTAGTTTAAACTGGTGAACATAGCCTCCTCTATATTGGGCTAAGACTACCACTTTTTTTGAATTTTTTACTTAAATTTAAAATATGTTCCATTAACTTGTTGATAACAATACCCAATAATACTTTTTGTAGAAAGCCGCAAGATTGGCAGAAATACAATAAAGAATCATTCATACAACTATGACAACGTTGATTTAACACCCAGATTAAGTTCATGTAAGCTCGCTCTATCTTCTAACTTTTTCTTTTGTCTCGTCTCCAAATCGTAAGAAACAAATAGGAAGTCATCACAGTGAGGAGTTCTTGTGTCTGGTTGAATGTAGCATAAGTGTTCAAAAGGTTGATGCATTTTACAAATTCTGCAATATATCTCGCCACAGATATGTTGTCTGTTAACTCGAACTGCCTTAAAGCATTCCTCACAGAGTCTGATCACATTACATATACGATGTTCGATATCATTGACATAACACACTTCCCCATAAAAAAAAATCTTTTACATTCCACACACTTCATTTTTGGTTCCATTCTGGAGCATGTAGGAGATTGTTGACAACCAGAACAAGCTCCTCCCCTTCCTCGTCCACAAGAAGCTGCGCTACCAAGAGTAATGTACCTACCCCTCATGGTGAACGAATCAAAAAAACAAGGCTCGTATGGCTCATATGGTTCTAGATATTTCTGTCGTCACATGGGAAATGGAGCTTTAAGTTAGTTACGGACCTATGGGAGTGGATGGGTTAGATTCCCTTTTTAATTCGATCGAACTGTTGGTCCATCGTTGAGCAAATCATTCAAAGAACTTTCATAATCGTCGGTTCTTGAGCAAAGTGAATTTAACATTATAATTTATTCAGAACTTCGTTATGAAGGACATTGGAATGGAACAGTTGGTTGCCAGGATTAAAGTTGTAAATCCTAATTAGACACCATAATCATGTGTTACTAGTCCAGATTTCTATTGTTCCGTATGTCTTTGTGTCCTTAAACTAGTGCTCATTAAACCACCTAATCTGTAATCCTTACTTTTTGCTTTCCCTACCTCACGCCTTGACTTTTTATAAATTTAGTGGAACCAGTTGGTCGAAATTGGTTGTTGTTGTACAGTTGTATAAATTTGGAACCTATAAATAACAATTTTAACCCTAAAAAATTTAATTATAATACACCACTGAAATGTATGAATCATCTACCATCATTATGCAAAGAGTATATTTTTAGTTTGTAAACATTTTATTTAATTGGCTAAAATCACTTCTACTTGTTTACTACGTATCTATCATCAATCCCTTTGTTAATTCTCTACCCATCCATCTCTCCCCGGGCTACCGGCAATTATACGAGAATTTTGTAGTTTCAAAATTTACGAAGTCCAGAAAGTTTAGAAATCATATCAAGAAGGGCATTGTCAGGAAGCATCATATGGGGCACGAACCATCGTTTCGAGGGGAAGCTTCGGATTTTCCCTTATAACTCTATACCGGGGCGTCGGATAGACCAGGGAAAAGGTGTTTAGGACCGACCTACGCTTGCCCTTCATGACTACGGTGAATTCATCCCTATAAGTACTTCTGAAGGGCACGGATCATCTCGGAAGAATTTATCCCGGTCCGCATTTGACTTTCGCCGAGAACGGTCAACTCGTAAGGGTTGACCTGAAAAATCCCAAAAGGGGGATTATCGCATTCCTTGCGAGAGGGCAAGGAAAACCCTGCAGAACCCGACCGTTATTAACAACTAGCAAGTCTTTGTCGCGTTGACTTTTAATAAAACCCACAACTATCTCGGAGCTCGTCACCGTTTAGTTGGAACGTAACAAACCACCCCCTTATATCATATTCTTAGTTTCAACAGATATCCGAACTACTTCGTTGCAATCATCACCCCCTCGATTATTTCTGAGAATCCTCTTACGAGTTGACTCATCCAAAACTACTCTTTAAAAATTTACCTGCCGGTTCGTCGACCCATCTTAGGGTGGGGCATTAAAATTCCTTACGTGTTGACCGCCGCCGCTTCTGAAAAAGTCATCATAATATTTCCTATTTTTTGGATGTATTCACTTTAGCTAATTTTATTGTGAGCACATCCACTGTTTTATCAAATTAAGACTTATTCCTAAAAATATGTTTGATTGACAAATGCTGCCTGCGTTTGTCTACCTACATACTAAAAAATAGATAATACCGTAAGGGTTAAATGGTCTATCAGGAAGGAAGAAACAAAAGTGGGGTTGTGTACAGAATTCTATCGTTGAACTGGACTACTACCTAATACATACCTACTCATATGATATAAGTAAATAATACTAAATCAGTAATGTAAATTAATGGCTAAGGCCCCGAGGCCGTGACATGATTTTAATATCCTGATTCCGTCAATTTCAGTTTGCCTTACACCTCCTCTATGTATTTGCATTGTTCCTTCAACTATGCCAATGTTCGTTTAAACTGATGTTCTCCGGTCCTTTTACATTATAGAGATTACTATGCTTTTGTACCAATCTAATACTAAACATTTTCAGTGACACGTTTTTCTATTCGAGTTCGATAACAATCTAGTACATTTAAGTATTACAAAAGGTGACATTTTAACACCTGCGCACAATAGTCCAATCTGTGACAATGTAATCAATCAACGATCAATGGAGAACGATGTAAATTTAATTTCAATCAGTTTTTTCCGTTTTCATTCCATGACAAAAAACACACTGATTTGTTTTCCATCTGCTCTCTACGTCAATGTCAGTTGATTTCTGGTTAATAGTTGCGAGAGGGAAAAAGTCAGCTTATCGATGTACTCATCGAATAGTTCAAAGTAATTCGAAAAGTTTTCATGGACTTCTCGCCCCGAATCCTCACCGAAAATCCGCTTCGTTACCTTTCCTGCGAAAAAGCTGTTGAATATAATAATATCGTGGCTTTGTGGAAAACGAAAAGCTTCCTTATCGATCTTTCATGTGTATGTATATTATTCCCTTTTCGCCGAGCGGGTTGGATTTTAGTTCACCCATCAGATAGGACGAAAATAAATTTTTAATAAACGATTTCGATACCTACAACGAAAAGTGTGAAACGAAAATTTACTTGTAAAATTTAATCACCCTACAATTAAAACGCAAGGTAATTCAGCACTGATCTCTCATGGGCTAATATGTAATTTCCATTTTATTGAAATACAGCTTTTACAGTTACAGTTTTTCGCCGATCAGATACCGCAAAAATAAAATTTTAGTAAGCTGTTCGAGTTCGCTATCAAGAGAAAATTTACCAGTGTAATTTCTTACAACTCATAGCGAGATTAAAAATAATTGCAAGTAATGTTAAAATTCCTGAGCGTATCAAATTAGTGCCGAAAAAAACGTTTCAAGACGTTTATCGCACGTTGAGTTAAAATATGGTTGACGTAGTATATAGCGGCTTAAGCGAAGTTGGTAGTACGTTGCAAGGAATAATTATCGTGAAAGATGTTAGTACATGTGCCAACTTGGATTAATAAAACAATGAAATATTTACATATCGGTAGTTTGTTGAAGGTTTCTGGTGAGTTAGTTTATGAATGACAAATTATTTATTTCCAGAAAAGATAGCATTATTTCAACACAAACATTACTTATATTTACTTTATACGCGAGGTTATTTTCGTCCATTTAATCTTCACCGTTACGTTTGTTCTCTGTTTAAGGGGCTAATCTTTCGTAGATCCAACCATTTTCTGCTCGATGGCTTAGAATACCGTCAGGTTCATTCTCCCTTGGCTTGCGGAACCTAATCCTGTCATGCACCCTCGTGGTCTGACCTTGCCAGAATTCCATGGAATAAGGTTTCACGATGTAACCACCCCTAAGAGATAACTATAGTGCCAGACAATTTACAGCAAGCTCCCTCTTACCACGTGGTAGGTCGGTTCACTGTCCCTGGAGGGAATTTTTCGGATAATTCCTCTTCTTTCTTTACGAGGACTTGACGTCCTGCAACCGGTTGGCTTTGGTTAGCTAATAGAGCCCCGATTTGGTTTACGTAAGGACGGTCTTTGAAGCAATTTTCTACGATTGCAGTGGGCAGTTTTTCAACTTTTCCTTCTATTCTTACCTAAAAAACCATGTTGTGAGATACTTCAAGACAGCGTGTTATTACCTTACTGATCTCTTGTAATGGTCCCAATAGAAGCAAAGGGCCGCCAGCGGATTTTCTTCCTTAAATGATAAACGCATGGAATTCATATTAATGCCTGTTGACTCTACGATCAACATAATAGAGAGCTAAGTAGGGTTGCAGGGATTTAATAGGGATTTAGGGCACATATTCATCAATTAGGGATTAATAACCATTAAATAGGGAACTAGATTAACTTGTTATTTAAAACATCTTAGGTGAAAATTCTACTTGCAAATTAAGTAATCAAATATTAATTAGAACAGCTAAGGGCCGGTACTTTGGGTCCTGATTAAACATCGGATTAAGTTAATCCCCGATTAAAACAGCCAGTCAACTGAATCGCAGTTATAAATAACAGACGAAAGTAGCCGTACTTTAGTTGGTTGGCTGTTTTAATCGGGAATTAACTTAATCCGATGTTTAATCAGGACCCAAAGTACCGGCCCTTAGTCAGTGAAATAATTTAGTGAACGTGCTGATAAAATAATCAAATATAATTAATAACTATTAAAGAGAGTATTAAAACAACTGAGTCGCTTAGGTGGACGAAACTGCGCGGATCAAAGTGGTAATTTCAAAATCTTTCAACAATAATTAATCGCGTAAGCATAACACCGGTGCTCGTAATATGATAATAAACGCGCTCGGTAAGGTCAAGCACACAGCTAGGTCAGGAGAAATAAAATCTAGGACGCCAAACGATATCAAAACTTAATTTGCCATTTAACCAATGTAACTTTAAGATGTATAAAAGCTTGTGAATTTTTTGTAATAAACCAGTATACAATGTATGCTCAAAACGACGTGTGTTGTTGGTCTTGAATTACGTCACCCTAACCTACAATAGTAGAACACTAAGATCGCCAGAACATTGGAAACGATTAGAAGAAGAGTTGCGTCACATTAAATGGGACATACTGGGACTAAGCGAAACCAGACAAGAAGGAGAGAAAGCCACTTCCTTGAAATCCGGACACTTGCTTTATCAGAAAAACACTGAGGTACGGGGACATGAAGGAGGAGTCGCAATATTAATAAACAAAAGTTTGAAACACTTAGTAACGAAAATGCAAGCTATATCAGACAGAGTTATATACTGCATAATTAAATTAAATAAAAGATACAATCTGCAAGTTATACAGGTATATGCCCCAACTAGTGCCTCCGAGAAAGAAGATATTGAGCAACTCTACGAAGATATATCAACAGCAAAGAAAAACGAAAACGCTAAATTCGTAACCATCATAGGTGATTTCAACGCTAAAATAGGTGAAAATAGTAGCAATAACGACCTCCCACATATAGGTAAATACGGTTTGGGAAACAGAAACGTTAGAGGGCAGATGCTTGTTGACTATTGTAAAAGTGAAAATCTATTTTGCATGAATTCCTTCTTCCAGAAACCATTGAAGAGACGATGGACCTGGCAAAGCCCAAACGGAGCAGTAAAAAACGAAATTGACTATGTAATAACAAACGATAAAGCTATGTGTCGAGACGTCACAGTTTTAAACAGATTTGATGCCAACAGCGATCACCGATTAATCAGAGCAATATTAAATATTAATACTAAGTATGAAAGAACGAAAATGATAAAAACACAGAAGTGCCCAACAATCGAGATATTGAGAGAAAATGAAGAAAAGTTCCGAGATCGAATGAGCAGAAAATTGAAAGACAGAGAGAACCTAATAAATATGGAAATGAACAACCTATCAAACTATATAACTAGAAGTATACAAAGTATCCGAAGAAAACACTAAGTCTTCGCCAACGAATTTATTTAATAAGGACTAAGCGACCGGTTTCGACTGATTAACAGTCATCATCAGGCTTCATAACAAACGATTTTAGGGCTCCGGGTGTGCGACATGTGGAGTGTCAAAGATTAAAACAACATGGACAAATACAGTTAAAATTAACACATATCGAAAAGTGGTCTTTCAACCTTTGCACAATGAGGATGTCAACATAAGTAGGGTCAATCCGTTATACAATTTTAGTTCGTGTTTCGATATGTGTTAATTTTAACTGTATTTGTCCATGTTGTTTTAATCTTTGACACTCCACATGTCGCACACCCGGAGCCCTAAAATCGTTTGTTATGAAGCCTGATGATGACTGTTAATCAGTCGAAACCGGTCGCTTAGTCCTTATTAAATAAATTCGTTGGCGAAGACTTAGTGTTTTCTTCGGATACTTAAGAACATGGCCAACTTCGAGAGTTTGGACAACCTTCTGTCATAGAAGTATACAAGTGGCAACAAAGGAACTTTGTACAAAGCACAAAAAGAAAAATAGGCAAATTACGCAACACACAGAAAATTTGATAAAGAGAAAACAGGGCATGAATAGAGAGAACCCAAAATATAAGGAGTTAAATAAAGCAATAAATAAAAACATTAGAAAGGACATTAGAGATTACAATACAAAACTAATAACAGAAACTATTGAAAATAACAAAAATATGAAGGTTTTAAAATCAAATCAATCAAGGGGAAAATTAAAAATCAACAAACTTAAAAACAAACACGACATTTTGGTTACATGTCGGGAAAAAATTGCAGACGTGATACAAGATTTCTACAAACAACTCTATAGTTCATCATACCAAGAACACACATACACAAGAGTAAACATTCAAAACGTAGGATCAGAGGAAATTCCCGAAATAGATATGGACGAATTATGGAATGCACTCAGACAAATGAAAAACGGAAAAAGCCCTGGCGAAGATCAGATTACTAGCGACATGATTAAAATGGGAGGAGAAGAACTAATCCAGAGTGTCAGAACACTATTAAATAGGTGTTTGATAGAGGGAAGAATACCAGAGTCATGGCAAAATGCTGAGGTAATTCTTTTATTTAAAAAAGGAGATAGAAACAATCTAGAAAACTATCGACCAATAAGCTTACTATCTCACCTGTATAAAATACTTAAAAAAATAGTAACAAACAGGTTATCACATAAACTGGATTCATATCAACCCTGTGAATTTGAACCCTGCGGGATTCCGTAAAGGATACAGTACGATTGACCACCTGCAAACTATACGCACACTAATCGAGAAAGCGACAGAATACAACATAACCCTACATTTGGCTTTCATCGATTTCCATAAAGCATTTGACTCGGTAGAAACGTGGGAAATTTTAAAGGCACTAGACAATGCCAGAGTTGACTCTAGGTATTCAACCCTCATAAAAAATATTTACGAAAATGCAACTATGACAGTGAAAATGGAAGAGGACATGAAGACCGACAAAATCCCAATACATAGAGGAATACGGCAAGGTGACACAATCTCCCCAAAACTGTTCACGCTGGCCTTGGAGGATGTTTTCAAAAGTCTAAACTGGCGTTGTAAGGGAATTAATATAGATGGAATAGGACTGAGCCACTTACGATTCGCAGACGACATCACTCTGATTAGTAATACTACTGAAGAACTGGAGGTGATGTTAAAAGAACTCCATCAAGCGTCGCTACAAGTAGGATTAACAATGAACCTGAGCAAAACTAAAATAATGAACCCTTTATCGACAGAAATAAACATAGAAAATCATACCCTAGAAAATGTAACTGAATACACATACCTCGGGCATAAAATACAATTAGGTAAAGAAAATCAAACGGCCGAAATCTCTAGAAGAAAGGCACTTTGCTGGGCAGCTTTTGGTAAACTCAGGTTTGTTCTCGGATCGGGTGATATACCGATAAATCTCAAACGAAAAGTCTATGATTCATGTATACTTCCGGTTCTTACATATAGTTTGGAAACAATGTCCTTAACCCGAAGATCTATAAACACCCTCCAGGTAACACAGCGTGCAATGGAAAGGATCATGCTCGGCATTAGTTTGAGAGATCGAGTACCAAATGACGAAATAAGGAGAAGAACAAGAGTGGCAGATGTTGTGCGAAGAACAGCACAGTTGAAATGGCGATGGGCTGGCCATATAGCACGACAAAAGGATGACAGATGGACCAACAGATTAGTAGTATGGCGTCCAAGAGAAGCAAATGGAAGTGTTGGAAGACCCCAGAAAAGATGGCGAGACGATATTCAGAAAATCGCAGGAAAGAACTGGATACAAAAAGCCCAAGACAGAAAGCTGTGGAAAAATATGGAAGAGGCCTACATCCAGGAGTGGATGAATACGGGCTGAAAAAGAAGAAAGAAGAACCTACAAGCTCTCACGTTACGCCCTGAGAGTTCTACGAGATCTTCAAGATACTACAACTTTTAACTCCAAGAACTTCAACCCGGACCTGCACGTTACGCCCTCAGGTCCACACCGGAGAGCACGATACCCCCTCTCTCCAAACGACTAGAACTTCAACCCCGGATCTGCACGATACGTCCTCGGATCCAAACCCGGAGAAGTACGTCACGCCCTCTCTCCACACAACGAGAACTTCAACTTCAAGGACTTCAAGAGATCACGTCACGCCCTGATCTCCAACTACTACTATAGTCTCCAGCCTTACAACCTGGAGACAAGATTCATCTCCGCAGCCACCCACGAGCTACGAGATATCTATACAGTCCACTCTCCACAGAGGCCTTTCAAACTTTCGTTCAATGCCATTTAACGATTGGTCAATTTATATCCGTACCCTGCGAGACAATTAAGAATAAAATTTAAGGATTTATGATATTTGTAATTCTGTGGAATCAAATAACCATTCTTGTAAGTAAAGACGATCGGAGAGTTTGAGTAGCATCTCAAAAATTTGAATTCCCCGTAATGATCGTTGAATAGCGTCCCAACGATGTTACAAAAGCGTCCCCGTTTGAAACACCTGTATTGCAGACCCCAAGACGATATGGTTCAAAGCTAAGGTCCGTACTGATACCTTCTTATGTTCAGTGATTGCTAAAAATTTTGATCGCTTAAAGTCAATTTAAAAGTTTTATGTTATAACCACCAACAAATAATGTCTTCCCCTTTTATTAACGTTAACAAAAGGATAATGGGTTTGGTGAGCGATAGTAGGAGCATAAATCTCTACATGAGGGCGTACTACGCCTCGTTCATTAAATCTGATATTTGAAATAAAAATATTTTGAAAACCTCAGCTGTGGCTATTCGAACAACTTACCCTCAATTGTGGTTCATTTTTGTTATGAACATTTGTAAGAAATTTTACCAAATTTCGTTATAAATATTGGGAAATTATTGGGCATATTCAAATTATTTTAAATATTATGAAACTGTTTCATTCAATATTTCCTACAATATTTGAATAAATGTCATATTCAGTCGCGGTTTATTGACCTTTGTGTTAAAACAATCCAAAAACCTTGCTACGGACCAGCGGCGTGCGGTTCGTGGAAGCAAGGGAAGCAGCGCTTCCCCTAGGAAAATGTCAAAAACGAAAAAACATGACCTTCTTAATTGTAATTTTTGAAATAGGAAAGAATTACTTTGGATTGTATTAAAAATAATAAAAATTATTTAAGTATCAAGCCCAGAACAAATGCAGCATTGACTTAAACCGAATCACAGCAGAAAGTCTGCCCGCGAGTCGTGTGCGCGCGGCTTTTCACTACTTTAGAAAAATCCAATGGATGCTATTCGCGCTGTAGGTTCTCTGTTATACGCCCTATTTCGTGTGTATGTCGAAAGGTCATTGAACCTGCTTATTGCATCGAGTCGCGGTTGCTTGCTTTAGGCGGGAGTGGAAGCTATCATTGGATTAGCTTATTTGCAAGTTTAAACAGCTATCGGTGTGTACAGACAGGATGGCAGATGTTCAAACATCATACCGACACCCTTTTTATTAAATAATCGATCATATTCTGCAAGAAATAAACCATAGATTTAAGTTTCAAAGACATTAAACTCCTCGAGCTCTGCAGTTTTGACGCATGTAAAGGAAAACCTTTTCTAGAAGATGCGTTTCTTCTTCTTCGTTATGGCCAGTTCTTCGACTGAATGCTACTGCGATGTGAACTAAAAGTTATTTACGATACTGATGAACTTAGCGCCAATAATAACGCTAAAGAAGTAATGCAATTCCTAAAACACGAGTAGCTGGAAGATGCCTACACTGAGGTGTCGGAATTGTGTGAATTAGTATTAACAGTACCTAAAAATATCAGAAAAAAGAACGAAAGTTATGGCTTTTCGAGGAAAACAACCTGTTCGTTCCAAAATACTTATAAACGAAACACCCATAGAACAAGTATCACACTTCAATTTCTTGGGATGCGATATAAGATACGAATATGACAAAGATGTTACAAACAAACTACATAAATACCAAATGATGTGTGGCACCATACAGAGAACACTACAAAACAAGACAAGCAAAGAAACAAAAATAAAATTCTATAAAGTGATGACAACACCTATATTAACATATGGAAGCGAAATCTGGGCACTTCGGAAACAAGATAGACAACGAATACAGTCGGCCGAAATGAAATTTCTAAGAATGACTAAAGGTTGTACACTGAGGGACCATATAAGAAATGAAGATATAAGGACCGAATTGAACATATTTTCAATGAATGACAGAATACACCAAAACTCATTAAAATGGAGACATCACATTGAAAGAATGAACGAAGACAGATTGGTCAAACAAGTGGTAAACTATAGACCACACGGAAGAAGAGACATTGGTAGACCCAGAAGAAGATGGCTAGAATGAAGACGGAACAGGCTGCAAGCCTAGTCCTTGAAGTGCAGAAGAAGAAGAAGAAGTATTAACAGTGCCTACCACAAGTTCATTAGTAGAACGCAATTTTTCATCGCTTAAGCGTATAAATAATTTCTTGAACAAGTTAGGAGAAACCTTCGCAAATATCGCTTTTTTCCATTGAAAATAAACTCCAAAGCCTGTGAGAGCGTCCACTTTTTTATGATGACGTCTTTGACGAATTTGCAAAAAGTGACCGAGGAATCGAATTACATTACAGATAGGGTAAGTTTTTAAAAATTGCTTCCTTTACTTGAAATTTTACCGCACGCCGCTGCTATGGACATTGCCCTGAATATAACATCTACCAGCAAAATGTAATGTTGCTGAAACGTAAAGGTGTTGTAATAAGATGATTTCAGTAAAGGTATGTTGAATATTTTTAATTTTAAATGTAATAGAATAATGACCCTTTAAGGTCTGTAAGGTGGTAATTCATTTATGATCTTTTCACTCTTTCTTTTATCCAACCAAAACATTTGTTCAAAATTCTGACCTGGAGTTTCAAACTGATTCAATATGTATCGCAGATTATTTTTTTTTAATAATTCTTGTCCTGTTTCTCAATTTGTACTGTCATACAAAGATTACAGAAATTTGTGGCACTTTCAAGGTACACACTGACGAATATTGAAGATTTCATTAACATTTTCGTTTGCCACAGTTATCGCACCTAAAGAGAATATATCGATTTTCTGATAACTACAAAACTATTTTTATTTAGATTGTACTTTTTTACATTGTATTGTCTCGTTTTCCTCCACAAGAGTAGCAATACACATAATTCTTTGGAAATTATTCTTTCCTTTTTCGTCATTTATAAGCCTTACATATTTTGCTACATTCGCTACAAATCTATTCTGAATTGCAGAATTAATTTATCTTCTTTCGTAGGACACACCACATTAAATATGAAATTGATTTTTGATATTTGATTCATAACTTACGATTTCTTTTCCTTTCCTGCTGGTGTAGGTAGTAAAGAATCTAAATCCATCTCTGTCGTAACTGTTCATAAATAATACTCTTGACGAAGGAACGCCAGTTCTATAACACATGGTGTGTATAATGTAGGTAAATGTACTACTAAAAAATTACGTTACTTTGTAGCAGTGGCAAGACTCATTGCGTTTGCTCCCATAATCCTAGGATCACTTTTGGCTATGTTATACCATTTCTCGAACAGATCCATCGGGTCCTTTCTGTCTATGTCTTGTTCCAAAAAGACTTTGTCTCTTTCGTCCACCCTACCTAAAAGAAAACAATAACGATTTACTACCTTTATTGAAGATATACAGGATAAAACTTTACCTCCAATATCCATGATGTGAATGCGCGTTAGTTACGTTTAATAAATGTCAGAAATGCTGAACAGTTAGCTTGAGAATGATATTATTATGAAATTTTCATAACAAATATAACAATTTAAACGACACTTTATATACTCGCAATCTCAAAGGATTACACAACACAATGCGTAAGGTAATGGTGTGATTTATAGAGAGATATTTACATTAAGATTTGTGGAAAATATTTAGATTAGAAAATTGTAAATATATTGCATCTTAATGCAACGTGTACACATGTCGCAAATTTTGACATTTGACTAAAAAAGTTGAATATTAGCGCTATTGCCTATTGCATATTGAGAACTTTGTAAAATTTTAATGGTTGAGGATGATAACAACAAGAAATTTAACCAACTAATTTTATGCTATCTGAATACTTCGATTCGAATTTCTATATGGCTCGTTTTGTATTTGGGATCCTACGTAGAGATTCTCGGGCTGATTATACCCTCCTTTGTGTATGTATGTATGAGTGTGCACGCGTGTTTATGTGTGCGGGTTCAAATGTCGAGACGGCTGCCGGGATCAACTTCTCAAGAAAACAGCCTGTTAGTGCCTGTATCAGGAGGGGGAGTTTCTCCGTAAATAAACGCGGAGACCCGTTGATGTTCAACTAAAGTTAAAGTAAATAAATATTGTATCTGAGTCCTTATTGAATCGGAATCCGGAGTGAAAAAATACAAGCAAGAGATTCATGGATATTTTTCAGCGACTTTTCTTGAAATTTTGGTAGCGATAAGTAATTTTAAAATTACTTTTTTATGTGAATACCCACTTCAAATATTCTCAAAGTGAAGTGAGGAATAATGTCGAAATAAGTTTCCCCCCGAGTTTCCTTCCCAGATTTTTAAATCTTCAGATGCGAATATACGCAGTTAAGAGCGGAAAGCTTAAAATCCTCCGATCGTCTGAAAAAAAAAGGTAAATACACGTAAGAGGACGTGAAAGGAGAGCATAAATCCACGTCGCCATAAATTCCTTGCCAAACCCTAATCCCGTCATGATCTGTCACTTCTCGAAACATTACTTGAACATCTAATTGCCATCCCTAATATCACTTACAAGTTTAAATTACAGAAATTAATAAATTAGATTTATTTACCCCTCGTCCGTCTATGTATGTATATGACACGACTTCGTAAGGCGTGGGATGATTACGAATTACAGAACAAGAAGTTAATCTAGATTAGCGCTCCCGTTGATGTATCAATTACTAACAACAGGTCACGGGTCACGAAAGGTAATTCCAGCTTTACACTCCTACGTCCAGAGGTAAAGGCTTCGGCATTAATTTCGGACGCGTGGATTAGGCAATGAGAGGGGTCATTAGGCAAGGATTACATAGTAATTATGATAATGTTATGATTTTTCATTCATCCAGGTTCATAGGTATTTTGTGCAATTTACAAAACACAAATTTGTCTTGAAAATCCGAATCGACTGCTACTAATATCTCTGTCGAAATTAAATTGTATTTTAGTTGGATGTATTAGACGGTGCCCCCTTTCATCACATATCGTTAAATGAGAAATATTTCATTGAAAATTGGGCAACCGACAATTTTCTCTGGTTTTGACCATGAAAATGTGTATACCTTGGCCGAGAAATGACTGGAAGCCTACAATTCAAGATTACGGCTAACATCAAACTATTTTGAATTGGTTTGGATTGGTACAGATTTAGACCAGGGAAATAAGATTTTTTCGTGACACTCAACCAACCAGGTAACCAAGCAGTTATTCATGTAAAAGGGGTTTACAGGAGTGAAACCTATACGTTAGCGACCAAAAGTTTTGTGCTATTGTTGAATTATTAACAATTAAAGGTCGAAAAACGTGATTTTTTGCATTTTTGTGTCCGTGAAAAAATCTTAGAATCCCATGAATAATTCAAAGTTAGCATCTTGTAGGGAATAGAAAAGTCTTCAAAATGACGGTTTATAAAACATGATTTAATATTTTGTTACTTAGATAATTATAAATAAAGATAAAAATATGCATTATTTTTAATTAACAATAGCTATTGTAAAATTCAACATGCAACTTTGAAATTACGTAAAGTGTTATGTCTTATGGTACTTAATATGTGGTAAAAATTTCAAAAGGATTTATATAATACTTTTTGCAAAATTGTAATTGTTTATCCCAGAAGACTTCTTTTTGCGTTATCATTATGCGCACAATAATGATGATACAATATTTCTTCGGGTGCCGAAAGAAAGAAGAAGAGTTATTTCATCAAACCTAATTATTTAATATCGGAAAAATTAATTACCACTATTGTTAAAAATCATCAGAAAAACATGGTCATTTTTCGTGTATAAACAAATAGAATAACTTTGTTCATGTTATTTACAGCGAAATTATTTTTACATATTTGAAAATATGGCTGAATATGAGGAGGAAAACGACATAGAGCTAACAAATGACAATATAGAAAACATCTTAAAGTCGCTTAAGAACAGAAAAATCCCTGGAACAGACGAAATCACCAACGAGATGCTTAAATATGGAGGGAGAAAACTACAGCATGAAATATTAACACTACTTAAGAATATCATAGAAGAACAAAAAATACCGAATGAATGGAAGAGTAGTATAACAATACCCATTTTTAAAAAAGGAGAGAAAACGCATCCAGAGAACTATCGTGGAATAACACTACTCAATAGCGTTCTTAAAGCATTCACTAAAACCATACTAGGCGAGATCACCAAAACCATAAGTATACGAGAAGAGCAACAAGGCTTCCGAAAGAACAGATCCACTATCTACGCAATATTCATTGTCAAACAAGTAACGGAAAAATCCTTCGAATTCAATAAACCTGCGTATATGTGCTTTGTTGATATGACCAAGGCCTTTGACAGAGTGCGTTTAAAGGATGTCTTAAGAAATAATGAGAACACAAGGACTAAACTATAAACTAATTAATTTAATATATGATATCAACACCCAATGTACAACAAAAATCAGAGTAGGACATATGATATCAGAAGACATAAATGTAAATACAGTTATTAGACAGGGCGACTCACTCAGCCTGTTCATATTCAATTTGATAATGGATAAAATAATAGAAAACCTCCCGAGAACAGCTGGATACAAAATGGGAAACACATACGTACATGCGGTCTGTTACGCTGACGATGATATCCTTATTGCAGACTCCGAAGATAATCTTCAAAGGTTACTACACCCCTTTAACAATACAGCAAAGGAACTAAACATGCTCATCAACATCGAGAAGACCAAATGCTTAGTTGCATCCAAAGAACCGATAAGATGCAAACTGGAATTGATCTCAAAATTATCGAACAGGTAAACCACTTTAAATATCTGGGTGTAGAAATAACGAGCCAAAGAAATCCTTTTAACGAAGTAAGGTAGCAGACAATGAAAGCGGCTCGAATTTCGGGATGCCTGAAAGAAATTGTCTGGATGAACAAATACCTGGACACCGAAAGCAAAATCAAAATATAGAAAAAGGCCCTAAAGCCGGCCACTCACTACGCACTACTTGCCAAGTATTTGCAAAGTACTTGGCAAGTAGCGAGTAATGTGTACGGCGACTCGTACTGACTTGGAGAATTACTTGCACTTCCCATCGCTTGTCGGAAAACGGCTCCAACTCAAGGGCGGCGAGTCGATTACTTCCGAGTATGTTTACTCTGCGCTTGACTACGCGGTTTTTACTTGGCGAGTAGCTATATTCTTTCAAGAGATATACCATGTTTTTGATTTTGATTCTGCAAGTGGAGTGTGGTTTTTCGTCGTAAACAGTAATGAATAAGGATTGGACTCGTCACTGGCGTCGGGTTTTACATTCATTTCAAAAAATAAGTACATTTTATACATACCTATCTCTACTATTATTTAAAGATGATACCCACCATCTTCTAGGTTTGCGCTTTTTTCTTATATTTTTAAGTAAAAGATAACGACATCTTAATGTTACATTGGGGTGTTGGGGTTTGCGCTGTAGAGGTAGCACCTTTCATCGAAGACGGTCGCGCTCAACGACATAGTCGGAGAGCGGTCAACGATGACTGGTCCTCACAGGGCACCCAATTCTCACTTATGGCTCCTCGTGCCACACCCCGGGCAACTGCATCGACCTGCAGGCTAAACTAAGTGAGGATAGCCAGATATGGCGAAAACCTCCTGCTGGGCAGCAGCAGCAACAGTACCATGTGGCGGTGCCGAGGTTGTACTTCACACACAGCGTCACAATGGACGTGGGAGGTGCTACTGTAGCAGTTTCAACGGCTTCCACACTGCGGTGCAGAAGGGAAACGGAAGTCCCACTACACTATCATTCCATCTATTCAACATGGCTGAAACAAATATAAACACGGCCCTCAGTCCGGGGCACCCCTTAAGTGGGGAGAGGGTGCGAAGAATCCCCCCGTCCATGAAAAATAATAATATTTAAGTATATAGAAAGATAATCAGAATTTCAACGTGGAATATACGTAGCCTATGTGTGGCAGGAAAACTCGCCAATGTAGATGCAGAAATGTATAGACTGGGGATCAAAATCCTGGGGCTAAGCGAGGTACGATGGTCAGGCAGTGGAAAGCACAGGACCGAAAATGGCGTTCTCTATTACTCTGGTGGCAACGACCCAAACACCAGTATGGCGTAGCTATACTCATCGCCTCCGAACTAGAAAAATCGGTAGTTGATTTTATCCCACTTGGAGAGCGAGTGATGCTTTTGAGACTCCTCACTACTCACAGAGTCATGAACATAATTCAAGCATATGCTTCAACAGGGGACAAACCTGACGAGGTGGTTGAGGAGTTCTACTCTGCTTTAGAAGAAGCCATGAAAACAACAAAACAAGGGGAAATTACAATTGTTCTCGGCGACTTCAACGCCAAAATCGGGAAGGGTGCTGATGGCCAGGTTTGCGGAGATCACGGATTGGGAACACGCAACACTAGAGGCGATCGATTAGTGCAATTCTGCACAGAGCACCAACTCTCGGCTGCCAACACTTTTTTCAAACAACATCCTAGACGTCTATACACGTGGAAATCCCCAGCCGATCGTGTAAACCACATAGTGAGAAATCAAATAGATTTTGTCCTCATCAAGAGCCATTTAATGAAGTTTGTCAAATCAGCAACGACATACCCTGGCGCCGACGTCAATAGCGATCACAATCCCGTAGTAATAAGTAGAGAGCGGATTTTAGGTAAAAACCTAAAACCTTACCTTTTTACCTTTTTTGGACAAAATTGTCTAATTTTACCTTTTTTGTGTACTTTCTTTTTTTTACCTTTTTCAGTCATTTTTTTACCTATATTTAGCCTTTTCGAATAAAAATAATAGCTTGTGTAAGTGTACTGTTTATTAATGTAAATTTTGGAAAACTACCTGGTAACTTAAAAAAAAAGTGGAAGCATCCGGATTGACGTTGGTCGAATCGTTATCGATACTGGATGAAGTTGAGGGCATTGCTACGGGAAATGTCGGGACTGCTTGTAAAGAAAAGTTAAAATATGTTTTGAATAAAAACCCATTCTTAGCAGAACTTCAAGAAGTTCGCCAAATTCACGCAGGTGCCAAAAGCAACTACTGCCATTTATCTATAAATATAATAGAAAATCTGAAATTTTCACCAATCACTTCAGTAGATGTAGACAGGTCTTTTTCTCTCTATAAAAATTTACTAAGCAGCAAAAGGACAAATCTAACACCAGAAAATATCGAAAAATTGTTAATTTGTTCTTGGGAAAATAAATAAGTTTTTAAAAAATTGTGTGTTTTTGAGTAGGGGTAAATTATAGCTCAAGAACTAATTTTTGTTTTAAAGGTTTTCACCTTTTTTTTTAACCTTTTTCTAAGTTTTATTTTACCTTTTTAACTTTTTATTTTAACTTTTTGAACAATTTTATTTCACCAAAAATCCGGTCTTTAGTAATAAGTCTGCAGCTTCGATACTTCACTAGAGTCCAACGCCCAAATAAACCCAAGCGAGTCGATGTCAAAAGACTTCTTGATCCCAAAATACGAGCCAGAGCAACTGAGAACCTCGAGTCGCGTCTTCAAACATCTAACTTTTGCAATGACGACGAAGTAGAGCCACAGTGGACTATATTGAAGAAGGCACTTTTGGAAACCCAGGAGAACGACATTGGATATGCACAAGCCTCTAAAAAGCAACAGTGGATGACAGATGAAATTCTCCAACTTATGAACGAGAGACGGAAATACAAAGCCACAGACGATAACCGATATAACGAGCTGAACAAGGCAGTGAGATCAGAATGCCGAAAGGCAAGGGAAGGGTGGCTAGCTGAAAAATGCAGTGAAATGGAGGCACTAGACAAAAAGCACGACTCCTTTAATCTGCACAAAAAGATCAAGGAATTCACAAACACACAACGCAAGCAGATCTACGGTATTTTGAAGGACAATAACAACAAGATCTTAACGAGCGTTGCGGAAAAGCTTAAGAGATGGAAGGAGTATGTTGAGGCCCTCTTTAACGACACACGACCCCACGAAATACCTAGAGACTATGATGATATCAATGAGCCCAGCCCTGCTATCACGATAGAGGAAGTGAGACGTGCTATAAAACTCCAGAAAAATGACAAGGCTGTAGGACCCGACAACATTCACGCGGAAACCCTGAAACTGCTCGTCAATGCAGATGATAGAGGCCTAAAACTTATTACATCGCTGTTCAACTCAATACATGAAACTGGAAACATACCAACGGACTGGCTGAGGTCGACGTTCATTGCTCTGCCAAAAAAACCGAACGCTTCTCAATGCGACGATCACCGAATGATAAGCCTGATGTCTCACGTCCTCAAGGTATTTCTTCGCATCATCCACACTCGCATATATGCCAAATGTGAGAGACAGGCTGGAGAAACGCAATTTGGATTTAAGAACGGAGTGGGTACGCGTGAGGCTCTCTTCTCTCTAAACGTCCTCACACAGCGATGCAGAGACATGAATGTAGATATATACGCCTGCTTTATTGACTTCCGAAAAGCTTTTGACTGTGTCTCGCATCAGAAGCTCATCGAGATCCTAAAACACACCGGAGTTGATGCGGGAGATCTGAACATCATCACGCAACTGTACTGGCATCAAACTGCAGAGATTAGGATAGAGAGCACAACATCCGAAGAAATAGAAATCAGAAGGGGTGTTAGACAGGGGTGTGTCCTGTCCCCTTTTCTCTTTAATATATACTCGGAGACAGCGTTCCGAGAGGCACTGGAGAATGTGGAAGGGGGCGTGAAAATCAACGGCACCCTTATCAACAATATAAGATTCGCCGACGATACGGTCGTGGTTGCCGACAGCCTCTCACATCTCCAGAATATGATGGACTTCATCGTTGAACACAGCACACAGTATGGTATACAAATAAACGTTGCCAAGACCAAGGTTGTTGTGTTCTCCAAGGCACCAAGACGAGCGATCCTTCAAATTAACAACCAGGTAGTGTAACAAGTGTCATCCGCTAAATATCTTGGAGCTCTCGTCAACGAGAACAGTGACCCTAAAATTGAAATCAAATCTAGGATAGAACAGGCCAGAAGGACGTTCATCTCCATGAAGAAACTCTTCACCAGTAGAGACATTAATCTACAGCTCCGGATACGCTTACTACGCTGTTACATCTTCCCAGTTCTACTCTATGGCTCCGAGAGCTGGACATTCTGCCAATCAATGGAGAATCGCATTGACGCCTTTGAGATGTATTTGTATCGCCGTATACTGCGTATATCCTGGATGGACAGGATAACTAACGAGGAAGTGCTAAGGAGAATAGGTAAAGGAAAAGAACTGCTGACAATCATTAAAGAAAGAAAGCAACAATACATCGGGCACGTAATGAGGGGGGAGCGGTACGAGTTCCTTCGACTCCTCATCGAAGGGAAGATAGTAGGCAAACGATCTGTGGGCAGACGGCAGAACTCATGGCTTAAGGATCTGCGGCGATGGTTCGGACGGACATCTATAGAGATTTTTAGAGGTGCGGTTTCACGCACCATTATAGCCAGTTGGATCGCCAACCTTCGTAGGGAGACGGCGTCCTAAGAAGAAGAAGAATGTTACAAAGGCAGCTAAAGATGTATCAGAACTCGGGTCCATCTTCAATAAGTACTTGTCTATCTACTTGCCCCTCCCGAAATAAACTGCAACTTTCAAGTAGGCACGTAGTGTGTACAATTTACTTGGACTCGGACAAGTACTTGCCAAGTATATTCCAAGTCAAGTAACTTGGCAAATCTCCCGTAGTGAGTAGCCGGCTTTAGACCCATCACCCATCATAACATACGCGGCAGAAACAAGACCAGACACAAGCAGAACTCTACAAATGATGAGAACAGTCGAAATGAAAACATTAAGGAGCGTACAAGGCAAAACTATATGGCAGAATACGGAACGAAGATATTAGACAACAATGCGGAATACAGGACATAGGAAGGTGGGTGAGACAAAGACGGAGGTTTTGGAACAAACATATAGGTAAAGAGAATGGAAGACAGCAGACTTGTTAAACATGTAAAAATGAATAACCCAGTAGGGAAAAGATCGCAGGGAAGACCACCGAAACGATGGAGAGAATGCTGGACCTCATCTTCCGGGAAAGACACGCTGGCAACGAACAGGCAATAGCCTACTAATATGGCAATCCATATTAGAAAGAAGAAGAAGAAGAAGATGAAGAAGAAAATATGGCATCTTTACCTTTATTTTTGTACAAAAAAAAATTGTCCTAAATCAATTTGGGGCAAAGTTAGCAATTGTTTTTCTAAAATTCACAGCTAATTTGTTTATAATAATTAAGAAACCTAACTAACGCCATTTTAGAGATAAAAAGTTGATCTATTTGCTATATAAATTTGGAAAGTATTGTTAACATCGAGGTTGCTGAAGCTTCAAATATGCAGCTCGACTGAAGACGAGCTGAGGACACTTGAAAACTACGAGCTCAAATAATGAAAAGGTAACTTCACATCGAAGCAGAAAGTAATTAATAGATATCTCTGCCAATTATTAACGGATTTTGATGATTCTTTTTCCAATTTGGGGTACCTCTTCGAGTACAATACAAATATGTAACCTGTTAATTAATTACCATTTAAATAAACAAAGTGTTTTGTTTAAATATTTTTCCAATTTTGTTATTAATTATTTTCAGTATTTTTGACTTGTATTAAGTACACTTATTACTAACGGAAAACAGAAATGTTTTATGTGGCCCCAAGAAACAAAAACAAAATTGCTCGATAAATAAAGTAGTTTGTTTAAACATTTTCCCAAATTGATTTTATGAGGTTTTTCCCTTTCTTTTCTTCTTGGAGAAACGGAAATGAAATGGAAAAACGTCACGATCCGAAGGAAGAGAATAGCGAAGAAGAAAACTTAGAGTGTCATGAGAAAGTGAATTATTCTAATCCTCTTGAGTATTTTAACAGTTATGCGGAATGACGTATTTGTAATATAAATAGAAATAAAAATGTAGTACTTATAAATAATAAAATATTGATATTAAGCTAACCATACTTATCCAGTCTTTGCCAACAAAAATAACAAAAAATATTACTTTTTCGTAATAATTGTTATTATTCAAATACTTTTGTATATTTGAATTTAATTAATAAATAAATGAAGTTAATAAATGAATAAATTAATACAACATTCCCAAACAGTAAATAATTTTGTTTCTTCAATAAATTTTAGTGTTATTAAATTTTTTAAATAAAAGAAGACAAGTAAAATCATTAATATAAAAGAATAGAATGACTAGATTATGTTTCGTATACTTAAAAGTCATTATTAATACATATAACATAAAAATTATTTATTAAAAAAGCTGTAACAACCTATTCCTTCGATAGGGAAATAAAACCAAAAAGATTTTGATTTTTTGGGATTTATTTTAATTTAAACAAATGACATTGTTTATTTATGACTACAATTATAAACAAATTGTATATTTGTGATGTACGCAAAGAGAACATACAAATCTATAATTCATAATGTGTCATACTGATTCTCAATAATTTTTTGTACTATGTTTATATGTAAATTTTATTGTAAATAATATTTATCAGTTTTTTATAACAATATGAATTTTTGTTTTGATATAAACCTTCGAATACTTTTACTAATAAATAATCAAACAATAAATTTTTACTTTACGATATAACTTTTATAAAAATGCTTAAATAAATTACTTTATTTATATAGTAATTTTGTTTTTGTTTCTTGGGGTGCACACAAAACATTTCTGTTTTCCGTTCGTAATAAGTAATTAGTAATAATAACATTCAAAAATACTGAAAATAATTAAAACAAAATTGGAAAAATGTTTAAACAAATCAATTTGCTTATTTAAATTGTAATTAATTAACAGGTTACATATTTATATTGTACTCGACGAGGTACCCCAAATTAAAAAATGAATCATAAAAATCCGTTAATAATTGGCAGAGATATCTATTAATTACTTTCTGCTTCGATTTGAAGTTACCTTTTCATTTCTTGAGCTCGCAGTTTTCAAGTTTCCTCAGCACGTCTTCAGTCGAGCTGCAAATTTGAAGCTTCAGCAAACTCGATGTTGAAGTTCAATACTTTCCAAATTTTAGTTAGTAAGTAGTTCAACTCTTTATTTTTAAAATGGCGTTAGTTAGGTTTCTTAATTAATATAAACAAATTAGCTGTGAATTTTAGAAAAACAATTGGTAACATTGCCCCAAATTGATTTAGGACATTTTTTTTTGTTTTAAAATAAAGGTAAAAATGCCATCTTTTTAAATATGTAAAAATAATTTCGCTGTAAATAACATCAATAAAGTTATTCTATTTGTTTTACACGAAAAATGACCATGTTTTTGTGATGATTTTTAACAATAGTGGTAATGAATTTTTCCGATATTAAATAATTAGGTTTGATGAAATAACTCTTCTTCTTTCTTTTGGTACGATAACGCAAAAAGTCTTCTAGGAAAACAATTACAATTTTGCAAAAAGTATTATATAAATCCTTTTGAAATTTTTATCACATATTAAGTAGTACCATAAGACATAACACTTTACGCAATTTCAAAGTTGTACGTTGATTTTTACAATAGCTAATGTTAATTAAAAATAATGAATATTTTTACCTTTATTTACAATTATCTAAGCAACAAAATATTAAATCATGTTTTATAAACCGTCATTTTGAAGACTTTTCTATTCCCTACAAGATGCTAACTTTGAATTATTCATAGGATTCTAAGATTTTTTCAGGGACACAAAAATGGAAAAAATCACGTTTTTCGACCTTTAATTGTTAATAATTCAACAATAGCACAAAACTTTTGGTCGCTAACGTATAGGTTTTACTCCTGTAAACCCCTTTTACATGAATAACTGCTTGGTTACCTGGTTGGTTGAGTGTCCCCAACAGGATACTTTTTTCCTTATTTCCCTGGTCTAATTTCTATTTTGTGTTATACGTCGGTATGACGCTGGATTTTCGTTTTGTTCTAGAAGGAGATGAAACATGTGTTTCGTTACACTTTTATATTTATGCATTTTGTCATTATCTATTTATTTGATTGACTGGCATCTATAGTTGATTGTGGTTGCGTAAATCCACACTGATATTACCCTATTAGGCTCTATATGACCTGTATTCGCCTATATTGGATTAATGATGCCATTATTATTTCTATTTTGATGAAGAGTGTTATTCAGTTATGAGTTTTGCAAATTTATCGGAGGCCTTTTTAAAGTTGACAATATTTTTCTTGTTTCCCATTTTTGTGACATTTTTTTATTCCATAATTTCGTTAGCAGGGTGTATATTATATAAAACTATATTTTATAAAGTCGACATTTAGTCGTTCTTTTCGTGGAGCTTCCCATTTCGGGTTTCCCCGGAATCATTTTTTCTACCTTTTTCTTGTTTACTTGCTTAGTGTGTCACATTATTTTTCAACCTTTATTTTCACTTTCTTTTGTGTACTTCCTTCTTCTTTCCTATTTATTTCTATTAATAATTCCTCAGAGTCAACCCAATTCGGTTTATGCTGTTCATTTTCTTTCAATATGGGTTTTCGTTATTGTTTGTTGCTTCAGATTTATACACATTTTCTTTGTTTCGTTCATTGGTGTTTTAAACTCTATAATATCATATTCAAATTTGTTAACCTGTTTTTGAACAGGTCAAAAATAATGCATTTTCTGATTACCACAGCATAGTGAAACACAAGCCTAGTGACCCAGCAATACGAGTCGTACATAATACATATAATGGGAGATTCTAGGAATTTTGTTCGACAGCATTTGTTCGCCAACATTTGTTCGCTGAGAAATCTGTTCGCCAGGGATTTTGTTCGCCAGGATATTTGTTCGCCTGGAAATTTATTCGCCCGGAAAATTGTTCGCCAGATAGTCAAGATTTTTGAATTTTTACATTTTGGAATGTTGTTAATTCATATAGTCAACATATTATTATGCGAGTATAACAAAATTTTTATAATATATAAATATTTCACAAATGAAACAAATCGTTAACAAGTAGTAGGTGGGTAGTTGCAGGGGGCGCATATCGACTGCCGTCGCGGTCAACGTGACCCATTAGGATTAGCGAGCTCGACTAATCCCTCTGTTCAACTGCCGTCCGAGGATCGGGATCTTCGTGCATCGGGATTTCCAGCCCATCCCTTATTGCCTTTATATACTATATTATATATGCTCGCGAGAGGGCAAGGATAATACACGTTGTCACTGAGCCTAACAGGCGGGTGATATTTAATTTTAAAATTTAACGGGCGTTTTCCTTATAATATTAAAATAAATTGAAATAAAATATATGAAGTTTAATTTGATGATAAGGGCCAGGTAAACTCAAGCCGGACGGCAGTTGAGCATAGGATTAGAATCCCTTTAACCATTTTAAAATTTCGGACGGCAGTTGAAGCAAGGGATTAGGACAGACCTGACCGCGGACGGCAGTCGAATAGCACCGGTTGTAGGGTGGTAACTACCTACCAGGTATATGAGGTAATATAAGGATAATAGTGTTGCCGTTACTTTTGAAAACGATGGATTCTTCGAATCGATTAAAACCGAATCTTTAAATATCGTTTAAAAAATAAATCGCCGTTTAAATAATCGATACTCTAAATAACCGATGTTTTGATATAGTTTTGGAAATTGCCGCTACATTGATATTATAGCTAATTTTATTATATATATTTTTGCATATAAGAATAAAACGGCGTAAAGTAATAGTTTCGGAGTTACAGTGGTTTAAGTTGCTGCTATACACATGGACAATACACATGGACGTGGTGTCCAGGAAATCAAAAATATCTCGCTTATTTACAATTTTTTGAAATTGCCGCTACATTGGTATTATAGCTAATTTTATTATCTATATTTTGATGTAGAATACAACGGCAGGCTGTTAGATTTTCGGAGTTACAGCGTTTCAAATTGCTCCTATACACGTGGACGGTAAACATGGACGTGGTGTTCAGGTAATCCAAAATATCTCGCTTATTTACAATTTTTTAATATTGCCGCTACATTGATATTATAGCTAATTTTATTATCTATATTTTGATGTAAGAATAAAACGGCAGGCTGTTATAGTTTCGGAGTTACAGCGTTTCAAATTGCTCCTATACACATGGACTGTAAACACGGACGTGGTGTTCAGGTAATCCAAAATATCTCGCTTATTTAAGATTTTTGGAAATTGCCGCTACATTGGTCTCATAGCTAATTTTATTATCTATCTTATTATAATCTAGGTAGTTCTAATTTGCCATTGAGTTTGGCGCTCCTTGTATATTAAATCTGACGTCAAAAGGAGCCTACAATTTCACTGACGAAATGAGTAAATACTGTATGTACATATTCGTATTCTCAACAATACACTGTTATGTTATTGGCAAATTTGTTACTGGGGAACAAATTGCCCGGCTAACAAATTTCCGGGCGAACAAATATCCTGGCGAACAAAATCCCTGTCGAACAAATTACTCAGCGAACAAATGTTGGCGAACAAATGCTGGCGAACAAATGCTGGCTAACAAAATTCCGGACACCATAATGGGATAGAGAAAATCACAGAATACAAATTATATACCTTTGAGTAGCTTTCATATATTTCAGAAAAGCATTTTTAAAACCAGCCGCGACTCTTAAAAGTCGCATGCGTTTCAACTACCGCGGACGTCTACATAGCTTGACTGAGGGAAACAAGGTGAGCGATTAGAGTGCTTTTGATGCCTCAAATAACCGAAAATCCCCTTTTTATTTAGCTGGCTAAGCTGTAGGGCTCCTGAAATGTCCAAGTGAGAATAATAGCGGCTTACAGTGTTATAAATGTATTTTACCAACTCGGCCGCTTTTGTTTGCACTATGCCTGATAAGTTCCTGTCTTCTAATTAATTATATAAATTGGTATGAGAGCAAACTTTTTCGTGGTAAATTAAGTTAGGGTCGTAAGTTACGTGGAGAACTATCAATTTTCCAGTCGGTAAATATTTATGTGGGAGCCAAATCCTTGGCGCTCTCGAGGCATTAATATGACAAAACTTGAGATGTTAGGAGAATGTCCCAGTGAGGACATAAGGCAATTTGAGACTGATGTATCCGTTTGCAAGCTAATAAGGGTGTTGGCAAAATGAATGTCCCAGTTAGGGAGTGATACATCACCCTGGTGTGGAATTGTTTCGCCTGGAGTCCTCTTAAAATGAAGTGTACGGAGGTAAGGTGCGATTATAACGATTTATGTCCTATGGTTCTCCTGCTGCTCACTATTGATTAAATTTACGAGCGGATCCAAGACGTTCCCATATAAAGTGTTACGTTCCGGTAATTAGCGGCAGGGAATCCGGGGGAACTTAGTAATTTTCGTCTGGGAAAACCGTACGCCGCACCAAAATCGACCGACAACGGGAGAAAAACAAATGCGGTTCCATACGAATTCGAGCGTTACACATAAATTTATCATTTCCTTATTTCTTGCAGATTCAAACCGAGATCGCAAAGTATATCCAACGAAGTCGAAAAGTACATTTGAATATATCATTGTCTAGAAAATACAGTATTTTGTGGTGAAAGCACCGAATATGTTGAAGCGGAGGAAAAACTTTCAAAAAACATGTAAATGAACAAGTTTTTTCCCTTTATTACGGCAAAGGGAGAGATTAGTTGAAAACCGTTCCAAAAAGTTGCTTTTCCATGCGGTATACAAGGGAAAGCTTTTTTGCGTAGGCATGCTAATAAGGAGCAAATATTTTTGCTTAAATAATTACCGCGCCTTTTAGAGTTTTCGTAACCTAATTAGGACGGGAAGTGAAAATTTTATCTCAAATACGATCGGAATGTTTGCTTGGATAGTAAAACCATTAATGAAATATCCAGAACACGAGAAAACTTTAATTTCGCCGGGCAATTTATATAATTTAACGGAATAATTGAATACTACCTACGATGGATTAAAATAGGTGATATAACTTGGTCGATTTATTGATTTTGCTTAGGGCTTCAGAGAAATTTTCCGGTGAAAAAAATTAAATTAAATACATTCTCTGTTTATTTACGTAAGAGACTTATTTGCATTCTGGATGATTCGTTTGTGTTTCTTCAACGTCAATAAAATAAAAATCGCGTTTTTATTAAATCAATATGTTCCGGAACTGAGACGATTCCTGTTCACTGATGGAGCAACGGCTACTCTTTTTAATTATTATTTAATAACAACAGAAAACCGCGTTTGAAAATCGAAGCAAACAACCGAGTTTTGCGAGAAACTCGATTTCCTTTTTTCTCCTTTTCGTTAATTTAAAAGGCAAATCCCATATAAACCGCGCCTTTCGGATTTGTTTTCCTTGTGAACTTAAATCAAAGGTGTTTGCGTTATTACTTGAACACATGCTGTGCTAGTCTGCTAGTGTTAGTAGAGAATTACTTCTATTTATTCATCATCGTCATACATCTCATACCGATCGGGGAATCCCACAACCCATTTTCATTGTCTCGGAAATTACAGAGAAAACCAGCACGGGGAACATTCATTCGATCTGTGATCACTGTTGGCTCGTTCGGAATATACGCGTTGTTCCTGAATACTTCTTACTTATACGTGAATACTTATACGGAGCTTTTCTATCGAAACGCATGGTGGGAAACCAACAAGAGCAAAAGAGAAACCAGCAGTAGTTCGTTAGCATGACAGAGAGGGATGTTTTGCAACGTTGCCAGCCGAGCAGGCAGTTTACACTTTCGGATGTGTGCGGTACAGTGTGCGGAGCGGATGACTGTAATGTTATGCGAGCTAGCAACATTGCAAAATATTGTTCTCTGTTTAGCCAACGAGAAATATATGGCATTTCCTTCCCTCTCATGCTTATACCATCCTGCGACTCTTTAGAAACGGTCTATGTGTGGGACGACACGCACAAAGAAGCACACATCGGCGTATCTCGTCTCCCTTCCAGAGATCTTTATCACAGAAAGAATCATCTGACGTGGTAGGAATATTTATTGACACCAGCAACACGCTCGAGATATTAAACACGTTTGAATTCGAATAAATACGGGGATCGGAACGGATCAGAAGTCAGAAAAGTACCGGCAAGAATCCTGTGTCGCTGCCTGTTATCGTACGTGCCCGCCAGTTGCCCTTTTGTGAGGGAAGGTGTCAGCTGTAAGGAGAGCCTCGTGCAGCTACCCCTCCTTAGGGTTAGTGTTCGTATTTCCTGTTACACCATTTTGCCATTTTTTTTGTCCTCTTTTGTGTTTTGTGTCTTATTTATGTTCACTTCCGTTTCGCCACCCTTCTACACGGGCCTACACTCGCTCCTCACCTTGTACATAGTTAGTAAATATCAAATTCGTTTATGTCTCTTCTGCGCTACCACCCTCAACCATAGCACCCTTCTGGGCCCTAGGTCCTTAGTCACGTGACAATATGCTTGACTCAAAAGGGGCCTTAGTAAGACCAAGTAGCCACTCGAGGGTAAGTTTCACCTCCCTTAACACCAAACACACAGGTGAACATATCAGTTCTTTCCCTTTACGCCGCAGTGTTTACCAGCCCTTCAATTTATCATCCATAAATATTTGCAATTGTAACTCGGAAGCTAGTCGGGTGGAGTGGATTAAGCCCAAGACGATGGTTTTCTAAGGGTTTATTTCAGATCACGGCAGTACAGTCAATGTCAAGGGGGATACACAAACTAAAAGCGTCCGTTGCTTCCTTGGTCCACGCAGGGACTAGGAGAGCAATCTTTTCGCACACGCACTACTCTACGCGCACAGTCACAAAGTCTGACGGGGTGGCTTCCTTGGTCCGCGCCGGAGACCAGAAGAGCGTACACACGGCACTAGCCACTAGCACTAGCACGGCAAGTCTTTGAAGGAGTAACTTTCTGGGCCGCTCCGGGGGCTAGGAGGAGTGTTTCGTACAGCACACTGGCTTGGATGGGTCCGCTTCCTTGGTCCGCAACAAGGACTAGAAGAGCGTCTCGTACTCGGAGGACTGGACGGGGCCGCTTCCTTGGTCCGCAACGGGGACTAGAAGAGCGTCTCGTATTCGGAGGACTGGACGGGGCCGCTTCCTTGGTCGGCACCGGGGACCAGAAGAGCGTCTCGTACTCAAAGGGGCTGGACGGGTCCGCTTCCTTGGTCCGCACCGGGGACTAGAAGAGTAGAGGGTTGAGTTGGAAGGACAACTGCTATTCCGGGGATGCTGCACATCTTAAATACCTTGCCGAGGGCGCAAACTGGCCGGGGCGCAGACTGGCATCGTGGCGATTGGTGGAGGCGCACTCTGGCCTTGCATCGATTGGCGGGGGTGCGTTGTACGGCTGGCTGCCTTTCTGGTACTGAAAGGGGTTGTGTATCGGGGCGCGGGCGGTTGTGTGTTGTAAGGCTGGTTGCCTTCAAGGTACCGAAAGGGGATGTGAATCGAGAGCGCGTTACACAATTTTATTCCGGAGTTTGATCCAAAAACCTAGATATTGCTGAGTGGCTCGAAATTGTCGAATATCATTCTAATGTGTGCCGTTGCTCCGACAGCAGGATTATATTTTAAGTGCTGAATAAATGAAATGGTACCGCAAAAACGTGGTATAATAGTTACAAAATTTGGATGGTCAGAATATGGATGGTGATGTGGAAAACTCTGTTAACACTTCCAAATCATAACGAAATTTTCACGTTTTATTACTACATCTGATGAACCATAAACCCAACGTCGGCTATTCTCTGTACTATTTTTATTTTGATTATTTAGCGCAGATCAATAAATTGAAATTAAATTTTTCCGAAACTGATAAGATTTCTTTAATTTTCGGAGGCATAAATAACTCCCATATTAGTTACACGATTGAAGCTTTAGATATGGAAAATCTTAAAATCTGATTTTTAATGTTGTGGATTTTTACAACCGACACATCAAATTACTCCGTCTTGTATGCGGCAAATGCGAAGTGCGATATTGCCGGTATAATTTTTTGACTCTAATCACTTGGCAGTTATAAATAGTTTGAAATTTAAGTTACCGGACCGCTGATGCGATGATGTGAGTACATTTCACAACATCTCTCGGATTACGGCGATTATACGATCCTCGTCTTGACCGACAAACGAATTGGTGAAGAAATGGGTGGTAACAATATCGGCATCTCTCTCTTTTTGACGGGTTGTAAAAGTTCACAAGATTAAAAATCAGGGTATAACTCCCTTGCAGGATATTTGAAAACCAAAATTTATAATACTGTTTCTCCCTCGCCATTGACTGCACACACCACCCAATCTCAAGTCAAAGGCTTTCGTTACTAACCTAGTACACCATCAAGTAGCTTTTTCAAGGTTGCCACATTCAAGCACATCTGGGAGCTTACTGTTTCACTAAACAAACACGAATGGTTTAAAGTAACCAGACTAAACCAAATCATCACAAATTTTCCCAACGGCTATCGGATCACGAGGAATGAACCAGACCATTTTGGAGGTACTATCCAGATCGGAGGCACATACAACTCAAAACAACTGGGATGAAGAAGTCCAACAAGTTCAATATGACATCAATAACTCTCGTCATCTAATAACTTAACATTCTCCAGCTCAGAGTCGTTTTGGTTTTCAGCTCCGTACTGACACCGACTTACCTAGTATTTCAGACGATGAAGTGCTATAGGTCACCAAAATCAGAAAAGAAGCTAGCGACAAACTAGAGAGGAATCGAATCCGACAAAATGTGAGATTCAAGGCCCATAGCCCGTCTGTAAAATTTTTCTCAGCTGGTGATCTCATCCCCATCAAAGTTAGCTTTCCCGCCACCAAGGAGAGCAAGAAGCTTCTTTCAAGTTTCCGCAGATCTTTGAACGTTGTGGAGGTGCTTCCCCACGACCGGTACAGAGTTTTTCCTTTTTCTGCTCTCGCACATCGGTACATCAATTTTACTCATGTCCTTTGTTCTGTTCGTTACAGAGAGAACTTGTCTTTCGAGGAAGAAGGAAAGTCAGGAAGGCCGTGCTGCCCTGGCATAAATACCACCAGCCATACATCTCATTCCGACCGGGGAATCCCACAACCCATTCACACTCTCGGAAAGGATCGAGAGAATCTCTCTGCGAGGAAGATTCAGTCGATCCGTCATCACCAATGGCATCGCTTGGAAGACACGCGTTGTTCCTGAATACATGTTACTTATTGTTAACACCGACACACCCACTAGTGAGCAACCAGACCACATTAGTTTATTTATTTATTTATGTTTGGGATACAACAGGTGAAACCAAATAGTACGCACATAATTTGCCTTTTAAAATGTAAACAATGTTTAATATTTAAAAATCCAAGTTACATTCTTATATTCGGAGTGAAGTGTTTTTATGAAAGATTCTTTTTTTTTCAAAATTTTAAAGCCTATCCTTTCTCCCTTTTCACTAATTCTACCAACAAGCAGTTGTAGTCTGTCCGTGGAATCCTAGAGGGCCAAGGTATTGTCAGTATGAGTAGGTTTGCCGAGCGGTGGTAATTTCGAAAGCTTATTAATACATTTACATATGCAACAAAAAGGTTTTGCTAACCTTACAGGTAATTTCAATGTACATTTTCTTTGACAGTCATTTTCAGTTTATTTCCAAACCTTTTGAGACGAAGTATTGTCTAGGTGCTAGAGAAGTAGGTGCTTTAAAAATGTTTGCTTCATTACTTAAATTTATATCATAAAAAATATATAATTTTCATTCAACTATAAATTCATCCTAATATCCTACGCATTGTTTCATATAGGCTTTTGTCGAAAAACGTAAAGAATTTCGGTTTGATTTACGGAAAGTCTCACCACAAAATAAACACAAGTCGGAGGGAGACGGTTTCGGAGGAATCTATTCCAGTTCGTAGAATTCCAGACAATTCCGGGTCGACGAGAATTCTATACCCTTTTAGCGATCGGAAAGTTCGGGGGCGACATCAGGGAGAGATATAAAAGGGACGCCACCGGACCGAGACCAGTGGTAAACAATGTAACGCGTCAAATACCTGACCTGAGCGGCCGTGCATGTAGAATAAATAAATAATTGTGATATAAATTAAGAATTATGGGTTAGTTCTTAGTGTAAACAAATAAATTAACACACTTCGCGTAGTGAAAGTTATTTAGAACCCGAAAAACATTTCATTGTTATGTCAAAATGTAAAGTATTGCGTTGCTAACGAAAATAAGAGAACCACCAGTTGAAGCAAAATTATTATTTCTGGAAAAACGTTTAATGCAATTTGAATATGGGCACATAATCTTCTTAGATTACATAAAAATTCGTTATATTTATCTCTAAACCGTCTGAATAATATTTATACAAAAATATTTTCGAGTTGAAGTACAATAAACATTTGAAATCTTGTTTTCCCAGAAAATGTTTATAGAATTTAACATAGATACCTCTTAATCTTTGCGTCGAGAACGCCTGTCATCGTGAGATATCTAATCACTTTGAAACAAAATTACCTTCGCCCGGTAAAGACACATTCAAAGTACAAGTTGAAAAGTAATTGTGATCATATGTACCCCTGACGAACACCTCGTGGTATTGCTACGTTATCCGTTCTACTCTGTCTCATGTTCGCACTAATTCTGCCCTTAAGAAATTGTACACAGAAAACTATTTGTGTAAAGGTATTGTATATCAGCAAATACTGCTGCTTATATATTTGCATATTTCTTTCGCCTATTTTTTCAATTTACGGCAATTTTTTCGCCTATTAATGCTAATGGCGTATTCTGGCATGTAGAGTGAAGGCTTCATTGTGTTCTTGGGGCGTGTCAGATTAACAAAAATCGACCTACCATAGTTTTAATTCACGTTTATTACCTAAAGTTGAAAGTACATCCGTTTCTTCCTGAGTCTGGAAGGCGAGTCCCTTACCCACTACGTAAAGGTACCCTTACACGGCGTGTGGAGTGACGCGCCTGGCGTGTGGAACGACGAGCCGCACGCCGTGTGAGCGGGTCGGCGCGACACGCTTCACGCGGCGTGCCGAGTCCCGTCTACTAGCGGTAAAATTCCTCACTTCAAAGAAAATGCGCCGCATGCGAAGCGGAGAGGCTGGTGTATGCACACTTTTGGGGCACGAAACTTTTCAATCTACAGGCCGTGAGATCGCGGTTGCACAGACGCGCATCGGCGTGTCACTCTGCAGTTGACACGCCAGGCGCGTCACTCCACACGCCGTGTAAGGGTACCTTTACACGATCATCGATAAACGTCCCACTCGCTGGCTACGGAGGGTACGAAAAGGGCGTCATTGTCCCTGGTCGGTTACACATATTATGTCTACAAGAGAAAGGTTTTCTTTTACTACTTTAACGTTATGAATAAGGTTTTCTTTTATTACTTTAAGGTTATGAATTTTAAATGCGAGTGTATCATGTACTATTCCCCTGTCTCTTACTTGGCTGCATATCTTTAAAATCTTACTAACCAAAGTATAACGGGGAAATCATTCCCATCTTTGTTCCTTCCAAAATGTTATGAAATAATATTTTTCAGAATTCAAGTAATCATTATATTGTTTCAAGCCTATTCAGACTCCTTTGTTAGTTTGTCGGAGTCAAAACTATTGCTAACATATAGCAGATCACACTAATGTATCGTTGCTATAAATTAACAACACAAGTCTGCCGCAATGGGATCCATGTGGCATTTCTGGTAGTTATTGTGATTATGATTTCTGAAGTTCAACTCTGACAAGCGGCTATATTCCTTTCTCCCGGATGAATAATTTAACACAAATGATGTTAACAGAACAGATTCACACCATCCCTGCATCCATGGGGTCCATAACTACCCATGAACTAGTAAAATTATTTCCTTAAAAAAAAACTCAAAAAATTGACAATTTAAAAAAATTTATGAGCCGGAACACGGTCGGTATAAGCGTGAACAACAAATACAAAATAAAATATTCCGTTCGTTTAATAACCAATTTACGAATTAAAATTTCGTTCGGATTTCGTACTGACTGAATTATATGTAATAAAAATACGTCCAGGTATTTTATGTTTTCAATAATCCCTAAATTACCAATTTTATTTTAATCTCAATCAATTAATTGCATTACAGAATCTATTTACGACATTGACGATATCCAAATTTAATTGGCATCATAAAAGTTTTTGAAGCGTAATATTTCATAACTTAATAAATCGTTATTAATGACTGAATTTATAACAATTATCGTTCATTCGTATCACGAATTAAAATTGCATTGCCAAGTACGAGTTTGCACTGTGAAATAATACTGCAGACGAAATATTATTTTTCAGGTTATATCGTATGGGAAGCAGTTTTCTTAGGGTCTCAAATATCATGTAGAATGAAAACATCTTTTATATTTGACGTAAAAACCGTGCTAAGCTTGTTATTAAGGTATTATTATGAAGAAATCGAGACAATTTACCTACAAACGATGTATTTCTAAACTAGGCTAGATAGTAATCAACAATTTTTTTACGTGTGAATCACAAAAACACCTTTCCTTTTTAATTGAAAAGTAGGTTGACGTACGAAAATTCAATGAAGATTATTGAGATTGTACTTCTCCACCAATAGAATACATAAGCAACCGCTGTGACTTTATTAGAAATACTTGCAGTATGCATTAAAATTTGGGCAAATTTTCAAAATGTAATACAGGTCTGGACGACTTAAGTTACCAGCTTTGTTAGCTATCTGGCTAAAAATATTCCGCTTATTTCCCAATTTCGTTATCACAAAAATTACCGATTCCATTGCGTTCCAAATTATTGTTTAATAAATATTTAATAAACAAATTGTATAATTTTTAAGAATTTTTAGAGCAGAGATTTCTAGTTTTCGTTAGAAGCTAGTACTCGTACTAGAACTGATTCTAGAAAAAGGTTCATTCAAATTGTTAAATACAGCTGATATATTTATATTATAAACAATATAAATGTTTGCAAATTAGCGCCATGAAAGCAGGAGAGTGGGTAACTCATTTCGAAAACTTATAGTCGATAATGATAATGATTAGGAACAAACACACGAAATACACAACACACTCCATAAGGAAATGAAAACGATAATATTTTCCTGAAAGAATTACAAGAAGTTTTCAAAAAATCCAAAAATAGGAAATCAGCTGTGCCGGACAGCACACAAAATAAATTAAGAGAGAGTATAACTGATAAACAATAATTTAGACAAAGCAGCTACAATGCTTGATAGGTTGCACAAGGCTTCATTAGATGTAGGCCTTAAAATAAATGTTGCTAAAACTAAAATCATGACAAACCTTGTTCCCAACCAAAATATAGTTCTAGGTGATTCTTAAATTACACAAGTTACATCTTACGTGTATCTCGGCCACGAACTACGAATAGATAGAGATAATCAAACTTGTGAAATTAAAAGAAGAATATCACTATCTTGGGCTGCCTTTGGGCCACTTGTTATGTATTTAAAGAAAACTTTCCCCTTTGCCTTAAACGTAAGGTGTTTGAAAGCTGTGTCCTGCCAGTTATGACCTATGGAGCAGAAAGCCTGACTCTAACTAAAAACTCCGTGAGAAAAATAAGAGTGGCTCAGAGAGCCATGGAACGTTCTATGATGGGAATATCATTAAGAGATAGGATTACGAACGAGTATATTAGGAGGCAAACCAAAGTTACAGACGCTGTTGAAAGGATAGCTTCCCTAAAGTGGAACATGTGGTCCGCATGAGGGACGGAAGGTGGACTAAAATACTACTGAAGTGGAGACCACGACAAGATGCCACACGCAGTAGAGGACGACCTCCTACTAGATAGCGAGACCATCTGAAACGCTTCAAAAGCAATTGGATGCAGGAGGCACAAGATAGAAAAGAATGGACAAAGTTACGGGAGGCCTATGTTCAGCAGTGGACAACTATGGCTGTGTGATGATGATGATGATGATGATGATGATGATGATAACGATACCGATATACAAGAAAGGCATAAAGAGAAATTCATCAATCTACAGAGGCATTATACTACTTAACTCTACATAAAAACTACCTACAGTCTAAAATTCGGACCAAAAAAATATACGACAAATTTGGCGTGTCTGAAGAACAACAGGGATTCCGACTAAACAGATCAACAATAGATGCAATTTTCATCCTGCGACAACTAGTGGAGAAATTATTAGAGTTTGACAAGCCCCTTTTATATGTTTTATAGATCTAAAACAAATATTCGACAGAGTACGACTGAAGGATGTGCTCACTATCCTTGAAAGAATAAAAACAAGCAAGAAGTACATAAACATACTTAAATAACTTAATAGCTCAAATAAAACAACGATAAGAACAGTACACTGACTTACGGAAGGAATTACAATAAATGCAAGCATTAGACAAGGTGACAGCCTCAGCCCAAGTCTATTTTTGATTATGGATGAGGTTATAGCAAGCGTTAACCAATAGCACAGTAGAATAAGATGAAATGATTATCGTAATTCAGAACAGGTTGGCACGTGGAAAAAAGTTTTGTATTGGTAACAAGCCATGGCTCTTTGAAGGGGATCCCATTTTGAAGTATGGCGTCATTTTTTAAACAATGTTGATTTATGCAAAAATAGGAAAAATTGAGTTTTTTGAGCTATTTTTGGGGCAACTTTAGATAGAGGATTTAAATTTGCACCATTTGTGAGTTGTTAAAAAACGGTTAATTTTAGCCCAGGTAGATTAAATTTGGTTAATAATTTGTTTAAATAATTGCAAAAAACTCATAAATAAAACTTAAAAAAACAATAAAGCAAAATTTTGCAAATTATGAAATATTTTCAATTTCGTGAAAAATGCACGTAGAAGCTTGAAACTTTAAGATTTTGTGTCTTTTAGTATCCTTCACTTACCGTATTTTTTTGCAAATATACTAGTTTGTTGGCGAAAAAAAAAACAATTTTGAAAAAAAAACATGTTAAATGTAAAATTCAAATTGAACCTTTTTTCGTCGGCCTAGAGAGTTCATCCAAGGCTCTGTTTCTTCATCAAGAGTTGGATTTTCGATATTGAAATTGAAGGTATTCAATTTTTACCACTTTCACATTTAAAATGGCGTCGGAAAATGTGTAAATTTTTTACATCGGTTTTTTGCAATTATTTATGCAAAAAAATAATATACTATCTATATTCAAAATAAATTTTTGGAAAGCTGGCAATTTTCCACGAATTTAAAAAAAACCGTCTCTGTAGCTCAACTAGGACCTAACATAATTTTTTTTTCATCTAAAATTCGCCAATTGTTTATTTATAATTATTAAGAGCTAAAATTGAAAATCGAAGTAACGGGATACTTGAACTTTATAATGCTACCATTGTCAATCGAAAAAAACAAATTTATATGAGTGAAAATAAATATTTTACTGACTGTAAGTTCGGCACGCAAGATTGAGTCGTCACTAGCGCGCGCAACGTGGAAAATTGATCGAGCGAGTTCAAATTCATATTGCCTTAAAAATTCGGCATATCTCAGCTAATTATGAACCTATTTGGACGTTTCTTTTTTTAATCCGGGGTAGCTCGCGAAATTATTAACAATTAATACACACTATTTCATCAGCATATTGAAAGAATTTGTTATAAACAACTATTTTTGCAAAAATTCACTTTTCTTAAATATTTGAAAAGTTATGAACTGCACGCAAAAAATTTCGTAATGAAAGTTATTCATTTTTGAAAAATGCATATATTTTCACTAAATAATTATTTTAATAGGGTCAAGGTGGGAACAAACTTGAATAAGAGGAGTGACCATTTTTTTTATAGTAATAGCAACAGCTTTTCTAGGTTATGCTTTACCATGAGGACAAATATCACTCTGAGGAGCCACTGTAATTACCAACTTAGTTTCAGCAATTCCCTACTCAGGGCCACATATTGTTCAATGATTATGGGGGGGATTTGCTTGTTTCACAATATACAATATTAAAATGTCAAATATTAGTATATATAACGAAATATGTACATATTTTATAATTATTATTTATTCAATTATAGTAATAAAAGCTTTTCATGCCTATTACCATTTAATAATATATGATATAATATTTCCAAAATTTCTAAAATAATGCATAATAGTATTTGTAAACATTTAAATAAAGGAATTATAAATATTTACAAATTAAAAATATGCATTTTTCAAAAATGAACGACTTTTATGAATAAATTTTTTGCGTGCAGTTCACAACTTTTCAAATATTTAAGAAAAATGTATTCTTGAAAAAATAATTGTTTATAACAAATTCTTGTATCGCAATGCGAATTTGAACTCGCTCGATAAAATTTCCACATTGCGCGCGCTAGGACGACTCATACTTGCGTGCCGAACTTACAGTCAGTAAAATGTTTATTTTCAGTCATATAAATTTGTTTCTTTCGATTGCAAATGGTGCTATCATAAAGTTCAAGTATCCTATTATTTCCGTTTTCAATTTCGGTTCTTAATAATTATAAATAAACAATTGGTGAATATTAAAAAAAACTATCTGGGGTCCCAGTTGAGCTACAGACACGTTCTTTTTTTGATAATACATGGAAAATTGCCAGCTTTTAAAAGCTATCTTTGCAGATAGATATATTATGGTTTCTGCAAAAATAATTGCAAAAAACCGATGTAAAAAAATTTACACATTTTCCGACGCCATTTTGAAGGTGAAAATGGTGAGAATTGAATACCTTCAATTTGGATATTGAAAATCTAACTCTTGATGAAGAAACTGAGTAGAGGATGAACCCTCTAGGCTGACGAAAAAGGTTCAAATTGAATTTTACATTTAACACAGTTTTTTTTACAAAAAGTGTTTTTTTTTTCACCAACAAATTAGTATATTTGCAAAAAAATTACAGTAAGTGAAGGATACTAAAAGACAGGAAATCTGAAAGTTTCAAGCTTCTACGTGCTTTTTTCACGAAATTAAAAATATTTCAAAATTTGTAAAATTTTGCGACTTTTTTGCAATTATTTAAACAAATTATTAACCAAAAGTCGATCCTGGGCTGAAATTAACCATTTTTTAACATCTCACAAATGGTGAAAATTTAAATCCTCTATCTAAAGTTACCTCCAAAACAGCTCAAAAAACTCAATTTTTACCTATTTTTGCATAAATAAATATTGTTTAAAAAATGACGCCACTTTTCAAAATGGGATCCCCTCCAAAGAGCCATTGCTTGTTACCAATACAAAACATTTTTCCACATGCCAACCTGTTCTGAATTACGATAAATTTTAAGCCTTTTTCATTAATTCTACTGGGCTACAAGTGAAACACCGGTATACGATATAGTCGAGTCAAATTAGCATTTCACTGGCAACTTTTTCCGTAGAGATCCGATTGAGATGCGGTTTTTTGCAAAATGTTCAGGAAGACGTCTATAACAAAAGGTACATCTAACCTCTTTACGCTCGCACTTTTTTAATTGTTTATTTAACAAATGACCCAATTTTGTTACAGTATTGATGAACATATGGTATATATTGCAAACGGTTCAACGAAAATGCCTCGGAATTGTTTTCTCGGGCGTTTTAAAGATCCCTCTTTATCACTTGAATGTCAAATATATTAATTATCGCTAAATTGTTGTAACTTGGGTAATTAACAAATTAATAACTCAACGCCCGAAATCGCTAGAGAACCGAATTTTTTTCCGATACTATATCGTGCTTCTTAAGGCGAACCATCGGCACAAGATTGTTGCAAATATAATTGTTTATTGTTCGATTGTTGCAACCTCGCTAACTGACAAATTAATAACTCTACTCTCGGAACCGCTAGAAAACCAGATTTTTTTTTCAATATCTTTAAGATCACGAGGGGAACCATCGGCACAATGTTATTGCCCGTAATTGTTTATTGTTTAATTGTTGCAACCTGACTAATTAACAAATTAATAACTCTTATCCGATAAATGTCAGAACACTGGTGTTTTTTTTTCTGTAATGGAATGGGGGTTAGTCAGAATTCGTAGGTAAGGGCTTCAAATTATCCTTGTATTGCAACTGTGTAGGTAGTAGAAGTTTAAATTCGAGAAAAAAACGCGGCAGTACAACTCTTTCATGTTTCCCGACCGACGAGAGACTTAACCGCAATGTTGTGAGAGTCACAAAACACACAATCATATTTGCAACAACCTTATGTTTCGCCTCAAAAACCCTGAGTTATTGGCAAAAATT
The DNA here is from genome assembly GCA_946251905.1 of Cryptocephalus moraei. Lineage (NCBI taxonomy): Eukaryota > Metazoa > Arthropoda > Insecta > Coleoptera > Chrysomelidae > Cryptocephalus > Cryptocephalus moraei. Next base: position 23,740,463 of record OX276458.1, on the reverse strand, counting down.
CTGATTCTCTAATGATTTTGGCCGTAGAGTTACTCATTTGTTAATTAGCAATAAATATATTATAATTATATTATATAGCAATAAACAATTATATATTTGCAACAATCTTCTGCCGATGGTTCGCCTTAAGAAACGAGAGATAGTGTCGGAAAAAAATTCGGTTCTCTAGCGATTTCGGGCGATGAGTTATTAATTTGTTAATTGCCCAAGTTACAACAGTTTAGCAATATATAATAAATTTAACACTCAAGTGATAAAGAGTGATCTTTAAAACGCCCGAGAAAACAATTCCGAGACATTTTCGTTGAACCGTTTGTGATATATACCATATGTTCATCAATACTGTAACAAAATTGGGTAATTTGTTAAATAAACAATTAAAAAAGTGCGAGCGTAAAGAGGTTAGATTACCTTTTGTTATAGACGTCTTCCTGGACATTTTGCAAAAAACCGCATCTCAATCGGATCTCTACGGAAAAAGTTGCCAGTTTTCACTTTTTCCATGCTAAATTGACTCGACTAATAGGTAACCCAACCATGAGAATCCTTAGCTACGCAGATGACGCTATCATTATAGCCGAAAATGAGGATGATTTACAGCGCCTACTACAAAAATTCAAAATAGCAGCCAAAAAATATAATAATGTTATATGAACAGAGTAAACCAAATCGATGGTAATATCCAAAAACCCAATAAGATGTAAGCCATCAGTAATGAATGACCATGTAATAGAACAGGTAATTAACTTCAGATATCTGGGGTGGAAACGTCAAGCGACAGATAGCCATGGCAAGAAATAAAGCATCAGGCAATGAAAGCTGCGAGAATATCTGGCTTCCTAAGAAATATCATATGGCGGAATAAATGCATGAGCAAAAGCATTAAAAGCAAGATCCAAACTTATAAGACCTGTGTCAGATCCGTGATGGCCTACGCAGCTAAGCCAAAGACAGGGACAACAAAGACGAAACCAATAATCGGAACTACAGAAGTGAGAACCTTGAGAACCATAAGAGGTCTCACACTCAGAGACGAAATAAGTAACAGCGATTCGCTTAAAGAACTACGTGTCCAGGATATAGTGAAGTGGACAAGACCATGACGACGCTTATGGAAAGACCACGTAGATAGAAGGCGACTAGAACGTATGGTGAAGTGGGCGAAGACACAGAATCCTAACACTGAACGACTCATAGGAAGACCAAAAAAGCGATGGCAAGAGAGAAGAAGAAATCTCTGGAACGGAAGTAATTTGAGTTGTTCATTGAAATTTAATCAATTTCAAGCTGTAAAAATGACATTTTAGGCATGACAAATTTTGAAAAAGCGCAATAATTTTTAGATAAAAGCTTACAATCCCCATAGATTAGATCAGATCGAGAACTTCTTTTAACACATATTGTATTTTGAGAATCTTAAATTTTAATGCATTATCCCAATTCCTGATGAAATTAAAGGTTAACTGGGGCTGATCTTGAAGTTACATTCCACTCGTGAATTGCTAGTCAGTAATTTTTCTCGAATTTTTCGCACTTTATCTCATTTTTGCCATTGATTAACGTGTTTTGTTTGATTTACAGTCAATTCCTCTTTTCTTCAAATAGTTCGGGCTAGTGGAACAGTTTATTCTTATGTAAAATTACCACAACAAACTAAACGGACTTTTTTTGAGCCGCCACTTACTTTCTAAGCATTGCGCTTTTTCCTGAAGTATTTTGATTTCGTCCCTTTTATTTAACGATGGTTACGAGAAAAAAAAGTTTTTCTCCATATGTAAGAGCTATTTAAAAAAAAAATCATCTTCCAAAAGGAGATATCACTTTTTCAAGATTTTGGAGATATCTCGCCAACATTATTAACTGAAATATAATTTTTTTCGTAGTTGCTTTATTACTTGTTTTCCTCTGATATCTGACTCCCCGTCGAGCTTTCTTAAATCTAAACCTAATCCCTCTCGATATTGTTTTCCAGTACCGGAATTTATGTGTCCTATTTTCAACACAATAACGAATAATAAATCGGAACGTCCTTAGATTAAATCCTTCGGAAATTATAGCTGCAGAAGGTTATTTCTACCGAAATTTAGCATTAAATGATAAAGTTTTATAACCGTGGCGTATAAATGGGAAGAGGGCAATTTTACTTGATTTAGTAGTCGTTGCGAGATTGCCGCTAATAACATCAATTTCTTTTTATCTGAAACAAAACGGTTCTTTTAATTACCAGGCGGGATTTTGTATTTCACAAGGAGCTAAGTTTATGTTAGTTTTTATTAATTTATTTCGTGCACGCAAAGAAATTACGTAACGCTTAGGTTGAACCGGCCCGTGGAATGAAAATAATTAAGTATTCATAGACCAAATTTTGTTATTGGCCATGTGCATGTGTGAGGTTTTATGACTTGACATTTTTATTAGCACATAAAAATGGAAACAAAATACTAAATGTGACCAACAGGCTCGTGAATTTAAAGAAGTAGAAGGCAGACTACATGGAAAGTGTATCAGATATATGTAAATTGTCACGACTATGGCCTGTGGGAGGCATTTAGTGGTGCTCGATTGACAGTTGTTGCTTAGACGGTTTAATAAGAGCAAAACTCGTCGCGTGAATAACCCAGTTATCACATTTAACACTATAATGAAACTGCACACCTATAAAGCAGTGAAAACTGTACAGTGACAATACAACTTCCCCTGGAAATCTACAATAAAAACGTATTCGAAAATATTCTTAAGGATATTTTCCGGATACCGTAAACAAATGGTGAGTGATTAATATTTAAAAGTTAATTGACTATCATTTACCAACTTACAATAGAGAAATAAGAGCGGAAGCCTCTATACCACAAATATTTTCTGTAGGTGCTTTCATTTTATAAACATCTGAAAATTTTCTTTATTTCTCTATAATTTTCACAACTTTCTTTCCTTAGTTTAATTCCCCCATTCATCAGTTTCTCGTTCGAACTTTGAAATAATCCCCTGGCGCCCTGTAGGGGTTCAATAGGATCAGTGAACCCTGCCTGGTGATTAAAAATCCGATCCTTTGCAGTTTTCCACGAGTGCTCTTCCTCTTCCTGACAAGTCAAGTAGATATGTAGGCGTCCTTAAGTGCTCCTAACTTCGCGTTTGTCTTAATGAAACGATGTTCATAATAGAACCTTCAGGCTCGCGATGAGAAGTCTCTCCTCTTTTTTTCCTCTCTATCTCTGTTTGTTTATCCCTTCGTGTTCCATTGATTTCCTCCACGGCGAGGCCGCATTTCCCGCAAAATTGAACGTTTCTTTGTTTTAATTGTAATGCACTTGATTCTATGCTTTTTATTCCATACCAATCTTTGATGTGAGCAATTTTTGGCTAGAGGTGGGGGTTCGATGTTGTTCCGTTTGGAAATTGTTTAATGAGATAACTTACCTTTCCGGAAATACCAGTGATTTGTTTATCATCTTAGGAGTCCAGAGGTGGCTTTAAAAATACATCGAAAGTCATTGTTTATCTCAACATATTTGGAAATTGTGGGAAAACTTTCCTTACTTTACAAAATCAACCAAGGAATAAAAATAAGTTTGAAACATTTTATTGGTACATTTGTGATATATTGTATATTTTTGTAAAATTTCTGATTATAATACACGCTTGAATATGGCAATGAATATTTGACTAAGTCGCTAAATTATTGGCCCTAATTGGATGCAGTCGGTTCAAAATCGGTTCGAAAATTTTCAAATATGAAAATTAAAAAGCTGAAGATAGAAAGTCGGGTACAACCCTTAAATGGCCGACGAAATAGAGTTGTATTAAGAATTATTGTTCGTTGTTGTTAAAAATCATTTATTAACAAAGGGACATGGATATATAAAATAAGTAACATGTTAAACACAAACAATTTTCAAAAGAATAAATCAAAAAGCAACTAAACTAAAACAGGTCAGAAATGTAGCATAACGTTATGTAAGAAAATATAATTTTTAAAATAAATTTTCATCGAGTAAAAGTTACAATCATTTTATCGTCGTCTGCAGCGATACTCAGACGAATGGCTTATGTTACGGAAGAATTTGGCGCTAGGATAAAGCATGATTTCCGGATTCAAAACGCGGATCCTCGGGTGCCAGATTTGTAGGGTTTGCTCCCTTGAGTCTCCGGTAGGAGACTCAATATATATTCAGCAGGATATCAGAGCCACAAATAAGACATAGGGTTCGCAATATTAATAATTCAGTTTATTGCAAACATACCAGCTGTGGAACAGGCACAAAAAAATTTATATAATGAACCCCGAACACATCGACATCTAGGAAATCATCAAATTACTTAATTTCGGAAAGCACCGGCAAAAATTTATAAATCTATCTTTCCGGGTTATCGGAAAATAATTTCGGGGAACAAATGCAACTGCAAACTAAATAATTAATACGACTACGGATTGCCAGATAGTATTGGAAATTATGCACCAAACCATAGAACAGCTTATTTAGCTGCCGCAAGTGGAAATAACAAAAACGGAATGTTAACAAATTAACTAAAATTATGCGGAAGCCGTACAAGTTACACAACTTGCTGAAAAGTGTCGGAAAAGCAATATGAAAGCATATGGAAACGTATTACTAGCTACGGTGGATCTGAGTGGGTTATTTCAAATCGGAAACGGTCAGTTCACTAGAGAATTATGCCACAATTAATTAGGCTATTTACCAGTTTTAAATAATTATGTTTATAGCAAAGATTTACATTGGCAAAGAGACGTCTGTCTAGTGCAATTCTACTTATTTACAAAGCTGAAGACGAAACTAGCTACTTAAGGGTAGTTGATGGTGATAAATTTAAAAGACGTCACAACGTTCTCTGACACCTTCGCATGAGTCGTATTGATGTAACCAATACATGCATAACTGTGGTTAGTAAAATTGAACCTAAGCACTAACATTTGTGACGAAGCATATTTTTCCAATGGCAAGAAGCCATGTATCCCTCTGTTACCATTTCCGAAAAATCCTCAAACCGAATTAAAACAATAATTTTCTCCCAATGAGACACGTGCAAAAATCCAAGACCGAGTTTAAACAAAGGCCCACCAGTTGTCTCTCTACTTGCGAGCTGCAAATTACCCATCCTTATTTATCTGGGAGCTCTAAATATAAGTGAAAATATTGAAATATTAACAAAAGTGCTCCGACCGTCTTCCGCCGACAACCGCAGGTGCTCCGATTAGCACACGTGTCCTGATCCCGCCGTTGCCGTTCCGATCCCGCCGTACGCCGCGTTGCCGTTCCGGGCCGACCGACCGGGGAACCGGAACCGACCGTTCAAGGTAAAGTGTCTGTTAGGGAATTTCGACCGCCCCTTCCCTGCCGTCCCGTTGGGTCAGGCTATTGGATTGACTCTTTCCAGGGTGATACTCGGGAGGATCAATTCGGGCTGTTTGGGTAGGTGCTCCCCAGGGTGATACTCGGGGTGGCCTCCCTAAACACGATCCATCGAATTCCCGGTTGTCTCGACTACCCGCAGGGCCTCGTTCGCCCTATTATCGAATCGGCGCCTGGAGTACCGATTATGCCTGGTTTCCTTGACGTAATTCGCGACCGCTGCTTTTCTAATTAATTTCTAATTAATATTTCGAATTAAAATCCGCCGCATACCCGTTCATTACTAAATATAGTTAAACCCCGCTTGCTAGATTTTCACCTATAATGCTTGCCCCGCTCTCACCGCTTCGTAACACTTGCTTAACCGTTGCACGTAACTAGCTCTTCTATTGCGAATAGGCATGTCACCTACTAGATTAGCTAGACCGCCCTGCACTACCCCCCCCCTTTTATAAATGCTCCGCGCATTGTTGCCCGACCGCTGCGTAAGACCGAAACCCACCACGTATTTCCAATGTACATAGTTGCCGGATCTATCCGCTTTTCGTAGAATTAGGGAAGATTGTACATAGATGCCGCTTTTCTGTAGAAACCGTTAAATATTTAGTTATTGCACCGTTGCCCATGCTTCCATTTCTCTAACCTGTTGTTTGACTTTACTTCGATGCCGTTTTCTATAATAAATTAGTTTTATTTGTTTTGCGAATTGTGTGTTTTATTTTCACGGACTTCCTGGCATTCTCCTGAGTATAAACTAACCCGTGGCTTTAGGGAGTAAACCCTTAAAAAAATCTGGCGCCCGAGAAAAACCGAAAAACCGACTTTAAAACTCCGAAACTCCGAAAATAGCGCCAATTCAACAAAGTGACGTAACTTTCTAGCCCAGAGTCGTCGTGCCGCCGACGAATCTGCTGCATCGCGAGGTAAACCACGTCACACATTCTATTTTGATTCACTCAGTGACAGGATATAATTGAATTTGTTATAGGATCCCTTTTCATTACATTGTATTACAAAAAATATACTTTTATATAATCGCGTTCAAAAAATATTTTATAGAAATGTATCTATTGGTCAGTATATTTTATTTTTAAATTTTCATCACAAAGTGTTAAATAATATCGCTTAAAATATTTTCTTACTTCGAAGTACAGAGAAATCAAAATTTTCTACCACTGTGGCTGTGATACAGGTCTGATCCTTTGGTAGTTGTTACCAAATCTACACGTGGTAAGTGTAGAGGAACAAACGCCAAATGATACCAGCCAATTATTTTTTTGTATTTCTTTATTTTTTGACAACTAAAGGTCAGAACTCTATGAATTTAAAGCATTTTGGTGTAAAGCAAAATTTTTTACCCCATCAGTAAACCGAAGTACCTACATATTTACCTTGTGGAGCTTCAAAAACCCTTCAAAATGAGCTGCGGTAAAAGTTTAGTGAATTCTTCCTTGATAAAACTTTGACAGAATTTGCTTTAAAATATTAATAACTTCTGCAAAACAACTGAATATCTTTGATCCTGCACAAAAAATCAAATATCTTGCACAATATGTGATACAAATTTTAAAGCGATTCATCTAGCAGTTTTCGCGAATTTATTTATTTTTTATCTCAGGCTCCCTAAAGTTGCTGTAACATAAGTCACGTAATAACAAAGTTAGAAACATTTTAAAGAATTCAAGTTAAATACGGGGAGTTATTCGACAAGTTGAAATGAAAAATGACCTAAAATTTCTGAACGAAGTGTGAAGTGGCCTCTTTAGAGAGAGTGGACTGTATTGATATCTCTCGTAACTCGTGGGTGGCTGCGGAGATAAATCTTGTCTCCAGGTTGTAAGGCTGAAGACGGTCTTGTAGATTGAAGATCAGGGCGTGACGTGATCTCTTGAAGTTCTTGTAGTTTGGAGAGAGGGCGTGACGTACTTCCCCGGGTTTGGATCTGCGGGCGTATCGTGCAGGTCCAGGGTTGAAGTTCTAGTAGTTTGGAGAGAGGGCGTAACGTACTCTCCGGTGTGGACCTGAGGGCGTAACGTGCAGGTCCGGGTTGAAGTTCGTGAGGTATGGTTCGTCGGGTTGGGTGGCGTGAAGAAAGATCACAACACACTGTCGTTTTGAGCATGCATCGTATACTTGTTTATTGTACCACATTTCAGGGCTTTTATACATCTAATTTTACATTGGTTAAATGAGATATTATTTGTTTTCTTACAATGACCTAGCATTGCAGAAAGTGACCTTAACTGGAGCGCGCTTCTTATCACGTTCCGTAAACGCCTTTGTTATGCTGACTCGGTTAATTATTGTGATTTTGAACTTGACTTGTTGACGTTCGGTCGGCGTTGTTATTCTTCGTAATAAAATAAGACGTGCTTTTTAGTTGAATTAGTTATCCCAAAAACCTTGTTACCTAAGCTGCGTCAGTGATTATTATCTGTTTGTAAAACAAAACGTGTTGAAAAGTTCCCAAAATTAGTTCACCTTAAATTACAATTTCTTAACATAAAATAATGTTGACATTAGCGTCAACATTCAAGCAATCGTAAAAGCTATAGTTTAAAAAACTTTTGCTTGTAGCAATACTGTAGTACTTTTCAGCATATAAATGAACTAAATATCTTTGCTGTATTGACATATAGTTATATTTGTGTATTTAAAAAGTGGTAATTTTACACGAATAGACAACTCGTGTACATTACTAAAACGTTGAATAATTAAAAATAAATAACACCAACGTGGCCTCCCACCAGGATAATTTCGAAGGTGCAGATATTACACATGTTCTACACTTTTGACTGAACTAACTTGTCTGTCTCTACTCTCTAACTCTCAATGTTCAAAACTGTACAAAACATAAATAACAAAAACATAATAAATCATATAAAGACCGAATAATCCGAGTTAAACTTTATAATTTCATTTTACATCTCATTTGCAATCGTAAATGTTTATAATAATTTATTTGCAATAACTGCAATATTACTAAAGATAAGAAAATTCATTTTTTATATAGAATGTAAGCCATTTTTTTTATTAATTTCAATATAATGATGTATTATTACTGTATGCATATTAATTCTGTATATTGTAATGCGAAATGTAAACAGCAGAGCGAAATGTGTTTACACCTGTCGGACCTCGGCGGCTTTCCTCAAAGGAACGCGGAATTATTAGATTATAGCTAATCGAACTCTTAGAATGCAAGAATTGAATACGTTATTCCCGCATTTGTTATTGTAATAGTAATAAGCAATGTTATGCAAAGCATTCATTGAGATTCAATATTCAGATAACTTTATAAATAATAGTGTGCTGACTGCTGTCGCGGTCGTCGCTGACGACCCAGTGGAAACAGTGCAATCAGAACCGAGCGCGTACCCCTTCGTCCCATTCCATCGCGCTCGCGAACCGAGCCGATCGCCAAATCGAGCTTTCACTCAGACGCTGTCGGGTAAAAGAGATAGATGCGTCGCAAGGCAACCGCCAAGGTCGATCTCTATCTATTGTTGTCGCTCTCACTCTAGCTCGCACGCATCGGTCTGGCGTAAAGTTACAATGTTTTGTGAACCGGCAGGTAGCCGGCACGTTGATTTATAAGACGTATATCACATCAAAATGTGTATTAAAATTATAGTTCACACAAAATGCTGCTCATTTAAAAACCCTTCGTGTTTAAACCTTCTCCAAGGGCTCATTATTAAAGATGTGTCTATGTATCTTGTGATCTGATGTTATCTTATATGTTTGTATCCCTTAGGAATTTCCATGGATCCCAATTGGAAAGTGTAGAATGTTGCAGATCAAACCTCTACCGTTTCGTATTTTTATACCGGCAGTAAATATTTTAGTGACCCACTTACTTACTTCGTAGCCATGGTTATCCTCGCAGATTAAAAGATTGAGATTAAGAAAGTTCTTCGGAAAACTTACGATTTCCGAATGAATTGTAGTGATACCTTACAAGAGTCTGATACAGAACTACACGGGTAGCTCTCAAGTTTTGGGCCGCACTGGCTCTCCTAACCGTAATGCCAGGAAGAGGAGGGCAGAAACTTTCCCCGCACGAAAAACTTCCCTCTTATCTCCCGAGAACCCCTCCCCATTCCCGACGATGTTGTATTAAGCATCGATAGATCCGAGGTGTAAGCGTAGAAAGGGGATTCATATTTAAAAGTAAAAAAAGAATCCCTATCGAATTTTTTTCTCTCTCTCCCCCCTCTATCTCTCTCTCTCTCTCTCTCTCTCTCTCTCTCTCTCTCTCTCTCTCTCTCTCTCTCTCTCTCTCACGGCTCTCGACGAACTCAAAGGAACCGTAGCCGCAAGATAAATAAACGGGTCCCTCTCTATTCTGTAAAACCTTTTTTGTGTTTCGTGCGAAATTTCAACGATTCGGATCACGAGCGCTCTGAAGTTCAAAAGGAAAGGGAATTTAGGTGAAAAAAGAGGAACGAGGTTAATTTGACGATCTTTATTGTTCAATCTAATGCATCGAAATTTAAATCGCAGGGGGGACCCGCAGGGAAAGTCAATTTCAGCACGGTCGTTGATTGGATCCGAAGTGAGGTTTTACATTCGTCGAACCAGTGTAATAAGTATAGAAAAAGAATGTCCTTAATAACTCGGAGAGAATAAAACACGCCGTGCTTTTAGTGGATGTTCTAATTTCTCAGAAAACAGCTAAGAAAAAGGATATACTATAGTTTTCCTCGAGAGATAGACTAAAACACCCCACGGCCATAAAACGGATCCGTCTTTCTAATTTTCCCCTGAAATAATACCTTGCCTTAAAACGTCAGGCACAAACCCTGAAATTAATGTCGAAATTAAAGCCCAGTCAACAGTACACCTTTATTTTTCCCCCTTTTGCCAGTTGTTTATGACGTGAAACCTCGTAAACCCCCATTCCGCCAATCATTAAAATCAACAAGGGGAGGATCTGAGGAATTAAAAAAATTTTACTTCAAAAATACAGGCGGCGCTCACCGCGAAGTTGTCGCTGGGGAATTTGAATATAAATTTCAGGGAGAACGTAAGTAAATATAAATCGGTTAGCCAGGAATTCTCCTAATTTACGCGTTTTCCGTCAAACTTCATGAAAATTCGGTAAGCGTTTCTGTAAATGTCGAAGTATATTTAACATCGTTGAAAAGTTCTCTACATTTCGAACCCGCTGTACTAGATTTCAGTTATTTCATTGCGCGGAGTGGGGGAGTGTGGTTAATTTCTGCAACTTATTTGGAAACATTCTTTTTACAAATAAATAAAAAAATATGGGAATATCCCTACGATGAGTTATTTTGTTATGTTTTAACTAGGAGAAATTCATATCAGTTTTAATATCGGCAGTAAATATATGTATCGGATTGCTAGCTAAGGACGATTAAGGCCATATTTCAGGAATCACTTATACTAGTTATGTGAAACCTTTAAACAACTAAAGGTGTCATCAGATCTGTGAATAAGCTGTTTATAATTTTTTGTAGCAATATATGTTCACCGCCAGACACGTAATCAAAATAATAATATTAATAAATACCATCATTTACAAAACAAAGGTCGATGCAAAGCAAATGATTCATTGTGTCGTTGACAGATTACATTTCTGATTTAATTGATTTTGAAGTAAGTTCTCTTATAAATGGTAACGATCTAAACCATTATCGCATTATCCAAAACAATTCGTAAGTATTCTAATCTAGAGAGTAGTTGAGATTCACAAAACATTAGTTCATTTAATAACTCTTGTAGGTAAGCGTCACTTGACAAAATAATAACGTAATTAGTCTTAAGTGCTCTTGCAACAATAATACAAAAAATACCATAGGAGAAAAAGTAATCGGTAAAGTGACAGATTCCAATTTGGTTTCCGGTTTGGTATAGAGATAGCAATGCATTGGTTACATAGTACATAAGTGTTAAACTTTGAAAATTGTATGAAGAAAATGTAATTTCACCAGGTTGGCAATTCCAGTAAAATGGTAAAAGCTTGGTTGGGTGTTTACTGGATGTCTGTGAAATCGCCCTTGTCCGACACTCTTGAGCAAAGTGATCGTTACTTAAAAGTGTGTGGGTGTTTGCGCTGAAATTTTCTGAGAAAGAAAAATACTCAGTGATTATTTAACTCACATTGGACATACACTTAACGTCGTTAGTTCTTCTCACGTGTTGTCGTATAGGTGATAATTTTATATACCCCAATAACAATGAGTAAAAATAATCATTTTTTCTATGTAAAATTAATAATGCTTACTTTGGATTCCATGTTTTTAGTCTACGACTGATGAAGAAATGACGTTTTCCGAGAGATTTCGATGTTCAGATAGGCATTGTTTTATTAGACTTACTGGCTGCAATTGCAGGAGGGAAGCTGTAGGACTGCCAGCACCTGAAAACATATCTACACGTACTTACACGTACGACAGCAATTAAGAAAATCCTCTACTGGTTTATTGTGAATAACTCATGTACTGCCTATGATCCAGATACGCCCTTAAAAATTATGAATGGATTGGGATTAAAAATTTTAGGAAATTATTTTAAATGAAATAAATGCTATAGGTATGTTTATAAACAATACTACTGATCTACTGATCACACGCAAAGAATTACACGTTTTGTTAGTAAATAAATGTTCCTTGGCTTTTATAGGCTGCCGCCAGCCAATATGAAAGTCATAAGTGTCATAACCCTGTTTATCCTTCAAAATTTCTGGTTACTTCAGGATTTTTGTCTCACTATAATTTTTATCAGTTACCGAATATCAAGTACAGTTTTAGTATAGACGTACGCACGTACGCACATTCAATCAAACTTCTCATGGCATAGTAATGTCCAAGAATTATTTTTAAATCCTTTTTCAATTTTATCAAATACGTCTAGGAAGAGAATGGTGGTTTGACAACTAAGCCTTGTCAAAAAGCTCTTCTGTTTTTGTCGCGAGACGACGCCTGCCAAAAGCACCTTTGAGTCGATATTCAACAATAGTTTTGACAATCATTGTCAAACTTATATGCTCCCACTTCATGTCTCCAGGAGAAAACACGATTAAAAGAAATAAATAGCGCCGTCTAGCATTCACGTCACGCGTAGTGTTGATTCGAATTTCGAAATATTCTGTTGGTGTACAAAGCTTCCCTTTAACGACACCAAGCTTTTATAGTTCGGTTAAAAATAACCAGACTATTTGGAGGGTGTTTCTATGTTAGAGGGAATTAGGGTTAGAGAGAAAGAGTAATCTCTGTCTTGTCTCTGGCTCTTTGAAAGAATAGAGCAAAGCTCATTAAAACAGGATCTTTAGAAGACTCTGATTTTCGAATTTTCAGGCGACATTAAGAGGGTTCACGACAGGCAAGCGGAACGGGCTAGTGAAATTAATAACACGACGTTCTCTACACTTCTTCGACTTTTTTCGACTTTGACGTTCCATTCGAATGCAGAGGTGACGTTTAGGAATTGAGTGAGGGCTCAATCGGGGATGAAAAAAATGCATTTTCTATTTTGCACTTAATATGCTTATTAACGCATTTTTATAATAAACAATCGCATACTTGGAGTGCATGATTAATATGCGCAAATGGTTAATTTCATTTCATTGTGTAAACTGTTACGATAACTACAGTTTACTCTTGACCAAAAATTAAATTTTCAATTAACCCCAAAGAGAACAATTTTCCTAGTAGCTCAGTGAAAACCGTATCAAAATTAGTCAATTTTTAAAGGAATTGCGTGCAAAGACGTTTCTGACTGGGACGTGAGCCCTCTTAATTGCAATATACTTTTGGAAAAATGTGTTGGTTTGTGTATATGTTACGTTTTCCCCGGAAATGAAAATTCAGGAAGAGTGCGAACTTTTAATTTAGACATTGTACCGTACTAGGACCCCCCGAAAGCTTTTTGTTATAATCGGTCACAATAAAGGATAGTTTTAAAAATTGTCATTACGTTGCATATCGAATAGTTGTTCGGCAAACGCACCAATAGGTTATTGCACTGCTTACTTAGCGATTCCGACATACTCGATATACAACGGAATTTGTTATTATTACACCTTCCGCTGGAATGAAAAAAAAAATTAAGTTGCAAATTTGATTTTTTTCCATGATATGTTTTGTTGTCGAATACAAAAACAAAGAACTAATACCAAATACATATTATTACATAACTTTGAAATATTTCTCTACTACCAAGTTGTATCTAAAATTAATCTTTAAAACAGTTCTTATACAGGTTTATACAATGAAAACAAGACGTCTTGTTGCTTCTCTCAGTTTTTTCTTAATTAGGATCCTTTTTAACTCTGTCTTTTTGAACTTCAACTAATTTATTGTCAATTTGAATCACTACATTAGGATGTTTATCTTCTGTAACACTATAAGGTCCCTTAAATATCACTTCACTTTTGTTGTTCGAAGCACTATTCCTTAAATACACTTTGTCACCTGACCTATAACTAACATGTTTACATCTATTTTTCTTATCATAAAAGTTTTTTCTATTACATTTTGCTTTGATTAAATTTTCTCTAGCGTCATTAGCTGCTGTTTGTAAACGTTATTTTAATTCCAGGGGATCACTACAGAAATTGCATAATGGATCAACTCTGTTTGGCAAATTCGATGGTATTCTACCTCTTTTACCAAAAACTAATTCGTGTGGAGTATATTTAGTTTCTGTATGGACTGTGTTGTTGTAAGCATATGCCCAATATGGAAGCCAAGTACTCCAACTTTCTTTTTGATTTTGAATTTGAATTCTTAAAAACGTTTCTAGATTTTTATGAGAGTTTTCCAAAGCACCTAAAGTTTGATGATGATAAGCTGTGGAATTTAACGTTTTAGTTTGTAAAAATTTGCAACATTCTTTGAATGTAGCTGACATAAATTCAGTTCCTTGATCAGTAAGTATTTCTTCAGGAATTCCATACCGGAGGATGAAATTTTCAACAAATGAACGTGCTACGGTGCTGGTTTCTTTATTTGGCAAGGCATAGCACTCCACGAATTTACTTAGATCACACTGAAGCGTTAACACATACTTATTTTCATTATTGTCCGTTTCTAAAGGACCTACTAAATCTAGTAATACTTTTTGAAATGCACTTGTGGCAGTAGTGGTAATGTTTAAGGGTTGTTTAGCAATATTAAAATGTTTACATCTGTGACATTCGGTACATTTTTTAACAAAATTTTCAACGTCTTTCTTTAAATTTGTTCAAAAATAATATGGTTTTATAGTAGTATGCATTCTGTTTATACCAGCATGCCCTCCTGTTGGAAGCAATCGTTAATTATTAGTTGTTTCGTTTCTGGTGAGGTAATACTTTGCACGCCTCTTACGACAGATAATTTGAATTGTAACTTATGTATTTCTTGAGGAGCTCCTAGTAATTTCTTTATTAAATGCGCATTTTCTCCATTCTTTATTATAACTAATTCCGGAATATTATGTATTAATATAAATATTAATCGCAGCTCCCATCCTACATTTATGTCAATCATTTTTTGAGTGTTAAAATCTGTCAAGTCATTACACATTTATAAGTTATTGATGATGTCAGTTTAGCTTGACAATGGCAGAAATATCTCAAAAGAATGATAGGACAACCGTCTTACATTCTGTGGCAACCTATGACCATGATAATTTTTGATTTCACGGTACTTTGAACGGCGCTATATAAAATCAAATTAACGCCGCTTTGATTTCAATCTCTAGTGCCAACAATTTCAGGAATCAATTGGCATGCCATGTTAAGAAACCATTAAACTGAATTATTAAGATGCAATTAATAGTAATATTATCGGGACCACTCACAAATACATGAATATCAATTCAATTTCGCTTCGGTGCTCCCCTAAATACCTACCGCTCCTATTACAATTGACCGTTGGCCGAACGGAATCAACGTTAATGACCTCAAAGGATAAATTGGGAAGGGTCAAGAGAACTCGGGCCCTGTATCCGTAACCCTGGAAGAAGAAAACTCCGTTAGCTCCCACGACACAACGGAGATTCCCGGCCTATGAAGTTGATCGATGTATACAAACGGAAAGTTTCCCACGTCCCCAACTTTATATTGGTCAAAAGTTAACTTTTTCCCGGATTCGTTTCGTCAATTCAGAGGAACACACTTCTCATGTGCAACTAGCGTAACGATTCCATGCTCATGGGAAGCCACTGCGACGAAATAATGTAATCCGTGACTGAATTCGTCTTCGAGCATCACTACAACATTAGTAACGTATATTGTCTAACACAGAAGTTTTTAACGCATGCTTTTAAAGTGCTTTGAGGTATTTGGGAGCTTAGGTAAAAATTTGGTAAAGAGCTTAGTAAAGAATTTATAAATATGTAGTTAAGCTCAAAGTTACCTCTAAATAACTTCAAAGAGTATGAAAACCATCCAAGTGATATTACAATTAATAAAAATTAATTACAAACACTAAATTAACCTCAGGAATATCTGGAAATTCTACATGCATAGTTCGTTTGGAATGTCTCTGTAGTTTTAAGAAAATTCAGCTAATCTTACGAGTAGTGGTGGACACGAGACGAGACGAGACGAGAAACGACATGGTCTTGTCTCGTCTCGAAAAATTCTAAAAAATTATGTCTCGTCTCGTCTCGATCTGGTAGAAGTCTCGTCTCGTCTCGTGTCTCGAAAAGTCTCGAAATAAATAGACGTATGTAGATGGTACTTTTATAAGTGTATTCTTTTTTGATAACATTTACTGATTTTCTTGAAGTACATATACAGGTGTGGTAAAGCTGAATGTACAGTAGGATTTTATTGATGTTATGTTTTGATAAAGAATATTTCATTTTTAGAAAATATTGAATGAAAGAAATTAGATTAGAGAGAACAGGTACAAAGTCGAAAATAAATATCATTAATAAATAGACTTGTTAGGATACGAACTATAAAACAAAGTTATTAAATAAACTTATAAAATAAACTATATATCTTTATAACGACAAATAAAAAATTAATATCATCTGTATATTATGTATTATATGCGAAATTAGTATTATTTGATAAAATTATTAAATTTTAAGAGTAAAATTACCTACCATAGTTTTAGAAAAGTGTGCTAGTAATTTTATACCTAGCTTTTTACATCTTAAAATAATTCTAGACTTCGAGCCTTTTCGAGACGAGACGAAATTATGTCTCGCCTCGTCTTGTCTCGAAACCGTACTGGTCTCGTCTCGTCTCGAAATTCTAAACGAGACGAGACGAGAACGAGACATGTCTCGTCTCGTGTCCACCACTACTTACCAGATTACTTGAACGTTGCGCACGTTCCAAAATATGAAGAATATTGTAAAAAGGTGATCTTGTCGAGAAGACATATCTTCCTTCCTTACCAAATCTAGATAACCAGTTGAATCCATTATAATGTAATTATCCGTTCACCCATTGAGAAACCTGCCGTTCCCAAGGTCTACGAAATGCCTCCAGTAGGCGACTTCCTCCAATATCTTGTTTATCATTTATCCAAAGTCGCGAATACTAGAAGAAGATACACTCAACGAAGCCCAACCACCATTGTTTTCCTACTGCTTTCGAAATTAATGTGAAGTTAGGCCTTCATATTCACTTTCCCAAGCTTGAATACTGAGGAAGGTCAATTCAGACACTAATAGAATAATACACTAACAGACACTAAGACTGATAGACAGATTGCAATAATACTCCTTGGGATGAATACTAGCGCTTATCCAAATAATCCTGCTGAACCACCCTTAATATCCAGATCCAGAGTCCTTTTTGATTTGTTTGACGTTAGACTCAATAGACTGAGTTGTCTCGTAAACTTAGCAAGAATCTATTATTACCTTTTGTTGCCTCATACTTGAAATACTCTATTTTGCCAATCTTATTCATCTGCTTAATAATTGTTTCGCCCATTCTTACACTAACTGTGTTCCATATGCAACTAAGTAATTTAGAAACCATATTTAGACACTTTTTTATTTATTTACATCTACCTTTCTCTTACTAAGCGAAAGCTACTACTACTAAGCTACTACATAGTCCTAGTTTTCTTCGTTTAGTAATTTTTGGCATTACATATCATATTCAAGGAGAATAATATAGTAAATGAAATAACGTGAATATTTTCTGTACCATTTGTTTTTTATTACGGACCTCCTTGCGTTCTCCTGAGGATTAAACTCACCCGACGCTTCATGGAGTAAACCTTTCAAATCTGGAGCCTGTCGATCGCTCCGAGTACCGTAAACCCTTTAAATTAAGGAAAGTGCCAAATTCGGTAAGTGAGCGATCCTTCCACCTTCTTCTTGCCGCGGACGAGTATCAAAAGGTTTGATTGATGGATTGAGGCACAAATTGCGGTTCTACAGTTGCGCAATCATGACTAAGCGCCAATCCTATACTCAGTTAAACGTTTGGTCCAGGCGTAGCCACGGAGCAAAGAGCGTAACATTATTCACAGAAAACTTCTAAAATATCCAGAAAACAGCTGACTGCTCCAGAAAAATTCAGAAGTTATATAAATATGAATGTGATCTTAAAAATGATCTAAATAAGTTCAGAAGATTGCTGCAGTATCTATAAAACTCACTTGAGTTCACGACGGTTCTAAAACGTTAGTACATATAGCAAAATATCCAGGTGATCTTGATAAATGCATCTAAAACCTCCCTGAAGATTGCGTAATCCACCAAAATACCCCAGAAACGTGCTTAAGAAATACTTAAGTGTTCTTTACACTTACTGTACCTACTTTCCTCGAGACAAATTTTTCCCACTACGTCTCTGCATTCACGTGAATGAGTGCGTGTATGTAAAACGTTCAAAATCCTACGCTTTTATCAGACTCCCTCTTCGGGTAATCTCGCGGCAGTCATTAGCCCAGAAGCGTATCCTTAATTTAGATATGCCTTTAATTAAATCGTTACAACATACGCACTTGTGCGTGCTGATAATGTGCAAGAATTATCATCTCCCGAAACTTCGGATGGAACGACGTGAGATGCTCCAGCAGAGATTTGCATGCTTAAATTATTCATCTGTGTCAACTAGTTGATTGTTTATGTGCCCCGAGGTAAGGGTTGCTTCGTTATACGGTTGCGACCTGAGAGATTTTACCAAATTACTTTGAGCGTTCTTGAACGGTATTCGTGACTTAATTAAAACGCTGTATACTTGGATAATTGAGTTTGTTTTACTTATTTCTATCATACAGTGGCGGAATCCGACATGTAGCTGTTGATGTTGGTCGACGAAGCCGTAACTCAAATGGTAATCGATAAATATTGATTTTACTGCTCATTTTGGTAATAAATAATGTTTGAATCAAATGCTGACAATTTTGAGTTTTGATTAAGAGAGAAAGTGCTATTGAACTTGTTGTTTTTTAAGAGGTTTTTTTAAGAGAAGTTTCCTGTCGGACACATGATCGCAAGTGTAGCGAACAGGAAAGATTAGACAGTAATGAAATTTCGATACTTGACCTCGATACTTTACTGAATTTCGACTGTCACATACCCTTCTTGTAAATTTCACCCAATTAAATTTATATCATAACTCTCCAATACACCCTTTCTCAGTAGTAACCTGTAAAACCATCATCCCGAATAAAGATCACTCAAAATCCTTCCGGTCTGTTCCGTTCAACGCAAAATTAGCCTCCTTTCGATTCTATTTTAGTAGAGCAGTAAAACGCGCCTATTTTGTAGCGGAAGTATCTGACGGTTTTATTGTCGTGGAAATGCTGAAATTTAAAACAATTTTTAGAAGGGTTTACGATTGCGGCGGCCGACTTCCAGATTCCGAGACTGTCACGCGATAAGGAAATAAAACGCTTTCCCAGTCGTGATTTGCCGATCCGTCGCGTCAGTTAATTGTTATTAGTATGAAATTTCTAGCTCATTAAAACCGCCCGCAGTACGTGGCGAAAAATTAAGAGATGTTGCTGAATCTACTGATTTTTTAATCTACATGTTAATTTTTCGCATAATTTCCACGGAAGGGCATTGTTCCGAAACGCGTGATTAATGAGTTTTTAAAAAAGGCCGTTTCGGCACGAAAAGTCGGTAGGTACTGTAAACTTTCTCGGTTTTCTCAATAATAACTTAAAGGTAAAAAAGGTAATTTATACATCATATAAGTCACTTTTTTTCATTGCGTTTTATTAAACTTATGTTTAATTATCATACTTTATACTATGCTTTATGGATATAACTATTCAGGTCACTTAAAAAGAGAAGAATATGCCATTGTTTTGGGAAAATAAAAACATCTTATCTTATAGAAGCAGACTGTGATTTATATGCAACCAATTGGTTCAAAAACCAGCCTAAATTGTATTCAGTTTATCAAAAAGAAAATGTTCAGTAGCAAACGATAAAATGTTTGAAACTGTTTCCGTGACTTACATACTTAAAAAGTTTTTAAAAATACAAAAACCTCTTCAAATGAGAAGAGGACATTGAGACAAACATTGGTTTATATTTTCAGCAGGGGCGGATGGGCCCACCGGGACACCGGGAGATTTCCCGGTGCGCCGGTCCCTCAGGCGCCGACAGGCGCCGCCGCGATCTTTGAACTTTTCATGTTTTCTTTTTTAAAAATTTGAATTTAGTGTCGGAAATAAATGAAGAAGCTAAAAAACAACATAGGCTATTGACTATGTCATTTAATAAGGAACTAAAGAGTGCAAGGTATTTTATTTTTTCATATGGTCAATTGACCACTAATATAAAGTAATAAAATCCAAAAGTGCTAATAAATTTAGCCCTGCGTTTTTGAGAACGGGGTAGGTTTGTCCACTTTCGATTTTTCGGTTATAGCGCAAAAACTATGCATTTTTCGAATATATGTGCCGTAAGATTACTTGTAGAGAATTAAATTCCCTATGAAAATGATATTTTTTGAAGTCCAAAAATTTTTTTATAATGAAACAAATTCAAAAAACATTTAAAAAATGAAAAAAATTCAATTTTTTTTTGAACTTCTGGCTATAACTCTTTTCTGGGTGAATTTAGGTATAGGCATTGCTTCATAAAAAAGAAAACTTATGAAATTCTCTTTAAACCGGTTGCTTGTAAGACTTTGTATGTTGAATATTGACTGCGATATAAACGTTTGAATTCAGCCATTTTTTACATTTTCTTTAAAAAGCGTATTGTTTCATATTTTTACCTGAAAAAAAAAAGATTTTTATGCAATAATACTTTTATGAACATGAATTTATCAATAATATTGGATATTATTCTACTAGAACATATTCTACATATTTAATTTAAATGGTTGGAGGTTTACAATTGCAATAATAAACTACAAATACTTATTAAGGTTTTAGTTATAATAATTTTCGGTCTACATTATTGCAAAATGTAATTTTTATTTTACGAAATGATTGCATTTATTTTGCAAGTTTCTGTATATAATTTAGTACACAATAAAAATTTTTAATTTTTACATACACCTACCTAAAGAAAGACGACCTTTTTTTTCTCCCCTCTACTAAATAGGAATTTCCCGCCTGATCGCCACATAAAATGCAAAGTTCAGCATAATCAAAAGTGACACCTTCCCTGGTACGACTTGGTTACCCAATCAACTCATTTAGGTTGGCTGCTTTCCTTTTTTTTGTGCTTTAATGTTCGACTCCCTAATGTATGCTTTATTACATTTTTCATGCCCTTCAATACTTGCAACATCACTCAATAATTCATGTTTTACATCATCTCTTTCAATACTAGCAGCAATTACACTTTCGATACTCTTTTTTCCTAAAGTTATCGTATCAATTTTCAAATCCTTGTTAAAATAAAAAATCCACTTTTCCATTTTCGAATTTACTCTAAAACTCAACTGTGCTACTCCAATTCTAGAAGTATAGTGACCCAATCTCCGAAATGTGAAGGAAAAATATATTGTAACGAAACAGCCCGCCATAAAGATAAATACACGTCGAAATGTGTCGCTTCTGGAAACTTCCTAACGACTAACGAGGTAGATTCTGCCAATTGATGGATTTCCGGCAAACATAAATAAACTCAGAGCATTTAAAACAAATTTAAACGACATTGCATATAAAACTAGTTTTAAAATCATTACTTTAAAGATGAATTAAGTATTTATTTCTACGTGTACGTAAACTGACTTTTAATATAAATCAGTAAGACCATTTTTTATATTAAATTATTCGTACATAAGTTGTGTATTGAATAACAATCATTTTTTTCAGGTGAAACTATGAAATAATACGCTTTTTAAAGAAAAAGTAAAAAAATAGAGAAAAACTGGCTGAATTCAAACGTTTATATCTCAGTCAATATTCAACATATAAAGTATTACAAGCTACCGTTTTAAAGAGAATTTCATAAGCTTTCCTTTTTATGAAGCAATGCCTATACCTAAATTCACTCAGGAAAAAGTTACAGCCAAAAATTGAAAAAAAATCAAATTTTTCCATTTTTTTAAATTTGTTTTTTGAACTTATTACATTAAAAAAAATTTTTTTTACTTCAAAAAATATCATTTTCATAGGAAATTTAATTCGCTACAAGAAATCTTATCTTCGAAAATGGATTTTATTTCTTTAGAGGTCAATTGACCGTATGAAAAAATAAAATACCTTGCACGCGTTAGTTACTTTTACCCCTGTTATTTTCGACATAGTCAATAGCCTATTAAGTAAGAGTTCCTTTTTTATTTATGTGATTTTTATGTTATATCAAAGACTATGTAAGACTAGTCTTTGGTTATATAAAATCAAGATTTATTTTCTTGGTTAATTTTTATTTTAATAAATTATTTATATTTTATTTTCTTCACCTAAATGTGTTATAAATGTAAAAAATGGAGTTTGTGTTTTCATTTATATTTTTTCCAATTTGTCGTATGGATGAAAAAATACATATCTATGTCTCGACATTTTTTGCTGGACGGACAGGGCGCCGTTTCAATTGACTTCCCGCGCCGGTCCGAGGGGTCCCATCCGCCCCTGATTTTCAGCAACTACCAATCCGTTTACTGAAACTGAAGAGAATAACTAAATCTTTTAAAGTGGTTGGGAACAAGTTTACAGTAACATCAAGATTGCTTATGTTGCAAATAACTGTATCTTCAGCGAAACCGTCTCCAGTATTAAACCACTAGTGTGGGTATTGATTTATTCTTTTAGACTTCAACAATTGGATGACTATAGTTATGATTATGAGTATTTAATTACACGGGGCATTGTTAAAATATTTACTAATCTGACATATCTACTTCAGCTATTTTCAAATGTTTAATACAATATTCGATATAGATTAAACTGCTCCACCCATAGCTTAGAGCAGCTCGAAAATTTCTTTTACTTCTCTGGCACACCATAGATCCACAGCTAACACATTGTAAATGGCTGCAAAGTCGACATAGATGGTAACCAACTTTACGTAGGTAATAATATCGGGTGTTTTTTTAAATTTCACCTCATAGTGGGCTGTGGATAGTGTTTGTGAATGCGCCTTACTAAAAAATGTCAAAATTGACACAACCTCACTATTTTCATAAAAATTGAAACTGCTCCAATCAGTTACTAACATGTTACTAGTGTCTTGAGAAAGACAGCTTGGCTCTATAAATTGGGCGTAGATTAGTGAGCTGTCTTTTTATGACATTATTAACCGATTGGAGAAGTTTCAATTTTTATTAAAAAAGTGAGGTTATGTCAATTTTGACATTTTTTAGTAAGGCGCATTCACAAACACTATACACAGCCTACTATGAGGTGAAATTTAAAAAAAAACACCCGATACTTTATCACATATGGTAGTCAAGAGTACTGGTTCTAGGAAAGTTGAACTATTGCTGAAACACCCCACTAATCGAAGCACTTTTTGGAGCGACACTTTTAATGGACAGTTGTACCGAATCACATTATAAGCAATAGAGCACAGGATCGTGTAATTGCAGAAGCAAATCGAGTGCGTGTGAAGAAAATTTCGTCGACGCGACGCATGAAAACATGTATTTTAGTGAACGTGAGCCACATCGAATATTTAGTGTAAATATTCAAATGAGTTCCCTTTTTCTGCACATATTTTACTGTTAGCGTCTCGTCCGGAATACACGTTCGACACAATCGGCAAAAATAAATTTCTCCCTTATTTTTCGAAACACGGAGAATGGAAATTCGTGTGTTTTAATTAAACAAATGTCTTTTTGAAGCTTTCCGCGCAATTCGTCATCCGCCGGAAATTTCGAAATTTTGGAAATAGCTTCTCCTGATGTACAGTCTCATGAGAAACAAAAAACAGAAAGTTTTTTTTATCCAATTTTTTTCTTAGCTGTTGCGATGTTTCGTAAAATATTTTAATTTCGTCAAATTAATTGCAAAAAATATTAAGCACACTTTTCACGTCTAAAATTGGAACGAAGTTATTTCTCCGTAATTTTTAAAAATGAAATGCCCAGCAGGGCTCAAATCATATCACTCATCTTTATGGACTGGGAAGGCCGTGAGAAGAAATGAGGTTGTAATTAAAAACAGTGAGACGTTACGGGACGCCTGGTAGATTTGAAACATTTAAGCTGTATTAAATTGGAAGTGTATGCTACTTAGTAATGAAATAATGCAATTTAAATTACTAGGCGCGCCATTTAGTTGCATTCAGACCAAAACATTTGCGAAACATATTAGCAAAGAAAACAACATAACTCATTTTAGGGCTAAAATATAAAAAAAAACAATTTTCGTTAAAAAATACGGTTAGTTGGTCAGTTGTTTGGAAAGCGACGTGCCACGAACAGCATCGTCCCGCAAACTGCGCAGCCGTATTGCCAAACAAGCCGTTTGCGTACAACATGTATGCACGCACATGTCAGGATCCTTCTTCTTCTTCTTCTTCTTTAAGTGCCATATCCGCGGCGGATGTCGGCAACCATCATGGCTATCCTGACTTTTGAGGCAGCGGTTCTAAAAAGATGATTTGAGCTACATCCAAACCATTCTCTCAGATTTTTCAGCCATGATATTCGTCTTCTTCCTATGCTTCTTCTGCCTTCTATCTTCCCCTGCATTATCACTCGTAAGATGCAGTACTTTTCGCCTCGCATTATGTGCCTCAGGTATTGCAACTTTCTCTCTTTGATCGTACGTTCAACTTCTTTTTCTTTACCGATTCTTCTTAACACTTCAATATTTGTGATACGATCCGTCCACGCGATTCTCAAAATTCTTCGATAAGTCCACATTTCGAAAGAGTTAAGTCGTCTCATTGCATCTGCATTTAGCGTCCATGCTTCTACCCCATAATAAAGCACACTCTGTACATAGCATTTTGTCAAACGCAATTTTTCATCCTTATAAAGTTAGTACGAGCTTTTTCGATTCTGCTCTTTATTTCTGCGGTATATTCATTACTTTCTGTAATAAGTGTTCCCAGGTAAGTGTATCTTTTCACTCTTTCGATTTGTTGATCTCCAACCAATAAGTTTTCATTTATGGTATTGTTCTTACAAATTTTCATAAACTTTGTTTTTTTGACATTGAGAGAAAGTCCGTACTTTTCACTACAACTTGATATCTTGTTCATAACTCTCTCCAAATCCTTCAAACTATCTGCTATTATTACTGTATCGTCAGCATATTGTCGCGATGCGGCCCCAATTAGCGGAAATAGGTCGCCGTCTAAGCTTATTCAGCACCGCGGCGACCTTAAACCGAAGGACGACTCGACTCTCGGACAGGTACGACACCACGTTCGTAAACATCCCGCTTGTATTTATACAGCGGGATGGTAACGATCGGGGAGTTAGTCGGTCATCAGGTATAACGTCTCGCTGCCCGTCTGAGAGCCGGTCCTTCTAGGCATGCCGCTACTTGGAGGAGCCTCGCACCTGCCGCCCTTCACCCTTCTCAAGTAAGCAACCACCTCCATTTAACCTCTTTCCACTTCTCTACATTTGACCACTTGCTTTAATTTTATTTTATGATGTTCTCTCCCCTTCATTTAATGTCTGAATAAATATTGTCTGTAACACCATGCCTTCTTCTTAGTTCTCCACCGAGCTACACCCCCAACCCGAGCACTCCCTTTGGACCCTAGGTCCTCAGGCGTGTGACATATGGTGGAGACGCCGCGTTTCGACCCCTAGGGGAGATTCCTCATAATCTCTCCTACCCCCTCTGAGCAATTTTTCTTTTCCACTTCCACTTATGGTGGAGGTGCCGCGTTTCGGCCCCAGGAGAGATTCTCCATAATCTCTCCTACCCCCCTATGCAATCTTTTTCTTTTTCACTTCCACTTATGATGGAGACTCCGAGTTTCGGCCCTTATGGGAATTATTTTTAATCCCTTTTGCCCCAATAATTACATTTCTTTGTCCCCACCACGATCTACATGTTTCTAGGCATTTTAATTCAAATTAATCGTTTTCCTTTTATCTATTCGTTATTCCTTTTTTCCGAGCGGAATCATCGTAATAATAAATAATTGTTGAAATTCTACATCCTAATTAATCAGCACTTTTATTTAATTCATGGTCAATCGCGCAATCCAAAGTATAAACTTAACCTTGATGTGTAATTCAAGTGCACGTAATATTTATCTAAACATGTTTGGTAATTTCTTTCGTATCTAGGTTACTAAAAACAGGTGAGAGAATGTTTTTAATTAAAAATCGAGAACTTTTATAACAATTTTATTTAAACTTGATCTTTTTATTTTCTTCTAATTTTCATAAATGGTTGCTTACATTATTCCTATCCGGTTCCCGTATATCCAGACCTACACCTTGTGCCCTAACCCCCAATAAAAGGTTCCTCATGTGGCATGTCGTATAAACGCGTAACGCGCTCCACGGCAAAAAATTTAAACTTTAATCTTGAGATTGGTCCAGCCAAGCAAGTTCAGTTCTCAGATCAGGCGCGAAGCATCCTACAGGCGTGTGACAATATCTGATGTTGTTAATCAAAACTCCATTCACCCTTACACCAGCGGTCTCATTTTCCAAGGCTTCTTCATGTCAGGATCCACGCACACATAAATCAGATATTTCAGAATTTTGTGAATAAGCGGAATTGATAAACATCCTGTACAGTAGACAAAATACCTGGTGTACGTTTTATTAAGGGGCGTAATGAAGCGTAAAGTGTGTAAAATATTGTCGAATATATTAAAAACTCTTTTAAGATAACAAGAGAGTTACAAAATCACAATGGCGCCGTCAAATATAGCCAAACATACTTTATACTTCTCTTTAAAGAAACTTTATGGAGGGTCATTCATGCACCGCTATTTTATAAGCGAGTTCCTTTGATATGGTCGCATCAGATTGGAACATTTAAAAATGTAAAATATGTTTATAACGTAATGTGATTGTTTTCTTTTGGAGATAGTATTGGAAATGACGGTAGTGTAGTGATAATGCAATTTTAAGTACCTATGAATGGTGTGTCGGTTATGAAGATTTCTCTAATCGTCGGTAATATGTGTTGTAAGTTACCCAACACTGCATTTTGGGAGTGGGTGAGGGGGAGGAACCAGACGATGTACAATGGAAACGTTATCCCACAACTCCTGAATTTACTGCTCAACACGCTAATAGATATATTCGTAATAACAAAATAAAGTCCAGTAACTACTTTTGTTGCAACACTGAATAATAAAAAAAAACTGTAAAGTTATTTAAAGATATACGCAAAATTTTAATGTTTATTTAATTGATGCAGGTAACTACACAAATCTATACCAAGTTATTCTTACCATAGGGACAAACAACCAAGCTAACCACTATGTAATTTTAACTTGTTGAGAATAGTAAAGTTGTTCACCAGATTCGTTACAAAGTTTTCAAAAAGGATCTATATAAAATATTTCCCCCACCTGTACCCCTGGTCTATTAGCCCCTTTCAAAAGACGACCTTCTTTCCAGTTTTGTTATAATTACTTCGTTGGCAGCTCTATCGAAATAGTTGAAAAGGCATAATAGCTCTATAAGATGGTGAAAAGTCCCCCCTCTGGGATTTTCACCGGACCTGGGGCATTCGATTCGGTATCAAAAAAGACCAAGCCTCCTAAATTTTCAGCCCGCTAGAGCTTCTCTATCAGCAGCGAGAAAAAGCTGTTTTTCAGTATTTTTAGGATAACTCAGGCTAGAATAAATATTTTTCCACGCGGTTTGTGGTATTCAAGCGGCCTTTTGAGGGAGCGGAAGTGTGATTTTTTTAGAATTTTTGAAGTCAATACCGAAAAATGGCAGCCATTTCAATATTTTTAATGTGTTTTTCAGCACTGTCCTTTTTCGCGACAAAAAATTGAAAAACGGGATTTATTGGCATTTTTTATTATCTTTCAGATCGTCTATTGCGAAAAAAAAATTTAAGTGGTGCTAAAGGTCGAAAAAACGTGAAATATGCGATTTTGGTAATTTTTGACCGATTTTTGTACGATTTATATTCCTCTTGCGACGTTTCTGGGAGTATCGAGTTATTATCGGGTCCCTAAGACACTCACACCCAAGTATTGATTACGCAGGAAAAATTGTCCTCGAAAATAGACCTTGGAAATAGTTTTAGCACCCTCAAAAGCCCAAATTGAACAGGTTCTGACTCGAATATTTTTCACTATGATTTGTTCGTGCAAAATCTATAGTTTAACTTTATTTCTAACCCTTCGAGACATTTAATTAAGAAACTGAACCCGAGAAAACCATCAGCGCCCGCAAAAACCCCCGACAAAGTCTGCTTGACCTCTGATGGATGGATTATCGACAAGCCTGGACCTTATTTAGCTAATCAGAATAATGCGGACATTCTGAAATCGATCTTGAAGTCCTCACATTTCATGAAGAGCTTTCTTTGGGCCGGTGTTAAGTTCGCAGCCGAAAATCCAGCAGCCGATTTTTCAAAGTGACATTTGTAGCAGCCATTTCATTTTCAGCAGCCATTTCATCGATGGCGCCTCAATCAAGAAATAATTTCAAAACTGATGACACTCAAATCCCAAATCTACTCCTCAAGTCCTTTCTTCTTCGAGTCAATCCTCTTGTGACATGTCTTTCTCTCTTCAAAGATCCGACGCCACTCTCTCGCTCATCTCCTGTCTTAAAATGAGTCTCCTTGCGACAAAAAATGTGTCTCTTCCTTTCCGTGATCATCATTTGACCAATCCTTGATCGGTCATTTCGTCCAAAACTGTCTAAAACGTGATCAAACGCCCAATCTCGTGTGCGTGAACAGACTTCTCACATGCACCTGGCGTGGGATTTTACTACGGCGTTCCTGCATTTTGGGTAACTCCAAAACTACAACACGTACGACAACTCAGATTAGAAAACCGGATTAGTACAACGTGTTTCAAAATGATTGTCATCTAGTCTGCTGTGGAATTCCCATGTAATTTTAAAAAAACCCGCCTTGCCCAAATAGGAGTTTCTACTAGCTATACTTACATAACCTCAAAATAGCCTACTTAACCTCTTTTAACTTCTGGTTTTTCTCTGTCAAAAGAAAAGGAATTCTGAGTATTTGTCTATTTGTAGTATTTGTTTTGGCCCTGAAAAGGGCCGTTAATTACCAGCAGTACTGATTGCCAGTTTCACAATAAATATTCGAAGTGACACATGTTGTCAGATGTAGAAGGGTTCAAATCAATAGAGCGCGGCACATCAAAAATTACATGCACAGAAATTTCAACGCCAACTAGATGACAATCATTTTGAAACACGTTTTATAACTAAGCCATACGGCATATCAAAATCTAAGCTGGATCTGAGCAGCACTAATCCAGCTACCAGTTATAGACACAAAACAGATACCTGCGCCATAACACAGAGTTTAGAAAAGAAACTGAAAGAAACTTTAATTCCTCCCCCTTACAACGGCTGACGATAGCTGTTACATTCCTAATTTAATTAATCTGATATTACATTAGTTTCTTTTATTGAAGCCGAAAAATGACCTGTAATGTAATCAAGTTATCAGTATTGCACACGAGATTTAGGATCTATAAAAAAACATCTTTCTATGGTCAATATGAAAGGAATGAAACATATTGACGTCTAAAGCACAACTCAAGTGATGATTTAAAATAATTTGTCGATGATGTAAATATTCATTGCTTGAAAAAAATAATTTAATTCTACAATTGCTACGTGGTATAAAAGCAAACATTAGCTCGATCTCTTCATTACTGTTTGCTTGAAATGCTCTCCCCTCTCGGAATTCCTGTTGGCCACAATGGCGTAAGAAGTGCATTTCAGAGACAATCCGAAGCAATTTGTGTAGTGAGAAGTTCTTGAAAGCGCCGAATTTATAAAGTGTCTTCCTCTTTCTTTGTCCTCTCCCCCTCTGTTCAAAATTTTTCTATATCTCCCTCTTATTGTTTCCCCCAAAATCGGGACCTATAGGGATCCCCTCCTTAATCCGGCGGAAAGAACATTCTAATTTCGTCGAGAAGTGATCCATGCTCTCAAGTTAACATTAGGGATGAGATAAGAGCGTTCATTTGTTATATCAACACGGAATCTTTTGAAATTGCGAGGAGAAGCCGATACTCGTCGAAAAATTGAAGTATATCCGGGGCAGGATGGAGGAGGAGTCAAAGGCAGAAGCCACATCAAAGATGTTATCGTTAGACACCGCTTTTGATAAGCAAATTACATTTGATAAATATATTTGAATGGAGTTGGAAAATTCAAAGCGACGCCTAAAAAAGGTTTCCCTCTATTACAGAAAATATATTTTACCCAAAACTCAAAAATGTTACAATTTAACTACGTAAAGCGACAGATGGAACGTGATTAGGTTATGCTGGCTCTTTAATGGTCTATAAACGGTACAAATCCTTCAAATTCTTTGAGTGGTTTTCCATGATAAAAGTACATAAAACCAAAAGTCTTCGTCACGTGTAAAACACTTATAAACTTGTAATAAAAATGGTGACCCGTTTCGGCCTATCACGCCATTCTCAAACTTGTGGGTTGATTAAATAAAAGAACAATAACAAAGGACAAGACAACAATAATAAATTACAGTATAGTAACCATCAAATCAAAAAATAATAAATTAGTCGAATTACAAACAAACATATAAAATTAAAGGTTAAGAAGGTCTCTCCCTTTTTATGGTAATGTGGTAAGGTAGGTAATGCATGTATTCTAATTAAGTAAGTAAGTAATGTAAGTGTTTGTATGTAAGAAGGTCATGTAGCACTGATCAATAAAAATCAATAAATAAGTAAACTTCGATTTCAAGTTAGAAGCGCTAAAGTGTATCCCTTGAAACAATCGGCCCAATCGATAACCCGTAATAAAGTTAGAGACGCAATTGCCTGATGGACGCATAACAATATTTTGGCGGTTACAAAATTCAGTTAATAATTTAAGTGGATTTGTAATGTACTACATAGGTAGGCAACTCTCAATCTAACTCAAATTGTAAACATCAAAATAACGATTGAAATGGAAATAGAATACAGAAAAGGGAGTATACAAATTAGAAGCAAAAATATGAATGAGATTAACAATTGATTTTTAATACGTCTTAAATCTGATTTAAGCAAGATTTTGAGCAAGATTAAGCAATAGAAATGGAACTTCTCATAACAAGGATAGTGTTGTGTAAATAGTAATTTATACAAGTATATTGAAAGAAATTTTTTTAGCACTAGATCCAGACGTTCCAAAAGATTTACAACTACAATCGTTGGAACATTGTTATCGTAGAGCAAATTAGCAAACTCACTTTATGTTTCACTCAATTATTCGGTGGGTTTCCTACTTGAGAATAGTTTAACAACATTTATCGAGAACATTGTAGCATTCGCAGCAATAGCTGATTGCCAATCAATTGCTGACAATTTATGAGATAAATGCGAAGAATTTTTAATAGTTAATAGGTTTTTAAATTCAGTTAGTTCTCTTAACATATTATTAGATAAGGATAGATGATAATTTATACTGTACAAGTTATAAAGAGAGATCACTGGCCTAATAGGACAACCGTTTTTTTGTGGATTTTAGGTAAGCCATATAGTATAGGTGTGGAAGGATTGCTACAAAAATCAGAAATGTCATTAAATCTCATTTATTTGGAGAAGGTCTTGGTACTTCTTGTAACATAGTTTGAGTTTATATAGAAAGATACTAAGCGGGATGGCAGTCAATAACGGAAAAGGATCACTATTTTTTTTTAATTACTTTCTGAGTATAATGTGATTTGTCTAAAATTATTATTATATTAGTCTTGTCTGCTTTGGAAAACTTTAGATTATCACATCTCATTTTATTGGATAAGTTTCACAGAAGTTTGTTTTGTGATGTTTTTATGTTATCGACCGACAGATCTGAGTTTGGCGTGACACACCGAAACCGGTTACCACTTTATCGCAAGATTTATTATAAATTGTTTAATGTGGTGAAGACCTATTTTCTTTAGCACCTAAATGGTTCTTAGCGCCATTGTTTGAAGTTTGGTTTAAATACGTTAAACTTAATTTATATTTTCCGTAATTCATAGTATTCAAAAAAGCATACGAATGAAATCTTTCGGAGTCGTTTACGATAAACAACTTAACAAGATCAGCAATCAATCGCCAGTTAATTCACTGTCTACGTTGGCGTGTCGCCTTGAAATTTAAAAATTAAAAGTTAAAGAAAGAAAGTAAGACTTACTGATTTTATTACATATATTTACTATTACAACGTACTAAATTTACTACTAAACTAGGTACCATCTTAATAATACTTAACATACTCTATTCTTTTATATATAAATACACTGTCTATAACGTCTTGGCAATAAAAAGAAATTAGAAAAATGATTGTACTTATGGTAATATCCACGACGATTAAAAACCGGACAGTTCTACAAGTAATCCTTTAATTAGGTACAAACTAATTATTTACTAATTTGTTGACAGTTTAAATAACTAACATGTACAATTGCGGGAATTTAACGGGTTTAAGAACAATGCATTTTGTTATGAACCTAAGTCAGTTACATTAACGGAAAAATCAGGTAGGAACAAAAGAGAAAAAAAGGCAATTCAAACATTATCCAAAAATATTGGAACTGCCTGATTTTAATATAATTATCATTTCCACTTTGTTATTTCATGTGTTACACATTTTTTTGAAATTCGCACAGTATAGTCCCATGATTGAAAACACTGTCATTTCCATATACAGTGGTATTGTGGTATCGTTTTTATGAATTATCTGAAAATTGAAACATTTTCAAATAGAACAGTTTTTCATTAATTAGTTCATCCGTTGTGCGACGGTAAATTATCCTAAAATAATTGTTGCGACACGTTAATCTCGTAGAAATTATCTCCAATACGCGTTTAGCATATTAATCGAAGATAGACTTTCGTCACGTACGATCACAGAGAACACCAGATTTCAATACTGAATTATTGGAAGAAACGGCCTCAGGTTGGACAATTCAACGCAGGATTAGTTGCTTCGGTTGCTCCCACGTAAACCCGTCCCTGCCGAAGTGGCCGTAGGTGCTGGTCTGCTGGTAGATAGGCTGACGGAGGTTGAGCTCCTTGACGATCTTCCCGGGCCGCAAATCGAAATTGTCCTTTAGGATGTCGAGCCACTCCTTCTGTGTCAACCGCGACGTGCCGTAATCGAAGACGCTTATCGATAGCGGTTCCGCCAGGCCGATGGCGTACGACACCTGGACGAGGCACCTCTTGCACAGCCCAGCCTTTACGAAGGACTTCGCGACCCACCTGGCCGCGTACGCGGCCGACCTGTCCACCTTGGTGAAGTCCTTGCCGGAGAAGGCGCCGCCGCCGTGGGCGCCCCAGCCGCCGTACGTGTCGACTATTATCTTCCTGCCGGTGAGGCCGGCGTCGCTCATCGGGCCGCCTATGATGAACAGCCCGCACGGGTTGATGTGGATGATGGTCTCGTCGTCGAGGTACTTCTCGGGGATGACCTTCCGGATGACCTTCTCTTTGATCTCCTGCCTGAGCTCCTCCAGCGAGATCTTCTCGCTGTGCTGGATCGACACGACTATAGTGTGAATGCGCTGCGGGACGCACGCGCCCTGATCGAACTTGTACACGGCGGTCACCTGGGTCTTCGAGTCCGGTCTCGCCCAGCGCATTTCGCCGGACCGCCGCAGCTCGGCGATCTTCTGGTTCAGCTTGTGCGCCAGCACGACCGTCAGAGGCATGCACTCCTCGGTCTCGTCGGTCGCGTAACCGAACATCAGCCCTTGGTCCCCGGCGCCGATCTCCTCCTCGTTCTTGTTCTCGTGCACGCCGGCCGCGATGTTCGGCGACTGCTGGTCGAGCGCGAGCATCACGTTGCAGGTCTTGTAGTCGAAGCCCTTGGAGGAGTCGTCGTAGCCGATCTGCTTGACGGTGTCCCTGACGACCTTCTGGTAGTCGACTTTCGCCTTGGAGGTGATCTCGCCGCAGACGAGGATCATGCCGGTCTTGCTGACGGTCTCGCAGGCGACCTTCGCGTTCGGGTCCTGCCGGAGGTGCGCGTCGAGGATGGCGTCGCTGATCTGGTCGCACATCTTGTCGGGGTGGCCCTCGCCGACGGACTCGGAGGTGAAGAGGAACTCGTTGCAGTCGGCCATCTCGTAGCCGTTCGTCAGGAAGGATCTCGGCATGCTGGAATGTAGCGAATGGTTAATGTGGAGATCGATCGCGAGCAAAATGGAATTGGAAGTAGGCTACGTCTCAATATCTACCGTAGAATTTCAAAAACTTTGAGCGCGGCATAAATATTGAGGAGTCTGTTATGCTAGTCTACATACTAAAAGTCTACACGCCATCGTATTGAAAAGCAGTCTAAGGCCCGATTTATTCAGCTCTCAGTAAAGCTGCAAGTAAGTTCACTAAGAAGTACGTGATCAGTAAACGTTTATTCACCTATATCGGTAAATTTAACATCCTGAATATAGTTACTTAATGGAAAAAAATATACAGGACGCTCTGACCACCCAGTAAAATGTCCAGCAATTATTGGACAGAGCCAATGCACCATCGTGAAGTTATGAATTTTCCTTGGTTACGTCACTATATCATTCAATCTATGATTCATCGATCATTTAATTCGTTAATATTCTTCCTTTCTCACTATATGAACACAAATTGATGTTCCCATACGAATAGAATATGAACAAATTAAATGACATAGATGAGTTGAATTAAATTCAAGAGATTCACGAACTGTCTATATACAGAGAGAATGAAAATGTTCGGGGTATATGGCTCACCGTGAGTGCGAGAGAGAATATGGGAATTAAAACGTAGTAGAAAGAGAGACCGTTTTCTTCTTTCTCCCACTCTCCCCCCTCCCACCTCCAGTACACACACCATCGCCAGCCACCTCCACACTGACATCGTGATCGTCACGTCTCACCACGTCTCACTCAGACAGAGTCTTGTCTCTGTCATTTGTCCATACGCTGCTTCTTCGTTGTCCGCTCGTGCGCTCGCATAATCTAGGAAGCAGTGCGAAAATTCAATTCATTCCCAATATGTATCAGTTTATTAATTGTTGTTAACTTAAAAAAGATAATATTATGAACGAAATGATCAATTTAAAAAAATTGACGTGATCTTCTTGAATTCTTCAATTACTTGAATAATTTTTATTGCTTTCAATTGACACGGTGGTCTTAGAAAAATTATTTAATTTACAATCGCGTAACTTGTTAAAAAATTGAGTTAGATCGATTTTTACTACGGGACCATATTCTTTCCGGAGTGAGAACACACCATAATTTATTAGAACTTTTTAATTGATATTAGATAATTATAAAGCATTATTTTATGCCAGCGGAAGCCTATTTTCAGCGTTAATTTAAAATAATTAGCAATGAGGAAAGTTACGGGAGGTGGGACAATTTTGTTGGAAATTTTCTCCTCTTTTAGAATCTCTTTTCAGATTTCGATTAGCTCTTGTAGTTTCTGAGTTATTCACGGAAAACTGAATGTCCTTTTTTCTTTGTTCTTTATGATCTTTTATGATTTATGAATGTCCTGATTGTCCTTTATAACTTTTACAATTTTTTCTTTAATTTACAAGAAAAAACGCTTGTAAATTATGATCAACAATTCCATGGAATATGGTTTTATTAAGTGCCTCTCGAATCTAGTTAATACTTTGTTTTTCAAACTTTGAAAAAAAGATAGAATTATTACTAAACTTATTACTTATTACCGTTGCTAACGCACGATGTCCAGAGTCAAAATTTATTGTGAGAAATGTTCTTCTCTTTAAGAATATTTTTATTTACTTTATTCATTATTAGTACTTTTCGAATAATTTTCAAAAAACTAAACCTTTTTCTTTTTTTTACTCTACTTATTTTGTTAATATTTTGCAATTGTTTATCGTCATTACAAATGGAATGAGGTCTTGCTCATATTTTTAGAGTCATAACAAGAATTATCACTATTTCTAACTTTCAAACCTGGACGAAGGAATACAGGATCGACACCAAATCAGTTAGTCTATCTAGTCAAAAAGTCAGTTTGCTGAGAAAAATAGTTAGAAGGGTAGGAAAAATATGAGCGATGGCTCATTCGACGCGGATTGCAATTCTGACCAATGTTTTTTCGTTGTTTGCCTGCAAACAAAAAATGCAATTATTGAATGCAATAACAGAAAACGAAAAAATAAAAGTCATTTTATTTTTGGATGATAACTCAAAAACTATACAAGATAGCAGGAATTGCAAAAAAGATCCTTAAAGAGGAGGAAATTTTCTATAAAAAACTCTTAGCTTCCGGATCTCTAGCTCTATTATAATGGTAATTTGGTGTTGAAATAGGGCTACGCGCGGCCGTTTCGGGATCACGCAGGCTGTAAAGTTGAGTGCCGCACCTAAAAAAAATTTGTTAAACCAATAAATATTGATTTAAAAATTTGAAAAAAATTATGGTGTCATTTCAACACTTGCAGAAAGAAAGTCCCGTTGAGAAAAAAATTTAAATGCATTTTTCAAAAAGCTAGCCTATTGTTAAGTATACCTATTTTATTTCGTACCTCCATCTACATTGAAAGCTGGATAATTGTTTAAATAATCACCTTACAAATTTTTCGCCTCCTGGAGTCCTTTCTATGAGTGTACTTAATAAGATGGCGTCATAAAGTTGTATAAATTTTGTTTATAACAAATTTTCTAAATTAACAAAAAATGAAAAAACCTACAATTTTATTGTTGTTAAATGTTTTTTTTTTCTCATATACTATGAGGGCGATTCCATGTCAACTGTCGTGAGGTTGGTGCGTCATAAATTTTTTCCCAACCAAAACTATTTCATTCTATTGTAGGTTCGACTACAAGTATTATCCCAAATTTTCAGATAAAAATATTACTACTAGCGTTTTTTACGGCCAATTTTCGTTTCTTTCGCGTTTTCAGTTTTCGATGACACATTTTCTCCAAAACGTTACCGGAAACACATCGCACCCTGGAAGAATTTAAGAGTACCTATAATCGATGTAAAATTTTCCAAGGAATCCATTCCCGCCCTCAGAATTGCCCTAAAATTTTCCTATTTGCGAGAAATCCCAAAACACCAATTTTGTTAAACTTGCTCTATCTCGGGTGTGGAAATTTTTGGATTTTTTTTGAAGGAGCGCAAAATGTTTGGTTTTTAGTGTACTTTGAGGGACTTATAACTTTTCCGTGTGTATTTTGGTTTCTAGTGCCCAAACATGCGAAAAATGGCAAAAAATGGACGAATCAGCCTAAAATGGTGATGAATTTTAAAGACAAAATTATTTTTCAACTTATAAACAAGTAGAGTTAAAAAATTTTACCCGCAATAATTTAATTTTTATTTCAAATAATATAAAAACAACTAGGTGTATCATTGTATATGAGAAAAAAAAAATTTAACAACAATAAAATTGTAGGTTTTTTCATTTTTTGTTAATTTAGAAAATTTGTTATAAACAAAATTTATACAACTTTATGACGCCATCTTATTGAGTACACTCATAGAAAGGACTCCAGGAGGCGAAAAATTTGTAAGGTGATTATTTAAACAATTATCCAGCTTTCAATGTAGATGAAGGTACGAAATAAAATAGGTATACTTAACAATAGGCTAGCTTTTTGAAAAATGCATTTAAATTTTTTTCTCAACGGGACTTTCTTTCTGCAAGTGTTGAAATGACACCATAATTTTTTTCAAATTTTTAAATCAATATTTATTGGTTTAACAAAATTTTTTTAGGTGCGGCACTCAACTTTACAGCCTGCGTGATCCCGAAACGGCCGCGCGTAGCCCTATTTCAACACCAAATTACCATTATAATAGAGCTAGAGATCCGGAAGCTAAGAGTTTTTTTATAGAAAATTTCCTCCTCTTTAAGGATCTTTTTTGCAATTCCTGCTATCTTGTATAGTTTTTGAGTTATCATCCAAAAATAAAATGACTTTTATTTTTTCGTTTTCTGTTATTGCATTCAATAATTGCATTTTTTGTTTGCAGGCAAACAACGAAAAAACATTGGTCAGAATTGCAATCCGCGTCGAATGAGCCATCGCTCATATTTTTCCTACCCTTCTAACTATTTTTCTCAGCAAACTGACTTTTTGACTAGATAGACTAACTGATTTGGTGTCGATCCTGTATTCCTTCGTCCAGGTTTGAAAGTTAGAAATAGTGATAATTCTTGTTATGACTCTAAAAATATGAGCAAGACCTCATTCCATTTGTAATGACGATAAACAATTGCAAAATATTAACAAAATAAGTAGAGTAAAAAAAAGAAAAAGGTTTAGTTTTTTGAAAATTATTCGAAAAGTACTAATAATGAATAAAGTAAATAAAAATATTCTTAAAGAGAAGAACATTTCTCACAATAAATTTTGACTCTGGACATCGTGCGTTAGCAACGGTAATAAGTAATAAGTTTAGTAATAATTCTATCTTTTTTTCAAAGTTTGAAAAACAAAGTATTAACTAGATTCGAGAGGCACTTAATAAAACCATATTCCATGGAATTGTTGATCATAATTTACAAGCGTTTTTTCTTGTAAATTAAAGAAAAAATTGTAAAAGTTATAAAGGACAATCAGGACATTCATAAATCATAAAAGATCATAAAGAACAAAGAAAAAAGGACATTCAGTTTTCCGTGAATAACTCAGAAACTACAAGAGCTAATCGAAATCTGAAAAGAGATTCTAAAAGAGGAGAAAATTTCCAACAAAATTGTCCCACCTCCCGTAACTTTCCTCATTGCTAATTATTTTAAATTAACGCTGAAAATAGGCTTCCGCTGGCATAAAATAATGCTTTATAATTATCTAATATCAATTAAAAAGTTCTAATAAATTATGGTGTGTTCTCACTCCGGAAAGAATATGGTCCCGTAGTAAAAATCGATCTAACTCAATTTTTTAACAAGTTACGCGATTGTAAATTAAATAATTTTTCTAAGACCACCGTGTCAATTGAAAGCAATAAAAATTATTCAAGTAATTGAAGAATTCAAGAAGATCACGTCAATTTTTTTAAATTGATCATTTCGTTCATAATATTATCTTTTTTAAGTTAACAACAATTAATAAACTGATACATATTGGGAATGAATTGAATTTTCGCACTGCTTCCTAGATTATGCGAGCGCACGAGCGGACAACGAAGAAGCAGCGTATGGACAAATGACAGAGACAAGACTGTCTGAGTGAGACGTGACGATCACGATGTCAGTGTGGAGGTGGCTGGCGATGGTGTGTGTACTGGAGGTGGGAGGGGGGAAAGTGGGAGAAAGAAGAAAACCGTCTCTCTTTCTACTACGTTTTAATTCCCATATTCTCTCTCGCACTCACGGTGAGCCATATACCCCGAACATTTTCATTCTCTCTGTAGATGATTTGGACCCGAAGTAGGTTATCTCCAGAAATAATGTTGTAATTATTAAATTTAATATAAGGAAATCTATGACTTCGTACACATATGTTGGTAAAGCTCTGTGAGCCTTAAATGGGAATTTTATTTATCTCTTACAAAAACAAAGTAGACCACGTGAAGTTAGAAGAAAATGCTATAGAAGTACAGCAGGACAGTACATAAAGAACAAGCAGCAAAGATTTTCAAAAAAGTTTCATTGATTAATTTATGATTATGAACATTTATTTAATAAAATTTGGAATCAATTTGAACATAGGAGCTCGTCTTGTGTTTCGATCGACTTTT
The DNA here is from genome assembly GCA_946251905.1 of Cryptocephalus moraei. Lineage (NCBI taxonomy): Eukaryota > Metazoa > Arthropoda > Insecta > Coleoptera > Chrysomelidae > Cryptocephalus > Cryptocephalus moraei. The sequence goes on along the minus strand of OX276458.1, from coordinate 23,700,936 downwards.
TTTCGTTTTTCAGAATCATATATAAAACTGACAACTCAAGCTATGGGCAGATTTATTCGAAAGATGCTACTTAACCTCAAATTTCTAGGTACCACAGGATATATGTCTGAAAGTTCCGTGAGTTCTGTCGTTGCCTCATAATTTTTAAAAGCAAAACAGAACTGTTAAGTAATAATTCGGAAATCTACTGAAAGTGAATAAACTCAAACACAGTAAATCCGCCAAGTAAATTTTTCTGAACGAGTAGTTTATAGTACCATATAGTTTACTTGAAAATGAAAAAACCGGCACTAAAGTCGAATTTTTTTATTCAAAGAGAAATGCTTCGGGTCTGCTAGATCCGGGACACCGCTAGATCCCACTTTTACTCAACACCTACCAAAATCAAGGGAAAAGGAAAAATTGTCGACATAAGAGTTACAAACTTATCATAAGCTTACCTAATTTTAGTAGTACACATATCATGTGATTAGTTAATGTGATTAAACTTTAAGAAATGGTAATTAAGTGTTTATTCATTAAAATAAATTATTAAAAATAAAATCAAAACAGGTAATACCAATTGATTGGTAATTGATTAAAATAGGATTAATATTAAAAACAAAATTTATAATACTATTATATTATAACAAACACCCTATTCCATCATCATGTCAGACGACTATATACTTGGAAGTCACTTGGGGATAGATATAGAAACCAAATTGACTACATCATGGTTAAATCCCGTTGGAAGTCGTCCATACTAAATTAAAGGACATCCTGGTGCTGAATGCGAATCGGATCACTAACTACTCGTAATGCAACTTAGACTAAGGATTGGGCTAAATCTGTTTTCATTCCTATCCACACAGAGAGATCCACACAAAGAGATCCACACAAAGATGTCAAAATTATCTAACGTTATCAGTTATCATTAATATCACACGCAAGCGAGTATTACTTAGGATAATTGACCGAAGACTCCAAAGGTACTGAACACCCCAAAAACCTCCTGAACAAGCCGGATTCGTAAAAGGCAGAGACACAAGGATCAAATATTTAACATACGTCAACTAGTAGAAAAATCTCGAGAATCCCATGTTTCTGTGTTTTATAGGCTACAAGAAGGCGTTCGATTGCGTAAGTTGCTAAGCGAAATAGGACTCCCAAATTATCTAGTGGACCTCATTAATAGCCTATATGAAAATAATACTTCACTTGTCAACTTAGATAATAAAACGTCAGATTCCTTTAAAAGAAGAGAAGGGGTACGAAAGGGTGTATATTGTCACCCAGATTGTTCACTGCATATGGTGAATACATTATAAGGCGCGCTCTAGAGGACGATGAAAGAGGAATGTCAGTTAACGGCAAAATTCTGAACAACCTTTGATACGCGGAAAATACCGACCTAATAATCAAAAGTGAAGAAGAGCTCAAGAATGATAGGAAGAGCTGCCAACGAAATCAACAACCTTGGTCTAGACATAAACGTTGGTAAAACCAAACTCATGTTAATTGATAGAAGCAATGCAGCACCTCTACACAATCTCCTCACAAGTATAAAAAACGTGAACGAATTTATCTACTTTGGCTCTTTAATAACAAACACTGGGAGATGTGAAGCGGAAATAAAAAGGTGTGTAGCAATCTCACTGTCGGTTTTGACGAGCTTGAGGAAGATATGAGCACACAGAGGCAGCTAAAATCACCAAAAAACTCTTGTTCGATCTCTGGTGTTTCCCATATTCTTATACGGTTTGAGTCATGCTGTCTATCAAGAACGCTGATAGACACCGCATAGATGCATTTGAAATGTGGTGCTGGAGGAGGTTGCTGCGCATCCCACGGACGGCTAGGAGAACAAACCAGTTAATCCTGAATGAACTTGGCAACACAGATCGATTATGACGGATAACCCACCATCTGCCGTAGACGTATCCTGCAATACTTTTGATATATCAGACGCAGAGATGAAGAAAACCTCGAAGAAAAACTTATAGTCCAGAGCTAAGTGGAGGGCCGAATACCTAGAGGGCGATCGCCATTACGATGGCTAGACCAAATAAAAAATATTACAGGTGATCCTCTAGAATGAAATCTCCGAGAGGCGGAAGATAGTCAATGTGGAATACCAAAATCACCAATTGTGAATAGCCAAAATGTCACGATTTTTCATACATGAAGAAGGAAGGAATTAGAAATTGGTTTATTCCTTTCTCACCAAGATACACGACTCCAAACTACTAATTAAATTATTAATACATAAACGAAAAGAATCACAAAAAATAAATGTATGTTTATCTCAGAATTAATTAAATCCAGTCCAGTACAATCCACTCCAAAAAGGAGTATTACAAAAATACTCATCTCACAAGGCGAAAGCGTCGTGTTTGTCACTTCCAGTATCATAATTGTCTTACCCCCTCTTGAACAGCCGAGTAAACTATTGACAAAATATTTGAAAGAAAAATCTCGCCGACCATTTGGAATTAAAATACTATGAAGAAATCCAAAATGAAGGTGCTTCAAAACCTTCTGTTTGTTAAGTCGTTTCAGAGCCAGTTTTTTGTCGTGACCTCGTGACCGTAAAAGAATTTTGACTAACTAACTATTAATACGACAGCCTACGCTCTTGGACATTAATATGACAATTTAAAAGATTGAATTCCTAAATAATGCAACACAAAATAATTTCATAAAAGTATGAAGTATAAAAAATACAGAACTAAAAGTAAACAAACACATAAATTTAAAAACAAAAAAATGGCAATGTGCCCACCGGACTACGTATATTTTATTATAATTATTCGTTAGTAAAATAAATATTTAAACTTTAAAATCAGTTCCTCAGGCAGATTTCGAGAAAATTTCGAGAAAACGAAATATAATTAAAATAATTCATAAACAATTCAAATATTATTAAATTTTATTATTCATATTCCATTGAAGAATAAATATGTAGATAATGTATAGAAAAAAAAATTTAACTCTAAATTCAAAGTTGAAACCGTTGGAGTTTTTACGTACGGGTAAAACGTACCATAGTCAGATACATGTACTGACAAGACCTTAAAACGTCTAAAAATGGTAATAATCCTATTTCGAAGAATCGACATCACCACACTATTTCTCATATTCTCATGGAAGTAACTAAGAACAATTTACAAAATTTACAAACCAACAGTAAATTGTCACTATTCCCATGATACCTTGCTCCTGTGTCAATTCCATTATTTAAAAATTAATAACAATAGGATTTACTATATCTTTTTTCAATATGTCTTGATGTTCAATGATATTTTGCCAATCATTTTTTGTGATGGCATGGAAAGTGTGTCGGTTTCAATAACCGATCACAGTTGTGGGTGTTTTTGGGGCTTATCTTCAAGAAGTTAAAAGAAGAAAATTATTATTATAAGTTGTATTATTTCTATTACAATAGATCGCAAAACACCATGTCCCTAATTTTGATCAAGATTTTCAATTTACATTCTTTAATTTTAAAAGTTCAAGAGATTTTTTTTGCTTTCTTGGCATTTCTGGTTTGAGGTCCCTTGAGTTCGAAAAACATGTTTTTGGAAACATGTCTGTGTGTTTGTATGTATGTATGTATGGATGGATGTATGTATGAATGGATTATAAATTATAAATGGAAAATAAATTTTATTAGAATCAGTTAAGGGCAAAGGGCACTTTACTCTTCTCATTTTTAATTTTTTTTGGATTATCTCAAAACCTAGTCCAACGTTATTTTTAAACTAGCACGTTTAATGCGATATTCAATTCTTATTGACTGCCGTTATCATTATCTTGACTGACCTTCTATGAAGGGCTCTTTACTCTTTTTTCTCAATTTTCTCCAAAACGGCTTTACTGCTTCTTACCAAATTTTAGATTTGAACTGACCTAACTAATAACCACAACTTTCATGTAAAACTTTTTAAGCATAAATTGCCCTAAAGAGCACTTCCTTAAGTGCATCAGTTTGTAGAGTAATTGTATAGTCTGATACATCTCCATCGAGTAAAGTTATTTTTATTTATTCCAAGTCGATAATTGGATTCTTATTTCTAAGTATTGACATTGAAATTTGTTGTTGTTATATTACAAAAATAAATGTATTTATCGTTTTGATAAAGTTAGTTGTATTTAAAAACAATTTCAGAAACCTTTGTGATCTAATAAACAACCCAAAGAAATATTTACTAATAATAGAAAATGTTAATATTCGATATTAAATTTATTTATTTTTTAAAATGGTGATAATATTGCCATAAATATTTCGTCCGGCCACAGGAGAAAGTCTTACGATAACACATCGCCATTTTTTACTATAGATTCGTGATAATTAATATGTGCCATCAAGATTTTTAAAATTTAAGATTTACTTAAGATTAAGTTTGGATTCTTTGTTAATAATTTTGAGTTATAAGGAAGAGTACGTAAAACAATGGCAAAATTCATATTTTCATTCAAGTAATAATTTATTCTTAAATCAATCTTCAGAAGGTTTGCAATTCATATATCGATTTAAGGATTGTGCGGATCATTTGCAACAAGTCGATTTTTATTTTTAAGTGCATTAGCGATTGGAACATATGTGAACGGTTTACAGGTTACAAAGTTTAAAAGTACCCTAACGAGTTATCATAATTTCACGTCATATTGTACATCATATTCAGGCCAAACATCTTGAGCAGAATTGGGAAGTTGTATACTCAATTCCTCCGAATGGTTAACCGTACATTAATCTTGAAATCCGTAAATGAAATATAACAAGAAAGTGAAACTTCAGGTTCATAAAGCAATCTAATTTTTTGAAATACCTATTCATATTCTCTACAACGCCTGCAATATCAGTAGTAATCGTATGCACTTATTTTTTAACGGATCGTTCAGGAATGGCCTTGCAGCTTTTAACGAACAAAACGTACGCTCTACGCTCTATAGCCAAAACTAATTGGTCTGGGTATAATGCGCCCTATTGTATACGGTGTCGGCGCTCATGGTAAAAGCACAATACGGGTTTGACCATAAAGAAGAGCGAATAATAGTTGACTGAAGAAAAGATATTGCCGATGGAATCATATTGCCAGCTGCCATTTATTCATCACCAAATTATTGAAACAGACCGTCGACCGAATTCAGAACATTCGCGAACACAAAGTAAATGGAATGGAGTGAAAAATAACTTTTTTGATGTTTAGTTGTTTCAGTTGTGTACGTTAACAGGCACTTAAATGTTTTTAAGCTTGCTTTAATTTAAAGGATACAATAAATGTTTTTGTTATTGTTCGAATTACAGAGCATTCGAGACCGACAAAACGCAAAAAAGGGGAAAACGAAAATGGGACAATTTCACGCTTTTTTGATGTGCCATAAACGAGTACAGCCCGAATGAGAGCATTTTAGGGTTTATATTAAAACGGAGTAATGTATTTTTTTAATAGAAGCAATTGAATTTGATTAGTTCACTATATGTTATTTTAGATTGTATCAGTTACATTTATATTGCATGTTAATTATATCAGGACACTTAGCCAGTTAAACACATATGTATCGTATCTCCAAGATATTTACTTAGTAATACTTTAAATAAATCTTATGCATTTCAGAAAATACAAACGGTATTCACATTTATCAGTTATATTCCGCAAATTCATGTGCAAATCCTTGGGTCGCATTGAGTGTTGCCGACCTGTATAAGCTCACGTCGCACCAATTAATTATCAAATTTTATTATACACCTATCGAATTCCACGTGAGTTTTCTCTTACTCTGCAGTTGTTTTCAAAACAACTACGAGGAATTTACAACAAATTCTTGGAATATTTTATATATGTGGCGTAAACCAACCTTCTTCTTTTTTTGGAGAACGTGTGAGTGCCATTAGCAGTCATTAAATAGTAAGTCTTTAAATCCAAACATCATTCCATTCAAAAAATTATTTGAGTCGTAAGATTTTACTTCATAATTTTCCAGTATCAAATTAGATAATATGAATTGCTTTAGCTGAATACGACCTGCTTGTTCTATAATGTTCGAAACAAAACGGGGGCAATTGCTAGTGTTGGCTTAACAAATAGATGTGCGGTAACATCGCTATCTGTGTAATAGGCACGCTAATCGCTAATCCCATTAAAATAATTGTAATGCTTTACGTGTTGGATGATCAAGTAAACCGATTTCCTTTGATCTAAACGGGAATTACATAAATCTTGCATTACCTTGGCGTTCAAAGGGGTAACTTGATACTTGATAGATTTTTGTCTGTTTGTGGTAGGTAAGTATGTAGTGGGTAGGCCGGAAGGCTGATAATATCGATGGTAGAGTAAGTGTTATTATTTCTATAACAAAAATAGGTCGTTTTTGACAAGGTTTTAGGTTATATTTTGTTTTTAATATGCATTGTGTTTAAGTATTGCTTACATTGCTTTTCCTTGTATGCTTTGGATATGCAACTGCAATTGCATTTCATCTAATACGAACTAATGATTAGGAACTCTCGATTCTGGTTTCAATGAAGTTGTGAAACCTCCCTGAGTTATATTTAGTCCGCGCCTACCCTGCATGGCACCTACAACTTCTAGCCAAGCTCCCAACTCAGTCTGTTAACTAATAAACGCTTCCATGCGCTAAATAAAGGTAAACATGAGGCGAAACTACGAATACCTACAACAAAAAGCACAGCAGCGTGCTCCCACCGAAGTACTTCCGAGGTGTGAATTAATTACAGCACTTACCTGAGGTGTCTAACTATTAATTTAACGTAAGAATTATCGTTATAACCTCGACAAACACCACGTGAAATTTCTAGCGAGTCGATCGATCGGTGCCGAGGATCAGTCGCAGCGAAATCCCCTCAACAGCGGCGTCGTGCACCGACGGAACGATTGAGGCGCCAAATTTGAGCGGCTCTTCTGACGGACGTAGAAATCATCTGCTTTACGTCAGTTGAACAGATAAAAATATCGACGTTCCGACGTATGAATGCATAGAATGAATGTCGTCTGTCACATATTGGGTTCGTTTCGGTGCCACTTTTTAAAATAATTGGGGATGTTCCTACATTTTACGGTATTTTAACTGCTGAATTTGTGCGAACACCGTTAACACGTCATCAGAATAGCTTAAGATTTGCAATTTAAGTTGAATTAAAGAACGGTTTACGATATTTACGATTCTTGACATCTGTGTGTTTGTGGTCAGCTGTCATTTGCACGAGAACATTGACAACTTATAGTAGGGGAGCCCAAGACGGGATTTTTGGATTTACTCGAGCGCGCCAGATTTATATAAGGGAGGATACCTTATATATTGATAAGTACCTCCAGCCAGTATGAGCCCTTAATATGGGGGGGTTCGCCAATTCGCCAAGGGGAACCCGTCAGATTAGTAAAAAAAATCGATCATCTGAAATACTCGAGCGCGTCAGAATAAGATAAGGGGGGGTTAATTACTAACTAACAAGTGTCCATTTTGCTAATCTGACGATTTGAACGTAACGTAAGGGAGTGGGAAGGTAACAAAGTTGCAAAAAAAACGATGTGTGGATTTACTCGAGCTTGATCGTTTTCTTTTTTATTCTAGAGGTAATTATATCAGAATAACAGAAAAAATATAATCTGACGATTTCTGCAAGCCGAAAGTAATCAAAATCGTTAATTAAGAGCGTACAGCTATGGTAAAACATTTATTTCCCACTCCACACCTCTATGTCCCTTTCGCATTTCTTCTATCTCTGTCTATCGCGCACCCAGGGTCGGATTAACCCCAACAGGGCCCCTAGGCAATTCTCGGGGTCCCATTTTCTTTACCGTTTTTTTACCTATTAAAATACATTTTTTCTATTACGCCTTATGGATTAGGTTACCATGGCAACTGTTGGTACACATTTTTTTTTAATTATTTCGGAGGTGACACTTCACTCTAATTCAAATTTGATGCCATCTGTCAGAGCGTATGACAATGACAGTTGTAAACCAATTAGAAGCGCAAGCATAAGAGGCGTGTTCGTGAAAACCAGAGAGAAGGGAAAAGCAAGGTTATGCTGTTTTGTCGTAATCGCTTATGATTGGTTAACAAATTGTCAATGTAATACTTTCATTAAAGTACTTTCATTTCAAAAAAACAATATTTTATTGGTACTCTATTTTGCCTATTTCAAACACGCTTTGGCGTGCGTAAATCGGGCTTTCTCGCACGCGCGTGTTTTAAAGTTGCCATGGAAACGCATCAACAGCGACGAAATCAACCAGTAACACAGCGTTTTTTGCCGTAGCGGGGCGAGCCGATTGGTGGCACGACGGGCGACGGGCCGGCACGAAGTGGCGAAGGTCCAGAGTGTCGTTCAAATTAATTATATTGGGTATTTGGGTATTTTTACACTATTTATGACTTCAAAGATAGGTCCCAATAAGAAAAAATCGCGTAAAGTATTCGTGGATGACTGCTCTTTCAAACACGCGCAAGTTTTCGAGCACGACGGCGTAGCCGGAGTGCTCGAAATAGAGCAAGTATAAAAGAGCTCAATTTCCACTCATACTTTAATATACTATATAAATCGTCAGATTAACGATACCTCTTAAAAGAATCGTCAGATTTTTGGTGGTCAGCGTGGCTAGAGCATCATGATGAAGCTTCAGTATGCTAATCTGACGCGCTCGAGTATTTCAAGATGGCGATTTTTTTACATTTCCAAAAATTCTATACGAGCTATCGTCACTTCCAAATCATTAGATTAAGAAATTGGAGCATCATTAGGGTTGATGCTCCAATGAGGGAACACCTCCTATAAAAATCTTTCATTTGTGACATCAATCGGGTATTAAAAAATTATTAATCATCGCATCGGTTCGCAATGCATATCACTGGAATGTCTGAAATGCCCCTTTCCAATGGTTTCTTCGTTTTTGTGCCAACTTCAACATTCTTGCCAAGCAACTTTCAAAACTCCGGAAATGTCAAAAAAATCAACACATTTAAAGTTACTTTTTATTGGGATCCAAAGAGAGAAAAGGAAACAACCTTTATGGGATCCTTCGATAGGTTTTGGAGACCCATTTTCAATAAAGACCCGACTAAATTACCAATATTTATTAAAATATGGATGAATTTTCTAGAAGTAGAAAAATATAGAAGAAGAAAAAAATTATCCTGGGTTTCCAACATTCAAGAAAAATAAAAATGAGGCCCGAGACCGACGATACCATAGCTATGGGTTTTCTCTTTCACGTGGATTTTGAATCATCAAAAAATATCCATTTTTACTCGAGTTATTGGACAATTTGTCCGCCGGCTTGTCTCCATTTCTCGAATTTGCTCTCCTGGATTCAGAGCAGGAGCAACAAGTAAAGGGCTGTTATCGGCTGCTTCGGAGCCGTTATCTCGAAAACTGTCGAGTTTTCGGAAAAAGTCATAAGGACCATTTTTGTACCTAATGAACTGATCTTCCTTATGCATCTAAACAAAAATTCTCTAAATGCCATATTCTCGGAGATATTGGCTAAAAACGGATTTATTGGAACTTGAGGACCATTTTTTACCATGTTCCGGGACCCGGAGAATTTACAACTTTCCGTATTTCGTAAGACCCAGTTGAGACCTACAATTGCCCCCAGTTTCATCCTTTTGCAGAATTTAACCCTGGTTTGGGAGTTTATCGGCCTTCATTTACTGGACTAAAGGCCACGCAACAGTCAATCAATCTCTTTTACGCATCATCAAATGGTAACATATGAAAGGCAATGCAATTTAAAATAAGATTAGAAGAGAATTAATAGAAACGAGCCCTGACCAGCCTCGACTTCATTCGTTCACTTATTTGAATGCTGTTTTATCTATTTTCTCTTATTTCGATCTTTTCTTCACTTGATGTAAGGTTAACTTAAAATCACTTGATGCACCGCTGAACTAATTGACAGACACTGGTTTTCTTCTTCTTTCATCTATCAGTGTATATAAAAATGTGTGCGTATGTGTATGTATGCTCTCCATGGGCTCGGCCTCTTCTTTGTACCCAAAATTATTCTTTTGTGCCCAAAATCGCACAATCCGCGTTGAAAATCAACCCCTCGGTTCGTATATGTGTTTGACAGATGGATAAGAGGCGCCATTTTTAGTCGAAGACATAACTTCAAAAAGCCCAGCTTGACAATTTAAAAAAAAAACGTATATCGTAGTTATAATCCATTCTTTACCCCATTCGGAGGGGATTAAGGATACAACTGCCGCCGTATTATTACCATAAATCAAACGTATTGACAATATAAAAATGCCGATATGTGACATCGTAAGACTCTCTCATATGGCCGGACAAAATATTCATGGCAACTTTACCACCGTTTTTCGAAATAAATTTAATATTGAGTATTAAAATTTTCTCTTATTATTAGTAAATATTTCTTTTGGTTGTTTGTAAGATGACAATGGCTTCTCAAAAATATTTTTGAATACAACTAACTTTATCGAAACGATAAATAAATTTACTTATATAATATAGCAACAACAAATTTCAATGTCCATACTTCCAAATAAGAATCCAATCATCGACTTGGAATAAATAAAAACATCTTTACTTGATGGAGATTTGTCAATGAGACTGAATAAATTACTCTACAAAACGATGCACTTAAAGAAGTTCCCTTTAGGGCACATTTAAATAAAAATGTTTAAAATAAAAGGTATAGGCATTACACAGCTAACTTAAGTTATGAGATTTGGAATAAATCACCAAAACCGTTTTATTATTATGCCCTTTAAGACACTTTTAGGAAAAAATATTGTAAAAACAGTTTAGCCAAGTGTCCTCAAGTAACTTACAAAGAAGTCCTACAGAAAATAATTGCAATATTCCAAGTACAACAATGTAGAGTATGTATGAAGTCTAGAGAATAGACTCGCAAAAAAATCCCGAAAAGAATTCATCCTAATAGAATTGGTTTTAACGTGGAAATAATTATATTTGTGCCTACTTCTATACATTTATAATGAAAATTACATTAGCTACAAGTAATTAATTAAGCAAAATTTCATCTAATAAATAAAAATACATCTAGGTAAAATAATTAGAATTTGGGGCGTTTATTTTGTGTGAATTTAAATATTCTGTTCTACCTCTTATCATTTTATAATGGAAAATTTTACAGAAATTCTTCCATTTTTTGGACTACGTACACCAAACGCACTAAACTGATCGATGTAATTATATCAGTTTTAATCTACCCTTTCTTCCGGTTAAAATGGCTTATTGATCGGTAATTGCTTATGATTTAAATTAATCCTACGGTGAAAGAAACGGCAACATTACATTTTCCTTCAAATTCGTACTACCGATTTAACTGCCTGTAATAGACCGTGAGATAGCGACCGTTTTTTGATAACGTTTAATGCCCGTCTGCCGATCCTAGGAATGACGTATTTCATCACTGAAATGTGATTAAAGCAATAAAATTTACCCCCCACGTGTTACCAAGTCCAGAGTGAAACATTTAAATTGTAGAAATAAAAATAGAAAAAAAATTATAAATGCCCGTCTGCTGTTGTCAGTTTATGATTCTCTACAAAAAAAATCCATCAGTATCAAATCGGCAGACGGTTTTGAGAGTTTAGCTCCCGCAAGACCTTACTATGAAAATGTTGAAAATAAGTCCAGAAAAAAATTATTAATGCCCGTCTGCCGAATTAAAGATACACTTAAGAACTCCAAAAAAAACCTAAAAAATCGATCGGCAGACATGTAGGGCATTTACATAATAATTATTACAAATTTGTTATTGCAATATTTTTATAACACAAAAAAACATAGATGCCCGTCTGCCAAGTTGATATGTAATAATGAAAATATAATCAAATGGCAGACGGTTTTGTATAATAGCGGTTTGCGGCAGACGAAATTGTTTTGATAAAAAAATTAGGGTATGTTTAACAATTAATGCCCGTCTGCCATTGTAGTTTTTATAATAAATGTGTTATTTTGAGACAATGACGTTTGTCGGCAGACAATTCCACGTGTTAGGAAAAAAATAGCCTGGTTAATAAAAATGTTACATTAACAACAAAAACGATCAATGCCCATCTGCCATTGTAACGTTATAATAAATGTCCAATTATGAGATAATTACTTGTGTCGGCAGACGATTCCACGTGTTAGTAAGGAAAAAGGACATTGTTAATAACAATACTATATTTTTCTAAAAAGAAAAAAAACATTAATGCCTGTCTGCCAATGAAATATTATAATCTATTATGAGATAATTCTTGTGTCGGCAGACGATTCCGCGTGTTAGAAAACAAAAAAAAGACATTGTTAATAATATTATTAAATTTATTTGATAAGAAAAACAATTAGTGCCCGCCTGCCATTGTCATATGTCATATTAAATAAATAGGCTATTTTAAGGTGATTAGGTCTGTCGGCATAGGATTGAACGTGTTAGGAAAAAAATGGAACATAAATGATACCGCGAATCTGAGCATAAACTAAAACTATTATGTATTTTAAAGCTAAAATCCTCAAAATTTGGACAATTTCATGTTAAGAATTTTTTGGCTTCATGCACGGAAGAAGATACTTTTGTAATAAAGTCGGTTGATACATTTCTTTTCAGAGATTTAGACACCGAGGAAGTTAATGTAACTGAAAATAAGATACAAGTCCTAGTATATATTGGAGGATACATAGTGCAAAAATCATTTAAAAAGACAATTAAATGCGTAGGTTGTCAAAATTTACTGTGTTCTGGAAAAGGTATGGCTTTTGAAGACAGGAATAATCTTGACAGCAATGTATCTTCAAACTTGTCTTTATTTTTCAATTGTAGTTTCAATTGCAATGCCTTCTTGCAATTCGCTAAGGATTTCTCGTTATTATAAACAAGATCAGCAGTTCATTAGTCCATATATCAACTAAGTCGACTAAACCTACTAACTAAACGCTAAACGCACTAAACAAACGCCGCTGTGAAACGCAGACGGCCGAGGTCTTTTTCGCATCGCTCAGAGCGAGTGCCGAGTAGGGAAGGGGCGGGGAGATGTTACAAATGTTACCTCATTTGCTAGTACTGAAATTCCTATTATTATTATATTGTATTTTTTCCAACACTTTAAATTGTCTGCCTACAGAGGTAATCATGTTAGAATAGCATATTTCTTATAATATTACAACGGCAGACAGGCATTGATCGGTTTTGTTGTTATTCGGAAAATTTAACATTATGATTAACAAGGCTATTTTTTTCCTAACACGTGGAATCGTCTGCCGACAGATGTAATTATTTCATAATAGGATATTTATTATAATATTACAATGGCAGACGGGCATTGATTGTTTTTGTTGTTCTTAGAAATATTTAACATTATTATTAATAAGGCTATTTTTCCCCACACGCGGAATCGTCTGCCGACAAAAGTCATTGTCTCAAAATACCATATTTATTATAATATTACAACGGCAGACGGGCATCGATCGTTTTTTGTTATTAAAAAATTTTACATTATTATTAACTATGCCTTCTTTTTCCAAACACATGGAATCGTCTGCCATTTAATAAATGTATATTTTACGGTGTAAACTAAATGCCATTCAATTTTTGTGCGGGCATCTAGGTTTTTTTGTGTTATGAAAATATTGCAATAACAAATTTGTAATAATTATTATGTAAATGCCCTACATGTCTGCCGATCGATTTTTTAGGTTTTTTTGGAGTTCTTAAGTGTATCTTTAATTCGGCAGACGGGCATTAATAATTTTTTTCTGGACTTTTTTTCAACATTTTCATAGTAAGGTCTTGCGGGAGCTAAACTCTCAAAACCGTCTGCCGATTTGATACCGATGGATTTTTTTTTGTAGAGAATCATAAACTGACAACAGCAGACGGGCATTTATAATTTGTTTTCTCTTTTTATTTCTACAATTTAAATGTTTCACTCTGGACTTGGTAACACGTGGGGGGTAAATTTTATTGCTTTAATCACCTTTCAGTGATGAAATACGTCACTCCTAGGATGGGCAGACGGGCATTAAACGTTATCAAAAAACGGTCGCTATCTCACGGTCTATAAATTTTAATCAATCTATCTGATTTAATTACATGAATGTTAATCTACTTTCTTGTAGTGTTAGTTAACTATATTATTCTTCCACACTCGCATTTAAATTACTAAGTAATTTTACTGTGAACGAAACCCTAAGTTTTATTTTACTTCAAATTCAAACACGATTTATTCTACACATTTCGTGTCGATTTTCGTCTATTCTCGCCTTTCTTATCAGTTGCAGCAAAACGAAGTAATTTTTTGTCTTGCGTTCGTAGCGAACACTCACTGACACATCTTAATCCTCCTTATGATCATTTGTGCGTGTAAATCGTAGGTAATCGGGTCGGTTTTAATTACCGGACGTGCCTTTTTGACCGTTCTTTTAAAGTTTCTCTAATTTTTTGAAAAAGTGCTATCGAAGTGCGCGGGACTGTTCGGGAATTGACATTAGTGTAATGGTGATTATTTTTTTTAAATTCTATACTAAAGTTTTGAGATTCTTTTGATTACTCGATTTGATTGATTATATAGGTATTTGTGATTGATTAGGTGTTTGTGATTGATTAGTTCAGTGAATATTGTTTACTTCTATTTCAATGTATGTTTTCTTAATGAATTTTCTTAAGTTTTTCTTAAGCGTTAATGAATTATCTAATCATAATTCATCGTATTGTGAACAAAACGGCGAAGTTGTATTCTACGTTAAATTCATACGGTTTATTCTACATATTTCATGTCAATTTTCGCCTATTCTTGCCTCTCTTATCAGTAGTTGTGTAACAACGAGGTGTTTCCTTTGTCAGATTTCTTTTCCTTGCACTCGAAGCAAACATTTCGCTCGTTTGTCCGAATTATTCGGTCGTTATAAACTTAATTTTGCGTTTTAAGCTTTGATTATCGAACGCGCCTTTTTGGAAATTTCTTCAAAATTTGCTGAATTTCCGGATATGTTGTGTCTTCGGTGCTCGGGAAGAGTTAATCTTTTCATACGTTTGCGCCGGACAAATTTTTTGGTGACTTATTAATTATTGGTAATTATTAATTAATTTATTTTATATTAACTTATAATTACTTGATTAATTTAGTCCTCTTCGTATTTTTGTAATTAAACTATTGTGACTGTTCTTTTAATATAACCCCCTAAGGCAACTACTATTTTATAACGGCATTATATTCCTTTATATTGTTTTATGTAGAATAAAACTGTGAGAAACAATTAGTTTCATTAGATGTTGTGTAAGAGAACAATCATATTAGTTTTATCTGGCCCTGAGAGCATCTTTGTATTTTTCATTGATATTAAGGTGATTTATGAATAGGTATTGTTATTATTATTGTTTCAGATAGTTATTAGTGCTCCTGGTGGCGCAGCAGGACAGGGGTGGAAGCAGTTTCCATCATGCCGACGTGCAATTGTCAAATGGTACGTTTCGATTAAAACTATTAAGTATTTTGCAAGAAACATTTAATTTTATAAGCGTGGAAAACTTATTCGAAATATCCGCACTTCCTTTTGATTTTTGAGGAAAAAGTGTCTGCTCTAACACTACTTTTCTGTTAGTTTCTCCAAGGGACTCTTATTACAAAAATCGGTCGGGACTGGTTTCAATTTTGCAACACTTGAAATTTTTGTATATGTCTTTTACTAAACTTTGTATGACAATTTACGATATATTATCTACAACGTGTTACTCCCATCTATTCAACATATTCCTACCAGAGACGGAACATAAGAATAGTTGTTACATATGTTTAATTATGTAATTGTTTCATAATACATTTTTGAAAGTTATATTTTATGAACAGCTTAATTTCTTTTATTGCATCTTCAGGTGAGTATGATCGTCGACAATCGCATAGAACTTCAGATAAGGGCAGGTATATAAGAGAACAGCAGCTGTTTGCAAGGTGAGTTATTTTTGAAATCTCTTTTATATTACTTGTAATATTTTTAACAATATTTTTTTAGGCAAGTCTTTCAGTCTTACCTGAACACTTATCATTTTTAGTTATTAAAGCGATACATTTATTGATGTTATATTCTATGTATCATTATATGTTCTATACAATATATTATATACTGTTAGGCTACTGCTATATACTATTTATTTTCTTCAATATCATCATATTACAAATATGTACTTTATTCAAGAAAGAGCTATTCCATGACAACGTATGTTATAATAATATTATATACATAATATAATTTAAAGTTACTACAACGTGATCAAGTATGACTGTTTGAGTTGGCAATGCTGAATTTCATTTTTAAATGGTACAACTGGTAATTTGAATTTGCTATTTAAAATTCTAATTTTTGGTATTCTTTTCAAATTTATTTATTTAAAATGATTTTCACGTTACAACACGAAATTTTCATTGGAATGGCGTACTTTCGAAGCGGGATTTATAACCCAATTACTGGTTGGCACTACTCGCTCGAAGCGACATACCAGCAATTTCAGGAGCTGTTTCCGGAGACTTTGGTCACTTTTCCTGTCTTTCTGTGGTATTGCATGCGAGTAGTTGAACGTTATTTCAACACAGGGAGCGTAAGGAAACAAAAATCAACTGGCAGACCTTCTACTCTAAACGAGGAAGTTGTCGAGGATATCAGAACTCGAACACAAAGAAGTCCTCCCAAATCCTTAAGAAAGCTCTTCCTCCAAACAGGTTTGGTCCTTATGCTTCCTATTCAACAAATTTTCATTCTTACCCATAAGACTTCCACTTTTCCATGTTGTTCTAATTCACGGTTTTACAGGTTTATCATATGGAAGTTGCTTCACTGTGCTTAAAAAGAAATTAAAGTACCACCCTTACAAAATTTCCATCGTTTAGTAATTAACCCCCTCTGATCACCTGCAGAGAGTTTTATTTTGCAATTGGTTCAATGACATATTAAATAATAATGATATCTTTGACAATACCTTCTTTTCCGACGAAGCCTGGTGTCATCTCAACGGCTATGTGAATAAACAAAATTACAGAATTTGGCCGTGTTAACATCCGTATGCTATCAAAGAGACACATTTGTACCCGGTTAAAGTTGGTGTTTGGTTGGCAGTCTCAAGAACGCGGGTGTATGGGCCGATATTTTTTAATTTTACCGGCAATTCGGAGAGATATATCCAACTTCTTTTGAGGCCTTTTATAAACCAATTGACAGACGAAGAGCGTAAAATTGGATATTTCCAACAAGACTCTGCAAGGGCACGTACGGCTGGTGCTACTATGGGATATTTAAGAGAGAATTTCGGCGACAGAGTAATTAGTCAGGGCATTTGGCCAAGCAGGTCAAGATCTCACTCCATTAAATTTTTCGTTATTTGGGCTCTTGAAGGACAATGTCTTTAGGAACATATTGCATACTGAAGAAGAGCTGCGAAAGGCAATATTTCAAGAAGTGGCAAACATTAGCCCCGATATGCTGGTGAATATTTTCGAGAGTCTAAAAAGAAGAGTTAATTTATGTCTGGACCAAAATGGTGGCATTTTGAGCATTACCTTTAGCTGTTTAAAAAATCATTGTTCTGTATTTCGAATTTCATTTTTTAAGCGTTAATTTTTATTCACATAACCTACAATCTTCTCGCTGATTGTTATGTAAAATTTTTGTCAAATAAACATATCTGGTTGTAGCGTTGCAAACACTTAGGCAAAAAAATCCTCCAGGTAGGATTGCCAACTCAAACAGTCATTCTTTATCACCCAGTAATTATACTATTACTACTAATTACAACCTATTAAGGTTGTAATGAACACCAGGTTCATTACAATTATTACTTTGTCACTAGTCCAGCACGCTCACATTTTGGAGGGTTTCTATTCTTAATAATGGCCCTCCAATAAATTTCAAAACAGCGATATACAGTGATCAAATCAATGTATTTTAGACGATTATGTTATGTCTCCATGTCTTGTAAAAATTAGCCATGAATATGTCCGTAATCACGGACGAAACGTCGGCATCGACATAAAGGCAATCGTAACAACTCGTTGTTTTAATTGGGGATACATCAAGAACTTTCCTGTTGATACATCTCAGCTCCCCGAGAACACTCATACCAAATTAGAAAGGTTCTTCCATGACTTTACGTGTTATTTAAAAAATCTGTTGTTTGTTGGAAACTCCACAACATATAGCACATGTATTGTAACGCGAAATGTAAACCGCAGCGCGAAACGTGTTTAGTTTTATCAGACGGCGGCTTACCTCAAAGGAACGCCACTACGCTTAATTAAGCAATAAAAACCGTCTCTAACATCCCGACAACATCTTAGTAAAGGAAGAATGATTTATTACCTTCTGGGCGTTTCTAGGTAAACAAACAAAAGGAATGACCTAGAATCATCGCGAATACAATTGAGATATGTATATATAAGCGGGCTTGCGGTCGCAGAAGGAGTATAGACGTGATGCCGCGAAAGAGTAAACAGTGCGATAAACGGACAAGCGAACGGTACAAATAAAATAAAGGTTAAGTGTGTTATATAAATTAATTAGTTCAGTAATAATGTAAATAAATTAAGTAGTGTGTAGTGTATAATTGGGACAGTGTAAATAAATTAGAAATAAACGTTACAGTATGTATAATACATCGTAAGTAGGGAATCTGATGAAGAATTACGCCAGTTTTAAAGTTTTGCACGTATTTTGCAGTCTAACCTTCAATGCTTAGTTGAGCAGCAATTCCTTCCGCAGTTGCGCTAAAAAACGAATTCAACACACCCTTAAAAATAAGTTTTTAAATCGCAATCTCTCATTATCTTGCATATTTCATAATGCATAATCATATTTCTCATCCTTTTTTAATGCGTGCGGTGAATTTTGTTCTCGTTCAACGATGCATGTTGCTGCAATGGTTAATTTAACATTTCCGTCGAACAGAAATGATACTTTGTGCATTACATGTCCCCGTAGTCGTCCTACATATGCACGTAGAGAATTCAAATTTCGAAAGTCCCCGCCCGTGCAATTAATTTCTTAATTTTCCGCCACTCCAGCTTTGAAGTGATTACAGAGATTTATACCGGAACCCCCATAATACGGCACAAAGCCAATTCTGCGCTTCAAGTCCCTCATGTGCGACTGGGCCGCCTTTTCATATTCCGAGAACATTTTTTTAAATATCCCCGGGCGAAGGGGCGCGTTACCCTTACCCTCGTTGTTGTCGTTGTCCATGGCAGATGGACATATATACCAACTAGTAGGTAGAGAAAACGTGGACCAACAAACACATTTAAATGAAATCTCTGTCTCCCAAAAAGGTCGACTCTAGCATCCCGCGTTGGGTATCGGTCATCCCAAATGAGATTATTCGAGAAGGTTCGATTCGGTTTGATTTCATTTCCCCCGGAGGGAAAGAGGAAAAATAAAACGAAAATCCACTCAGACTAACACTATCATCATCTAATCAATCACGTCCGCACGTTGAATTGTTATCGGAAGTAGCGACTATTATAACACCGACAAAATTTATTCGACTACATAATCGAATACGCGATAACGCCCCCTCCGCGAAATTACACGAGCCGCCAAAACTAAATTTGATAATTCGGATTTAGTTAGCAGGAAATGCCTCAAAACATCTAATTTATGCTGACATATGGTGTGGTGCGGCTTTGTAAATGTATGTGTGCGTATGCTTTTGACCCGTCGTTATTTACAGTCTCAGGGATAAACAGAGATACATATCGGCCGGGCGAAAAGGTGGGGCAAAAACTAGGAACAATTTCGCGTGCTAGGGGCATGGTTTAATCAAGCTCGTTAAAGTGTGTTAAATTTAGTTTTTCAGTTCTTATTTATGAATCACATTGGTGATTTACGTTCAACACACCACGTTCAACGTTGGAATTGCAGGAAAACATTTTCATAACAAACTAATTAAAGCTCAGATCTAACACTAACAACAGTTATTGCTTTTTGATGCAAGGAAAATTACATCGTCCGCAGATAAAATTTATATGTTATCTATTCCACTGAAATGTATACAACTGTTAAAATATGTAAATTATTGATATACAAACAAAATAAGTTTACTACTGGGTGAACAAGAATGACTGTTTGAGTTAGCAATCCTACCTGGAGGATTTTTTTGCTTAAGGGTTTGCAACGCTACAACCAGATATATGTTTATTTGACAAAAAATTGACATAACAACAAGCGATAAGATTGTAGGTTATGTGAATAAAAATTAACGCTTAAAAAATGAAACTCGAAATACAGAACAATGATTTAATTAAACAGCTAAAGGTAATGCTTAAAATGCCCCCCATTTTGGTCCAGACATAAATTAACTCTCCTTTTTAGGCCCTCGAAGATATTCACCAGCATATCGGGGGTAATGTTTGCCACTTCCTGAACTATTGTCTCTTGCAGCTCCTCTTCAGTATGCAATATGTTCCTAAAGACATTGTCCTTCAAGAGCACAAATAACGCAAAATCTAATGGGGTGAGATCTGGTGACCTGCTTGGCCATATGCCCTGACTAATCACCCTGTCGCCGAAATGCTCTCTTAAATATCCCATAGTAGCACGAGCCGTATGTAAAACATATTGGCCCATACACCCGCGTCCTTGAGAATGAGAACCAAACACCAACTTTTACCAGGTGCAAATGTGTCGCTCTCATAGCGTATGGATTTTCACCTGACTAGATTCTGTAATTTTGTTTATTCACATAGCCGTTGAGATGAAACCAGGCTTCGTCGGAAAAGAAGGTATTGTCAAGGATATCATTATTATTTAATATGTCATTGAACCAATTGCAAAATAAAACCCTCTGCGTGTGATAGGTCGAGAGTGTCTCATAGGAAACCACTTCAAATTTTAAACATAGATTGCCCTTCACGCGAATTACCAAAATGTGCAAGTCTGGCAGCTTTGAAGTGGGGCGTTTAATGGGGGTGTAATGTCAAAGTTACCCCTAATTGTAGCTCCCAAAGTGCGATAAGAAACCAAACAAAATTTGATGGGTTGCTTTGTTCGTGATGCACAGTTCACTAAAAAAATTATGCCAGACACATAGGGTGTTTGAGCCTGTTTCCTATCAGTCAAAGGGGGTCGCTAAAATTGCTCTGTTTGGTGATGTCTGGCGGGGTGACCAACCCACCCTATGTGTCTCGCATAATTTTTTTAGTGAATTGTGCATCACGAGCAACCCAACCCATCAAATTTTATTTGGTTTCTTATCACCCTCAATTAGGGGTGACTTTTAAACTAAACCCCCATTAAACGCCCCACTTCAAAGCTGCCAGACTTGCACATTTTGGTCATTCGCGTGAAGGGCAATCCATGTTTTAAATTTGAAGTGGTTTCCTATGAGACACTTTTTTGGACTCGGCGCACGGCCTATGATCAGGAGGCGTTAATGACTGGACGATGGAAATTTTGTAAGGGTGGTACTTTAATTTCTTTTTAAGCACATTGGAGCAAGTTCCATATAATAAACCTGTAAAACCGTGAATTAGAACAACATGGAAAAATGGAAATGAAAATTGATTGAATAGGAGGCAATAGGAGCAAAAGTAACCAAAGTCTCCGGAAACAACTCCTGAAATTGCTGGTATGTCGCTTCGAGAGAGTACTGCCAACCAGTAATTGGGTTATAAATCCCGCTTCGAAAGTACGCCAATCCAACGAAAATATTGTGTTGTAACGTGAAAACCATTTTAAATAAATAAATTTGAAAAGAATACCAGAAATTTCAATTTTAAATAGCAAATTCAAATTACCAGGTGTACCATTTAAAAATAAAATTCAGCATTGCCAACTCAAACAGTCATTCTTGACCACGTTGTACCTTTGCTTGATTGATTTTAAGGATCAGTTGGGGTAATTAGAAATTGGGAATAAATCAAAGCGTGTGTCTAAATTGTTAGATTCGCAATTAAATTGGCAGTTTGTGTATTTTCTGATATCTTAGTTATCTGAATGCATGTGTCAAACGTGTGAATTCAAGGTTTCAATTTCGATATCAAGGTACATTAATAATTTAAGGGAAATATATGACTCCCCTGATGAGGTGGTGAAAAGTCAAAAGAAAAAAAATTGATTGAACACTGAAAATAACGAATATCCTTACCTTTTCGGCCCATAACATTTAAGCCTAACCTGAAAGAAACACTACGTCAAAATCATATTTCCTTGATAAGTTCGTCCATTTTGATCGTCATAAATTTTCTCTTTCGTTCGAAATGCTTTCATTTTCACTATGCCTTAATTGCACATAATGCCAAAAATCAGTGAAACCTCTGTATAGCGGACAGTCACGGGAATCACAATTTTGTCCTTTAATATAAGGAGGCGTTCGTTATTGGGGGGAAAGTAATTGATATGTGCACAAATGTATTTCAATATACTACACTTTCAAATTGCAATTTATTTCTTATTGAAAAATTTGTCAATAGTAGTTTGATTACCAGAAACCATCGAATCACCTGTTTATTCTGAAATATACCTGGAATTTCTGAATAGTATGATTGCAAATTTAAACACTTATTTAAGAGACTTAAGGGATTTATGAATGCAATTATGAAAGGTGTCCGTTATTTAAACTGTTTCTTAAAACGGTTTCCAGGAGATGATGATTAAAATTTGAATTCCTATTTAATTAATAATTAATAAAAGGTATATTTCTTACAAATCTGCTTTCAAACGTTATTGTCCGTTGTTAAGAGGTAATCAGGTAATTTTATTTACAACTATATATGAAATGGTAGTTTTTAACTGTCCGTGTCAGTTATATGGAGATTCCGCTATTGGGAGGTGCTGATATATGTATAAATCCCTATTAAGAAA
Source organism: Cryptocephalus moraei (assembly GCA_946251905.1). Taxonomy (NCBI): domain Eukaryota; kingdom Metazoa; phylum Arthropoda; class Insecta; order Coleoptera; family Chrysomelidae; genus Cryptocephalus; species Cryptocephalus moraei. The sequence goes on along the minus strand of OX276458.1, from coordinate 23,678,111 downwards.
TTCCGGAAATATAAAACTGTCCGTTATGTAGAGAAGTCCGCTATTGGGAGGTCCGTTATTAGAGGTTTTACTGTATTTCATGATTATTATACGTATAAAAAGAATATAAAAGTATAAAAAAAGCAATATGAAACTAAGCAGTCACATAACCAAAAATAATTTTAAATGCATTTTGATATTCAGTCTAATTTCATATTTGTTACAATATAAAAAAATATTTTCCAGGGTAACTTTCTAGCAATTCATTCTGCGTAACATTCCATTATAGATTTCGTGTTCCAAATCAACATAATTGGAAACTTCACTGCACCGCTTACAAACAACTTTACCGCAATTAGAGTCGGAACGCGCCATTATTCCAATTTTTGAAGGGGAGAGCTTGTAGATGCGGTGCGTAAAACATTCAAGGCGCAAATTGAATTTGTGGGAGAAAGTTACACCCCCGACCTCACTGCGGCGCGTAGGCACACCTGCTTCTCTTTCCGTGGAGACTGGAGAGGAGATATCAGAGTCAGTCGTAAAGATAGCGTTTACCTTGTTAGGCACCTATCGCCGCACCTTTGAAAATTATGATGTCCGTGAACAGAGTGAGTTCATGATTTGAACACGAGTAGACCTTCGTATTTACTGTGGGGATTTTTTAAGATATCGAATGCTACCGGTAAAAGAAATTCTACCAGATTGATTTACAAGTATATATATATTATGTTATATGCTCAGTTTCTTTCCACTTTATTTATTACTGTCATAAACCAGTAATAGTTAACCACTATATTCTAAGCATTTATTGGAAGCATAGCCTTATTATGGCGGGTTTCGCTTGAAGCGCTGAATCGGTGAGAGGTGTAAACGCCGAAAAACCGTCACGATCGCAACGGCCAATTATCGCGCCGCGCTAACTGTTTAGTAGCAACCGTGTTACAATTGTTTTTTTTTGTATTGGTTACCTGCTCCATGGTGACGCTAGCTACCATTCATTTGTACCGCGATCCAAACAATCGAAGGCGACCGTCACTTGTCTGTCCGTCATTGGCGTCATTGCATTGCGCATTAACTACTTCCCTATAAATCTCCGCAATAAAGCCCCGGCGGACTGCTCACAATTCGATCGCGATCGACATAAGGAAGGGAAGCCACCACACATTGCCAACCTGCAATTTGGAGACAGTATAAATACGTGCTTTCTTTTGGAAGCATAGCTTTCTTATGGCGGGCTTCGCTCGAAACGCTGAATCGGCGAGAGGTGTTATTGCCGAAAAACCGTACGACCCGGACGGCCAATTATCACGCGGCGCAAGCTGTTTATTGACAACGTGTTACAATTGTTTTTGTATTGTCGGTTGCCTTCTCCGTGGTGACGCTAGCTATCAATCGTTTCACAAAATGCTTTAACTGTACAATAACAAAAATTATATCAACAGAATCAGCGTCTAAAGAAGAACCTACCTGAGTGTGGCAATTACTTTATTTCATCTATCAACCGAGATATTTCATTATAAAATTTGATCTTAAACGTTAAAACAGACAGTAGACATCTTGGATTGAGATCTACATGGAACGAGAAAATCCTTCACGGAATCGTTTCTGGGCCTACGACTACGTTCCGGAAGGTTTGGCTTGTATAAAAGTATATAGAAGAATAAATAGTACATAATATTATACTAGATTAATAAGACGGAATATTGTCACACGAGAGATTTAAAGTACGACGAGCGAAGCGAGTAGTGCTTTAATAGAACGAGTGTGACAATACGTCTTATTAAACGAGCGTAATTTACTATTTTATCTACTTTGCTTTATTAATTCATTAAATTTTGGCTGTTCAAGTTTTCGTATTACCCTAGGGAATTTTGCGTGGGTTGGTTACACTGACGTCACTGACATTAACGTTTCGTATTTGAATTTGAAAATCTAGTAGCCCTAGGACACTTCAATAATTATTTACCTACGTGAGCGAAATGGAAGACAAGAATGTAGATTCATGAAATTTTAAAAGTTATGTTAATTGAAATACTAATAATTTAACCTTGACGTCTACGCACGTCTACGTGACAGACTGATGTACCAATTTAACAAAACTAAAAGTTACCAAAAGTAGTGTAATAATATGCATATTATGACAGTACTTTCGATGTAATAATGAGATCATTAGTAATGCAAAGGAGATAAAAGTGATTTATTTCGGAGTCGCGCTAACTGTTTGGTGGCAACTCGTGTTACAATTGTTTTTTTATTGTTGATTGCCTGCACTAGGGGTGGCGATCGTGGGTTTAATCTAAGAGTAGCTACGCGCTAGCTACCAATCGTTTCTGTACATGACGTAAATATATATTATATAAAGCTATGCTTCCCCTCCCGGTCATTCCTAGAGTGCCTAATTTCGTTTTCATTTACTTGTAGTGTTACCAGAGATCTACATAATGTACCTTACTTATATCTTACTATATATTATCTCTTACTTAATATACCTAAACCGAATATTACGTAACGCATTTTCTTTGAGAATGTACACCAATGTTTTGCATCATGTTACACAATATTCTCTGTAATGCAATTGTGATAGCTCGGGTCTCCAAGCGTCCTTATTTACCTTACTGCACATTCCAGGGTACAATAATCCAGGGTACAAGCAAGCAACGATAGCATATACCATTGAGTTTTATACCTTTTTAAAAATCTAACCTTACGTAACAACTAATTCTTAGGTACCTTCACTCGCTGAAACAACTGATGTATCTTTGTATATAAGAGTACCCTCCTTCTATTCGTACGTGAGGCAGCCAAAAAAAAAAAAAAAAAATAACCATTTAATTCCGTAAATTTAACGACTCTAGTGATCCCACTTTAATAATCGATCTACTTGTGTTTGCACGCAGATGAATCTTAATTGTTGCTTATAGCCAAGTTGCCAGGACAAAATAGATTCAGTTTCGTAAAGAAAAGCTTAACCGCATTTTAACACACATGTAGAGGGTTTAACTGAAGATAACTGAATCAACAGATACACATAATTTTGCGTCCTAGATAAACAATATTTATAAGCGGAAAATTCAGTTTTTGGCTTTGGTTCTAGGTGAACTTGAAGCACAACCATTTGTTGTTATGCCTAACTAATCATAACGTCAAATTCACCATTTAGCAATTCACCATTGATCGTATAAAAATATGGACTTTTATTGAGTGACACGTTTCATTTTCGTACATTATTGTTTATCTGCGCATCATCAGTCACCCCCAAAATCTCACTCTAAATTTGTACACGTTCTAATTTTCCTTTTTAATGTACTTTTAGTACTTAGTGCCTTAGCGTATTTGTGGTATGCTATTCTCAATCAAATTAACCTTTAAAATCAGTTAACTTTACTCGATATTTTCTATCTATTATTTAGGAATTTTGGTGTTGCTATCGTACAGTAATACCACTTATATGCCCAAAATATAGAAGCTTTTGATGCAATAGTTATTTAAGTCACACGGAATGTAAAGACGTGTTTACATTCGAGGCAAGTGTGTACGAGCCGAGGCGAAGCCGAGGCTTGTCACTTGCTGAGGATGTTAACAGTCGATACTTTCCGTGTTACTTATTACATTTGCCGTTGAAAATTTCCTCGTATTTTCTCAAAAAATGAAACGTTTGCTTTAGTTTGGACGGACGTCACTCTGACATAAGTTGACTGTATATGCGTAACTAGAGTTACCCGATGCGACAAGTTTAAACAAAAGACTGTTAACATCCTCGGCAATATAATGAATGAACTGGATTTACTCTTTTTATTTTCTTAGGAAAATTAAATATTTGAAAAAATATTTAATAGTGCGTTGAATGGAAATTCCAGCATTTTGGGACACTATATCCACTGGGATTGTGGTATTGGCAGTATTGGCACTGCCATTCAATCAATGCATTCCAAGTAGTTTCAATTTATTACTACCCTTGTGTAAATGAAATTTAAAAAATTCATTAGGAATAATAATTTTATTTTAAATAAATACATACTTTCAAATAAAAGAAAAACATTTTTGTGAAAGACAAATAAATTTAGTGACAATAATTTTGTGAAATCTAGTACATACATTTTAAAAATCACTCACCAGTTTTAAAGCATCGCTCAAACCATTTTTTCCGTGTAGTTATAAACTGTGCTTAAACCGTAATTTTTACTTGTGTTGAAGGAATCTTGAATCTTGAATTTTATGAAATAATACACCTTTTTGAAATACACAGAAAAATTCTTATTATTCTTATATTATTATAGCTAGGCCCAGAAAAAATATATGCAGTTTCGTGAAAAAAGTTTAACAGCATGTTGACACCTCTCTTACGTAAGTATGGGTATTTATCTAAATAGGGTTACTTTATAAAAGGTACAGCTAATTGTGTATCCTGGATAAAAAAAAACTGGAAAATTCAGTTTTCCGCTTGTAAAATTTTCCCCTTTATCTCAGATGAAAAATTGTAATAAGGAAATTGGAGCATTGGAAAGGCCTTTATTTTCACTTGCTGTTTAAATCGGCCAATTATTTACGGCGATATTTGCGAAAATCTCGACGTTTGTTTAATTCTTTAAAAAGATATTACTAATTTTTAACTAAATTAACTGAAATTATGGTGAGGTCTCTATATGGGATTTTTCAATGAGTGAATGATTTTAGCCCAATCTATTGGATAGTTCATAAAATATTCTAAAGATTTATGAGGTACAGTCCTATTTTTAACAAATGTGTGGCTTCAGGAAGAGCTCGGAGGGGTATCTTATATTAACGAAATATATTTTACGGGACCTATGTTATAATGTTAGAGACAAAACGAGTCGGTAATTCAAAATAATGGCTAAAAACTGGTTGTAAATAATGGGCAATATTTATTCAATCCGGACGTATATTTAACTTTATCTTTTGATGATTGATTGATCTACAGACGAGAAAAATGCAAAATTGCTGATAAACTTATTTTCACGTTTTTTTTTTTTTACCTGGAGATTGGGCATTCTCCTATTAAATATACTAGGATCTGTCGTAGGAAGTATCGTAAACACTCTGCTTTGGTATGGGGCAAAAAGCACTTTTTGAATGCGCTCAGTACCTCGGTATTTAGTTTTGTGCCCCAAGTGACTTTGTAAAGATGACACTTCGTGTGTGGTATCCATACCGGCTAATGTTTTGTCGATGGTGTGAAACTTAAATTAGTCAGGAATATAGCACAAGACAAGAAATAACGGTATCAATTTTAACATTCACGGTTTCCTTCATATCGATTCTCCCCACATAACGACCGCAACATAAATCAAGCTTTGGTTGTCCCCTTCGCCCCTCTCCCCCGTTTTTCTCCTCCTCTTCAACTCCTTAAAACGGGGAGTTGTATATATACTACGTCTACATGAACACGCACTGATAGAAACACACACAAACTTTCATGGCCCATCATAAAGCCCCACAATGCCTCCAGATAAGAATGTAACCAATAGCGGGAAACCCGTAAATGTTGGATGTATGTGTGCACGTGTGATTCCCTTTGAATTATGTCCTCGTTTTTTTTACAGGTTTATTGCCGAGTAAATAGCTGCTTTGTATATTCGAGGGCGGTTTACTGTTTCCAGGTAAGTTTGCTCGCGACTGTAAAACCTAATCTTTGTGCTTCGGTTACTTTTATTATTTTGCACATGAAGAACTAAGGTAAAATTTTCGTTAACAAGGACAGGGACGACTTTATTGTCCTTGCGAACTACGAATTCGTAGGCCGATTGACAGGAATTTTTATCACTATGATCTGATACCATACGTTACTACCGTTGCGATATTTATTTTGGTAATTATCGTAGGTATCAGACATTCCGACTAATTTGCAGCTAATCCTCAATGGTAATTGTAACATGTTTACTCAATAACCATGCGAAATACGCACAATAATGTTTACTGAAATGTACACCAGGATTACCAGAAGGTAACCGAAATGGCCATTATATTGTCACGCCGTAGCTTCGTTTTCATTACTTCACCTAAATTACTAACCCGTGCAACCGACTCATCTTAATCAAATTTTATACAACACTCCTGCCGATTAAATTAAAACCTTGAACTAATTACCCAAGTTACTGAACTTTTCTCAACGAAAAAATTCGATTGATTAACACGATCCTACAAAGGGATTAATACTTCATTTTGCACAGTCGCTAGGAGTTACCAAAACAACACTTAAACTCACAATTAGAGATGTGACGATATTAAACACCGCGCGAGTTTATTACATTTTTTTCGGTAATCAGAATATCGGTATGCTCATAGCTACAACGATATAATGACACAAATTTGTTCAAATATTTGCAGATTTAACGTATCCAATAGAGCTATTTTTAAAATTTTCAATAACCTGTGTGATGTGCGGCAAAGTATAGGGGTACGAACTATAAATGGTTTTTACAACGCACCATCGCATTTCAGTTACCAGAAGTAATGAAGTATCCTATTGTCCTATTAATGTTTATATTGCGGGTGTCTTACCTATGGGCTGTCGCTGGGATCGCAAAGAAGAGGAGAATACGGGATCGTATTAAGAAAAATTGAATTGCAGCCCATATTAAAGAAGAAAGAAATAATGAATCAATTGGGAGAGCAACAAGTGCTCTTCGTAGACGAAGCAGAAAATGTTTAGAGATCCGTGGCGGTATTTTTTAATATCTGTTGAAAAATCGCTGAGATTTCGAAAATAATGTGTGAAATTAGTTTATTTGTTACGTGAAATGTTATAACGTGAAAACAAAGGAGAATCAGATAACAGCATATGAGTTTTTTACATTACTTTCACGTGTATAATACGGGTCTAAGACGTTTGGCCGCCGCAGTTTGGCCGTCGCCGTTTGGACGTAGGGACGTTTGGACGTAGGGACGTTTGGACGTCGGGACGTTTGGACGTCGGGACGTTTCGACGTCGGGACATTTGGCCGTGGCAAATTTGGTTGTTTATTGCAAACACCTTAAACACAATGTTAAGGGGTAAGGGTAAGGGTAACACTTTTTCGTGGATTCTGTTTATAATTAAATGACAATTATTATATCTCACAATACAATTGGTTTTACCTATATTGTTTAACCCACAAATATGAATATAAAAATGTTACGTTTTCCCCAAAAAGTATGTAATAGTTATTCAATTTAATTTTGTCATTTATGCATTTTTATACATGTTTTATTTTTGGGGTGATGTATTTTGCTTACTGGAAATCAAGAGAAGAAACAACAAAAATATTAGAAATTATAATTATTTATAATTATCCTAATTGACATTCTGGGAAGCATTTTTCTAGTTTACCTACTTCTCATTTATACTGTGATATCATTTATAAAAAAAATACGATTTGTTAAGTATAGAAACCTTAATTTTCAGCAAAATATGTATTTTTAATACATACTTATTATGTATATCGAAAATATATATTTTTAATAATGAGAAAGCCTTTTATATGAAATTCTAACTCTAATATTAATATTGATTAGTTTGGTGAGTAACTATTTATTTCGGATTTATTTATTTTATGTTTATTTATTTATAAAATACATTTATGTAATTTATTTTATTCTTTAAGTCATCCATTTTATTACCCACCGGTAAAATTTGCAAACCTACTTTAAATAGGTATGGGTAGGTACTTCACTGTATTTTCATTCATATATTAATTACCCTGTCTTACAAACTGCAACATATAACAATTGTCATTAAATTATAAACAGAATTCAAGAAAAAGTATTACCCTTACTCTTACCCCTTAACATTGTATTTAAGGTGTTTGCAATAAACGACCAACTTTGCCACGGCCAAATGTCCCGACGTCCAAACGTCCTGGCGGCCAAACGTCCCTACGTCCAAACGTCCCAACGTCCCTACGTCCAAACGTCCCTACGTCCAAACGGCGACGTCCAAACGGCGACGGCCAAACGGCGGCGGCCAAACGTCCCATTACACTCCTAGAGTTTGGTGCGCTCCTCCCGACTCACCCTGTATAAGTAAATAAAAATTAGTATCACCTTATTCACCTTCCTGAGACTCTTTTAGTGGATTTAAATCCGGTCTTTAGGTTTTAGGTTAGAAAGAAACGCTATTGACTTATTTTGAAATATGCAAATAAGATATGCATTTTGCATTAGGTGGATATATAGTTTATGCTGTGTGTTGAAATTTTACAATAATACTTGCGTTACTTGCTCTGAAAACTGAATATTTAGAGCAATTTGGAATTGATTACGTTATATTTCCATTCCTCTCTAGCATCTCTGTTATATTCTCAACTTTGCGCCAATTTTGTTTGTATTTGACTTCCAAAAAAATATATTTTCCCTTCGGATTGTCTGTCAACAAATTTCCGTCGTCTCCTTATTCAATTTAACCTCCCAGACATTATTTTTCCTGCGTGTGTCGTTAACCCCATGGAAATCTCCATGTTTACCGACATCCAGCGATATTCAAATCTAATAAAACTTCGACGTGCCGTAATGGACAAAAAATTCATTTAGTTCCTACTTCGCTTCTTCGAAACATGTTCGGAATCGCCCGATTACGCCCCACGAATGACGCTTTATTCGCCCCCACAGCTTTACCAGCAATATAAACACCCCAATAACTAAGAGAAAAAGCAACATCTAAATGCCATTTTCTAAAAGTTCGCCCAACAAACCGAAAATAAAATCCGAAAGTTTCGCGCATAAAAAAACCGAGTGGATTATTCTCGGATCCGCATACCCCCAAACACACACACACACACATCGGGGGCGGTTGTTCTATAAACAAGTAACGAACCCTTTTTCCATATAAGCGAACGGGGGAAGAGAAAGGGAGAACATCATTTTTTACGGTATTCGCAACGAGCAACGTTTACGATTTTTTAGTAAATGCTCAAGTGGGGTAATGCGGTGCTTATCTAACCACCTATATTCAAAAGAAGAAAAGGATCTTACATGTATATGGGGCATATCAGATTTGCGTTGTTGCTCCTTGATATATTTTTATTGGTCGATGGAGTCGATAAGCAAGGGGAAAAGAGACCATCGAAAAACGACAGGCGGAGACATTCCGATATGTTCCCGGAATAAGAATGAACACATTATGATATAATGGGGAAAAATTACCTTAAGAAGAAGAGTTGCAGCGTTGTTTGGTTTATGTTAATTTCACACCAAGACATATAATATAAGGAAATGAGCAAAAAGTAGCTTGCTGGAGACTGTGGTTCTGACATAGGTCCCACCGTTTTTTTTTTACGTTACATATGTAGAGCAACAAAAGTCATATGATTTCAACCAAAAATTTTAGTTTTTTTTTTTATTTATCGACAATTAAAGATTTAAAATATATGATTTTAAGCGATAAAGTATTTAGTTTTGTAGAAGACATATTTGTTCGAAATTATATCAATTAATTGATATTAATGGTCACAAGACTTTGATATTGATCTGGATATTTTATAAAGAATTCTCTTTCTGTAACGTTTTAAAAAAATTAATGAATCATTTTAATACTTTTACTATTAGTCTGTTTTATCTACTATCACTTCTATTTGAAATACAGATACACTAATATTATTTTATGTAAAAGTATGTCTTAATAGCATATTATTATACTAGTTTAATAAGACGGAGTATTGTCACACGAGAGTTTTAAAGCACGACGAGCGAAGCAATCTAAAATTGTTAATAACTTTTGAGGGAAGCGTCCAATTCAAAAACGGTCTTCGCTATTCGATTTGGAGGGAAAAATACGAAAGAAAAACTTGGGTGTTGCTCTTGAATTTTTTCTTCCCAAATTGTTGTTAAAAAATTGTTAATAACAATTGATAGCCCACCGCTAGAGCAAAATGAGTTGCATATTCGGATTCAGCGACCCCGAAAACATAAAACCCAGTCGGTTTTATCCTCGGACACCGAGTGGTCAGGTTTACCCCCCTGGCCAATAGACTACTAGGTACATCGCTGTAGATACCGTTTTCTTTATATTTGTTTATCATAGATCCGCATTTAATTTACGTTCGTTTTTTGTTTGATACCTACTGCATTACGTTCCGTCATTAGAGAACTCAGTATAGGCAAACCGTAAAAATCTTATACACCGGATTATTACCGCTTACAAAGTAACTGTTAGAATTTGCTTACTTTTACTGTACACTAATATTTGCCTTAGTATCTGCTTTCTACCGCTGTCTCTCCTTTTGAACACCTCTTTGCATAAAAATAAAAAACTGCATATTTTCTTCGCTTTTCCGCATTTATCAAAATAGTTACTTTTCTCACTTTGTAAGTAGTTAGATTAGTTTTACATTTTCCGGCTTTTCGAGATTTTGCATAAAATATATTTTTCATTTTGCAAAACTCGGAATTTCTCACTTTGAATGTCAGTAGAGTAGTTTAAAGTTACAACTTTTTTAAAAGCTTAGAATAAATATTTATTTTTCGTATCAAGCTCCGACTTTACTTTTGTAGCGAAATTATTATAAAACATAAAATTTCCACTTCCATCTTAAATTAAATACGATAGGATGCATTTCTCCCGTAAAGTTTTAAATTGGTTTGGCCATAATCATAATATTTCATTGCTTGTACATTGTTGCCGCTACCGATCTAAAATAAACTAATCTACGTATTTTACGATTTCCATGTTTTATTTTTACGGTCCTGGCGTTCTCTCGAGTAAATAAGCTACCTAAAGAAGTAACCTACCAAGAAAACATTTCAAATCTAGCCCCCGAGCAAACCGGCCCTCAAAATCGTAAAACCGAAATGCCAAACTTCAAGCAGCGCCAAATTCTACGTCTTTGTCTTCCCGTAGACGACGATAAAAAGGGGTTAGAGCTTATAGTGTACAATATGTGATAAAAATTCGTAACCGATTTAACGAGTAGTCTTTAGAAAATTGAATTTGTTCGTCCGAGGCATCCTAATATTGATATAACATAAGTCACGTAATAATAAAAATATTATAATCCAATAGGGTACAAAATAGTTCATTACAAAAATGTAGTATTTTTTGTTGAGAAATAAATCGAAGAACTTTATGGGATTGATATAGAGAGTCGTACTGCTTTTTATTTAAAAATCTGTTATTTTTTCTGGAATTCATAAAATGTTACCCTACGATCTTTTGGATCAAAGTTAGCTTTCTGTGAAGAAAAATTGCCACGGCTTTTTGTATAAAATTAAGAGAAAAGAAAACCACGTCTTGAAGTTCAAGAGTTAATTTTTATTGTAAAATCATCCCAGAATGATTCCTTTTAAAATGAGGATTTAGCTAAGCGTCAAACATAAGGGGTTTTTAAGTTAACAGATGGAAGCTTCGGGAGAACTATGATTTTATATCTCACAAATGTGAATTTGTATCTTCAAACTAACAACGTTTCTTATACAATGCACACTAATTACCACCAATCAATGGTTTTTAAATGTGTACTGATATGTGCACAATTCGGATATGCAACTTGTTTTCTATTATATTGTAACGTTTTACGGGTTCGAAATAAGCGTCTTAACTAATTAATTTTCATTAAGAACTATCACTTTGTGCCTAATTTATACCACACTTATTTATTTATTTTACGTGCACGGCCGCTCAGCTCAAGTATTCGTCGCGTTCTGCTGTTTATTATTACTCATCGGTTCGGCGGCATCTCCTTTCATCTCGTCTCCTCATGCCGCTCCGGAACTTTCTCGTAGTTCTCGAAGGTTATAGAATTTCCTGGAAATCAAGAAACTGGAAATTTTTCGTTACAATGTTTATTAATTGATGAAGTAGTTTGTATAAACGTTTCAACAAAAAATATTTTTTGACAATCACTTTGACAAGTTGTAAATTTGCAAAACAATTGTTATATATTAAATTAAACAAAAGTTATGATATTCTTCAGAAATTAAATTAATACATTCTAGTGTCCAAATCAATAAAAATGTTCAGCATGCCTATATTCTATACACAAAATGAATTTTTTTAATGTTCTACAATATCGCAGTTGTTGTTAATTATAATTATTACATTAATAATTCTGCTAATTAAATTAAAATAATTATTATAATTATTTAAAACTGTAAATAGAAATGTAAAATGAAATTAAGGTGTGCAACTGTCATTACGTATTCTACAGCGGCTTTGTGTATTAAGGGGGTAGTCTGGTTCTCAATTTTGAAAAAAATCGATTTTTCAAAAATGTCATTTTCATACACAATACACCTTTAAAAATAGTGTAGTCTAGTTTATTTTGCTCATAGAGCTCGAGAAATTAGTATATGAGCTTTAAAGTGTGAGCGCGCGCACCTGGCTTTTCTGCAGGTGTTCAGTTTAGCCGCGCTTATGCTAAAATTTTTGCTAATTTTTTATCCTTTTAGTCCTTTTCTATACAATTTAGGTTTTTACAAATAGTATTGTTTTATTTGGAGCAATTGTAGATTGGCTTTCCACTAGAAAGTTTGTATTTATTGTCTATAACGACTATACAAGATTATTTGTTCAGAAAAGAAAATTTGGGCAACATTGGATAAAACCAGTTATACAAGTGATAATCCTAGACCATATCGTTCAAAATAAGAGATTTTCGTGGAAATCGACATACCAGTAATTGTGACACAAGCAGAACAAGTGCATCTGTAAGAAAAATTTTTCAAGAAAACCCTGATTTTCAAGTAAACATTAATCAGTCTGTAAGTAAAATGATATTTTTGAAGAACAGGAAGGCATAATTTATGAAGCAGTCATCGGTGACCAACGCGATATACTTTTTTTTTAATTTTCTGTAATTTTCGAAAAAAAACTTTAAAGGCGTTTTTCTCGAAACAACGTTTTTCGACCTGGTTGACACGATTTAGCAAAAACCACCATACCGATTTCGCTCAAATTTTGAGGAGTTACTCCAAACATGTGTAGTTTTCGCCGGAACTAGGATTATACAGATTGATTAATATTTACACCTTTTTTTAAACAATTAATATAAAAAAAGTGCAAAAAAAACGAGTCGAGAATTTTAAAAGTCCGCCATTTTGTGTCTTTTCAGTCAAAATGATTTATCCTAGTTCAGGCGATAGCCGCTTACATATATTTTAATAATCCTTTGAAATGTTTCGTTTTAGATGTTTCTGAATGGAGAAATCATGTCAACCAGAAAAAAAACGGGGTCCTTTTGAGACCGCTGTATTACGCCCATATCGGGGCCTAAAAATAAAAAAAAATATTTTTGTAATACTAAATATCTATATTATCATATGTAAAAAAGACAAAGTATAAAAATAAATTTTTGTACGAAAAAAAAATTAATGAAAAAAAGCTATTGAGAACCAGACTACCCCCTTTGTGAACGTAATTTTCATTTCGTTATTCATAATTATTTTTTGTGGGTTAAAATTAGAAAAGCGTTTGAGTTATGTGTTTGTATACAACTTCTATGGAAACATTTGTATATTGAGGGTTGTAGGTAGATACGTTAGTTCATTCACCAGTATATAACATGTGTAACACCTCCTCACTTGAAATTATCATGGAGGGAGTCCACACTGGTTTTAACTGTTTGAAGGTCATCTTATTTCTTGTAGTGTAAAAATTCCAGCTCTTTTAATAAAAAAGTATATATCTCTCAAAATTGCCAACTATTCAAAACCAGGGCTCGGAGGATTTGCCTGATATTACCTTTCATGAGGTTGAAGCTGCGTTGATGGAGATGAAAAATAACAAGGCACCAGGAGAAGATGAGATAGTGATTGAACAGATAAAGGCAGGAGGACGAACATTGATCCAAGCCATATGTAAACTACTCAACCTATGTTTGTTCGATGGACAAATTCCATCAGTGTGGAACAACGCAATAATCACCATCATGCACAAGAAAGGAGATATTGCAGACTTCAAAAATTACCGTCCCATCAGTCTGTTATCTCATCTATATAAAATGTTTATGAAAATCGTAACAAAGAGATTGACGAATAAGTTAGATTTTTATCAACCTGTAGAACAGGCGGGTTTCCGAGCGGGCTTTGGTACTAACGACCATCTTCAAGCAATGAAAACCCTTATTGAGAAATGCGTGGAATATAACCAGCCTTTAGCTCTAATTTTTGTAGACTTTGAGAAAGCATTCGAAACTATCGATCAATCAAAAATGATAGAGGCGTTAACGGAATGCAGAATCGATCACAGATATATCACTCTTATAAAGAACATATACGCTGGAGCAACGTCATGTGTGAAACTGCACAAGTACACGAATAAGTTCCCAATCAGAAGGGGTGTGAGGCAAGGAGATACAATGTCTCCAAAGTTATTTACCACCCTCTTAGAATATATGTTCAAGAAGATCGACTTCAACGATATGGGTATTAACATAGATGGTCGAAATTTAAACCATCTTCGATTCGCAGATGACATCGTTCTGATAAGCAATAGTTTAGACAAAGCAGCTACAATGCTTGATAGGTTGCACAAGGCTTCATTAGATGTAGGCCTTAAAATCAATGTTGCTAAAACTGAAATCATGACAAACCTTGTTCCCAACCAAAATATAGTTCTAGGTGATTCTCAAATTACACAAGTTACATTTTACGTGTATCTCGGCCACGAACTACGAATAGATAGAGATAATCAAACTTGTGAAATTAAAAGAAGGATACCACTATCTTGGGCTGCCTTTGGGCGACTTGGTTATATATTTAAAGAAAACTTTCCCCTTTGCCTCAAACGTAAGGTGTTTGAAAGCTGTGTCCTGCCAGTTATGACCTATGGAGCCGAAACCCTGACTCTAACTAAAAACTCCGTGAGAAAAATAAGGGTGGCTCAGAGAGCCATGGAACGTTCTATGATGGGAATATCATTAAGAGATAGGATTACGAACGAGTATATTAGGAGGCAAACGAAAGTTACAGACGCTGTTGAAAGGATAGCTTCCCTAAAGTGGAACTGGTCTGGACATGTGGCCCGTATGAGGGATGGAAGGTGGACTAAAATACTATTGGAGTGGAGACCACGACAAGATGCCACACGCAGTAGAGGACGACCTCCTACTAGATGGCGAGACGATCTGAAACGCTTCAAAAGGAATTGGATGCAGGAGGCACAAGATAGAAAAGGATGGACAAAGTTACGGGAGGCCTATGTTCAGCAGTGGACAACTATGGCTGTGTGATGATGATGATGATGATGATATATCTCAGTATAAAAAAGTTATTCAATTTATTTATAAGCTAAAAATACTAGACTTTTGCAATAAATTTTTACGTTTAGATGAAATTTTGGGTCAGTTAGCATTTATATTGGTTGAGCAACGCTTTTTCTTTAACTGAGTCCCTATGAAAGTATTCTAAGATTATTATTAAGTGACATATTATTGAGAAATTAAGGGAACTAGATATAAATTTCACTTTTGCAAAAGCTACTTTATAAATCGCTATTGAATTTTTATCACGTATTGTGTACCACAAGAGCCTACTTTTTTTAATCAACGGTGCACAACTATTTTTGCAGAACTTATTAGTAATTTAATGTGAACTCATTTTTGAAATTAGGATTTAATTAGGCAACAAATGCACCAAAGAACTTTTATCGCAGCTCATTTTAAAGTTTTTTTTTAAACCCCACGCAAGGAAGTTTTTATTATAATTTTGCTTAAAGGCGAAAATATGCCAAAATCATATATTTTTGACTGTTAATTGTCAATGGAAGAAAAATACAAAAACTCTGGCTACTTAACAACGGCCTCACTTTATTTACGGTAAAGGTGGGTCATTAACGCCCGGTTTCATAATGCAGTTAAAGTCCTCTTTAACTTAACGTCACAGTCAAAGTCAACTTTAAGTCAAAGTGGACTTTAACTGCATTATGAAACCGAGCATAAGTGCCATACCTCGTAAACAAGTCATTGTCGGGTTTTTTCAATGAAGCGAGGCACCGTGGGTTTAAAGTTAAAAGTTGTTTGACGAAATTAGTAAATTATAGCTTGATATAAATTTATACTCTTTTGAAATAATATTTGCATGAAAAATAACTACAAAAGCAAAAATAAACTAATTTTGTTTTACTGAGTTCCTTGTATAATTGCTGCAACGTTTTGTACTCATCGAAGCACATAACGTGTTATCACACTATCAAACGACCTGGTCCGTGCGTCTACGTATATTTCCCGGCAACATTTATTTGTATCTCTCTATTCGTACCAGTGGGATTAATCCAAGCTCTGTACTGTCTATCTGCTCGGTCCTAACAACGCTGACAAATGCCTCCTTTTGTTCCCGGAATTTTAAAAAGACAAACCGCAGATTTTTGCCCCCTTGTTATTATTATGCAGCGAAATTTATTCGCGGTCAGTCCGGACGGTCGGTCATCGGGGAAATAAATGGACGGGGTTTATTCATATAGACGCTGTAAAACATGATTTATTATTGAAACCGGAGCTTATTCAGGTTTAAATAGATTTAGTGATGGTGACGTGTTCGTGTTTCGTTCCGATGCTTTCACAAAGATAGTGTGTTTCAATGTTTGATTTATTGTGGATCCGACTGCTGCGGGTTTAATCCATCGGGGCCATTAAGCCTCATTAGGGGCACCCACTACATAGTACCTTTCTCTTTACTTTCAGTGACAACTTATCCTTTCTAAAAGTGTGGAAGTATTCAGAATGCATTTTATTGCACAAAAATATGTGTCATTGCTTATACTGATTTCAACCAATGATTATAGAGTTAGTTACTGTGATCCCACCTTTGAAAACTGCCCTAATACTTAACAGGGGTTTCGACTATTTCTATGACAAAGATTTTCCAAGTATAGATAAAATATCGAAAGGCAATCAGAAGCTCAACTAAAGAAAATTTTGATTAAAAAATAATTAAAGGTACATTAAGGACAAAGGAAGAACAAATCATAGCGTATGCAGATGACATAGTGATTATACCAAAAACAAGAATAACGATCGAAAGAATTCTAGAAAAAAATTTAAGCGATGGGGACTAAATAGGACTGAAAATAAACCAAGCGAAACAAAAATGATGGGAATGAATAAAACGGTGGATAGTAAAAATAACAAAGTCACAATAGGTATGCTCATAATTGAAGAAGTAAATAGGATGAAATACTTCGGAGTGATGATGATAAATGATGGCAGTAGGGAAGTGCAAATAAACGTGAGACCAATGAACACATACAGGATGTACCAAGCAAATAAAAAACTACTAACATATAAAATATTGGGAAAGAAAACAAAAATGAGGGTATAAGGAACTATTATACAACCAACAATGATGTATGCAGTGGAAACGATAACAGTGACCAAAAAGTAAGAAGAAGAACTAAAAGCACAGGAGAGAAAAATAATGACAGTAATTTTAACTCCCAATAAAATACAAATAAATGAATACAGACGTAGAAACAATAAAGAACATTAAAGAAATATTAGAAGAACTTGAGGGAGAAGACATAATTAACAAAATAAAAAGACAAAGAATTAATTGGTTGGGACATGTGTGGAGAGCAGGAGCTAGATCTATTTGATACTGTGTGGTAGAAATAGCAACCCGGGGGAAGAAGCAGGTGATGCAGACAGAGAACTGGATGGTTGCAGGAAGTTAAAGCGGACTAAATCAGAGCTGGAGCGCGAAATTGGCAGGAGAAAACTAGAAATAGAGAAGCATGGAAACATATGTGTGCGGAAATATAACAAACCAAGATTTGGATTGCTCTACCACAAAAGATAGATCTGGAGGGCTTTGCGGCGATATCCCTCCAGGGATATATACAGAGTGATTAAGAAATACTGTTTAAGTTGGCAATCCTACCTGGAGGATTTTTTTGCCTAAGGGTTTGCAACGCTACACCGGAAATATCTGCATTCTGCATGACAGCGACAGCTAAATAAACACAAATATTTTAGGTTATGTGAATTTATTTACGATTGAAAGACCACACCAGAAAAAACTTCAATATTTAAAGGTACTGCTCGAATTGAGCACCACTATGTTCTAAGCATAAATTCACTCTCACTTTTAGGCTCTCGAAGACATTAATTAACATCCGAGGAGAAATATTTGCAACTTCCTCGGTAATGTCGGCTTCCAGTTCTTCACCAGTATATAGAACATTACCGGCCCCATTGTTTTTAAGGTGCCCAAAGAAACAAAAGTCTAGAGGTGTCAGGTCTGGTGACCTACTTGGCCAGATTCCTGTAGTTATGACTCGATGGCCAAAAACTTCTCGCAAATATTGCATTGTGGCACGAGCCGTATGTGCTCGAGTCGAATCATGTTGAAAGTAGCTCTTTTCGCGCTCCTTTTCGGTTAATTGGGCAAGAAATGGCTGGAGAATGTGCTGAATGTATCGTTCAGAATAAACTGTGAAGTTAAAAAACACAGAACCAATTACTCTCTGCCGCGATACAGCCAGCCAAACACCAACTTTAGTAGGATGTAAAGTTGTTGTTCTAACAGCATGTGGATTTTCACCACACCAAATTCTGTAATTTTGAGAATTAACATAACCATTGAGATGGAACCAGGCTTCATGGGAAAAAAGGTTTTATCCAGGATGTCATCATTGTTCATTTCCTGATTGAACCAGTTACAGAACAGGACGCGTTGTGGACGGTCAGGAGGATTTAGGGATTGGACCATCAAAAATATGCAAGGGTGGTATTTCAATTTGCTCTTCAACACAGTGGAACAACTTCCATATCATAAACCTTTAAAGTCACGAAACGGAATATGGGAAATTAGGAGTAATTGGAAGTTGGTGAACTTTTGTTTCAGTCGGGCCCTGACGTTTTGCACCACATTTTCAGTGAGTACGGAGGGTCTACCAGGTGGCTTTCCTTTCTCCACATTGCCTGTATTCAAATATCGTTGAATTACGCGCATGCAGTGTTGTTTAAATGCGTCTACAATAGGAAACACAATTTCAGGAAACATTTCTTCAAATTGGTGCAACGTGGATTCCAAGGAGTATTGCCATCCAGAAATGGGATCATGAACTGCAGTCCAAAAATAAGCCATGACAATAAAAATATGTATATTCTATTTTATTCTGTCAATCATTTCGCACTGGGAACTTGCCATGACATTACCAGACGGATTATCGAATTATAACAAAACTTGTTTAAGTTTGGAAAACTAGGTACGCTACTACTGAATAACTACATTACTCTTAACTATATTCACAAATGCAATCAGACGATTTACACCACCTTCCGAATACCGATTCAATAATGAAACAGTCTGAACAACTTTCAATAAATGTGCTATTTGTTTTAAATTATAAAATAAATTTAAAATTATTTTTCTTTTGGAGATTCGAGTTGATAACTCAATAAGGTTTTTGGCAATACTCTAAATAGTTTATCGAATAAATACAATTACACACAACCCAGCATAGTCTGTTTATTATTTCACATGAAATGATTTTCCACTAATTATTATTAATTCGCTAATTTTATATGTGTATTATGTTTATTGACATGTATGCAGTGAAACCTGGTTAATGCATAGTTGTAAATTCAAATTAATAGGCAATCTAAATACATAGTCAGCAGATGTATGAAGAGAAATGTTAGCTTTGAAATTCGCCACGTCATTTAAATATTCAGTAGGTCATATGGCATTTTTTTAATTAGTTAAAGGTTCATAGTACATCTGGGATTTGTCAAAGTTGTCATGCAAAATTTATATCAAAATAGTCATAATCCAAAATTCTATATTACAGATGAATGTCTCGTTAAAAAATTGAATAGTAAGTGGGCTTTTTCGCCAGCTTTTCTGTGGAGTACGAATTTATCGTCGATTACAATCTGCTTTGTCCTTCCTCTATTCCGGGCAACGATTCCGCCTGTAAGATGTTTAACTTCTTCCTGCCGTCGTAAAAAGCTTACCATAAAAAGTTTGATGAAGTTATGCGCTATAAATTCTTGCGCGCTTCCCAGGATTTTATAGAGTTGGAAAGTATTTCACTTTTAAAAAATAATGGATACAAAGTTTTCGGGTGGGTGTACAGGTACAGAATTTCCTTTTGTACTTAGTTAGGCTTCAGGGGGGATGATTTATTCACTCTCATAAGCGTTCGCTGAGTTTATTTCTTGAGCTGTAACGGGAAATTAATTTTCGGGCTAGGCAAGGGTGAGATGTATCGGGGTGGCTAAGTACGGGCCGTAAATTATGTTTCTCTTGTCTTGGGATATTTCTGACTTGATTCAATTACGTTTTTACGCTTTCACGCCGAGATGAGGTGGTCTTCGTCGTCGGGAAAATGTAGAGGATTCTCGACTATTTTAACGGTAACAAATCTGACAATTATTTAATAAGACACGACGGTAGAGTTTTTATCCAGGCGAAAAAGTGTTGTTTCTACCGCCGTCTAAAAGAATTTACATATTCGCATTGTGACATCCGTGACTTTATCCATTTCGCGTATACCTTTTCGATATGCGAGCTCATTACAGCTTGCAAAAGTCGCTTCCCTTCGTGCACGAACGTGGTCCATATATTATTTTTCCAACGGAAATGATTTCCTACTAGTATTATTTTTTATTTTCGATGTTTCACGTTTCATCCTCGTCAGTATCGAGTAGGTAGGTACAATAAATCGATAGCAAAGAATTCAATTTTCCATGGGGTGTTTATCAATCCTTTGACAGAAATTTAATATGGAACGTGGAACGGATATTAACATCACGAGCATTAAATAATATTATCTATTAATGCAAACAGTATCCAAAATTTCATAGATTTTGTGCATTTTGTGTAAATTTCACTGAATATTCTGATAAACGTTTAAACTGTTTTGAAAACGTTTTAATCAAAAATGGCCCTTCGGTGGAGCGTCGACCCACGCAATAGTATTCAGTCCGTTAAACTTTCTATTAAAAAATCCTGGATTAATCCCCTGCTCCCCCAGGAGATCATTTAACACTCGCGTTTCTAGAATTAAATGAAAACATTAAAATCTTATCGGGGACAATTCAATTTCGAACAAGTCACTTCTTGCTTATCAATTTGCGAATCGTTTTGTCTCGGTTATTTGCTAAAAATCTTATTATAATACGCATTAAGGAGAGTTATGGCGCGAATTTTCATTTTGTATTTGAATTTGCATAAATATTTTCTCCCAAATTGTTTCAATTTACTTTTATATTTGGGGAAAGGCGACTCCATGCAGTCGCTAACAGGGGCGCGCAAGGGAACACGTAGCTATTTATTTTTAGTGCAAGTTTGTAAATTCAACACAGGAGAGATGAAACTGATACAAAATTGATCAGTGGGTAATGTCACCTATACTTCACTAGAAAAGATTGTTGCATTAGATTCAATGTCTCTTCTTCTTCTTCTTCTTCTTATTTTAAGACAAAGTCTTGTTTTTTCAAAGCTGTAGCCTAAGTTGTGACTCCGATGACCAGCTTTCGTACCATCGTTTGGGGGGTCTTCTTGGAGGTCTACGGTTGGTTGGTTTCTCCTCTTTTGCGATTTTGGGTAGCCGATTATCAGCCATTCTGCCGACGTGGTCTCTCCAATGTCTAGGATGTCAAATTGGGTTCTTATATCGCTGCTTCTCACTCTGTCTCTAAGCGTTTTGCCCGTGATTGATCTTAGCGTCTTCATTTCATTTTTCTTAGCAGTTGTTTAGTAGCGGCTGTTTCTGCTCGTGTTTCTGTGGCGTAGGTCATAATAGGTCGTACGCACGTCTTGTAAATTCGCCTTTTGCCTTCAATACTCATGTGTTTGTTTCTCCATATTACGTCCCGTAGGTATCCTGATACCCTAGCTGCCGCTATCGTTTGTGTTCGGACTTCTTCTTTAAGGTTTCTGTTACTTGTCATATTAACTCCTAGGTATTTAAATGACATGACCTGTTCTACGTTTCTATTGTAGATCGCTAATTTACACCTTCTCGGTTCTCTCGATATTGTCAGAGACTTCGTTTTCTGGACAGAGATCAGCATGTTTAATTCCTTTGCTACTCTTTCGAATCTATAAAGTAGTTTCTGCAGATTGTCCTCATCTTCCGATATTATCACCGCGTCGTCAGCATAGCAGATTATTTTAAATTCTTCCTTGCCCAGTTTATATCCTTTCCCTGCAGATTTTACTTCCTCGATGATCTTATCCATTAAAAGATTGAAGAGTATTGGGCTAAGACTATCCCCTTGCCTGATTCCTGTTGAGACTGGTATCTTATTGGAAAGCTTATTATATTATTCGCTTTTATAAAGGTGCTATTTCCGATTCAATGTGAAAAATTAAAACCGAAAATATCATATTTCCATTTAAGTAACAATTAACAAGACCGACCTCGCGGGAATCCAGAAGGAGCACACGCACCCTCAACAAAACGTGATTTACCAAAACATATCCTCGTAAAGAATCTCCTGGCGAGGCACGTATGTTTAATGAGACCATGCAGCACCCACGAAATGATAAACATTGTCAAATAAACAAAAATGGGCGATCGAAATCAATGAATCAATCAAGTATACCGTCACGCTGCCGGTTGAACTACGTGCCCACCTGCCGTTTTGCTTGGAGGATGATGTTCTCTGAACTGCTGAGAATCCTGCACCTGCTGCCCTTCCAGGCCCTCTGTGCACTCCTTTAAGCATATTTTTTCACCATTTTTTAAATTTACCTTTTGTTTAATCATTTGTTCACCTTACATTCACTTTGTCTTTACCGCCCCTTGTCATGGTCTCTCTCACTCTCCCCCCCCCCCCTCTCTCCAGACATGAACCACTATTTGCTAATAAATGTTGTCAAGTTTCTTTTTGCTTTTCCCTTCTTCTGAACTAACATCCTCAACCAGAGCACCCCTCTGGGCCCTATGCCCTTAGGGTCGTGATGTCGTGACAACAGCATTTGTCAAATATATTTGGAAAGGTTTTCTGTACCTTTTCAGAATTTCTGTCACGAAATGTGCTGTGAAATATTTTAAAAATACATGAAATATATGATATTAAATATTTTTTCGCGCTGCCGCTATCGTAAATAGCTCTTAGATGCATAGATACAAAACACGAAAATGGCACACAACATTCGTGTATTATTTTTCCTTGAAAATGTAATGTAAATATACTGTCATTTACATTCCTAGGAAAATCAAAAGAGTGAATCTAGTTGATATATTATCTTGCCGAGGATGTTAACAGTCTTTTGTTGAAATTTGTCGCATCGGTTAAGCCTAGTTACGCATATGTCAGTCAACTTATGTCAGAGTGGCTTACGTCCAAACTAAAGAAAACATTTCATTTTTTGAGGAATTATGAGGAAATTTTCAACGGCAGCGTGAAAAATGTAATAAGTATCACGAAATGTATCTACTCTTAACATCCTCGGAAAGTGACAAGCCTCGGCTTCGCCTCGGCCCGTACACACTTGCCTCAAATGTAAACACGTCTTTAGATTACTTGTGACTTATAGTTATTTAAGTTTTACCATTCGAGGCAAGTGCATGTGTACGAGCCGAGGCGAAGCCGAGGCTTGTCACTTGCCGAGGATGTTAAGAGTCGATACATTCCGTATCACTTATTACATTTTTCACGATGCCGTTGAAAATTTCCTCATAATTCCTCAAAAAATGAAATGTTTGATTTAGTTTCGAAGTACGTTACGTGTAAGTTGGCTAACATACGTCAGACTTACATATGTCAGTCTGACATATGCGTAACTAGGGATAAATCAACTTGATTTACTCTTTTGATTTTCCTAGGAATATAAATGAAAGTATTTACATTCCGTCGTCAAGGAAAAATAATACACGAATGTTATGTGTCATTTTCATGCTACGTATCTATGCATATAAGAGCGATTAACTAAAATAATAAAATAACTATTATCCAACACATGACAGTTATGACTGTCATTATTAATGTCATTTTAGACAGGTAAACTATCAAATAACTCACGTTCATATTTAAAGTACCATTGTATTTATTTATTTATTTATTTATTTATTGCCCGTGGCAACCAAACAAACAACCCACCATAACCAAAATGTAAAAAAGTCACTGTCAAGTCATTCTGGCATTTACAGGGTACTGAGACGCAAGTAGCTTTGATTTGATAACAAAGCTTATTAATTATTCTCATAAAGAAACGATTTCTTCCAGTTGTTGGGTAAAACATTGTATGCCACTCGCGTGGTATATTACCTAAGTCACTTGAGAATTTATACCAATCGGCCTGACGGCCTCGTCATATAAATTTTCTCGCGTTACTTGTTTTCATCATAATACACTAGTACCATAAATAAATATTTCAAGATTGAGAGTGTGTCGCAGGGATCTTTGATTTTGATATATTTTTGTACAAAAGGAGAATAAAACTCAAAAAGCTGGAAATTCGAAAATGTGAGAATCATACAACCGACCGAATTGTATCCGTTTCCAAATTTGAACCATTTTTAAATTTTCCTCTTTTATGCATATAAAACTAACCGCCAATTTAATTAACGTTAAATATCTCCAGAAAATCTTCTTAGTTCCGCCCCTGCCCGATATCAACCAAAAGCAAGCGCGCGTTAAAGCGAATGAAATATTAAGCAAATTACCTCCTATGCTATGAATTGCAAATGAAACGGGCAAACGAGTATTGTATAAAAAATATAATCAGGTCTTTGTCGGCTTCCTTCATATGAAATTTATGTCGGGATCTACGAAAACAATTACGAAAAGCCACGGTTTACGAATTTTTACGTTCGCATAAAGGAGGGCAAAAAAGCGCCAAAGACAGCGGTGGGAAATAAAGGGAAAAATAAACTGTTTCCAATGATTATATGTTAATAGAAATAGGCACTAAGAGTCCAGGTCATTTTATATTGTGGAGTCGACATGCAAATGTACAACACTCTAATATGATAGTTATAGAAGCATATATTTATCTGCAACTAATTACAAATTAAATAGGATAATTCTATAATTTATAAACTAAAAATGTTTTTGCTCCTCCGTCGAGATATCATAAATATACGTTTCAAAACAACCTGATTTCGTAACTGCCATAATTTCCTGCTGCATAACCATATACCTACAGCGACATCCATAAATTCATAATTTCATTAAAATCTCCCCTCTTAGTAATATTTCAGTGTTAATCTCAATTACTGTGGTATTTGCATAACGCTGGAGAAGCAAAAACTGTCACTGATGACCTTTCACCGCCACCTGTTAAAGAAAATGGGAAAATCACATGCGCGAATTCACCATTTTACGGTTTTCGCGGAAATATTGATTTATAAAATATTTTATTGAATGCCGTACGATGACTCTGGTAACAGAGCACATTAGCGAAATCGGCATGCCGAAAACAGATTTCCTTTTGCTTTGAGCACCCTCTAAAAGATGTCGCCACGTGAATAATCAATAGTCCGACCTTGACCTCTTTTCGGGGTGACCATAAAGCGGGCATGGCACAATATCTGGCACGGAGAAGTCTGGAAAACTTGCAGGCAGAGCTTTGTTTGTTTTCTGACAAAGTTCAATTTAAACTGATTAGACGCGAATATTGTTCAGTTCCGCCAATAGAAGTGATGTTAGTTTAAAAATATTTTCACAAAGACTCTCTCTACACGAGGAAGAAGATTCCTCGCAAACGATTTATTTAACTGTCATATGCATTTTAAATTCCCGTTATTTTTCATGTTCAAGTTGAATATCAACACTACACTGTGAAGATTTCGAAACTGAAAATGAGAATATACCGAATATACTCCATTTCCAACAACCAGATGTTTAAAATATCAATATCGCCTGTTGACCCGCTGTCGTCTCAGGGCTCGCGAGAAAAGGGAGAGAGAGCGGGTAATTAGACGTTTCAGACGAGAAACGAAACAAAAATAAAACACGTCGTGGCATTTGTTTGCACGAAGGAACCAGAGAAGTCCGCTTTGGTACTTTATTAATTGAGAATAAATTAGTTCCGTGAACAGAATGTTAAAAAGAAACGCAAAAGCATTCGACCAGCCAGAAGAGAGGGAAGCCCCATTGTTCTTCCTTCGGGAAACTTTAGGAGGAGAGCAACTTTTTGAACAACAGGTCGATGAGAGTAGGTATTTTCGATCAGAGGAAGTTTACCGACAGTTTTTAAACTGAATTAAAAAAGGGGAGGAATCCAGTTAAGACAATAACGAGACTAGAGTGTTAACTAAACGGAAAATGGAAGCTACGAAAAACCTGGTTCATCAATAGAAAAATTACAGTACCTGATCTTGCATGTCATGAAAACGTTGCAAAACAGTTAAACTCTTATTATATTGACACTAACCTTTCTTAAAAAAGAAACTACACTAGTTATCAGCATAGTCAATGATCTTTTGAAACTAATTGGAAGTTGTGAGCTTTGACCCGACACTAATTAAAAATAATACGAGATTTATGGAAAGTCTATATTTTCTGCAAGGTAACCAATTTCTCCTACAGCAATTTTCATCTAGAACAAAACCCTCTTCGCAAACTTAACTTCCCGTTAATAGTCGCTGGTCTTTATTTTACACAAAGCGGATTAATTACTCCTCGCTTAAACCCTTCCTTTTTTGTTGAAAGTTAGTTCATAGTTATAATTAACTCTTTTTTTGCTTTAACGGAATAATTCGCCGAGTTTTCAGATATGAGATTCGACACTTGTGTCGTAATAAAGGAACTTGATTAACTTTCGAAACTTTAAGAGAATGTCTTGTATGAAATAGTTAGCTTTGAAATTCCGTTTATCAAAGAAGGTAATCCAGAGTTATTTTCTGAACTAAAGAAAACTGATAGGTTCCTTGGAAGGTCTCCGGGTGAATCAGATTTCTTTCATTACCGCGGGATTATGGGGAAAAAATAGAAAGAAGATGTGCCATGGTTTATTAAAAATTTTAATATTCAATCTAAGTTGTGTTTAAAGTTTTGTAAGGATTTTTAATTTTCTCCCGTTTATGGAAGTTTCAGTATTTCCGTCTTCAAAGGAATGAATTTTACGATGTACTTTATATCCAACAGAGGATGTCTTGTGTTTGATGATCATAGTATGTATAATAATTTTAATTATCCTACGGATCTGTTTTGTGAACTTTGATGTTTCCATAAATTTAATGAAATTAAGTAGAGGGCATCGAATCTGAATGAAATGAAACAAACCTTTGGTTATACGACAACTGTTTTTATTGAAAAAGGTGTATATTCTTGGGGTAACAACTTTTTAGAAAATTTAGAAAGAAAACACAAAACTCAGTCATATAGGATAAATATACCTCTCACATTAAATTTACATTTTTCATTTCATTTTTTTTCTTAATTTTTTAATAATCTATATGAACAGTTCGACAACATAGAAAAATATTCATATTCTATATTACAAAATTATCTGCCTTACTTAAAGTATCCAAGGCACCTTTACATAATACAAGAAACAAAAATAAAAAGATATCCACGATAGCAAAATAACATTCTTCTCCAATCAAGATGAGAGCTAATCAATAACTATTTAATTATAATATTTGGCCACGTGGATTAAATTCTAAAACTATAGGCTAACAAGCCTTACATCAAATACATTCATATAATACAGTACGCTGAAGTATTCAAGAAATGACAGAAAATTTTGAATTTCGGACATTTCAAGTACTGTTTTTTTATTATTAACATTAGCATAATATTTACGAATAATACAGATCTTCCATCGAATTAAACGAGAAAAATATTGGAGATAATGCGAAATTAGGCGGAACTACTACCTTTAATATAACTATTTCTTCGACTTAATTAAATAAAATTTAAGCATGAAATCACAAGTACATCACAAATATAAAAAATTAGGCAGCGTAAAAATAACCTTCGAAATGGTAACAAGTGAATAAATTGCCCAAATACAAACCTTTATTAGTTTTTCATCATTTCAATTTCAGGCAAATTATTACATTTATACACCATGTCAAAACTCATAATTGTGGAATAACAAATAAAAATAAATAAACAGCCTATTAGAGATTGACATTTACTACTATACCTTTCAAAGGTTATTTTCCTCTGTCGAGGGGATATATAAATCACAATACAATTTTCTTTATGATCGTCACCATGACGGTTCACCTATAAAAAATTAAAATGATTGTGAGCGTTAAGTCACATTCGGGTCACGTTTAATACGCATGCTTTCCTCTCGGGGTATATTATAAAAGTTAAAAGTAGTTTTTCTTTCTTTAATTCAGTAATTTATGATAGGATGAAAATATAGATTAAAAACGATTATTCTGAGTATCACAGAATCAACACTACACCTAATGGCTCGTATAAAAAGTTTATAGATAAGACATTTTTTGTTCGTTAAAATTCAATTTCTATGTCAGTTTATCTTTAAAATACATATGTCTATGTTAGTTCTGAATATATGATTATGAGACGCGTTAGGCCGAGCGCTCGGGGAAAGAATACGTCAAAAGAATTCTCCCTTTTCGCTTCATTCTCTTTTTTTCACTTTTTATTCATTCACGGCGGAAGTTTACAATCTAATTTTTTTTCTCACCAAACAAAACTTTTTTCAATTACGCTCCTTTTTATCCCCGGGGACCAAACCTAACTCGAGGGAAGGCGGAAAGAATTCGCTACTGCCGCATACAATGCAATATTGGTAATGTATTTTTAATGTTTGTCGACAAACAAATAAACAATGTTTTCCCTTAACGAAAAAGACACTTAAAATAATAGGACGTGTTTGCCTTTCCGTTGTTTCCGTGTTTTGACGTGGTGTTGTTGTTATAAACAGCACTGAAATTAATTAAACGTTCATACGGAGCCCTCCTAGACAAATGAATTATTTATCAAGAAGCATAATGGCGCTAAGTTAATGCACAGGAGGAAACGATATTTATTTCAAATTAAATTTCACTGTAAGAGCAATAACTAATGATGGCGAATAATAAATGGAAAAGTAGGAAATAAGAAACGAAGGTACTGAACGAATGAAGGGGGTTAAAATATAAGGGAAAAACCTTGTGAGGGAAGAAACTTCTCCCTGGTGTGCTTTACTTTTTTTAAAGGTTAAGATTATATACCAATAGTGGAGGAAGAAAATGGCATTCGCAGTTAACAAGCATGAAAATGTAAAAAAATATGTGTTGCCCTTTTGAATCTTAAGGAATACACAAGACAACAGCTAAAAAAATTAAGAAATAGAATTTGCATGAAAAAGTTTTAATTGCTAAGATTACCTTGCATTGCTGTATCCATGAAAAATTGAAAAGTTATAAGGTCATTTTCATACTAACGAAATCTAGTTAACAAAGTCAACTAGCAAGTAAAAGTGTATAAGCCGATATGGATGACAATGTAAAATTTGTATTTTCTGTAGAAAATCCGGGCTGTCGGCTTAAAATTCGGAGTGGTTAAAATAACTGATTGGAACAGTAAATAATGTTGAGGACATAAAAGGAAATGTAAGGCAGAAGATCGTATGAAATATTGACCTATTCGTAGATGACAATTTGCTTTAATAATCGGAATAGCCTATTGTGAGTTCAATTGCTATTCTGAGCACACGACAACTGAGCCCCGCGGTCAGAAAATTCGATCGGTAACGCTAATCCCATCCTACGATTGAGCCCCGGTATATCCCAAGGCCAAATGACAACTGAGCACCGAATTAAAATGCTGAGTCCAGGATAAAAAAGTTAGGTAAGGGAAAACGCTAATTACGGGAAATCCCATGTTTATGAAATATTGAAGGGCAAGAGGGCAAGGAAAATCAATCAAGATACAAATATTATGCCTAACTGCTCCTTTTTTTTGTAGTAAAACTTGTTCTGATTTATCTACAACTACAGATGCTTTACAAGAATTTTTTCAACACTTATACAAAACACCACGGACAGTTTCTTTACTATATCGGAAAGTGTAATTTTGGCATTCATACCCGAGTCGTCGGGACCGTCATTAAGTAATCACCAGAAATCTTAAACCCCGCGTTGGGGCTCTGTTGTCATACGACCATTTTGAAATTTTACCGGTCAACCGAATGGTAAACTGACCACGGGGCTCAATCGATCACCCCCGGCTATTCTTATACTACATAAGGAGGGGAAGTAGTTTAGGCAGGTACAAAGGAAATTTGGAGACTTATCCCAAAATAAAAGCAAAAAGCTCCAAACTTCACCTATTTTTGTTGTAGTCATTTTTTCAACTAAACAACTAAAGAATGTTTCCTAGTCGAGTTCCTGAGTTAGATATGATTCAAGTAAGTAATAACGCAGCAGTAGCGAAACCTTGCACGTCTCATTTGATTATCACCTCCACTACCTTCCTAGATTACGACATCCCCGAGGACGGATCGTCCTTGTCCGTCCCGGCGTCCGGCCAGTGGCTCAGATTGAACTCCGTACTCCTGGACAAGGTGTCGTCGTTAACGTTATAATCACTGTAACCGATATTGTCGATATCCTTAACGAACATGGGCTCAGTGTTCACGACCCTGCTGCTGTACCTCTGCTCCTCCGTGTCGCCGCTCACCACGGGTTTGGTCTTCTTGTCCGTCTCGTCTATGCTCTTGTTCGAAACGACCTTGCTCTTCTCCTTCGGGTTCGCGTTGTCCGAGTCCGAGGCGTCCTTCGGGTTCAGGCGGAGTTTCGCGATCCTGTTCTGGACTATCTGGAGGTGCTTGAGGACGTAGTCCTCGCCGGGGGCCAGGTTGTGGGCGGACTGGAGGCAGGACTGCGCCTCCAGGAGTTTGCCGCGTTCGACGTGGACCACGCAGAGGTTGTGCAGGCCTTGGATGTTCGAAGGGTCCAGCTCCAAGATCCTTCTGTAACACTGAAGAAGAATGGATTGAAAGCGAGGATGACAAGTGTGGTCCAAAGAAGAGGAAAATGCATACAAATGGCTATAATATATACAAGAGAAATCAGGAAGATTTTGTGCCCTCTCATTTTTCTGTCAAAACTCTGTAGAATTTGTATACCAGTAATGGTTATTTTCTTAAACCCCCATCAGGCGAGAATTGGGATAAATCATTTATTACAGATCTTGATTTTTAATCGAGTTGTTATTTTCGTATTCCTCCTATCACTTCTGCATGCCGCTTTACTCATTAACTCATTACGTGCGATTCCATTGTAAAATTCGCATCTCTGTGCCTTATAGCTTCATGCCGCTTTATACAGAAGCCCTATTTAAGTAGTGCATCTAGATACTACAACTCGGACATTTATATTTCGCAAAAGAAATCATCACACTAACCGTTGCCCAAGAATAAGCTACAAAGTTAAGTTGTTTCTTTGCAAAGCCAGAGGTATGAATTATCTCGGAATGCCAACTATGATGAAAAATTACAAACGCACAAATCAGAAAAAATCGCGCGGAGAAGTGAGCTTTTACCTATAAATAAAATATATTTACGAAAGTAAAGCACAATGCAAAAAAAACCTGTGCCATTATTTTGAGCACGTTTATTAAGAATTGTGAAATGGGGCGATTTAAAATTTAACAATGATTTACGTTGTAACTGGTAGTAGAAACACATTGGGGCAACATGAAAAATAGGAAAACTTATGGCATAGCTCAGTTACAAAATTTGAGTTTTCCTTTCTTAAGGAAATAGCTACAATTTCATTTAAAATAATTCTATATTTATCCCCGCTGTATTTTAAATTAACAAATAACCTATTTTGACGAAACCTAAATTATTCAAACATGTATTGTCAAAATAAGTGTGTTATCTAAAATCGGTAAATTTCATTTACGCTCATCGTAAGATGTCATATTCCACAAGAGTTTTCGACAACTGCGATACTTTTTACTCAGAGAAAATATCAGTATCCTCGACTTGACTGCCCTTCCTTAAGAAAAATGTCGTTTTGGTCTCAGCTTCTCATTTTAGCCATGTATTGTTTACTGGTGACATCTTCGGTTTTCATGTCAACAAAAATATAATCATCTGGTGAAAGATGTATTAAGCCCTTAGAATCTTTAATAGGGAGAAGTTATCATTCTGTGATATGCTTTTACCGGCTTTCACTGATTAATTCTGCTTTCTACCAGCAGAACTTGACGTCATAAAATTACATTTCGAGCACTTCTCTTAGTGACTCGACAATTCATGCTTCTTGACGTAATTAAGCTTCTTGTGTCCATTGAATGGAAGAACAGCTATTACGTCAAAACATGATTTGATATTTTTCCCCATTTGTATGTAGTGTCTGACTTAAAACGGGCTGAAACACTTCTATTATTATTGTTCCGTTACCGTGATTTTTTCATTCTTGAAGTATTTCCCCTAATGCTATTTTAACTGATCGAACTATTGAGCGACAAATTATAAAACAAATAATAGTATCACTACATTTGAAAATAACATTGTAATAAATATGGCTTGTCAAATTATCCCCAATCAGGACTTTAGGACCTGGAGGTTAAAAACGAAAATATGGCAATACTACTTTGGAGATCCAATCTTCAAAAATATTCGTATCGAATCAGCTAGATCGGAATGTAAACTATGTAGACCGAAAACATAACTCCTTAACAAGAAAACTTGTTTAAAGTAGATCTTAGATGTGTCCATGACCATACTACGCCCTTAAGTAACGAATATGTTATTATAAAATTATAAAATTTTGACGTCATAATTAACTGCTGCATGGGGTAAAACAACCCTTAAATTGGCAAATAGTATAAATATTTATAAAACATTTCCGCTCTACATTCTGTTATCTATTTGCACAGCCTATTGGGCAGATGCTCCTTATCCTAAACACTGTTGAACCCACGATTCGTAAGGTATACTTTTCAGAAATTGTGGCAACTCTTTTCAACTTTGTTCAAATACGATTTTAACTATTTCTATTATATCATTTAAATCGCGGCCTGCAACAAAAGATATAGCTCTAACTATAATAGGTAGTTTTCCCTTTCGACAGACGTTATGGTTTGACCACCAGCTGATTTTGCCTCTTTCCTATTAATTGTTCTGTATAGTATCGTATAAAGAGAATTCATATAAAGGCTTACGAGTTCTTCTAGGTTCCCCAAATATTTAAATAAGTTCTTCAGAGAAAGGATTTTAATGACAAAGCCATCTTGAATACCAATAAGAAAATAAGAAATACCAAAGCCTCTTGAACGTTTTTTCTTTACTTACTCATATGGGGTACCCATATACCTAGTAAGAGAAAGTATTGTAATCGTAGTGATTTTCGAATTTGGGATATTGGCATTCCTGGACGTTTTGAGGTCCCCTGAGTTCGAAAAACATGTTTTTGGGAAATGTCTGTATGTGTGTATGCATTCATGTATGTATGTATGTATGTACGTATGTGTGTGTGTGTGTGTACGTGGCCAACGTTTTCTCAGAAACTATATAAAGTGGAAAGTTGAAATTTTGTATTTAGGCTGGATCCCCAGAAAACTCAAGACCACATAAATTTCATCAGAATCAGTTAAGGGCAAAGGGCAATTTACTCAAAATTTTTAAGTTTTTTTGGAATAACTGGTACGTTTCTTTTTTAAATTCGTAGGTTTACTTTACTATTCAATCCTTATTGATTGCCGTCATCGTTAACTTGACTGATCTTCTGCGAAGGGCTCTCTACTTTGTGAATTTACAAAACGCCTTTACCAATTCTTACCAAATTTTAGACTTAAACTGACCTAACTAATAGCTACCAACTTTTATTCAAAACAGTTGCTCTAAAACCTCTCTAAAGGGCACTTATGAATATTTTCAATTTCTAATGTTTTTAAAAAAAATGCTTTTAACGTTTTCACTAAACTTTATACTTGAATTAACATATTATATATATATATATATATAATTTTTATTAGAAATATTTTTTTCTTAAAACTGTCCTAAAGGGCACTTTATTCTTAAGAATTTTTATTTTGTTGTACATTCATCGTTAAAAGGGTTTTGGTGATTTATACCAAATCTCATAACTTAAGTTAGCTGTTTAGCCTATACCTTTTATTTCAATTTTTTTTATAAAACTGTTCTAAATTGCAGTTCCTTAAGTGCACCGGTTTGTAGAGTAATTGTTCAATCTAACGGATAAATCTCCATCAAGTAAAGCTGTTGTTATTTATTCCATGTGGATGATTGGATTCTTATTCTTCGCACTGACATCACAACTTAAGTAAATAAATTAAACAATATAGTAATACAAATAAAAAAAATAAAGATTTCATATTGAACTGCTTCGCACCTTTCGGAAACAAAGAAATCGTATCGGTTACAATTAAATCATCGTCCCTTATCAGCACAATTACGTTAGGAGATTTATCTCTCGCTCGGAACCGCAATTATCGTCAGTCTAACGTACTGTACGGTCGAGGTGGGACGTGTCAGTCTCCGCTTATGCATATGTGAGAGTTTTGATAGTTACCGTGCGAGTTGTGTGTTAGAGTCGTGACGCCTTGATGTCCTTGGACTTCCGATTAGATTGAAATTATAATCATGGTAAGTAAATTGCCCACTTGAATATTTCTTAAGTTCCATACGTTTACTCTGAGCAAGTCGAGGGTGAAACCGTTATCTTTCAATAACGAAAGGACACGTTCATCAATTTTAACAGACAGATAATAAAAAGTCATTGTTTCATTTAATAGAAATTAATATAACACACTTAGCGTGATATATGGTGGATGCGCCGCGATTCGAGCCCTTTCTCTATACGACGACGTATGGTGGAAATTCGGTTTTTAGCCCTAAGTGAAGTTAATCATAAATCCTCCTACACTAGGTATGCTTCTTTGTAACCATTATGTTGTGATTCTGATTTTATTTCTTTACGCTCAAGGAGATACCTTCACTTTCACTGCAACATATGGTTATTTATACCATAGGCCACTTATACCATAAAGAATATACCATATTCTTTATAACTATCCTTATCCTAGCTCTTGATCCTTTTGCGCCCCATTGTGTGTCAATGAGCTGTGTCGGTTCTTATGCGGGACATCCTGTATATTTATATAAATGGTGTGTTATAATATTTATTTTCTCAAGAAAACATGTTCTTTGTAGGTAAACAATGTCCATTTTTAATTTCGTCGACGTGTCATCATTACACGTCGTCTTTGCCATTTAGGATTCTTAAAGAAACGATGAACTTTAAGGATGTTTTCGCACCTTGTCTTACCGCTCCTTATATTTTATATTTGAATGTAGTTCAGTAGATTCTAGTTTTCATTGTATTTTGTACT
Source organism: Cryptocephalus moraei (assembly GCA_946251905.1). Classification (NCBI taxonomy): domain Eukaryota; kingdom Metazoa; phylum Arthropoda; class Insecta; order Coleoptera; family Chrysomelidae; genus Cryptocephalus; species Cryptocephalus moraei. The sequence goes on along the minus strand of OX276458.1, from coordinate 23,642,973 downwards.
TCATTAGGTCTTAGACCTTTGATCAATTCTGGCAGTTCTCGTTACAGTAAGAATTATCATGTTTCTTTCTGATTCTGTAAATTCATAGTTTTCCAAAAATATCACAGAGTTTAAACACCCAATGAAATTAATACGGAAAAATTTCTAAACCCACTCTAAAATCGCCGGTGCGTACTTATACCGTTCGTTTCTCTGCTTCTCGGAGGTTCATTAATCCTGTTTCAGGATATCGTACTCAGAATGCATGGAAAAGGCTTGTGACCCCATTCACCTCTGACTAATCACGAGGAAGCAGATTTCTGGGCTGATTTTCAGAGTTAGCGTTACGTGTCCCGGGGCCCTTAACGGATAAATATGCATCTTGCATGCGGTATGAAATATGATAAGGGGTGAGAGTGTGTAAAGAAGGTAACGGTGGAAAGAGGTTAAAGGTAATGCGTTTGTACATTAAAAAAACGAATTAAACATGTAAACTTAAATAACACGTCATTAATACCTGCAAGTTTAAGCAAATAATTTCCAAACAATTATCAGGTTTCAATGTATACGTAGTCACAGAGTTTTAATCGAAACGTAATAATTTAAACGGCCCATCTCGTCATTTGCTCAACGAACTGAACGCCAGGAATACGAGCATTAAGTGGCTTTATTAAATATAAATGGTGGCGAGCTCGAAATTTGCACAGCCTTCCGGAATAGGGCGAAAATGGACGTTTCCAGATGTATCATTAGCATTTGCCTTTGTTACATCTGAATGTTACCTATATTTTCTTTTTCTATTATATAAAAATGAGAGCCATTTGTCTTTTTTTTTTTTTTTAGTGCAGGTTATTGAAAGTTGAATGTTTTATTATGCGACATTTACAATTAAATTATATTAAATGAACCCAACAAAGAAAATATCTGATGCACTTTTATTCAGTTTGAAGAGTGCATAGGAAACCGTACAAGAGTTCAACGTTTCACAATTGACCTAATACAAAGTTTTAATGTAATTTCAGAGCATGCACTGCAATGCTAAATAAAGAATGGAGTATTTTTTACTTTATCGTCTGAGGTAATTATATATGGGAAATAGTGTAACTGGGTCGATTTTTACAAGGTGAGTCTTTTGACGATGTAAGGTCCCCTGGGCCCATAAGTTTTGGAGAATGGGTCTATGTCGATGTGTCTGTAGTACGTTTGTCTCGAAAATTAAGCATTACAAACGACTTCAATTTTGAGTTTAAAATTGGAACTACACCAGGATTTCCCAATACGCTTTTTATAAAAGTGGCTAAGACAAAGGGGCAGTTTACTATTGTAAATTTTCAGTTTTCAATTTTTTTTCAAAACTTGCTCCAACTTTTTAATCTTTAGATATTCATTGCGCTATAGAATGTATACTATAAAGATTGGTAATACTTTTCTCTAAAGGGCGCTTTCCAGACGATGCGTATTTTTTCTGCAATCAAATGTGGATACACAAGTTTTATGACATTTTTTTTGCTAAATCTTCTCTAAACAGCACTTTTTACTTGGTATTTTTCGATTTTTGGAAATTTTCTCAAAATTCCTTCTAACATTATATATATATATATATATAATCTCCAAATATTTTTTTTTAGCCTTGCTTATGGGGATGTAGTCAACGGTGATAGACAAAAGAGATTAAGAGGCAAAAGGATGTCCGTAACTTTTTTTTTATTAGGTACTTTATTCAAGCTTTCGAAAGCTGTCGCTTTCTTCCTTAGTAAACACGCAGTAACTAAAAACAATTTTTAAATATAAAAAATTGTAAAAATATGTAACATAGGAAAGTGGACTTACTACTTAGAGTGGAAACCAGGAGAAAAGCGATACGTGAACAGTATGAAAAACCACAGCTTGTGTTTACTCAACAATATCCAATCTGTGTAGTAAGTTGGATGTACAGTTCTGTTATTATTAAAACCAACTAAATAATTAGGAAAAATGGACGTAAGAGGCAATTGACAACAGAACAAACCTTAGAACAATTATTGTTTACATTATAGACTTCCAGATGACTATTGGTAATGCATATAAGAAAGAAAGAAAATAGTGATACAACAAAATTCATTTGTGGTGAACATTCAGTCACTGTTAATCATGGTCGTATGACAAATTATTACCTAATAACAAAACATATTCATACATGGAACTTAAATTATTAATGTCCGATCTCTTATTAATACTCTTACGATCTTTTTTGATTTGTACAATCTCATGGAAACTCCGCTTAAACCAATTAGACTCATGTACTAAGATAGATGATTCTTCAAAATTAAAATTATGATCTTGATCAATAGAATGCTCAACTGAAGCACAGGATCTTTTTTGATGTCTCAAATCACTCTCATGCAAGATTAACCTGTTATGCAAGGAGCGTGAGGTTTGACCAATATATGTCTTATCACAATCACCACAGGGAATGTTATAAACAATGCCCGTTATTTCCTTATTGTTAAGGAGAGTTTTGAGACTTGTAAATAATCTTGCTACAGTTTTGAGGTTTTTTTGGCGATGAACAGATTACTTGTATTAAATGTTTTTGTTAATAAGGGAGTGCTTTCTGCAATATAGGGTAATGAGCGATACATTTTTTGCTCAGCAACTGGATTGCCTCTAGGCGACAAAACAGTAGCAGGATTGTGTGAATCAAGATTTAAATTCCTTGACAGATTTAAGATGTTACTATTCTCACAAGCAACAGAGTTGCTAAACAGTACTTTACATACCAAATCTACAGGGTAAGAATTCTCTATTATTTCTAAATATTTAATCTATAATAACAAATAAATAATAAAATTAATTTTAGATCCTTCAACTCAGTGTGGAGGAAGTCAGGATGAGTTAGACGTTCTACCCTTGTTTTAAGAGCCAATATTAAATAGATTTTCATGTTGAAAGGATGATGCGAATGGTTATTCGATAATAATCGATAATCGGTAATCGATTATTACATATTGGTTTTCGATACCATCTGGTACGAATGATATCGTTATTGTCGTGAACCAGCAACATGTCTAAAAAGGGAATCTTGCCTTGTTTTTAGTTACTGTTTCCTGAGGAAGAAAGCGACGGCTTTCGAAAGCTTGAATAAAGTAATAAAAAAAAAGAGTTAAGGACATCCTGGCCTCTTAATCTCTTTTGTCTATCATCGTTGACTACATCCCCATAAGCAGGGCTAAAAAAATTTTTTAGTTCCCCAAGAAAAATTTTACATCACTTAGTCACCAATTACTATTATTATTATTATTATAAAGTTTAATAACACTTTTACTTTCTCATGTAGTATACCCTCATACTAGTGTACATATATAAACAGAATACTTAACCCGTATAACAAGAGAAAGTATTGCAATAATGCTGATTTTCGGAACTTGAGATATTGACATTTCAGGACGTTTTGAGGTCCCCTGAGTTCGAAAAATATGTTTTTGGAAACATGATCAAAAACTGGTCCAACGTTTTTTAACTTTCTGTATTTACTTTACTATTTAATTCCTACTGATTGCCGTTATCGTTATCTTGACTGATCTTCAGAAAAGGGTCCTTTCACAGAGTTATGAGAATAACAGAGATGATTATTTACATTTTTCGTGTAGCCAACATTGAATGTTTAAAGATGGCTGAAAATGGGGATAAACAATAATGTTGCCAGTGTTACACATAATATAGTTTTTTATGGAAAATGAGATCTATGTCCACAGTGTAAGGAGGAGACATACCTGTTTCTAACATACAGTGCTATTCCATCGATACAAACATGTTAATTGTGAAAGTAAATTAGGTATATTTTGTTTTACAAAACTTTTCTAAAATACATGTAGACGGATACAGATCGTTAGATCGAATATATTCGAAAATAAAACCGGCAACGTGGTTTTTACCGCGCAAACCGCCTTGGGACCCAAGGTCAATTTTACTATGATTTCACAATCGGTGGTATTTGACGTTTTTAGATGTTTCTTCTGGTTTGTTCGTGTAGTTTGCTACCGATACTATTTGTTTACTTCCCGCCTTTATAAAAACAGTTAATAGAAATGGTTAAAATCTGTAAAGTTAGCGGAAAACAGGATTATAAGAATCCTAACCTATCTTCTACCTTAGGGGAAGTTGGTTATGTTTATACCCATTTTTATCCCCACTCCTACCTCACGTCTTTCCCCACTATATGTTTACATCACCGCGTTACTCCATATCAATGTTGGCGACAAGAAAATGCGTATTTATGAATGGTTTGTCAGCTCTGTGTATCTCATAACTCTGTGGGTCCTTTACTCTTGCAAATTTTCAGTTTTTGTCAATTTTCTCCAAAACGGCTTTACCCATTCTTACCAAATTTTAAATTTGAACTGGCCTAGCTAGTGGCTGAAACTTTTTTTTGAAACATTTTTTTCTAAAACTTTCCTAAAGGGCACATTAATTATGTTGCCATGAATATTTGATCCGTCCTTATGAGAAAGTCTTACGATATTACACACTGTAATTTTTGTTAAATATTTCCTGAAGACCACTACTCTTGTCGTTTATTGCTTTTTGGACATTTTGTCGAAATCCGTTCCAAGGAGACTTTTTACAGAGTGAATATTTATTCTACTGTTAAATATTTATAATAAAGCAGGGGAAAGTATTCCAATCTACACATTGCCATTTTTACACAGTTTACAAAAGAGGTTGTTTCTTAAAATTTAAAAATGGGACAGGTCTAATTCAATAAATGCTTCAAATTATCGAAACCTGAACCACGACAAACATAACTATTACAAAATTACGATTGGAGAACTCGCCACTTTGGATTACCCCTGGCGATTGCAAAACGTGAATAAAAGGAATTACGACCCCTAAAAAATTTCATTAATACCGCGTCCGGCCTTCCTTCGCCGGGTGATATATCACCTCAAACAAAGCCGCAACCCCTAATCTATATTTTCCAATAAGAACGTCCAGAAAAATGACAAAAAGCGTTTAATAAAAACCTCATCTTTCCGAGATCCAGTTCGTGTCACGGCAGAAATCGCGACCGTAGTGAATTCTCCGCGTTTAAGAAGTGGCCCGAAAACAAATCGATGAAACTCGGGGAAGTAAAGGATAAGAGGGAGACGGAGAGAGAGCGAGAGAGAAAGAGGGAGTTTCCCGGTTACGCTGGGGGTTGTAACTCTTCCCTGCGATGCACCACCTTGGATGGTTTACGAGGTCAGTGGGGTTTCCTTTTTGATTAATGGGGATTTTAGGGGGAAGCGGAAAATGCAACCGTTAATGGGGAGAGTGTGGGGAGGATCGTCTGGGAAAAAGGGGTGCTGTTGATGTAAACCGCTCGTTTATTTAACGAGCGAAAAAAATTAAAAAAGCGTTCCTTTCAATTAGGTTTCGTCATGCGATTTTTCGATCCACCATATTCTCCCTTACGACCTATTGCTATTCTATAAAAAAAGCTTCCCTGTTTTTGATCTCAGGGCACAAAACATTACAAAATTTTCAATTAGTTTCCGCTAAGATGAGTTGAGACCTACTACCTCAACTTTATAAAAAGTATAAAGTTTCGAAAAGCTTTCCTTACTCCTTTCCTGCAAGTTCCAGCTTTACATAGCTTATCGATACATTACCCCGGAAGTGCCTCACTTCATAGGAGCTTTGTGTCACATAACAAGTGAAAGGTTTTTACAATAGAAGGACTTGTAGCGGAGTATACGGTTTATTTCAATTTCGAGCAAAAGCAAATTTACGAGGTTTCGTTCCGCTTAACGGATTTTAATCCGAGTTATTTTTCACAAAAACCGCCGCCTTAAGCGATATTAAAGCTCAATAAATTATTCTCTGTAGGGAGGAGAAATCCATCCGTGTAACGTCACAAAATTAATATCGCTAAGGGTATCCATATAAATAACATCAAAGACTCGAAGTTGCAATGGAGCCACGTCTATTCTAATCTTTTGTTGGGGAGCTCCATCGCTTTGTTCATTGGGTTGTGATTGAGAGTGGCTCTTTGTTAGCTAATTATTTATTCAAGATTTCCTTTGGGTGGAAACAATTTTAATAAGAAGCAAATGTTTATTGTTCAACGAATAGACATCAACCGGCTTCGTAAATCTGCGTTATTAAGATTTTCCCCGATTGGGGCGGTTTTCAGGATTAAAGCGCCATTATTCATTTCACCTCTTCGAGAAAGACCGAAGGTAATGGAAACAATTACAAAATACAATAGCTCTTTTATTTATTAAACGGTAAAATAACGCCTGGGGCTTCAGTATAACCCAGTTTCCGAAGAAGTCAATCGATTCATTTTACATCGAAAAATAACATACCGACGAGAACAGAGGGATCAGTAAGTGTGAAATAAGTCCGTTGCATGCTTGAATCGTATGTGTGAGTCTCATAGTTTTCTCAGCGGGTGTGAACCATAACAGCATTTTTTATTTATGATTCGGGATTCTTTATGGACCTAGGAGATTTATGAAATTTAATTATGTCGCGACGTAAACGAGTCCCGCAACGCTTAAAACAAAAAGTTTAGATTCTAAACTTTTGAAATACTCCCATAATGACTTCATTGAAATAAAGGGTACATCTTATATAATTCGTTCTACTATAGTTGACTAATTGTTCTACAATCCTACATTTTTGTTGGACCACTGCAATCTACGAAAAATGTTTTGAACCCTATGAGTAGTAAGTACTAGCTTATAGAAAGAAGCACTATAGGTACAGTATATATAATTCTAACAGTATGCTCACTTGGGCTTATTCGAACACCGCATCACCTCTCCTCGTCGCACCCCCCTCGGCCCAGGAACTTGCCGACCGAGTCGGCCCACCTCTCGTCCTCGCACCTCCCTCGTCTACGAACTTACCGGGATAACGATATTTGTATTACTTTACGACCACTTGCAAAAAACGCCGGCTTTTTCATAGACATCAAAGAAGTGAGCATACTGTTAGAATTATATATACTGTGCTATAGGTATGAAGACATTGTATATTTACTTTGGAGTGTAGGTCCGATAAAATCAGCTTTCACTTATAGCTCAAAGGCTACTGACCTTCACAAAGGTGTGTATAAAAGATAGGTATTTTCGATATCCATAAAATGAGCAGTGTTATGTCAAAATCGATCAATTATGTAATGAGACAACTGTAAGAATCAGTAAAAAGCGCAGTTTTTAATGCTCAAGAATTGGGTATTTGCCATATATTTTAAATTAAACGAAATGTATCTAAATTCATAGGGACGAACCCTCAGACACATTTTATAATCTTAAAAAAATCGTATAATAGACCCAGTACCAAGTATTTCGGTTCACGGAAATTTCGCCCCCCACATTTCGCCCCCCACAATTCGCCCCTCACATTTCGCCCCCCACATTTTGCCCCCAGGTATATTTCGCCCCCACACATTTTGCCCCCACACATTTCGCCCCAGATACACTTCGCCCCCACACACTTCGCCCCCAGGCATATTTCGCCCTCACACATTTCGCCCCGTATATTTCAGTAAGGTAAGTCCCACCCGAAATTTTCATTTAAGATTATGTTTATACCTTGTTTCCATGTATCCCAAATTTTAAGGAAGGTTTTGAAAAACTATTGTAATTATCGGTTTAATAACTTAAAATGCAATTGTATTATGTATTGTATATTTCCTGATTAATAATTATAATAATAAAAGTATGTCCCTATGTGAAACAGCACATTATCTGAAGAATAATTCATTGTGAAAAGGAACGAACACGATTATAAATTAAAATTCAAAATTATACGCAATGTATTGGTTATCAATAGTTATAAACAAACTTTTTTATTCATATCTTAGTATTAACTACCAGTACCATTATCGTACATATTTCTTTTCAACTAAATCGGATATGAATTGACTACGGTTATAATTGACCAAAAAATGTAAGCCAAAAAATTTTGCGGCAAAATGAGAAAAGGAGACGAAACATATTGTAAAGAAGTGTTTTATCGGGGGCGAAATGTGTGGGGGCGAAATGTACCTGGGGGCGAAATGTGTGGGGGCGAAGTGTACCTGGGGGCGAAATGTGTGGGGGCGAAATATACCTGGGGGCGAATTGTGGAGGGGCGAAATGTGAGGGGCGAAATGTTGGGGGAGAAATGTTGGGGGCGAACCTTCCGGATCCCAAGTATTTCAGGGTATAAAAAGCAGTAAATGTGCGATAAATTAAAGGACCAGCGAAACGGCCGCTCATTGGCCGTGACGTCACTTCGCGTGTAAACGCGGGTCCATTCTGCAGTCCACAAATAGATTTTTCGAAACCTAACCTAGGTAATCTGTGTTTTCGAGTATTTTGGACTTTCTTGTCGTTTCCGCTGGACTGTAGGGGTTAAATTGCGACCAAATCTAGTAGTTTGTATTATTCGCGTCGTAAAATAGTGTTTTTGATTAGTTATTTAGTTAGTTGTGGCCGCCGTAGGATTTGTCAAAGCTTCCATGAACAATTTAACATCTGTGGATATGTTTATGGTAATGGACTACATAAAAAAGGAGGAATGTTTTAATTCAGCTGAAATCAGAGGTGTAAAAGCAGCAATGTAAGTATATATGTGCAAAATATGCATTCAGTAAAAGACAATGTGACCATTGTTATAAATAAATTATAAGAACAGTTCAGAACAAAGCCAAATCTATATCACGCTGGTTGGTGTTTAAGATTATAATTATTGTTGCTAACAATGAAAATTAACACAGCTATTGATAGTAGCGTCTGCTACTAAACGTTTTCGTTCTCTCTTCATAGGCAAAGAACGTGGGAGAACGTTAGTCCCAGTTCTTTTCCCGAGCTCGTTGGCACTCAAAAATATCTGGAACTACGTCCTGTTTCATTATTATTTTTACACCCATCAGTTTAAAACGTACATAATTTTCTATGTCTTCTTCCAACTAAATAAAAAAAAATTTGCATTTAAGTATAAGATAACATAACATAACCTTACTTTTAACTTACTTTAAAATGGTCTTCACAACAGAAAAATTCACTTTTGGATTTGGGAATATCATGTCCTCCTGCTGAAAACCACAGTTTCTTACGCCCATAATCTCGAGGTACACGAACAAATATTTTGTTTGGTGTACTTACAGATGTGCTTGTACAACAGGGTACAAAACAGCACTTGTTGTGAGATCCGTACATAGCCATTTATTTACCTTGTATTCCTTCAAAAACTTGAAAAGGCTGTCCTAAACTGCTTTTAGGCAAGCTTTTGTTTGTGGCCACGTATATAAAAGCACAGATTACCCCAGGTTAAAGAAATTACAATAGGACTGAACTATGTTAAAACAATGTTTACATGCGATGTGACGTCAGAGGGCTATAATCTTCAGAAAGCTAGTTTTGGCGCCAATTCCTAGCGTTTGAATTTCAAATGTCTTTTTTGCTTGAATGTGTTTGATTTTTTTTAATAGTAACCTAAGATTTATAGGCATCTAATCTCTCATTTAGCCAATTTTCAAAAAATGTGAAATACCCAATTATTGCAAAAGAGATATAGTGCTTCAAAGAGCGATGAAACTATACGTTTATTGCCCTAAATATGTGTGAAAAATTTCAGCGTGATTTGTAGATTAGTTTATGAGATATTGTAATTGATTATCCTAGAGGGATTTTAATAACCAATTCTTCGGCATTAAACCAGATTACATATATCTGCAGGTTACCTTTGGATTCTTCGAAGCTTCCTTCATGCATTTATGTGTAAAAAAAAGTATACTTCACGTTTATATTATAAAAAAATGACGGAAAAACCATTTTTGCCTAAAAACAATTTAAATAACTCTTACAAAAAAAAAACATTCACATATATTTCACTTAAATTATTGCCGCAATCATGAACTTTCCTACTGTGGAGTACCTACCTTTGTATGAAACTATAATCCTATAGCAATACGAAGCTGTATGAATAGTTCATTAATGCCAATAATTAATGGAACATTTGAAATTTAAAAAATGTTATTTCACGTTCTACTAAATAGTTTGTAATAAAAATTACTTGTAAATTAGGCCAAAAATTGCAAGATATCCGAATATGAAATCAGAAATAAGTTGGATTTTCTTTTATTCAATTTGTTTATTAGCGGATAAACTGTTCCTTCTTTAACACCATTATTCTACAATTTAATCGTAAAGTACGTTTTCAATTAATTATAAATGCATAAAGGAAGCTTCGTAGGAATTCAAATATTACATTCAGATCTCTGTAATTTGACTGAACACCGAAGAATTTGACTTTAAAAATTTGTTCTCTGTTATAAAAAAGTAGCAATATCTTATAAAATAATAATCTAATGAAATTGAAATTTTGAAAGCGTGTTAAGGGTCATAAACGTTCTGTGTTCAAGACATTTCAAAGTCCTCTGGTTCTTCTTGGATTAATTCTTAATGATTGAAAAAAATAGCATTTTTTTTACTAATTTACAGGGATTTTTAGTTAAACAATTCATTGATTTTAACATGTCACTTGTAACTGATATTAAAAATATCTATATCTCTCATTTAGCACCATATTTATCTAGCTCAATAACTTTTGAGTCGTAAGTGAAAGACTATGCATTTGCACCTAAACCTACAATTAAATAAACAATGTCAATGTGAGCTATGTGTTATTTTCATACCTATAGCACTTCTACATGTTAGTATTACCCATAGGGCTCATAACATTTTCCATAGATTACAGCGGTACAAATTATTCCATTCAATGCCTACACCATTCCTGTTGTTTTCCATTTGGATATGAAGATTAGAGTTCTAAAATGATATTTCATCGTGTAATAAGAACAAATACTCGATAAATTGCAGGGACGAAAAGCATGTGGAAAAAACCTATTCGAATCGGCCATTTCTAACTCATTCAATGTTACAATTAAAGGATAAAACTCTATTTTTATATACTAGAAATTTCATTTTATTATTAAAACGAAAAATATTGATTTTGGTTAAATATTTAATATCATAGTGTCAAATTATAAGTAAGGGATGTAGGAGAGTGCGAAAGAACAACCGAAAATGTCGCATACTGTTGTGACACATTTCCAAAAAAAGTATCTATAATTAAATCTAACGAAGCATTCTAAAGTAACTAAAAGGGATTAAGTATAGACACAAAAATATTTAAAACTTCAAATTGTTCAGTGGTGAGCAAGTGCAGCAAAATTATTTGAAATGACTAAAAGAGACTTAAGTAATATAATCTGTCAGTATAGAAAAGTTTACTGGTTGTATATTATCGCGATGCCAGATTTCCTAAAAATCATCTCGTTATTGAACTACATAACAATATATAACAAAGTGAATTATGAAGCAACGAGTATGAAAAAGATATAACAAACTACATAAATATCAAATGCCGTCTGGAACCATACAAAACAACACACGTAAATAAACAAAAATGAAGTTGTATAAAGTGATGGCAGCACCAGTATTATCATACGGAAGTGTAAATTGGGCACTACAGAAACAAGATAGACGATGCATACAGTCCGCTGAAATGAAATTTTTAAGAAGGGCAAAAGGTTGCACAATAAGAGACCAAATAAGAAATGAAAAAATAAGGGCTGAATTGAATATATTCTCAGTGATTGATAGAGTACAACAGAGCTGATTAAAATGGAGAAAACAAATTGAAACAATGAACGATGGTAGGTTAGTTAAGGAAGTAGTACACTATAATATTAGGAGAGCTGATGTCAGAAAAGTCGACCGATCTGCACAAGTTGTTAACTTCATTCACATATGGAATATGCCACTTTATTAAAGAAATTGCGTTTCTGCCACCTCAGACTAGTGAATATTTATTGTTATTACGAAAACAGGTTGTAAAGAACGAAAGAATTTTAACAAATCTGCACAAACCCCAAAATGCGCATACTGCTTCTTTTCACCAAAACAGGTGACATCGAGCTATTCTGCCAAGTCTGACTGGTGCGAAAATCGTTCTGCCTAGGTTTTTTTCGACGGAAAAATGGAGACAAAATTTTGACCAATCTGCACAGCTTCCAAAATGGTAAATCCGAGTTTGTCATGTTGAATCAAGTCCTCGAATACCATTCTGACAGACTAAAATGGTGCGAAAAATGTTCTGCCAAGCCATTTTCCGAGAGGAAAATCTGGAAAATTCAACCAATGTGCACAAGCTCCAAACTTTACACACGAGATCTTTATGACACAGAAACCTTATGCGAATTATTCTGCCAACCCTTTTCGGTCCGAAAAGTGTTCTGCCAAGTAATTTTCCAGTAAAAAAATCTTGAAAATTCGACCAATTCGCACAAGCTTCAAATTTTGCACACGGCTTCGTAATTACACAGGAAGCTTATGTGAACTATTCTGCCAGCTTGAAACGGTGCGAAAAATGTTCTGCCAAGCAAGTGTTGGATAGAAAACCACGAAATTCTTAAAAATCACCTCGAACTAGTAAGTTAATTTGGCAATTTCCCCGCATTTTTTGGTCATCAGAACGTGGTATCAGTCAAATTTATTCAGAGAAATTCTAAGTAATTCGAGTAACATCATGATACTACCTAATCCCTTTATGTTACATTAATTCTATTAAATTGTACTTGAAATGTTGAATTTTGCGATGTGTTATGGCTTATAACGAAGGGGATTGACGAAAAAAATTATGGAAAAAAGTTAATATTTACTTTGTTATTATTAAAGATATTTCTTTACATTTATTCTTTCCTTTTTTTTATTCATCATATTATTTATTCATCATCGTCGGAGAATTTGGTGGTTTTCTATCCAACACTTGCTTGGCAGAACATTTTTCGCACCGTTTCAAGCTGGCAGAATAGCTCACATAAGCTTCCTGCGTAATTACGAAGCCGTGTGCAAAATTTGAAGCTTGTGCGAATTGGTCGAATTTTCAAGATTTTTTTACTGGAAAATTACTTGGCAGAACACTTTTCGGACCGAAATGGGTTAAAAGAATAGTTCGCATAAGGTTTCTGTGTCAAAACGATGTCGTGTGTAAAGTTTGGAGCTTGGGCACATTGGTTGAATTTTCCAGATTTTCCTCTCGGAAAATGAGTTGGTATAACATTTTTCGCACCATTTTAGTCTGGCAGAATGGTATTCGAAGACTTTGTTTAACATTATAAATTCATGTTTACCATTTTGGAAAAACCCCATGCAGAACGATTTTCGCACCAGTCAGACATGGCAAAACAGTTCGGAGTGCCTTCTTTTGGTGAAAAGAAGCAGTATTCAAATTTTGGGGTTTGTGCAGATCGGTCAAATTACTCCCCTATTTTGCAATATTGACGATTGTTTGTTAACAAAATGGCTCCGATTTGGGGTGGCAGAAACTTTGTTTTGTTAATAGTAGGTATTGTTCTCGCATATGAATAGCATTCGAAACTTGTGCAGATCGGTCGTTTTTTCCTGACACCAGCTCTCCTACTATTAACCAAGAGGAACAAGTGACGTGGGTAGGCCCAGAAAAAGATGGAAAACATGAAGGCGGAACAGACTGCATGCTTAATCTTTCAGGTGGAGAAGAAGAATAAGTAAATTATGAAGAGTGATAGTAACATGCCTCACAACACAATTAAACTTTTGTACTCGACAATGTTTCAATTGTAAAGTTTATCATAAAGTAAGGACTAAAAATAGCGAATAAGTAAAAAACGATTTTTAAAAGCAAGCTTATAAAAGACATAATAAATAAAATAGTATCCAGTTCATCGCTTCGAAGGATAGCTTTCAGATTGTAAATATCCGCCAAGAGAACTTGAGAAGAGAAGCAGACGGACTTCCAATACTTGATTCCTGCTATCCCGTCACCTAGTTTGAATACGACGTTTCAATAAATCCGTCTCATTTATAACATTTTGCATTGGAATTACTTGGTTCGAACGTGAATAAAAAGTTCCATTAATTTATTACTCCTTTGAAAAGTTCCCGGTTTCGTTCCTCTAATTGGAAATGGCTGGAGACGTTTACTAAAACTCCTGAATAAAGTTTCGAGCCTCGCTAAAGTTTCAAATAGTTAAACGTTTTGCAAAGAGGTAAATTAGACATCAAGATATTGTCGAGATCTTTTCGTTAACAGTGCCATTCGAGTTAACATACCTAAATGGAAATAAAAGATTCACATCTCTTCGATAGAAGTACCCTTAAATCGATTTATCTATCTGTCGTCTGAGGTTCTATCGTAAAGTCGGGAATAAAAACCTTTACGAGAGTTCATTACCCAAATATAAACCTCAAAATCATAGCCATATAAATTATGTCATGCTTTGAAACAAATTCTCAGCAGACGCATAAATTTTTTATACGATGTTTACAAACTAGACTAAATATTACAGCAAATATCCCACCCCGACGGTTATGATTGCACTACGGGGAAACTTTCCGGAATCCCAATGAATCATTCCGAAGGAAAAAATATGAAAGAATAAATTAATCTTATTTTCGGGAACCCGCGTTTAATGCGCAAACTTCGACAATACCATTACCCTAGTTTTGTGACTCAAAAACACTAAAAAAATCCTTTCTTCAACTTTTAATTCAGTTTTATAAAGAATGCTGTCGTGTTCAGGCGTAGCAAGATTACTGGAAGGAGTTTTGTGCGACTCGTAGGAGAATTGGGATGGGGAAATAGTAGTTTGTAGTAGTTCGAGTTGTGAAATTTTTGGAAGAGTCGAAAAAATTTAATTACTTACCTACGTTTAACCCAGTTAGGCAAAGAGCCAGCAGAGATTTATAGTAAAGGTCTGGTAAGTACGTATGTACTTCAAAATTATGAAAGTTTCATAAAACAAAAGCGTAGAGATAAAAAAAATTAAACATGTTTAACCAAGTTAACGGAGGGGAGAGTAGAGCCTTCAAAGTACAGAGAAAATGCCGCGTGGATAATCCGGGAGATTAGAGAGGATCTCCAAGCCCTTTGAATTAAAACAATCATCTAATTTGACGCGGGAGTTATGCGTTTAATTTTTTTTTGAAAAAATGTTATACACGTACTTTAATGTACAATTTCCAGGGGACAAAAGGCGTTAAAACGCGATAACGAAACCTTGATACCTCATAAATATTGCACAAAAGGAAAGTGCCCCTTTTTGTGATTGATTAAATGTTTAATAAGAGACAATGGAAGCACTAGCAAGAATATTACGAGTTATAATTTCTTATTGATTCCCGTTATTCTGATGGCTCTTTGCTGCCATTGTCAGACTACGTCCTGATAAACGATGTTCCTGAACCGATTTAAATATTCCTTTTATAAATGGATTCTTTGTAACGACCTGAAGTGTGTGTGATGGAGCATAAATGAGGCATTATTTTCTTGAATACGTGAATAATGTGCCGTATTCTAAAGAAATATAATGATGGGATTTCGTGCAATATTCATAAATTCAGAAAACAATAAACACTTTATTTTTTTCTCCGTCACGCGAACAATGCCCCGCAACACTTTGCCATCCTTCATTCGTCAAATGGATGAAGAGGGATAAGATATCGACTTTAATAGATCGATTATTCTTAATCAAAATTTTTCAGGAGGTTTTCGCTACAGACTAGAATAAAAGTAGTATGCGGGGTATTCGGTAAGTACACGGCAAGCTCTCGGTGATGTATAAGGGTACTTTGAATAACCTGAGTGTTTTATTTATTTTTTTAATATTGTCCTTAAGTTTGGACCCTTATATATTATATATGTGTAAATTATAATCCTTTAAAAAGTAACGCTTTGAAATTGTTTTGTTTATAATTCCTAAACTTGTCAATTTCAGTAATATTTTGTACGGATGTCTAACGTACAGATATAATTATTATTTGAAACTAACAATAATTGTAATTTTCATCGAAATCTAGGAAAGGACCAAGCACGATGGTTCATTATTGGAAATTTTAACTGTAATGAGCAATGACAGATATGAAAGGGAAGTAGCAAGAGCTAGTTCCTCATACAATTTGGCAAAGAACCTTTCGCCTTTATTCATAAGCGCCTACACCATTTCATGGGATCGGTTTCGAGTAACGAGATGATCGATCAGCTCGAAAAGGTATTTTGAAGCCATCTTGAGCCAGTTTGGTTAAAACGCCTCATAATTACCTTAAAATACTTAAATAGGAGTCATAAGGTCTTTTCTATCTTCGCCAATTGCTTATAAAAAAAGTAAATAGATTGTAATTTTTCTTAAAATTAGTGATGCCCACGATATTCTCGTTTGCGAGAGTCTCGTCTCGTCTCGTTTTCGAGACGAGACTCGGGACGATACGTTAAATTTTTCTCACGAGACAAGACGAGACTTTCAAAAAGTCTCGTCTCGAATCTCGCACGAGAGTATCGCAAAAGTCTCGAAGTATCGCAGATAAAAATGGCAAATAGTAATTAATTATTCTAATTATCGCGAGTGTTATTGAAACACATTTTTAAAGCCTCATAATAGCGAGCAGTTTCTGTAGGTAAATAATTGTAAATTAAGTTAGTTTTTAATTGAATTGTGGTAAAAATATTAGAAATACAAATATTCACATTTTTGTGTTGGATAAAAGTTTTTTTTTCTGTAACTAGAAAAAAGTTTGACATTCTATCCCTGTTGACAGAGTTTTTTTGTTAAGCTTTACGATTATTAATTTTTAATATGTATCTCTACTCCAATTTATTTTATATTCATCGACCTTTGGAGATCATCTTCCTATTTCTCACCCGACTTCTCATGTTATAATCGACCTATTACAATAATTGGTTTATTTCAGTTATTGTCGAAAAAGCAAATTTGAAAAGCATTTCGATATAATTGAGGAGCAAGGAGGAATCGGATGTAATAAAACGTCAAAATGCAGGATATGTACGAAATCGCGAGACTTTTGCGAGACTCTCGCGCGAGACATGAGACGAGACGAGAATTTTATTGCGATACGAGACTCGAGACGAAACTTTCAACTTTTTTTGCGAGACAAGACGAGATTTTTCAAAGTCTCGTCTCGTCTCGTCTCATGGGCAACACTACTTAAAATACGAACGGCTTTTTCAAATAATTTCGAATGATAAAGTCTAAAATTGTTACCATTCCAAGAAGCGATTTATAAAGTTTTGATGATAATAATAGAAAAGGCCCCTCATTTAGAAATTAAAAACCCCATGGCATGCCAGGCTGAAAGGTAGATTTATGGGTAGGATATAGAGTAATATAACAGACACGATGTATCAAAAAAATGTATACGAGGTGTTAAATATATGCAAATAATTTTTTCTGTACATTTCTTAAAGATATATTTTATACAAAAGTTGTTCGCCTCTATAAGGGCAACAAAAAACCTCAGTAACATTTTTTTCTCCGACACGAAATACAATTTTTTTTTAAAAAAAATAACTTTTTTTCTGTACATTTCTCGAAGAAAAATTTTATGCAAAAGTCGTTCGCCTCTATAAGATCAACAAAAAATCTAAGTAACATTTTTGTCTCAGACGCGAAATTATTATTTTTTTTTTTAAAAAAATAACAAGCAGCCATTTTGAAACCGCTGGACCTATTTGGCCCATTAACGAACTAGACCGAGATTTTCGGCCAGCTGATTTTTGTACCAAATTTCGTTGTGATTGTTTAAAAAATGCGACCTGTGGCTTGCCGACAAATTCGCGTTATATCCGATATATAAACTTTTGAGAAATGATTAAGTATGATCTATAGATACCAAAAAACTGAAAACCGCATTTTAATTCCTCCTTTTTCGACTTCGTTAACGAATGCAATACTAGAGAAATCTACCAAAACAATGCACCCTTCATTGTCTTATTTAAACAATAAAGGCGTAAAGGTGATTTTTCCAAAATATTTTGAAATTGGAATATTGATTAAAACAGTACAGTTACTAAGGGAAAGTAATGTAACATTAAATTGGGACTCGCTAAACAAATAAAAAAGTCAATGCAAAAAACATGAAAAACAGGAATACCTACAGTGTATGTAATTGTCACAATTGTGCAAAAAGAATGAAATATCAATCGACCTATTTTTCTAATATGAGTTTTCCAAAGCATAAGAGGTGTGCAGAAGATAGGCGCTGTAGGTGCAATAGTTATTGCAAAATGTTAATTATGTATTGACTATTATTGAGAAAAATTTATTATTAACATTTTTACAAACATTTTTTTTTATTAAAAACTGACGCCAAACTGACTGACGGTCAAAGTTCTCAGTTTTCACCCTAGCGGGATAAATAGATAAACTATTACAAAAACTATTGCAACTATAGCGGCCATCTTTTGCATACTTAAAGTTTGGAAAATTCATATTAAAACAATAGTTTGAATGACAATGATTTTGCAGAGTTGAAGCAATAATTACCAAATATGTCCGTTTTTCAAGTTTTTGGGTAACTACTCTTCCATTTCACCGATTTGAGTTTAGCGAGTCTAAAAGTTTTTGCCCTTTAATTCACGTAAATACTCTGTGTAATACCTTTACTTAGGACCAACAGTTATTATAGGATTTTGGATAAATCGCTTTTATTTTTTTACTTTATAAAGATTAATTTATGTACATATCTGGTATGATTAATTGTTAATCTGTTTCTTTTAAGCTGTGAACGATTGTTTGAGAAATTATTAGATAAGGTATCAATTACATTATTGAAATTAGTTAAGAGCATTTGAAAAAACAGTGTCCATCAAAACTTTGACACCTGAGCTAGCACATTCTGCGAAATGGCGAAGGCAATACTGGTGAGCGTGCAGTGAGAAATGGTGTCAGGACAAAAACCCCCGAGACAATCACCCCCCGGACATGTACCCCCGGACATTCACCCCCCGGACATTTACCCCCCGTACCAAATACCCCCGGACATTTACCCCCTGTACCAGACACCTACCGGACCCTTCTTTATTACGTGGTACCTGTAAGTTGTACCGGGTTGAAGCGTACCCTTATTATCCACCCTAACCGATAAGGAGGTAATGGATTTCGGTGCAGTTTAAACTGTTTAAAGTGAACACCTTAAGCTTATTGTAGACATAAATGGCCTAATTCCGAGTAAAAATTAAACGACCGATTAGTTGTCGCATTGCAGTTTACGCTAATTGTGGTTATTACTAAGTAATGACTCGTTTATTGATACAAATGACCATCATGGTCCTTTATACCTGAAAAGGATTAGGAATTTTCATCTTTAATCACCGGAGCTAGTGTTATTACCTCTATTTAACGTAAGATTGTTCCTAAGAAAAGGTCTACATAAATAAATGTCTTTCTCGTGTTATAACTATTCTCGGTTTCGATTGTGTACCAGCAACAAGTGTTCCCCAGTGTTCAGTGCGATGGAATTTATAAAATCTACCAAAGGATCAATGAAACTGCTTTTCGAGAGCTTCACCTACGTGAAACAAAAAGATTTAGCAAATGGTATTGTCTCATATGAGTGCGAAAGAAGGCGTAACAATTGCGAGTGCAAAGCTAAAATCAAAGTCCGCGGAGAAGAAATCATGGGACGTATCAACAACCATACCCATGCTCCAGATCCAGCTAGACAAGAAAATTGTAAAATAATTGCAGAAATAAAGCGACTTGCAGAAGAATCCCAACTGGCACCTCAACAGATTATTTCACAATCTGTTGCAACGGTTTCCGAAGATGCGATAGCGAAATTGCCGACAATTCATCATTTACGTCGTAATGTGAGAAGACAAAGGCAGGCAGTCCATAATCCAGTACCAGTTCCTTGTAACATTGGTGACATCGACATTCCGGACCGCTATAGGGTCACCAACGATGGACAAGATTTTCTTCTGTTCGATCCGGCCGAAACGATGCGGACAGAATGCTGATTTTTGGAACAACTGCAAATCTTCGACTTCTAGAAACGACTGCTCATTGTTTCATGGATGGGACATTCAAAACCGCCCCCGCCCTTTTCTTCCAATTGTTTGTGATCCATGGATTAGCCAATGGAAGGACCATCCCATGCGTCTACGCATTGCTGCTGAACAAGACACAGCATACTTACACGAGACTGTTCCAGGAAATAATATCACTAAACGCCAATTTGATGCCACAAAGTATCATGGTCGACTTTGAATTGGCAGTTGTTAATAGCCTCCAGGTAAGCTTTCCGGGTAGTGACATTAAAGGATGCTTCTTTCACTTGAGCCAAAACATTTACAAGAAAATTCAACAGAATGGATTACAGCAAAGGTACAAGAAAATTCCGACTTTTCACTTAAACTTCGAATGATCGCAGCAGTGGCATTTGCTCCAATAGACGAAGTAGATAATGCTTTTAAAAGAGTATGTGAAATGTTACCCCCCGAGTGCTTGCCAATTGCTGAGTATTTTGAAGATACCTATCTCGGACGACCACATCGTAATAATCGACGACGACAACCAGTTTTTTCCAAGAGCATGTGGAATATGTTTGAGCGTTCCAATGATGAATTACCAAAAACGAACAACTCGGTGGAGGGATGGCATCGGAGTTTCCAGTCGAATGTTGGCGGATGTCACCCCACAATATATAAATTTATTTCCTATTTACCAAGGGAACAGGCGATACAACAGGTATATTGCACCCAAATATTAGCCGGACATCCACCACAACCACAAAGAAAAAAGTATGCAGATTCCAATGCACGGATTCTCAATATAGTGCAAAGCTATGAAGAACGAGACATCTTAGAGTATATTCGCGGAATTGCTCATAACCTCTCGTTTTAAAATGTCATTGTATGTCCATATAAATCTTGTATGACTTGCATAATATTTTAGAATTATAGTCAAATAATAGAATTACTTCAAATTCACATTTTCTATTTTTTCCTGTTTGTCCCAAATAGACTTTATTTTCAATTCGTTGTATTTTTCCTGTATTGTTGTATAGAGGGGGTATAAATCCGGGGGGTATTTGGTACGGGGGTAAATGTCCGGGGGGTGAATGTCCGGGGGGTGATTGTCTCGGGGGTTATTGTCCTAGAACCGTGAGAAATAGGTACAAAATATCTCAGAAATCGTTAATTTCATTGAATTCGTAGGAGAGTACTTTTTCTTCAGCAACTTGTGGAAGTCGTAGTTGCCACTTGCGTGACATTTATCAATACCGTTTAAATTTTGAATGTTTAACTATCGGGCTTGGTCCGTTCCTGGCTTTTGATGACGATTAGGTACAACTATACACCATCGGTATACCATTAATTAATTAAGCGATTAGGAAATTACCAACAAAACCGATTTTAAAACGTCAATTTTGAAGGGGTGTAAATCAACCTCATGGTGTGATGGAGTCAAATTTCATAAGAAGTATTGAATGAGACACTCATAAGTTGGAAACGTGACGAATGCAACCGCTGCAGCTGTTCCTATTGGTCGTGTGCGGCGTCGATGGTTTGAAGCCGCATGTACTTGTCTTGTTGGCGCTTTGTTGCGGTCGTCAATTTTTGCTAGTTTTAGTGCAACATAAAAATCTCGTTTTATATGTTTTGATTTTACTACACAAATTTCAAAGGTAATGCTCATGGTAAGATATACAAAAAAATCTAAATGTACCGAAGAAAACATGAATGTCACAAAAGTCTCGAACAGTTACGAAATATTCCTTCAACTTACTATTTTCTTACCCAAAAAAATTGAATTGATCCGCTCGACCATACAGACATACACGTATGTAAATATTATTCCTCTCGTAAACATCACAAACTGCTCCAGTATAATAAATCACGTATGAAATCTCGAACTGCTCGAGTACTTGTTACGTTCCGATCGAAATAGGCGCCGATAAATAAACGACGCTCGGAAAACATCCTGAAAAATATTCAGGATGCATCCTCGGTTCGAATGCATCGAGTCGCGATGTATTCGTAACGGTAATTTCACAAAGGGGCTTACTTACGTTCTCTGCAGCATCCAAGTCTTTGATGTTATTTATATAAATATCTCCCAGCAAGATCAAACCCTTCACGTGGTCTGGATGATATTTGACGAGCTGATTGAGAAAAGGGGCCGCCTCGAGGGGCCGCTGATCGTCCGCCAGCAGAAGGGCGAGATTGAAGAGGGCGCTTCTGAAGTCCGATTTCAAATGGACCTAGAAAAACACAATTGAGTTGTGTAGAGTGTTTAACACAATTACCACGGTCATCAACATTAGGTGCAATCAAATACGAAACGGGACTAACCTACATGACTGATGTATTAAAACTAATGACTACCTTTGACTACCTTAGTTTTGGGTACTCCGATTCTTTAAATTAGCCTTTAAAGGAGCTAGACACTTTACAAAGCGCGCAGCCTTTTCCTACAAAACTGCAAGAAAATTACAGAATTCTAACCTAACCTCAGGCTATCTTGAAGCCTCTAATTGCAAGCAACGACATTCGATTTCTGCCTATGAACATTAATTTAAGTATGCAATCAACCACAATATAGGTAAAATAAAAAGAAGGCCTGATGCAAAAAGAAACAAAATCTGTAAAATAAATTCTGCGTATGTTGGCAAAACCCTTAAGGCACCCATTCACATACAGTTCGTTTGTAGTTCAGAACTGCCGATTTTCCCAGTTGTATCATATCGATATCATCAGTTCAAATTTGTACATCCAGTGTGCGTCATTTGAGCCTGCAATTTACTTGAATCTCATGATAAGAAGATATATCGCCAAATCGAGTATTATGTTCTCAACTTCCAATCTCTGTAAACATTGGAATGTATTATTTATAGCACAACGAAAGAATCTGCCTAAAAATTGGGATTTCAGGTTAACTTTTTTGATTTATATAGACAACTATAATTATTGTTATTATTCTCTGTAAAAAATACAACGTAACTCTAATTCAAATAGACGCGAAGAAAATAAATCTTACGAAAAATTGCTGGAGTCACTTGACATCAGAACTTTGCGACTAAAAGTCAGAAAATCAACACCTACTACTAATCGGATACACGAAAAAGAACAAGGGAAAGCCTAATTGGGTAAGCTTGAGAAACTCTATGTTTACCTAACGAAGTTGAATATGATGCCGATGGAAATTATGTAGCTTGCAAATTACGTACAATGAATGAAAATCAGAAAGCATATGCGATGTGCTGAGAATTTAATAAGTAAAATTACTTTCATGGAATTAAAAACAAATCTAATGGTAGAACAGGGTATCACAGCACCCCAGAAATAAGATATTATGATGTAATGTCGCTTTAAGCTGAGATATATTATTCCAAAATGATTTTTTAGGAAGCTAAAGCTCAAAGATTTAAGGTGCGCCCATTATTAAGTAAGCGTCTAATGTACCATCTGTCCCTGTAAATTTAATTTTTCTATTCTCGTCACAAGCGGCTGAAATGTGAAGGGGGGAGGGTGGGCGAATAAATATCTTCAATTTAACTATTCGTACTGTAGATTTTTTAATTTTGTTATGTCATGTTTGTAAATTGTAAAGTGTATTTTTAATATAATGTACCTACTCTTGTTTAAAATCGCTATGACGCACCACTTAAGAGAAAATCTAATTTGAACTTTTTGTGCTTCTTGCGATCAAGTAACTTATTATAGAATCAAGTTGGCTTGCGCAAATTAACCAAATTTGACAATTATAGATGTCAAATGTGAGGTGTATAAAGTGTTGACTAAGTTTTTCTACAAGTCTTGTAAAACGGCAAATTATTAAAAAATATATCACTAAGTACATTTTAGTTTAGAAACGTAGTACAATTATGTATAAGTACGAAAAACTGTTTACACTCATCTCAAAAATGAAATTTTAAATTTATTTATATATTCGATATATTTAGATTTATTTTCTTTGCAAGGATCCTTTAATTCTTGGAAAAATTCCATACTTTTTTTAAATTTTATTACAAACATTTTGAATGTTTGCTCATAGCAAATTATGGATTTCTATTGGAACCGCATAAAGACTGAGTAACCCTTAAGACTAAAGACTTTAAGTAACCCCAAATGCATAAATCATACGAGTTTATATCAGGGAATTTGACAGGTCAACTTATTGGACCTCTTCCAAATCATTGATTTCCGTAAAATTTGCCAATAAGGTGGCGAGCGTCTCTACCAAAATAAGCTGGATCCACCGTGTAAAACTCATAACATTTTTCTTATCATTAGGGTAACATGGTCTATTAGGTCAGGTAAAACATTTTCCGATAAATTAAGATATTCCTGTACGGTTAAACGGTTAGGAAGCTCCACAGGTCTCGGAAGCTGATTACCAATTTAGCAATCACTTAGTTGGTGTTTTGTCTCTGTTACGGCTTGAGAATTTTTAACGACATAAGCAGAATGATAGGCGCTATGTAAATTAAAAGTACCAATTCTGGTAAGTGTAGCTCCAATGCAAAATTAAATATGGGGAAAAGTTTCGTTTTGGTCAATTTTGTTACGTAGCCAATTTGGAAAATCTACGATCTGAAAAATCCCCGTCTGTCAATTGCACAATTTTTTTAATACAAAGGAAGAAAATCTTCCTTATTAATTAATTTCTTATTATAATTATAATTAATAACTTGACTTAAAAATATTGTGCGAATGGGATGTCTCCGGTTAGGAAATCTCTACACGTTTCTTCGTTCTGCTGCAGGAGCATTACATTGTACTACGCAATAAATTGAATGTATATCTGTATATATGTCACTATAACATTCAACCGTTTTTAATAATGAAAGAAAATAACCCGTACAAAGATTAATAACACTAATTGTTTGACAGTAAAGTATTTGTTAAATATTTTACGTACAACTTGGCTGATTTGCCAAAGCCAACTATTGAAATAAATTAAGTTATTAATCGCAAAAAGGTCAAATTAGTTTTTTCGAAAACGGTCTCATAGAGATTTCAAAAAATTATTTTTAGGAGATACCCAACGCATTACAAATTACTCCTCAAAGATTGTCAGGATTCACGATTCTTTTGCAAAAATGGCAGGATTACCACAAGTTATTCGAAAAAATTTCAAAATTTCCTACTATCCCGAATGCAAGAAATTTCTTCTTCTTCTTATTCTTTACCCAGCTATCGTAGTCCACTGCTGGACATAAGCCTCCCCTTTACATTTCCATTGCTTACGATCTTGAGCCACACTTATCCACTGACTTTAGATTCTTTTTATGTCATCTCGCCATCTTGTGGGAGGTCTTCCTACACTTCGTTTGTCATTTCTCGGTCGCCACTCTAATAATCTCTTCGTCCACCTGTCATCATTGCGTCTAGCTACATGTCCTGCATACTGCCACTTTAGTTTCGCAATTCTTGTTATTATGTCTTCCACTTTCTCGTTCTTTTGCGGATATCTATGTTCCTGACGCGATCTGATAGCTTTATTCCCAGCATAGAACGTTCCATTTTTCGTTGAGCTATTCTAAGTTTTTCTGCACTCGCTCTTGTTAGCGTGGGTGTTCCGTATGTCATGACAGGGAGCACACACTGATTAAACACTTTACGCTTTAAACAGACCGGGATATCACTCTTGAATACTCCGTTCAGTTTACCATAGGCTGCCCATCCAAGCCCCACTCGTCTTTGTAACTCCTGCGTTTGGTTGTCTCTGTGTATTTTTATGTCATGGCCTAGATATCTATATTCTCTTACTTCGTCGATGTTGTGACTTCCCAATGTGAGAGTTTCTCCGAAAACTAGATTGGTCATTATCTTCGTCTTTTGTGTGTTTATTTGTAGTCCTACTTTTGTGGTGGCATTTGCTAGTTCTGTCAGCATTTCTTGGGCTTCTTGTATATCGTCGGCGATTAGCACGATGTCGTCGGCAAAACGCAAGTTGTTTAATCTCTTACCGTCGATGTTTATGCCTCTTTGTTCCCATTCTAGCTGTTTGAACGCGTATTCGAGGACGGTAATAAAAAGTTTAGGTGACATAGTGTCCCCTTGCCTAACTCCTCTTTCGAGTGGAAATTTAATTGTGTTTTTGTGTAGCCTCACGCATGCTGTTGCATTTTTATATATATTGTGTATTAGTCTAGTATAACTATAGTCAATGCGGCATTGACTAAGAGCTTTGAGAATTGCATCTGGTTCTACAGTGTCAAATGCTTTCAGGAAGTCCACGAAGATCAGAACCAACGGTCTATTATACTCCACTGTTCTTTCAATGAGGGTTTTTAAGGCCAATAGATGATCTGTAGTTCCAGCGCGAAATCCTGCCTGTTCCACTGATTGATAAAAATCAAGTTTCTTTTCTAGTCTGTTGGTTATTATTCTTGTAAAAAGCTTGTATAAGTGAGAGAGCTGAGTATAAGCTGATGGGACGATAGTTGGCTATGTCTGTAGGATCTCCTTTTTTATGAAGCAGTATCATCAATACGTTGTTCCAATCCCCTGGTATGGTGGTGTTTGTTAGGCAAAGGTTAAAAAGATTTTTGATTTTAGTGATAAGAATGATACCTCCCATTTTTATTGCCTCTATCGTTATAGAGTCTGTTCCTGCTGATCTATTGTTCTTCATTTGTGTTACGTCTTTAAGTAAAGAAATTTAAGTTATTTAAAAAGCATAGGTTGAGGTTAAAATTGAAAAACCTGTTTCAGCTTCTTGTCAATGTCCAGAACCTTCTGAAGAAAATCAGGTTCCTCGGGAAAGTTACCAAGAACTGTCAGAATTTGTTAATTTGCAAAAAACTTTACAAAAACAAAAAAACATTTATATATATCAAAGCTATACTAAAATGAAGAACACTGACGTTAATGGGTATCTTTTTCTGAATTGCAATTGAAAAATAAACATTTCATTTATTGTTAAACACTTGTGTTTACGATCTTACAATTTTACCCTATTATTTTTTCAACGGTTTTAGAGAAAGTAGCTGCAGAAATCTTTAATTATCCTTCTTTGGTTGTAATTGCTTTTATCATTTTGATATTATTTGATATTCAGGGTTTTCTTACCGTTTATAGTTCATTGAAACATGTGTCAACCATTCTCGGATAGTTCTTCAGGTCATCACTAGTTCTTCACTTCCACACCAAAGTACATACCAGCAAATGTATCACGTTGTAGCAATTAATCTTTTAGCCAGAAACCCATTGTGCCATTGTTAACTTGCTCTTGAGACAATAAATATGCAAGAAATCATACTGACTTTCTATTCGGGCATTATTATTTAAATATATTTCTTTGCCACAGGCGACAGACCACAACCTTGATCACTGCTGATACAACGTTTGTGTGTGGTAGTTCAGTTCTCCTTCAGTTTAAATACGATGTGGACGCATCGTTTTGGTTAAGTGTATAGTGTGTGGCTAGAGAAACTTTAGATATTCAGTTCAGATTTCACTGCAAGCGAACTGTATGTGGATGGGTTAATCGTGAATATTCTCGAAGTATGTTGTATGAGCTATATATCTACTGCTGCGTAGTATATATAATCGGGGAAGCTATTTTATTTGGTAACTATTCCGTCGAAAAAATAATGATGATAAGACTGTAGCAAGCAAATTGTTAGAAACGCAATTTTCGAAGGGAATTATTGGAAAATATTTTCTACAAGAAAATTTTCAATAGCCAAATAATAGAATTTAGTTTAAAGGTATACTCAATTTGAGATAGATCAGTAAGCGTTATCCCTATTTCAACTATCTATCATTAACTGTTAGCCTATTTTACAACCCGAAAGTATGAGCATTACAGGTTTAGGCGGCCGAAAGGAACATCTGCTATATATTTCGTAAATTTAAGTAGAGGTGATTGCTTCTTAGATCAAATTTGGAATAAGAGTAGCTAATATGCAGTTGTGTTTCTTAGTGTCTTAGTGTTCAAGTATCCGAATAGACCAAATTTTTTGTAATTCAGTTGATCAGATTATTGAGAGTACATCATCCACTTTTTAAAATATGGTCGTTTGAAAATATTTAGAGCTTAACATGTTTTCGAATAATCAAATTAGTACAATTAATTGCCTTTTCCAGAGCCTTATTAGAGAAAGCTTTTCCCTGTCAACTGAAATGTTATGAATGGGACTTTCGATTCGGAAAATCCGACGTTTGCTCAAGAGGGAGACGACGTCCTCCCCCTCGGGTACGTCTGGAATACGACGACGATAAGTAAAAGCGGAAGGGTAAAACTTACCGCCCTCCTGAACCAGTGCTCGGCCTCTTCGACGTTCTTCTCGTCCATCGCTAACATCCCCAAATTGAAATGCACCCTCTCGTTATCCGGATCCTTCGCTAAGAGCTTAAGCAGACGTTCCCTCGCGATTTTCCTCAGCTCCGGCCTGCCGAACTCCTGCAGCAAGATGGCGGAGTTCAGGAGTGCCTGCTCGTGTTCCGGATCGAATTCGAGTGCCTTGTCGAGGTAGGCGAGCGCCTGGGACGCCTTGCCCTGCTCGAGGAAGACCACTCCGAGCTGAGGAAACAAGTGCCCAGGTATTATTATGACGTTCGAAATGGCGTCGAGGAGGGGAGGGAGGTGCATTTATCTTAGACTAGTGCACACTTGGACTTTAATGAGTGTAAAAGCGGCAGTTGCTTTCGAGTACCACTCCTTCAGCAGGATATTATTTCGAGTGTGTGTGTGTCTGCATGTTGCACGCTTCCAGGCTCTATTGTCGCTAATTTTGTTTCTGAATGGTCTTTTTTTACGAGGAGCGTGCACCTGGAAATGCGAATCCACTCCACGGAAAACCGTCGTGATTTCTTCCAACTCAATTAACCCTTGAAACTCGCGGGGTTGAGTTACGAAAATTCTTGCATAAGTGGCACATAAAACTAAAATTCCCGGAATTAAAAAACAGTTGTAAATGGCGCAAAAAGAGAAGTTGAAAATATCACGTAATGAACCGCTTATAAATTATTATTCACAATTTGACAAGCAGAAATTTTAACGGACCAAAATACAAGGAATTCCTTAAAGGTGATCTATATTTACCCTTTACAGACTCATTTATTATAGAATATTTTTTATGTATTCTACAGAATTTTTTCCAAATATATAGATATTTGTAATCATCAAAAAAATCTTCCAGGCTAACATAGATTTCTGTATTTACATTACATATGTCAATAGCATTCTTCACCTGGAAATTTTGCAATGCCATATCGTTGTATAAAGGGAAATAGAACAATGGGTATTTACAATTATAATATGTTATTTTTAACAATTTTCTTTCGTTTGGTGTATTTCACAATAAAATTAATTTAAACCCAACATCATCAGCGAATAAAAGATCTACTCAGTTGGAAAGAGGGGATGTAAATTGACCAAAATATCCATTCGTGTGGAAATATTACTATTGTTATTCGTTCGGTACACGGGCCATCAAGCAAATGTAATGTTGCAATTGAAACAGTAAAATAATATTTCAGATTTCGATGTATAAAATGTGATTAATGCCTGAATTTTTACTACTTTGGGAATAATTAAAAACAAATTGCAACGTTGATGGGCTACATAAAATACACAAAAATGTTTCAATAACGAACCCCCTAAAAATGATAATTAACAATGAGGATAAAAAATTTAATTTTTTACCCAGTGCACATTACTTATCAAGTTAATTCGTTTTTTGAGGTTACAAAGAAACCTCTCACGCCTTTAATGATCGCACACAATCCTCTAATTCTCCCTAAACGCCATAACATCTAACTGAGCCGTTAAAATCTAATTTAAAATAACCCCGTTCGAATATCCTCGTCTTGTACCTAAAGACCTTACAAGTAATCCCTTTGTTCTGTCACGACCAAGCAAAATTCAAAGCATTCCACTCCATAAATTTGACGATTTCCCTTTTTTCCTTCGAAATCTTTGTGTTCGTCAATAAGAAATCTTTTTCTTATTTACTTTTATTTCGATACATGTCACGGCAATCGAACTCGAATAACTCCGTTTTTACCCTCTTTCATTTATTCGATTCTTTCAGTTACTTCATCTCGAATATGTCCCAGAACTTTCGGCGCAACTTCAATCCGTCAATATCAATAAATTTTTGGGAGGTATTTCTTCTCTCTCTTTTTTTCTCTGTATGTGTGTGTGTGTGTGTGTGTGTGTGTGTGTGTGTGTGTGTGTGTGTGTGCGTACAGTCAATCGAAAGAATGAGCCGGAATTCTGATAAAAGATTTCTGCCGTGGAAAATAAAAATTCCACTATTACGGAATTGGTTTCTCTGGAGGAACCATCCGAGCAAATCAAAAATGGATGATACAGAGAAAGAGAAAGAGAGAGAGAGAAACGGGAGAAAGAAAGAAATTATAAACACACCTTGATATTTACTGTATATATCCGACAGAAAAAAAACCTTACGTCTTGACCCGGACACGAGGCAAAACTTTTTCTACGGGCTCGAGAAGGGAAAAAGAGCGGGAGAGAGAAATTAGAATTCCATTAAATCGTTACGAACAATTAAAAAGTTTCTATCGAGTTTTGCTTACTTCTTGCCCTCTTACATTAAAAACTTGTCACTTACAGCAATTAATTGAAACAGATTGAGGAAGACAAGATGAATGCGCCGTTCGGTATTTTTAATGAGACGTCTTTCACCGTAACACTGCCGCAGAGTCTGATGGGAAAAGGTTATTATTTAAAGTTGCTCCCAGTAATTTGATGTATAATTTAACATTCAGCAAATTCAGTGCAATGTTAAAATTGTTTTAGAAAAAAAAAAGATTTAATTAACAATTAAAACATGTTGAGGATGCCTAATTTAGATGTGTAAAACTTTCAGTAAGTACAAATAAAATACTCGGACTTCATTTAGGACATACTTTGAAGTAACAGTTACTTTAAAATCCTGATAGCTCCTTTGGTGTAAGACGTCTGAGCATGTCGCTTATGTCAGCAAGACTTAGATCCAACGAAAATATTAACGTCACAAAATATTAAACATTTTAGCGGTACACCATCGCTGATATTGTCACATTTAAAGCCTGATGGGCTTTTTTCTAATAATGATAATTTCTGATAATATAATTTTTAATGCTTAATGATAACTCCGTTTTCGTGATTAATAAATCACCATATATCATTTAAGAATACTTCAAAAGATTTCCACAACGGCTTTTAAACAACTTGATATATGATATCGGCGAATAAATAACCAGACTGGTTTGCTATAGTAGAGTCCGTCAAAGACAATTTCAATAGCAATAGAAATAGCAAAGAAAAAGAATAAAACAGTTTTAAGGCTTTTTCCGTATTCATTATCATCAACCAGCCCTTATCGTCCACTGCTGGACATAGGCCTCCCTCATGGCTTGCCATCCGCGTCTATTTTGACCTGCGTGGATCCAGTTGTTTGCAACTCTTTTCAGGTCATCAGTCCAACGTGTAGGTGGTCTTCCTCTATTTCGCTTATCTGTGCGTGGCCTCCATTCCAGCAACCTCTTTGTCCACCTATCGTCACTCATTCTGGCCACGTGTCCTGCCCAATTCCATTTTAATGTGGTTATTCGTTCGACGATATCTTTCATACCGGTTTTTCGCCGCAGGTCCTGGTTTGTGACGTGGTCCCTCAAACTCAATCCAAGCATTGACCTTTCCATTTTGCGTTGTGCTACTTTGAGTTTTCTCGCTGATGTCACCGTTAAGGTGAGTGTTTCCGCGCCATATGTGAGCACTGGCAGAAAGCACTGGTCGAACACTTTTCTTTTTTGACAGGTGGGGAGTTCGCTCTTAAAGACGTGTCTTAACTTTCCATAGGTCGCCCATCCGAGGTTGATCCTTCTGTTCAACTCGCATGTCTGATTGTCTCTAGATATTCTAATTTCGTGGCCCAGGTATGTATATTTTTCAACCAATTCAATTTCGGTGTTGTCGATGTTTATACCTTCGCTCATGACAAGGTTTGTCATGATCTTCGTTTTAGAAAAGTTCATTTTTAGACCAACCCCGGAGCATGCATCTTCTAATTCGTGGAGCATTTGTTTTGCTTCTCCCAAGTCATCCGTTGTTAAGACAATGTCGTTCGCGAAGCGGAGGTGGTTAAATTTCTGACCATCTATGTTTATTCCCGATTTATCCCAGTTAAGCGTTTTGAAGGCATGTTCTAAAACAGTGATAAATATTTTAGGAGACATAGTGTCCACTTGCCTCACACCTCTTCCGATTTCCATGCGGTTGCTGGCTTTATGCAGTCTAACTGACATAGTAGCGTTTTTGTATATATTATAGATGAGTTTTGATTATCTATAGTCAACACGACATTCTTTCAAGGCGTC
This sequence comes from Cryptocephalus moraei, assembly GCA_946251905.1. Taxonomy (NCBI): domain Eukaryota; kingdom Metazoa; phylum Arthropoda; class Insecta; order Coleoptera; family Chrysomelidae; genus Cryptocephalus; species Cryptocephalus moraei. Next base: position 23,610,858 of record OX276458.1, on the reverse strand, counting down.
TAGTATAGCTTTCAACTCGATCGTGTCAAAAGCCTTGTGGAAGTCTATAAACAGGAGGACTAGAGGTCTATTGTACTCAATGGTTTTCTCGATGAGAGTCTTAATACTCTGCAAGTGATCAGTAGTCCCAAAACCGGATCGAAAACCCGCTTGTTCTCTTGGCTGGTAAAGCTCGAGTTTATTATCCAGCCTTGATGTTATGATTCTGGTAAACAGTTTGTATAGATGGCTGAGGAGAATTATTGGTCGGTAATTTTCCAGGCTTGTTTTGTCTTCCTTTTTATGGAGTAGTACGGTGGTCGCTTCCTGCCACTGCTCCGGGATAGTGCCTGAATGCAGACATAGGTTGAAGAGCGTTCGTATCTTCTCTAATAAAAGAGGGCCTCCATCTTTTATTGCCTCTGCAACCACCTCGTCCTCTCCGGGAGCTTTATTGTTTTTCATTTTTGACAATGCTCCTTTAATTTCCTCGATGATGATATCTGGTATCTCCTCTGATCCTTGATTTACGACTCCTCGCTCTTGTGTAAGTACGCTGGGGTTTAGGGGTTCTTCGATGCGGCTCCGATATAATTCGTAATAGAACTCCTCCACAATGCTCAAGATTTCATCTCGATTTGAGGTGATGATACCATGTTTATTTCTCAGTTTGATTATTTCATATTTGCCTTCGGTAAGATTTTTCCGTATTACCCTGTGCTAAATATTACAGAACTGGTTTGGGCTGAATTAAAAACTCATGTTGCTTCCATAACACATTTAAGATCACAGACATGAGAAACCTTTTTAAATCAATCCTTTGCTAAAGTAGATAAGGAAAAATGGGCTAAATTTGTTCAAAATGTCAGAGAAGGTGGAAGTAAAATGTGGAAATTAGACGTCATTGAAAATAATATTAAACCAATAATTCTGAATTTAAAAAATAACGATATATCGGATGATTCAGACGGGTGAAAATTGTTTTGAATTGTATTTTTCCATTGTCAACAGACAGCATATTTTTATTTCGGTATATTTGTTAATAACAATTTAATAAGTTTAAATATTGTATGGTACCTATTTGAAAGAGTTTGTTCCAGTCTCTAGACAAGCCTCTTTATTCTGTTACTTGTAACAATGCTAAAAGTTATATTATTTTATTTTATCAATTACACTTTAAAATGAAACGCAATAGGAGGGTACATTTTTCATTTTGTTACACTTATTCGGAACATAGTTATGCTAATTTCAGAGAAGTATTTTTATTTTTTTACACGTGATTACTGTTACGTTACGTTACAGTTTTGTTTTAAAAGCGGGATAGTAGGGATCCTAGCGAAGACCTACTTAAAAGGAAGTAACGGGTCTACAGTAAATCCACTGAGAAGAAAACATCCACGAAACAAGAAAAGGTAGTAAAGTTAGACAACACCTAATACACGTCGCTTGCTATTGGTGGAAAAGTCATAAAACTTTTGGCGGGAATTGTTGATGTACAGAGTCGGTTCAGTAAAATAACAAGTTTAGTTTGTCTGATCTATGGTTGTCTGTTTACAAGCGTTCAGTAAAGTCGTTGACGGTGATAGTGGACTTTTAGTTGATGATTTATTTTAACGTATCGCTATTGTTATTCAGGTTTTGGTAAGGTTTTTGATATAAATGTGTATAAACATATTTCTGTGATCTATTGCAATTATGGAAAGACACCTTCCCTGCTCGCCTCCCAAAAGGAAACCTGGAACATACTTAAGCTGCGGGGAGAAAACCATTATTTTAAATGTATACAGAAAAGAAAGAAATGAACATCCTTAGTAAAAGATAAATTAATACAAGGCGATCATTCTTAATGCGACCCTGTACTTATTCGCTAGCTGGTCGCGCGCTTTGAATTTCGACGTTTGTGTTTCATGGAAGTTTTCTTCTCGGTGGATTTACTATAGACAGTTTCTACTGGATAACATAGAAACTGTCTCTGATTCTGAAATATATACATACCCTAATTTCCATTTCCAAAATTGTTTCCAGTCTTTTCTTCTACGTTTCTATAACTAACGTTATGTTGAAATATATAAAACCTTATATAAAATCATTATTTTTCATTCATTGTAAAGGAAATTTGATTTGTTGTAATCAACATTGTCCTGTCTTCATTTCTCTATAAATGAATTGCAGTAAGCACTTTTAAAATAAAATGCACAAATCTCAATATAAGGTGTACCATATAAAAACGACTCTCTCTAAATTTCAAGGTTCTAAAGATTTGCGTTCAACGGCGTTTATTTTCTCGCTGGTCCTAAATATTAATACCGTGGTAGATTATGATTATAAAAACGTTTACTCTGTCATTATTACATACTAATTTATAATATCATCACAACGAATAAGAACTTTGGATCAAAAGGATTCAACTTCGGCAACAAATAACAGAATAAATCTAGTATTGAGCAGGATTAAAACATACATCTCTGAGTTCAAATTCAGAGGAGTAAATTCAAATTCCGCCGATAGAAAACAGCATGTGTTGTTGAAATTAAACTTTGTAACTAAACAAATCATTATAGAATTATATTAAGAAAATATTTTCCAAGTAACGTTGATATTACAATGTGAATTGTATAAGTTGAATTTCTTCTTTAGAAGCAGACAAATGAAGAAAATAGTTGATACGAACACGAAATACTAGTCCTTTGTAGTAATAACGTTCATATTTAAAATAATAAATAAATTAAGACTAATAACTAAAATTTGTCTAACATAACTTAACTGTATTATGTGTTATATTAATCAGCCTCGTTTTGTAAATTTTGATTTATCGGTCACGTTTCGTCATGTTTCACTTTTAATTGCATTAACATAATATTAATCGTTATTACTGCCGAAATAAATTCGAGAGGAATCCCAGTACTGCCAGCGCTAGTCACCACGAACAAACCAATTGCAACCTGATGATCCGTAAACATTCTAATTACATTTAATTCAATAGATACTTACATTGTAATAAATATCAGGATTATTACTATCATACAGCAGCGCCCTCTCGTACACCTCCTGCGCCTCCTTCGTCCTGTTTAACTTGATCAAGATATCGCCCCTGTTGATGTACGCCTGCGTGTAGTCCGCCCTCATGCTTATCGCCTGTCTGTAGAGCATGTCCGCCTCCTCCAACCTGGTCGAGTTCTTCGATATCAGATTGGCCAGGTTGAGGAAGACGTTCAGGTGGTTGGGCGCGATCCGTGCCTGGTACGACTCGCCGGGCTTCGCCTTCGGCAGCAGCGATTTCGCCTTCAGGTAAGCGTCCTCGGCCTCCTTGAACATTTTCAAGTGGTTGTAGGTCCTGCCCACGTTTATGTGAGCCCCTGGGGAGAAACGAGAAGAGGTTGCGGTGAATACCAAGGCAGAGGAGGACAATAACAGGAAAATAACGTCTTTTATATCATTTCAGTTTCAGTTAAAGTTAGTTAAGGTCTGGTTAGCGATTGGAGGTTGGTCGAAATAAACTTTTATAGAAACATCATCCTAAGTAGAAAACAGATTTGTAGAGTCGCGCTGCTTGGTGTAATTCGTTGAAATGGATTTAGTAAGTGTTATTACATACCACCAGTAATCGGAAGACAGAAAATGAAGGAAAACAAAAGAACAATTCACCTTGACGTATAAATTAAAATTCTTTTGCCTCGGGGACAATAAATCACCAACATTCTGTTCATATCGCTTAATTCTAAGGCAAAGAAATGTGGACTTTCATTTCGTCCGGCAGCAACGTCAAAAAGCATTCCGGCGTAAAATACGTTATTAAAAGTTCCAAAACAGCTTTCAATTTTTCCTTCCAGAAGTCGGTCATCTTATTGCGACGATTCCCAGGATTTCGTTACCGAACACGCCTCTTCAGCCTCTTTTTGGGTGATCGTACGTATATGCGGAGGAAGGGCTCGCCGAAAAAAAAAAATGGAATATTGCCTTTGAATGGGATTTGCGGGGTGGCTTCGAAAGGACGACGTGTGTTATGAAAATAAAAAGCGGAATAAGAAATGCCCAGAATCGTATTTGGCTTTTTCATTTTTTTTTTCAAGGGAATTCTCGCGGATTTTCAAGAGGGAACGTCGAGCTGTATTTTCTAGTGCGCAACGGCGGAAAATCGTTTTCGCACTTATAAGGCGACAAATAATCGAAAAACAAAAAAATTCCAATCGACACCTCCCCACTCACCTACATCATCCTCCTGTACACTAACGGCAGTCTTAAAAAACTTTAAGGCCTCCTCGAAGTTCCCCTGGCTCTCGAGGGCGTGGCCGACGTTGTTGAATAACTTGGCGTTCCTCTGGTTCACCCTCAGTCCGGACATGAAGATCGTATACTCGTCCTCCCAGTCCCAGTTCCTCACGTAAGTCTTGCTCCCGTGCGAGACGAGCAGAACGCAGAGGAAGAGTTGGGCAAGTCTCCTCGCCCTGGTTCTCGACAGGACCTGGAAACCGAATGCGACCAGCATACAGAAACCCATTGAGGGCATGTAGAGGACCCTCTCGGCGACGACGAAACCCACGGGGAAGAAGAGGTTCGATGCCGGGACGAACGGAAACACCATTAAGGAGGTCCCCTGAAAAATATGGAAAAATACATCCAGATGTAAAAATTTGCGTTTGCAAGGAACAGTTATTAGTTGTAGTTTTGTGGCGAAATTCTAGGCTAAAGGTATTCTCTCATTAGGAAGCAATTACATAATTGATAAATACCAATGGCTTCAAGACAGAGTCTATGGGCTTACAATAATAAACACAACGAAGAATTAATTTTTGCCTAAATTGTTTGTACTACTTGCGTGTTCCATAATTAGTGAACTAACAAGTGAACGAGTCTTCTCAATAACGCAGTAAAATGCCTTGGACAGATCGCACATTATTGTAACACGCATACGATCTTCCAGGCGATTAACAATGTTTTTCTAAAGGGAAGATATCCCATGAAAAGTAGGCACTTTCTTATGGTCGACACACTGCCCGCCATCAAGAATTTTATATCAATCCATATTCCCTTCTTAAAGAAGCTTTAAGCCGCTACTTGCCTACATCGACAGGTCGAGTCGCCCCTTTAAAACATTCATATGATTTTATTTTCCGGAAATTGTCTTGGAAACAACATTTTCTGCTTATTTGCGCGCAGGAAAATTGAATTTTCCTAACTAGTACTGTATAGACGTTACAAGATGCAAAATACATTGTTTTCACAGCACACGCACAAATTGGATGAATCTTTTTCGATGTTATTTACTTTGTAACTATAGCAGCCAACAAAATTGACAAACTTGACTTTTGTGGAATTTGTAAAAAAAAATTCTAAAATTTGTATATTTCGTCTCTATTACGAGTCCTGGAAGAAAATAATACAAAACACGTCAGTAAAATCTCTTACTTGACTCGAAGCTTTAAAATATTTGGCACAAGGTGCCTCGTATTTCAATTTAGCTACTCTTCAGTAACGTGAGATTTTCTTGACTTTTATGTAAATAACTATAATCTTAAAGACATCAGGAAAAACACAGTTCTCAATACACTTCTCTATTAACACAGTTCGACGATTCAGCATTGTATCAAAAGTACACTGTTCACACCATTGGCACTATTGCTTTAATTATGGAACACCATCTCTAGAAATCTAAATTTACAATAAATTATTATACTTCTTAAATAAGAAATTCAGTTAAGAAGTTGCGTGATTCATTTACATAGATAATATACCTAGTATTGGAAATAGTTCATCTTATAACAATCCACCAAGCCATTGACTATGCGACCCAAGATGCAATTTGCCAAGAATAAATTATTATTCTTTCTTGACAAAGAATGAATACGGGGATATAACGACTGTAAAGTCAGCCACATATTTCTCAGACGCACATTGCTAGACATATACAGAAAAGTGTAAAACGGGAAAAGGGAAATTTTTATTCAGACATTGAGGGTAAATTGTATCTCTCGCATTATGATGGAAAACACCTTATTACACTTCTCCCTGAAATATAGACTGAGTTACGAAATCAGCACAGCCCATGTAGAGGTTGTTTTTCGAGAGATTAGATATTACTTAAATGATTTTATCTACTTTGCGTTACTAATGATCTCATTATTACATCGTAAGTATTGTAATAATATTCATATTATTACACTGCTTTTGACAACTTTTAGTGTTGTTAAATTGGTACAGCAGCCTGTCACGTAGACGTGCGTAGACGTCAAGGTTAAATTATTAGTATTTCAATAAATTTCTTGAGCAGCTTTGCGTATTTCTGGGGGTGTACTGGTCAATTCTACATTTTTGTCTTTCATTTCGCGCACGTAAGTAAGTAGTTAGTAAATTTCTCCTAGGGATACTAGATTTTCAAATTCAAATACGAAACGTCAATGTCAGTGACGTCAGTGTAACCAACCCACGCAAAATTCCCCAGTGTAATACGAAAACTTGAACAGCCAAATTTTAATGAATTAATAAAGCAAAGTAGATAAAATAGTATATTACACCCATTTAATAAGACGTATTGTCACACTCGTTCTATTAAAGCACTCCTCGCTTCGCTCGTCGTGCTTTAAAACTCTCGTCTGACAATACTCCGTCTTATTAAACTAGTATAATAATATACTATTTTTTACCTTCAAGGAAGTTTATCCTTGGTCGAAGAAGTAATAAGTAATTCCGACGGTTCATCTTCTACAGGTACCCATTCTTATTTTATGGGCCACTACTACAATTATATTTGAATGGGAATTGAAAGGAGACAAACTATCCTCAATTGTTAAGAAATCGTTTCAATAATATCCAATCATCCAAAACAACCCCAACAATAGCTGATCTAACATTGAGATCCACTTTATATTTTAGGGAGAAATATAACACGGTGTTCTCTGTCTTAATGCTAGGAAGAAAATTCTACCATAGTGTTTAAATAGAGGATTCTCGTTTTCGTTTCATACTTTTCCCAGTGTGACTATGACTAACTTCACAGCCGTGGGATATAGGTAGTGAGAATAAACATTATTAATCAACATTTTAATCCTCTCTTAAATACATTTCAGCCAAAATTATTATATGAAATGAAAATAGTTTAAGCTTTAAATCTGAAAGTACCCTTATGTTTGTATATTTCTTTAATAACTCTTCTTACAAAATAACGAAATTAAATGTTAAATGAACTACGTAAGCCCTCCGTGGAATTCGAAAAATTATTTCAAGTCTCTTGGGGTTTGCCTCATCATTGAAATACAGAAGACACTGCGAATGGCTCTTAAAATATAATACCAAGCGCATAAAATTTTAATTAATTAGTGTATAAAAAAAACTGAGTAATTTAACGTAAAAAATCCATTAGCCTCGCCCTTTGAAAATCAGTGCGATGTTCAGCGAAACGTAGGCTGAACGATTAATTGAATGATTAAGAGCGCTGCAATTACGCCATGTTTACGGAGTGTGAACTTTGGGATTTTATTCAAATCTAGAATTTATTTCATGTTCTATGTGCTCTCGTTCAGAGGCCGCACTATCTGCTGCGCTTTACAGGGCCCTCTTTTTTCACATGACTTCAGCCGAAATGCTTCGGCTGTGACACTTAATTAACTAGGACGTTTCGATCAAAAAATATATGCATAGTTGGAACATGCATAGAATATGCAGATTGACTGTTAGATAGGCGAATGGATATTCAAAATTTTGAAAGGACTTTCAAATGTCTGGTCAGGTTGGCACCTGCACAAGGGACCAGAAACAGAATTATCATTTCGCATTCTAAATGAGCGAGCAGCGTAGAGGAAAAAAAGGAAAATTTAACCTTTGAAACAGTTCTTATTGCCCGACAGAAAGGTTCATTTAACAAAACGACTAGGTGTCAATTTAAAGATAGGTGATGCCCGTTCGCCGTTTCAGATATTTTTCTTATATTTTCGTCTGAAATAGGTAGTTTCCTCTCCGAGATACCGGGATACAACAGGACTCCTATAGCCCTCGGTGTTCTGAGAAATTCTGGAAGTTAATTATTTTTCTACAGTTTTGCCAAAACATTCCAGAAATACTAAAGTCAATTAATTAATTCCGTACACATACTTGTCGGTAAAGCCCGTAATTAGACATTTTTAGTATACAGTTACCGATGCATTTCGGAAAATAATGATTCTCATATATAACGGTCGATAAGTTCCGAAAGTCCCTGCATTAAATATGCTTCACATGTTAACCTATTAATATGTTTCGAAATAAACTAATTTATTTACTTCCCATATTTTGTATTTTATTTTCTCGAACACCGCGGCATTCCGCTGAGTTAAACTACTTTAGGCTTTAGGAAGTAAACCATGCAAATCTGGCGCCTGAGCAACCCGTTACGTAAATCTAACGATTTACTCGGAAAATCAGCACTAAGCCCCAATTCAAGTAAGTAACCCTTACGACAGAAGACGACGATCAAAGGGTTAAAAAGACAAAGCATCATTGACATATACGCGCTTTCATTGAACAGAATAGAGGTAGACGAGGATATAATTTATGAAAAGGCGGCGATATTTTTGAACGTTTGCCAAACATCTGCTATGTTCATTTTACAACTTTATTATAATTATAACGTTTTTATGGCTTTTTCCGAAAGAAACAAATGTGTAAAGAATTTGCATTACCTGTGAACCATTAACCAAAATTAATGGCATATCTGTATATATGGCAAAATGTAACATGTTATTCTCAATTCACAATGTTAAAACATAGCAACAACGAACAAAGATTTTGCGCAGGAAACAAATTAAGTGCTAAGTTAACTGCATCTCGAAATGATCAAGTCATATGCCCATTCAATATATCAAAGTTAAACGTCCTAACTGTTCCGTAATTTTTTCCATTTGTAAATTCCACCTACGGATACAGTACAAAAACTGCGAAATTTTATATTTGTACTCTAATATTTAGTACAAGTAGACAATACATTTTTAAAATCGATAATGCTTTCAATCATTGAATTAAATTTATTTAAAAAAATTCTTGGCAAAAAAACGATTCTCTAAATGAGTGTTACAGTTACTATCTATAACAATAAAAGTAATAACGTTATGATACTTTTTATGTAATAACCCCCTTAATGAATGACCTGAAGTAATTCGCCGTATATTACTCTACAATTGACGATCCAAAGACGTTCAATATGTTCTAAATGTAAGGTCAATATGTAGATGATTTCGATGGACCTTCGCAAACGCTGGTATAGAATCGGTATTATAGATAACTAAGTTTAGTTGAGAGGCAGAGTGCATCAAATAGTCTCCTCTATTATCAGTAAGTGGAGAATTCCGTGCTGATGATTTAGAATTCAAATCAGTTAATACTATAAACTGACCGTTTGCATTTTGAAGAATGAATTAATCGTATTTTTAACTGAATATCCGGTGATCAGTAACAAGCCAAAATGTTGAAGATTTTGAATATGTAAGTAGTGATTGAATTTGCTTCTCTACGACACTATACTTTTATACACTTTGATTGTCTTACGATGTAGTTCCATATGAAACTAAAGTCAGTGATATAAAACCAAAAAGGAAATAATACCAATTTTAAAACTGTTGATGAGTTATACATGTTAAATAAATTATACAATAAATAGGTTAGTTAAAAAATTAATTATTTTCGTAGATTTCATCACTAGACAAATTTTCGAAATCGAATATAAAATGTCATTTAAGCAATAAATTTGATAGGTGTATAATTTAATAGATGAATTCAATTGTACATAGTAAATTTTTAAGTTATTATTTAATGAATCTTTATACGTTATGAACTACAGAGAAATTAAATTGGCCTATATCACTCGATTACGGATCATCATACATCAATTTATGAAGCAAAAAACTAGTGCCGAAATTTTTTTCCCGCGCAATAGCATAAAAATTTGTAAACATCACATTTTGAAATCATGTCAATTCTTGAAAACGTATTCACATATATGTCAGTACCTAACTTATTCCATGTGTATACATCACATGTTTACATCTGATGTGTAAACCAATGATTATTACAAAGATGCGCAATTATTGTAACAATCAAGACGGTAGACCTTTAGTGGTACAATAATAAACCTAAGAAAATTCATGCATTTTTATTGATCAGTCGGAAGGTTGGTGTAGCCCGAAACCTCTGCCGATAAGTCGCCAGAGATTTGAAAACCATTCCAAAACATAATTTTTTAATGCGAAGTTAAATTGCAGATTTCAGTAAGGTGCCAAAGTTTCCGCCTTTCCATACCTATCAAATTCACATATTACATTAGCAGACATTTAAAAAAACGTTTCAATTCACCCGCCGGTCATTGTATATGGAAGCGAGCGATTACATAGGTCTCCGTGTAACATGGGCGATACGATCAAAATTGTAGACAATTGCCATCAATCAATGCGTTTTGGTTGTGGTAAAGTGATATTACTCCTACATTTGTATTCCGTGAAAGCAGGTAATTTTTGAGTACTTTTTCGAACAAGGATATATTTGATGAGCGACCAAGTTAGTGACCTAAATAATGTTTAGTCCTCCGGTAATCAATTAGAATAGTTACACCGTGATGCTAGTGTATTGTGTTAGGAAAATCAATTAATCATCTAATTATATTGTAATAAATCTTTACATGAATATGGGAGTAAATGCGACAATGACTGTCTGCGCTTAACGTATTTATATAGACGTGAACAGATAAATATCTGGTTTGTTGGAGTTTAAATTGAATATGTGATGATAATTGTTACAAGTAATGCAAGCGTAATGGATAATAAATCAAATGAAAAAGTTGGGAAGCTGATTAAAGAGAGGAAAGTTCTATCAGCACTGATTATTTTTGCCCGTAGAACTCTCTAAAAAGCTTTTAGCTATTTCATAACAAAAGTGCTATCTCTCAAATTCAATGAAATCTGCACGTGTAAGACTGACTTTGTTTATCTGTTACTTTCTGCCTCTTTTACATCCATTCTTCCTGCTTTTCAAATTTTTATTTATATTTCGCCTGGAGAAACAACACTATAAAAAAATATATAAATTGTAACACGCCGTTCGCCTCATATGAGCTAAGCTCGACGTTACGCTCATCGAGTGGAATATTATCTAAACACAACTCAAGTGTTTGGCCCGTCCCGAAGAACGGGAAAAGGGAAGATTATGAGTACGTTACAGTTTTAAAAAGGCGTGTTAGTCTTATATCATCGTTCATGAGAGATTGTGTTGTGCTGTGACAATTATTTACTGTGCCAAAGACTGTAATATTGAGCAAAGTAATTGGAGGTAGCCACTAATTGGTGAGTTTATCACTGAGCCATTCATTCTTCTACTGTTGATTAACTAACTAACTCTTTAATTAATTAACCATCGATATTTAGAAATGAGAAATATTCGTAGTTGTCTCTATTTGGTATTCCAAACATTAGTCAGTCACTGGTAGTACAGTGCCGCCTTTTATCTCAAGGCAGGGTACTTGGCGCGTTTTTCCCTTAGTACTCATTGCACGTTCTTGGGGTAATTGCGACTAGTAGGTGACGGGTACCTTGCGCGTTACTCCCCTGGTACGATCAGAGCTAGTGTATTGCGTTCTCCTAGGATCTCGGGTGGTACTTCGCGCGTTATTCCCTTAGTACCATTGCACACTCGACCCTAGATGTTTATGCGTATAGGTATTTTGCGCGTTACTCCCCTAATATCCATTGCACAAGCCAGATGAAAATAGAGAGAAAAACGATGAACTATTATACTGTTTGATTTGATATTTGTTCTGATTATTTGATTCTACAATTTCACCAAGTCTCGATCTCAATCACTCTCGAGCTCAGTGTCAGTCTCAGACTTGGTTTCACACTCAACTTCACCCTCGACATCTGACTCAAATAAATACATAGTATTTATAGTATATTATATACTACATAATTTATCAGAAGTGAGATTATTATTACATTACCATACACTACCAATTAATTAAGAGTGGGATTATTACTATTATTATATTTTTTTATGTGCTACAATTTAATCAGAAAAGGGATCATATACTACACACGTCAATTTCAAATCACGACCTAATGCAAAGCAGCACTTCCTAGAATATTTAATAATTTCAAACATTTTTCAAACAATCCTTCAACTTTATAACGTATAACAACTTTGGAGCATAAGCATAACTCACCATTAGTATCACGACGCTCTGCTGTTTGTTACTCGAATTGAAAGCCTTAAATATCAACGAGCACAAAAACGCGTACACGGCGACGGTCCCTAAGTTCCTCGGGTCCAGAACTGACTCCACCAAAGGAATCGTACCCATGGTCCAGTCGCAGCACAGGTTACAAGGGAACAGCAGCAACCACAAATTGACGGCTATCAGGTAATGGTAGGTGAGCTGTCTGGTCGGCATCTGGGCCACGGAGGCCGGATTGTCGAATCTGGTGAAGACCGGGAGCTGAGATCCCATGATCTGCAGTCGGACGAGTAGGAGGCAGAAAGTAGTCACGAAGAGCACAGCTAACCTCTTGGTGGCTTTGTTCGACCATGGGATGTGGTAGGCGGTCTTGGAGATAATCGCGGACTTCATCAAGTATTTGATCTCGGGTAAACGGACCTGCAAGTTGTAGTAGAATGCAAGTGAATCAATGAATCAAATGAGATTTGTATGAGTCTGGGTCTAATGGTAAACGATATATTTAGCATAATATAGCGGAGTTACAGGGAATGAATTTGCTACATGACTTCAACCACGCCTGGTTCGTTCCAAGTGTCCCAGTGTAATCAACATACGAAATTAGACACTCACGTCGAAAAGCTGGAACTAAAAAGTACGTAGTAATATTTTATCGTTTAGACAATTCTACCCCTTTCGTTTCACAACGAAGCCAACAATATTGACCATCGAAAAACTCATTATAAGTTATCGATTAACCATCACTGTAATATTCATAATTTGTTTTACGTGGATTGTTGAATAAATAAATTCAACTCTTAACAGCATGTTCACAAGGCTATTCCCTTTCCACCAAATTCAAGAAATAGTTTTATTAACAAAAATACATTTTCCATGACAATCATATACTTAAAAAATCCATTATGTAAACCAACTAACAGCTACTAACTTCGTAAACAATAAAATATTAACGGTCAGGACTTCAATGAAAGTTTTAGGAAAAGGAAGGTATTGAATGGAGTTGTCTTGTAAAAAAATGCTATTTTACAACATTGAGAGCTTATATGATCAAGTTTATGTTTTTAAATAACAAATATTGGATTTTTCCGAGTAAAAATATTTTCTTTTTTATTGGCGATCAAGTAGTAACGAAGAGTTAATTATTGTGAATACCGCATCATTAGTTATATCTAGTTTAAATAATGGTCCAGTGGCATTCCGGATTGCAGTTTATTCCCCATGTTTGGTCATTCTAGGTGACCTGTGACAGTGATCTACACATGGGAACAGTATCACACTAGTCGATACCACTTGGTATCGAACTGGAACTAACTTGGGATAACAGTTCTTTAATGGTGGGTTGCACCGTCATGAGCTAACCTTCAGTTTACACAAATCGACGGTTAAAGTTAAGTAAATGGTTGAATAAACTTAACATAATTCGAAAATTAAAAAACTACAATTATTAATAATTGACATTTATAAATAGTTGCATAAATCACTAGCCCTGTAGTATTTTCGATTATTAACTTATTGTTTCATCTTGGCGGAACACGAAGCAGACCAAACTTGTGCTATGTCCAATAATGAATTCTAGTATGATTATTATGTTAGTAATTTCTGTTTCTGGAACTGAATTAATTTTGATATTCTGTTATAGTTACTTGTTAGTTTTTAGTGATATTACATTTAAAAGCTAAATTGCACAAAATCAAGGTTTATCGTCTAATATCAATAAAAGAAACTCTTGAATAATGTGGCGGGAATCACTTGCAAAATTCTTAAGAGAAAATATTAGCACTTAAAGTCCACATAATGTTACTTAGGTACTCATGAGGCCCTAAGATGTATAAGCCCTAAGGGGCACAAAGGGCCCTAAATTAAAGTTTTCAGGCTCAACGATTACTGTAGTTTGGCCAATTTCCTATAAAGAATAAATTAGAAACGAAATTATACGTTTCATTATGAATTAGCGGCACAATAGTCTTCATTTTACTAATTCAACGTGACATGAGAAACTTTAAATAAATCTTCCTTCTACTATTAGATACCACCATTCCGTAACTCTGTTACTATGATTACTGACATTGTCAGATCTATATTACTTCCATATATTGTTAATGAGGCATAATATACGTCCATTGAAAGTGGCTCCCGTTGGTTGAGGAAGCGTGGTATGATATTTTGGTATTAAGGTTTGTATCTTTGTATTAGAATTTTGCAAATAATGTCTCGAAGAAGACTTCGCCAATTTATTCACAACGTGCCACAAACTGCCGTAATTATAAGTATAAGTTATTTATATAAAATATTGATATATTTTATCACATTATAATATTAATAATACGTTAAACATTAACAGTAAACAGTAACAGCAAAGAAAATAACTTCTTTAAAATGGAACTGGGCGGGGCACATTGCGAGAATTAAAGATGAACGATGGACTAAGAAGATTATCGAGTGGAGGCCAAGATAAGAGGCATATCGAAGCAGAGGGCGACCCCCAACAAGATGGACGGATGACATTAAGAAAATTAGGATGAACTGGATGCAGGCTGCACAAAATAGGGAGGAGTGGCAAAATTTGCGGGAGGCCTATGTTCAGCAGTGGACGTTACAATAGGCTTATTGATGATGATGATGATGATGATGATGAAACATTAACACAATATCCTATTATATCATAATATATCAATATAAAAAAATATACATTTAAAAACCACGAAATACTAAAAATTCTAAAACAGGAACCCGAAATTCGCCACATATATAGTTTAGCTACAGTTTAGATATATTCAGAGTATCCTAGACTGTGGCATAGGTGTACTGGTTGCCATGGACGTTCGAAATCCCCCTATATTCTACCTGGGTAAACGAAATACTGGGCGAATTATAGCTTTACACACCAGACAGGTAGATGAATACATATATGAAACTATGTATTAAACTGAAACGACGATGTTTAAGTTCTTTGAGTTATTTAAGTTATTTTTGTAGTAATATCCCATAAACTTAGTATTTTTATACGGTTCTTAGTGATCGCAAACATAAATAATGAGGAAAGACATTACCTCAAAAGCTAATACTGTGCGATCGAATAAAAAAATAGTCAAAGCAGGCCATGAGCTAAAATACGCATGTCTGTTCCTAAAATTCTTCTTCTTCTTCAGGCTATTAATTACAAATGTCAAGTTGGCGTACATTGTAGAAGCAATTCAAAAGTTTTCTTTTAGAATTCTATTTTAGAAAGGGAGTGAAGCTGGAAAACGGTGAATGGCAATATTCGTATGTTGCCTATTACGAAGAATTATTCCAGGAACATTTTCCCGCCGAAGCTGCCAATCACTCGTATGACGATGTCAAAAATTAACTTCAAGTTTGACTTTGTCAGTGTCAATTAGTATTTTCCGTTGTGTGTATTTTTAAATTTAGGAACTAAGTAAAGACATGCGGCTTTTTTTTTAATGGTCTGCTTTGACTATTTTTTTATTCGATCGCGCTGTATAATTTTTTGTTCACTGATAGTGATAATTTTTGATTTTAGAGCTACTTATAAAAATTCGGGACTTGTCTTTCGGTGGGGATATAAAAGGAGATACAATTTATTTAACGATGCCCGAATGACCAGAAATTTTACAGTTAAAGCTTAAGCTTTGGCTCAAAGATGGTTCAGAAAAATACTATAAATCAAAATTTTTCTTTTCAAGGAGGTAAAACCTAGGGTGAAAACTATGCAATAAGCTATAGCTAGACATAGAAGACTTGGTACGGTTACGGTATCGATTCCCATCGTTCCCAGTAATACCAACTTTCCTTTTCAGACAGGGCGATATATATGGGTGAAATTTATTTTTGTTGGTTTTATTCTCAGATATTTCTCGATAAATTTAAAACTTAAATTCATATAGTTTAGATCCCCAATTGTATTAAAAAATTTAAATACCCCAAATTTCAATTATCAGGGGTTGCAAGATGGGGTGAAATGTATTCAACAGTTACTATATAGCAGATTGGATATTTGATAAGAGTGTAGATTGGGCTCCCAGATGGTACTGGATTTTTCCTTCCTGAAAATTCAAGCTAGATGACGAGATAAAATGAAATAGATGAGTAGAACAACATTTAATAAAACGTACTATGACTAACAAGATTTCCCAACTGATCTAAACTGTAAGGTAAAAAAATATTAAATCTTATAGAAAATTACTGATCCAAATATTTATAATTATGTGATTCCCTCCTAGCCCCTTTGCCACAAATTTGATAATTCATTTATATAGTTCTAAAATAAAATTTGTTGGTGAAACTAGTTTCTTTTTGTAATTTAAAAGACAACAATTAATGACGGTTGTCCACCAATATTTCTTCCAGCCCTTTTGGCACAAATTTGATAATTCATTTGTATAGTTCTAAAATAAAATTTGTTGGTGACACTGGTTTCTTTTCGTAACTTCCAAGACAACAATTAGTATATAATATAAACATTAAGTAAATAAAAAATACACAATATAAATAGTGGAATATAGAACATCCACATTTTTTGAAATGGACGTACGAGTAATAATAAACCCCATGCGTCGAATTTAAAACTTGCAATAATACCACTTCGGCTTAGCTCAAATTTCTCTCAAAAATTGCTTATCATAATGTAAGCGTCTGCCTTGATTTATAACAAAAACCAAAACACAAAACGTGTAAGAGCGCCCGCCGCATCGAATCTCCTTTTAATTGCATTGTTTCACTTTTCCATTGGCCTGAAATTTCAAATTACCTCTCAGAAATGCGTCAGTTGTTATGTGCTGAAATGTGCTGCTGTTTTGCCCGCTATTTGATGAATATGATTTCGCGTTTCGGACCGGGAAATGGGAATGGCGCAGTAGCGTAAAAATAACTTAATTAACTCGAATTTGAATAAAAATCAAAATGCATACCGCGAAAACTACCAACAATCTGTACACTTGCTCATCGCAACTAAATTAAACCGGAAAGAAGACAAAAGGGAAAGAAAGAAAAAAAAAAATTAAAAAACAGTAATACGAGAAACGAGAACGCGAGAGGATGAAAAATCTCCGTTTATTTTCACCAAACCAAGATATACATTATGAATTCTGTACTCTAGAAACACTCGTTTGGGACTAAATTAATGATCGTGCCTAACTAGCGTTTTATTAGTTTTTTAATGAGTCCAATTCTGGCAGGAGAGTGCGAGAGAACACAATGGAAAGGAAAATGGAAATATTGATGAGGAAACCGCGCTGCTAAGGTGCACGGCTGGGAATTCGGAGATAAATTAGACGAAATTTATTTAGACGCCGTTACGAGCTTATCGATTTTTACAAAATGGATGGCGATAAGGGTTAATATAGTGCTATCATTTGTTACGTTCGGTTGATCCCTTATCTTCAATTCGAAATAGAAATGTATTGAAATTAACGTTAACGTTGTGAATTGATTACTACGTCTGCAGAAGTAATCTCTAAAAAAATATGACGTCCATTTATCATAATCGGGTATCTTTCGAGATTTTACCAAAAGATCATCAAAGATACGTTTCCCTTGATCGTTTCGACAAACACTCCTGTTATCATAAAAGTACATCACATCACACATGTGATTACTGAAAGTGTACTGCGACAAATCAATATCATTTATGGTTTTCAATCCATTAATGTCCTTACTTCAAATCGATAAGTAACAACTAGAAAAATGGAACGATTCAACAAAGGATGTATAATCTAATACAATCGGTAACACCATATAAATATATTGAAGGGGTTTCACTTTCTACAAACACACAATTATTATGATTATACATAATTGATTCATCTTACGAACTAGATAATCAAAGAAGGGTAATTTTACAATCGATTACACTTTGAAAACCACTATTTACAGTTTTCATTCCACTCTCTTACTCAAGAGTTTAATTTGTATTAAGTATGTACTTACATTTTTGTTCATTATCTTCCACTAAACTTGTCAAGTAACCGAACTACTAAAACTTTCAAGTAAAATGCAATTAGTGAATTATTTTGGGAACAACTTTGTTAGTAAATGTTTATTTGATACTCATTTCGGAAAAATTTACCAAATCAACTATCCGAGTTTAATACTCCCTGTCTTTTGAACTACACTCTAACCGAATTTCTTTAACAAGATGGCTAAATCTGGCACTATCAAATTATAAAATTTATAATTACATCTTCTTCTTAGGACGCCGTCTCCCTACGAAGGTTGGCGATCCAAATGGCTATTGTGCGGGAAACCGCAGCTCTGAAAATTTCTATGGATGTCTGTCCGAACCATCTACGTAAGTCCCTCAGCCATGAATTTTGTCTACGGCCGACTGACAGTTTTCCTTCGATCTTTCCTTCTATTATCAGGCGGAGAATCTCATATCGTTCGCCTTTCATGATATGTTCTAGGTACTGCAGCTTTCTCTTCTTGATTGTCGTGAGGAGTTCTTTGTGTTTACCCATTTGCTGCATAACCTCTATGTTTGTCTTATGTGCCGTCCAAGAAATTCGCAGCATTCGCCTGTAGGCGTACATTTCGAACGCATCGATTCTCTTTTCTGTGGTTGCATCAATGGTCCAGCTCTCACATCCGTATAGAAGGACAGAGAAGATGTAGCAGCGAAGTAATCTGATCCGGAGGTCTAGGCTGAGGTCCCGGTTTGCCAGAAGTGTCCTCATGTTATTCAGAATTTTCCGTGCTTGCGCAATTCTTGATCTAATTTCGGTCTTTGAGTCGCATTGCTGGTTGACGAGTACACCCAAGTATTTTATAGATGGCACTTGTGTAATGTTCTCTCCGTTGATCACTAGAGTAACGGGTCTTGGTGATTTTGAGAATACCATCAGTTTGGTCTCGGATGTATTCATATAAAGCCCAAAGTTCTCACTATACTCCACGATAAGGTCCATAAGGGATTGAAGTTCTGTTATACTGCTGGCTATCACGACGGTATCATCTGCGTATCGAAGGTTACTTATATTGACTCCATTGAACTTTATGCCTGCAGTTGAATTTCCGAGAGCTTCGATGAATATTGCCTCAGAGTAGAGATTAAACAGTAGTTATAACTAGATAATTATATATAATTACATATATTATTATTACTATAATATGTATATATTACACGACAATCATATAATAATTCTAAAATTATTCACCTTGTCGTGATCCGAAATGAATATTTATTAATTTAGTGACTACAGTTTTAGTTTCTAATTTTAAAAGTCCAGCAAATCCCCTGTATGCACCTTTACTTCTTTAGTTAAAAAAAAAAAATGTGAGAAATTCTAAAAAGCAGCTAGTTAAGTGTCAGACGGTCTTAATAACCGAATTTTAAAAATATCCCTGTAGTTCCGGTGTTCATAGCTATCCGAATACAGAATACATAAATACCAAGCTATCTGAATATCCGGATATTTCGTTACAAATAGTTGATACATTTAATTGTGGTCTCTAATTTAATTCTTGCTGTCAAGCATTTGTGTATCTGTATCTTATATTTCTAATAACAACAATAAAAACTTTAGAAAACTTATACGTGAATATTTCACAATTTACCTTATTTTAACGTTAAGGAAATTTTAGATACAATTTAACGCTAACACTCAATTTTATTTAAATATTATGAAAATTTGAACCTTTGGTATAGCTATAGTGGAATCAAATTATTATGGCATTTTTAAAGGAATCACTGTAAAAATCTAACTTAAAAATTGCCGTTTAGTTTTTAAAATTATAAATTAAAATTTAACTTCACTCCACTTCACTTCTATTGGTCGTATAACTACAACTTCACTTGTTAATGTGTAGTTAGGTACGTTACTCACAGGTTGTTTTAAAAGTAATAGTCTTTATTGTCCTCTTTATGTAGCATTATCACAGCTGAAAGATGATCACAATGTAGTCGAAATCGGTCGCAAATTTAATATTAATTAATCGGTTCATCATGCCAAGCCTTCCAAGCTAAGACGGTCTTGTAGTAAATACAATATTATCTTTTTGAAACACCTCAAATATCCAGGTTACTTCAATAATCATCGGGATAACATCTCCAAATATGTATTAGATTCTCCGGAAAATCAATTTTCCGATTTGAATTGGAAAGCGTAGCCGGCAATGTTTAGGAAACGTCAAAATAACCTTAGTGTTTCTTACATTTTTTTATTATTATTCCTAAATTTTATCTTATTATCCTTCACGGTTCACATTTTTAAATCACTTTTTGTTGGTAGTTTCTAAACAGAACCGAACTTTGATTCAAATGATGTTTGATGTGGAGGTATAACGTACGCATACCTTTATTCATTTTTTTCGTATAAAACGCATTTGCAATCTTCATCGACAGTCAAGAACAAACCAAATTCGATGGTTAAACACTCGAAATGAACACAGTGTTGCGGGTTATGGAACACAAGTGACAATAATGAGTTACTCGTGCAATTTACTAACGAATTAGAACTTTGAAATCCATTCGAAAACCAATTAAACCTTGTTCGAATTCGATAAAAATAAAAAGTCCCCGACATAGTTTGATATTTCTTACCGCACCTCAGCACGTTACGCTCTCGCCATTTCTGATAACCGCCATTTAGATGTGATAAGATCGTCTTCAATCAGCTGAAAAATTCATTTTAGGGCCAAATTGAGCCAGTTTTGTGAAAACACTTCAAAATCATCTTAAAACCGTTGATTGAAGAAGATTCAATCAACGTTAAAACCTATATGTGATCTGATATCAGCTGCAGAGATCTAGGTGTGACCTTCTCCATGTTCGCCAATTACTTGTTTGATATGATGTAAAAAATTGGTGAACATATATGATTAACTCAATTTTGGAAATTGCAAAACTTTAAAAAAAAAACTATAAAAACTTTATCCTCCGATTATTTTCTCGCTATAAGTAGGTACAACCTTCCAGGATCATTTCAAAAAATATTGCAGCGATGTATTGTGATCCTCCAACTCACAATCGCATGCTCTCATTGGAGGCCCATCACCGCCATAATACACATGACGCGGTATAACACTTCCTCAAATGCATTTATAAACACCGATTTATGCACATTTCCGACTTAAATTTTTTCTGTTTACAAGTTTTTCATAAGCCACAACCAACTCTTTCAAAAGTTTTTGAATCTTGCAAATTTTGATTGGGAAATCTAACGACATAAATTCTTCTTAACTCCACAGAAGCAGATTGAAAACATACATAAATACAAGAGAGCACTATGTCGAAAATAACAGGATTAAAGGGAACTAATGCGTGCAAGGTATTTTATTTTTTCATACGGTTAATTGACCTCCAAAGAAATAAAATCCAAAAGTGCTACTAAGCCGTGAGTTTTTGAGAACGGGGTATGTTTGTCCACTTTTTGATTTTTCAGCTATAGCGCAAAAACTATGCATTTTTCGAAGATATGTGTCGTGAGATTTCTTGTAGCGAATTAAATTTCCTATGAAAATGATATTTTTTTAAGTAACAAAAACTTTTTTAGTGAAATAAATTCAAATAAACTAATTAAAAAAATGTTTTTTTTTTAATTTTTGGCCGTAACTTGTTTCTAAGTGAATTTAGGTATAGGCATTGCTTCATAAAATAGAAAGCTTATGAAATTCTCTTTAAAACGGTGGCTTACAAGATTTTATGTGTTTAATATTGACTGAGATATAAACGTTTGAATTCATCCATTTTTTTCTATTTTTTACTTTTTCTTTAAAAAGCGTATTATTTCATATTTTTATCTGAAAAAAAAATTATTCAATAAATCACTTCTGTACGAATAAATTAATATAAAAAAATTATCCAATTTATTTATATTTAATGTCAGTTTACGTGCACGTAGAAATAAATAGTTAATTCATTTTTAAAGTAATAATTTCAAAACTAGTTTTATATGCTATGCCGTTTAAATACTGTTGTAAATGGACTGAGTTCATTTATGTTTGCCGGAAATCCATCAGTTGGCAAAATCTACCTCGTTAGGAAGTTTCCAGAAGCGACACCGTCCGACGTGTGTTTATCTTTATGGCAGGCTGTTTCGTTACAATATAGTGTTTCTTCACATTTCGGAGGTTGGGTTACTATACTTCTAGAATTGGCGTAGCACAGTTGAGTTTTAGAGTAAATTCGAAAATGGAAAAGTTTTTTTGATTTTAACAAGGATTTGAAAAGTGATACAACGAGAAATTTAGGAAAAAAGTGTATCGAAAGTGTAATTGCTGCTAGTATTGAAAGATACAATGGAAAACATGAATTATTGAGTGATGTTGCAAGTATTCAAATGCACGAAATAGTATATTAAAGTATGAGTGGATATTGAGCTCTTTCAAACACGCGCGAGTTTTCGAGCACGACGGCGTAGCCGGAGTGCTCGAAATAGAGCAAATGCTTGAAAGAGCAGTTATCCACGAATACTTTACGCGATTTTTTTTTATTGGTACTATTTTTTATACCAAAACCAAATGCATACTCAATATGATTAATTTGAATAACACTCGGGACGCTTCGTGACGGCCCGTCGCACGTCGTGCCACCAATAGGCTCATCCCGCTACGGCCAAAAACGCTCTGTTATTGGTTGATATGGCCGTTGTTGATACGTTTCCATGGCGACTTTAAAACACGCGGGTGCGAAAAAGCCCGATTTACGCACGCCAAAGCATGTTTTAAATAGGCAAAATAGCGTACCAATAAAAAAAATGATATCAAGCATACAATAGGGAGTCAAACATTAAAGCTGCAAAAAAAAAGGAAATCAGCCAACCTAAACGAGTTGATTGGGGAACCAAGTCGTACCAGGGAAGGTGTTACTTTCGATTATGCTGAACTTTGTGTTTTATGTAGCGATCAGGCGGGTAATTCCTATTTAGTAGAGGGGCGAAAAAAGGTCGTCTTTCTTCAGGTAGGTGTATTTAAAAATTAATTTTTTTTATTGTGTACTAAATTATACACAGAAACTTGCAAAATAAATGCAATCATTACGTAAAATGAAAATTATATTTTGCAATAATGTAGACCGAAAATTATTATAACTAAAACACTAAAACCTTAAGATTTGTAGTTTATTATTGCAATTGTAAACCTCCAACCATTTAAATTAAATATGTAGAATATATTCTAGTGGAATAATATCTAATATTATTGATACATTTATGTTCATAAAGTTATTATTGCATAAAAATAATTTTTTTCAGATAAAAATATGAAACCTTTTTAAAGAAAAATTAAAAAATACAGAAAAAATGGCTGAATTCAAACGATTATATCTCAGTCAATATTAAACATATAAAGTCTTATAAGCCACCGTTTTAAAGAGAATTTCATAGGATTTCTTTTTTATGAGGCAATGCCTATACCTAAATTCACTTAGAAAAAAGTTATGGCCAAAAATTAAAAAGAAAATATGTATAACTTTGTTTTTTGAATTTATTTCATTAAAAAAATTTTTTTTATTTAAAAAAGATATCATTTTCATAGGAAATTTAATTTTCTACAAGAGATCTCACGGCACATATCTTCGAAAAATGCATAGTTTTTACGCTATAGCCGAAAATTCGAAAAGTGGGCAAACCTACCCCGTTCTCAAAAACGCATGGCTAAATTTAGTAGCACTTTTGGATTTTATTTCTTTAGAGGTCAATTGACCGTATGAAAAAATAAAATACCATGCACGCGTTAGTTCCTTATTAAATGACATAGTCAAATAGCCTAATATCCTGCACAATAATAAGACTCTATTACTTAATAAAAAGTAGAAGAGAGCATTTGAAAATAACATTGTGTCATAAAGTGGACATCTGCGCTTGCTCAGTTATAAAGTTGTGTTGTTTTAAAAAATAGCGAATGCGCTTCGTAAGTGCGGCTTGAAATTCAAGTTACAATCGTAGTCGTTGATTACATAGAATACGAACAAGACTATTTTTCGTTAGTAAATTGTATAAGGAACTCATTGCTGCTACTTGTATATCACAACTATTAAACTGTTGAAATTTCATATGTTCTGATCATCTGTTCCTGATTTTAGATTTGGAATGTGTTTAATACACAAAAAAGGGATGCCTATGTTATACCTCCGCACCAATCATCATTAAAATCAAACGTGCGATTTCTGAATTAATGAACAAAAAATGGATTTAAAATGTCAACTTGGAACGGCTTGAAATTGAAATTTAAGGAGTCATGAAAAAATTTTATAAAATATTATGGTTACTTTAACATCCCATATACACAGTCAACAGTTTGCCGTGTAGGTAGTTACCGGACACCCTACTTTTCAACGTCAGCTTTATATGGTGTAGGAAAAATCAATTTTAATTACATTCTGTGTGAACTATCACAGCTCAAGTTGTGCCAAGCGAGCCATTTTACCCATTTGGCCTACATTTATTTCTTTCACCAGACTATTTCTTTCCTCCTACGCCGGGATGTGACACTATACTTTATGTCTACTTAAGAGAAATTTCCCAGTTGTGGGCGATCGACTAATAAATATGACCAGTAAGGGAGATAAATCATAAAGGAGCAAGTCTGGTAGTCACGTACTTCAAACCGTAGATGATCTTGAAATTCTTTTTCTAGAATCCGCCTGGGAAACAAAAAAATATCCACAAAAATAACGGAATAGAGAAATAAGGCGAGCAGATACTACAAACTTGTGACATATATATCACTTTGTGGTTTTGGGTGTTTTAAATGACTATTGAAGAAGTGAGGGATTCGGACTTTTACATCATTTACATAAGCACCCACCATTAAATTGTCCCTATTAAATGACATTTAAGCGAGTATTTATTCAGGAGAACGTTGTGTTGCAGCAATAACGTTTCAATTCCGGGAGATAAACTATTTTAAATAGTAAATAAATAATATCTCACGAATACAACTTGTAAATAGAATTTCTGCGTTTAAATCTATTGCATTTATAATAAAGGGATGGTATGCCGGGTGGGGATAAACCCAAACATGTCTGCCGTTATTATCTGCAGAGAAACAATGTAGCAGTGTTTTGTTTCTGCAACTGAAATTGCATGAAAATTTTATTGTGTAATATTTCATTTCGTCCACTATAAGTACACAGTTTCTGTCGGAATGACAACGAAGCGAGCGAGATAGTTTCCCTTTTGAATTGAATAAGCACGTTTCGTGGACAGGAAAGTACGTACATACATACATATGGATATATGTGAGGGCTTTGTTAAATGTTCCTATTTATATTTGTGTAAGGAACTTGTACGCACTGAAGACTTACTGCTATCGAGCAAACCAGTATGAGTTAATTAAAATGGATAGCTGTTGATATAGCAACAAGTATGAAGTTTCTAAATTAATGTGCGCCTACTAACGGCGACCCAAATTCGAGAAAACTTAAACTAACACTAAGATGTAAGTTTAACGGATGCGATTTGTACCGAGCGACAGGATCAAAAAATATCTAAAATCTAATCTTTAGTATTAGAGAAGGTATAAAAGAGTTGATTAATAAAAAATTATTGTTGTAAATTCTGGGCGTAACCTTTCATCCATGTGTAAACTGAATAGGTTCACTAGAGCCCTTTGTTCGACAAAATTTTCATCATATGAAAATTTAATTAAATCACAGGCAGGATTTAATTAATTCTGATATCCCCAAATTCAAAAGCGTTAAATTACGAATATACCAATGCATGCATGCACATGTATTTGTTGGAAACAATCACACGCGAACTTACCTTTTGTGCAACAAAAATCTCGTATGCAGCACACACCCCGGCCACGGTAATCCCCTGCTCTTTGCACAGCATAGCGGTCGCTATGGATACCATTGAAAATAACAGATACCTCCAACCTGCGAAAGATTAACGAAAATCATGAGACACACAACAACTACGAAACTTAAGGGAATATACATACAAATATATGTTAAGTGCAAAAGCACTACAGTGCGGGTAATTACGGCGGATGCGACGATTCCTACTGCGAAATGAATTTTGTGCCCGGCGGGTAAAATTTAGCGTTGCAATTTAATCGGATTTACGGGAAAAAATTCACGGACCGCCATTAGGTTCGGAATTATTTATTATTTGCCGCGTGCGGATAAATTGGTCCGATTGCGTTCGACGCTGAAGCGGTTATTTCCTTCACAACAGATTTTTTCTGGATAATTTAATAATCCCATGTATTACATCTATAAACGCTAAAAATATGACACTAATTATTATAGGGCGGACTCTCACAATAAGCCGTTAATATATATGGCTTTTCTGCTTTTGCCAGTGCGGCTATTATAATTGATTCACAGATTTTCAAAAACTGTACAGCTACATAAATTTTACTTGGAATAAGTCATCAATTTGTAACTCTTGTACATATGTCACTACTATTTCCATTTTATGAAAAACAATATCCAGCATATTGAACAATTTTTAAAATTTCATTGTTTAAATTAGTTCAGAAGTAGTTCGCAAAAGATGAACGCATTTTATTCTATCAAAGAACGCGGCATTTGTAGGTGGTTAATAAACAGCAGTTGTCAAATTCCAATATTTAACCAATGTATGGATGCATTACACCTATACCGTTGACAATATTTAAAAAAAAGGATACATTCACACATTTAGAAGTTTTATTTTAATACCGACTTACCTCGTATGTAATATTCGTATTTAATATGCGAACTCAACATAATGATACAGCTATATCACTCTGAATTCCATCAATTTCATTAATTAATTTAATATTGAATCAATCACGTAAATTTAATTTAAATAATATAATTTAAACATTCATATAATTGGCAGTTTCATCAAATCGAAATTATAATAGATATACGATATGAAATCATATTTATATTGAACAGTTACCAATAATTGAAAAGGATTCAAAAAAGTTGTAATATCTAGTATTAATAAAATATAATATATCTAATAGTATAGATTTAGTAATATATTATATCTAATATAATGGTAAGCATTTATACTCTAAGTATTTATCAAAAGAAAAAATCGTGATGTGTTCATCAGAGTACTTTCTCATATATAGGGTGTTTCAATATGCGTTTGCCAAATCCAAACGGGAAATAGATACGGTTAATTTAAGCAAAAAAAAGTTTATTTTATACTAATTCAATGGTAGAATATATATTCTAAATTTAAAATAAATTCTTGTAGCAAATTTTCAGAAAAATTCAAAAACCGAAAAACCACAAGTATAAAGTGCTCTTCACAGATGATTTAGCCGAATACGTGCAAACCTTTTTATACATATTTAATTGCACAATAAATTTTCAAAGTTTAAAAGAAATCTTGGAACGAATTCCGAGAATAATACAAAAAACCCAAAATCGACAAGTATAAAGTATCCTTCACAGAAGATTTAGCTAAAATCGTTAGGAAACTTTTTTATAGGAATTTAATCGTACAATAAATATTCAAAGTTTAAAAAAAATTCTTGAAGCGAATTTCGAGAAAAATTCAAAAAACCGAAAAATGACAAGAGTAAACAACCCTTTTATCCTTGCCGATTTTTATGAAAAGCTTATTCTCACGTCGTGGTATGGTACAAAGTCTAAATACAAAGTTTTGACCGTTTGTGGTTTTTTGTTTTTGAGAAAATCCTACCACAGACACACATACACACATACACACATACAGATGGTTTTCCAAAAACATGTTTTTTGGACTCAGGGGACCTCAAAACGTTCAGAAATGCTAATAACTCAATTTCGAAAAATCGACCCGATTACAATACTCTCTCATATATGAGTACCTCATATGAGAAAGTAAAAAGGCGTATGCAAAAAGATGAGTGCTGAGAGATAAAAGAGAAAACCACTATATAAATGCAACTAAACATTTATAGTTAGTAACTGTCTATGGCTGTGCGGAATGCGGAAAAAAACACCTAATTTGGGTTGCGAAAAATATTTTTCCACGATTTTTTTTGCACAAATCGCGAAATATCATAAAAAAGACTCGTTTTGCAATTGCAGTAATTATTGGACAAATGACTTTTTTCACCATTATGACATTACGAAGAAGCGCTTTCAATTCTGAATCGATTGGGCTTTTGTTAAGGTCAATCCATTAATTAGTTGCTGAGATATGTTATTTCGTTCATCCCAAGAGCATTATTTCAAAAAGCTCGCTGATAGCGACAAATGACCGTAAAAATATTTTACAAAATGAGAACCATTTTTTGACAGTTACAATTTCAAACTGTATAACGGATAAATGCTTGAAACATTTTTATCACTTCTTTAGTGTTTGAAAGAAGGTAGCTTTTTATAAACATTTAGAGATTGAAACTCGAAAACGTATCGTACAAGTTTCCAACTTAAAAATATCTAAAGCTGGCACCTAAATCAAAGAATTAAAGAACAAATAAGCTTTCTACGCCGAAGTGGAGCCGAATTAACATTTTTTTATTAATCGCAGTGCCTTTGCTTATAACAATTAAATACTTAATATAACAATTGGGTCCCAATATTGTTATCATTAGTTTCCTCTCCTGTATCCTTAGTTCTTCTCCTTGCTTTTTGGTCATTGTTATCGTTTCCGCTGCACACATCATTGATGGTTGTATAATAATACTATATATCCTCATTTTTGTTTCCTTTCTCAATATTTTATGTGTTAAGAGTTTTTTATGGGCTTGGTACATCCCATTTGTGTTCATTATTCTCTCGTTAATTTCTACTTCCCTACTGCCGTCATATGTCATCATCAGTCCTAAGTATTTGAACCTATTTACTTCTTCAATTCTGAGCATACCTATCTTGACTTTGCTATTTTAACTATCCACCGTTTCATTCATTCTCATTATTTTTGTTTCTTCTTGGTTTAATTTTTGTCCCCTTCTCTTATAATTTCTTCTAGAATTTTCTTGGTCGTTTTTCTGTTTTTTAGTTCAATTACTATGTCATCTGCATAAGCTATGATTTGTTCTTCCCTCGTACCTTTATTTGTTGTTCTGAGCAATTGATCCAACGCTATGTTAAACAGTGTTGCCGATAGTGATTCTCCCTGTCTTACTCCTTTATTTGTTTCAATCTCTTCAGTATATCCTTTTGCTGTTCTTACTTTTACTGTTGTATTTTTCATCATTTGTATCAATCTTCTTAATTTGCTTTGTGTTCCCATAGTTTGTAGCACTTTCACAAGTTCTTTCCTCTTCAGTGTATTATAAACTTGCTTGAAGTCTTCAAATATGAGCTCTGTTTCTATTTTATATTCGTGTGACTTTTCTATTATTTGTTTCAGTGTATGGAGAGCGTCTATTGTCGACTTTCCCTTCACGAACCCACACTGGTATCGTACAATTAAGTTTCTTGTCTTGTTAGCTAATCTGTTCTGTATTAATGTAGTCAATATTTTGTACCCCGAATTTGGTAGCGTTAATCCCCTATACTGGCTGTATATTTGTTGATCTTGAATATGAATAGTCTCAATCTCCCTTGAGATTTCCTATTCAATCCATATCTTTTTTATTAGTTGATATAGTTAATGTTGCAACATGTCTCCTCCGTACTGTACCAGTTCTATGTTAATCCCATCTCTACCAGGGGCTTTACCATTTCGGCTTCTGTTGATAATTTCTTTTATCTATGTTCTTGTTGGGATCTCATCCACGTCTTCCATTCCCGTTATATCTCTGTTAGAGTTCGTCTTAGATCAAAATGGGACTGTCAATCAAATTTCGCGCAGGAAAGGCGTGGTCATAGACAGTGGCGCGTAATTTGTGGGCGTAACTGGGAGGGGCGAGCGAAAATGCGTCGTTACGTCGATCCCTCTTTGATCTGAGACGAACTCTAGTATCTTCTTGCGTTTGTTCTAAGTTATTTTATTTTTCAAATAGTAGCTCTTTAAAATATTGTTTAACAACTTCTTCATATGCTTCTTCGTTTTCTGCTATTTTCCCTTGTTCACTTTTTATAACTAATGTGTTACCTTTATATGTTTTCGTTTATTTGCTAACACTTTCGTACAATTATTTAGCATTTATATGTGATTGTTATATTAAATAAATTCTCTACCAACCATTGAAAGCTATTGGAAATTATGGGTAAGCAACTCGCACAAAAAAAATATTTCCAAAATAATTGCTCAAGACTGCAAGCCATCACGCATTTCTCTAGAAACATGGTATACTAAAATAAGTCCTGAAGTTAACACTGCAATTCAATCGAACGACTCCCGAAGCTCATCGCGACTATAGGATGTTTTTCAAAACTTTGATATCACGACGTTTAAAAGTGATGTCAAGCGTTGTTATTAAGATTCTTATTGGAGCGCCCATGAAATGCGCCATATTAAACTTTCACGGTGCCATAAACGCCGGAACGAGTGTGTATTATACACGAGAGATATGAGATCAAAATGCATACCCATCTCACTCGTAAAATGTACTGATGAAAGGGACGGTTCGATGGCGTGTTTCATCGCCGCTTTGAGCCGCTTTTAATAAATTTTTGATCTGACTTTATACGGATTGAGGCAGGCCCCGAGATGCTTAATTGAATCTTTGGAAGTCTATGAAATGCTCCTCTTAAAAATTCTTATAATGTAATAAATCTCTTCGTTAAAATTTTCCGAGATTTAATTAGAAACGAAGCCTTTAAATGCTCAATTCCCGACTAAACTGCTCGAAAACTGGGAAACGCTCCGAGGGTTTCCTAGTTGGGAAATGGATTCATTTTTCTTGATGATATAAAAAAGGTGTGGTATAAATCAGGAACATAAGTTTGTAAAGCAAAGTACCAAATAATATCTTCGGTAAAAACAATACTAAACTAATTTTTTTATATTTCAACACTTGCGACAAAGCAAGTACCATTTTCTACAGCTATCAAATAATAGTTTCATAAAGTATGTGTGTGGTTATGGATAAGTGATGATATAAACTGCAGTGGAATATTAATGACATATGAGTACAGTTATAATTACTTTGTTGCTACTGAAACCCCAGCCCTCAAATATCCGGGTTCTGAGAAATGAAAAATAAGCGTTCCAACAAATAGTTTAAGTCCAATAGCTTCAAAATGTGTGTGTGACGAGTTGATAACAATCAGAAAAAATTCCGAATTGTTACAAAATGTATATTAGGCGCATGCGTGCATTCGTTTCATACTTAACCTTATTTTTGTTATGTGACCAAATTAAAACATTCTCCGGTGCAACATTTTTTGAAAATCTATTAGTTAAAGCTTAACGTTTTTACAAGCTAAACCGGATTTTCTAGTGAAAGATAGTTTGCCCAAACAATTAGCAGTTTTTGAAAGAAATCACCCCTTAGTTCAATGAAATTGAATTCATGTAACTGGGTGTGTTGTCATGCAGTGAATTCAATTGCCGAATAGTATACAAACAGTCCAGTGTTGCCCACGAGACGAGACGAGACTTTGAAAAATCTCGTCTTGTTTCGCAAACAAGTGGAAAGTATCGTCTCGATTCTCGTCTCGCAATAAAAGTCTCGTCTTGTCTCATGTCTCGCGCGAGATTCTCGCAAAAGTCTCGCAAATTTCTCGCAAAATCTCGCGAGCTTATCACATTGCTTTTTTGACAAGAACTGAAATCAACCAATTATTATAGGTCGATTATAACATGAGAAGTCGGGTAAGAAAGTTCGTTGAATATAAAATAAATTGTCGTAGAGATATTAAAAACTAATACCAATCATAAAGCTTAACAAAAAATTCCTGTCAACAGGGATAAAATGTCAAACTTTTTTCTCCTTACAGAAAAAAAAACCTATTTTATTCAATATAAAAATGTAGTGAATATTTGTATTCCCTAGGTAAGTCTTCAACTCTAGTATAATAGTTGCATACGTGGCAATAACTCGGAAAGCTGAAAAAGATAAACATTGCGTTACAGTTATTGTAAACATAGGCTGCTCGCTATTATGCGGCTTTAAAAAACATGTTTCAATAACATTCGCGATAATTATAATAAATAATTAATATTTGCCATTTTTATTCGCGATACTTCGAGATTCTCGTGCGAGATTTGAGACGAGACTTTTTGAAAATCTCGTCTTGTCTCGCAAGGAAAATTTAAAATATCGTCTCGAGTCTCGTCTCGAAAACGAGACGAGACGAGACTCTCGCAAACGAGAATATCGTGGGCATCACTAAAACAGTCACTATTTTAAAGAACAACTGAGCGTTGTGGTAAATCGATGGCAATAAAATGGCAACATATATCAATATATAGAAAGGGTGGCTCACCCCTGATCAACCAGTGGTTCAATTAACTTTTACTGAGACATCAATTATGAAACGCAATGCATATAAACCGTACAAAAAATTTGTTAACTTGAAGGATTTGCGAAGATAATTATTTCAAAATTTTGAGCCCCACTTTGAAGGTACGTAACTCAGGGTGCCAACAATATTTTCCTTTCGAAATTCCATGTCTTTTCCCTGACTGTTCTCGCCAAATTTTAAAATTTTCCCGACCCTATTTTTGTAATCAGCGGTCTTTCACGCGTGCTTCCAGGAAATGTTATGTTAGGAAAGTAATGGAAGGATCATAGGAAAACTTTTCTTAATATTTATTGTGATTCATAAATAATATTTCAAATTATCAATGTAACGTCGAAGTAGAAAATATTTAGATTATTTTTACTGTATTATGCCTTGTGAATTTCTAAATTAAACTGCCTTAGCTGTCTCATTTGGTTTGGTTTCTTTTCATTTTTGAGGTTCAGTCTTGCGTGTGAGTTAAGATCTCGCACTTTTTCCCAATAGCCCCACAATTCCGGAAAAATTTTCCAAAATCCCTGACGTTTCCAGATTTCCCTCTAAATTTAGAATTTCCTGAGTTTTCCCTGATTTCACTGATTTCCCGACTGTGTAGGCACCCTGGTAACTGTACAGGGATGCAGCTTGATCGTCTGCGGAAAAAAAAGCCGTGGAAAAAAAAGCCGGGGAAGAAAAAGCCTGGAAAAAAAAGCCGATGGAAAAAAAAGCCGCGGAAAAAAAAGCCCCGGAAAAAAAAGCCGATGGAAAAAAAAGCCGCGGAAAATAAAGCCGGTGAAACAAAACCCACGGAGAAAAACCGCACGGAAATATATAATATCTAAATAGGTTTTCATACGATTTTCGTTTATGGGGCTGCCCATAACGGCTCCGTCCCACGAGCGGTCGTGCCTCATGCGGTCAATGTGAAAAATCGTGCCACATGCGGTCACTCCAAAAATATTTCTACCTGTTGTGCAGGTGTCTTCCCATGTGCAGTCATATCCGAATTCACCGAATTTCTCGGTAGACACCCTCGGCCGATATGGAAAATTGATTACGCCCGGTTCCATAATGCAGTTAAAGTCCACTTTAACTTAAAGTTGACTTTGACTACGTTAGATGTAGTAACGCCCGGTTTCATAATGCAGTTAAAGTCCACTTTAACTTAACGTCGCAGTCAAAGTCAACTGTAAGTTAAAGTGGACTTTAACTGCATTATGAAACCGGGCGTTACTAGGATTAATAGGGTTTGCAAATACAGTAGCCGCCCGCCGCCCGGTTATCCGACACATTCGAACCAAAGTTCGAACTCCGCATTACCTCTCCGATAACGATGTTTTTATTACTTTACGACCATTCGCAAAAAACGCCGGCTTTTTCGTATACATCAAACAAGTGACCATACTTTAGAATAATTATTATATTACCTTTGATATTACTGTGCTTTTACGGCCAAGTCGTTCCGTTACAATACGATAGAATCAAGTTGATACTAATCTTGAGTGTGTTCGGAGATGAAAACAAATCCAATTTTTATTTTTTCTAAGAAAGCATAAGAAAGAAACACGTGCAATTTCGGATAATGCGGCGACAAGTTTTTAAATTGAAATTATAATGTCAGATATAATTAAATCCATGTACGATTAAATTTTAAAAATTTGAAATTAACTTGCCTACGTTATTTGCATTAATCCTAAGCAAAAGGCAGGGACTTTCAAACAATTACACCCTATGGCTCGTAATATTTTATTATGTTTTCTTTGGTCGATTCTTGGCGATCTTTTGTCCTTAATATTATTCACAAGTAGGTAGACAACAAGGTAGAAATATTTTCGAGGGATCACATCTGGGACGTTTTTTGATTGTGACCGCATAAGACACTACCGCTCATAGCGAGCCGGTACCGAGTACCCCGATAAATTGGCCTGTCCTGGGATTTCAAGAGAATTGACCGCACATGGCACTGACCGCACATGGCACTGACCGCATGTGGGAAGACACGCCCATAACAACGGTCAGAGAATGGTGGCAAGTGTTGCGTCTGGATTTT
Organism: Cryptocephalus moraei; assembly: GCA_946251905.1. Lineage (NCBI taxonomy): Eukaryota > Metazoa > Arthropoda > Insecta > Coleoptera > Chrysomelidae > Cryptocephalus > Cryptocephalus moraei. The sequence continues at coordinate 23,576,430 of OX276458.1, read as the reverse complement.
GGTCACCTGCTGGAGAATTATATCCACCCGCCTATTAGGTTCCATGAGTACATGATTGATCCTTGCCCTCTTGCGTTGGGTTTCTCTTTTCCTTTATTTTTTTTCATCGGCTTTTTTTTCCGCGGCTTTTTTTTTCCACCGGCTTTTTTTTCCGCGGCTTTTTTTTCCGCGGCTTTTTTTTCCATCGGCTTTTTTTTCCAGGCTTTTTTTTCCCCGGCTTTTTTTTCCACGGCTTTTTTTTCCGGGATTCAGCTTGATATAGAGGTAAGTTACAATATATTATGATATTTTAGGTTTCCCGCTATAGGAACGACCTCTGTCGGTTTCTATGCGGGATACCCTACAGAATGTTTACTACAGGCTTGCTGAAACATGCACATTTAATTTACGTCAATTTTATATTCTCTGAAATTTATGAAATATTTCGAATTTGTTCCTACGGCGGTAGTCTGGAGACTTAGGTAGATCTTCTTGAAAGAGAGACCTATTAAGCTGAAGAAACCAGTTTAATTCATTCCTGAATTTATAATAGATAAAGCAAAGATCGTTCGTTGCTTTTACTCCGTCGAAAAATAGCGCAAGCCATAAAGATCCCCTTATTGTTTCCCGTTAAGAAGTCGCGCTCATTGTATTCCTACTTCATAATTGAACTGAAGCATAACTTCCAATTAACGGTTTAAAACTGCACTTCTGCATTTAAACGCCTTCAACAAATTCAAAGTTACAATGAGGGTCGGGCGATCCTTAATGTGCGCGGCAGTAATCTTTATTATTCGCTGCCATTATTGTATCTCTCCACGTTTTCTCGCGAGCATCGGAACGTGAACATAGTGTATATGTATGTAGTTTCACGGTGTTTTGTTTCAAAGTGCCTCTTCGTGCGACCCACATTCGAAACGTCTATGAACTTTCTTGATCAAACTTTAGCGCATGAATTGTCAAAGAGGGGCACTGCAACTCCGCACTGTTTTGTTGTATTAAATGGAGACAGTGGCGTATGCATCAAAAATATCTGAATTATGGCGAAGGAGCATATTTGAAAGTAGTAGCCATAAAAGCTTCCCTTCGTGATACAGCCTTATGAACCATAAATTATTAATGGAAGCACTTAGCTTTACAGTTTTCGTAAAAAGTGTTTTGACAAAATGAGTTCTCACAGTTAGGTACCGATTAGACACTGATACGATTTCCAAAGAAAATGCCTGGAAATTTCAAAACAAAAAAAATTTAGAAGCCTAAAATATGGCTTGTCCACGTTTCGCAATTTTCACGTGCAGCTTCGGTCCCACGTTTCCTAAAACGCCCCCGCCGTTTCTTCTGGAAATTTTCGTCGTTCCCCCCGAACTCAAAATTAAACCTACTGATTCGGATTTATCGAAAATAGCTAATTGCGACAAAGGCGGGGTCCCTTTCTCCCTCTCGAGAAGGGTGGAGAATTAATTTAAATTTAATACCGTACTTTTGCCCTTCCTTATTGAAACCCGATCGTTTTCTTTCATGTCCCTCAAAGGCGAATTTCCACCGAAGTCATCCACCGATTTCATTAGGTTTTTCGAGTTTCGGCGCGGCGGAAAAAAATTAGAAAAGTTGTTGTTGTAGGCCTCTTTGTTCCTTTTCCCCTCTTTTTTCCTCTTTGTTCTTGATATGGAGGAGACGCTTTAATAAGTTTACGAAAAAGGAGAGGACACGGTCGAATTTTCATTATCGTCCTGAAGTCTTATTAGCGAAATTAACAACGCTAAACGTTTCATAAGAGTTTAGGCATGTATATCGAAAAAGCGTGGTTTCTGACAATTAAGCGGTGACAAAACCCTTGTGCCTGGATATCAGCAATGATTATTATTATTAGTCTCTTTAACTATTAGGGTTTCACGAGACCGAGACGATACCGAGAGTTGCTGAAATATCGGTCTCGCTCTCGTCTCGGTATCGCCGAGAGTCAAGTAAAATTACTCTCGTCTCGGTCTCGCCATCGTCTCGGTCTCGTCTTACTCTCGCCCCTTTTGAGTTTTTTAACGAAATCTGAAAAAATTGTAATAAAAATGATATAACCAAAAGACATAATATTAAAACTTTGATAATTCCTTTTTTGACCTATTAAAAATATATGAAATTAAACAAACTTGTAGAATACAATGATATGCAAGAAATAAGGTTAATTAAAAATATGATACAATTTTCATGAAATAGTTTCGGTTTTTCTTGGGCAAATGAGGAAAAGAAAAAAAATGTAGGTAAAAATTGCTTTTAAAAACATCTTTGAAACTATTGTTATTATTTATTCGCTTTTTAAATTTCAACTTTAAACATATATTGTTCTATTTACCGTTATTACACATTATTAGGAACAGATGAATTCCTATTTCTTATTAGGTACTATACATCTATATATTAAGATGTAGAAATTTACCTAAAATTATTATAATAATAATAATTTATGATATACTTATAAACATTATTATTATTATTATGATATTATAAATTGTTATTACTATTATTATATTACCTAAATACTTATACTAAACACTAAAATATACTAAATACATTATATACTCATATTATGTAGATACAATGACAATTTTCTGTTCCTTATTCCAATTATTATTTTTACACAAAACAAAATTAGATAGGTATACTTTGTCCAGTCCCAACTGGAACAGCAAAAAAAAAACACTTAATGGCTTTTTAAGTGGTGAAAAGCCATGCCGCCCGGTCCTCCATGGGCGTATCATTACGGATAATAACTCTAACAATGAATTCACTTCCAAATCGCACAAACAAATGGCACACACATTCACACACCACTGCTTTCTGGAGTATAAGTGCAGAAGAAGAGATCACAAGGAAAGCACACGTGGCCGCTGTGTTATGGTCCACTTAAGGTCCAGTGGACCATCCAGTATCCGTAGAGTCTCGCGTACTTCCTCGTACACGATTTCACTGATCGACTGTACACCTGTACCTTAGAAGAAGATGAAGATACAAACGAAGTGCCGGCGCCGTAAAAAAAAATTGCGGTCCAATGGACCCTCTAGTTCTTTATCTGTACATATCCATACATTCACATATATGATTTCACTTGGGGAATTGAATATGTGTATTTTAAAAATACCAGGGCGTTTCTGAATAAGCAAAAAAAACAGTCCCATGGTTTTGTATAGAGACAACGGGCTCTTTTCGAATGTCCTCGGTAAATTCAGATTTTATTGAGTGTCCCAGTTGCTACTGGTTAAAGTATAACTACCTATTTTAAATGCTGAGGTATTAAGTAATTATTTATCTAATATTTTCGATATCAATTTCACAAATTTCCTATGCCAAATCACTATTGACCGAAAATTTTATACACAAGAGATTTAATTTCATAATATTTTAGTACCTGTCTGGTTTTTTGTCAAAATTTATAACCTGCGTATGAAAAAAGCGTTTCGACAGGTACTGATACTAACTTGTAATACTAGTACTAATCTTAACACTCTGTTAACAAGTCTTCGATAAGTAAGTAGTTATAATACTGTTAATAATAATTTAAATTTTGGACAAACCCTTCTTCTGTTATTCATCTCTTCATCTATTACCTACCTATATACCTGCCTATTGTTAGCCACAAATAAGCTTGTTATGCGAGGGTGGATGCATTTATGACATCCGAAATGTATTTATGATACCTGTACAATAAAGCTGGAATTTCCGATAAATATACGCGTATAGGAAGGTATCTATCGAATAGTCGAAGAAAAATTTTCAACGAGACCAAGATTCTTAAAGATTTAATATCGTCTCGACGAGACTCTCGGTCATTTTACTGTCGTCTCGGTCTCGGTATTTTTTGAACACTCTCGTCTCGGTCTCGGTCTCGCTACGAGACCTAGACCGAGGCGAGGCCAAGATTTTCTCTCGGTATCGTGAAACACTATTAACTATCTAAGCAATTTTGTACTAATCAACAGAGAGGGAAGCGAGAAATAACAAAAAGTGGCCTAAAGTACTCATTTCCCCCAAAAAAGTTCACCAAACACTAATTCGGATAATTGTATTCAATGAACATTTAACTGAATAATTTTCGGACCGAAACGGATAATAGGATTCGCGATAATTATATATACGAACTAATAATCCCTCTGAAATTTGAAACTGCACGGTAGTGTATCGATTTTCAAAAATTCCATTAAACTCCGTTCCCGTGCAAGCATACGGGTATTAATGTAATGTATGTTTATCGACCAGCATGCAAATGTATCCTGAGTGTACCTCGAGTCCAATTGTTCTACAATTTTTAGTAATGGGTTGAAATCCTTTCATTAAAAACGATTATAATACGGTAAGTTGTAATAATATGTACTTTCGTTTTTAATAAACTCGATCTGTGGTGAGGTGACACAAATTTCAAGGCACCGTTGTTTTAAACAACTTGCTTACATCCCCTCAGTTGTAATTTCGTGAATTCATGTTTATTTGAGATACAAAGGAGACGAATAACTGATTGAGCATATTTCTCGTCGGCAATCAAGCCGCTCCCGATATTGGTAATAAAAAAAGGGAGGATTGCGATCAATCGGAACACGTATCATTAAAGTCAAAAATTCATCAGAAAACCGTATATCAAAGTAAGTGAATGATTGCCTTTGACGCCTTTGAATTACGAAGTAACTTTCGCGACATCAAAGGGATCTCGCATCAATCAAAGATACGTTCTTCTTATTTCATCACTTTCGCCACGACCAGCACGGTACCATCGTAGATTGAAAATCAGAAAAAAGGGCACCCCACGTTTTCAATGTCAATAGCGGCAGAAATTCGAATGATTCAAAGAAAATTTTTTCATCACCATCCGAATTAATAATTCCTTTCATCACCTCGTCCTTTTGTCTTTCTACTTGCCTTTCGCTCGAAAAATCTGTTTTATTTGAAGATCCCGCTTACGCCAGAGATTGTATACCTCCGTAATGATTCTTCCTTCATCTCCATTTTAGGGGAAAATTCGGTAAATTGAAATGCAAATGAATTTTTACCCCATCCAAAAGAGAGATTTTAATTTTTTATGAATCCCTCAGTGGACGGAATTTTTAATCCGCAGATCGGGTCCCCATTGGTATAAATTTAAGGTACAAGGTGTAGGGTTATTATTATTTTTCATCCGGCCGAAGTATTTTCGAGGTGAATACAGACTCATTTTTGCTAATTGCTACCGAGGTATTTCTCACGAATAAAAAACGGACCGACAGAGGGGGGGTTCATCTTTTAAGGATTATTGGAAAAACGTGAACAATGGACGAGGGATGCGAAATAAATTTTTAATTTTCGACATTTTTCCTTCCTGTTATAGTGGAAAACGTGACGAAATATTTATTACATGTTTTATTCAAAATGAGACACTCGGCTTCGGGTAAAAATATTGCATAAGTACGTATTTTTAAAAGACAGATTATATATATATATATATATATATATATATAATATATATATATATATATATATATATATATATATATATATATTTTGTTTCCATTATAAACTCAAAACTGTGTATGCGATTTTAAAAAAAGTTTTCAGGATGAGTTTCTCATTTCAATGGGACGTTTTTGGAAAATCTCAGGTAACATATATTTTTTAAAATTTTACTTATACTAATGAAATCATTTATTCCAACACATACATGAGAAACATTAAATCTTTATAATACCACTTTCAGGGGTAGTTTACTACTTTCCAAAGCATATCTTGGAAAAACCTGGTACACGTTAACTTTATTTTTTAATTCTATTTATTATGGAATAATCTGCTGTCAGATTCAACAAATTTAAATTTGTGTAATGAAAAAAGTGATGATACACTTATTATTAGCCTCTCATATGGGGTACCAACCCATAAAATAAGAGAAGGTATTGTTAGCGTGCTGATTTTAGAAATTTGAGATATTTTTTATTTCTGGATGTTCGAGGTCCCCTTAGTTCGAAAAACATGTTTTTGGAAACATGTCTCTGTGTTTGTATGTATGTGTGTGTGTATATGTGGTCAACGTTTTCTCAGAAACAATAAATAGTGGAAAGTTCAAATTTTGTATTTAAGCTGGGCCCCCTGAATACTCGCGATCACATAAATTTCATCAGAATCAATTAAAAGGAAAGGACACTTTACTCTTATAATTTTTAGGTTTTGTGGAATTACCTCAAAAACTGAGGACACTGTTCTTCTATAAACTTTGCATATTTACTTTTCAATTCAATTCTTACTGATTGCCGTTATCGTCATCTGGACTGACCTTCTGAAAGGGGCTCTTTACTCTTGTGAATTTTCAGTTTTTCTCAATTTTCTCCAAAACGACTATACCGATTTTCACCAAATTTTATATTTGGACAGACCTATCTAATGGCTAGAACTTTTATTTGAAACATTTTTTTCTAAAACCTACCTAAAGGGCACTTTAATAATGTTGCCATGAATATTGTCAAGAAATGATCAATCAGCTTACCTATCACCTAATTAATCCAAATTCCGCTGATAATTTAACTTTTTATTCTTACATCATGTCAACTCGCGTGTTTTCTTTTTTTCTTTTCTTTATTCTGCAAAGCGAGTAATTTAGCTACTTTGCAGTAACTTATAGATTCAGCAATTCCCGGATTATACTCTTCACTAATTCGACCCGCGATTTCCGCGAGCTATCGCGCGCGGATGCAACGTCTCGAATTCGATATCGAGCATCCGCCAAAGAGTCCGGGAATCGACGAACTTTCCACGTTAGGTTAATAACGACAAAAAGCTGATTGGTCATCAGGAAAAAATTATAAATTGGCTGGAGACCGACAAAACGAGGTTCATTTGGTTCAGTCCAGTCAGTTCATTAGTTTTGCAAATCGCGCCCTTGGTCGGTCTCCGAGACACGTCCCCCGAGCCACGTCCAAGATGAACCTCTTAGGGTAAGTCGTTATTTTCACGTACTGTTTTTATTTAGGTCCCCCTTTTTTATTATTGTTAGTCCCTTTTCATCATTAGTTTTTTTGTGTTTTTTTAAGTTTTGTCCCATGTTTTGATTACTTTTTGATTCTTTTTTTTGTTTTGTGTGTCGTTTTCAACTGGTGTCGTGTTGGCAGCTGGTCGCGCCTTTAATGAATTTGATTTTGTTCAATATACCCTTTTACTTAGGCCTACTTTCTTTCATGTTACTCTACCCCTAGCTACCCCTCAGTGTACGACCCTGTGTTTAACACAGCTCGCGACAACATTTGGTCCGGCCATATGAGAAAGTCTTACGATGTTACACATCGCCATTTTTATAATTTTATTAAAAAGTGAATGCTACATTACAAGTGAAAATATTACTACATTACTGTTACCAAAGACTATGTATATTCAATCAAATAATTCGAATAAATAATGTCAACTTCGCATATAATATACAATTTACATTAATTCCTTATTGGTCCTTGTAATTACTAGTATATTAAAGTATAAGTGGATATTGAACTCTTTGCGCAAGTTTTCGAACACGACGGCGTAGCCGGCGTGCTCGAAATAGAGCAAGTGTTTGAAAGAGCAGTTATCCACGAATACTTTACGCGATTTTTTTTTATTGGTACCTACCTTTGAAATCATAAATAGTGTAAAAATACCCAAATCCCCAATATAACTAATTTGAACGACACTTGGGACGCTTCGTGCCGGCCCGTCGCCGTCGTGCCACCAATCAGGTCGTCCCGCTACGGCCAAAAACGCTCTGTTATTGGTTGATTTCGTCGTTGTTGATTGGTTTCCATGGCAACTTTAAAACACGCGCATGCGAAAAAGTACGATTTACGCACGTCAAAGCGTGTTTGAAATAGGCAAAATAGAGTACCAATAAAAAAAAATTATAACAATAAACATCTCGTAGTATTCATTAATAAAATTGATTTTCGATTTTATAACCGTTCTCCATAATCTAATATCCTCATTTCAATATTTTAAAAGAAATACATACCCTACATCAAAATATGAAATCGATAAGACCAATTCTGCATACTCAACTTTACCACACCTGTATATATACTTTAAAAAAAAACAGTTAATATTGAAAAGAAAGAACACATTTCTTCATTTCGAGATTTTTCGAGACCGAGATGAGACAAGACCAGATTTAGATTGAGATAAGACGGGTGAGACATAACTTTAGAGATTTTTAGAAACCGACACGAGACCATTTCATTTTTCGTCTCGTCTCGCCTCGCATCCACCACTAAATTAAATAGGTACTTGCGTACTTGTTTATGAATAACAAATAATGCCAAATCCAGATAAGTCACTCAAAGTCAAACCCCATCTAGATAGAAATGAATCCATGGTGGATGTACTTTATTCAAATGAAATTTGTTGTAGGTACTAAATGCTGTAAGTGTGAGGGAACGTCTGGTCGTAAAATAAACACAAGTCGGGAAGTGTCGGTTTAACGAACCGATGTGAATTCTTGGAATTCGAAGCGCCTAGAATATTCCCGAAGCCATATGAGTTCCTGTAATTTGGCATACTTCGAGGCGCATAGAATATTCCAGAAGAAATAATGTGATAGATATAAAAAGAAACCGCCAGCCGGAGAACGCCAGTCATAAACAACGAGGCAATGAAGCACTTACCTTGGCGACCGGGCGCGACACAAAGAGCTGTGTGAACCATAAATTAGATAGTTAGTGTTACTTAGTAAAAATAAAAAAAATTATGACATTTCGAGTACTGTTAGTTATTTTGAACAGTAAAAACGTTACAACACCAGTCATCAGTCTTACCCAAATAATGAGAAAATAAAAGTTAGGACAATATCTGTAAAATAATTTGTTACTGAATAATATAAAAATGTAAATATTAAGTAGTTCTATAGACAAATAAAACGAAACTAGTCATTACAAAAAACAATTTAAACAGTTAAAATGGAATGTCTCTTATGGGAACAACTAGAGCATTTGGGAGCCTTTTATAACAAATTAAATATAAACAGTCGCAAAAACCTATTTTATCATCAGGCCTCTTTTGGATTTGAAATACGGTGATAACCTATTATGTACTCAAAGCCCATATAATATAAATACTGTAAAGAAAGATGTCCTTAGGTATGTATATTGTCCGTTTAGACACATCCCGATTACCTCGAATCTTGAAAATTTGTACGCATCTAGTATCAGCTCAGAATAAATTGGGTTAGCTAACCTAACCGGAGGACCCTAAATTTCATTTACCGAACGAAGTGGTGGAAAAGGGGGTATGATTTATTTAACAGTGTCCGAATAGCAAGAACATGAAGCTTGCCACTATATAGTTAATGCTCCAAGTGGGTTCAGAAAGTACTATAACTCCGAATTTCCTTTTTGAGAGGATGAAAAATAGGGGTAAGATTTACTTTCGGCGGTATTATTCTGATTTTTGTTACGACGTACTGGCTGAATGTTAGAAACTTTAAACTCAGTATGGCTGTAGCTTAGACCACGGAATGGCCAGAAAACCCCTCTCTCCCTTACCTAGGGGGCAGAAAACGGGATAAACTAAATAGCTAGAAACTTTGAACATGATTTAAAGTTTAGTCTTCCAAATAGTCCACAAAAATGCGATAATCCTTAATTGCCCAATGTGAGGGGTGGAAAAGCAAAGAGATTAGATCGATCCCCGAGCGAAACTTGGTACATCCTATAGTTATAAAATAGGAAAGCCTTTAAAAAAGAGGCGCTCCACTTTTAATCTTTAATTGTAAAAATTGTTTTATGTACTGACAGTTCGTTTTATATAGTGCTTTGTCACGTGACATCCGATATACGTCAACTATGATATTATTCATTAATTAGTGCCAAAATGGTATTTATGTTAATCATTTTAAAACAGGTATGAGAAAAAGATGTTTATGATGAGATTTTGCGTCGGTGTGCAAATTTTAAAATCAAAATTGTAATAAAACAATGTTTGTCCATTTTTCTAATAAATAATACGTTATGAAATGATTCATATCACAAACGAATACAAAATGACCACAGGAGTAAATTTGAACTAAAACCTGAACGTTATAAAAAATTACAGATATTGTATACATTTATATCAATTTTCCTTAATATGTTCCTTTACTACATTCGACATAAATAAGTGGTCAATCTTGGCACCAAGTTTTATAGCATCAAAGTCTACTGAGTAATTAAAAGAAGATTGAGGTTATGTCTAATTTCTCCAAAAACACCCCCTCCGAAGGATGATCTGATATAGGAACCCCCGATATATTTCCCGAAAAATATTGTCGCGACATAATGGACGCGACAATATAAGAAGGTTTTTTACGTCATATTGTAAAGGATACAAATTATCACTACTGTTTAATCAAAGGTTTTCCTTTATCCGTGTTACACTTTTCTCAGTGTATGTCTACGAATGTGTGGCTGAGAAAGTTATGGCTAACTTCACAGCTCTTACTAAGTTCCGGAAGCAAGTTCCGGCTTAATAAAGTACATCAACCATGGACTTGTTTTTATCTCGAAGGGGTTTGACTTTATGTGGTTTATCCGGGTTAGATTATTCTCTCATTTTAAAGTTATAGACTCCTTCAGAAAGAAATGAATAAAAACCTTTTCCTACTGGTAAGTTTGGAATATTTTTTAAAAAATATGAAAAAATCAACAGGTTTTTAGGAGTAAAACTTTGCGGGTGGTTTACACCCCTTAAATTGCTAAGGTATCACGTACAAAAAAGTTAGTGTTAAATATTTTCGTGTTCCGATTTAGTATAATCTGTGCCCCCGAAAGAGATTAAATAATTTTACGGCAGCGTCTATATTCTTGTAAAACACTCAGCAAACGAAATACATTTGATATATGTTCTTTCTTACATACTGGTGACTTCTTTGATAACATTTGCTCATGTCCTTCGGTGAGACGCTTTAAAAAATAAATTATTTTAAGGATAGTCCCGAACAGCCAACAGAACAGAAAAATATATACAAAAACACCTCCTTTGTGACAATCTCCCGTTCCCATCCCTCAAAAGGTACCGAGCCCTTAGCATTCCGGACCTTTACGTGTTTTTTTCCGTCCCGTATCTAATATCTCTTAGAATTACTTTCTTGTCTTTACTCCGGGGACGCACGTTCGAGTGTCTACAGAGGATTAAGGGGCACAGAACAGCGTGAAAAGTAATTTTCATGAAAATGTCCGAGGACAAATGGAACGTCTGCCGACACACGCGAACCATTATGTCTTTATTTGCTTTTATTTAAATGACGATCGTTTTTGCGTTGCACATATTGACTCTCATGGAATAAAGAGATAAAGCCTTTTACAGAGCGAGAAAAAAACTCTATTTATAACGGTTTCCAGGATCATCGGATTACAGTTAGCAGGTTTATCAATGAACGTCTATCTGGGGTGAGGTTGGATCGTTTCATTATTATTTTTTTGAATATACAAGTTTCATATTCTGTTCATGTCATAAATTGATTTGTGAGACGTTCTCTATGAATGCGACGTAATCAATCAGACATTCTTCAAACGAATACTTTTATTGATAGAACTCGAATTTGAATGTAACGACGAGCATAGGGTAAATATCAAACGGATGTTCGGAATAGGAGGAAAATACAAAATTCACTGGCTTGTTTGGCGAACGTATTTATTCAGGTAAAAGAACAAAGGTATGTTCTGACAACTTGGGAAGGTTAGCGGGTACTTATTTAAAAATAATAAAGAAGTCGATTCGAAGCAGGTATGCTCGTTATATACAAATAGGAAAGTTTTGAAACTTGTTTCAAAGGACGATATTTATCGTTTCCAATAGTTGACAATAATGTTACTCTCATTGGAGATTGGTCCGTGTAATATCTTTTTGATTTAATGGAGTTTGAGAAACATAATTTACATTGCACGGATTACAATTACGCATCTTTTATATTGCCATCAAAATTAATCGTTTAAAAGAGAGGTTTGTTGATTATCGAAGGTTAATTTATCAATCAGTAAAAATTACGTAATGACGAAAAGAAAATGCTCTAAAGGAATAAAACGCGAACGCTAGTGTAAATCTTCAAAAACACAAATAATGTATATGAATTGTTAAAGTAATATAACAATTACCTTTTTTTATTCATTATATATATAATATATATCGCGTTCATATTATCATACAAAGGTATATCAGAATCTTCGAAATGAAGAAGTCCATGGCTCTAAGATGGGGGAGCAAATCACACAAGTGAGTATCTCTTAGTCAACACCCCATCGCATTGAAACACTTTCTCAAAGGTCGATTTTATTATTAACAAGAGACATGTTTCGGGTCCCTAAGACCCATCATCAGTCGAACCCTGCTCAAAGAAATGAACTAAAATTAGTTGTCTAGACTAGAAGGTAGTAGAACTTAGCCTTTTTTGACCAACGGGTAAGGCTAAGTTCTACTACCTTCTAGTCTAGACAACTAATTTTAGTTTATTTCTTTGAACAGGGTTCGACTGATGATGGGTCTTAGGGACCCGAAACATGTCTCTTGTTAATAATAAAATCGACCTTTGACAAAGTGTTTCAATGCGATGGGGTGTTGACTAAGAGATACTCACTTGTGTGGTATATCAGAATGTAAACTAATGTTTCTGAGACCGCACACATTATGGGAATTTTCAAAATACCAGAATTTTTTCCGTAATTTACTTTTTACACATTCAAAAAGAATTACAGTTTTTAAAGTTTTGCATCAACTTCCTTATTCGAATTTCATTATTTCATTCCGACTTTTGTCGAGTGTTTATGACTGACTTTATCACCGACTTAAATTAATATTAACAACTTAGTAGATAGTGTATAATGTAACGAAACGGCTCGCCACGATAAACACGCCGGGAGCTACACAAGTTCGCCGAATTACGATCCCGGGAAGGACGGGTCGAAGCCGACGGTCGAAGAGCCGAGAAGGTTCGATGCGATAACAAGTTCCGCGAATTCTAGAATCATCTCCCGAAACTTCGGGAATATTCAGGCAAACGTCTAGAAGGCTTCTACCTGGTATATAAGGAATGCCGGACCCAAGGCGGGACAGTTGAAGAACCGGTGTGTAAACAGTCAAGCGAGAGATCGCGCGTGTTAAATAAATAAACATCTGTGTGTGTGAATATAAATTAAATTAAGGGATTGTTAAGTTAAGTTTATAAGTGTAGTGTAAGAAATAAATTAATTAGTACAAATCGCGTAGTGTTTAGTTTTAGTAAACAGTAAAAACGTTACAATAATATTACCTGATTATACATTGGACAAAGATTGTTCAATTAATTGTTTTATTTCAGAAATTAGATAGCGAGACATGTCCAACGAAGTACGAGCGGACAGTGTAAACATTCTTGGTAATTTACAATATTGCAACTTTTTAAGTTTGACTTTGAAACATTGCTATTTGTTATTAATTTTCATATCATTTTCATGCGGTCATATTTATGTGAATAGGAGTTTATACAGGGAATTGAAAAACAAATGTAACAAAATTTAAGAGGCGATGGTATGGCCCAAAATAGGCAGAATAGTATTAGAAAGTCTTAGTGTCAGAAAATACTTAGTTTTTGAGATACCGCGTGATAAACGTAGAGAAAAATAATATTTTTTTTTCAATAGTTACAGAAACGAATTTCAATAAGAAAAGTGAAATTCATGTCTAATACTAAATTTGGTGAGCTGATTGCAATTATGGCATCGACAATAAAACCTTAACAAGTTAAATCAGGTTTTTAAGTGGAGGGTTAAAACTACCCCGACTTTCATGCTTGGCTGTTTGGGGATTTTAACTAAAGATGATGTAAAAACGAAGCTTTTGACGAAAAGCTTGTATTTTTATTTGATAAGAGCAGTTGTTTTCCAGAAAATTAAAGTTGATAGTCTTAAAACATTGAAAACAATGTACAAAAAAGTATCACAAACTATAAAGAGGGATGGTGTAGTCTAAAATAAGAAGAAAGTTTTAGTGAATATGGTGCCATCAATGATCCATTTACATTAAAGTTTGTGATAACATGACACCATAAAATTTTTTAGTGATGCATTACGATCTCAAACCTTAATTTTTTGGGAAACGGCTGTTCAATTTAAATAATACAAGAATACAAGTCATATGTTGAAAGCTACATTTTTTCATAAATCCCAGTCGAAGTCTCTAAATAGTTACGAACAAGAAAGTGAAGAGTAGTTTTTACCTCTTATTTTGACAGCTCTTAAACGGGTATTGAATATTTCCACCGTAATAATTTTAAAATCGCTCTGCGCTGTTTACGTAACGTGTTTTTCTTCCAGAAAACCTATATAAAAGCCATCGCATAAGGTCAAGCCCGTCGACATCCGACAATATGTCAATATGTGAAATATAGGACGACGTCCCATCTATCCTATAGGGGTTTGAAAAAGGACAAAAAATTTACCAACCTGTATACTTTTTACTCCTTGCCGCCTTGCTGTACAAAATAAAAGCTGCTAGAAAGAAAACCGAGGAAAGCGTTTCCGCTCTTCCGACAACGCCCGTCACCTGTAAAAAACATCCGCATTAGATTTTCCATACAAAAGGAGAGCCCTGATCTGGGCTCTATTGTTGTTAAAACAAAGTACGCACACAACATACACGTAGAAAATTTGTTTCGCAAATGATGTTCTCATTGTTATTTTTTATCGTCCTAATGATAATACAACAAAGCGGCCATATACATATACTAAATGTACGTGTAATTATTTTTGGATGTGCATGTAACGAACGATAATTGTCCTGGAAATGATAAAATGATAATGTCGTGTATGCTTCCGGCAAAGGGAAAAAATAGGATAGAATTTTTTTATCGTGACGCTGCAAGGAGTTTAGGTTTTGTGTAGGTAATTAAATTCCCATTAGGTGTATCCGACGGAGGCGTTTTTGCCGTTACATGTCGGGAGATTACGCAAACATATAAGCGTACAAATTCGGGATGAATGCATCTTCCGTAGTTCCAAACGGCATGCAAACTACCAAACAGTGAACATTGAAAGGAATTGAAATACATATAGTTGTATTGAAGGTTTAAAATATGCTATTTCAATTTCTGGAATAACGATCTCATCTACTTTATTTGATTTCAAAATGTGTTGATAGAGTACAAAGTATAGGAAACCTCATATTCCAATTCCATTCGAAGTCTGCAATTTTCAGAGCCTACTTGTCAAATTTAACATAAATATCAGTACAGTTGCAAATCTAGTAATTTGTATTTGCATCTACAAAAAGCACCTTTTTCTATAAATGTGTAAAAAACGTGTAAAGTTGTAATTTCCATTGCAGGATGCAGGTTAGTAAACTTTAACGTTATGCGGTAAACGTATACATTTACCAATTACTATCCACCTTTCCCCTAGGCGAGAGTTTTCTCAGAGGAGTTTCGTCGAGAATGACAGCTCCACGCTCCATTTATTTTAGAGTCGGGAGAAGTATCACGTGAAAGGGTCGTGCAAATGAGCATGCCAGGGCACTCGGATCTTGTGCAAAGTAAAACTTAATGTCCACTTTGAAAAAAAATGTTATTACCAAAACTTGAATCACTATGTACGTTATAATAATAAATAGTTTAAAAAACTGTTTGGTGCAAAAATAAAACAGATTAATGATATAAAAGATACAACAATTTCTAGCTTGGTATTATATTAGGTATTATATTTTTATTACTATTATCATTATTAATATTTTATTTCTTTATTATTTATATATCATATTTTTATGATTATTATAAATCATATTTATATTATTATTTATATTACTTTATATAATTTATGGTCTTTATATCTATATTATAATTTAGGATTATTTGATTACATATTATTAATCGTTGTTATATTTTCTAGCTCGTTAGTTATAACTAAAAGTGCCTCAAAAAACCTTACAAACCGCTTCATTTCAAAGCACACTAAACACACTTTTGCCTTCCAAGATCGATGTTCATTATCTCAGGTCGATAAATAACTGTTACAGTCTTGTATTACAAACTCCTCTCAAAACTGAATGAAACTGTCATAAAATAACTATTATACTACTTATTATACAACTGACACTTTAGACGCATGCGCGCTCTAGGTAATAGTAATGGATCTTAGTATTATTGCTCATATATTATTGTGCCCAGATATATTATTAAAATATGTTGCAATGTTTGATTTAGTGTTTGTTACTGCATCAACAAGTTCCAACAGTCTTTAATGAGTGGAAAAACATAACTGGTTCTTAAGTAGAAATTGGCAACAGAGAAAAATGAAATATTAGATACTAGCAAAAAGGAAGCATTGAGGCAGGAACTTAGACTTAGTAAAGTTCTTTAGAAAATAAACCTATTTATTAAACTATTGCGTGGTAGTTTCAATGACACGAATCATATAGGTTACTAGATTATTTTATGAAACTGGTAAAAAGTTTTGAAGTAACATTTGTTGTCTAAATGTTTCTACTACTATTAAGAACCCCAAATTGTTATTGTGATATGATGTAGAATACATGATGTCCGGTATACACTGTAAACTGTAGGCAAACTCTACAGGTAACGTCATAAAAACACTAGGTTTGATATAATTCTTTATTTATTGTCCTTAAAATTTGACTTACATACCTTCAAAGGTGGCATTTTAAAATAGTTTAGATCCATAATTTTTTAATGAAAAATTTAATAACGATTTTATGACATTTTATGTGGAGGTATAAGGTGTGCTATACCTATGTTATAGGGTAAGGTACAAGGTATATGTACTTTCTGGTACTAGACACATTGTTTATTTTCATCGAGAGTCAGGAACGGACCAGGTCCGATCGTTACACGTTTGAAATTGTAGCTGTGATATGCAAGTGACAACAATGAATTTCTCATTTAATTTGCAAGATTGTTTGAATGCGATAGAATTAGATATTCCGGAAGCCATTTCATGTTTTACCGAACTCGCCAACGCCATGGAATTCGCCAATTCTTCGTAGGTGTCAAGACCTCTAATCATACGTGTTTGTTGGCAAAGATTTAATTGAATTGGAAAGATTACTTCCTGATATGCTCAAGTCATGTGGTAAATTAATCACGGGTAATTAGGTGCAGTAGACTAAGAATAATACGGAGCCTGGTTTAGAACTTAATTATTATGAATCGAGAAATGGGATATTTACAAAGAGGAAAATGACGAATATATATTCTGAGAGAAAGAGAGAGACAGAGAGAGAGAGAGAGAGAGAGAGAGAGAGAGAGAGAGAGGGAAAGAGAGAAAAGAGAGAGTGTGTCTAAGTCATAAATTTTAAGTAAACCACAATTCTATGTGGTACAGTACCTATGTACAGAGATTACACAGATTTATATTACAGATTACAATGGAAAATATCGACGAAGATTGCGCATTCAAAAAGTGCATTTTGCCCTATAGTAAAAGCACAGTATTTATGAACGATACTTCGTGCGACTGACCCTGGTATAATTTGGAGAGAAGCTACCACAGCCTACCACATACGTTTAATCAATAACATTGGCACATATGTGTCTACTATTACAGAGTTGGGCGACTACAGCCATGAAACGATAAAAAACCAAAATGATACAGGTGCACTTTCGGCCTCTTTGATGCTATTTAAGCCGTCGAATTGAGTTCAGAAGAAGTAAGTTGTAAAAGAAGTCTTAATGTACATTGTAAATTTCACATAGTACTTGGAGAGAGTGTGTTTCACTTCTATAGGCTGTGATTACATGGTTTATTACAAATGGCGGAGTGGACGGTAATAAAACCTTTTTCCCAGATCTTACTTTTCAATACACGTTTGAAAAGGACAATTCACAAAATTGTTGACTAAAGACCATTTCGTAAGTGCAACGATCCGAGATAACTTCTGGATTATCTTTACCCATATACCCATATATCTAATTACCCATTTAAATTGCCACATACGTCGGAACAGTACGGAAAACGCATTTTGAAGCTAAATAGAACGAGTTTTGTAAAAACGTCTCGAAATGACCTTAAAGCACTGTATAGACATGGTATGATCTTCGTAATTTTCGCAAATTGATTATTTTGTATGACGTACCAAGAAAGGGAATAATTGTTTCTAAACAATGTTTTGCAGTTATTCAACCTTAAAATGGTTAATGGCACAAACCAAAATTACTCCCAGTTAACAATTTAGGTGACGTGATACTATAAACTTGTGTCAAATAGGTTATGCCACCAACTGTATTTCGAAGGAAATTACTAATTTTTAGCGGCAAATCGACCAATGGGGTGCCACTTTTCAAATCAAATTTACGTAAAGATTTATTAAATTTGGTGAATTTCTATCATAGATCAATGAAGTGAAGTCTCACGTCGAAATTACATGATAGCTATGTTATATGTGGTAAATATTCACATTCCTATTTTACAACTGTCGCAGAAATGTATCGATTTACAGTAAAACTTTATTTCATGGTGAAAGTTAATGACGGTATCCCAAACTTACGCTTCTCGTCGGCATTAGTATCAGGAATCTTAGTTAGATAGAAATATTTCAGACATTGATGCTATTAAATTAAATCAACTTAACGTAGTAAATTCGAACACGCAAGAAATTTGATTGTCAAACCATCTACTTGTACTTCCAAAAATAGCAACACTTAATCACTTACAAGTTGAGTAAATTGAAAGAACCTATTGGGATGAATAATTAATACGTACTCAAATTGAGTAATTTTGACCATTTTCACGATATGACGTGCCAGGTTACACCAGTTAATAAAAAAAAATAGTTTTTGGGGTAATAGGTGAAACGTGGTGCCGTACATATTTTATCAATTTGATACCATTAAGTTGACTATACCTTATTAGGTGATATAAGCTATATAGTATCACGGCCTGTTCTATCAATTTGGTAATTACGTTCTTCTGTGATTTGTTAGGTGTTCCGATACTACTTCAGATAACGTGGCGACTTATTAGGAATCTTTATTCACCAAATTTTAAAATCACTTATTTGGTTACCTTCAACGACCTCACCTAATTCACTGAAATATAATTTGATTTTTACATAAATAAGTTCAATTAACTTTGTCTTTGGTGAAAAACACCTAAATTGTTAGCTGGACTTGAGCTGCAGCTATTTAGAATGGGCTCTTTGTATTTCAATAGATTTTCTTGTCCTTAGAATTTTTCCTCGCTGTATATGAGGCACTATTCCAGGACCATTTCCAATAATATGGTATTACTGAGATACTCTTTCTAGCAATTTTGTGTTCAAGTCCCTGAAACATTGATCGTTTTGAAACGATCACCCCTACCAACCCCTTCCCAAAAAAAGAAATTAACGGATTTTGGAAAAATTTTGGTGACTATAAACTAGGTCCGCCTCTACCTATATAACAAATACAAAATTATCTGGTAAACGGAAACGCGCTTAATTACAATTTGTGGTAGGACATCATGGTAGATAAACCAGATCTGAGCTCTAACTCGCACAGGGTACTACATAATTAGTTTTGAAATACGAAAGCCCAGTTTAATAATTTTCAATGATCCCCGTTCAAACGTAAACTATAAATCTGTGTAAGACCCAAGCCTGTATGACTGCACGTGGATTTGCTTCATGCCAAATATGTAAATCATTATCAGGCTTCACAAGGAAGGGTCCCTTGTGAAGTCCGTCTGTAAATAAATTATTTCCAGTAGTAATATTCCAATAATTTTCCGTACATTTTTGTAAACATCAATTAGATTACAAAAATTTGACAGAATAATCTCGTCTGATGATAATGTGCGAGCGTCTTCATCAGGGAAAAGATAAAGTAAGAAATCTCGTGACATTTCTTATTAAATATGTAACTAAGGCACAACACATTTTATTGTGCCTATTTGCTGTAAAGGACAGTAAGTTCAAAATTAAGGACAATATTAACTTTTTTTATATAAAGCAATATTGTCATTTTACGACCCCTGTGCACTGCAGACAGTTTACCAGATTCTTACCGAACAGCCTGTATAGTTACAAACGCAACTATATTAAATTTTTTAAGTTAGCCAAATGCAACAAATAAAACCTAAAATATATCAAATATTATCTTAACAAGGTCTCTCCGAGCATCAGTATTACTGCTATTAATATTTAACCAAGCAATCACGAACCAATTTTCCTCTAACCCCTTTTCCTTAAATGAAAAACCATCCAAATTGTAGGAAACTTTGTCTAATCCGTAGTAAAACCAGTAAATTCCGTGTAAAAGCTTGTCATTCTAGGTCGAGCACCCCACTTATTGATGTTGTCGAGAGCGTTAATCGCAGTCCTAAACTTGTAGATCCACGAGGCATTTCTGAATCCATCCTGATTTCATTTTAGCGTCTCTTTCTTTTTCCCTTCACGCCTGTATTTAACGCGCAATCGTCTGCGACACAAATTTGGCCTGACCTAAATACCTCCCCATTATTCATTCATTCTCCCCGCTTTAAAAACTCCAACGTCTTTTTTCGCCCTGGAATTTCGCCCGAATATAGAGCAGGACGCAAAATCCGAGTTTGGGGAATGGGACGTAAACAGTTGGAAAAGTATAATTGATGCGTCTTATCGTAATTGTTGTTAAAGTGAACTACGAAACTCTTGATGATATTATCAGATGTGTTCGAAGCGTAGATATCGGATTAATCCCAAAGTCAATTAGTATTAAATCAAGAGTTCCCCCGATCCGATATCGATGTACATAACGTATTAAATATCCTCCCGCAATTAGAGAATCTCCCATAATGGCAACGTTGAGCAAAAACAGCCTCATTGTGTGTATGAAAGTGGATCCCAGTCAAATGGCACGATAACGCCGCACCGTGACATCATACCTACACCTGAGATAATTAACGGCATTGTCAGGATGTATCGAGCGAAATTCCATAGAATCAAAGATAACTTACCGCCTCCGTGTGAATCGGATGTACGGCGAACAACATGGCCGCCACGAAACTTGATAACTCCGGCAGGAACATCGAGCACATCCTGAAAAGTTAAGAGACCACGAATTAATATGCGTATAAACGAAAATTCGAGAAATGACGGGGTTTCTCAAAAAGCCGTCACATGTATGAGACCTGAATACACAGTATTTCGTCGGTTTAATGCCACATTTAGCTAAGTTAAGTTCATATTGTAAAGAAAATTGCACCGACAACTAAATGAAATTTTCTTCTAGTTGTAATTATGGACACAATTTTTGGAATAGCAAATTCAATAAGGCACGATACAGACACTTCTAAGAGCAACACTTTTAAAAACAGAGAACGTTATGGTCCTAGAATCCGCGTTGATTTCTAGAGTGATTAAGCTCCGTGTGGCTTCAGTATGACGGATCTCCAATATTTTGTATTAGAGAATTGTCCAAGACAAGGCGTTTTCTTTCAATGTACCTGGAAAGTCGTTAATTCGATGTTAGACGTAAAATAATTCTTTTACCCTTTACTCAAATCAGAAGATAAATGAATAAAGAACGTAAAATAAGTTTACCAATTTTACAAAAATGTCGGGCATGTAGCCTGTCCGCCAGTCCAAAAATGAAAAATGGCGATAATACGTATATTGGACCACTTTCCCATATTTTTTTATAAAAATATCCCACAGTAGAATATACGGAGCTTTTCTATCGAAACGCATGATGGGAAATCAACAAGTGCAAACGAGAAGCTAATAGTAGTTCGTTAGTATGACCGGTATGACAGAGACGGATGTTTTGCAACGTTGGTGGCCGAGCAGGCAGTCCAAGTCAACGCGTATCGCGGTTGCGTATCGCTTTACACTTTCGGATGTGTGCGGTACAGTGTGCGGAGCGGATGACTGTAATGTTTCGCGAGCTAGCAACATCGCAAAAGGTCGTTCTCTGTTTAGCTAATAGAAATATATAGCCTCTCTTTCGCTCTTACGTTTCTCCCATCCTGCGACTCTTTAGAAACGGTCTGTATATTCATTTAAATACTTGGATCGAATTTCAAGAAATTTTCAAAAAAAAAGAAAAACTGTGCAAACTGACCTTCAGGAAACATTTAAACAAAAATATTATTTTACTTCATACACAATAAAACACAAAATAAATATTCGAAATTTAAAAACAACTTTTTAGGTGGACCTCGTGTTTACACAAACCGGAAAAACGACAAGAGTAAAGTACACCTCATAGACGATTTAGTGAAAAATGAAACTATGCTTTATCATACATGTCCGATAGTAGAATCAATGTACAAATTGAAAAACAATTCCGAGGGACAATTTTGAGAAAATTTATAGAACGAAAAATAACAAATATAAAGCAGCCTTGGGCGAAAAATGTTTATTAACCTTTTTTTACACATTCAATAGAAAAATAAACAACCAAAGTTTAGAAAAAAAACCTTTGAGTGTATTTTAAGAAATTTTTCAAAATTCGAAAAATCTTATCTCTTCGATAATGTCGGAGAATCGGTAAAGAACAATTCTTTCGAGGTCTCTGAAGACGCGACACAACAAAGAGTCGGGCCTGTTCTTAGGATTCTTAGGATCTGTTGGCTCTTTCCCTGGTTTCAGAAGGGTATAGTCTTTACGAGGCCAGTGTAACAACGAGGCTGCCGAGGAGAAAGGCGAACGTAAACGAGCCGCCTCCATAGGCGCGCGGAATATTTTTTACTTACTTAGTCAGTAAAATTTGATAGAATAATTTTACATGAATTGTAAAATAATTGAGTTTAAACATTAAATAATTAATCGTAATCTTCAGAAGAAGATTCGGAGCCGGAACGAATGACAATGGGGTTAATAGGTGGTAAAACGTGATATTCTTCCTCTTTTTTAATTACATGCGAAACGCAATTTTGCCAAATTTGTTGGTGAGAATCATCCCTAAAGACGGTTTCAATGTTCTCAAAAACAATGTTAGTGAAAGTAGGACTGTGGTTTGTTTTCCGCAAGCGATCCTTGACGTTAGCCCAAATTAATTCTATGGGATTAAAAATACAGTAGTAGGGAGGTAGTCGAAGAACACAATGACCTTTATCCTCAGCAAGCTTATCAACAGCATACTCCTTTCTGAAAGTACCCGATTTAACAATTTCAAGAAGCTGTTTTTTGTACGGATGTTTGAAGCTATAGGAATATTTTTGCTGTGAAGAAATTCGATGATAAATGATTTCCTGGAACTACTATTAGGAATTTTATTAATTTGACGAGAATGATATGATGCGTTATCAAGAACTATAACTGTATTATTAGGAATATTGGGCAGAAGTTGTCTTTAAACCACTTTTCAAACAATTCGGCATCCATATCATGATGATAATCGGCGAAACTCTTATCGATATTCTTGGCGGAAAGAAGCAAGGCATTAGGCACAAAACCGTTTTCGTTTTCTGCATGTAAAATTACCACCCGATTTCCCCTAGAACTGGGTGTATTTAATTTACAGTTGTTGCTGTCATCAACCCAACCACGTTGAATTACTTCATGGGTGTCAAACCATGTTTCGTCCAAATATACAATGTTGCTCCCTGATTCCCGAAATGACCTAATTTGTCTCAAATAATCCTGACGCAAAGCACCAATACGAGGTGACTCCATGATGACCATTCGAGAATCTAATTTTTTGTGTTTAAATCCGCAACTTAACAGAATTGACCTTAAAGTGTCTAAAGATTTATATTTATATTCCTCAAAAGACTGTAATTTTTGAAAAATTGATAGTAAAGTGGGTACCTCGTTTCTAGCATAAAAATGGGTTCTGCGTATAACGTCTTTAGCAGCGTCATCTAATGCTTTGAACTTCTTTTGTTTACCTAATCTATTTTGATGACGATCTACAATTCCTCGCTGAATTATTTTGGAATTATATGGAATTAATATCAAGTCTGAAATTTCTAAAATTAAGCAGCGTACCGATTGTTCGGGGTGTCTTTGCTGGATGCGCTTAAACATATTTAAAATTACTGTTTGTAATTGAGGATGTAGATCCTTATTTGCAAACTCCCAAGAAGGAGACGAGGAAGAGCAAGAGGGTCGAGTAGTCACGTTTTCCACATCAACTCGCACTGTTTCTGTCGCCCACGATCTCCAAAACGCCATTCCGATTACAATTAATTATTATTATAAATATAAAAACGAACGGCAAATTATATGATTATGAAATTAACTTAAAACAAACAAAATACTTCTATAACCTGTCTCGGTGCTGTAAACCGTGCCAACACTGGTAAAAGACTGAAGACACGTGTTCGAGACGTTCTAGGAAAGATCCAGTCGTCCAAAACGTTAATGAATCCACTACAGCACAAGCGAGAAAAGTAAACTATTGACAATATTTAGGCGTGTGACTTGCTCTGCGTGGAACTGGAGTGGGAGGATTCTACAGGACGAGTTCGCTAAATAACGTATCATGTATCGAGCATGCCGTATATGTTGTTATTGATCGATACCCGTATAAGCTTGTATATATGTTGGTTGTTACACTGGCTTCGTAAAGACTATAACCACTTTCGCTTTCCTCCAAGCTTTGGGAATTGACACTGTGGAGACGCAGCTATTCATCATTTGAGTAAGCCAGTCTATGGTTAAGGGCCCAAAATGCTTGATCTGCTCTGACCTAATTTCCACCAGGCCTGCAGGTTTATTTTCTTTCAGTTTGTGAATTATTGGCTTTACTTCACGTCTGCTATTTTGTTTCATATCCAGACTTGTTATAACCTTGCACTGTTTTTTATACAAGACGCCAGTTTGACAAATAAATTAACAATAAGTCAAAAACTATTGCATATAAGTCTGAGAAACAGTATATTGTATATATAGTATCGCATATATGGCTAGGCAAAAAGTCATAAGTACAAACAGAAATACATACAAACATGTATAGGTACATAAATACCATCACACATATCTTGTCAAAAATTAATTTTTTCGATTCTCTACACTATAAAACGCTTAGAAATGCTAATAACTCTAATTCGAAAAATCGACACGATTACAGTAATTCTCATACATACGAGTGCCTCATATGAGAAAGTAAAAGCTCAGCTCTGTAATGTCACTGCAATTAATTCTCTTTCCCTAATTGCCTATTAAACCCCATGAATTTTTTTTTGTTATTCAAGTCACACCTCCCGACTTAATTTAAAAAGATATAATCTCAAAATCAAGGCAATTAATTAAACAACAAAGAATGAGCGGAAAAGCTAGCAAAACATTCACTGGCCATTTAATCCCTCACAAAGTCATATCGATTAGGGCCGAACAATAGGATAGCAGGGAAGGGAGGAGAGGGAGAGAAAAAAAGGAACTGTTAGTCACATTCCAATAAATAATAGCTCGGATGTTTTTTGGGTGAAAAAAGGGCCAAGGAATACGTCAAAATTATGTCCAACAACCTGAGCCTTTGAGTATTCGCTCATATTTCTCGGTAATGGTTCTTCTGAACGTTTTCGGTCCCTGAAAAGGGTTGCTTTAATTTGTTTTTATGGTATATTTTGCATTATAAATATTTCAGCGAAGTGGTCATTAAAAATGTTTTTTATAGATGGCTGGGATATTTTTTCCTCTGGAGAAAAATTAAGGACGTGAAGTATGAACAACTGGCGTAAAGTTACTTGCTGGGATCCTTTTTTTGTAGGGAGGCTTTTTACGAGAGATTTTTTCTAAACATGAGAGTGAAATTTTAACGGCATACTTGAATGTTAAATATTATAGAGATGGTTTAATATTTTTTATGTTTATTTAATGAGGTTCACTTTTAAGAATTTCTTTTAACTTTTGATACTTGTTTCAAACAGCTCTGCGTCACTAATACCTATTTTCAAATCTACTGCTTTTTATTTAGTTTTCCATCGTGACTAATGAGCTTTAATGGTAAAATTGCCTGTTCTTGTGTCATTTGTACGGTTAAAAGTTTACTCTAGGGATACAATGAGCAGGTTGATCCAAATTATGTTTTAATTGTACAAACGCCACTAGCTGAAGTAATGTTCGTTGTTCGGTGTCAGTTTCGTTCATTAGTATACGAGTTCAAAAGTTATTGCATTACATGGTACCAATGATTTCATTAATGTCAGTGAACATTTCAACATTAGCAAAGGGCTTGATTTCGAAAACACCTTTGAATAAAATTACATAAATAATGCGAACTGACATAAATTATGGGAGTGTTCTGGGGGAGCTGAGATGAAATCAGGAATGTTCTTGATAATCCCCAAATAATAACAACTAATTGTTGAGATTTTCAAATTGCTGACGTTTCGTTCATGATTATGAACATACTCATGGCGATATATTATCAAAATAGAAAAATGTTTCTATTTCTCCTTATCGGACGGCGGCTTACCTCAAAGGGAGGCCGCTCCGCTAATTTAGTCATAAAAACAGTTGCAGAGTACTCGCGAATATTCATTTAAAGAAAGAGTGATTTATTACGTTCCGGGCCTTTTTAGAATAAACATTATTAGGGAAAACAAGGATCGAGTTCTCTCTAGTAGGATCTCGAGACATAATGGAGGACTATAAAAAAAGCGAACGCTGCGGTGGAGGAGATTAGACGTGAAGCCGGAGTGAAACAGTGCGAAAAACGGACAAACGAGAGCCTATAAATAAATTAACAGTTAAGAGTGTGAGATAATTTAATTACTTAGGCAATAGTTCAGATAAATTAAGTGGTGTTAAGACAGTGTGTAAATAAATTAGAAATAAAGTTACAATATATATTTGAACAATGAGAAAAAGTGTATCGACTTCATTTTAGCATGTTGAGTTCTTATCCCGAAACATAATTAGTTTTCACATCACACATACAAGATGTAATTCGCTCTCCTCTCCTCGCCTCTCTTTCATGTATTTGTCTTTACCGATTTCCTTGTTCAACTTTGGAGACTCAATTACCGTAGAATCGGGGGAAGGACAAACTTTATTATTTCGAGGTGTGCTTGAAATTTGACGATTCGAAGTTCAATATGGTACTTAGATGAGTTTACGACATCGTGTCTTTTGATCATCGAGATGAGATGGTTATAACTTGAAGGGGACCGGTAATTAGTGTAAGAAAATGATTTTGATAAAATAGATCTTTTTTGGTAGTTTGATTATAATAAATGCACACAGGGGTTTTTAAGGTCAAGTTGACTTGGAAACGGTGAACTCAGAAAGCAAGTATAATACCTTGTTCAGTCTTGTGCCCGAATAAAAGAGGTATGAACAAAATGTACGTCTGTAAATGTATGTCTAGAATATCAAGGCTAGCGTTTCTTGTCTGACCAGGGAACTAATGGTAATACATTACTTGACTAAATGTTCAGTATATTTCGAAATTTAATCCACAAATTCAGTCAAACAAAAAATCAAGTCTGTGTGAAACAACAATACAAATTTTATGGTTTAAAAATAAATAGAAACATTACCGACACTCCCAAGTCCTTGAATACAAGTCAAAAAATTGGCCACATGAACAAGTTTCTCGAAACTTTATGATTCAAAGATCCAGCTATAGAAAGCAAACATAGACAGCAAAAAACTATCTTTCTCAAACTATATTATGACATCAAATAATGTTGCTAAAACTTCATAGAAGGTTATTTACTCATACAGGGGGAGGGAGAAAGAATAGCAGCAGGGAAATTGATGTTAATGTACCAGCTAATGATTTTAACATATTTATTGCAAGTATGGCAGAAGGGGTTCGAATGAATTGTCTATAGCAGAGAAAAGGCCAGATAAATATGAACTTGGCGATGGGAAAAGCCATATTAATTTTTAGCTTTACAAAGGTTGCATCTATAGATGTTTTGGTGGTTTTTCTGATGACCTCCCCAGGATTGCATCTATAGAGTTTATTGATGGTATAGATGACCTCTAAAACAGACAGAGTGAAGATATCTTGATATTAATATGTCTGGTCTGGGCTCCGACTATTATGGCCAGTTGTCATTCTATGAGTTTTTTTTTTCTATCGAATAACCTATCTCAGATATCTTCAGATAGCTTACTGGTTCAGAATTTCAATGCTATGATCCAATATGAGACAGTATATAACAATATGAGTTGGGGTTATTCAGCGCATACTACGTGTATATTCACAATATAGAGAATATATAGCATTGTCGCTGGTAGAGAGGATGTAAAGCAAATTTCTATAAAATTGGGTATACAAACTACTTCAAGTTGATGAGTGAGTTTTGTATTGCCACGAGAAGATTAATACACACCACGTAAATGCTTTCTATAATAAATATACAACTAAGCATGCAAGTAATATTAGAGTTGATTTTCATCAATTCATAAGAATACCTTTATCAAAAAATTATTATTTACCAATAATTAATTAGGGTGAATTATATTACCCAATGTTTCATAACAAAGCTAAAAATGAACAGAAATGTTTTTCTGAAAAGCCATTCGGCAGAGCAATAAAAAACTATTAACTGAAAATGCATTCTATGGTTTAAGAGTCCATAAATACACGGTAATAAAACTACTATATAAGTATATGAAATCCGATTCAAATAAATCAATGAGAATACTGTAGTTTTTCCTGTGTTATTTTGTGTAGAAATTGGTATTTTAAAAAGGCCCAAGTTCAAAAAGTAAATACAGTAGTTGGAATTTTCGTTATTGTCATTTCGTTCAGAATTTGTGTTTCATATCAAAATAACTTCATTCTGGTCTTGCAATGTTTAAAACGTCTCACCGGGGTGAAGTTAGCAGCCACTTTCAGCAGCCAAAATGAGAAAATTAAAAATCGTTATAGAAAATGGTTTTATGGTACGGGTTTTATTCACAAATTGCACTATTATGTAGAAAACAATAATTATATATTACCTCATACATTATCACCTGTTGCAATGTGGTGAAACTACCCATATTCCAACTCTATGATACTAAATTAAAATTACTTGCATGTCGAGTGCCTCGATATTCACAGGGTTTGAATGCCATTTGAAGACTTAGACACAGAGAAAAGGCATTATTGGCGATTGTCAGGGTTGTTGAATATCACAGAAAATTTGGACAAATGTAAGAACAATTAATCAAAATAATATTATTAATAGTAGTAATCATAAATAATCCTAGTAAAAACCTCTTTATACTACAATAAAAAAAGTCCATATTCTTGAAGGTGTGGTTGGTGTGAAGGAAGCTATTAATATCGATAAAAGATTTTCAAAGCCGCAACTGAACATTGCAAATGAAACATGTTTCCCAGTTAAGATGTATTCTATTATGGAGCATGTTTTGGATCATCTGGAAATGATCACCAGACCAAATTCCAATTTCAAACTAAAATAGATACAAAACGCACAAGTGTAAACCGAAAGTGACTTACCAGAGGTAAACTAGTTGGACAAACAGGACAAACGATTAACACCAGGACAGTTTCCAAGTCATACCAATTAAGACCATTACACAAAATAACCCATTACAACGAGTACTATGAATACGTAACAAACTATAGTATGAATACTATGAATACGAAAACAACCAATAACAAGACAAGCATACGCAGATTCTTGGGATCACTTCATCAGCAAAATAGAGGATGACGTGCACGAAAAAAAAATACTAGCTTATAAAATTATGAAGACTCTCACCTATCTGAAAGAGATAATTGCCAAATAAACAACATAGGCAACGAAGGATGGATTGAGCACTACCAACAGCTATGGTACAAAGAAAACTTACAAGAAACAAATATACTGGGTGATCAAGAATGACTGTTTGAGTTGGCAATCCTACCTGGAGGATTTTTTTGCCTAAGGGTTCGCAACGCTACAACCAGATATGTTTATTTGACAAAAATTTGACATAACAATTAGCGATAAGATTGTAGGTTATGTGAATAAAAATTAACGCTTAAAAAATGAAACTCGAAATACAGGACAATGATTTAATTAAACAGCTAAAGGTAATGCTCAAAATGCCCCCCATTTTGGTCCAGACATAAATTAACTCTTCTTTTTAGGCTCTCGAAGATATTTACCAGCATATTGGGAGTAATGTTTGCCACTTCTTGAACTATTGCCTCTCGCAGCTCTTCTTCAGTATGCAATATGTTCCTAAAGACGTCCTTCAAGAGCCCAAATAACGAAAAATCTAATGAAGTGAGATCTTGACCTGTTTGGCCAAACGCCCTGACTAATTACTCTGTCGCCAAAATTCTCTCTTAAATATCCCATAGTAGCACGAGCCGTATGTGCCCTTGCAGAGTCTTGTTGGAAATATCCAATTTGACGCTCTTCATCTGTTAATTGGTTTATAAAAGGCCTCAAAAGCTGTTGGATACATCTCTCCGAATTAACGGAAAAATTAAAAAATAACGGCCCATACACCCGCGTGCAAATGTGTCTCACTGATAGCATAAGGATTTTAACCTGACCAAATTCTGTAATTTTGTTTATTCACATACCCGTTGAGATGTAACCAGGCTTCGTCGGAAAAGAAGGTATTGTCAAGGATATCATTGTTATTTAATATGTCATTGAACCAATTGCAAGATAAAACTCTCTGCGGGTGATCAGGAGGGGTTAATGACTAGACGATGGAAATTTTGTAAGGGTGGTACTTTAATTTCTTTTTAAGCACAGTGGAGCAACTTTCATATGATAAACTTGTAAAACCGTGAATTAGAACAACATGGAAAAGTGGAAGTCTTATGGGTAAGAATGAAAATTGGTTGAATAGGAGGCATAAGGACCAAACCTGTTTGAAGGGAGAGCTTTCTTAAGGATTTGGGAGGACTTCTTTGCGTTCGAGTTCTGATATCCTCGACAACTTCCTCGTTTAGAGTAGAAGGTCTACCAGTTGATTTTTGTTTGCTTACGCTCCCTGTATTTAAATAACGTTCAACTACTCGCATGCAATGTTGCAGAAAGACAGCAAAAGTGACCAAAGTGAACAAATTCCTGAAATTGCTGGTATGTCGCTTCGAGAGAGTACTGCCAACTAGCGATTGGGTTATAAATCCCGCTTCGAAAGTACGCCATTCTAATGAAAATTTCGTGTTGTAACGTGAAAACCATTTTAGATAAATAAATTTGAAAAGAGTACCAGAAATTTGAATTCTAAATAGCAAATTCAAATTTTCAGTTGTACCATTTAAAAATGAAATTCAGCATTGCCAACTCAAACAGTCATTCTTGATCACGTTGTACAATATGAGGACATTGGATGGTATTGAAATGCAGGAACTGATAGACGCTCTGAAGAAAACAAGAAACAGAAAGGCAACAGGAGTAAATAACATTAATACAGAACTATGGAAATACGGTGGAACACTACTCCATTTACGACTATTGCACCTTTTCAACATGTGCTGGAGAGAAAAGACAATCCCCAAAGATTGGGAAAAATCCAGTCTTATCATGGTTTAAAGATGACAGACAGAAATGCCAGAATTATAGGGGTATAAGCCTTCTCGATTCCGCGTATAAAGTATACACTAGGATAATAAATAATAAATTGCGGAACATCACAGAACATTTAATAGGCGAAGAACAAATGGGTTTCGGTAAAGGCAGATCAAGAGCCGAAGGAATTTTCACGTTACAACAAGTAATAGAAAAACGCAGAGAATTCAAGAGAGAATCACATATATGATTTATAGATTTCGAATAAGCTTTCGATAATGTAAATAGACAATATCTCTGGACTATTATGGAGAGAAGAAGCTACCCCAGACACTTAATAAATATAATCAAGAGTTTATATAGACATAGTCGTATATTATAAGAACTAAATGGAAAACTAACAGAAGTAAAAACCAATATAACTACAAAACATTTGTATTGAATATGACATGAAAATATCCACAGAGAAAAAAAAGCAATGGCCTTCGAAGGAACAGACACAG
Organism: Cryptocephalus moraei; assembly: GCA_946251905.1. Taxonomy (NCBI): domain Eukaryota; kingdom Metazoa; phylum Arthropoda; class Insecta; order Coleoptera; family Chrysomelidae; genus Cryptocephalus; species Cryptocephalus moraei. Next base: position 23,544,638 of record OX276458.1, on the reverse strand, counting down.
TAAGATCTAAAATGATTATTAATGACAAGGTAATTGAAGAAGTACGACACTTTAGATACTTATAACGTATGACTAGAGCATAGTTATACAACAAAAACTAAATAAATTCAGTAGAGCATGTGGAACTATTATCAGACACCTAAAACATAAACCGAGAAGAGATACAGAGTTGAAATTTTATAAAACAATCGCAGTACCAAACCTCACGTATGGTAGCGAAATTTGGACAACAAAACAACAAGAGAGCCGTAAGAGGCCATAAGAAATTAAGTTTCTAAGGGGAGTCAAAGGATGTACAAAAAGAGAAAGATTTATAAATGCAGACATTAGACGTGAATTAAACATATATAATGTTAATGATGTGATAAAGTAATATGGGAAGAACTGGAAGGAGCATCTTCACAGGACGGTTGCCAAGGAAAGCCTTCAAGTACTAATGTAAAGTGAAAAGAAGTATGGGACGACCACGCAAAACATGGGTACCGTAACAAGCAATGTGCCTAATACAAGTTGTAGCGAAGAAAAAGAAGAAGACTATGAATACGTTCTATTGTTTTAAAAAATATTAATATTATTCCTTGAGATACTGTTTCCAAAGCGTCGCTTGTTCAAATGTGGTAAGTAATTTCACACTTATGTCTTTTAAAACTATTATTATTTTAATAGTACTCAGGATATGGACTTAGTCTAATTTGTCTTGAAACCAAACATTACGAAATATGTTTCATGCCGTAAAAACGACATAAAAGATGAACATGCTTTATAAATTATAACTATTTATGTAGATATAATTTTGCTTCTGACTTTACCACCGAGTTACGACTTTTAGTACGTTTGTCGTATATAATGATCGCTTGCATTCGGAGAGAGCTCATGGCTGGCGTATCACATCTAAAGAGTTTAGTATGAGGCGGTAATTTTGTGTATGACTGCAATATGATAAGTCTGCAACATTATTATGTATTTGTTAATTATTTGTTAGTATCTGTATGTATCGTTAATTTGATATGGAGTATAAAACTCATGAACCGATACCCATTTCTTACTCTAGTCAAGAGATCAAAAACTATTTAAATTTATTTTCAAAAATTTTAAAATTTATCAACAACATAATTTGACACCGACAATTTCTTAGTTATTACTCGCTGTCTGGCACACTGGAAATGCAATTTCGAGTTGAAGGAAAACGAAACATTTTTAAGAATATTTCCAATGCAGAGTGTGGCAGACTCATCACAATGATATAGACATGACATGCCCGAGGACTATCAGATCTTTACAAGAAAGCAGTGTAAGCTTCTAGTTCGTTCATGTGCAATGATTTGAAGTCAAGTGAATTACTTTGCGACTAGTTCGATATATGAAAATATCGTAAAAGAGAAACCTATCTATTCTTATTTGCTGCTGCAATCTATCAGAGTGTCTGATATCGTAATATCATTTTAGGTAATTATTCTAAATTTTTTGCCCGATCTTTTCATTATATATATAATACAATATATAATAATTTCAAATCTCTGAAATGTACCTGGGAAGTTCCAGGCATACTCTTAACGTAAACTGACATGAATAATTAACTTTAACGTTTTAACTATTCCATTTATCTGTTGATCCTGGGAAATCCCCAACTTGAATAATTCCTTAATGAGATCGATATGAGGTAAAAAGCGTCCGAGATACGAGTGCGTAGGGGCGAATATTCATCTACATAAATATATTACAAATTTCGTCTGTTTTACCGAATTAGCCAGAATTCGTCCGCAAGCGAAGCTCTAGGTTAACCGCGGTCCTTCCTTTCGACACCACTGGAAGTTTAAAACTAACCTAATCCGTAACGAGGCACAAATCTAACACTATGAAACACTCTATGGTGTTTTTGATATACTATGATATTGTCTCGCATTTCTGGATGCGAGAAACGACTTTTTTATAAAAAGAACATTAGGCTTAAGCAGCGATAGCAAATTCGGAAGTTCTAACTTCCTCTTTAATGTTCAGGATCGATGGTATCATCTGAAACAACTCTATTGAAATTTTGTTAAAAAAGTGATGAATAAAACAAATTTGTCATTACAATTTTCTTTTCAGCGAGCTTAAAAACAGATATCTAAATCTCGAAATCTTTCATATTGTATCACATTTTCGAATCAGCTTTTATTTAATAAAGCGAACCTCGTTAAGGGAATATCTTAGTGGCGTAAATTACAAACAGAACGAGAAAAACTCCCCTCCCGCCTAATCGGAACCCTAACAAAGACCAAATTTCATAAACGAGACACTTAACGGCTCCATTAAATTCCTTGTGAATTTCACGTGAAATTTTCGGCAACATCCGCAAAGTACTCCAAGTGTGAATGAAATATTTTGACAAAACTTTCAATCCTGCTCCCTGTGGAAATTTTCAAGTTTGGAACTCTTAGTGACAATGAAGGATCGAGTGAGGACCTTACAAAATTAGACTTACTTCTTGGGTAATTTGCGGAGAGAGAGGCACCTGGCGGGAGTTTGAAGGAATTCACGGAGATGTAGACGTTTCGGAATTATTTATTTCACGCGAATTTTATTATACAACTCACCTGCCGATTTATTAAGCGTTTGGCAACGTTCACAATCGCGTCTTATTCGCGTTATGTCACGAAATTAGAAAGCCTTCAAACAAAATGTCGCAAATGAGATTAGGCAACAGAACTCGCAAATCCCTGCTTTGCAACCTAACTTTGATTTCGAATTTAACGAATAAATATTTACGAACAAAAGCACCGGACTCGTGATAGGAAATCCGAACGCTTTGGAGAGTTAAAACATCCACGAATAATGTTAAAGGTAGCAATCACAATGTTCTTTGTTTTTGGGATTCGTTTACCAGTACATTTGGTGTCATTAGGCAAAGGTTGTTTGTTAGATGAAGGTGCTGCTAATTAGCAATCAGTAACCAATTCGAACTTAATTACTCCGTTGCATCGTATAATGTTAAAGCCGGACTGCAGACTTTTTAATTAGTTCCATAGCACAAAACTCCAAATTATAATTAACAGTAACGCAACATTGTACACTCTGGAATTAACGATCAGACAATAAAAGAAATCGTGAATTCTTAATTAAACTTATCCTCTCTGGATACATCCAGTACCCAAACAAATCGCAGCAGTTCCACGTTAATCGTCCATCATAACAAACGGCCTCGTTAAATTAATTGAATACATTCCAGAATTCTTAATTTTTAATTAAAACTAATTAGACCGACTATTAAACTTCTGACTGTAATTTTAATACAAAAGCAATTTGTGTGGAATAGAGCGCCCATTCCCGAAGACACCTGGCGGGTTCATTTCTGAGGGGGCGAAATATTAAAACGTAGGCATAAAACTGTTCCAGAAATAAACGAGTGGCGTAACTTTGTGTTTAATTCAATTCGCCAAGACAAGCGATCGACGTTCGAAAAGTAGTCGTAATGACAGTAATAAAAAAGTAACATCGTTTATTTCAAGCTCTACCGGAGTGACGGCGTAACGACTCTGGTAATTATTTTTAACGACTGTTTGCTTCCTCGAGTATGTCCCCGTAAAAATAAATAAACCTTATCGAATTTATAGCTTGTAAGGCAGTCGACGTATTAAGAAATTTAGATCGTAATTGTTACCTATTGCAAGTACACATGAGGGAGGTAACGGGAAAATTATTGTAATAACAGGCATTTTCTTCTCTCTGAAATAGACAGCGGAACATTAAAAACTCGTCTTTTGAAATATTACTTTCGAGGGAAATGCACCCCTTTAAACCGGTGGTATTCATTAAAAATCTAGTCATTCGTCTTTACTAATGGCGCAACGGCTGTAAGCAGTTTATTAGAGAGAAAATCTACCAGATGAGCTTATAAATTATGGACACATCTGGACCGCTACTAATTTGCTGAAAAATAGAAACGACCATGCCAAGTAACCGCAGTTAATTTCGCCTGACTGCAGCAAATAATTTTTAAAGAGACGGACTGAGTTAGAAATAGTTTGTAAATTGAAACTAAATACAATAAAGCAGGAAAACCTGTTAGGTGTGCCAGTTGTTTTTGACGTGCTATACGTATTATAAATCGGTGTGCGGGCTATCTACACGTCCCAGAAAACATTGTAACGTTACGTCAGACCCATGCGTGCGAGCGAGAGCGAGAACAAGTGACAGAGATCAACCTTAGCGTGTGCCTTGCGACGTATCTCTCTTCCATTACAGCGTCCGAGTGAAAGAGAGACCGGCACCACACAACCAATGTGAGCCATGTGGGAGTGAGATGACGCATCTATCTTCCTTCCAGTCCGTCGGCGGCGACGGCCACAGCACACAGCTGAACGTTAGCGGTATCACCGACTATTATTTATAAAGTTATCTGAATATTTACTGTGCATACCATTGCTTATTACTATTACAATAAGAATTGCGGCATTAAGGTATTTAATTCTCGCATTCTAAGAGTTTGATTTGCTGTATAATCTCATATATTTGTTCTTGGATCATTAAAACAAAGTAGCATCGGTCAACGAGTGCAGTAATAATACGTTATGTTACGATTTCGACTAAAAAACGAGTGCAATAATAATATGTTATGTTACGATTTCGACAAAAAAATTATGATGAATGATATAAATGATCGTATAAATAATAATTCAATGCAATTTATAAACACAGTTTACAGACAACCAAATTTTTTTTAAGAACATATTTATGAATTGGTTACTGAATGCGCATGCGTTTAATATGCCAAAACGAGTTGACAACAGGTGTAAGAAATTGGTCGCATCGCTGATTAAGTACAGTATCCGAAAATGAATGCAATTACAATGCGGAATTCTTTCCTTTGGGGCCGTCAAAAAAGTAAGTTATTCACACTATTATTGTTAATTCTATGGATCAAACATGATCCAAGACATGGATCAATGGAATTGAGCGATATCGCAGTAAAACGTGTTGCATATCTGAGATCGTTAAAAGCGACAAGGAAAGAAAATTTCGACTCATTTCCCTTAATAAAAAATGAATATTCCGAAATGGTACATAGTCCAGTCATATTAGACCAAATTAGGTGAATATCTCAGAAAATCGACATACCCAGTATATTAAGACGTAAAAGCTTTTATTTTGGCATCCTAAAACTTTCCTCAAAATTCACATATAATTGGATGGCCGCAAGTTTTAAAGTCGGGGGTCAAAAGTCACAAAAATCGATTTTTTCTACATTTTTTGCAAATATCTCGTTTTGTATGGGTTTTACCCTATTTACATTTGTTATCAATATTGTAGAGAATCAAATTCTCTACAACTTTTGTATTTAACATTTCTTCTTATCTTGAATTGTTTTCGAGATAGAGGGCGGAGAGCGCTGGTCAGAGAATCATGTGAAGTTAACTGGTACTACTGGGAGTCCCGATCAAAAACTCGTAATATTAAGGTTATAAATTATTGATAAATATATAAATATCATTTTTTATTAACTTTTTCATTAAATTCATTTTGCTTGGTTACTTATCTATTTTTAGTTAAGTGTCAATTTATTTAATAACACTTACCTGGCCATGTAAGGAAAAAATTGTTGAGGAAAATAATTAAATTACATTTTAGATGTAATCTAATTTATACTAATAACTATTTAAATAAATAAAAAAGAAAAGAATTAAATTTGTAATTAACTTTTTCAGTAAAAGTGTCATTTGATTAATTTAATATTGTCAAAATTAATATATATAAAAGATAAAAAATTTCGAGAAGAACAAGTTCTAATTTTAATTCGCTTCTTCCTGTTTCTTCTTCTACTGACTATACATTTTAAAAGGTATGAAAGAATTTAAGAGTTTACGGATTTCAAACAAGATTTACCTAATTATTTTTTACTTCAAATGCAATTAGTGTAAATGAGAATATAATTAAAATGTAATTAAAGTATGTCCCTTAATAATTTTTCAACTACAGAAAGAGATTATAAGTGTTTTGCAAAATATGTAGAAAAAAATGATTTTTGTGACTTTTGACCCCCGACTTTAAAACTTGCAGCCATCCAATTACATGTGAATTTTGGGGAAAGTTTTAGGATGCCAAAATAGAAGTTTTTACGTTTTAATATACTGGGTATGTCGATTTTCCTAGGTGAACCCCCTGTAATGACTGGACTAACAATAGAGCACTCTTGGCAACACAATGGTTTCATACTATGCTTTGCGAAGTTCTGCCATTGTGGCAGAAATCATATTTGTTTACAAAAGAAACATAGATGGTTACTATGTGGAAATGAGAAAATTTCTTAAATTGCCATGTAAATCAGTTGCTAAGAAATTTGGCTAAGCGATCATTAATTGTTAATGACAATACCCCATACCTCATAGTACTATGTTGCTGACAAAATTACCAAATAATTCTGGGAGAAAAGAGACATGCAAGAGAACGCTTACCAAAAGATTGGGTTTGAAATCTTCATGATTATTAAACCTGAACTTTTGCAATTAGTTAGCAGGTCATGTATACTGGATTATAATTTAAAAAGAGTACCTTGACACCTTTCACTTTTTCTGGAGGTAACAATTCATAGCGGACTCGAATTTCTTAAAATAGGAAAAAACCTTTTAAAATGTAATATACCTGCTGAAGAAGTTTTTCGAGCTAAAAACATTTATGAGATCTGTTCAAAACAAAAAAATATAATGAAGTTATGAAATACTTAATGTAAAGTTGCTGCAGTTTCAAGATTTCATAGAAAAATTTACCGCATTACTTTTTCGTACAGCCGAACAATTTAATTTTGTACCTTTCAAATTGATAATAGTTCTCATGAATGATAGTCCAGTCATTATAGGGGGTTCACCTAGGAAAATCGACATAGGTACCCAGTATATTAACACGTAAAAACTTCTATTTTTGGCATCCTAAAACTTTCACTCAAAACTCACATAATTGAATGGCCGCAAGTGTGGAAGTTGGGGGTCAAAAGTCACAAAAATCGATTTTTTCTATATTTTTCGGAAATATCTCGTTTTCTATGGGTTTTACGCTATTTGTATTTAATATCAATATTGTACAGAATTAAATTCTCTACAACTTTTGTCTTTAACATTTCTTCATACCTTTAACTGTTTTCGAGATAGAGGGCGGAGAGCGCGCGATTAGAGAATCATGTGAGGTCATGGTAGTCCCAATCAAAAACTCGTCATAATATTAAGGTTATAAATTATTACTAAATATATAATTATCATTTCTTATTAAATTTTACATTAAATTTCTTTCTAATAATTCTAAAATTTATCAATTTGATAACACTCATAATCTCTTTCTGTAATTGAAAAATTATTAAGGGATATACTTTAATTACATTTTAATTATATTCTCATTTACACTAATTACATTTGAAGTAAAAATAATTAAGTACATCTTGTTTAAAATCCTTAAACTCTTAAATATTAAATCAATCAAATGACACTTATAATAAAAACATTAATTAAAAATTTATTTCTTTTCTTCTTTATTTATTTAGAACGTCATTACATGGGTATAAATTAGATTAGAATTAAAATATAATTTAAGTATTTTCCTCAACAATTTTTTAATTACATGGCCAGGTAAGTGTTATTAAATAAATTGACACTTCATAAAAATAGATAAGTAATAAAAAAAAAAGAATTTAATGTAAAAGTTAATAATAAATGCTATTTAAATATTTAGCAATAATTTATAACCTTAATATTACGAGTTTTTGATCGGGACTACCAGTTGACCTCACATGATTCTCTGACCAGCGCTCTCCGCCCTCTATCTCGAAAACAGTTCGGGTTATGAAGAAATGTTAAAGACAAAAGTTGTAGAGAATTTAATTATCTACAATATTGATAACAAATACAAATAGCGTAAAACCCATAGAAAACGAGATATTTACAAAAAATATAGAAAAAATCGATTTTTGTGAATTTTGACCCCTGACTTTAACACTTGCGGCCATCCAATTATATGTGAGTTCTGAGCAAAGTTTTAGGATGACCAAATAGAAGTTTTTAAGTTTTAATGTACTGGGTATGTCGATTTTCCGAGATTTTCACCTAATTCAACCTAAGATGACTGGACTATGATAAGAATTGTATTAAAGAAATATATTCAAGTGTTTTGGGCATAAATCATCTAAAACATGTATAGCAGGCCCAACATGGTGGAACAATATAGACACAGTTTTGAGTATTCCTTGATATCACCTTGTATATTTAATCCATCTGAATTAATATGAAAATATAAGATAAAAAATTAAATGAAAATAAATATTATTGATATTGTTTCGTCGCATCTGGCAATTTGTGTGATGTTAGTCACGCCTAAAGTAAGAGAAACTTTTTACAATTTAGTCTATCGCCTTTTTGTTATTTTTCAGAAACTTGCCATAATTTATAAAGATAATTCACAACTAAAGCTTAGGGTGAATGTCTATTTTTTAATAACTCTATTTTTATTAGAATTTTACATTGTCAGAGTTCAAGATGCGAAGGAAATTGATACAAGGTCCATATGGTACTTGAAAAAACCCTTAGGTATTAAATATAGGAAGCTGTTTATGACCGTTATTATTTACGATGCTGGTAACATCAACTCGCTACACTTGACAAGAGGGTTTTAGCCAATTACTTGCTGAATCTTCCTTTTCAAAAACATGTTGGAAAGCAGGGCCTAGGAAGAAGATAAAGTTGTAATAATCTATCCAATCACAGCTTGCAGGGGTGTAGCATATTCCCCCAAATACGGACTAATTTATTTATGATTTTAACCACTTACGATCACGACAACACAATTTAGACCCTCACAATACTTTGTAAATCCATATCGTTAATTGTCATTTTAATATTAATATTTAATATCACTATTCTAGATTCACAATAAACCATGGGTTATTGCAATATGCCTCGTGTAGCATAGAAAATTTTTCTGAAAGCACCCGTATTCCGTACCTTGAAAGTTGGAAACTGTAACACTTTAAACCGGATAATCAGGTCCTATTGAACACTACATATTCATCAATCTTCCATAATTGGATACATCTTCAGTTTGAATTCCCGTTGAATTATTTCTCGTTCCAGGTCCTGATCCGATGAAAACCTAAAATATAATACTAAGGGAATCGACGCAATAGACTTCCCTACAAACCCCAATTGACCTTTTCCTCACGGACAGATATTAAAAACAGAAAAAAAATGTTTAAATTTGTGGAATAAAGCTAGTGGAGAGGAAACCATTAAATGCAGAAATATGGAATAACATCGATACTACACACTCACATCGGAAATCCACAAATAGTATCAACGAGAGAGAACATTCGACCCAGAGGAGGTTCTTACTGTGATTAGTACTTGAAATAAGGGCAGCAATTTCGGTAGTTTTTTACCTAACCTGAATTGTTTATCCTTGCCCCAACAAGCGATAGCGAATAAAACGAAAATAGTTCGAAAAAAGTTCGATACATAATTTTTTATAAAATCACACAGGTACGAATTTACCTATCTTGGGAGGTACACCGGAGTTATTTAAAATTATCGTTAAATTATCATTCAGTAGGTAGAGGTATCGCCTAACTTGCTGGACCGCAATACGGGTTAGGGATTATATCCCTTTTTCAGAACTGATGTACCTGTAGGTCCTCGCGTCGCAATTCGAGTGCGCCCTTCGAGAGTAATCCGTCCCAAAGTACTTTCATTCTCAATCACTCCCACTCTTTATTTTTGAGACGAAACCGCACACCGTCCTTTTTCAATTAGTTTAAAAATTGATTTGCGAAATAATGAAAATTGAACGTCACAATAATCGAGAGTAGTCGATGCCGCCGTCGTCTGTGATGGAAGCATGGGTAGGGTGATTAGGTAAATTTATAGGGCGAGTTGGCACTGGTTCGCGAAGAAAATTACTCGAGAGATTCCGGGGGCGGAATCTAATAGTTCTAAGGGGCACCGAAAGGGATTGATCCTCTTTTATTCTAGATTAGTCGCTCTCTCCCTTCGGGGTGTGACTTTACAGACGGATCTGTCTTTATTGGATGGCCAAGGACAAAGAGGAGACGATACGCGTCGCTTTTAGGTAAACTCAGGGAGAGGGCTGGGAGCTAACATGGCTCTAAATTTAGAGAGAGCGAAGCCTGTGGTTGACTGGAAATTAACCCCCTATGACGGGATATGCTAAATTAGAACCTAACACCAGACTTTTCGTGAGAAACTCAGATGTTCTTAAATGTCATTTTTGCAAACAATTGATCTAAACGACGTGATTTTTTTTATAGTAGTAAACACTCATAAACATAAGTTTTGCGAACGTTTTCAGGTTGCAGAAAAAGATGTCTACACGTACTTCAGTTATTGGAAAGAGAAATCATCATTTACCGGAATTAGGACAGGACTTGTCTTTACACCCTAACGGCAATATTTATAAAACATTGTAAAAGGTGGATCACCAAAGGAGTAGGCTGAGTTGAATTTCGTATTGTAATGATACAGAATGTTCGAGTAAAATATTTTTTTACATATGATGAAATTCTGAAAAAAAGTGTTTATTTTAACTTCGTTATCATATAACTTTTTATGCTATGCATTACCATAAACTTTCACACAATAATATTTTGACCGACATTTTCCAAATTTCACTAGGTATTTACATATTCTCTGAAATAAATTTAGTGCTGGTTCAAATTCACCTGTGTGAAGTCTGCCGGCGATTATACCACTAGCATCTCAATGAAGAAAGGTAACAGATTATTTGGAAAAAAAACACTCCTCTTTATACCTATCAAAAAGGTCCTTGCACATCATTAATACTAATTCCACTCGGATTACAAAACAACATTTGAAGCATAATAAACAACTACTATTTGCAATAACAATGCAAATTTTGGTTAACAATCCTGGGATACCCACATTAATATAAATATATGTATAACTCATGTTATAAAAGCTACAAAAAAAGATTCGATTTCAAAAAGAAAAAAATATGTAAAAAATAGAGTGGGAAATCACTATTCAAAATACATTTATAGAAAAAACAAGTTGACCATTTCCCCAGTAAAAATATATTAATAATAATTAATATAATTAATAATAAATTATTAATAATAAGAAGGTGAAATAGTTATTAGCGTAACATCATATTAATTTTTTATTTATCAATATTCTTTATCAGTTACTACAAACAGAACGCTATATTCACCTTTTACATAAGCAATAATACAATAGAATGCAATAAACTGTGTAAAGATAAATTCCTTGCGAAGAGTCTAAAATGGAAATAATTACTGGAACTTCTTGGCTTATCTCGAAAGAAGGATGGCGGGAGAAATGAAATATGTCGAAATAAAACAGTGAGTTTTACGATTGATATACAGAGAAATGAATTAAAGACTGGAGCATAACTCTGGGAATTCGGCAAAATGCCTTCCCAACTAACTTTTTTCTTGTGTGAAAATATCCTAAAAATGTTGTCAGACCTTTTTTAAAAACTGCTTACAAACTCAAAAAGGGTACAATTCTGTCCTTTAATGTATTTTTTTATTGCATCCACATTAGCGGGTAATTGAACAAAACTTTATAAAACTTAAAAAAAAAACTTAATGTGCAATAATGATAAAACAGTTTTATTGAAAACAGTTATAAATATAAACAATATTTTAAAATTATGTCTATAATACAAGAGTTTTACACGAGTTTGTATATTGTGTCAAGTGCAGCTTCTTTTATTTAATTAAACAGCATAAAAGTAAACTTTTTGTTATTTAACTGTACTGACCAAGAGTTATTTACTGTTCATTGACTGTTTACACTAAAAAAACTACATCAGCTTACTGTCTCTAATAACTGTGTAATATGTCAGCGGAACTCCAACAGTCCTGTTTGTAGTAACGTTTATAGGAACTATTTATATTGCCAGAAAGACAGGAATTCGATAAGAAATCTTAGAGGTAATATAAATATCGATAACATAACAAATAAAGCAAAATTTTGAAACGTTACAAATGTAAGGATTACTAATGACTTCTGTCTGTCTGTCTCATCTGTCTGTTATATGATGGGATCGAATATCTCAATTAATATTTGAGTACTAATATTGATATTTTGATTTAATATACCTATGCAGTAACGTAAAGTTACTTCATTGGCGAATGGCCTTTTTATCCAATGCTTAAAAACGGCTATTGAAAAGACAACTAGAAAGTGACCAAAAACATAATTTTCACATTATAAAACATGTTTCTATCGAATTGAAAAAATAAATAAAAATTTGATATGATATATAAGTCAAGAAGTTCGAATAATTATTTCATTTTCTGTCGCAGTTTATTGTCTACCATTACTATTTAGGAAAAAGGAAAAGAAAGAAAAAGAAAAAAGGAAAAATTGTATAAGTGATTTCCCGATTAATTTTTTTTAATTTATTAAATTGTTTAATTAATTTTGATTAATCGTTTTAATAGTTCTGAAATACATTATTGAAGTGAAACTTCTTTGTGCACGTTGTATACATTGGGATGGGGTGTTGGTCGAGAAACTGCGTCACGCGTGATAAGTAATCCGAGGACAAAGCCGTGTTGCCGGAATGCACGTAAAGTGTACCACTTCCATCGCGCCCGCGAACCGAGCCGATCTCTATTCGTGTGCTACTGGCGAGATCAACGTGGCAACACCGGAGAGCGTCGAGAATTTTGGACAGCTGACACCTAACCTAACCTCAAACGGCGAGAAACAATAACTTCGAGCGGCGACAAAACGGTGAGCTGTATTGTTTAATTAAGTGACATGGACATAGAGAAAAGTGAGGAGGCGTAGAGCCTCACCTCACCTCAGATGAGAACATGGAGACACTGGAAGAGATGAAAGCCCACGGTGCGACTGGTCCGCGGCGAATGGGTGGTAATTCTCGAACACAAGACGAACGGGCTCGAGGCGGCGTACGCGTGAATCTGTGGAGACCATCGTGAAGGCGGTCGTGGGAGGACTCCAGCAATATATAGTGAAAGCGACGAGGCAACAAGCGACCATTGTTTCTCTGAACGAGTCGGGGCAGACAGCAACGTTCGGATCGAGCCTCAGCGGATCCGGAGTGGAGCAGACGAGTGCTCGACTTCGACCGTCTTTGGCAATGAAGATGGTGGAAGTTGTCGACCCCAGCAGTCCGGAGAGCAGTGTGGACACCGCGATGGCTCTCCAAGATTGATCAACTTGGGGACGATCTACGACTGGACAGATTTAGAGAAGAGCACTCTGTTGCAGGCGCGGTTGGCAGGGACGGCGAAGCTCTGGCATCAGCATCTCGACAACTATGATCGACCATGGGCAAAGTGGCGAGCCATGTTAGGGGCGGCGTTCCATAGGCAGCGAGATTTCCACGGGATGATGACGGAGATGATGATATGGGAAAAGTTGGTCAGCGAGACAATGAGCACCTACTACCAGGCGAAGCTGGCGGGAGAGTCGGCGTTAAAGTATTTTTCACAATCTATCGAATGCCTTCTTAACTGCAGTAATCAGTAAAGTACCCTTCCACTTATAACGCAGCGGGGTTCCATACCGAATGAACGTGCTGTTCAGGTAAAATTAAGTAAAAACAGGGACGGATTTAAATACATTACGTGCATTAAACGTAAATGAATAACAACACCACAAAAACTTGAAAAAAGAACATGTTATTGGGTAATTAATTTTGGGTCACATCATAATATTATCAATTTGCGCGTTTGTAATTTTAATAATAAGAAATGTTGGTTTTACAAATACTCTAATATAATATGCCTATACCTACAATTCTATATCGCTGTCACTATCACTGTCATCAAAATTGATAATTAAGCTGTTAACAGTTTGTAAAGTTTTGCATGAATCTTCTACTCTAATAACGTGCTCAACGGAATTTCGCCAAGTGCTCAATGGAATTTCTTGGACAGCTTTACTTATACACTCAGGTATAGTTGCAGAAAGCGTTGGCGAAATATTTGCAGTTCTGACTTTTGTTTTAAGTTGATGCCAAACATGCTCGATTGGGTTAAATTCAGAGTATTAAGGCGGAAGTCGTAATACAGTATGACCCTTACTAAGAGCCACGTAGCACTGAAAAGCACTGTTTTTGGAAAATATAACTACATACGAGAAAATAATAAAAGAAGCGAAGCACACGAAACAGACGAATGATCTTAAAATAGTAAAACCTGAACTTTTATCAACACTAGTGTAGGTAGGTACATTATCTTCGTTTCTTAGGAACTAAGAATTCTAATAATAATTTCATTTTACATATAGATAACGTGATTCTCAGACGAGGGACATCAGCATTTAACCGTAGTTAACGAGCGGTCCAAAATTACCTACTCCGTCCCTTCTCTAGGAAACCGATGAATTTTCGCTCGGTTCTCCGTCAGGTACCTGTTCATGCCATAAATTATGCTGATTTACCCAACTTTCGAGAGGATAAGTCGTTTAATGATTATTGCAGTTAAGAAGGCATTCGATAGATTGTGAAAAATACTATACCATCGACATGCTGTCTCCTGCATTATTGCTGAATTGCCGGCAGAGTTACGAGCGAGTGCTTATGGCGTTTGTAGCACTTCCCCGGAGCAGGGCAATCGAAAGCGTTTGATGTTACAACTGCCGGAAGGTAGGAGATCACCGGAGTCGAGACTGTCGGCAGATTCGAGCGGACCGGTGCAAGCGTTATGGCAGCAAAAAAAATTGTCTTTTATATCTTATTTATATATCCTGTCTGTCGGTGGGCGCGCGCGCGCGTGTTTGTGTGTGCATGTGTGCATATGGCCAAAGAAGTTTCACTTCCACCGTCTGGTCCGAGGCAGACTTTTATATATTTTTTTTATAATACCTACATGAGTTACCAATACATATCTTATCAATTCATGTGAACAAACCCAGAACAAGTTATTAGTCAAAATTTGCATTTACTTCATGAAACAAATATTTTTAGTCCGTTTGAAACTGGCATCGTTGTGTAAGATTTTTTTTTATAACAAAAACCTACTTTTTGTAATGTAATATTGCGTTTCTTCATCAAGACGCTACTGATAAAATATTGAATACCAACTGGTCTCTAGAAATGCTACATTTTAAAATTGGCTATAGAATTTTTGGTTTCACTTATATTTACTATAATTCACAAGTGATGTCTTCGCAACTTATGACCAGCAAAATTAACCAAGGCAATAGATATTACCATTTCTCTTGTTTTCTTCGACTACACCGTTACATATTTTATTCTTTATCTAAGTTAAAGAAGAGACGAAAAACAAATTATGTACCAAATGTGTTTTATTTTTTTAATATATATAGTATTCAGCATCTTTCTCATTCCTCACGAGTCGCAGATTATTCGTACACACTTTCGGTTCAGATCTATTTCGTTCGAGGTATCTATTAACATTTTAAATGCTCTTTCATAGATAATGACAAATAAATAACCGTCCATAGAAGAAATAATACTTCAAACTTAATTCTACATTCAAATTATTTGAACTTGAACTGAATGACAAGAATGCAAGCAACAATTAAGAACACAAAATATTCACACGAGATGAGATTTGGATCATATAGAGACATACAATTACAACTCTTCAAATGTACTAACGTAGTGCTACATGAACGTTGGTAACGATTCACCTAATTCGCAGGTTAACTCGGAATAATTAATTCGCTTGAATTTGTGTACACAACATCAACATTTTTATACAATTTTTTTAAGTAAATTTCACGGATACACCAAATCAATAATAACTGTAAACAGCCCTTTTCCATAAATAAGGTTAACACCTACCGCGATGGTTGTTTGTATGTGTCAGTGTGAAATGACGTATCGATTACACTTTTAATTACCTTGCGATAATATCGATAAAGCCAAATGGTGCACGCGCCACGAAACGGACGACTCATGTGTTTCGCATGTCCGTCTTCCATTACGTCCATTGGTAGCGTTAAAAATTTGCGTCTGAATCCGAAAAAGCCACTATTTATAAGGCAACAAATACTAATGATAGTGCCGCGTTGGTAAAAGGATGTGGGTATTAATTTGAAATTTCCGTGCGACGATGTTTCCCTTGAACGCCGAATATTCCACGTCGTTACCGCGGAAGATTTATGGAAGATTGTTTCGATAGTTGACCGTCGATTCGATATGGAAAGAGTAAATAGCTTAACGTGACGCGTGAGAAGTTGCTTGATGAATAGCCGAGTTTAGTTCTGAATTATTCACGAACGAATATATCAATTTGGGGCGAATACGACTTGGGACTTACTCCCATCACTTTCGCAACCACTCGAACCGTTATCGGGTATCGGACAAAGCTAATTTTTGACCCAAACTAAAGGTAAACTTAATACATATACTCACCTAAAATATATCAAGCACACTACGGAGTGAAGCAGCATGTTGACTAGATGATATCCCATCGGTTCTAACTGCCAGAGCAAATAGTTCCAGCGAAACGTGAGGACGCACAAGGGCCGATAGGATTTGTGGCTTTGTTCCTGAAAATACAATATGTGAGAAGGGCCAGTAAATTAAGAAGAAAACGGGGGGAGGATAAAATGAACCGAGCGGAGAAGCTGAGAAAACAGAACGGATCAAGTAACAGGTGACGTCACACCAATAAGGAAAATTACTTTTGCAGCGCTTGGTTAATTACAACAAGAGTGCTTTATCCCAACTTAATAAGCATACTTTTAAAATGTACTGACCTTCCAACTAAGTACCTTGTTTAGTTAGTAGTTTTCATGCTAATTCGGAATATGTAACAAAAAGGGGCGCATTGGAAGAGAGTTTCACCATGGCTATGAAATAATTGCAGCCAAAGCAAAACGAATTTCCAATAACGTCACGTCATTATTGAAAAGTTAATCTCCAAACAATAGAATTTCCAATTAAACCGCCTTTAGTCTATCGAAAGTGGATTTAATTATTAAAGGGCCAAACGGCCGCTGTGAGAAATTAATGAGAATTTACGCGTTGCTGATGCTGCTCCTAATATATAGATATTGGAATTCCTACCTGAAATGCCTCCTCAATCTACAACGGCATTATTGAATACCGCTCCCAAACAAATCCCAGGGTTATTTTTACAAAAATTAGCTGCCTATCTTCTATCGATCGACGAGTGCGGAAAAGCGTCAGTATAAAAATAAAGAAAATTTGTTTAAGTCCAAAAAAAACTCATGAGTAAACAAAGCCGCTTCCATCAGAAACTGAAGGGGCCTGAATTTTAAAGTAGACTGTTTGTTATATCGCTACAAGCGACACAGTCAAGTTTCAAAGCTGTCTTATCTGTATTACGAAACTGGCTCTAAATGAGAAACTCGAAATGCCATAAGGGTAAATAGGGTTTAATAACATTTCCACCTCCATTAGATATCAGTGTGAACTTAGAGCCACTTTCAGCAGCCAAAATTAGAAAACAAAGAACAGCTTTACAAAAAGGGTTGGTTTAAGGGTTTTATTGACGAACTGCAATAATATGTAGAAAAAAGTATAATTTATTACACACATTTTTTAGCTATTGTAGTGGGGAGAAACTACCCCTATCCGAAAATTATAATAATACATATAAATGACTTAGTAGTATTCGAGTGTGGGGATGATATTTACACAGTAGATAGCAATTACGTCTACAATACCATTACGGAATACCCACTACACTTACGATCTGATGAAGTGGGTGAAAATACCACCATTCCAAAATATAGCAATGAACATAAATGAAGAACTTGCCATTCGAGGACAGGAATGATATTTATAGAGCAGATAGCAATTACCTCTACTAAATCAGTACCGAATACCTTATACAATTACAACCCTTCGAAGGGGGTGAAAGTACCCTTATCAAAAAATCATAATAATAAATTTAAATGAACATCTTAGCATTCGATAATTCCAATAATTACATTAATGATCATCATAATTTTGGAATAATGCTACCCCTATTCCATGGGTGGTACATGTAAGGAATATTCAGGAGTGGTTTTGTTAAGGTAATTGCTATCTATTCTGTAAATATCATTCCGGCACTTAAATGCCAAGCCGTTCATTAAAATTTATCACCATAATTTTGAAACAAGGGTAGTTTCACTCGTTTTCATGAGCGGTAAGTGGGTGGGGTACTCGACATTGGTTTTGTGGAGATAATTGCCAACTACCCTGTAAATATCCTCCCAGCACTCGAATGCTGTCATTTATATCTATTATTATCATTTTGGAATAGGGGTAGTTTCACTTCACCGCAAATGTGTGGCGAAAAATATAAGAGTTCTTCACATATTACTGCAATTTGCAAATGAAACCCCGAGAAACCTCTTTTATAGTGCTTCTTAATTTTCTAATTTTGACTGCTAACTTCACACCGGTCCATTGGATACCACCACCGAGTGGTGACTGTAAAAAATTTTGTCACAGTTCAAAACAGCCATCATTTTTCAGCTTCTGCTGTCAAACGCAACTCAACGCATTAATTAATCTTCGTCATCGGCCTAAAATGGTGATCGTCAGACCGAAAATTTTCGAACATTTCATTTACCTACCTCCGATTCGTTAAACACAGGGTACAAACCGTCTCTATAATTGATTAAAACAAAAGCTAAAAGCTTAAAACTACGTCACCTGTCCCTTCGATCCCACTTTGTTTTCAGACCAAATACGACAAAGCGAATGGACCCTTGCCCGTTCCTTGTCGTCCTGTTGCTATACCACCGGTTGTTTTCTTATCGGCTTTTATCACGAGGAGTATCGAAAAGTTCGGTTAATTAGCGGCACGAGTATATATCGACAGATACATAAGAGAGTGGCTACGTGAAGTTAGCGAAGTTAGGCAGTTATTAAATTGCCAGATACGTGGGTCAAGAGGTTTTGTCCCTGTCGGGATATTCAAACGAGGATTTTAAAGGAAATGGCTTGGTGATTAAACTATTTTGGGAGCCAATAGATATTTACAGAACAATGTCAAAAGAACTGTACCTACTTATTTGTAAAATTGTATTGTGTCCATTTGTACAAAACCGCAAAACCAACATTTCTCCATTGATCTTACTTAAACAATATTTAAACCGGTAGTTTTGAAGGGGAAGCAGCCAGTTGTGCTGCCAGCTAAACCCGTAAATCAAGGCAGAGGACAGGTTATGTCGATGGAATGCACCACAGTAAAGAGTTAGGTTAGACCATATAGTTCTTTGTTTAGTACCATTAGCAGAGGTGGCGGAATCATTATGAACAGCTGTTAGCAGTCGGCTTACTCATTTTGTTCTTCAAATTTTGGCAGACTTTAGGTTGAGTTTTGTTTTGATCACGCTTTACATGGAAATATAAAAGTTAATTGGCAATTAACACTAATAGATTGTATGTTTAGAAAGCAGCCCTAATTCCAGAACACATTTCTTAGGCTCAGCGGCTACATTTCAGACACTGCAAAATATCTCCAATGATGCTTTTTTCGCTCATGAAACAACAGCATTTAGCCGCCTTGAGCTCTGTTTCAACAGGTTTGACTAGGGCACTATCTGCCACTCATTCTAGTGATGATCTTGACTTGGTAGCTTTGTGATGGCTGCCTGTTCTTTTCTGGATAGGGGCAGCACCCTATGAGATACTTTTTAACGTTAGTATTGCTCCTAGGATCTATTGCCGGCACCTACCTTCCTTGTCAATTTTCCAACTAGTTTTTGTATGGTGTACTGCTTAAAGTAACTGCAGGTTAGTACAGCTTAAGTATTATTATGTTGCCAGTTGCTTCCGGAAGTGGGAGAATCTCTTGTACGGATACATTGTTGGCGCAGATGCCGCTCTGTCCTTGTCAGAATTGTCTGTTTCTGGTATGATTGTTCTGGCCTCTAAGGGCACTAGATTCTGCTCACCATCAACTGTTTCTGACGCCGTTCTATTCTGACCATCAGAATTATTTTGGTTGTATAATAACGCCTTAGAAGACACAACATCAGCATAACGAAACACACTTCTATCCACTATTTGACTGTATTTAAAGCTATTACTGATTATTGCCATGGAAGCACATCGAAAATATTGTATTGTACATATTATTAATATGTAATTGTATGATTAAATATTGTACAGCGACACAGCTCTTCTTGGATTGGTCCCCATTTGTGTGCTACTTGTATAACATAGTTGTTCATGGATTTAGTAAAACTTATATCTAACGGTTGAAGACGATGAGTGGTTGATCCTGGCAAGTGCACTAAGATAACCATCTTATCCCGGGTTAACAATATAGCATCCAATCTTAAAGAGTAGGCCATTATCTAGCAATAACAAAACTTTATTTTGATTAAAACACCTGACGTAAATAACAAAGTGTTTCGGCCATCCCAGGAAAAGGTCTGTGTTAATGTAAGACATGTAGAAAGACAGTTGATGTAGAGATAGCTCCTGGTGACGCACCAAGTTTCAATTCATATGACATGTGACTAAATTTTTTAAATAACCATAAGGGGAACATAACTCCCAAAACAGCATTGACATAATACAAAACACCATTGTGATGTTGGCACCACGTTTTACGCAGGAAACACCTCCACTTAGTATTTCCTTTTTTAGCAGCGATATTTTGGTTTCTTTAAGTACTATGGAAAAACTACTTTCATCATTATATATGGTCAAAGCCGAAGAGCTACGTTTTCCAATGGTTTTCTCAAGAATGGCAAAAACGTGTAACCATTTTTTACAATGAATCCAGCTGCCCTAGCTAACCAAATTTTCTCAGGTTCGCTGAGTGACAGATACGGGTAAAATCATACACCATGCTTTGCTAGCCCTACCGTTCTCTACATTAAAGTATTAGGAATTTGAGCATTGGATATTTTTGGGGAGAAGGAGAGAACAGCTATGGGGAAAATTCTCAAGGTACTCTAATGAAGCCACAAACTAGTATGTTTTAATGATCTGCCGACGTTTCGTATAAGATCCTGAACATGGCGCTATAATGTGTTAAGGTGAGTATGAGTTAATAAAAATTTAAAAATAAATTTGCATAGGATTAAAGGACTACGAAACATATGAATGTATACAATGACGTGTGTTTATCTTCTATGAAGAGAAACATTACAAATATATATAAATTCAACTGCATTGTATACGTGTGTCGTAACTTTGCAAAATATTAGCAATACTGTTGTAACAGACATCTACTAGGTTCACGATGAACTATCGGGTGTTTAGGAAGTATTCAATAAAAAGAAGGAAATTATGTGTAAGGTGTTGATGGAACAGGGTTGCGCTGTGAAAAGATTATAATAAGTTTGAGCAAAGCCACTGAATTCATGTTGTCTATTGGCACTACTAGAGCATTGTAGGCTATACACGGCTTCTAAGGGCATTTTTTTGAACTAGTACAGATTCTTAGTCTAAAATTGTTGCATCTTTAAAATAGAAAGAATGACTAAATATAACAGCACTTTCCACTAAACTAGAATGTGACGGACTATTCTTTCTGATGTGTAGTTGACGTTGATAAAATCTTTTCTTGAAATATTGTTATGACTATCCTATATAATACTTTCTCTGTAGTGCAATCAGAACATGGTGGGGTGTGTTCGTTTAAAACACATGTATTGTTGATTTGTACTGCTATATTTATATCTGATGAGGTCGGTTTTCAACATTAGATAATAGTACATGTGCCATTGTGATTGTGATGGAAACATTTAAATAGGGTAACCTATTATTAGTGGGAATTATACAGACCGTTTCTAAAGAGTCGCAAGATGGGATAAGCATGAGAGCGAAGGAAAGGCCATATATATCTCGTTAGCTAAACAGAGAACGACCTTTTGCGATGATGCTAACTCGCGAAACATTACAGTCATCCGCTCCGCACACTGTACCGCACACATCCGAAAGTGTAAAGCGATACACGACCGCGATACGCGTTGACTTGGACTGCGTGCTCGGCCCGCAACGTTACAAAACTTCCCTGTCTGTCATGCTAACGAACTACTGCTGGTTTCTCTTTTGCTCTTGTTGGTTTCCCACCAAGCATTTCGATAGAAAAGCTCCGTATATATAGCTTGTCAAAATTCTTATTTAAAATTTACTAAACTTATGGTTAGACCAAAGAGTCGTTCTCATTACTTTGGAATATGCTCTGCCAGTTCTTCAACTTTCAATGGAAATATTATTAAGCGACCGTGACGTCTTATATTTTCATTTGCTTTTATATTTCAACGTTTTAAGTGTCATCGAAAAGTTGGTGTAGATGGTGTAGAAATGTTGTAGCGATTACAACATCCATTCAACCATACATCTTTTCCTTAAACGCGTTTATAGCAATTGCATATCTTTCTGAGACCATCGGTTATACTTTCGGTTTTCAGCAGGAGATATTACTTTCCACAATTAAACCCAGGTGGTACAACGAAACAGTGTATGGTATAACAAAACATATACTATAAACTTCCTATCTTAACATAATAGTTCGGTAAATCGTACCTGGTTAGATTTGCCCTACCATTCGCGGTACGATTGGTCTAATTATGACTTTGTGACTTTGAAATAAATTGGAGTCTTCCTTGCCGTTTAAGTTTGGAAAATAACAGTGTATGACATCAAAACAATCATGAGGGTCTAGCAATAAACCCACGACCACCCACTTTTGCCAATAATAAAAATTATGGTTTTAAACAAGACACATTTTTATGAAACTCACGTCTTTAAACTTGTTGCAAAAAGTAGTATAAACCTAAGCAATAAGTAACGTTGTAGGCGTGATTTCCGATAATAACGAATTCGTATTCGTTACACAACCGGTCTAAAGTGTCGCTGTAGTATTGGAATAGGGGAAAGTTTTTTCGTCGGAGCTCTAATTCGGCTGGTAGTTTTATTGTTTCCCAAATTCGATATTCACATCGACAACATCTCGGAACAATTTCCGTCACGTCCATCAATAATTCATCGATCACATTTCGTTTTTTTCCGAACTAATTCCCGCCTACCCTTCGTTTCGAAATACGGTAATTCATTAATCCTTCATCGAGCTGGCAGATTTATTCCGTGCACTCGCCAACGACCGGAAGTCGATGTTGTGTAGGAAATGGAAACAAAATGGAAAATAAATGCAATTCGAACCCTCTCGATATTAGGCATGAGGCGAAAATTCTCTTCTAATATTGAAATGATAAACCGAAAACGTTGGTGCAAGGATAACGTGGAAATGGGGATGTTATGTTTTATTTATGAAATTGCTACACGGTTGGGGCTATGAATGCGAAACACCAGGATAAAGAATGTGTATACACGAGGCGTACACGGATGTTTGTGTTTAATTCGATTAACAAAGAAAACGGATAGTGTAAATACGGTTGCTCAAATGTATCAAACGCGTACCTATAGTACTTCACAAAATCGCTTGAAAAATTTACAATTTCGGTAAACGTATTCAGCCGCAATACTTTCACTGTGCCTACACAATCATGGCGTCACCAAACAAAACCTTCCAGTTCCCAGCTACCATCATACTTCTCGCCAACCTAAGTACAATTTAAATAAAAATTATGAATTGGCAGAACTCTATTACTTAAAAAAAATTGTGTTTATTAGAAAGACCCCTTTAACTTATTTGGATATATAAACTCCTGGACAAAATTAACGCACCACCACATATATTTTGTGTTATTCCAAAATAATGATGATTTTCAGTTGTATAGCAATCTTACAAGTAGGCTCTGGATATACTTCGACAGTTCAGGTAAACGTTGTCAACATGGGATTTGATTTAAAAGTGTAATAGCAAAGAAAAGCATTTTCGATGAAAATTGATTTAAAATCTGATCAGAAATTGTTGCTTATTAAGACTAATTGTTTTGAGCCACCAAGGTTTTTTGTTATTGATAGTGTAAGTGCTAGTGTTCTCCAGTTTAATAATGAATCGCAAACCAAATTTGTCAGTGGAAGAAGCAGTAAGAGCATCAACTTTGTTGAATGAGGGATATTCGATGCGTGATGTTGCTAATGTGATAGGAAGAAACCATTCCAGCATAAGTCGCATGGTTAGACTATTTAACGAGACAGGTTCTCATTTACGAAGGCCGGGACAAGGGCGAAAACGGTGTACTAATTCAATAGATGAACGTTTTCTTAGAAAATCCGCTCTAAGAAACAGGACAACGACTAGTACCATCCTACAAAATGAACTCGTAGCTGCTCGCAATCTGCTTGTATCTTCCCGAACGATTAGAAGGCGCTTAAATGAAGCTGGATTAGACAGCAGAAAACCGGCCAAGAAACTCCTGCTCACCAGAGAGCACAAAATTCAAAGGTTGCGTTTTGCGAGACAACATCAAGATTGGACTCATAATGATTGGAAGATGGTTTTATTCTCAGATGAAACAAGAATAAGCCTCAAATCTTCTGATGGACGTGAGCGTGTCTGGAAAAGGCCAGGAGAGAGATTTGCAAGTGGCAATATCTCTCCAAGAGTTCCGTTTGGTGGTGGCTCTGTAATGTTTTGGGGAGGCATCTGTTTCGATGGCCGCACAGAATTGGTCCCCATACGTGGTAGGTCAATGAATGCGGATTATTATCTGGAACATATTGTTGATCATGTAATGCCATTTGCTCCTATTGTGGGACCGAATTTCTTGTTTATGCAGGACAATTCTCGTCCTCATGTGGCTGGGCAGGTTATTCGATACTTAAATGCTATAGCTATTCCGTTCTTGGAATGGCCAGCCAAGAGTCCCGACATGAACCCAATAGAGCATCTATGGGACGATATTAAAAAAAGGATTCGACGTCGTACACCTCCACCTGCCAACCGCAATCAACTGGTAGATGCAGCAATGCAGGAATGGGAAAATATTCCTCAAGAAGTCGTTCAAAATTTGATCTCCAGTATGCCAAGACGCATGGAAGCAGTTAATTAGGAGTAGAGGCGGACATACACTATATTAGAATAGCTCCACGTCTGAAAATTCTATTGTTTTCGTTTGTTTTCTGTTTTCAAGTTTGCATTGTTTCCAAGAAAAAAATTTCTTTAATAAAAAATTATTAGAGATAACGCCCTGATTTGCTAATTTCATTTACTAGCTACTAGACAGTACCTAAATATAAGCTTTTATAAAAATGTTATTGCAATATTAATTTCGGGATTGTAATTATACAAGTTTAATTGTGTGGTGCGTTAATTTTGTCCAGGAGTTTATAATCTAAACTTGATAACAGCCTAAAAAATTTACACATCATCAATATATTGGAATAACTGTTTTATATGAAAGTTGTAGTTTTAAAGCTCCCAATTGAAAGATGAATTAAAATCAAAACTTTTTAAAAAAGTGTAGGCGGCTTAACCAATATTTGTTGATGCAGTCATATAGAAAATACCTTTCTTTATGAGCTGAAAAATTAACATATACATTTTTAAATTGTTTGCTCTTAGGTTTTTGGCCTATTTAACTTGAACTGAAGGGCCACTACATTCGAAACGGATAGCAGCCAGGGAAGAGTTGTTTGGAGTTAATATACAATTATATTATCAATATTTTAGTTCCTAAATGACTTCGAAACACCTTTGTGGTGCAAGGAAAAACATTTAAACATCTTGGCTCCTCTGAGGGAAGTTTTATCTACTCCATTCCGCTTAGTCACTGAACGATCATTTATCCTGTCACAGTGTTAAAGTAAAAAAGTGGAAACCAAAAACGGAGCATACTTGAATTTGTTATGGTTTTGTGTTGAGCTTTATAAGATTCTAATCAAAACAACAAACCCCTGGCAGGTTTCCAGGACGTCGTTGATCGATAAACTCGAGTTAAAATATGAAGATTTAATCTGTGAGCTATTCAAAGCGTTCCCTTTGAGGGAAATATATTTAGATGTATTTTTGATAAGTATACTCATTGAAATCGTAGGTACATGCAGGGAGGGTTAAAAAGCAAAGTTTCCGTTCCGAAGGTTTCACAGCGTGGAGATCCCACCGAGTGTGTTTGTCTTAAATTAACTGCGACCCTCACAATAAAGGGAAACTGAAATTTCCAGGTAGGGAGTTTGAAATGAGAGTCCTGCTTCCAGAAACGGTCACGTTTACATCTCTCTAGCTCCCCGTCTCCTTCTCTCCTTCGTCACTTCCCGCTCCACCCTCTCGCTCCGTCTTTTCAAAAGAGATTTGATGCAGAATGCGGGTCATGATGAATTTCGTAATTAGTCGTGTATTCAGAGAAGACCGCGACTTCGTACAGTTGATTAAAATATATGCAAAGTTGACTCGGAGTTTGTTTCTTCGGTAATGACACACTCCAACATTTAATTATGATTTTCTTTAGAGAAGTTTTAAATGAAAATTTTTCGATTTCAGCAGAAGGGTGGCTGGTCCCAGTTTCTAATTAACGAGACGTAAATTAGAAGTTACTTTGATTTTTCCTTTTCCGCTTTCTGGAAATTTCGGTGATTTTTTTCTTGAACAGTTTACCGTGAAAATCTCACGAAACTGACTTATTTCTCGCTGTAAAGTAATTAATTTAAAGGATGTTAAGCACGGCCATTTAACAAATGAAAGCAAGATAGACATCGACAATAATTAAAACAGTAATTACGTCTATTCTGTAAACATCACTGCTTAACAATCGACTATTATGTGAAGCCAATTAATATCGAGCAATTGAAGAGAACGTTCAATTATGATTAAACTTATGGAGAATCACGTGTTCGGTAATTGACTCCCCACTTCAAATGTACATCAATGTGGAACACAGAAGGAAAAATAAATTGACACCTAACCGTTGGTATGGATAGCAATTAAATTACACATACATATTTGTATCGATCGAAGTGATATACAATAATTAAAGAACATGCTTTCAAACACCCCAGTGGTTATGGTTGTTACAACAACCACAAATATATTATGAGCTATCTCATAACAACTGGCCTGCGGGTGCATGTTGTGGCAACTCTGAAATGAGGTAAAATGTAACAACCTAAGCTGCTTCATTAGTGCATTAGTGCTACATTGCATATAAACGAAAATTAGTAAAAATTTTGTTTTCTATAAAATATAAACAGATACGACAGAGTAATAGACGGAGCAAAAATTGCGGAGCTGTCAACTTATAGATGTGATTAGATTTGGTCATATATAGAACCACAAGCGGTCACAATATGTAGGCGCACCTATCGTATATCCTATACTTATTGCTATCAGAAAATTTCGTTTTTTAGAATTTTCGTTAGAAACGTCTAATTGGTCCAGAATTGACAAGTATTTCAGAGTTTTATAAATCATGAATTGCCAAAAGCTTTCTCAGAATTCATATAACTATTGCCCCATATACTCCATACTATATAGAATTGTTTAAGCTACATTAGTACAATTTTGTTGAAGCGAAGCTTCTATACTGGCGTTATGTTACGTTTTCTGTAGAGTAAAATGCTAGAGCGAGCGTAACGAAAATGTGTAACGCTGTAGCTATATACAGTATTGTATACATTCTCTGTATATACCAGATATAGCTATAATATAATACATACGATTCCGAGCATGCAGGGGAGAGAATATTAGTTCTCCCACTCTCTCTCTCTATTTCTCTTGTTTCATGGGTACGCCATGGTGATTCGACAGCCGGTTATCAGCTCCACGTTGATCGTAAGATTGATCGTAAAGAGACGAAGTTGCCGTTTTCGTCGTCACGGAATCCGTGAAAGTGTCGAATTGTGTTGGAAAATGAAGATGTTTGTTTAATTGTGGTTAATTCGAGTTCCGTATTATTTATTTTAAAAAAGTAATTTCCTAATAAAAAAAAATAGTAATAAGCTTCGCAGCGTTCTACAGTATCGATTATACTTTAACCACTAGCAATTGGAACATTCAATAAAATCTGAATTTACCGAGGGCATTCAAAAAGAGCCCGTTGTCTCTATACAAAACCGTGGGACTTATCTTTTTGCTTATTCAGAAACGCCCTGGTATTTTTAAAATGCAGGTGTTCAGTTGCCCAAGTGAAATCATATATGTGAATGTATGGATATGTACAGATAAAGAACTAAAGGGTCCATTGGACCGCAAATTTTTTTTACGGCAGAGGCACTCCGTTTGTATTTTCTTCTCCTTCCAAGGTGCAGGTGTACAGTCGATCAGTGAAGTCGTGTACGAGGAAGTACGCGAGACTCTACGGATACTGGATGGTCCACTGGACCATAAACAGCGGCCACGTGTGCTTTCCTTGTGATTTCTTCCGCACTTGTACTCGAGAAAGCAGTGGGGTGTGCCATTTGTTTGTGCGATTTGGAAGAGAATTCATTGGTAGAGTTATTATCCGTAATGATACGCCCATGGAGGACCGGGCGGTATGGATTTTCACCACTTAAAAAGCCATTAAATGTTTTTTTTTTTGCCGTTCCAACTCTGACTGGACAAAGTATACTGTGCCCATTTTTTTCTTTATCATAATGGTATTCTACTTCAAAATTTTTGTTTGGAATCAAAATGCATCATTCAAAGAATTATTCCATATTTTATATATATATATATATATATATATATATATATAGTGCTCGTGTTCGGAAAGACTTACTATCCAAACTATGTCATAAAAAAATTCATCTCCTTTTAAATTTTCTTCTTTCATATCTGTACCGCAAAATCCTTCAGGAAGTCTGTGAAGTTTTACAGCCCGAAGAATTAAAAAAACAGTAATGATTAAATACGGAAGCACACCCGTCGCCCAAATCGAATTTTCCGCTTTTATTTCACCTTCCACTCGTACGGTTATCGGAGAAACTTTCCGAAGGAAGAGGGAACATGTCGTAGTAGTACATAGAAAAGTTTCGAAAACTCCAGATTACGTTCTCCCCGGAGGTTCGCTTTCAGAACAAATTCTTTAATGTGCAT
Organism: Cryptocephalus moraei; assembly: GCA_946251905.1. Taxonomy (NCBI): domain Eukaryota; kingdom Metazoa; phylum Arthropoda; class Insecta; order Coleoptera; family Chrysomelidae; genus Cryptocephalus; species Cryptocephalus moraei. Next base: position 23,515,777 of record OX276458.1, on the reverse strand, counting down.
TATATTCAGACGAAAAAGTTCGAAAGTTCAAAGTCGACGTACGACATATTTTCCGCATACTTCGTCTGTAAATATTTACTGAAAATATTACCGCATATCCAGCTGTTTTATTAGTGTATACCATCGGGATTATGAGTAGCTTCTTTACGGCATGCAATACGGTAATGTTTGAATATTTAACTACGATTTCCAAGTCGTGCAGCAAAAAAAATGTTACGTAATATCTAGCCACCGTCAATTAGCTAATTAATGCTTTGATGTCTTTACCGTAATTAGTGCGGCTTTGGTAACGAGTGGTTTACCCAAATTAACAGCACGTACCAGAATAAGTTCAATTTTTTACCGCATTACCACTTAAAGTTTCGTAATTAAGTTATAAGTTTTTACTTAACTTCAGAGCTGTTTGGTGAAGGATCAAACCTAATTTCAGATGTGTTGAAAAGCAAAAACTTTCCGCTAATATGTAAATCGGATGATAATGCATTTGGATGTATTTTTAATGCGCTATGTAGATTTTGTCTCACCTCTAAAAATAGACGGAAATCTACTCATAATTGAGCAAAGGCTGTTTGTAGAACGGACCATTTTATACAGCTCATTTCAGATGAAATATAATCAGCAGATTAATAATCGTTGTATCGCAGAAAGAAGATTTTAGAAATAGGTTAATTTTATCATATAGTACCATATCTCCACCAAGTAACATGTCAAAAATCGTGATGTGTTCATCAGAGTACTTTCTCATATATAGGGGTTAATTTAAGCAACAAACCGAAAAACAAGTACCTATAAAGTACTCCTCACAGTATATTTAGCCATAAACGTTACAAAACTTTTTTATATATTATATCTAACGTAGAATAGATACTCAAAATTTTATAAAAATTCTTGGAGCAAATTTCGGAAAAAATTTAAAAAATTGAAGAATGATACAAGGTACCTTTCCAGAAGATTTTGCAAAAAACGATAGAAAAGTTTATTTTATACTAATTCAATGGTAGAATGTATATTCTAAATTTAAAATTCTTGTAGCAAATTTTGAGAAAAATTCAAAAACCGAAAAACCACAAGTATAAAGTACTTTTCACATAAGATTTAGCCAAAAACGTTACAAAACTTTTTTATACACATTTAATAGTAGAATAAATATTCAAAGTTTAAAAAAAATTCGTGAAGTGGATTTTGAAAAAACTTGAAAAACCCGAAAATTGACAAGTAGAAAATCCCCTTCACAGAACATTTAGCCAAAAACGCTAGAACACTTTATACATATTTAATAGTACAATAAATATTCCAAGTTTAAAAAAAAATTCAAAAATACCGAAAAATGACAAGAGTAAACTACCCTTCTATCCCGGCCCATTTTAATGAAAAGCTTATTTTCACGTCCTGGTATGGTACAAAGACTAAATACATAGTTTTGACAGTTTGCGGTTTTTAGTTTTTGAGAAAATCATACCACAGACATACATACATACACACACATACATACATACACGGACATACATACAGACGGTTTTCCAAAAACATGTTTTTTGGACTCAGGGGACCTCAAAACGTTCAGAAATGCTAATAACTCATTTTCGAAAAATCGACCAGATTACAATAATACTCGCTCATATATGAGTACCTACCTCATACGAGAAAGTCAAAATGAGTGAGTTTGAAGCGTTCTACGAGCTATACGTCACACTGCACATGTAAATGAGCATTTTGGATATTCATAAGGGTAAATCAGAACGGGACACGTGGAAACATGGAGCGTATACAATCCACACTATTACTTAGTTAGTTACTTGGTGGTAAAGGTAATATTATTTGCAAATATTTTGAGGGACCTCACCAATGTTTCCATTAGCGGTTGGTGAGGAATTTACCCCTATCACCATTTACAGATATGTACAAAATGTTATGTCGTATAATTGAGAGTGTAGCTTGGAAATTGAATATTAAAAACAAAAACGTCGAGGAACTTCAAAGCGAGTGCCATCTCTTTGTTCCGTCGTTTCGGCAATGCCAGTAATAACGATGGTTTTTAAAATTTGCACGATGACGTGGGTTTTCATCACAGAAACGAAACCTATACGTGAATATTTGATAAAATAAATTTTCTACGTGAATAATTCTGGCAAGTACAACGAGATATTCATGAGAAATCGTCGATTCTGACACTGTATAATATCGAACGAGAGAAGTTTTAAATTTGAAAATTTCACAGTGACTATTTCTTCCTCTCACTCGCTCCCGATGTGATATTACGTATTTAAATTCCGTTTCTCTCCCACCCTCCCTTCCAATACCTCCCAGACAAAATGGAATGAGAATTTTCTATTTGCATACATACATTTATACATTCGTACGCCCCGGAGCTGGATATAACCTTTATTTTGATCCCGAGATTTCGTTTCCGGTAAGTGTATTCAAGCCATCGGCACTAGATTTAAGCGATTTGATGCCAATACACGGACATTCTACGCAAAAAAAGAAGAGTGAAAAAACGACAGAAAAAGAGTTAAGTGGAAGATCGGAAGAAGGGGTCATTTATTTTATGCCAAATTGCTTAAAGATTATCCATTATTTCGACTTACCCAGACCGGGCGGTATGATAGAGGGGAAATTGAGTCAGGAGGTTTGTTAATGAGGTTAATTGGGTTGATTATTTTTGGGGATTCAGAATCATCCGAGAGCGGGAAAAATCCATTGTTACCGAGATACGAACGGTTGTTAATTAACGAACCGTGGGTGTATTGGAGGCATACAATTTTATAAACTTCGGGAATTCGAAGTAAAGTTCAAATGTCGATTTTTTACATATGATATTGTGGATTCAGCATTTAAAATTGTTGTGGGAACCAATGGAATTTTTGTTGGGTACAGGTAAAACAATGAAACATGTATGCTTAATTATGTTTGAGAATTAAAAAGTACCCCTCCGATACGATAGATGAAATGCCCTTATTAGGATATTTTGAAATATATTTAGTCAAGGAATATACAACTTTTTTTAGGGTAATTTGGCATTCCGATTCGTCGTAGTATGAACGTGAGCCGTAACGTGAACGTAAAAATTTTTATTGGTAAGCGACGATGTAGACCAAGATATGCCTAAAAGTTTTCAACTACTATTATTAAAGATATTTGTGAACCTTACATATTTCGACGTTTATTTTGTAAATAAAAACACTTATTTAATTCAGTTTTTTAATGTCTCGTAGCGTTTCTACGCCTCCTTATTGTAGTACATACTCATACAATTTCATTATAACTTTTTTAAACTGCTTCTTGAAAATTGTAGTATATTTTAGGTTCCTTCATTCCTTCCTCAAATTGTACTGCATATTATTCCAAATCATTCAAAACATGCTGTACAGTGTAGCAAAAACTCATGCAATACTAAAGTAAACTCGTCTACAATGACTACAGTGCTATTTAACATATTGTAAAGCGAAATGTAAACAGCAGCGCGCAACGTGTTTACTCTTATCGGACCTCGGCAGTCACTTCAAAGCGCTCCGTTAATTGGGCCGTAAATGAAGAACGATTTATTACCTTCTGGGCGTTTCTAGATGAACATTATTAGGGAAAAGAAGGATCGAGTTCTTTCAAGAAGGATCCAGAGACATAATGGAGGACTATATAATGACGGGCTGGCGAGTGCATAAACAGTGCAAAAAACGGACAAGCGAATTGTACAAATAAATTAAAAAGTTAAGTGTGTTATATAAATTAATTAGTTCAGTAATAGTCTAAATAAATTAAGTAGTGTGTAATGATAATTAGGACAGTGTAAACTCATAGAAATAAACGTTACAATATGTACTAAAACAATAATTTTCTTATTGTAGAATTATAGCATTTTGTTATACAAAAAGAAATTTACACAAAATTAAATTGACAACCGAGTTGACAACTATAGCACTGTATATTGTAGTGTCGATTTTTACAACTGTAGACTATTTTATTTCTTTTTGTGAACTCTGAATTGATATAAAATGTTTTTCTGGGACATAATAAAAGTTAAAATGAATACTATTCAACAAAATAAAACAAAAATCAACAACGCTATAAGTTTGGACAACTTCTTCTTTGATGTAGATCCACTAACTGCTTAAAGTAGTTTTCCATATTAATAGACAGATAGTGGTAGTAACACTTAGTAATGGTAATGGTTATGATTTTACCCATCCACTAACTGCTTCTTAATTTAAAGTAAGTAAGGTTTCCAATTGTTCGACGACCGTAGCTACCCGAATATCGAATAAATACACCGAATTATCCGGATAGTATGACGTTTGCTGAGAAATATTTAATACATTTCATAGTGCAGGTCTTTAATTTCATTTGTTTGTAATAATTGTATTGTAGTCACGCAATAGAAACATTAGAATATTTATATTTTGATATTGCACATTTTGTTGTAACACTAACTAAAAAAAGGTTAGAAATGAATTAAGGCTAAAATTAAATCCAATTTACCTAATATAATATTTTGAACATTGCCGTTTTAAAGCGGGCAACCATTTTGCTGAATTTATTCTTTTTAACCAAAACGACAGATGACCGTAAGTTATTTGAACATTTTAACATTTTAATAAGCACATTTCTTCCACAAGATTTCTTTATTACGTGGTTGGGTGGTTAATTTACTGCACCATCCCCGCATTTTCCTGACATCCGGCCGGGTACAGGTATGCACGTCAGTGTTGTAGTAAATACACTTTTAGCTGTTTAAAACAGTTTAAATATCCGGTTTATCAGAATAAAATTATCAGGATAATCGAGTTGGTACAAAATGATTCGATTATCTCGATAATCGGATATCCGTGTGTCATGATTTGGATACCCTAGAAAGGCAATCCTGGTGTAACCATAGTTTTCACACAATCTCAGTTGCGCGAACAATTAGCGCTAAAAGCAAAATTTTTGCAATGGTGTACATGTTTTTCTTACTCCTCTTTTGTACGTTATTATACGAGTTTGCGGTGATAAGCCATGTAATGGAAAATATTTTCCCCTGAGCACATCTTTTTTTCATTGTAAATTTCGAGTCTCCAAAGTTTTGAAATATTAGAGCTCTTCTGCTTAAAAGTTGTTGAGACAAAATTTTTTTGCCTGTGCTTGTCGAATGATATGGTATCTTATAACCGAATATCCAGGCTCTATGTCTGAAACTGTAATTGGTGAAAATTATGACTAAATTTTATTTACAGCTCTAGCATCAAAAAATAATTCTAAGTATACTTACCTACTCATTGCTTTAAAGTAACACATTGTTGAAAATCACATAATTTGAAGATTACGATATAGCCCACTCATCTTAGGCCAAATTAGGTAAATATCTCGGAAAATCGACATACCCAGTATATTAACACGTAAAAGCTTCTATTTTGGCATCCTAAAACTTTCCTCAAAATTCACATACAATTGGATGGCCGCAAGTTTTAAAGTCGGGGGTCAAAAGTCACAAAAATCGATTTTTTTTCTATATTATTTGCAAATATCTCATTTTCTATGGGTTTTACGCTATTTGTATTTATTATCAATATTGTACAGATTTAAATTCTCTACAACTTTTGTATTTAACATTTCTTCATATCTTGAACTGTTTTCGAGATAGAGGGCGGAGAGCGCTGGTCAGAGAATCATGTGAAGTCAACTGGTACTACTGGTAGTCCCGATCAAAAACTCGTAATATGAAGGTTATAAATTATTGCTAAATATATAAATATCATTTTTTATTAACTTTTTCATTAAATTCATTTTGTTTGGTTACTTATCTATTTTTAGTTAAGTGTCAATTTATTTAATAACACTTACCTGGCCATGTAAGTAAAAAATTGTTGAGAGGAAAATAAAATAATTAAATTATATTTTAATTATTGTAATCAAATTTATACTAATAACTTTCTAAATAAATAAAAAAGAAAAGAAAAGAATTAAATTTGTAATTAACGTTTTTAGTAAAAGTGTCATTTGATTAAATTAATATTGTCAAAATTAATATAAGAGAATAAAAAATTCGAGAAGAACAAGTTCTGATTTCAATCCTCTTCTTCTTGTTCTTTTTCTGACTATAAATTTTTAAAGTTATGACAGAAGTTAAGAGTTTACGGATTTTAAACAAGATTTACTTAATTATTTTTTACTTCAAATGCAATTTGTGAAAATGAGAATATAATGAAATGTAATTAAAGTATGTCCCTTAATAATTTTTCAATTACAGAAAGAGATTATAAGTGTTATTAAATTGATAAATTTTAGAATTATTAGAAAGAAAGATTGAATTTAATGTAAAAGTTAATAATAAATGCTAATTAAATATTTAGCAATAATTTATAACCTTAATAAGAGTTTTTGATCGGGACTACCAGTTGACATCACATGATTCTCTGACCAGCGCTCTCCGCCCTCTATCTCGAAAACACTTCGAGGAATGAAGAAATGTTAAATACAAAAGTTGTAGAGAATTTGATTCTCTATAATATCGATAAAGAATACGAATAGCGTATTACCCATTTAAAACTTGCGGTCATGCAATAATAGAATTTTGGGGAAAGTTTTAGGATGCTAAAATAGAAGTTTTTACGTTTTAATATACTGGGTATGTCGATTTACCTAGGTGAACACCCTATAATGACTGGACTAATATTGCAAAACAGCGTCTCAAAATACATTAAGAAATGAGTTGTTAAATTTGGATAAAACTAAGCGATGTGGAAAAGGGGTTCATTTTTGTATTTAGAAAGCCAAGAACCAAAAACCGAAAAAGTTATCGAAATGTACTTCGAATATGTTACGTAAAAATGACTAATCAACCAATCTTTGGCAATGTTTTAGACTTAGCTGTAGAACCTAAACACCTGAGTTCATTAAATTTAAGACGGATTAGTTATTGTTGATACCTCATTGTCCATACACTACTCAAGTAAATCTTACAGCAGCATTATTCAAGAATTTTTAATGTGGGCCTCATTACCCTCTTGTGCCTTATTCATTCTGCCCGAACGAAGTTCTCCCCCTCCTCAATTTCCTGTTTTCCGCATTATTTTCATTGGGCCGCAAGGAAATCGTGTTGTCCGCGACTCTCGGCATCTTTTTACGAGCACCATTCCGAACTAAAGACGAATATTCCAGTCAGCTTTACCGTCGTTGAAAAAGCCAATTTTCCTTCGGAATAACAGTGCTTTCGGATTCATTGTTTACGGTTTAAGACGGCGAATTTTATTGTAATGAAAATTGTCCCGACGACAATGTATCTCTTTCAAAATTTTATGTCCCGGGGAGGAGGGTAAGAGAGTGAGAGAGAGAGAGAGAGACCTCGGGGCAAGTTATCGTACAATAAAATTGTGTCCTCGTTGTCGGACGTATATCCTTGGGAAAGGAGCCAATATGTGTTTCCGCGTTTCCGTGGAAATGCAGATATGTATATTTTTTTTCCTTTGCTGCAATCCCCGGAATTGGGACGTTAAATAATGGCACAGGAAACGCAATTTCGACTTATGTACTTAACCTCGATTTTGGCGAAGGTAACGTTACTGTGAAACTTCAAAGCTCCTCACATCACCTCCGGTAACGTAATTCAATTCCCGTGTTTTTACCTGTTCTCAACGAAAGTCGACTAGACGGGTTCCATATACGATATTTCGACTTTGGGCGAGGGAAGTTCACAGCACGAAGCGGGAAAAGTTTCCAAAGTTTCCAATGCTTTCCAGCCCAAAAAAAATTTTGTATTAATCTAATTAGTTACACTCCGAGTTAAATACTGGTAAATTTCAAACATTCTTATTTAAGATGGTACAACCAGCGTTTTAATAAAAAGGAAAGTCTGTATTTTCAACACAATAATAGAAAAAAAGAAATGAGGCACTCTGGCAATGACCGGGAGGGAAAGCATGGCTTTATATAATACTATATATATACACGTCATGTACAGCAACGATTGGTAGCTAGCGCGGCGCTATCGCGCTGCTCTAGTCACTCTCAGATTCAGCTCACAATCGCCACCCCTAGAGCAGGCAACCGACAATACGGACAATTGTAACACGAGTTGCCACCAAACAGTTAGCGCGACTCCGAAATAAATCACTTTTATCTACTTTGCGTTGCTAATGATCCCATTATTACATCGAAAGTAGTGTAATGATATTTATATTATTACACTACTTTTGGTAACTTTTAGTTTTCTTAAATTGGTAGATCACCCTGTAACGTAGACGTGCGTAGACGTCAAGGTTAAATTATTAGTATTTCAATAAACATAACTTTTAAAATTTCATGAATCTACATTCTTGTCTTCCATCTCGCTCACGTAGGTAAGCAGTTATTGAATTTGTCCTAAGGCTACTAGATTTTCAAATTCAAATACGAAACGTCAATGTCAGTGACGTCAGTGTAGCCAACCCACGAAAAATTCCCTAGTGTAATACAAAAATTTGAACAAGCAAAGTAGATAAAATAATATATTACATTCGTTTAATGAGACGTATACACTCGTTCTATTAAAGCACGACGTGTGACACTACTCCGTCTTATTAAACTAGTATAATATAATGTACTATTTATTCTTCTTTATACTTTTATCCAAGCCAAATCGAACAAACCTAAACTTCCGGACCGTAGTCGTAGGCCCAGAAACATTTCCGTGAAGGATTTTCTCGTTCCGTGTAAATCTCAATCCAAGATGTCTACTGTCTGTTTACGTTTAAGCAAGAGCAAATTTTTTAATGAAATATCTTGGTTGATAGACGAAATAAAGTAATTGCCACACTCAGGTAGGTTCTTCTTTAGACGCTGATTCTGTTGATATAATTTTTGTTATTGTACAGTTAAAGCATTTTCTGTCCAAAACGATTGATAGCTAGCGTTACCATGGAGCAGGCAACCAATACAAAAAAAACAATTGTAACACGGTTGCTACTAAACAGTTAGCGCGGCGCGATAATTGGTCATTGCGATCGTGACGGTTTTTCGGCGTTTACACCTCTCACCAATTCAGCGCTTCGAGCGAAACCCGCCATAAGAAAGCTATGCATCCAAAAATTTCACAGCAACCAATCTTCTAAATCACGAACGACAGTAAAACCTTTTTCCAAATGAAATAAATGTGACATTCAAAAATGTCCAAATTTCAAAAATAAATATAGGCAGTCTTACACGTCACTAGATTTAGTACAATTTTTAGATCTATTGTAAAAACCAATTTAGTACTACCAAAAGTAACGTTATATACAGGAATTTTAGTAGAATTTTTGTTTATAATATGGAAGAAAAGTCTTGTATGCAAAGTTACTGGTTTGATACCAACAAAATTTGTATTAAAAAGTTTTCAACATTATATCAAATCTAGTAAAGTGCCAGAGGCCCTTAAAGCAAACTCTCTTTTAGCACTTCCTAAAACTTTGTTATTCAGTAGTTACAAATAAAAATTTTTACTAACTTACTTCCTAGTAATTGTTAAATCAGCAGCCTTTCCCGCTGTTATTGGATCAGAAATGTCATTTAACTCCAAAAAGAGAAACGGAGTTATCCAAGTAACGGAAGTCATTGCAAAATCACGGCAACACTATTATTTTGAGTATTGATGTCAAGATAAGTCTACCTAACCACTATGGAACTAACTTTAGCTATATGTCATTTTGCACAGTTTATGCGTTGTGGCAAAAATTTAAATTCTAGAGAACAAGAGTTATGCTCCAATTCTGAGCAGATCTGTAGCGATACTACTAAAATTTGTAAGCATCGTAACGACAATTGCAATTACGAACAGTAGGTACCACTGATATGTTAAAGAGGGGATATGACCTGCAGAGGTTGTGCACGGGCATAGGTCAGCCATATTGCTCACTGCGCTTTGTCAAATTTTTATTGTCACTGGATTGTGATATTTTTCGGAGTTTTTGGTGTTTATGCTAACTTCTACACTGCGTTTACATTTACAAGTAATGGCTTCATGTGTGATAAGTAGCTGTACGAGCAACGGACGCATAGACAAGAAGGATCTCACTGGAATCACTTTTCATAGGTTAGTTTCAACATTGTACAGAGTTGTATTCAAGAAAATTTACTTGTACATTTCTGACTGCATTTAGTTTTGAAAATTACATTTACATTTAACAAATAAAACTAATACGTCTTTAAGCATCAGACATCAAGACAATAAACTTGTTCTGTTTCAAGGACAGTAACAATGGTGTATGAAAACTGAGCAGTTTTTAAATACACCTTGCATGTATTATATTGTCTTTATTATTAGTGTGAAGAAATGATTTACAAATAATATTGTATTAATGAAATAAATCTGTTTGAGAATGAAAGTTGTATTAAGTATTATGATTTTTAATTTAAATCCGGACCAGACATTCCGCCATATTGGAACTAGCGAAAGATACGCCTACCAGGCCCACTTTCTTATGTTAAAACTAGCCATGGTGTCATATCCCTTACCTAACATATATCGTAATATTTAGAGCAAGCGTTCTAGATACCTGTAAATACCCGAAAGATATCAGCGGCGACAAAAATATTGAATTTTCAGGGAAATGTGTGTATTGCTACTCTTTTGAAAGAAAACGAATATAATGTAAACAAGTGGAATATAAATAAAAGCGTGAATTGTGTAGAGTTTTTAAATTATAAGAAAGTCGATACGTTCTCATTTATGCCATGACAGAAGAACATGTTAAAGAAATCTCAGAAATTCGTCAATGTGTATAAGACTGTAATGTCTTACAAATATATTGTCGAAAATGGTATACATTTCTGTTATCTTTTTATTGTACTACAAATGATTTATTTTAGAAAGAGGACAAGAATTATTCGAAAAAATCGGCGAGACAAGTTGAATCCCTTTGAAACTCCAGACTAGAATTTCAAACAAATGTTTTGGTTAGGTAAAAGGAAGGTAGAAAGTTTCACAAATAAATTACAACCTTATACCTCAAAGGGGAACGATTGCATTGCATTTAAAGGTAAAAATGTACAACATGCTTTTGCTGAACTCAGCTTTTAACAGGCTTTTAAGTTTTCGCAACATTATATTTTGCTGGTACAGGTTCTTTTCAGAGCCAAGTCAGTAGCATTGCTTTTGGATTGCGTTAAGCCAAACATCAATAATGGCGGTTGAATATGAAATTTATTATGTTTATCATAATATTTATGACATATATGAAATAATATGAAAGTTGTTCAATAACTTCCCAGGATAATTCAAGGTATAATTAATCAATTATTTACACGAAACTGGGTTAAATTTCCTGCAAATGTATACGACAGAAATGAATCAAAAAGGGGTCTGTTGATGCTAGCGTCAACATTATTTAAGGGGATTTTAGGTGAAGAAATTATAATTTATTGTAACCGAATTTAGGGAACATTTGACATAATTTAATCATTGAAATTAATACGCGTTGTTTTACAAAACAGAAAAACTATTCATAATTAAGAGCGAGGATAAGTGTGAACAATATTATTGGAGTGTTTTAACGTTCGCACACGAATCAATAGCACCAGCGACCGTTTCACGTTATTAAATTCAACAGAACGTGAGCGGTCAAGTTCAACTCAGCTGACTAAGCATAACACAACGTCTCGGTAACATGATAACGGAAGGTCAGTCTGGGTGCAAGGTAACAAAAACAATAATATCTCATTTAATCAATGTAACACAAGATGTATAAAAACCCTGAAATTTGGCACAATAAATTTAGTATACGATGTATGCTCAAAACGACAGTGTGTTGTGATCTTTCTTCACGCCACCCAACCCGACGAACCATAACCTCACGAACTTCAACCCGGACCTGCACGTTACGCCCTCAGGTCCACACCGGAGAGTACGTTACGCCCTTTCTCCAAACTACTAGAACCTAAAATCCCGGATCTGCACGATACGCCCTCAGATCCAACCCCGGAGAAATACGTCACGCCCTCTCTCCAAACTACAAGAACTTCAAGAACTTCAAGAGATCACGTCACGCCCTGATCTCTGCCTACAAGAACTTCAAGAACGTCAAAGAAATCACGTCACGCCCTGATCTCCGCCTACAAGAACAGTCTTAGCCTTACAACCTGGAGACAAGATTCATCTCCGCAGCCACCCACGAGTTACGAGAGATATCTACATACAGTCCACTTCTCTAGAGATCATTTCGCACTTCGTTCAGGTCATTCAAAACGTCTCCTAATTCAAAATGGCTATTCGGAATGCTAGAGCGGTTCAGGTTTTCAAAACATTTTTTATTTTAAAATTAGGTTTTATGAGAGAGGCGTAATACATGTTATAAATGGCACTCATGTTGAGATTTTTGCTCTCCCAATCGCTGACCAAAACTATCCTCCTTTTTATTATTCCTAATTATTACAAGGCGAATATATTCTACTAATGCTGAAATAATAAATAAATGGAATAATGATGTTGATGATTAATTGAAATAATGATGTTGGTAATGGTTACATAAATTTACTTTAAACGAGCTAAATTTTTAGTAAGCCACAGAATGTAAAAACGTATCGCTACGGACCGTCACTAAGGACCGTATCATCTTTAATTACGAAGATCGTTACTAGACTTCACAAAATCGCAAATATCGTAAATCCCTAAAGCTTACTGTTATGGTTGTCTCTTAGAGTACGAAAATACAGTTTTACGATAACATGCATAATAAAAATTTGGATTTGAAAACAGAATCAATTTCAGTCCCTAAAGTATTTTGTGATACATATATCACCATATTAATTGGCATGTCAATATTTGTCTTGTATTCAGCGGGACGTATTGGCATTTGGCCTAATAGAGCGGAGGAATTCCCGGCATCGACTGAAGCACGTAAGATATTTAATAATTGTCACCTGAGCGTAAGAGCGTTTCGGTGTATGGGATTTGCGGCTAACAATAAGTTGGAGTATTTATAAAGTTCGACGGAACTTTCGAAAAATACAGATAAAGGCTTAAATCAATAAAAAAAGGACAAGAGGAAAAAGTATCGCTATCAGGCGCCCATTGTAAGCACTCTCACACACACCCGTCGAACGAACGCCATGAAATATATAGGTGAAGGCATTTACAGCAGAACTCAATCAGTTCGGTTTTCCTTTCTCCCAACATCAAACCCATATAAAAGCATTCCGTTGTTACGCTCCTAAATCCTATTGATTTCTATTTGTGTGCCGTACATGGCTACTAATATCCTTTATCCTTTATACTTATATATCTTGTCGCGGGAGATATTTCCAGCTATCAGTTACTGTACAGATTAACGAATGAGTTCAGCAATCTGAGGCGAAATCGAATTACGCCTTTCCTTATTTTATCCCGTCCCGGGGAGAATGTGTGAGATAGATGGACAACGAAATGGGAAAACGGGGGATTATACCCGTCTATGCCCCGTCCCTCGGTCAATGGATTTCAAACGTTTTACCGGAGATGAATATCTCCACTTACCACGAAATGCAATATAAAAATAAAATCTCTTTTTTTGTCCTGGGCGACGTGACTTCCCACTAATTTGGCACCTCACAATCACGATTATACGTATACGAAAATTATAGATATTAACAAAAACATCAATTCTACCAACCTATACGAACCATTTTTACACGGAAACAATTGTCTGTGAATCTGGCCGTTACGAGTTCTTGATACTTATATGATAACGTTTCAAAACTTCTAACAACGTAATAACGCCGAATATATAATTAATATGGTAGCATCTTCGTGCTGTTGTATTGCTGCCGCCTTGATCAGAGCAAACTTTCATCAAATGAATTCGTTTCATTTCAATTAAGATGTATTCCAGATCCTCTTCAATACTACTGACTTACAAAGTTATAAATTGTTTCCTGAAAGTAAGCTTCGCTCCCCATCCATTAACGACAAAAATAAGTAATCCCGTGAAATTAACCCTTCAGAATTCTGAATAGTGCAAAGAAATTGGGTCGTAGAGTCCGCTACCTGTAATAAAAATGGCCATAAATGTAATTGCTGCCGACTAAAGAGAAAATTTAGCTACTTACACTAATGGGAGAGGACGAAGTAAGAATTTACATATTAGTATAATTAAGATTTCTCGTTATAATTAGTGGTATTTCGAGAATTAAAAGAGATCCTACATGATTGCCCTCAACTGAAACTATGTTTTGTATGATCATCAATGATTGTCGAAAAGATTGTTTTGCTTCTCGAAACGTCAATATTTGAGAATATGGAGCCATCTCCATGTACTACACGATCCTTTGACAAAGTATGTGAATCGCATGGGAAAGGAATAAAATTTTGAAAGAGAGATATTGTTTATGAACATAAAGATATTGGCATTTCTGGACGTATTGAGGTCCCCTGAGTTCGAAAAACATGTTTTTGGAAAATGTTTGTGTGTGTATGTATGTGTGTGTATGTACGTGTGTATGTGTCTCAAGTTTTCTCAGAAACTATAAATACTGGAAAGCTGAAATTTTGTACTTATACGCTGGGTCCCGTGAAAACTCGACACCACATAAATTTCATCAGAATCAGTTAAGGGCAAAGGGCATTTTACTAGTAATTTTTAGGTTTTTTTGAATTACCTCAAAAACTAGTTCAACGTTTTTTTAAAGTTTCGTTGGTTTACTTTGTTATTTAATGCTTATCCACTGCCGTTATCGTTACGTTATCTTGACTGATCTGCGAAGGGCCCTTTACTTTAGTGATTTTTCAGTTTTTCTCAATTTTCTTTAAAACAGCTTTATCAATTCATACCAAATTTTAGATTTGAACTGTCCTAGTCAATGCCTACAACTTCTATTTAAAACATTTTGTTATAATACCTCCCTAAAGGGCACTACTGAACATTTTTACTTTCTCAAAAAAAAATTCAAAAAGGCTTTGAATGTTTTCATCTAGGTTTTCATTATACTTTATATTTGAATTATCATATTAAAGGTATAGAATTTTTATTCGAAATATTTTCATCTAAAAGTATTATTAATGGCATGTTATTCTAAGAATTTTTATTTTGTTGTAAAATATTCTTTAAAACGGTTTTGGTGATTTATACCAAATCTCAACTCTGTTTAGCTGTTTAATGCCTATATATTTTATTTGAAACAATTTTATCTAAAATTGCCCTAAAGGGCACTTCCTGCATCGGTTTGATAACTAACTAACTGATACATCTCCATTAAGTAAATTTGATTTACGTATTCCAAGTCGATGATCGGAGTCTTATTTCGAAGTATTTAGTTTGCAATAATTTAAGGTCATTATTTAATTTATTGTAGTAATAAGCAGCTGTGAATACATGACATTTTCGTCCAATTTCTGTACATGTTTTAGGTAAACCAATATTATTATTTCTTGTTTTTTTTCCATTTTTCTAGCTCTAATTTAATAAAATTCACTCTTAGGAATATTCAACGATTAGAAAACTTTCGAGAATAAAGCACAAGCAAGAAATATCTGTTGTATAAGTGTTATTAGAACCAAAAATCTAATATTAAGTATTAAGGAAATTTCGAAACAATAATTGTGCAAAAAGGCTCGTTAAAATAAAATCATCGTTAAGATAAGCATTATTATGTGTCGAGATGATTAATTGTGTAATTCTCTTTAGGCCCAGTTACTGCTACGAATCGGCCGGGAGCGGTTGCGAAAAATTATTCGAAAATTGAGTGCTCTGTGATCGTGAAAGTGAATTTTGTGAATGAAACGACTCCCACCACCGACCCTCGCTCTTGGACTTCCTAAAGGCTCCTAGATATAATTTTGGAAGAACACAAATCTTTTCCAAATAATGTACATTGATTCTGTGTGGCATTCAAATTTACACTGGAACGTCAGTTCAAAGCTTTGATTGTGAGGGTTAATTTTTGATCACTTAAAGGAGTCCTAGATTGTTGATGTCTTTTGGATGACGAGGAAAAAGAAGACGTGCCTCCAGGATCCATACATGAGAGGAGATTTTTTAATTGGCTCGATTTTTTGAATTTGAGTTATTAATTTTTCTAGATGTTTTAAGGTCTACGTTTTTGAAAAAAAAAATGTGTATGTGTTACGTTTTTCTCTGAAATTAAAAATTAATAACAATTTACAATTTGCATTTAGACTTTGTTACATATACCTTCCAATAAGATAATCGGTCGGTATGAAGGGGTGGTTATTTCGTCTCATGATGAATTTTAGGTACACTCATAGTTAATTCAAACTTATAGTGCTTATCGATTTACGAAACCTTTAAGCCCCTGCAAAAATGAATACACACGACCCTCGCCCCTTTTTTTAATTTCCTGCTACGGAGGGTTGTTATCAATCTCAATTAAAGCGGTTTACCCGACCCTTAAGTTAAATTCTGGGTCCAATTTAATTAAAGTTCAAACTCCACTAGTTTGTTACATCGGGAAAAGTTTGGTTATTTCATACTATGGATTTCATGTTAAATCCGTTTGATTGATTCGTCTAGAAGTAACTTTGTGGGTATAACCGTTACCCATTTTAATTATCGAGAACTAAAGTGTTGTTGGCTGTTCACATTAAAGGCGAGACAAGTATTTCTGACACGTCTATTAACCTGCAGTAGCCATTTCATGTCCCACCCTTGAATCGTGGGATAATATGTAGCTAATTTCTATCGTCAAAATTGATTGTGTAGCTCGTTTCATTTCAGTGTAACAAGCTTAAGTAAGCTTAAGTCTTATCCTCGCAGTAGCCATACTGAACATGTTTGGACACGTTTAAGATGTCGAATTCTTGGAAGTGGCAGATTTTGTAGCTGTAACTAAACTTTTCAAAAACCACCCATTGCTCGCAAAATTCGTCCCCAAGTTTTAAAAGTGACCTGAAGTTGTTTCTCTATTCGAAATTTTAAATTCATTCTACATACGCTTTTGTATTGAACACAACATAGACCTTTTCTTCCAAAATTAAGCTACAGATGTTATATTAAGTTATCGAAAGTACCATTTAATGGTAGTTTACGAAGCATAAGAAAACACCAACAGGTATAGTGTATTAATACTTTTGAGGCACGATATTATTGTAACGCGAAATGTAAACAGCAGCGCGAAACGTGTTTACTCTTATCGGACCTCGGCGGCTTACCTCAAAGGAACGTCGCTATGCATAATTGAGCCTGCCGCCAACATCTTATTAAAGAAGGAATAATTTATTACCTCCTAGACCTTTCTGGACGTTTCTAAGTAAACATTATTTGGGAAAGGATGACCTGGAACTATCGCGAATACAATTGAGGTGTATATAAGCGGGTTTGCGGTCGGAGATTAGATTAGACGTGAAGCGCGACATAGTAAACAAGCGAAAAACGGACCAGTAAAAATAAATTACATTTAAGAGTGATATAAATTAATTAGTTAGGAAATAGTTAAGTGTGTTATATAAATTAGTTCAGTAATCGTCTAAGATAAATTAAGTAATGTATAGTATAGTAATTAGGACAGTGTAAATAAATTAGAAATAAACGTTACAATATGAAATAATTTTATACGCTGAAACTAGTTAACATAGAAGTTAAAAATTTAGAAATAAAATAAAATTTAAAATTTTGCCACATCTGGAATTGTTGTACATTTCTCTTCCAAACGAAGTCCGTAGTTAGAATTAGTAGATACTTCTATTTCTGTTATTTGTTTTCAGAATGCACTTTATTTCATGTATACGTAGATTCAAATTATTGATGTTAGGCTCTGTAATTCATGACAAACCACAGAAAAAGTCGCCTTTCCTGAGTTCAAAGAAATGAGGGGAATTAGTACGAAATATATAGATAGCTTAGACTCTATGTTCTATTTTTGTACATCTGTAGATTTCGTTACTACAGAAATAAATGAAATTATAAAGACGAAATCAAAACGTAGAGAAGCGAAATGCATTTCCGCAGCAGCACATTAAAAGCAAAAGTTTTTTCATAAAACAATTACGGTACCAAAGGGTTCCGTGAATTAAAAACCAGAATGTAAATTGAGATTTAAATTGTATTTCCCGATCAAAAATAAAGAGTGCCAGACGCTATATCTCTTACTCTCTCCCTCTTTCGTTCCGATCGGCTTTATTTCCCCGCTCTGTTTTGCTTCTTTTCTTGTCCCCATGCATAAATTTGAATTCATGAATAGAACCGCACAGTGTGCAGTAGTTGCGTCAACTAATTACTAATTCCCAAAGTCGAATGCAGTGATTAGTTTATTAAAACTCCGGGATGAGATTCTTTATTAAATCACTATACGCGGTTAATCGATCAAGTGTCCCGGGATTGTTTAGGATAGTTCGACAACGGTCGACGGGGGGAGTCGCTGAATATTCACGAGTTTACGAGACACGGCCCCGCCGAAAAAACCTGATGAATTATACAACGAGGCCGAAAAATGTACTCGTATTTGTGTTATAACCGAATTTGCCGGATATGCATATTCAACAGGGGGGCGGTCCGGTCTTATTTCAATGGAAATTCAAAGTATGGAGGGAAAGGGCGAGAGGGCCCCCATCGTAATGAACTCACAATTCGAAGAGCCAACAGGAAATTTGTGTTTAACGAAAACACCGGTTGATATATTATAGTCCGTTATTTGACTTTTACGGAATCGTCGGAGGGTAATTTTGTTTTGGATTTGAGAGCCAGGCGATTACGAGGGCGATTACCCCGGATGAAACGCCTTCAACGTGACGATGAGTTAATTTTTCCCTAACGAGGGTAAAATTGATTCGTTTTAGCCCAATTATGAGGTACGGAATTTTCGGATTACGGAAATTTTGTTTTTACCTTTCCACGTACCTTATATCCCGTTTACAAATACATGCTCATTGCATTATTTTTGTGGACAGTAACGCCAAATTTGTCATTTAAATTTTAAATGAGAATTTTGAATTTTTTCCCCGCTTCTCTTTAAAATTAGGTAATTTTCGTCTTTGAAAAAAAAGAGTTTTTCCAATGTCATTTACTATAGTCTTTACGAAGCCAGTGTAACAACCAACATATATACAAGCTTATACGGGTATCGATCAATAACAAGATTCCCGGAAAGTTGCTCGCCGGCAATTGCTCGCCGATAATTGCTCGCCGACAATTGCTCGCCGGGAAAACTGCTCGCCACCCAATTGTTCGCCTCATAATTGCTCGCCAACAGATAACATTTTTCATAATACTATTGTTAGTTATAGCTAAGCATTATCAGAAAATGGTACGAATTTAAAGAAATTTAATACACAATTGTTAGTACCATTAACCCTTCGAACTCTCTAACTTTAAAGGCTTCAACGTAATCCTCAAATATTTATTGTTAAAAGCGTTGTAATGTCACTAGTTAACAGTAAATGACTCAATTTAAGTTATACTGTTTACCAATTTTCGGAAATTTAACTGTTACTGTTACAATACTGTTCAAAATGGTTTACCAAAAGCCAATAACTTTTGCGATGGTTGGCATCGGCAACAAAGTTTCAATTGTGGAAAAATTGAACAATACATAGGTGGTGCTAACCCAGAGGTTGCACGTAATAAATATAGTGATTGCGCACAACGGATAGAAAACATTGTAAATAACTATGCAAATAGATCATTAGTGGAATATTTGCGTGGCTTAGTCCACAACTACAACTTTTAAGTTTCAGATTTCATATTTGTCAAGTATTTTCATATTGTCAAGAACGTGTTGATTTATATTTGTATTTGTTTTATATCTGTTAAAGATTTTCTGCATTATTTTGATGTATTTGAACTATCTTTAATAACACAAATTTTTTTTATTTGGTTTATAGGATTTTTAATTTTTTAGATGTTACGTATCGAAACATGAGTGAATTTGTACCAATGTTCACGATTAGGTAATCGTTAAATTTTTGTGTTCAATTGTTTGTTAAATTGTGTTTGTGTTAAATTTTATTTAATTAGCAATGGTTTATTTTCTGAAGATGACAAATAGTTGATTAGAAATTGATTAATAAATTTTTTGAAAAATAAATGCCTTTTTGTCTAGTTGTTAGTATTACCTGAATCTAAATTTACACGATGGCGAGCAACTGAGTGGCGAGTAAATGTGTGGCGGGCAATTTTCCCGGCGAGCAGTTGTCGGCGAGCAATTGTTGACGAGCAATTGTCGGCGAGCAACTTTCCGCACACACAATAACAACATACACGGCATGCTCGATACATGATACGTTATTTAGGGAACTCGTCCTGTAGAATCCTCCCACTCCAGTTCCACGCCGAGCAAGTCACACGCCTAAATATTGTCAATAGTTTACTTTTCTCGCTTGTGCTGTAGTGGATTCATAAACGCTTTGGACGACTGGATCTTTCCTAGAGCGTCTCGAACACGTGTCTTCAGTCTTTTACCAGTGTTGGCACGGTTTACAGCACCGAGACAGGTTATAGAGGTATTTCGTTTGTTTGTTTTTAAGCTAATTTCATAATCATATTATTTGCAGTTCGTTTTTATATTTATGGTGATAATTAATTGTAATCGGAATGGCGTTTTGGAGACCGTGGGCGACAGAAACAGTGCGAGTTGATGTGGAAAACGTGACTACTCGACCCTCTTGCTCTTCCTCGTCTCCTTCTTGGGAGTTTGCAAATAAGGATCTACATCCTCAATTACAAACAGTAATTTTAAATATGTTTAAGCGCATCCAACAAAGACAACAATCGGTTCACTGCTTAATTTTTGAAATTTCAGACTTGACATTAATTCCATATTCTTCAATTTATAAAATAATTCAGCGAGGAATTGTAGATCACCATCAATAGATTAGGTAAATAAAAGAAGTTCAAAGCATTAGATGACGCTGCTAAAGACGTTATACGCAGAACCGTTTACGATTTTTATGCTAGAAATGAGGTGCCCACTTTACTATCAATTTTTCAAAAATTACAGTCTCTTGAGGAATATAAATAAAAATCTTTAGACACTTTAAGGTCAATTCTGTTAAGTTGCGGATTTAAACACAAAAAATTAGATTCTCGAATGGTCATCATGGAGTCACCTCGTATTGTTGCTTTGCGTCAGGATTATTTGAGACAAATTAGGTCATTTCGGGAATCAGGGAGCAACATTGTATATTTAGACGAAACATGGTTTGACACCCATGAAGTAATTCAACGTTGTTGGGTTGATGACAGCAACAACTGTAAATTAAACACACCCAGTTCTAGGGGAAATCGGATGGTAATTTTACATGCTGGAAACGAAAACGGTTTTGTGCCTAATGCTTTGCTTCTTTCCGCTAAGAATATCGATAAGAGTTTCGCCGATTATCATCAGGATATGGATGCCGAATTGTTTGAAAAGTGGTTTAAAGATCGACTTCTGCCCAATATTCCAAATAATACAGTTATAGTTCTTGATAACGCTTCATATCATTCTCGTCAAATTAATAAAATTCCTAATAGTAGTTCCAGGAAATCACTTATCATCGAATTTCTTCACAGCAAAAATATTCATATAGCTTCAAACATCCGTACAAAAAAACAGCTTCTTGAAATTGTTAAATCGGGTACTTTCAAAAAGGAGTATGCTGTTGATAAGCTTGCTGAGGATAAAGGTCATTGTGTTCTTCGACTATCTCCCTACTACTGTATTTTTAATCCCATAGAATTAATTTGGGCTAACGTCAAGGATCGCTTGCGGAAAACAAACCACTAGTCCTACTTTCACTAACATTGTTTTTGAGAACATCGAAACCGTCTTTAGGGATGATTCTCAGAAACAAATTTGGCAAAATTCCGTTTCGCATGTAATTAAAAAAGAGGAAGAATATCACGTTTTACCACCTATTAACCCCATTGTCATTCGTCCCGGCTCCGAATCTTCTTCTGAAGATTACGATTAATTATTTAATGTTTAAACTCAATTATTTTACAATTCATGTAAAATTTTTCTATGAAATTTTACTGACTAAGTTAGTAAAAAATATTCCGCGCGCCTATGGAGGCGGCTCGTTTACGTTCCCCGTTCTCCTCAGCAGCCCGTTGTTACACTGGCCTCGTAAAGACTATACCTACATCACGATAAAAATTACCAGTGTACCCTAAACAATAACATTATTTTCCCGAAATATCTTCACTATATGTTAGAATCGACAATTACTAGTATGAAGTGAGAAGGGATGTTAGGACATCTACAGTTTTAACGTCCGATTTGCTTTTCCGGCCTTGGCACGTGAAAGTTTAAAAATATTAAACAGAATATACGGAGCTTTCCTATCGAAACGCTTGATGGGAAACCAGCGGGAGCAAGAGAGAAGCCAGCAGTAGTTCGTTGGCGTGACGGAGAGAGAAGTTTTGCAACGTTGCCGGCCGAGCACGCAGTCCAAGTCAGCGCGTGTATCGCTTCACACTTTCGGATGTGTGCGGTACAGTGTGCGGAGCGGATGACTGTAATGTTCCGCGAGCTAGCAACATCGCAGGGGGTCGTTCTCTGTTTCGCTAACGAGAAATATATGGCCTTTCTCTCGCACTTATGTTGATCCCACCGTGCGACTCTTTAGAAACTGTCTGTATAATCCAAGGAGTTCGATAAGTATTATACATGATAAACTGTCGCTAGTGTACAGGACACATTAAAATAACCCTCGTGATTCACATATAAACTCTTAGTAGGTATTGTCCTTAAATTTTTACTTATAGATTTTTTTGTACATAATGTTGTCGCGGCCGCATCTCTTGAGCGTGACAATATCATTACAATATCAATACATATTTCATTTTAATATTTGTTGTGAATGGATAACATATGCGTACTTTTATCACTAGTTACTAATTACATTTGCAGTCTTCATCGAAAGTCAGGAATGGATAATTATTTGAAATTGTAACAGCATTGACAGTTATGACACGCAAGTGAAATTCGATAGAATTCCAACAAAAACGAAGAGAAAATTTGAATTTCTTACCGCACTCTCAGCACTATGCGCCTCTGTCTGTTCTTTAAAGAGTCATCGTAGAAGTGATGAGACTTTCTTTGATCAAGTGGAAAACGAATTTTCAGGCCAAATGTAGAAAATTTTCTAAAAACGCCACAAAATCACCTTAAAACACCGTGGACGTAATAGAACCTTCTCCATCTTCGCCGATTGCCTGTATTATGCAACATTAAAAAAATAGCGAACAATTATTTTTACTCAAATTTTAGAATTCACTGAACCTCAAAAATGTTTATAGCACGAATACCTACATTCCATTGAGCAGCATTTTAAAATGAGCTCTTTCTAATTAAATACTTAATTTTATATTCCGATTTCTTCCTGGTGTATTTCAAAAAAATGTAACGGTTGGTTAATTATTCCAATAACAGCTAACTATAACATGGGACGATAGGAACGTTCTTGGTACATCCCCAAATAAAACAAGGAGTTTTTGCGATTGGTTTTATGTCTATACCGACGTTTCGTCCATGATTATGGACATATTCATGGCTCCACAAAGCTATGGTAAGTATCTCTTATATAACTAAACAAGTAACACATTTTTTCAGGACATGGAAACATTTGACATTTGACACTTGCCCACTGTATATCGATGTGTTAAAATTTATTAGTTGGCCATTGTTAAGAATAGAAACCTTCAAATTGTGAGCGTGCTGGACTAGTGTTAAAGTAATACTAAGGGCATTGAGATATTCAGAAGGTGTATGTATATGTATTTTTTTTATCATAGTTGTTCTTATCTATACTTAAATTTGAAATTAACAAATTAATGAATGTTGGTTTTAGGTGACATATTATGGTGAACATATTTAACAACGAAAGGATGAAGGAAAATCTGTAATATTTATGTTGGAAATGTGAGAGAAAACGGTAACCTGTATGTCATGTGTTCAGTTTACTTGAATAATGTGTAATAAGACTGAGCAAGTTTTTGAAAATCTCGTTTATTTACATTATTATCCGATATTTTGATATGTACATCCTTTTGAACAATCTGCCAAAACAACTTGGTTCATGCTCTTATATCGAGACATTGTTAAAATTGAAATTGTGATTATTCACTCTGGCATGTTCCACTAAACCCGAATGTGCAGGATTATTCTTAGTGATGCCTAATTGATGTTCAAAATGGTGGTTCTTTTGTACTTCGTGGGTTAGAAGGAAAAGAAGTTTATTTATATCTTCCAGAATATGTAGTCTTCCTGTACCAATTTGTGATGCAATGTCCATTACTAAAAGAGATGCAGGCGTCCAGAAATGGTACAAGATTGCAACAACATCAATTAAACATCACTAGGAATAATCTTGCACATTCGGGTTTAGTGGAACGTGCCATAGTGAATAATCACAATTTCGATTTTAACAATGTCTCGATATTAGAGCGTGAACCAAGTTGGTTTGGAAGATTGTTCAAAGAGGCTGTACATATCAAAATATTGGATGACAATGTAAATAGGTAACAAGATTTTCAGAACTTTGCTCAGTTTGCTCACCATACCATCGAGAAATGCATTTGGATCAACAAGAATTGCACCGTACGTAATGTTACGAAGGTTGTTGGTTTGTATAAGTATCGGGATACGCCAGATGCTAATGGTTATAACAAGTAAAGGATGTACGTCTACGATATTATTATTGGGAGGATTTGTGATTTATACGAACGTATCGTTAGCGCGGAGATAGAGCGACGTAATAGACGTGCTGTAAAGAAACCGACATAGTTGCTATTAAGTGACTTACAAGTTGCGAACCGCGTCTAATAATGGCTACCACGTCAATAGTGATGTTTGAAAAATATTTTTTTTATCTGTGATTAATCATTGAAAAGATATCTCTGCGCCACGTGGAATAAATCAATGTGTTGGAACTCTCGAACTGAATTTATTGGTAGCTGTGAGGGACCGCAGGCGGGAAGTGCACTATCTAGCCATTCACCGAAAATTAATAACAACTTTTAATTTAAATCAGGAACTGCGCTACTGATATCCCTGTTTTCTTTCTTTTAAGCAATGTTTCGTTGTACGCCTTGTTCCAAAATCGCACAAAACGTAACTCTATCTCCGTACAAACATCGACTTGATCCCGCTATTCCCGCTTCCCGCAATTTTAATACGTGCAGCCTAAAAGGGAATACGTATGTACTCCAACGTTTCGTTTTTCATCGAATCCATCTTCGTTCGATTCCACATAATACGCGATATCTTTCACTTTGACGCGTACTTATTCATGAACTCATATATCATTCACATTTCAGTCGTTAAGGTTAACATCATTTTAGATT
Organism: Cryptocephalus moraei; assembly: GCA_946251905.1. Taxonomy (NCBI): domain Eukaryota; kingdom Metazoa; phylum Arthropoda; class Insecta; order Coleoptera; family Chrysomelidae; genus Cryptocephalus; species Cryptocephalus moraei. The sequence goes on along the minus strand of OX276458.1, from coordinate 23,490,596 downwards.
TTTACGAGTTTATTCGCCGCCGGTGAAATATACAGGATGGGGGAATATTAAAGGAGATTTTGACGACGTTGCTGGAGGATGCTTCTTTGCTACGGAATATTCTTCCTATCCAAACTCAAACATTGGAGAACTGCCAGCCAATTTATTTCACAACGACTTTCGTCATGATTGAATTTCCTAGAGTGGAAGGTGATCTTTAATCTATGGATCTAGGTGATCTTAGACAAAAAATGAAATACATCCCAGTCCGCATGGAAAGGAGATTTATGGCGTTTTTCTAAAGTATTAAGCTGACACGACAGATATGAAAATTTTTGCTGCGTATTAATTTGTGTGGATACAGTTGCAAAATATTAAATCCCTCCTTCAAATTGCAGAATTTTAAACATAATGGAGAACATACAAAATCTACCGCATTATTTGTATTAAAATTGCAATGCTGTTACGAGGCAACCAACTGTAATAATGAAATTAAACAATCATGAATTTAAATGAAATAATTTGAAAACAAACTTTATTCATTCAGTAGCTATTATCGAACAATCCCCAAAACAAATAGGCATATTTTCTGTCATAACAAACCGAATTAATGGAATAATTTTAATTTACATATAAAAATAGAGTTGGGTGTTTTACAACTAACATATTGTGTAAAATAAACTAGTAGACACGTTTTGTATTATTTACAAACTTGTTGACATGGTTGGTTCTGCAAATAATACTTATTAAACATTTTCATAATTTTAGTTCGATATATTATAATAATATATATTATACACATAAAGCTTGAATATGTAACGGTGACCTAAACTATACCTAAAATCTGGTAAAACTGTATTTCTGACTTTCACACTTTATTTTGGCTTTTCTTTCTATTTGGAAAATGTTTATTACGTACCACAATTGAAAAAATAAGTCATATTAAAGGTGTCCCATGAAATTTCGAGATGAGCTAAAAGAACCGCTCCACGAAAAATCAAATATAAATCTCATCGACTGCAGTTAGGGAATATCTGCTGAAGTGCAGGTTAACAAAACATACCTACATGTTTCACATTTACATCACGTACCCTTTATTCGAGAATTTTTGAAATGAAGAATACGTTGCAAGCTGAAAAACATGTTGCAAAAAGAAGTTGGAGAGAACAATCGATAGTCCCTCAAATGTTGCGCATTTAATTCCAAGCAAGTTAAACGAGTATGAGTATGATAACCTAAATGGTTACATTGTATTCAATTGGTTCAAACTTAGGGCAACCGAATTTCGTCCAATGAGCCACGTTTAAATTAAAATTATAACGAATCACAGTATGTACACTAAAGTAAATAAAAATATAACAGCCATATAAAATTTTTATTTTCCGCAGCCATTTCCTCTGCTGTATATTCACCGACATATGCGCATTCACGATCCCTTTATACTATTTAATTACGTGAAATACATGTTAAACTAGAAGCTTTTTACTAAATGCACGCAAATTTTAATGAGGATGTATTAAATTTTGATTCGATCATCAGAGCTTTATACAATAGGGAACAGTGCGTCGAAACGGTCAGAATAAATTAGTCTGTCATGAATGCCACATGAATAATTTATTTTTAATTAATATCTTGATGAAATTCGGTACGATTCAGTCTTTGGTGCAGATTTAATGATATGGTAAAATGATAGTTACACCGTCTGTGGATTTAAATATGTACATACTAGATAGACGTATACTTTTCAAAAACATTGATGCAATATACTCATAAGTGAAGTCAAGCACTAACAAAAAGTAAGGGAAGAAAAACCCTTTTTTTCTAGATCTCTGAATTTTTACTTTCTCATATAATGAGAGAGTATTGTAATCGGGTCGATTTTTCGAAATTGAGTTATTAGCATTTCTGAACGTTTTGAGGCCCTCCGAGTCCAAAAAACATGTTTTTGGAAAACCGTCTGTATGTATGTGTGTATGTGTGTATGTATGTCTGTGGTAGGATTTTCTCAAAAACCAAAAACCAGAAGCGGTCAAAACTTTGTATTTAGACTTTGTACCATACCAGGACGTGAAAATAAGCTTTCCATTAAAATCGGCCAGGATAAAAGGGTAGTCATCTCTTGTCATTTTTCGGTTTTTTGAATTTTTCTCGAAATTCGCTCCAAGAATTTTGTTGAAACTCTCAATATTAATTGTACGATTAAATAGGTATAAAAAAGTTTTCTAACGGTTTTGGCTAAATCTTCTGTGAAGGGCACTTTATACTTGTCGATTTTTGGTTTTTTGTATTATTCTCGGAATTCGTTCCAAGAATTCTTTTTAAACTTTGAAAATTTATTGAGCAATTAAATGTGTATAAAAAGGATTGTTACGTTTTCGGCTAAATTATCTGTGAAGAGCACTTTATACTTGTGGTTTTTCGGGTTTTTTTACTTTCTCATATGGGATACCCATAAAATAAGAGAACGTATTGTAATCGTGATGATTTTCGAATTTGGGATATTGACATTTCTGGCCGTTTTAAGTTCCACTGAGTTCGAAAAACATGTTTTTGGAAAATGCCTGTGTGGCCGTTTTCTCCGTGTCTTCCCAGGTGCGGTCAGTGCCATGTGCGGTCAGTGCCATATGCGGTCAATAGTTTCGAAATCCCAGGACAGACCAATTTGACGGGGTACTCGGTACCGGCTCGCCATGAGCGGTAGTGTCTTATGCGGTCACAATCAAAAAACGTCCCAGATGTAATCCCTCGAAAATATTTTCGCAAGGTAACAAATACTTTTACATATAGTACTTTATGTTAATGGTTAATAATATGGTTAATACAAATTAAAAACAAGTACATTGTTTTCACTTGCCCCCTCGCAAGTAATTCATGCTTTACAGGATAAAACAAATCTCATATATTGTCTTTTCACGCCTCAAAACATGGAAAACCATAGTAATCAATTTTCCATATCGGCCGAGGGTGTCTACCAAGAAATTCGCTGAATTCGGAAATGACGACCGCACATGGGACGACACCTGTACATCAGGTAGAAATATTTTTGGAGTGACCGCATCTGGCACGATTTTTCACATTGACCGCATGAGGCACGACCGCTCGTGGCAACGGTCTCAGAAACTATAAATAGTGAAAAGTTGAAATTTTGCATTTAGGCTGGGTCCCATGAAAACTCGAGACCACATAAATTTCATAATAGTCAGGTAAGGGCAAAGGGCATTTTACTAGTAATTTTTAGGTTTTTTTAGTTTTATTTTATTATCTCAAAAGATGGTCCATAGTTTTTTTTGAAACTTCGTACGTTTATTTTACTATTTAATCCTTATCGACTGCCGTTATCGTTATCTTGACTGATCTACTGCAAAGGGCCCTTTACTTTTGTGATTTTTCAGTTTTTCTTAATTATCTTTAAAACAGCTTTACCAATTCTTACCAAAGTTTAGATTTGAACTGACCTAATCAATGGCTACAGCTTCTATTTGAATTTTTTTTTGTAATACCCCCATAAAGGGTACTATTGAACATTTCTACTTTCTCAATAAAAAAATTCAAAAAGGCTTTGAATGTTTTCATTAAACTTTATATTTGAATTATCATATTAAAGGTATAAAATTTTTATTCGAAATATTTTCTTCTAACAGCATTATAAAGGGCATTTTAGTCTCTAGAATTTTTATTTTGTTGTAAAATTTTCTCTAAAAGGGTTTTAGTGATTTATAGCAAATCTCAACTTTATTTAGTTGTTTAATGCCTATAACTTTTATTTCAAACATTTTTACCTATCTAAAATTACCCTAAAGGGCACTTTCTTAAATGCATCGGTTTGTAACTAATTGTTCAATCTAACTGATACATCACCATTAAGTAAAGTTGTTTTACTTATTCCAAGTCGAGGATTGGAGCCTTATTTAGAAGTATTTAGTTTGAAGTAATTTAAGGTCATTATTTAATTTATTATAATAATAAGTAGTTGTATATAGTACATGACATTTTCGTCCGATTTCTTTACATATTTTAGGTAAACCAATATAATTTAATCAAAATTCACTGTTAGGAATATTCAACGAGTAGAAAACTTTCGAGAACAAGTCACAAGCAAAAAATATCTGTTGTATAAGTGTTATTAGAAGCAAAAATCTAATATTACGTATCAAGGAACGTTCGAAAACAATAAGTGTGTAAAAAGGCTCGTTAAAATAAACTCGTTAAGATAAGCATTATTAGGTGTCGAGGTGATTAATTGTGTAATTCTCCGTAGTACCGGACAGTTAGTAGTAAGAATCCGTCGCGAGAGGATATCAATTGCTCTGTGATTGTGATAGTGATTGTGAAAGTGAGTGATACGACTCCCATCACTGACGTCTATCTACACTCTTGGACTTCTTAAAGGCTCCTAGATATAATTTTGGAAGATAAATTGGGGAGGCATACACATCTTTTCCAAATTGCATTGATTCCGTGTGGCATTCAAATTTACACTGGAACTTGTTAAATCTTTGATTGTTGGGATTAATTTTTGATCACTTAAAGAAGTCCTAGAGTGTTGATGTCTTTTGTGTGGCGAGGATAAATAAGACGTGCCCCAGGATCCACACATGAGAGGAGAGATGAGATTCGGGCCTTGGGAATCCTTGGGTAAGTGGTAAGTCAAAGTCGCCAAAGAAATATTTACAAGTTACATTGAAATCTTATTAATTCCTATCATTGTTAGTGAATCTTATAAATTTAACACAAGTAACTAAATAATTGTGCCTTTCTAATGTATTGTTTATAAGATTGTGTGGTTAATCTGAGTTTGTCGTGTCTGTTACATTTAGATATTTTTAAATTAGTTTAAATTTATAAAATAATAATATAAATAAATTATTTTGTAATTTCAAACTTGTCTATTTTACAAAAATGAGTCGTTTCGATGTTCATTCTTTAATTCGGTTTATCTCCTTTACAGAAAACGATCATCGGAGAGCGCCTTCGCACACAACCGAGATGGAAGAGATTGTTAAGGGTTTTAAGGTATAATGAATTAAAATTTTCTTTTAATATCAACTCTAATAGACTTTCTTCTTTATTTTCAGGTAGGTGCACATTTCCTTATGCGGACGCGCTTTTAGTGTTAAATCATCGTTTGACGTTTCGAAGCTAGTCTGGCTATTGCCGGGCATGGTTTCCACTGGAAAAATCGGAAAAGTTTTCGTGGATCGTGGTGCTTTGAGTGCTTTGCGAGCGAGTTTTATATTTTTTGGTTTACTGGTAAGTACGTATGTTATACATAATTTTTTTTTTCAGGAACAATAATTCTTTCTTTTTTTTATAGGTACCTAAATCTTTCTTAAGTGAGTATAATGTATTTTATAATGTCAATTGGTTTAATTTCAGGTACTTAATTTTTTTTAAACAGTGGCATTTTTGCTTTCAGGTATGTCTTAAGGTGTATGTATTTGTTTTGCATTTTCAGGTATTTTTTCAGGTAGGTACTTTTGTCCATATTTTAATTGTTTTGTTTCCCGTTGTCGTCGGTTTTAGGTAATTTCAGGTATTAACCATTCTTTTTTTTTTAGGTATACTGCTCTTTTTACTTTTAAGTATTTCTTAAGGTATTCTTTTTCATTGTATTTGTTATGTATTTTTTCCTCTTCAGGTACTTTTAGAAGTGCACACTTACTAATTGTTTCATTTCCATTTGCACTTTCTTGTGTTTTACTTAATGAATGTAAAACAAATTACGGGGCCCCATTAAAAATAATACCACAAGAGAAAAGTGGATTAATAGGGCTTCCATCGATTTCAAGTGGGATTTCCCAGGTTGATTTCGTTAGAGGCGAACCGACCACTTAAAACAAAAAAGGTAACGAGCTGCGCAAGTACCTCTTGGGTGGCTATAGAAACCTTGCGAGATTTTAACCTAATTTCTCTCTTTCTTGTTTAATGTCTCTCTCCTGACGAATTTTAGTGAGGCCCCATCAAAGAAAGTTACTTTTGATTCTGTTAATATTGTCCTCTTAATGTTTTTAAGTTCAGGTATATTCGTTTTGTGATATTTTGTATTTGATAAGTACCTACCTACGCAACAGACGGAACGTATATCCTACCAATAAGACCAAGTTGTCTCATATAATTTCCATATCACTTTTCCTTATCGAAATGCAGGTTTTTATATATATATATATATATATATATATATATAAATCGGTTTTATAACGTTCTCCGACGTCTTCCGATACCTAGCCCCCATTGTTCTCTGTCTTTCCACAGTTCTTCATCCAGTTCTCTCTCTCTCTCTCTCTGATCTCCTTGTCAATACCTTCTCTCCAGCTAAGTGTTGGTCTTCCTCTTCTTCCAGTTCTTCATCCAGTTCTCTCTCTCTCTCTCTGATCTCCTTGTCAATACCTTCTCTCCAGCTAAGTCTTGGTCTTCCTCTTCTTCTGCGGCCCCGTGGTGACCACTTCAAAATTTGTTTTGGGAGTCGATCATCTCCCATTCTTTGCACATGACCAAACCATCGTAGTTGTTTGGTTTTTATATCGTCGACTAGTGTGTGTTATACCTCCATAATTTCTCGAATTCTTACGTTCCTTATTTTTTTTCGTCTTGACCGACTGCTGCTCTTCTCCAATAATCCATTTCTGTAGCTTCGAGTTTCTTTTCGGTTTTTTGTTTTAGTGGCCACACTTTACAGCCGTATGAGACTATACTTTTTATGATTGTATTGTATATTCTATGCTTGTTTACTTTTGATATGTGGTGGTCCTATATTATGCTATTCATGATTGATATCGCTTTCCGCCCCAGATTATTTCTTTCTTCAATTTCTGTATCTAGACTTCCATTTTCCGTAATTGTCATTCCCAAGTATTTGTACGTAGTGCATTTTTTAATTCGTTTGCCGTTTTCCAGAATTAGGTCTCTACTCTGTCCACCTACACACATATATTCGGTTTTATCTAAATTTACTTCGAGTCCCCATGCTTGATACTCGTCTATTAACTTTCTAGCCATATACTCGATGTCGTCGTAGTCTTGCCCTATGACAATTTGGTCATCTGCGAAGCAGAGTGTGTATATTGTTTTTTCGTTTAGTGGGATACTTGCTCAAGGTAGATTTTGAATAATGTTGGAGAAAGTGCGCATCCTTTTAAGGTTTAATCATACAATTTAATAATTAATTGATCAAATAGTTAGTACTTGATAATTAATAATTTTCATTAAACTTTACTTTTGAATTGATACATTAAATGTATAGAATTTTCATTAGAAATATTTCTTTAAACTGTCCTAAAGGGCACTTTACTCTTAAGAATTTTTATTTTGTTGTACAATTTTCTTTAAAACGGTTTTAGTGATTTATACCAAATCTCATAACTTAAGTTAGTTGTGTAATGCCTATTCCTTTTATTTGAAACATTTTTGTTTAAAATTGCCCTAAAGACAACTTACTTAAGTACATCGGTTTGTAGAATGATTGTTCAGTCTAACTGATACATCTCCATGAGAAAGTCTTCCGATGTTACATATCGCCATTTTTTTAAATGCATTGGCTACAGTATTTAAATATGACGTTATCGAAAATTATTTTCAGCATATTATTTTCAGTAATAGATAGAATGCAGAAACTTAAATTCAAATAATACATATTTTTGCAGATACATGTTTATTTTAACTAGCAACCAGTCACAAGTTGTCGCTTCCCAACACAGCGACATTATTGATATTATTATTAATTATTACATTATTAATTAAAGACAAATTACTATTAAATTTGAGACACAAGTGAAAAAAAATTTGTCATTCTACAAGATGTCAAAAAAGAGTGAGCTGACTTTACATAGCCGACTTCAACCTACAGCAGTAACAAGAAGACCCTCCTTCTTCTTCGTGTCGAATATTGGCGATCATTCTAGCTATGACGACCTTGTCGATTGCTGCTCTAAACAGTTCTGTGGTTGTTTTTAATACCACAGCTTTCTCGAGCCGTGATATATTTATTCTTCCAGGCCTTCTCTTTCCAAACACTTCTCCTTGTAGGATCGATTTTTCAAAGTCTGTATTCGGTGTCACTTCTCTTTATGTGAACGAGACATTCTATTTTCCTTCTCTTAATCATCACCTCTTTTTCTTCTATCCAGTACTGTTTCGTTGGTCAATGGTATCCACCCATCATATTCTAAGGATCCTTCTCTAGAGCCACATCTCGAAAGCCACAATTTTCTTTTGGGTTCCTTCGGTCAATACTGAATATTCCATTTCAAAATATAAAACGGAGAACACATGGCCACGCAGGAGTCTAATTTTCCCTTGTTCTCACAAAAAGACGTTAATAATAAACTATGTGGAAAAGCTTCAATTATATTTACTTAAAGTTTCAATCTGACAGAGTTATTGCAAGCATTTATTCAAATTTTACCAAGTAATCATTACCTTTAACGTACTTAGAAATCGTCATCAACCAGGCATTATTAGTGGATACTTTTAGAATAAGACAATAAATAAGGATTGTTTTGCGGCATAAATCTTCATGTAGATTTAACTTAGAAATAAAAAATATATTTGCAGCAACTTTTTTAACTATTTTATAATTTTTGTGATACAGTATATATATTAAAAGCAAAAAAGTAATCGAAAAATAGGGACGTCCTGTTGAAATTTCCTTTCTTAAACAGTTTAGTACGATGTTTTTTTCGAAAATTTTTGTAAACGTAATAAACTAATTGTGTTAAAATTGGTTTCACTTGTTCGTACACAAGTAAATTCAAGAACAAAAACAAATTCTGAAATAAGTATATGTTTATACCAACATTCAATATCACATTTCCTTCGCGTAGATACTGAAACCTGTTTGATATACGATAAACTTTTTATAAATTGTCCTTCCTTTTTATTCCTACGTGTCCTTCTGAAATATTAAATAAAGAAAATAAGTAAAATCCCCGAGAAAAATATTGCGAGCTATGGATGTCAAAATAAAAGTTTCAACTTTGGAATTTTGTTACAAGATAAATCTCAGACTTTCGAGAGGTGAACTGAAAGTCATATCATTTGTTTGTATTATGTTTAACTTTTAACTTTTTAACGTTAGCTCATCTGACATATCCAAGAGGTTACAAGAATTTAATTAAAGCTGTTGGTTCTAGATTGCGTAATGCCTGGAAGGAGTCTTATATCTTATGATACTCGTATGTTCTGGTTGGCCTTTTCAATTTCTATTCATGCATTCCTCTCGGCGGATTTATTGATTCTAAGAGGAATGTGCTATTTTGTACAAATGACCCATTTTCAATCAGGGCACACAAATATACTCGCGGTGAAGCCTGTCGAAGTGGCAGACTAACCCAATTAGCTTCAGTCGCGAATTAAAGAGAAACTAAGTGTGTAGCTGATAGTTAAACCGAGATTCACGTTAACGTGAACGTTAAAACGAGATTTGAGTTAAAACAGTGAGAAACCTGCCTTCCGAACACAACGTACATGAGGATTAAGGAGTAGAAATCGAAAGTCTTCGCCAGTGTAGTAAGTACTATATGTATTTTTTATAACAGATTTAGATCGCTGATAGTACATTTTCAAGAACATAAATGATGAACGCACAAACAAAACTAACCTAAAAATACATGAAATCCACAAAATATACAAAATGGTAGACGTGACTCCCATGCGTAATTTGAAAGCGGAGTCACATCTTCTGAACATAACATGGGAAGAATGTGTGAAATGAAATAAATATTGTGTACACTGTGTAGTGAACTTAGCAAAAGAATTGTTGAAAATTAGACGTCGTGATGTCTAGACATCTAATAAGACTATTATAAAATTAAAACAAATGACATAGTAATTAGTTCTGAAGAGTGGAAGTACCTATAAGGTCATACATGAAACATCAAAACATTAAACCTCAAAATAAAAACTGTCCAACGCGAATACGACAGGTCCGATTACAATTAACAGGATAACGTACAAGACAATAGTAATATTTTTTTTTCTGTACTAACCAAAATGAGGCAAAAGATCCACAATTAAAAATTTAAGATGAAACTACATAGAAATTATTATTAATTTCAATAGATTCAAAGTCCAGGAATGAGATGCTACCACTAACTTCTTATTTAAAAGCGAACAAAATTCAGCGATGAACAGTATTAAGGTCATCCAGAAATTCTACCAAGAGACAAACAAATCCTGTAAAGAGAGAAAGACAACATCTATACCTACCCGTGATACATGAGGTCCATATGCCTGATTGTCCTATCAGACCTATGGTCTCGTTCAGCAAATTTGTTCAGAGAATTAACTAATTTTAAAAGTAAACGTTTTTTACGTTGTAACAGAATTCTGCAGACGTGGCCCAGAATGTATTAAAGTTACATGTATCTGATAATGCCATCATGTTCTCTGTAGACGTCATAAACCTTTTCCTAGCAAAGATTTTTTAGCAAAGATTTTGCTTTTCTTGGAGACAATAATTGGCTACCCTCTAAAATTAATTGATAAGTTTTTCTCCTGTTGCTATAAGTTTAACCAAACTTTCAATATCACTCCCAAGGATCCAGAAGAATATCGTAGTTTGTTGTACTTAGGCCAGATTTCTCAGAATAGCCAATTTGTTCAGAAGTGTTGATATTACCATCTCTTTTAAAATCCATAATCTGGGTCAATATTAAGGGTGTATACTTTGTCCAGTCAGAGTTGGAACGACAACAAAAACACTTAATGGCTTTTTAAGTAGTGCCGCCTGGTCGTCCATGGGCGTATCATTACGGATAATAACTCTAACAATGAATTCACTTTCAAATAGCATAAATAAATGGCACACACATACACACACCACTGCTTTCTCGAGTATAAGTGCGGAAGAAAACTACACCTGCTCCACAGAAGAAGAAGATACAAACGAAGTGCCGCTGTCGTAAAAAAAAATTGCGACCCAATGGACCCTTTAATTCTTTATCTGTAGATATTCATACATTCATGTGTACGATTTTATTTGGGCGACTGAACACCTGCATTTTAAAATATACCAGTGCGTTTCTGAATAAGCAAAGAAATAAGTCCCATGGTTTTGTATAGAGATAACGGGCTCTTTTCGAATGTCCTCGGTAAATTCAGATTTTATTGAGTGTTCCAATTGCTACTGGTTAGAGTATACCAAAGTTGATGTTTTCCGTTTAACTACGTGTATAATATGTACAAACAAGGATTTTCTATATCAAATAAACTCTTTTTCTGAACGCAAAATTTAGAAATTTAAAATTAAAAAAGTTAATACGGCCCTGCTCTAGTATTAAGTGTAATTTGTTTTATGTGGAATATTTCACGTGTCATTTGACAATATTTGGCTGGATGCGTCGTTGGTGTTAATTTTGATCAGTTTCTTTTACGTTTTGAGTCCAGATACGCATTTAAGAGGAAAAAAATGGAATAAAGGTTTTTGAAAATACACATCTCTTTAATTTGTGAGATGCATTTGGAGGAGAAAGTTTTGCATTTTACAAACGGGGTTAAAAGAAAGCACCAATTTTGGAAAGAACCCTGTAGACTGAACGCCAAAAATAAACTACGTACCTTCTCTCTTCAAATCTGGAGACTATACAGAACCCTTTATAAATCGTGTAACTTCTTTATACAGCCTAAACGAGGAAACAATTCTTTACAAGACTGAAAGTACATACAAAGACTAAAAACATAAATACGGATTTGATCAACGCCCCTTTACCCCTCGTTTATCATATAGGTACTTAGAAAAACACAATTAGACATGAACTCTGGCTTTACTGCTCTACCTATACAATGAAAATCGTTCAGAAAGGTACGCTTTTAGAAACATTAATAGATATGCACTTTAATTTTAATTGTGGATCTTTTAAGTTTCACCTCATTTTGGTTTGTACAAAGACAATTTTTGTTTTCATTACATTACGTTGCATATCTATCGTGTTAATTGTAATCTAATTCACCTAAACCTGTCATTATCGCGTTTGACAGTTTATATTTTGAGGCATAATATTTTGTTTTTTTGTATATGGACCCTACTTACACTACTCTACATAACTACATACGTTATTGGATTTAAGCTTGCCTCGCGTACACTTGTCGCAGTCCTAACTTTATATTCATCTTATTGGAAGTGGTGACAACACGAAAATTTATTTTCAAAATTCATGTCCTATGTACAGACTTTAAACAATATTTATTTGATTTCATACATCCACCTCGTGTTATGTTCATAATATGTGGTACCTCATTCAATATTAAATGTGAGAATTATTTCCACCACTTCGGTTATCATGATTATTTCATGTACTTTAAGGTGAGTTTTGATAGAATATTCATAGCATATGTTTTTTATCTACAGTACAGATCTAATGATGGCTCATTTAGCCGAAACCTGTCATCTGCAACTATTAAGGATAAAACACATAATAGTACACGTGACGAAGCCCTTTTGATTTCTACGCCTTATATAATGGAAAACCACTTTGGACGAGATTTACCGATACACATGGAAGGTTTGTGTAGTTAAAGGGACCCATACTATTTGGAACTGACGTATGCAAGCAAGGGTTTGATGTCTAGAGAATCAATCCAAGTAATGGCATCACCCCGGGGGTTTCCGAAATTAATAGTAAAATTGTCGCGAACAGTACCTACAAGACACATTTTCCGCTTCATATCATTGTGATATATCGAGTGAAGATAGTAACTGGAATTTATGGGGAGCGTGTATAAAATTTCTCATTATGTAATTAAAACTTCGGTAATGAAGTCTTATAATTCTGTTTTTTGTTAGCTTAAGGTTTCTAAAAGTGCTTAAAGGTGATTACGCTAATAACTGAAATGTACTATACTAAACAGATTGGTTATAATGGAGAACTTTCTAGATTGATGATCCAAATTCTGTTATAAAATATTCTGTTCTATATCTTCACTACTACCCCTTACTGCATAGATGGTGGAGGGATATCAAAGAATACATAAACTTATTGACTTGCAGATGGAAGTGGTAGTTTTTATTGAGTAGTTACACAAATATCGCTGCTGAAAAAAATGCAAGATTCATTTGTCTCAAATTACCATTAGGGTTTAAAATTTGGGAGCAATAATACTTATTTATGGTACTAGTGTGTTAAGTTGAAAATAAGTCACGCGAGAAGATATATACTACGAGGCCGTCAGGCTGAGTGGTATAAATTCTCAAGTGACTTAGGAAACATAACACGCGAGTGGCATAGGTACAATGTTTTATCCAAGAAGTGGAACAAATCTTTTTTTATGAGATAATAATTAATAAGCTTTGTGATCAAATCAAAGCCACTTGCGTCTCAGTACCCTATAAATGTCAGAATGACTTGACAGTGACTTTTTTACATTTTGGTTAAAGTAGGTTGTTTGTTTGGTTGCCACGGGCAATAAATAAATAGAATACTACTATGAAAATATGAACGTGAGTTATAATCCATAACTCACTAGTGAGTTATGGATTATAACACACTAGTGTGTTATTTGATAGTTTACTTGTCTAAAATGACATTAATAATGACAGTCATAACTGTTACGTGTTCGATAAAGTAATAAAACTTCTCGAAAATGGTTGAAAATAACACTTTGATGATGTTAATATGAATATATCTCCTACATACGTATATCCTCTCAGTGTATGGTATATTTGCAAATATACTGTAGCGACTTTTATAACTTCCCAGATAAACATACCTAATTAAATTTTATTCTCATCTGAACACCCCCAATAAAACTCTAAGAAAGATAAGGAAGGTGGAGCGAACGATGAGTAGGGGACAGGGACAGGGTTGGACTGATAAAAATTTTAGAAACAAAATTTATTTTCTTTAAAATTACTTTTTATTAACAAAGAAATTAAACATTTCATTCTGTTAATAACGTAATATAGTACATACCTTTTAATCACGTGCAAGTAATCGTAACAGATCAAGTGCAATCGGTGGCATTCCACTACAATTTGCTTATTAATAATTGTCGTATATTTGAAGCCCATTGGTACAAGAGTTTTCCAGGGGGAGGTTCTTCCACACATAAAGAAAAAAAAAAGAAACTTAAATCAGTATAATTGATAGGATAGTAAATTTTTACACGTCGTTTTTGCATTGTCTTGAAAAAAGAATAAAATAAAAAATATAGGGAAAATAAATATTATTATTCTCATTTCCATTTTATTGCACTGCACGGATTGAATTGTTAATACACTAATTATACAGGTATTATACCACTTGGTACTCCTCTTTACCCTATTTAATTGAAATACCTATATATTATAATACCTACGTAATAATTTAATACCAGACCTATGTAGTAAAAGATAGATCCCTAAATCCAACATTGCACATTATTTCTCAACTATTCTCGAAAACATGTTAATACATCATTAGAAAGTATTTAGTCATCAGTTCAATTCTTAACCAGAAACATTGCATTGCGCTTAGGTAATATGATACCTACCTTCTCAATCATCATATCTTTGGGTTTACCCTTGTAAACACTTATTTCTTATGTATTTAACCTCACTATTGAGGTCATAATGTGGAACATATTTAGGAAGTCTTTCTAATATCTTTACAATTTCTTATATTATAGTGAGGAACCGATCGAAAATTTAGAAAAACCGAAAAACGACGAAAGTAGATTTAGCATTTAGCCAAAAATGCTGTTAAACTTTTTTATACATATTTGATAGTAGAACAAATGTTCAAGAGCTTACAACAAAATATTGTAGTGGATTTTGAGAAAATGCCCCAAAATTCGAAAAATAAAAAGAGTAAATTAGGTATACTTTAACAAGATTTGGCCATAAATATTATTTAGTTTTATTTATATATATTCGATAGTAGAATTAACAATCAATGTCTAGACGAAAAATTTTAGAGCTGATTTTGAAAAAGTCTCAAAAAAATGGAAAAACAACAAGTGTAAAGTGCTCCTTAAGAAAATTTAGCGAGATATGTTATTAAACTTTTTTCTATCTATACATTCGATAGTGGAACAAATAGGTACTCGAAGTTTAGAAAAAAGATGCTGATGTGTATTTTAAGAAAATTTAAAAAAACCGAAAAATTACAGGAGTAAAGTGCGTAAAGGAGTAAAGGAGAGGGGATTTAGCCAAAAATTCTATTAAACTTTATTACATATCCTATTCGACAATGGAATAAATACGAAAAGGTTATGAAAAATTTTTGGAGATAATTTTTAGAAAATTTCCATAAACTGAAAAATGGCAAGAGTAGACTACCTCTTTATCTCGGCTTATTTTAATGGAAAGCTTACTGGGAGGTCTTGCAGCACAAAGTCTAAATTCAAAGTTCGAACCGTTTATGGTTTTTATTTCCGAACAAGAACATACCACAGACACATATATACACATACACACACAGTCATTTTTACAAAAACATGTCTTTTGGACCTTAAAAGATCTACAAATGATAATACATATCTCAAGTTCAAAAAATTTATCCGATTACCTACTATACTTCTGAAATACGAGTGTGATTGTATGAGAAAGTAAAAAGGTATTTTTACAGGAACCGAAAATTGACGTCAAAATTTTGTTGTATACAAACAAAATTGGAAAAGGTTCCATAATCCCATCGAGAAAGCACGAAACCGCTTAATAAACTTCTCAGAGTAAATATCAAGACCTTCCCCGTAATTTAAAAAGTCGCAGAAATACAGGAATATCCTGAGAAACACGGACTTCTGCGTGTCATGCCAATAATTCCAGGAAGGCTAACGTTTACTAGAACAACTGCCACTTTAAGGCGAACTCAAATCCGCCTACGCTCTGAAAAATAATAGGGCTTTCCCCTTTCGTAAATCTCCATTAAATTGAATTTCAATTAGTACTAACAGTAACTAAACTTAGGCGAACTGCATATGTTACATATTTTGGAAATGTTATTTTCGTTAACTTTGCGTATTTATAAATAAAATAGATACTTATTTGGCGTTAAAAAGAACCAGAATCTACTTAAGTCGCCTAGTAAGTCACTAGTAAGATTTAAAAACATTAATACATAAAAGATTGAGAAACTGTGACGAAAAATTTAGTACTCTTCAGTTGTGACTAATAAGGTTTCTATGAGATATGTCTCATTCTCTACATTAAGCAAGTCGCTTTTGTGCAATAATGAACATTCCTATTAACTTCATTAGGAAATTGCAGGAAGATGTTACACGAAGAAAAGCTCCCTGGACTGCTCTTACCTCCCTGATGCAATTGTTATTAAATAGGGAACACAGTCGGATTTCTATCATTCTTTATGCCAATTATTTTATTAAGGAATATGAACGAGTTCATTTTGGAACTAGTTACTGACTCGTTGCCAACCGAAAAATCTCATTCGGTATTAAAATTAGTTTTTATTAAATGCAACTACAATTTTCTGGCAACATCAATGCAGCATATATAAAAAGGGAAACTTAATAGAATTTATTTAATATGCGGATTGCAGAAGAGAAAGTAGGAAAGATATATAACCAAAAGAAAACACCAAAGCTGCACCACCAATTTAAATTTAAATTGGTGGTGGTTGGTGACACTGGACAACCTTCGGTCTAGGAAAGGTGATATTATAGTCTATTTCCTTAGGACTGATAGCACAGCACCTCATTAAACATTCAAAAATGTGTCCAAAACACTGTAGGGTGGTTCACTAAAGTAAAGAGGATCAGAAGCGTTTCTCCATAAGAAATGTGTGTTTATTAATAACCTTTGGTGTGTCCTCCCTGCTAAGTGAGATGCAGGTAGGTAATACAATAGAAACAGCAGGGTAGCACAAAGCAAAAAGGAAGAATTTGTCGATTCATTGCCGGGGAATTGGGAATAAATAAAAAATTTGCCCAGTGCTTAAAATATTACAGTTTCATATAATATAAATAACAACAGATATAAGTTTACAATGCTCTTCTTTTAGTCAAACTTTTCACATTTTCAGGCTTAGAGCTGACAGGTTTGAAAAAGTGGCGTGGTTAAAATTGTACTTACCTAATAGCAAATTTGTCAATATGTCAATTACTACTACATATTAAAACAAATATTTACAAACTAAGTAATAGGAACAAAATTATATCACAGTACATAATTTTCTATAACTACATGTCATCCTCATCATCATCATCATCATCCGAATCTGATGTTTTGTTATTTGGATTTATGACAATTGGTTCTACCACATTTTCATCAATAAAGTGATCCAAGTCCCATTTTGTTTCGTCTTTGAAAGAATGCATGATTCATTTTTCCCAATTTTTCGCCGTTACTTTTGACTAAGCTTCATACAGAAGTCTCCTTACAACCCCTAATTTAAAAATGGTATTGTTTCGTGCTCCTTCACCCTTTACTTGTGCCCATATGAACTATATAGGGTTAAGTTTGGTATGGTAATATTTACAAAATCATCAATTTCTGTTTTTTTTTTGTTCGACACTTCCTGTACTTTTTGTTTCTTTTAAGAAACGGTAAATTGTTGCTTCCCCAACTCCTGTCATATCTGAACAGTTACTAACGATTTCCCGGACATTAACGTTTGGAGTTTTATGAACTAATGGATCATAAACATTCAATATAAGTAAGAGTTTTTCCCGTAACGAATAAGGAGCTATACCTACTTACCGGTTTCTTCGGGATAAAAGTTGATGTGGTTGCCATCATAAATAATTGCACAATAACAAATTTATATACCTACATCAAAACACAGTCGAATTTAAACACAGATTTTGCTTAAAAATCTAAACACAACTGACTTTAAATAATAAAAATTTTAATTTTTATAACTGTTATCACGTATTTTGTACCTACTACCCTAAAACAATCAAGTATGGTCGTTTTGTTTATAAACCATTTTCTTGGAAGTTAATTGTTATAATATGTACTTATATGCATATTAGGATTCGTAAGAAATGATCCGCCTATGGTTTATGTCCCGTTAATGACATATCTACCCTAAAAATTTGTGCTATCACCCATAAGGAAACAGACTTTAGATAAGTTCGTTAAATCTTTAATCGAGGATTTGAAAAGTTTAATGTCGTTTCATTTGTGAAAAGGTAACTGGTAGAGTGTAATAAGTTATAATATTCATGGATGTAGACTAAAATTTCACCTTACATAAACACACTTAGGTATTTACTATTAGAAATCATAAGATTTTGTTGGAATCTTTTGAATATAATACCAGTTACAATAAAGTGTTTATGAGTAAGAGTGTCATATTTTGAAGATTTATAATAGGTATTTACCTACATGTTCATTTCTTTTTATAGCTTAAGAATGTCTAACGAAATTGAGTGAAATCGTAAGGTTCCTTAAGAGATATGTATTTGCATATTTTAAGCATATTATGCTTGTAGGTACCTATTTTTACTGAAAAACTAGCACAAACATTCCAATATTCCAACATCATTATTATATCGCATATACGCCTGAGCTTAGTAATATTTAAGTAAAGTAGTCTTGACGAGCTCATTGAAAACCAACCCTCGCCCAGAATTAATCACTCCCTTAACAACACCAGTTAAGTAGGTACCGGCAAGTTCCTACAGTACAGTTTCTCAATCGAATGTTAAGTAGGTCATTAGTTGTTGGATCCGTTCTGTTCTTTGCTCAGCTCAGCTCAACTCTACTCAGCTCGCTTGGTGGTCTCCTTACCTTGTGCATCGGCGTGCCCCAGAAGTCATTGAAGAAGATGTTGACGAGAGGCGTGTGCGGCCTGAGGTCGCGGTTCTCCTTGATGGCACTGATATCATCGAACACGAACCCGCAGTTGTAACTATTGTAATAACATAGAATGCACGTGAGTACGACAACCGCACCGAGTGCGTGATTGAGTGCCATTATTCGCCGGCTCTGTGCGTAATCTCAGTACGAGGACACCGTCGCCGTGGCATGTACTGCGCCGAAGACGCGGAAGCGCGGCATCTCCTCCCCCACGTCCGCCTCTAGGTCACGTTGCAAGGCGGAGGGCCGGCTGCGGAGGTCATGGCTCCCTGGCGGCGGTCGTCCTCTGGGGGAATTCTCTCGCGTGGATAGATCGCAGAGAAGTTCGTGTCACAGAGAAGAAACACACACACAAGGGTGACAGCAGGAGACGCGTCTGTGCGCATAAAACACGTCCGCACTGTAACTCGCTTCCCTGGAAACTGAACGTAGACGAACGAACGCCGTGGAACGTGGAACTGCTGCGGCCCCCTCCGTCGTCCGAGGGTCCGACACCGACGGACGAGGGGCGCGTGCGCGGCCGTCACGTGACGCGAAGCGCGCGCGCCCCACCCGGGAAAGACGGGCAACGACGGAGGAGGAATTACGTTGGGACTAGGGATTTTATACACTGCTCCCAACGAAAAATGGATTTAAATGGAAATAAACACGTTTGGGGACATAAATAGGGGATTCACCCTATTTATGTTGCGACGCAATATGATTCCATCGTGTGGTCTTCAAGTTAATTTTCAAAATCTAATTTTTCTATTTTACAAAATATCAATCTCATCTTCTGGCATCGTTTTAGGCAATAAATACACCATTGCTTCGTGTAATCACAGAAGTTCAGTTGATAGACAAATAGCCCCTTCTAGTTTCGGAGCAACTTTTCTTATATAGAGCTAGATGACATGTCTTCTTCTTCATGATCCTTGTCAGTTATTAATCTAATCAAATGGTAAAAAATAGATGAAAGTTTTGGTGTAGTTTTGAAATTTTGTTTATACATGTTTTTTGGGTTGCTTTACACGAATATCAAGTTTGCCAACACGAATTTTGACCGGAAATGGGTTTTCTGAAAGAAACTCTCTTAAGAAAAGGCATTTTTTATGATTTTATTGAATAACTAAAAACATATTCATGTTAGGTCAATATTGGTTATACAAATATCGAAAAAGAATAAAATTCGCTACACTTTATTTCCCTTGAGTTTTTTCTAGGGTCAACGGTTCAGCTGCGATAAGGACGCAAAGTTAAGGGTTTCTTCAACAACGCGTCCATTTCCTTGAAGGCCCGGGCTCTTCATCGGCATCTATAATATAAAGAGAGACAAATGAACATACATATTTTTGTTAATTTATTATTCCTTTAAACTACCTTGTCCAGTCTTCTTTCCTTCTTTCATTTGTTCAGTGACGAAGAAATCCAACTCAAATCCATGCAGAACTTGATCTTCATCCATATACAGACAAAAAAATTATTATTGGTAGTTGTTAATAATTACTTTAAACTGATACCTTGTACAATTTCCTCGTCTTCTTTCATTGGTTCGGTGACTAAGAAATTAAACTCAAATTCGTTCGGCATTTCCACCTCATCTTCAGGGTTTACAAGAAGGACTGCTGTATTATCGCAACTGTTTTCACAGTTGAAGCACAAGGTACTGCAGCTAAGCCTTGCTTTTTTGCAGCCACAATTTCTTTGGCAATTTGTAGTGCACTTACATGAGACAAGCTTCAATAAATCTGGGGGAGCAGTTGGCAACACGCTAGTCACAAGGACAAGACCAGTTTTCGATTTTTTTTCTATCCCCATTCTTCTGGATTTTCTCGACACCCAACCATCGCTTGGCCTGATAGTACACTCTTAGTGGGTGTTGTCGCGCTGCAGCAGCAGAAAGTGGCAGTGATGCAATGTTTGCTTTGAACTTGAAAGCAGATTTCATGTGGAAACATATCTTAGATGATTAAGCGAAGGCACAGTTTTACCACTGTATCCGTATAGTGAAACCGGAAAACGTTCACCAGCATCAGCAACCAAATCCTGAGTAGCATTGGAGTCTTTAAATACTTTGATACGGTCAGCAAGATAGATATGGGTTTTTTCTCAGGTTATGAAGGAAATTCAGTTTTCCTTGATTGTACAATGCCGATGTTGTATCACTACCACCCATTGCTTGCAAGAACAGAATATTATCAGCGATTAATGTGTCACTTATGGCATCAGTAGGAGAGAATATAGCAGTAGAGACTTTGTTCTTCCTAGGTTTCAAAAAGAAAACATTTGAGTGTTCGCAGAGACCAATTAAAATTACCAAGAGGTTTATATCCTCACCCACTATAATCACCTTCTCATTGGTTGGAGCCAGTTGCAATGCTGTATTCACTATTAGGGTATCAGCATCTTCTTTCGGCTGTTTGCAAGAAATTACTACCGAAGTAAATCTCGCACTGAGCATTAATATGAACCGACTTTTGTTTCTCATGTTAGCAAGAAATCTCTATTTTGCCATCGTTGGTATCATTGTATCATCAAACAGTATATCAGCTGAAGCCCGTTTCCTTGATCTGTTTATACGCTCTGCACTTTTTATACCACCGTCGAGGCCTTCAGGGTACCCATCAAAAACAATTACTGCGTTTGATATTTTAATTTGACATATTCTGCGTACTTTTCACAAATAGAAAAAAATGTTTGATTCGTGGTCCATAGTATCCTATGTAAGAGAAACCCGCCATCTATAACGTATTGAACTTGGTTTCCACCTCTGCAGTTTGCAGAGCAGTGTTGCCAGATTCTTATTGCATTCTGTTTCGCCAGCGGGTCTGAACTGTCGATCGGACAGCAAAACCATAATAACATAAAATATATGTTTTATTTGCTCTTTTTTGCATTCTTAAAAAAATCTTAATTTTTTGCACAAAAAACGAGTTTCCGGTGAAAAATCGTGTTTGCAAACATGAAATTCATGTACATCTGCCTATAAAACCTAGTGAAACCAAATATCAAAACTACACTAAAACTTTCTCCTATTTGCCCTTTTTAATTACCATATGATTAGACTATATGTGTGTGAAGTAAGCGACGAATTTCCAGCGACGAATTTTGAACGAAAATCGTTTCCGCCAACGGTTGTTACTTTCTCCAAACTATGAAAGATGTTTCGAAAATATTGGATAACCTCGGAAGTACAACTTTCAACACTTTTGTTTTTACCGCAAAAGATAGAGAACACAATGGTCAATGCAATGACTGTAGCAAGGTTTTCCAAAAATGTCAATAACTTAGTTATTCAAGAGCGTAGACTTTCACGGCCGGAGTCAAATGTGCAGCGTTCTTCCGGGCTACCTGGCCGTGGTCCATATAGGTTTAAGAAACATAACGTTTCGTTTGCCTCTGCGGCAAACATCTTCAGAGGCGATGTCTTCTGAACGATCGAATGCTTCGAAAATTACTTATTAATTATTACTAATTAATTATTATACTTATATAGCCCTTATTGGGACATTCCACACCAACTCAGCAGTCGCCCTCTCGGATCGGGCTCAAAATTGGTTCATCGATTAGTACTATCGAAAGAAGGATATTCCCAAATTTTGAACCCCGGAGACCGCTATATGTAAGAAAATAATGTGAATTATCAATAATATTATAGAATTGGGTAGTAATAACGTAAAATTTAATACGATTATGATTGCTTTTCAATGTAATTTTGTTTGTTCTTTCGTCATTGATGGAATCAGTCTGGAATAAATATAAATTTCTTCAAACATTGAAAAATTCACGAAAAATTAAATTGAATTGATCATTTTCTCCCCAATATCTTACAGAAAAGAAAATGTCTGTGTTTTTGAGGTTCGACAAACAACGAGGGCGCTTTCCGAGACCCAAAGTTAAAACCCGCATCTAACTAGGACGACCTACAAAAGCAGTTTACAGTGACAATTAAAGAACATAGCTTTATACTACTAACGAGTATGATTATATTGGGTGATCAGCAAATGCCAACCTCTTTAGTAAAGTATGTATATTATAGTAGTTGTCTGTTAGATTTTCGACAATAGTTGAAATTAGAGACATGACAATTTTCTAAAATTTCCTTAAGAATTTTCCGGCCTATTCTACCCAACCATAAGCCATGTGTACACATACGAGTATAACTACAATGAAACTAATGCCTCATTCACTTAACAACAGCCCAGTTGATCTACAATCTCAATTTCTGCAATACCGAAGACAGTTTAATAAGTTGGATGCGTTCCAACAGTTCACATATAACTTTCAGTGTGTTGACTCCTTTTGAACTATAATAGTTTGTGAGACATTTAAATCGATTGAAAATTAATTAGGCCCTGTGTTATTGTCCTGCTAATACAGTGCTTTTTCTTTTAAATTTTGAGCGAAATGTATGCGTGTGAGCTCGAGGAGTAAGATCGATTTTCCTCGGTTTAATCAGCCCGCCTTGTCACGTTTTTAATCCGAGATTCGTCAACTGACAGATTTGAGTTTCTTACAGGAGTGCCTCTTCTCCGTAACCGCAGCAAAAATTCAATTTCATCCTGCCAAATTGCCAGCTGTTATGCCCCACAGTCCCCATCAGAGTGATAAATAAACCGGTAACATTATTCTTCGCATCACCCCGAATTACTCAAAATAATATTAAAATCCGTCAGGCACATGACAGATTTGGAATTACATATGACAGAAGAAATGGGGTAGACATATCCCCGTACGTCCATGTAGTCTTTCTAAGTCTTTCTCTCTCGCACTCGCAGCATAAATCTTCCTAAGAAGTGAAATGAAAACTGGAATGCCGTCAGGGAACAAAACGGCGAAAAGTCCCGACAATAATAAAAGTTGTCTTTCCCACTTCCTAAAAAGCTGCAAAAGTGCGGCGTGGGGGATAATCGAAAGTTTGGGAAAAGTATTTTAAATGCGAGAGGCGAGAAACTTTTGTATTACTTGAGATCCCGGGATGCGGAAAGGGTGTAAATGAAAATGCATAATATGGAAAATCCGGCCGTGTCGATACGTGCGGCTGTCGTGTTGTTAGAACTTGAATTCGATTTAACCTCGTAACACGGGGATAAATTCACGGATAACGTCCTTTCGCACGGGCACCGTACCAATATTCGTTAATATTCTCGCGAGGCTACTAAATTTCCATGCTGGAATATTCCCGCTAAGTGCATTTGTGTAATAAAACTGCCCAAACTGTCCAACAAATTTTCAACGCATTAACCAGCGCTGCACAACGCTCTGTACTTACACCGTTTAACTCCGGAGAATCACGAAAGTACGAGCTCCTTAAATAATCTATATGCGGTGGAATTCGGTTTTGGATATTGAACCACAATCGTTGAAATATTAACAGAATTCAACGAATTTTCGGCATAACAGAGAATTTAGTTACACATCCACACCTAGTCAGAAGTCGTTAATAGTAAAGTAGCTTAATATTTCGAATAAACATCCATCCGCAATTAATTAACGTTACATATTACATTTTATCGCTAATTTGGATAGAGCGGATTCAATGATTTCGTCGATACCTAAAACAATCGATAGTAACGATATTTATTTACTGCGCTTTCTAAAAGCATCGGTTGAAAACGTGTTACGAGTACCAAAATTACTCGATACTGACGTTTACAACATTTGATAATCGAGTACTTTTCAATTCTATATATTTGAGTACCCGAACTGTAGAGCGATCTATCATTTACTAGCAGTGTGAACTAAAACTAGGTTTTCCAGTCCATATATCCGGATACCTGATAACTGAACCGATTATAGCTACCAGTAGCCAACAGTATAGCGTTCCAAAAGATATAAGGCGTTTATGGTTTTTTCTTATCTATCTGTTTATAGTACCCCCGTTGCGAACCGCATTATTGGTTTACCCGGTATATTTTAATATTACCGTAGTATAAACAAAAAGAGAAAAATATAATTTTACACTTGACATTGGGACTATTCGGAGAATCACGCCGTGAAACCTAAAACTGCTGATGAAAGTGTAAAATGAATAATCTCGCATATGACGAATACACTTTTGTACTTAGTCGTTATTAAACACTCGATCTAAAAAGTTAATAAAAACTGCTTTACGCTTGTATTAACTTATACGTCGTTTTAATGCCCTTTTCCTATAAAACCTAATAGGTTATGGGCCCAGAAGAATAAAGTAGTGTCCCGGTGTCGGTTTCGGTTTCGTGTGTGAATTTGAACATTGTGTAAATACTAAAAAATGATTAAGGATACCACTAGAAGCCGACGAAATATTAAACAATTTGACGGTGAACGCTACAGTATTTGGAAATTCCGTTTAAGAGCACTCCTGGCTGAAGAAGATGCAGTAAAAGTGATCGACGAGCAGGTTCCGGCGGAACCCGATGAAAGATGGAATAAACTCGAACGTTTGGCCAAAGGTATTATTATCGAGTGCTTAAGCGATACAATGATAGGCATCGTTACTGAAGAAGCAAGCGCACGTGAAATCATTGAAAAGCTAGATTCCATCTATGAGAGAAAAAGCCTAGCAACACAGTTATCAGTTCAAAAGAAATTGTTAAGCTTAAAATTCAAAGGTGACATGACATTGGCTAACCATTTTCTGATTTTTGATGAACTATTAATTGAACTTATGGCTGCTGGAGGAAATTTAACCGAAATGTCTAAAATAGCTCATCTCCTTCTCACCCTACCATCGTCTTATGATGGTATAGTGACTGCAATTCATACGTTGACAGATGATAGTTTGAGTCTTGCGTTTACAAAAACTAAGTTACTCGACTACGAAACAAAACTACAAAACGAGCGTAGTGACACCAGTCGTAAAGTATTAAACATCGAAAGGAATCAAACTGAGAAGTCTCCTACTTCATATAAATACAAAAACCACAACCAACAGTTCAAGTTTTCAAACCCAACAATGAAGAGATACAATTCAAATCAAGGAAATAGACGAGCAAAAGGTCAGTTTCATTCCAATAATATGAAATGCAGACATTGTGGGCGAAGAAACCATACAATAAAAGACTGTTATTTTTACAAGAAAAATCAGCATAAAGGAGAAGAACCACGTGAGCGTACTTTACAAACAGTTCGTACAGAACCAGAGAGTGAAAAGGGTTTTGCCTTCATGGTGGGCAATACAGCTCTGCAAGCAAATGAATTGGACAGAGGCTACGTAACATTCATCTTAGACTCCGGGGCTACGGACCATATGGTGAATAAGGCAGATTTGTTCACAACGTACAGGCAGTTGGACAGACCAATAAGAATATCAGTCGCAAAAGTTGGTGTCTCAATTATAGCGACGTTAAAAGGTAACATCAACATTACAACTGAAAATGGAATGATTGGAGTTCTAGAAGACGTCCTATATGCTGCGGACATCCCGTACAACCTTCTTTCAGTTCGACGTATTCAAGAAGCTGGTATGACCGTTATTTTTAATAAAAATGGTTCTGTGAGTATCAAGAAAGGTAACAAGACGATAATAGAGGGTAAGCTCCAAAATAATTTAGTTACTGTTACCGTAAAAGTTGATAAACCATTAAAAATAAAAGCAAATATTGCATCTGAAAAGACAATAAATATTTATAAGCTTTGGCATGCTCGTTTAGGTCATATAAGTAAGGAAAAATTTTTACAGTTAAAAAATATTGATTTCCTAAATGACAATAAACATTTAAACAATATTCAACCAACACATAATGTTTGTGAAGCTTGTATCTATGGAAAACAAGCACGCTTGCCGTTTGCTAAAGCGAAAGATAAAACTCACATTAAAAGACCACTGTTTATTGTCCATTCAGATGTTTGTGGTCCAATAACTCCACCCACTATTGATGAAAAAAATTATTTTGTCACATTTATTGACGAATTTACCCACTACACAGTCACCTATTTATTAGCATACAAGTCTGAGGTTTTTACAATGTTTCAAGATTTTTTATTTAAAAGTGAAGCGCACTTTAATTTAAAATTAACAAATCTGTATTGTGATAATGGACGAGAATATCTTTCTAATGAATTTAAAAACTATTGTATTCAAAGGGGTATCAGTTACCATTTAACTGTACCACATACACCGCAACAAAATTCAGTGGCGGAACGTATGAACAGGTCAATTACAGAAAAGGCCCGATCAATGGTACATGGTGCTGAGTTAGATAAAAGTTTTTGGGGCGAAGCCGTCCTTACAGCAACGTATTTAATAAATGTAACACCTACAAAATCTCTAAAACAAAACAAAACACCATTTGAACTGTGGCATAACAAAAAGCCCAGAATAGAGAATTTAAAAATTTTTGGCTCAACCGCCTATATTCATAACAAAGTTAGAAAAGATAAATTTGATCGAAAATCAAATAAAGGCATAATGGTTGGTTACCAACCAAATGGCTATAAAATATTAGATATTCAAACTAATAAATTTATTATAGCACGTGACGTCATTTTTGACGAAACAAATTTTAAAACATCAAGACCAAAACTTGTTGAAGGAGTTAATACATTAAGAATGAAACTTAATGAGAGCTTTCAGCCTAAAAACTCCATTCCAAATAAAATGCCTAAAACAACCGTTAAAACGGTTGAAACCCCTATAGAACCTGTACAGCATAAAACAGGTAAATCTATTACCAAAATAGATAAATCTGTCATCGAAACAGATAACGAATACAATACTATAGAACCTGTACAACATAAAACAGGTAAATCTATCACAGAAATAGATAAATCTATTACCAAAATAGATGAATCTGTCATCGAAACAGATAACGATATAAACTCGCCAAATAAACACAACAATACAGAATTAAGAAGGAGCGAACGAATTAAAAATATACCTCCTATTTCATATAACGAAGAACCTAATATAAATAATTATATTATGTGTGCACAATCACTTATTTGTAAGGTACCTCAAACCTATAGTGAAATAAAATATAGGGACGATAAAATTCAGTGGGAGCAAGCAATAAATGAAGAAATAAATTCTTTATTAATTAATGAAACGTGGTCATTAGTCAATCGACCATCTAATAAAAATATAGTTGATTGTAAGTGGGTATTTACTATAAAAAATGATGCTTCTGGTAATCCACAGAGATATAAGGCACGTTTAGTAGCTCGTGGTTTTAGTCAACAATATCTATTGGATTACGACGAAACTTTTGCACCAGTGGCTCGAATTTCAACGTTTAGAATTCTTCTAATTTTTGCGAAGCAATATAACTTATTATTGCATCAAATGGACGTTAAAACAGCTTATCTAAATGGTATTTTAAAAGAAGAAATTTTTATGCGTATACCGGATGGTTTTAAAGCTAATCATAACAAAGTCTGTAAGCTAAATAAATCTCTCTATGGTTTAAAACAGTCAGCAAGATGCTGGTTTGCACGTTTTGATGAAGTGTTAAAACAGCATAGTTTTAAAAACTCCGAAGTAGATCGTTGCCTATATTTTTTAGATAAAGGCCACATTCACAAAAATATTTATGTAATATGATACGTTGACGATCTAGTAATTGCCACAGCTGATAAAGATACTATGATCAGCTTTAAAAATTATTTGAGGAATCAATTCAGTATGGTAGATATGCAAGAAGTGAAATTATTTCTAGGTATTAGAGTGAACCAAGATAAAGATAAAATTACGTTAGATCAGAGTTCATACTTAAAATCTGTTTTAAATAAATTTAATATGACGGATTGCAAGCCAGTAAATACACCATTGCCTACTAAATTAAATTATCAAGATTTGAATTCTGATGAAAATATTAATGCACCTTGTCGAAATTTGATAGGCTGCTTAATGTATGTCATGTTGTGTACACGACCAGATTTGTGTACGGCCATAAATTTATTAAGTAGGTATCAAAATAAAAATAATAAAGAATTATGGCAATGCCTTAAACGTATTTTAAGATACATAAAAGGTACATTAGAACTTAAATTAGTTTATAAACAAAGTAGTTTCAAACATATTTTGATCGGATATGTAGACTCTGATTGGGGTAACGATGAAACAGATAGAAAAAGTACAACAGGGTATGTTTTCAAATTATTTGAAAATAGTACCGTTTGTTGGAATACTAAAAGACAAAATTCTGTCGCAACATCGTCCACCGAAGCAGAGTACATGGCACTTTTTGAAGGTGTACGAGAAGCTTTATGGCTTAAATCTATTTTGAAAGATATTAACTGTAATATAACCGAGCCTATAATTATATATGAAGATAATACAGGATGCATAGCAATAGCCAATAATCCTGTTTTTCATAAACGATCAAAACACATTGATGTTAAATATCACTTTACCAGGGAACAAGTAAACAAAAATGTGATAATGTTAAAATATATTCCAACAGGTAACCAATTGGCAGATGCTCTGACGAAATCTCTACCTTTCCCAAGGTTCCAGGAACTTCGTTTGAAAATGGGATTGGAGGAAGTCCAGGATCAAAATCACAATAATAATAATAATAATACTAAGGTTACATAATTTTTCGGTCTGATTGGGTTTTTAGGGGTTTTCCCAATCCTTGCAACGAATGTTGGACCATGTATAACTTTCCCCAGAATATAACAGAATAGAACAGAATAGAACAGAATATCAAAATATTAATAATACGATAATACAAGCAAGCATATGATATAATTGTAACTTTTACATTAATTAGCGAATGGGAGATTATTTCTTTTGATCCAATTTATATTTGAAGCAGTTTCTGGGCATAAAACCCAAACAGCACAAAGACATCTAAAAGTCATATTTCAGACGTCCATCTGCGGACGTTCGGTACGTCTTAAAGACGTCTACAAATCCGTAATGGTGTCCTAAAGATGTCTTTTTGGGGGCTTTTGTTAAAAATGGTTCGTCCTTAAGACGTCTCTAATACATCTGATTTACGTCTTTTATCAATTAGATCAATTATCAAACGATCAATTTTTAAAGTAATACAACTATTTATTGAACCTAAAATTAAACAACACAAATCACACTTAGGCTAGGTTTTAAAAGTTCGGTTTAAACTATTAGTAGGAGTTTAAATGGAAGATTATTTACACACATTTTTGTTAGATGTAGATTGTAGATTAAACCAAACTTATATAACCGGGCCTTAACAGAAAAATAAAAATTGATTAAATAATACCAACACTAAGTAAAACTAGTAAAAACAAAAAATAGTTACACCTAAAACTATACACCCAACATTAAAATAGACAGAAAAACATAAAAACGAAAAAACAAGAAATTAATAAAAAATAAGACTTAAAATTATTATAAATTTAAGTTTTTTTCTCTAGACGTCATTAGGACGTTCGTCTCATAGTATCTTATAGACATCCAAAAATGGACCACTTTAGGCATATAAAGGATCAGGCATAAAATTTACGTAAATTAGACGTTATTAAGATGTCCGCTTTCGAACATTTTAGAGACATCCAGAACTGGACGTCCTAAAGAGGTCCACTTCAGGCATAATAAAGATCAGGCATAAAATTGACGTAAATTAGACGTCCTCAAGGCGTCCGCCTTTTAACATCTTCGGGACATCCAAAACTGGACGGCCTAAAGTGGTCCACTTCAGGCATAAAGAAGGTCAGGCATCAAAACGACATAAATTGGACATCATTACGACGTCAACTTTTGAACATCTT
This sequence comes from Cryptocephalus moraei, assembly GCA_946251905.1. Lineage (NCBI taxonomy): Eukaryota > Metazoa > Arthropoda > Insecta > Coleoptera > Chrysomelidae > Cryptocephalus > Cryptocephalus moraei. The sequence continues at coordinate 23,460,226 of OX276458.1, read as the reverse complement.
AGAGACATGACGTCCATTTCTGGCATAAAAGAGAGCAGGCAAAAAATTTACGGAAATCAGAAGTCCTTAAGACGTCCGCCTTTTAACATCTTACAGACATCCAAAACTGGACATCCTAAAGAGGTCCACTTCAGGCATAAAAAAGGGCAGGCATAAAATAGACGAAAATTAGATATCATTAAGACATTCCGCTCTGGACATCTTAGAGACATCCAGAAATGGACGTCCTAAAAACGTCCACTTCAGGCATAAAAAGGTCAGTCTTAAAATTGACATAAATTAGACGTCCAACCTTGGGCGTCTTAAAGACGTTCGGATATGGACATCTTATAGATGTACTTTTTATGTTTTAAGGCGTCCAGGCATAAAAAAGGTGTAAAATGGATGCTTTAAGACGTTGTGTGCTGTCTGGGAACCTACCCATTGAGAGTAACATCAGGTTCCTCAGGGCAACCACACTGCTACAATGATTTTCGTTACCTTTATCAACGATAACAAAGAGTGTTTTCATCACTGCAACATATTTATGTAACGCAGATTAATGATCTACTGTAAAATTGAATAGACGGCCTGAAATCCGAGGAGACTATGTATTTGAAATGAGACGGTGAAGCATGGAACCCAGAAGTAAAGTTAGACGAAAAATGGTCTTCAAGGGCACATGTAGATAAAACAATTTGTTCATCAAACAAAATGTCTAGCTCTATAAACCGCAACTCGAATGATTTAGTTTCCATAACCCTAATACTCTTTACTGTACTACGCTTTTGGTTACAGTAGAATCTCATTTATCTCGGTTATTTGCAAATACTCACGAAACATTAGAAAGAGTGCAAAATGAATTAGGTACTAAAATGCATTACCAATAAAACACATCTCACTATTGTAGACGGAGGTTACCAACCCCTTTTATTACAATACAACATATGTTAAAGTTAATTATATAGACGGGCTGTCACACGCTTATGAATGTGGTGAAAAATTTTAATACATTGTGTTCACGTTCCCTCCAACATTATCTTACTAGTTAGAGTTCCTGGACGAAACGTGCATAATACAGACCTGTTCGACATTCCATTTAGCAGAACGAATACAGGTCAGCATTCCCTTTTAAACAGGATACAAAACTCGTTTAATATACTTTGTTCGTGTTTAGACATTGATATTTTCTCACCGTCTCTCTTGCCATTTAAAAGAAAAATACATAACCACTTCTCGTCTCCAACCACTCCATCTTAATCCTTTAGGGTGTCTCAAGCAGACAATACATTCAGAAAATTAAAGAGTAGTTAACTTATTACCTACTGTATTTATTTAGTAGATATTCTCTAAACTAATAGTTACAACTTGTTTATAACGCATTCGATTACAATTTGTTTTTACCTTGTTTAACTTTTATTACGTGGTCAGCAGATAGTATCTTGGTACTATGTGATGTAAGCAACTAAAATTTAGAAACAAATTAAAGTGAAAAATATTCTCAATATGAAACGTGAACAGTGTCTGTTAAACGACTTTGCACAATAACAAATCTCCATACATGAACCTGTGGAAATCCGTATAAGTTCAAAAACAGTCGAAAAATCAAAAATTTTGAATTAAGCTTTTAATAATTATAATTATATTGATTTAAAATAGAATAAAAAAATATATTATTTCTATAGATGTTGTATAGGTTCTTATTAAGAAAGCTTACGGAAACATTGAGACTTGCTATAGTTTTCACTAGGAGGCAAAAGACAAATGAAAATTCAAAACATTTCATCACTTTTAACAAAACGGGTTTTTTCCACGAAGACGAATGTTTGATTTCATTTTTATTCAAAGTTAGACGAAGATTAATATGTGAACTCAATATATCATCCTCAAGCACCTTCATGTTAACTCATAACCTATTTTCATCTCTTGATACTGTATAGGTCTAATGGACAGAAATCGGTGATAATGTATTTAAATTAAAAAGCAAAGAAAACACTTTAATCTGACTTAAGCGTCTAGATTCGTTCCACTTGTTTAAAAGTGCCACATCCCTTAAGAGTTTACTGAGGTTTTAGTCCATTTAAAATAACGGTAAAAGGTCGGGAAACGGACTTGACGAGACCACTTGTCCCTTATGTATTTTGGGGCGCTGGTTACGAAAATGGGGGTTGGAACTTGCAGAATTGTTTGGAACACCCCTCAAATTGAAAAAAAAACGCCCCTAAATTGGGGTGTTTTTCGACTGTACTGCGGAATTCCCTTACGAAACCTCCCGCGGACATTTGACTTTGCCTATTCAGATTCTTTTTCAATTTTTTCAAAAACCCACCGTTTGGGAGGGGTGTTTCTTACATGTGAGGGTGTAACACCTTTTTTCGCGTGATGGGACTCTGATTTTGAATATCAGCCACCGAAAGACAATGAATAGGCAAGGTCAAATGTTCGCGGGAGGTTTTGTAACCATTACAATATCATTGTTATGAATATTACAAATATCTATTTCAGATGGATATAGAAAATGATGAAAATATTCTGTTTTAGTAAAATATTATTTATTATTATAATTAATATTATTGAATAGAGGTTCATTAAAAGTAAAATCAGAAAATGATCACCATTTTCTATATCTATCTGAAATAAATATTTGTATACTATATATCATTGTATCGCGAAATGTAAACAGCAGAAAAAAATGTGTTTACTCCTGTCGGACGTCGGCGGCCAGTTTAAAACGCTCCGTAATTGGGGTAATAAAGGATGAATGATTTATTACCTACCCGACCTCCTAGACCTTTCTGGACGTATCTAAGTAAACATTAATTTGAGAAAGGAATGACTTGGAATTATCGAGCAAATACTACTAAATTCGGGAATACATTATGGGGGGCTATAAAAGTGAACGCTGGGGACGAAGGATTATTATTATTAGACGTGAAGCGGCGAGAGTAAATAGTAAACAAGCCAAATAGCGAAAGCGAGAGCATATAACTGAATTAATAATTAAGAGTGATACAAATTAATGTTGGGAAATAGCTAAGTGCGTTATATAAATTAATTAGTTTAGTAATAGTGTATTTAAATTAGGTAGTGTCTAGTGTACAAATAGTATGAGTGTAAATTAATTAGAAAATAAACGTTACACTATATACTATATACTATACTGTATAAAATATACTCATTTCATACAAGATTTTAAAAACAAAGACTGCTGCAAAAAATTAGCATTTAATTTGTAAGAAAAATTTGATTTTCTATTGCGATAAAAATTTATTAATTTTATAAAAATATAAAACACAATGATAATTGTATCTATTGAATTTTTCGGGATTTTCCAATTTTCCACGGCGATGAAAATGGGTTAGATGTTAATATTTCGTCGAGTTACCCCAAATTTAAAAAAATGAAGGTTCTACATTGCCTAGAAGCCGAGATATCGAAAAAAAGTTTAGCGGGTCCAATTTTTGAAGTATCGGTTTCAAAACGATCTGCTATCCCCTCCACTACGACATTGTAGACTTGAGCGAAAAACCTTAACTTTAAAGGGATATAACTTTTTTCGAGGTGCACAGATATTAAACCTATAAATCCTATATTAACATTTCAGGTCTTTATGTAAAACTGGTGAAAATTTCGGCTCTTAATATTTATAAATAATGAAGATATGATTTTTTTATATGTTTCTATCTCGGTTTCTATTGACAATAGAATCTTTTTTTTAAAAAAATGAAAGGTTCTTTATCACCTTTTCAATTCAGTTTATTAAAAACGTGTGTAACAATAGACAAAAAAGTTATTTAATTTGTTTATAAGCAAAAAAATTAGCCCCTGTTTAAAATGTTTTTATTAACAACAATTTCATTAAAAATGAGTTGGTTTTCAAACTTAACTTATAATACAGCCTTCAAGGAAACTATTCCAGCTTATTAAATATCTGTAGGATTGCAGCCTGGGCAAGCTCAATTGTTTAAACAATGAGTCTCTGGGATAAACAAATAAGATACCTCGTAAATTAATAACCCGATGTGGCTGAAGTTTTGCACACTTATAAAGACCCCCAAAGGCTTCATAATTCGTGTAATACATTTCACTTATCACTATTATTGTAAAAGTTATTAACATTCATAAAATAATGAAAAATTGATGTTTTTTTTTGCTAATAACTCAATTGTGTATTTATCGATTTTAATTTGTAAAAAACCAAATTAACCGTCTTTTTATTCTCTACAACTTTCGTGTGGACCACTTTTCTCTAAAATGCAACTGGAAAACTCTATGAGGAAAAAATCGATTTTCACACCTTATCCCATTGTTTATAAAAAAAAAAACAGGGACATTCTAGCTGTATATTGTCATACAGTGATCTTTAGGTCCACCCTACCACTTAAAACTTTCAGATATCTGTAGAACATTATGCCGTGAAAACTATAATTTTTCAGTATGTAGCCTGGGCTAGCTTTGACGTGTTTTAATTCGCTCCAAACTCTCCTTTGATGGTAACAACAATATTGGGAACAATTAATTATTTGACAATTTTTCCACTATTACTTCCAACCTTACGGCATAAACCTTCCCTCCCGTTATTATGATACTTCATATAATACCGGACGAGGAAAATCCGTTTCACTTTTGCATTGTTGACGCTTCAGAAAGCCAGAAGTGCCCCCGGTGTTATGTATGCTTATGCAAAAATGGGTCTTGTTGAAATCGCTTAGGTCGGGATTTTTAGAAATGTGCTCATAATCCGTCATATTATGCAAAAACGCCTCTTCTCGCTCTCCTTCTTCCTCTATCGCCGACTCCTCTCTTCTATCGCTGCCTGAGAGGGATATAAAGAGATAAAGACAAAATGAGAGATAGAGAGAGTGAAAGTTACCTTCCGGGGATTTTGGAAACTTTCGAATTATTTTTCCAACAGGTCGGAGGTAATGGTCGTGAGTGCGAATGGGATTAAAATCTGTATATTCAGTCTGGTAAAATTGGAGGAATTTCGAATGTGTGAACCAAAGTATTAGTGTGACGATAATGGAAATATAACACACTCCATCGATAGGTCCCACTTAATAGCTGAGCCTAAAATCGATAATCTGCATTTGGTCGATAGCAAAAATGCTACCAACGCAATTATAATGAACCGTAGGTACAGAAATTTATCCATATTTGAATTTCCAATTTTGGAAAACAAATGTATAGGTACAAACCGATCTAAGCCAACACCACACATCTCAGATTGGTATTTGTGGCCAAAAAAGACAATTTGATCTTCATCGTTCAGTAAATATAAATTGAACAGCAAAAATAACGTTCACTGCTGACTAGGTACATTTTTTGAACGAAATTTAAGACGTCCTCCTTTGAAATTTCTGATAGAAGTCAGGAATCTTACCTTCAGCCGTTAGTTAAAATAAAATTTATAACCAAAAAAATCATTCAGACTATTTCTTTCAATTCACTTTTGCCCGATAGTTTTGCGTAAAAATTTTAACAATCCCAATTTTTATTTATGTTTTCATAACCGACACGTTCAACCTCCTTAGGGCCTTTCACCACAAATTTATCTAGTCCTAATAACTTTCACTTAATAAGCGTCAATCCCAACGAGCGTCCATAAAATCTCATAAACGTAAACTGGCGAGGGTGAGATCGCTTTATTAACCAGATAAGCAAACAATAGCTTACGTACAATTTAATTGACCCCATTACTAGCGTCATACAGTTTGACTCCTTGACGCGGTTAAGATCATGCATGAGAGTATTCTGGGGACTAAGAAAGTCGTGGTAGGAGGGAGGTAAGTCGTGCCAAGTGTGATAAGGAAGGAGAGAGAGAGAGGAAATGGATTATCTCAGGGGGAGAATCTTAACAGACAGTTGAATTGTTCGCGATAGCAAATAAATTTTCATTCGAGGTACACTCAAGAGGAGACATGATCTGTATTAATTCAGCCTACGGCCGGGGAAATTTATATGGCTCGCTCGTTCGTAGTGCTTTGGAAAACAATTTTAGTCTAAAATTATATGTTTAAACTACAAATTAACGTATAAAATGTTATGACGTTATTTGACGTCTCAATTTTTGCGTCAGTAGCAAAATTTGTTACAATCTGTCTAGGTTTCCATTTCATATCAAATTACACTATTTAAGAAAGCAGCGTTATTGACGTCAAGAGCATTTGGTAAAACTTTCATTTTGTGATGAGCGAAATTCTATTTTCAGTATTTAATTTGTTGCATGACTCGTTTCAGCGATACCCCTTATGTCTATTACCAGCGAGTTCCCACTCAAAAATTTATCAGGGCCGCTAGAAAATTTAATGAAACCTGAAACGAGACCAGCACTTGTCTAACCGTGATATTAGACAATATGGAAAAGGGCATAGATGTAATAGGAGTTTCAATTAATTCATATTTGAAAACAGTTTATTCCCAATATGAATTACGAAACTGTTAACTTTCTTAATTAGGCAGTTATTGTTAGAGTTATATCAATATGTTATGAGTAGTAAGAAGTGCATAATTTCCTTGTGTTTAGAATCGGAACGAATATTCTCGTTGTTATTCATGCCCGAATTAAAACTGTTCCTTCGTAATTTGCTCCAGCTAAACTAGAGGCCGCCGCCGCCGCCCCGCCATCCATTTTTTCGACGAGATTATAATTCTAAAATGCCGTTCTCCGAGAAAAATATAACAGCAATAAAACAAAAACTTCTGCAGCAGTGTTCTACAATTGTATGAGCTTTAATATAAGTATCGAGTCTGCAACTGAGAGCATGGAAATAAATGATATCCCCTTCCCGGCCGCGAGGTCGACGTCAGGGGAGGAATCAGTTTAATTTGTCGGCGTCGTTTTAAATATTCATTAAAATGGGGAATTGGGCGTTTATACAAATAGCTATTGTTTATTTGCAAGAGGTTATCTAAGTGAGATTTAGGGAGGCAGGTCGAAATGGCAGAGAACGCTTGTGGATACATACTGCTTTGAATTTTGTTAAATTTTCAATAAAATTCCATGAGAATAAAGTTATCGTAAATTAAGCTTAACGTACCATTAATTTTAACTTCTCTGCCGCAAGGGGATTACCTGCACCGTTGCCCGTTTATTTATTTATACAAAATATTTGACATTTCCGCTCAAAGGACTTCGAATAATGCTACACACTAACGAAGAATGAATACTAATATGACAGCTATTCAGTAGCTCCTCCAATAATGTTAGAAAGAAGAAGAATGTCTGAATTATCGATTTACGACCAGTTTCGACCTCTAAGGTCATTATCAGGATCATGATATTGTTGCGGAAACTCGGAACGGAAGCAAATATTTCGTAGAATCGGAATGTGCTATTCTATATTCTTGTTATATTCTATAACATGTTCTTCTAGATACAGGCCATTCTTCTAGAACAAGGAATTAGATATAAAACCCGACGAGCAAAAGAAAGAGAGAGTGGAATACGAGTCATGAGTTATAAACCCCGAGCTCGATAAATAAGTACTAAAATAAATTAAGTGATAAATTTTGTACGTTAGTAATTCTAAGTTCTTAATTAGAGTAGTGTAATTATTCAAACCGAGGAAATTGTTGCAAAAATTTTAGCTCTCACTGTTGACATGTTTATTTAAATATTACAGCTCTAAATGGTTCAATGTTTTAAATCTCACCACCTTTAACTTTTTGATTACTGCATATGAACTAACTGTGCTATGTATGATATTCAGCTCCAACATTTTCTAATGAATATATCCCCATATATTCTAATTTAGGCTTTAAAATTTCGTCACCAATTCATAAAGTCATAAAGTATCTCCCTTATCATTCCAATTACTTAATCCGTCACTTAAAGTTTTAGCAATTTCTTCAAAAAGTTTTAAAATCGTTTCTACATATTGTTTAACTTCCTTCTTTATACTATCACTATTCTCATTTTTGTTGAAATTATCGCTAGTTACATTAAATTCGGTTCTTAATTTATCTACCTTTTTCAATTCAATATTCAGTTGAGAAGAGCAATTGAAAGTTTTTTCGCAATATGAACATATAAAATTTTTGTGAAAAACCATTGAGCCTGGCAACTCTTCACGTTTCACGATGACTCGTAAAACTAAACCAGCCTTTCGTTTGTCACCGCAGACTGCATCATAGTCGAAATGTGACATTGTTTCTTTCCAAACGTCTTCTTCGGTGATAAAATGATCTTCAATGTCGATTAAATGTTCCTTTTTAATCTTCCTAAAGGACAGCGCTTTCTTGTTGCCTGGTACTCCACCTGATACTGTGGGATGAGTTACTGTGAGGCTGTGTTACAGCTGAATTAAAGAAATAAAGAAAAGTAAAAGGTTCTTACTTAAAGATATATCAGAGGTAGTTGTACAATGTCAATGATTTTTAGCCACAATAGATGGATCGATGATAGGTTAGAGCTACCAGAGTTTAGAAATATGTCAAACATAACGTGGGTAATTAAAGCATCTTGACAAATCAAAAGTTAATCACCTATATATAGACAAGTAATTTGTGTCTTCTAGGCAACACTTATCAACTGGTTTAGATGTTCAAAAAATCAACTGAACTGTTTCATGCATCAGTTTATTTTAATGACCTACAAAACTCTGTGCAGTTATATTGGGTTTGATTTTTAAGGAGTACAAGATCTGGATTTTTATAGGCCTTATCTATCTCAATACATTCAAATGAAGTTATAGTTTAGCAACCTTCGTTTGGTAATGTAGAACATGATAATCCATAGTGGGTGGATGTGGAATGAAGCACGGTGACCCCTGAGAACACAGTTACCGAACTGGGAACTTTAGGGGATTATTGGCGTTCTTTAAAACAAACTTCCAATGTTCCAAGATTCTAGTTGCCAGTCGCCTTCGATCCGATGAATGTGTATTGCATTGCAAGTTATTGAAGGGCAATTAATATGATATACACTTGACCTAGGAGAATATTTTAAGAGAAATGCTTCTAAGGAAACGAGGACGAATCGATTTCAAAGGAGATATGAGTGGACCGTTAAGACGTCCATCCCTGTAATCATGATATAATTTGTTATATTATAATTATAATATAATAAGGGATGAAATGATTATACGAAATATGAAAGATATTGGCTAGTTCAAGGTTGAAGTTTTCCCTGGGTAATGGTTTACTAAATAATCTATGGAAAAGATGGTAAAAAGATAATTCGAGAATATCTATTCTGATTTCTGATTCCTTGGATATATTCATTTGTGCCATTCATTCTTTCCGGGTCTAGAGTGGGTATATCTTTTCACCTTTTCATCACTTTTCTGTTTTTTAATTGGTCTAACGTCTTATGTGAGAATCTTCGCAATTTCCACAAATTGGTTTTCTTTTTTTATATAGGTATTATATATTTAACTTTTCTTCTGATTGCAAGAAGGCGCTCGCTTCAGTTATCTCTATAGACCTTCGACCTTATTTGTGTGACGTGATATTTTGTTTCGCAGGAAACTCGAGACACCACTTCGAGATACTTAAGGATTTTCATCATATGATGAGATCATGAGATCACTACACTGAATATTTCTTACAATATTTATAGAAAGGTGTCGTTGTCTCACCTTTCTATGTATTTCGATGTCTTTTCTTGCGTAACATCAATGCATATTTTAGTGATTTTGGTTATGAGTACAAACTTATGTTCAAGTTGAAACAAATTTGCAGATTTCTATTAACTACATATAAAAAAAATCTTAGGAATGTTTATTAATTTGTGTTTTATATCATTATGAAAAATTTAAGGAGCAATTACAGCGTATGACATTTTATTACATTTTATATGTACATTGTTTACAGCTATTTAGTGTTTTGGGAAAGCACCCCCACTCTTTTGGATAAGGTATTACACTTTATTGATCATATAGTTCACATCCGTATAATATGATTTTTAAGAATATTGCTTGATATGTGTTGCAATCCAGGGCTTTGTTCTGCATATGCTTCAAAGCAAAATAATAAAGTCCGTAGTAGTGCTCCGACACTCTCTTTAAATGCCTGCCAGTGTCTTCACCTTCCGGTAAAGGTTGCTTACATGTACTTACATAAGAACTTTTATTAAAGATCTGTTTCTTGTAGCCTGAATAAACTGAGGATACACATTTCATGATTTGGAAACTAATACTCTCTTTCCTAGAAATAATTTGGGGATTAATGACTGCTGTCTTCTCTTGTATCTATCTTTCTATTTTTATACATTTAACTGTGTTTAAACAATATGTATAATATGTATTATATCGTAACGTTTATTTTATAATTTATTTACATTAATTGAACACTAATTTATTTAACACACTTAACTACTTGTACACTAGACTAGACACTACATAATTTATTTGTACTGCTCCGCTTTCGGATCGTATGTCGCGTTCACGTCTGCTTCTCTAGTTCTAACTAACTCCCTCGATCACAAGCCCCCTTATATATACACCCCCAACCATAATCGAGATCCTTCGCGTACCTTCTAGAACGCCTACGCAGTACATGTTCAGAAGGTCACAAATTAATTGTTTTTCGTAAACAACATTCCGGGAAAATTTCGTGCAGCTGTCTTTACGCGTCGTAGTTGGTGTCGCGTTGTTTACTTCTCGCATTACAATATAATAGAGTAATTATTAATATAACAAGTATAATGATAATAATGGGTATAGTAAGTATAATTGAAAAGTGAGACCTTATCTTCTCTATAACCATAGAAGGGAATAATTGCAACATTGTAAAAATTTGACTTAGGAATACATTTCGTTTCGAAAGTAATGTCGCTAATAAAAAAATTTCCCCTGCGAATTACGATCCTGTCGCGATCCCCGATAATACCCGTTGCACCTCCTTCCGGCCCCTCGCCCCCATAACCGCATGTAGCGACCGATATTTATGTGAATTTCGGTGATACACAACCCGCGAAAGCAGCTACAGCTCCAGCTCCAGTAACTGCTGCTCCTTCTGCTTGTAATTTGATTTATAGACGTGTTCAATTCCAACTAATTTAATACTCATTAACGGGTTTACGTTCGAGGAATGTATACGACTCGAACACATCGTTTAAATTATTAATATGTGAAGGGAGAGTAACGAATAACTGCGAGTAGTATGTGCTACTACTACTATTTACCGTATCGACTAGAGCTGATGATGAGTATGTTTCATAGTGTAACGTTTATTTTCTAATTTATTTACACTAATACTAATTGTACACTAGACTAGACACTACTTAATTTATTTACACTATTACTAAACTAATTTATATAACACACTTAACTAATTACTTTATATCACACTCTTGATCGTTAATTTATTTCACTTCAATTGCTCTCGCTTTCGCTCTTTCGCTCGTTTACTCTCGCGGCTTCCGTCTACTAATCCTCTCTCGCCGCCGCGTGCAATTTTATAGCACCCCATAATGTTTTCCCGAATTTACTAGTATTTGCTCGATGTTTCCACAAAGCACTCGATTGTTCTTTTAATAATGTTTACGTAGAAAATGTCCAGAAGGTCATAAATCACTTTCCTTAAATAATAATCCGGGATTATTCATGGAGCTGCCTTTTTTTGTAGAATTCAATTAAGCGTCGCGGCAATTCTTTTGAGGTAGCAGCCCAGGTCCGATACTAGTAAACACGTCTCGCGCTGTTTACTTTTCGCATTACAATAGTGTACTCTCCGTCCAAATTTAGTTTTAGAAAAAATGAAAAAAATCTCACCACTAGATCATTGCAATCCCGACTGAAGTACTTTTGTGCAGACCAAATATGATGATCATACTCTCGTGTTGTAAGATACCAGTTTCTCGTCCTAGGTGTGATTAAAATGGTTAAATACGTAGAGATATAGGCAGCAACCTGTTTATGTATCGGGAAATTAAGTACTGAATGGTAATTCGTACTATTTTAGCAGGAAGTAAATTAAATTGGTAATGTCAATTCGATACGATACTGGATAGCTATAAAATGTCCTATATATTTTAACTTCTGTTGTTGGTATCCTCAACATATCGTAATGATCTATGTATCACTGTAATAATATAAGAAGTAATAACGGGTACAACAAAGCAGTGTTTTTGAAAGATTGTGAACCTAATCTCATTATCAAATCTACTGGTATTTATTCGAATATCGATATGGTCAAATCGTTGCATCGAGATGCCAATCTCGCAGATTTGAGAAGCTATGTTAATGGTACTCGACTATTTACTGCAACTGTGGTAGGTACCTTCCAAATCTGCATGAAGTTGTTATATGTTTATTCGGCTAAAAATTTAATCCCCCATTGCTTATAAAAAATGTTAAACTTTGCGAGTTTCACATTCATGAGTTTTGTAAAAATATTGTTCATTTAAATGAATTGCATTGGTATGAAAGTAGTCACTAAATTAAGACGTATAAATATGTCAGAAATTGTTATGCTTAAGGGTCTATTGAGTTCTTAAGTATGCACTGTGTGGGGGTTGAAGTTCAGGTAAAGCAAGTTAAACAACCAACGGTATTTATTTGGCCTGATTATTAACAAACTGATTACAGGGATATGTAACTTAACATTCACAAATCCTAAATATAGAATTATTATTATTATTATTATTATTATTATTATTATTATTATTATTATTATTATTATTATTATTATTATTTTTATTATTATTATTATTATTATTGTTATTATTATTCTCCCATTTCTCAACGTACACGTTGGTGCGGTTATTAACTTTGTCATCTATCTAGCTGAGAATGTAGTTCAACACCTCTCAACTAGCTTAGGAACTTTCGGAGTGTATGGCACTTTTGTAACGATAGTGCGCGTTGGCCTAGATTTACAATATTATTGGGGATTCCAATCTAGTCTAGATTTGCAATGAAATTTTTACTGATTATACCTTCAGCTGATATAACAAATGGAATGATAGCGATACTGCGGAGTTTCCACTGAGCTATGAGATCATATGCCAGGTTTTCGTACTTCGTTGCTTTTTCACCCTCAGCTTATTTTTACATTGTGTGACAACGGTACTGCTATTTATCAAGGACGATTCCAGTTTGTTCTCTCTTGTTTATCAGTATGATATCCGGTCTGTTATAATCCACACTCCGATCAGTTGTTGTAACTCTGTCCCAATATAACAGATGGTCGTTCGTTTCCAAGACTGGAGAGGGGTCGTATTTGTAGTACGGTGGGGATGGAGCATCAAGAAGGTTGTGCTTGATTGCCAGTTGCTGATGGATTATTTTGGCGAGTTGGTTATGCCGCCCTAAATATGCACTTTCTGCTAGCATGGGGCATCCCGCCATTATATGCTCGATTGTTTCACCTGAAGCCCCACACATCCGACATTTGTCAATGACATTTAGCTTCAGGCAGTGTTTTTCGTAGTTGCTTGTCCTTACTACTCGGTCATGAATGGCCATTAAGAATCCTTCCGTTTCCGGGTACAGCTGTTTTTCATGAAGCCATCGTAGAGAAGCGTTCTTGTCAACATTGTCTAGTTATAACAATTTGGGGTATCTGCCATGGAGGGGCTGTTCTTGCCAACCATTCAGGTTCTCTTACGTTGAGATAATATCGCTTTGGCTGTTAAGTTGAGACAAATTGAGAGGTGTGTATCCCTTTTCTTCTCTCAGAACTGCTTTTAGTATTTCACTATCAGATGTTTGAAAATGTTGTCTCATGCATTTTTCTTGGTTTAAACAAAGTTTTTTATGTTGAGTAAGCCTCTGCCTCCCTCTCCTCGGGGTAAATAGAACCTCTTCACTGATGAGTTAGGGAGAAGGTTTCTCGACTAAGTAAAGTACCTCCTCGTTGTTCTGTCTAGTTCGTCCAGATCAGTGTTCGACCATTTCTCAATACCAAAGGAGTATGTTAGTATCGGGATTGCCCACAAGTTTATCGCAGCGCATAAATTTCCACCCGATAATTTAGTATTGAGGGGTTTGTTCAGCCTCTTTTTATACTTTTCTCTGAGTTCTTGCTTCAATTGTGAATGGTCCAGTCGCAAATTTTGTGAGGTACCAAGGTATCGGTATGTTTCCTCCGCGGGTAACTGGTCAATTCCACTAATGTCCTGTGGGTGGTCATCTGCAACTCCTTTATTGACATTGATGATTGCACATTTGTCTAGCCCAAAAGACATTCGGATATCATCACTAAAGCTTTTCACTGTGCTTATCATGGAGTGTAGCTTTTCCCGGGTTTCACTATAGATCTTCAGATCTATGTACAGTAGGTGAGATATTCTACTATTTCGTCTGATATGATATCCACCCTGTATCCCGCTTCCGTGCCGTTAAGAAGCGTCGACATGGGATTTAATGCCAAACAGAACCACACTGGGGATAATGAATCGCCTTGGAATATTCCCTTTTTAATGTTAACTGCACCTACCATTTTGTTACCAAGCCAGATGCTGGAGTTCCACGCTTTCATGAGATGTTGTAGGCTATTCCTGATTAGTGGACATATTTTGTATATTTACAACACTTTTAGCAACCAATCATGAGGGACAGATTCGAAAGCTTTTCTGTAGTCTTACTATATTATTATTATTATTATTATTACATTATTATTGTCATAGCAAATAGCAATATCCTCGACAACAATAATTTTTCTTATACAATAAATTCGTTCGCTACAATTCCAGATTATTATAATATACTACAACTATATGGCAACTTATGCTTCTGTGTTGGACTCTGGTAAATTAGATTACGAAGGAATCACAACTATTGATTGATTTCCTTAGATAAATATGGGTTTTTACCTAAAAGCCTTACACTTACCGTGAAAAAGTTTTGTGCCAAAAAGGCAGTCGGGATCAGAAGGGTCCGACGTGACTTCTTGCGGAGATTTCGGTTTTCTCTAAAATTCGTCACCGAGGTGATTAATCCACCATACCCGGATTAATGTCGTAGATCCTTAATTCTCGAGTGGTAACCGTGGGGCCCCCCAAGTGTGTCGATAGGTCGATATAATTCCAAAGCCTCCTCCCTCCTCCTCCTCCTCCTCCTCCTTCCTCCTTCCACTCGCTCTCTCTTTGCCGAATGCTCCTAAAGCTTACACAGTTTGTGAGTTGGCAACTTATTCAGGTTATATGGGGGATATAATTAAAGGAGGTAACATTTGTGCTACTTGTGTGCCCGCTAACTATAACAACCTTCCTCTTTATTTATGGGTTATATAATTACCGACCAAATTTATATCTGAATCATGCAGAGCCGTTCACAAGGGCCGCGTATTGCTTCGGATGTTCTGCGGTAGCTCCTTTACTGTTAAATAACTGAATCGGATCGGATAAATAAGATGCGGAACCAATAAATCTTTTGGGAGATATGATAAATTGGGGCTTTGCTAAATCCTCCTTGTTGTGTGTGTGTATGTGTGTATCTGTATTATGTAGGGCTGAATATACGCCCTTATTTACATAGAGCGCCTTCAAATTGGTAAGCTTGTCATAATTCTTTTTTATATCGAAGCTTTTCCGGGAGATTCCCATGTTGCTATTGTTAGAGAATTTATTTCAAAATTAGAATCGGGACTTTTTCTAGGGGATTTTGGTCTCTTAGTAATTCAAATTTACGGCCGTACTTTTTTTTATAAGTCAATCGAGACAATCTGAATTTTTGCATTTAAAGTGACCTTTTCTCAAACTGTTATATTTTGCAAAAACTCTTTCTATCATTACTCCAAAAACAAAGACTGGAATCATGTGCACCTGAAAGTAGAGACACCAGATCATTTATTTTTCCGGCATTCAATTAATAAATGTTCACAGTGATAAACTTAACGTTTCCAATTAACCTTTAACGTCGGATTTTATCGTTTTATCTCGTTAAATAATCTGGATAGAACTTTCCCCATATGTGGGGTATCTGCAAACGGCTGGTAGCCTATAATAGCTTCTCTTTCCGTTGGTAAATTAATTAGCAAACCTAACATATTATTACGTAGTACGTCGCAGAAGTTTGCTTCGCAGCTAAAGCAATTATCCAAAATTTACTGCTTTGTTTGGTCATTACCTCCGGTAACATGTTAACTATTATAAAAATATGGGTGGGTTCCGCTTTGTGTGGCTTCTCCAAGTTTTGCTTTGTTAAAAACTTATTTAATATGTATTAAGAGAATACATGCGGTTGAATATCGAGTTTGACACAAAGTTTTCATCATTACATACATTATTCATCAACGTTACAGAGTCTGGTAACTTGACAACCCCGAAGTTCGGCACAATATTATCTCGATTATATAATGAAAAATATTATCGAGTCAGTCACTCGTATATGTGCACTTAGGAATTTATATGTAGAATAGCTTTTGGCAGGCCATTCCGAATATATCTGAAAGGCAAAGAACTCTTGCTTTCATCCCTCGAATCGACCGACCGAGTAAACTCAAGCTTAAACCTCATTAGGAGGCAAAATCTTATCCTACCCAGAAGTTTGTAACTCAGGCAGTTTGTATATGTAATATATACACATATATATATATTATATGGTATGTATATAAATTCGTGCCCTAAACAAAGTATGAGCTTTGCATCGTCTAACCCTTACCAACTGGATAACTTATTGTTTTGACAGTTTAGTTTCGGATAATATCCTAATAGGCGCTCTTCTTGATTTCGCCGTATCGTCGAAATAGTTTAATTAACAAAAAAGTCTATCGTATTGTACGAGGGGCCCTCGTAAAATGCTTTAATTGCTTGTTGACAAATATTTTTTCTCAGTTCTCTGCTCTTGTTTTCTACATTTATTGTTTTCCATAATTTTTTTACTAGAATGTCATCGTTCTTTATTGGTTTATGGCCGCGCTCAACCTGTTTTTGTTTTTTCACAATGTTTTGCATCAGTGATAACACTTCTCTACTTTTCTATCTTCGTCATTTCTTAGCGTATTTCTTGTTGTTACTTCTGTGCCTTCTATGGAGCTTAACTCCACACACATAAGTAAGTGTAAATCTACTGATATATATATATATATATATATATATATATATATATGTATATATATATATATATACATACACAACGTGATCAAGAATGACTGTTTGAGTTGGCAATGCTGAATTTCATTTTTAAATGGTACAACTGGTAATTTGAATTCGTTACAACACGAATTTTTCATTGGAATGGCGTTCTTTCGAAGCGAGATTTATAACCCAATTACTGGTTGGCAGTACTCTCTCGAAGCGACATACCAGCAATTTCAGGAGTTGTTTCCGGGGACTTTGGGAACTTTTGCTGTCTTTCTGCAACATTGCATGCGAGTAGTTGAACGTTATTTAAACACAGGGAGCGTAAGCAAACAAAAATCAACTGGTAGACCTTCTACTCTAAACGAGGAATTTGTCGAGGATATCAGAACTCGAACGCAAAGAAGTCCTCCCAAATTCTTAAGAAAGCTCTCCATTCAAACAGGTTTGGTCCTTATGCCTCCTATTAAACCAATTTTCATTCTTACCCATAAGACTTCCACTTTTCCATGTTGTTCTAATTCAAGGTTTTACAGGTTTATCATATGGAAGTTGCTCCACTGTGCTTAGAAAGAAATTAAAGTACCACCCTTACAAAATTTCCATCGTCCAGTCATTAACCCCTCCTAATCACCCGCAGAGAGTTTAATTTTGCAATTGGTTCAATGACATATTAAATAATAATGATATCCTTTACAATACCTTCTTTTCCGACGAAGCCTGGTTTAATCTCAACGGCTATGTGAATAAACAAAATTACAGAATTTGGTCAGGTTAAAATCCTTATGCTATCAGAGAGACACATTTGCACCTGGTTAAAGTTGGTGTTTGGTTGGCAGTCTCAAGGACGCGGGTGTATGGGCTGATATTTTTTAATTTTACCGTCAATTCGGAGAGATATATCCAACACCTTTTGAGGCCTTTTATAAACCAATTAACAGACGAAGAGCGTCAAATTGGATATTTCCAACAATACTCTGCAATGGCACATACGGCTCGTGCTACTATGGGATATTTAAGATAGAATTTTGGCGACAGAGTAATTAGTCACGGCATTTGGCCAAGCAGGTCAAGATCTCACTCCATTAGAATTTTCGTTATTTGGGCTCTTGAAGGACAATGTCTTTAGGAACATATTGCATACTGAAGAAGAGCTGCGAGATACAATAGTTCAAGAAGTGGCAACATTACCCCCAATATGCTGGTGAATATCTTCGAGAGCGTAAAAAGAATATTTAATTTATGTCTGGACCAAAATGGGGGGCATTTTAAGTATTACCTTTGTCTGTTTAATTAAATCATTTTTCTGTATTTCGAGTTTCATTTTTTAAGCGTTAATTTTTATTCACATAACCTACCATCTTATCGCTGATTGTTATGTAAATTTTTTGTCAAATAAACATATCTGGTTGTAGCGTTGCGAACCCTTAGGCAATATATATATATATATATATATATATATATATATATATATATATATATATATATATATTGTTTGGGATATTGTTGTATTCTTTTTCTACACCTCTTTCTGATATGTCCATAATCATCGGATATCATATATTATTCGCTGTTTATGTTGTTACTGATTTCTGCATCAGTTTCTGTTTGCTCCGATTTTCCTTTTTCCTGAGTCCTTTTCCCAATAATATGCAAGTTTTATTTTCTTCACCTTTGCCACCACCATTAGGTACCGTTATTTTAGATTAATCTCGTACTTCTTGTAATATATTGATGATTTTCTCCGTCATTACAATGTCCCATATTGAGAAGTTACCTAAAATTAATTTTGTGTCCCATGACATCTATAACACAAGTACAGTCTGAGATTTCGTCTGGTTCTAATTTTCTATATCCTGGATGAAATGGTTTGGCTTGTATATTATTCAATCTAATAATCTCATCCACTTATAAATTAATGTCAATTGGGTAGGAGCTTCATATTATTGCCTTCTTTCGTTTGTCTTTAAATCTCTGATTTCATATTTTCTATTATTATAATTGCTGGTTTTTTATATGGGTATTTTATATTTCAAATATATAGATAGCAACATTTCTTTTTTCTAAAGTGCTTCAGAGCTTTGCCTGGGACCCCTGTTAAAAGCATGATGATAAACTCGACATTTACTTTTTATTAAGATATAAAGTTGTGAAAGATATGAAAGAAAAAGAAAATATGTAAAGGCCTTGAATCCTACTTCCTATTCTATACTCACTTTAAGAATTTGCCAGTGTTGATTGTGTAATTGATTTGGGTTTCCTTTCCGTTAGTCTCCTGTGAGCAGTTACGTATGAAAATTTGTTCCGACAAGACGTGATATACATTTCAGACTAATCATATTTATTTTGGTAGGCAGGGTCGGTTACTTAAAATTTCCATTATAACGGGTAAGCGAGAATTTCCAAAAAGCGAATTACAGTGTTAAAATTTAAATTACGTTCTTTACGTCTACAGCGGTCGGCAGGAGTGTCTCCGGTCTATGCCCCACGAAATCTTACACAGTCACAACATTGGATAACAATCTAAAATAACTACCCCCCCCCCCCAATCTAGAATTGAACTTAACGCCCAAATAAATCACCCACGACGGCGATTTATTCCGTCGGGTAGGAATTCTAGGTAGGTAACATTTTTCTCCCCCTCCGACCAGATCTTGAATATTCATGAGTCCTGCCCCGGACATAATTCTTTCAAGAAGTATTTAATCTCGGCATGAGCATTTTATCGGGACATCATTCAGACTTCACGTTCAGCTGAAATAGCAACGAGAGACGGGAATTAATGAAATTGTTGCGTTGCGTGAGAAAATGTCGTATACCTGAAGTCCAACCCCTAAAAGGGGATTTTCGTCACAAATAATTAATTTTCTCGTTTCTCGGTATGGAAATAGTGTGAACGGGGTGTTATCTGAACGGTACATGTAGAATGATTATATGGAGAATGATACGTGTACTAAAGATTTCAAAAATAAATGTTCAAATATTTTTGTACAAGTGGAGAAGTAATAACATAGATCATTATAATACCGCAAGCTATTTCTTAGTACAATCACCTGAAGATTCAACAAAATAACGGCAATAAAGTGATATTTACAACAATAGATATACGCTTACATACCATCTTAGTAATAATAATTATCTGCGTAATGAAAAAGTAATAGAATTGAGGGTAATTGCGGGTACTTCCTTACATTCCTTTAGACATTGTGATTATTTTGCAGTTTTTTTGTTGTTGTTAGTAGAAGCATGGATATAGCAATATCCCAGTCAACTAAATGATATGTGTCGTACTATATTCCGTTTCAGATTAGGAATTTTTAAATAAAAAATTTAGATGAGAAGAAACACTATAATCTACAAAGTAATGGTTTAGAATAATAGCGTCCCTGCTTAATAATTGCATTAACTGACTTTTTTATTATTATCGTGCATGTGGATTTAAGCGTTCATTTTATTCGTCCTGTATTAAACTTTCAAGCCTTCTTATTGAAAGTTTTAATTGCAAACGCTAACGTTAAAATTATTTAAGGGAATCTTTAGGTTAGGAAATGTAATTTATTGTAAACTAATTTAGGGAACTTTTTACATAAATCAATCATTTTACATTTTACCATACACGGGTTGTTTAAACAATTAATAATATCGTAGCATTGAAGGAATGTGATAAGGTTAACATAATGGAGGTGTCCGGTTTTATCTGACATATGTGTTTTTTCCCATGAATCGATAGAGGGGAACGTGGTTTGACGGCATGAAATTGAAAGGGCGCTTCAAATTTTGAATTTGAAAACGTGATGACTCATCCGGTTATTTCCCTAGAAGATTTGTTTTTATATATGAGCTGGCAATGCTGCACAATATGATGGAACAATCAAAGCGCTTGCAACTTGCAAGGTGGGTAAAATGTAAACACAAACATAACCTAACTTTGTTATTTGTTTTGGTGAAATTCGTTCCCATTTTTGGCATTCATGGTATATTTCCTGGCGACAGTAATATCTGCACTTTTAGGTGCACATTTACTTCGGTTTTCAACTACATCAGTAGTAATGATTACTCCTCTGATATTGTGTAGATCATGGAAGTAAGCTACGTAAAGGCTGATTCTAGCAATCCGCCTATGGTGGAGTTTGGAATGATCCACGACTTTTATGTGGCTAATCCACATAAATTCACTCTACATAACACATTTGACGAAAAAACAATGAGGTTATGCTTTCTATCACCTTCTCGCACGTTCTTAAAACATAAAACTTCAGAATTCTAACGGTCTTTTAGGTTTGTTTGAGATAGTAGAAAAACCGTTTAACAACAGGTATGTCAAGTCGGCCTTCTCTCCTATCGTCTTTACGTTCCTACGATAATTGACAAGTTTAATTTGACTAACTGGATCCGCTGGGTCGATCCAAACTTTTATTACCCCAGTGTGCACTGTTGCCGATACACGAAAATATTCAAAAAATCACCGGGTGAGTCATCACGTTTTCAAATTCGAAATTTGAAGCGCCCTTTCAATTTCATGGCGTCAAAATAGTCTTGATGGATACACCACGTTCCCCTCTATCGATTTATGGAAAAAAACAATAGGTCACAAAAAACCGGACACCCCCATTGCATATCCAAAGTAAGAATTGTTGGCTTAAGTATAATAACGTATTTCTATAGCGTGATCGTGAACTCGCTTCGATGAAATCACTTATACTATTAGAGGACGTTGTCACGAAATTGTATTAAAGTCTCCCAAAATAATGACAATATTAGTATATGATATAATATATATATATATATATATATATATATATTATATATAATACATAATAATATATAATAGTACGATCACTAAACAACGGTGTACAGTTTGGTCATTATCCAAGTCCTCTTTGTTTTTAATGATGTGTGAGACTCTTCAAGAACCACACCTAGCACCTGCACGATACGCCCTCAGATCAATACCAGAGATTACGTCACGCCCTGTCTCCACTATGCAAGTGATCTACAGCCTTACAAGCTGTAAATCTAAGATCTACACGATACGCCTTCAGGTCCACGAAGGAGATTATAACAGGCCCTGTTTCCATTCTCCAAAACCATCTACATCCTTACAACTTATTAAGAAGACTCAGCACTGTAGCCACTCGAGGCAACTACGAGAACTCCAGATTCGACATACAGTCCATTTGTACAATCTTCGTTCACCCTTAAAATGGAGTCTGAAAAATTATCTGATTTGTTTGTAAGATTTCTCGTTAATTTCTTCGCCAGGAATAAATATATTTTAATTGCGTTTTGAAATTCTTGCTTCAGGGAATATATCATGAATCTAAAAAAAAAAAAAAATAACGTACGACCGTTTCCAGCTGAGATTCAGCACTGTACATTTAAAAATCCACCATTCGTTCACTTAATTACCTTATGACTTAAAACTGCGCGAATATGTCAATCGATAATTTAACTTAATAATTCCAAAAAAAGAAATCCAAATATGTTTATTTTGATTGGATATGTGGTAAATTACAATTTTAAAGCATTGTACAAATAATTTTTGTCTGCAAAGTGGAGAGAGAATCACCAGGAAATCTTCAAAAGTGGAAAACAAGACTTCAAATCGAAACCACCTGAATATCTCCGGTAATGATAAACCAATTTTAACGTGCTTTATTATAATCTTGGTCAGCCCATGCCAATAATAAATAATGCGTGGCCCTTCTTTGTAATAATTATTTGTTAATTTGTTATAAATAACTATTTTTGTAAGCTGTTAACATTATTTTTGGAAATCATCTTTGGCGATAATACTAACAAGAAATTTTTATTATGAACAAATGCACATAGAGAAATGAAGAAATAATATTTTTTTAACATCCAAAATTAGTTGTAAACATGAAATAAACTATTAATTGAATTTCACGTTTTACGTTTCACTTTCGAAATCCAGCCAATAGGCGGTTGTGTTAACTATTTAACTGTTGGGAATTTTTTTAACAAATACGCAATCTTCCATCATTAGGCCAGTTTAAAATTCTGATAAATTCTAATTAACCGGTCCTTCCAATTTACCCCAAATTCCGTTTAAAATCTCATTCAACACCGACTTAAGTACGTAATTCAAGAACAAACAAGTGAAACAAGAAGGAATGAAAATTTCTTTTGGATGCAAATTTTCCCCGAGTTTAATAATATCTCCTGTTAGCAAAATCCTTAATTAAATTCGTGTTTTTATATATATCTATGTGTGTTTTGTGTATAACAAAGTGCGCAGAGCATAACATGATCCGCTTGACGACTCAATTTCCCACCTAATTCCCCCATGCCGCTTGCGAATTAAGAAAAATTAAAAACAGCAGCATCTGCGGAACCGCGTCCGTGAATATTTCATTTTCGTTGGAGTGGTGCTCCTGCTTTCTCGCGTCCCTCCTCCCTAAACAAAGGTGCTGATGTAATCCAATTATCCTAGTTGGAGAATATTAAAGCTGCTGCCCAAATATATTATTCCAATTAGTCGATGCGACGAAGACTACGACGGGGAGAATTGAGATAAAGAAGGGCAGAATTTAAGACTTCGACCGAGTTGTAAATTGGATACGGGGAAATTCTACAGATTCTCATTTATCATAATTATTCTTTTTTGAAAGGAGGGGGTGGCGAAGGGTACTCCTAAATTGGTGATACCTAGTCGTGAACTATGCATTCCATAAATATTTAATAACGAACGGGATTCCAAATTTCTCTTTGATAAACTTACGTACAAATGACGTATGTGTGAGAATTCAATATGTTTTGTCTTTTTCCCCGTATAATTAACATATTGAATGGGATTCTTTTAACCATAATACGTGTCATTATTTGTTTCACTACTCAGTAATTTTTAGCTTTTTCTAAAACAAGTTGTAGCTATAATCGCAATTACCATATGTTTTCTCAGGGCTGACAATCGCCATTTAATTTTTTTTTTATTTCATACTCTCTGGTAGATGTTCGCTTACAATATTAATTTCAGTCCGATAGGTGAGTTATAACAGCATCAAAGCCCAGTTTCATTGTTATAAATCAAATCACACATTTTAACAAAGATTTATTTAGACAGGCGAAAATATATTTTTGCCTAATTAATAATTATGTATTGGGAATATTAACATGTATCGTAATTAAACAATTTATATTGTCCGTAATACTAACTCCAGCAACGTTCATGGCGTGACAAATTAAAGTGACAACTATTGATTGCAAAATAATAACAGCAGCCGTTGCCACGGGAAGAAAGGTGATGCGATTTTCAAAATACGTTTAATTTTTGAATTAAAATAATAAAACAGAACAAACTTACAGTATGAAATAAAATTCATTACGACACATGTCTGGTAGTAATTGTAATCGTCTAGGCATTCTTGACTAGGCTCCTGACATCGAGTCTTCCATAATATCTGACTCGTCTTATTGCAAGTAACTTACTGGACTTATAACATAAATACCTATTAGGAGTACTGCAGCTAGTTTTCTTGAAATGTAAATAGGCCACACGGCGTACCTGCTTGTTTAAAGAACCCTCGACTGAGAGCAGTAACCTGATCGTAGCATGCCTCGAATTAAATGAATTTTTGACAGATGGCGTAAAACCTGGAACCTGCAATCCACCGCTAAGCATTTACACAGTACGTAGAACACAAAATGTTTTAGGTGAATTCGGGGAGTTCTTCCATACCGAATAAATATTGCGTATGTAAACATTTACTTTTCCTCGCTCTTAAAAATTTTAAACACAGCCCTGCTTAAAATTAGCTAATTGCATTCCTCGTATTGCAACCAATTAGACTACTTACGCTTCTAAAAGATGCATAAGGTAACATATTTTCCCCTTAGAATTCTATCACTACTGCATTAGTAAACTTGTATTCCTTAGCAAGAAATCCTTTGTTTAGTGTTAATGGAAAATTAAAAATCGCCGCCGTAATTAAATATGACTATTTTAAATTAAAATATCTAATTACTCATCTCGTGAATTAAACTTCGGTTTGTTTCTCAGGCAGTTATCAATTTTAAAATTACTTTTTAACTTCATCCAAAATCACCGTAAATAAAACCATTTTTGCCTCGCATTTACTAATGTAAAAATTGCTTTTTTTGTACATTGCTGTCGAGTGTATTATGTAATATAATTTAATATATTTAAAACGTAAATACCCTATTTCTAGATTTAATTCTAACGGACAGTCTGGCATTTCTTTGGGTATCAACTAGCTACTGGACTCAAACGCGCATTTCTATTAGTAACCATTTTGTTGATCTAACCGCGGACGGCGACAAGAGGGAGTCACAAAAGTGAACTATAAACAAATTTTTACATCAACATTTCTCGGCACATATCAAATTTTCTTGACCTTTAAATCAAGGCGATGGCGAGTTTGGCCAAAGGAACGGCAATTAGTGGTGGACACGAGACGAGACCAGTGCTGGTTCGAGACGAGATGAGACGAGACATAATTTCGTCTCGTCTCGAAAAATCTCGAAGTCTCGATATTTTTTTTAAGAAATTGTAATCTAAGAATTTTATTTCGTTTATAAAATGAAAGGGCCACCAAACTCCATAGCAAGGAGGACGAAAGCGCAGGTAAAAGGATACCTAATAAAGAGTCAAGATTAAACCGTACCATTGTTTATTTATTTATTTATTTATTTATTTATTTCAATCTCTTACAAAAACCCTGGGGGGTAATTACATGCAAGGAACTTAAGGTACTAGGTATTAACAAAGACAATTACTCACATAAAGCTATAAATCTAAACTAAAGACTAAGACTTAAACTTAAAGTTAACAAAAAGAAAGAAACTAGATACCAAGACAAAATGAAAACAGTGAGCTGCAAAACCTAAAGTACACTATATGACTGCCTCAGCTTTTTTGTAAACTTATTAACTATAGTTTGTACATTAGTATTAAAAATATCTATATCACATCTTCTGAGAATTTCATTACTATTCCGTAACATAAAATTTAAGGGGGAACATCCGTATTTATCTTCGTAAAATAGCTTTACATTTTTATTCAGTCTTAGGTTTGTCTTTGGTACAGAAAATTGTATAAAGTTTATAAGACAACAATTAGCATATTTAATGTTGTTAACGATATAATAAATAAATAGTATTGACTGTAGTTGCCTTCTATTAGCAAGTGTTTCAAAATGAAAACTATTTAACATAGATTTGTATGACACTAAGTAGGGATACACTTTGTTGAGTCTAACATATAGGTATCTTAGGAATCTTTTTTGCACTCGTTCTATAGTATCATTGTTAATATCTGCTTGCGGAGACCAAATGACAGAGGCATATTCTAACTGAGATCTTACAAAAGCGTTATATATTAATACTATGGTATCTAATTTTTCAAAATTTTTTGAGTTTCTAATAATATATCCTAATGATCTATAAGCCTTGTTTATTATATAATGATAGTGATTGTTAAATTTTAGATCGGATTGCATACAAACTCCAAGGTCCTTAAGACCACCCTTTCGTTGAAGAATGTTATCGTCAATTACGTAATTATATTTAATGAAATTTTGCTTTTTAGTATACGTCATTACGCTACACTTATCGATATTTAGAAACATTTTGTTTTCTTTAAACCAAGTTGTTATGGAGTCTATATCTTGTTGTAGAAGTGCACTATCTTCCTTCGCTGCAATGGTCTTAAAAATCTTGAAATCGTCAGCAAAAAGTAAACAATTTGAAAACTGAATGCTATTAGGTAGACTATTTATGAAAAGAACAAAAAGCATGGGACCCAAATTACTACCTTGTGGCACTCCAGATGTTACTAGAAAGGTATCTGAGAAGCATCTACCAATTTTGACAGCTTGAGTTCTCGATGACAAGTAAGATTTAATAAAATAATAAGCATTTCTTAAGAAATTAAAATCGGTAAGTCTTCTCAACAGCAAATAGTGATCCACTTTGTCGAATGCCTTTGCGCAATCAGTATAGACAACATCCATTTGCTTTTTATTCATTATTGCCTCTGAGGCATATGATGTAAATACACATAGGTTTGAGACTGTAGACTTTCCCCTAACAAATCCGTGTTGTTGCTGTACAACTTGATGCCCAACATGCTTTTCAACATCTGCAGACAATAACATTTCGAAAATTTTTGCTAAGGAATTTAATACAGTGATCGGTCGATAATTTGCAATATTTTCCACACTGTTTGACTTATGGATTGGTGTTACGATCCCATATTTCAATTTGTGCGGAAACGTGTTTGTTAGAAGGGACATATTATAAATGTGCGCGATTGACTTGGAGAGAGAATCCGAACAGCCTTTGTAGATATAGGCAGGTATTTGATCGATCCCTGTGCTTTTTTTAGGTTTTATCTTTTTGATAATAGCTTTAACCGTTTCATCCGTTATAGGTGAGAATTCAAAAGTTCCCCAGTTTAACATAGGATCAACGTCATTCTTAAACTCCAGTGACCTCGGTTCAAAAACTGATTGAAAATATTGCGCAAAGGCATTCGCAATAGCAAAAGGTGTTTCAAACTTAGTATTTCCATGAGTCATTTCATTAGGAATACTGGTCTTCTTGCTTTTAGTTTTTATATATGCCCAAAATGCATTTGGATCCGATCTGATATTTCCTTCTATGTTTCTCTGGTACGTTTGATACTGATAAGCAGTTTGTCGCTTGATGTATAATCTAAGGTGAATATATTCTTCATATTGAGACAGATTGGCCTTACCACCGCGAGTAAGTTTATGTAACCAGTTTTTACGTTTTATTTTATAAATTAAGTCACCTGAAAACCATTCAGGGTAGTTTCGTTTGCCCAAGTTGGAAGGCCGTTTGTGTTTTTTGGGAACTGATTGGTCAATACATCTAAGAAGCTTTTCATAAAACAGATCAATACAAAGGTTGGGATCAGTAAGCAGTTCAACTTCGGTCCAATCTGTGTTTTTAACTAAATCATAGAGCAAAGAAAAGTTTCCCTTGGCAAAATCATAAACATGTGAAACAGAAGTTAATTCCTGCTCCTGTGAAAGATCAGTAGTAAGCAATATGTACATCAAAAGAGATGGATGATGTAAGTCTTCTTCGATTAATGGCACATGACTCCTAACTACATTTATAAATTTCATATTCGACAGAACAAGGTCTAATTTCCTATTCATATAATTATTTATTCTATTACACTGATAAAGACTATTTACACTTATAAAATTTTGCAACAAGACACACTTCTCACATTTTGTATTGGTCTCATAGCCTTGCAAGTTAAAATCACCTACTACAATTATATTTGGATTATCTGACAGTATTGAATCGAAAAGCTCAAAATATGTCGAATAAGCATGATTTGTCTCATTGGGCGGAATGTATACGCAAGATAAGAAGAAGACAGAACGTTTAAATTTCACTTTTAACAAGATACATTCAACATCACAGTTAGTTTTAATAATTTCAAAATGAAACTTTTTCTGCAGTGCTATTAATACTCCACCCCCCCGGGTTTTATTATTACATCTATCCCTCCTCACAACATTATATCGGTTATCAAGGATTTCAGAGTTTTGAAATCCTTCAGCTAACCAAGTTTCAGTAAGGGCTACAATGTCATAATTTTCTACTAAATTTCTTGTGTAAATTTGTTGTGTTTTTGTACGGAGTCCACGACAATTTTGATAGTATATGTTTAATTCATGTTTACCTATGCGCCTTGAGTTTGAGGATCCACCACGGAATGGGATGTCATCCTCTTTTTCATTAAAAAAACGTGACACAACTGATCCGCTCGGCCACACATCACGTTTCCATGCACTTTTTAACTGATCTTGCTTTATGGTAACCTTCATGGAGGTATAACTGTCGGGATGCTTAGATGTATGAGGTTCGCACTTCACTCCTGGAAAGTCCGCTTCCAGCATCCGGGAGAGATCGTCGGGTTTGGTGCCTGGGGATAATCTCGAGACATGTAAAGACACTAATTTCGGTACAGTTTGGATGTTTGTTATGGATTCATTTCGTCCAACAACGAAACGCCGTTTGCGTTTGACCTTTTGCCATCCCTCTTCATCGGTATCATCATCTCGAATGTCGTCATTTGAATTTTGGATCTCGACCTTTTTTTGAGTCGCACGCACGTTAGTCCAGTTATTGTCCAGTAAGGGAGTAAAAATTATAATTAGCCCGTCGTTTTCTTAGAATTTTGAAAGAGTTTATTATACAACAGACACACGGACAGTGGTGTGAAACGTTTATCTGAGGTAATGGACATATTTAACAGTAATAGGTTATAAATGAAATTTCCAGTTTACAAGTTCCCAGTGCAATGTTGTTGGTATTGTTGAGACATATCCCGGATTGAAAAAAATTAAAACTATAGCTGACCTGACTATTGCCGTCCCAAAGAGTTCATAATAAGGCCGGGACTATACAATGCGTTTTAGCGGGAGCGTTTTAGCGGGACCCGTTTGGCGGGACAGGTACAACACATTGCTTTAAATGGCACCGTTTATATAGCTGCGGTTTTGCCGCACCGACAGGATGGTGAGCGACTTGCTGCCGGCGAACGGGACGAACGGGACGAACGGATGGCGGGATATGATAGACAACACACGCATTTGAACGAGAGCGTCTATACTGTGCGGTTCTGCGGTTGCAGTTTTGTTGTATTTGTTCAATCAATATGTTCGATACGGACAAATTTATACAGTGCGTTCAAGAGTGCCCAGCTGTATGGGAGATCTTTTATTTGATTCACGTTCGGCATGTAAAGGATGTACAGAATATCGTCTTGCTCTTTTTTCTAGCGACTCTTCAACCAAATCAGCAGCTTCAAGCGCGCAAACAATTTTTAATTTCGAAAACATTTTCACTTCACGATAGCGCAACACCAGCACAAACGACGCAGTTGCCGTTCTACCGCAATATGTATAGCCTCAAACTGCTTTCCCGTCAAACGGGTCCCGCTAAAACGCTCCCGCTAAAACGCATTGTATAGTCCCGGCCTAAGGATCTAATTGGTGCCCTCCAATTTTATGTCGAAAACGTAAGTTTTGATTAATCACAATATCTTTTCTTTTCTGAGAGCGATAATATAAGGTAAATAGGTAGGTATACCATTACCAACACATTTCTCTAAAATTATGTTGGTAATTTTACTTTTAAAATTTGATAATTCTATTAAATAATACCAATTTCAAATATAATATAAAATATACAGATAATATTAATTTCTTATTTGTCCTTATAAAGATACATATATAGTTTATTTTATAAGTTGATTTAATAACTTTGTTTTATAGTTCGTATCCCAACATGTCTATTTATTAATGATATTTATTTTCGATTTTGTACCTGTTCTCTATATTCTAATTTCTTTAATTCAGTATTTTCTAAAAATGAAATATTCTTTATCAAAACATAACATCAATAAAATACAACTGTACATTCAACTTTACCACCCCTGTATAGGTACTTCACGATAATCAGTAAATGTTATCAAAAAAGTATACATTTATAAAAGCACCATCTATATACTTCTATTTATTTCGAGACTTTTCGAGACAAGAGACGAGACGAGACGAGACGAGACATAATTTTTGGGAATTTTTCGAGACGAGACGAGACCATGTCGTTTCTCGTCTCGTCTCGTTTCGTGTCCAGGGACTATACAATGCGTTTTAGCGGGAGCGTTTTAACGGGACCCGTTTGGCGGGACAGGTACAACACATTGCTTTAAATGGCACCGTTTATACAGCTGCGGTTTTGCCGCACTGACAGGATGGCGAGCGACTTGCTGCCGGCGAACGGGACGAACGGATGGCGGGATATGATAGACAACACACGCATTTGAACGAGAGCGTTTATACTGTGCGGTTCTGCGGTTGCAGTTTTGTTGTATTTGTTCAATCAATATGTTCGATACGGACGAATTTATACAGTGCGTTCAAGAGTGCCCAGCTGTATGGGAGATCTTTTATTTGATTCACGTTCGGCATGTAAAGGATGTACAGAATATCGTCTTGCTCTTTTTTCTGGCGGCTCTTCAACCAAATCAGCAGCTTCAAGCGCGCAAACAATTTTTAATTTCGAAAATATTTTCACTTCACGATAGCGCAACACCAGCACAAACGGCGCAGTTGCCGTTCTACCGCAATATGTATAGCCTCAAACTGCTTTCCCGTCAAACGGGTCCCGCTAAAACGCTCCCGCTAAAACGCATTGTATAGTCCCGGCCTAACGGCAATAGATGACGTCGCGTAGAAATCCATCATAAAGACGACGGTGTTGAACTTGACCCACGACTGACTGTCTATTGATTCGCTGCGTTGTATTTAAAACAGCTCAATTTGCCGATTCGGCGTTTAATTTACTCATTTCACGCTCGATGAGTTATAGTATTATGTGTTCGTGATTGTTACGTAATAAAACCTGACCTGTTAGTTTGCGGTAAATAGGTCAAGACTAGCGCGACCACGACGTGGAAATAGCTTTGCCGATTTATGTAAATATATTCCTTTCACCCCGCTGAACGCAATACTACAAACAAACTTTTCCTTTTTCCTCCACTGTTTTTCCTTGTAAAAGGGAATTAAATTCCAAACTGCAGGCCATTGTTGAATCTGCTCTCTCACTTGTATCGTTCATATCGTCGCATGTTAAATTTATTAGAGACACTTATCATTTGTACAGTACGTATGCAATCACAACATAAATAATATATATTGCAAAGGTATGTTGAAGTGGGAGTAATTTTTTTCTGTCTGAAACGCGTGTAGTTTATGCAAATATCAGTGCAGGTCGGTTTCCTTTTGTTCAGATTGTACAATGATTTGCAAATGAATCGATTCCAATTCTGCCTTGTAATTTCACCTAAAAGCTCAAAATAAATCCTACCTTTCCGCGAAGTGCACTTTTCTTCCACTAATTCGAAACAAACGACCTTCAGGTACCGCTTTAACCCGAAAAGTATAATTAATTAAAAGGTTCGCTCTCCGTCCCTTTCTTTTTCTCCCCTTAACTTCATTGTACAAACAAAACGCGACGACGGCGACGACTTCACAATGTGTATAGGGAATATGCGGTCTTTCTCTCTTGTCGATTTGAATTTAACTTCGGCGAAATTTAAATACAACGCCTTGTAGGCTTTGTTCTTATCGCTTTGTTATCTGGAATAAAATTGTTTTCCATACAGCCGCGGCGAGATCTCGACACACCGGACGGTTTTGTTCAATTATTGGATGGAAATTTTTTCCATTGTTTAAGTATTAATTATAAAAACCGGTAATTGAAGTACGAGCATTGTCTGGATTTCCACCCTTGGGATTTTAAAAACCATTCTACGTAAATGTAAATATCTAACTAATACCTTGAAAAGGGAGTTTCAGTTACATGTAATTTTGAAGATTTTACTCCACTTGTATATGTTTTGGTGGAAGTTTTGAAATTTCCTAATATTTCAAAGATTCATTTTAACACTTTTATTTTAGTAGTGTAAAAGCTAGTCAATTTTTTTCATTCCATATGCCTAAAGGGCCCTGAAAAATGAGTCGAAACGTTCTACTGAAAAAATAGGACGGGATTCCAAGGAGAGAATCTCATTTTCGTTTAATCTCGGTGATATCTGGAAAAATAATGCAACTCAAAAAAATATTATCTAATTAAATTATGTTATATCACTGTACTGTAGGAACTAGTATCGGAAATTTTATTCATATCACTAAAATTGTAAATTATAACGAACATGCATATCTAATAACGCAACTCAGCACATTTGTTACCATATGGGAGATATGAGAAGGAGCGAGATAAATAGAAAGAGAGAGAGATAGAGAGAGAGAGAGAGGGAAAATAATCTCAACACCGTGGCTCATCTTCGAATAGCTCGCTCTCCCGTTATGGTTTCCCATTTCGGATAACAAAGAATCGCTCACGTATGCATTTCAACTGTTTCAGCTCTCGCCAATTTCCGAAGATTTCATAACAACAGCCTCGCTATCGAAAGCCCTGAAATGTATAAGCTACGAGTATTACGTGCTTTAATCAACAGATTCTTGGTCAAAGGGGATATTACTGGATAATGTCGAACATTCTGGACGGAATCGATTGCGGCGAGTGTAATTTATGAAATGGAGTGAATTTCTGATAGAACGAATGGGAGACAGGGACAGCAACGTGGAATGGCGTTTAAAATTTCCAATTATATGTTTTTCCTTCCCAGAAGGCAGCAATACTGACTTGATTGTTTTTCAAAATATGAAATGAAATTCTTAAGGAAGAAAAACTAACTTTTTATTGAGTTATTAAGTAGGGGTCGAACACGTTCCTAAATCCATCGATTTTGCGCCAAGTATGCCACCAATTACATCCCCTAAATCATACCTTTTTCTTTTTGGTCTTAATTAATATTAACTACAGCGACCAGCCAGAGTCGGGCGCGTGTGTTTTCCATAATACCTACACAGTGTGAATATATCCATGAACATATTTACAGTGCAATGCGGAAGACCCATTCGCCAATCTGATAACTGTTCGCTGTAGTTATTGCATATACTAACACCAAGAAAAAAAAAGTGATGGCTTAAGTGATGTAATTGGTGGCGCGCTTGACACGGAAAAAAATACATTATGTAGTACATATTCCCCCGTTTAATTAATTTGTAGAGCATAAAAATTATCATAATAGTAATAATCCGACTTCTGATTAAATTGTAGTACATACTTCCCCGTTTAATTAATTTGTAGAGCATAAAATATATATAAATGATTATATTGATATACAATAATAGTAATAATAATAATTATAATAAAGTAAATGAAATATAGGCACTTGATTTGTTTAAAAAGAAAAAAAAAAGAAAATGTCTGTGTGGGGCAGATGGCGAGGGGCCTTAGTTTCGAGACGACTGCACTTCTGGAACAAAGAAATAAAAACGACTTTGAGCAACTCATTCTCTCTGTTAATTTATAGACAATAATAAACTCTATTACTTTATAGACTTGGTGAAATTGTAGAATCAAGTAATCAGGACAAATATAAATCAGACAGTATAATAGTTTATCGTTTTTCTCTCTATTTTCGTCTGGCTTGTGCAATGGGTATTAGGGGAGTGACGCGCAAAATACCCACCAGACCTCAAACACACTAGTACTGGGCGTGCAGGGGGTACTAAGGGAGAGTCGCGCGAAGTACCCGCCCCAGCTACTAGGAAACACCAATATAATAAACATCTAGGGCCGAGTGTGCAATGGTACTAAGGGAGGGACGCGCGAAGTACCACCCGAGATCCTAGGTAAACGCAATACACTAGTACTGATCGTGCAATGGTACCAGGGGAGGGACGCGCAAGGTACCCGTCACCTACTAGTGGCAATTACCCCAAGAACGTGCAATGAGTACTAAGGGAGAGACGCGCGAAGTACCCTGCCTTGAGATAAAAGGCGGCACCGTGTTAACAGTGACTGACTATAATGTTTGGAATACCAAATAGAGACAACTACGAATATTTCTCATTTCTAAATATCGACGGTTAATTAATTAAAGAGTTAGTTAGTTAATCAACAGTAGAAGAATGAATGGCTCAGTGATAAACTCACCAAATAGTGGCTTCTTCCAATTACTCTGCTCAATACTAATGTCTTTTTCACAGTTAACTAAATGTCACGAAACAACACCAAATCTCGTAAACGAAGATATACGACTAACACGCCTTTTTAAAACTGTAACGTAGGTACTCATAATATTCCCTTTTCCCGTTCTTAGGGATGGGCGGAGCACTTGAGTCGTTTAGATAAAATTCCACTCGAAGAGCGGAACGTCGAGCTTAGCTCATATAAGGCGAACCACATGTTACAATTTATATATTTTTAGAGGGTTGTTTCTTCAGGCGAAATATAAATGAAAATGAGAAAAGCAGGGAGAATGGAAGTAAAAGAGGAAGAAAGTAATAGATAAATAAAATCAGTCTTACAATTAAGATCCTGATCAAAGTTGAAAATACTTCTTATCAAAATTTTCCAAAATTGGTGCCATATTGATTCAATGGTTCAATTCAATTCAAATCAATCTTGACGGTGATTCAATGCGACGAGTGTATTAACCGAGGGAGTGATTGTTTTGTGTTGATTTATAATTAATATAGATTTTTTTTCAAAACCTTTACAACCGAAAACCCATACTTTGGACAGGGATCTAACTCGGGATAAATGGAGACATTTTATTTTTCGAGGTTGGACCAAAGGTTAACAGCTGAGGGTAGTACATTTAGCATCGCATTTATATTTCTTTCCTATGTTCATATATTCATGGATTATTTAAACATTTATTGTATTTCTTAAACTGAAATCCTGTAAAATCAAATTAACCTTACCTATCCGTAGTACATTACTTTTTGCAATACCTATGTAACTTAGGGATTTGATATTTCCCTTAGGTTGCTATCGTCGTGCTGATCGTACCTGCAACAACTTTACGTCGCTGCAACAAACTTCACGATTCTCTGTTTGAAGTTATCCGGAATGGCAG
The DNA here is from genome assembly GCA_946251905.1 of Cryptocephalus moraei. Lineage (NCBI taxonomy): Eukaryota > Metazoa > Arthropoda > Insecta > Coleoptera > Chrysomelidae > Cryptocephalus > Cryptocephalus moraei. The sequence continues at coordinate 23,424,755 of OX276458.1, read as the reverse complement.
ACCCATTGGATTCCGCGATTTAAACGTAATAATAGCATTCGATTCAAGGATTCAAATATAAAAAGAGAAGCTAATTACGTAAAGTTGTATTTCTCTTCCGAAATATTATCCAAAAAATAACGTGAATGTAGCAATAAATGCACTTTTATATATCGTTGGTATGACGGGTATTAGTAGAAGAATTAATAAAACTTGTGGTGCACGTCATCAATGACGTCAAATTTAATGCCAATTGCCGTTGGTATAAGATAAAAATTTGCTTTAAACAGAGCGGACTGTTATCCCAGTTAAAAAGAGATAGCATACTGTCGGATGTTAGCCGATAAAATATAAGTTGGTACCCGTGGGCGCGGTTGCGGGATGATTGACGTATTAACACGAGTGTTTTTTATGGTTTTGAGGTTATAAACGCATACTTCGAAATATTTGCTTGCTTCCGTAAATTTTAAATTAAATCCGTGTTTGGGTGTTTTCGAGGGTAAGGAATTGCAATAAAATGCCTAAAACATTGAATAGTCGGTGTCGGTAACTGGTCTCGTCACTAATCAGTTACTTTGACTAGAACAAGATCATGCGGGCCCGTTATTGCCGTTAAACTGCGTTAGAGGGTTGAAGTATTGATAGCATTGATTATTGAGCTTCTATGGCCCTTATTGGAAATATTTTTAGTGTGTTTCAGCTGCACAGAAGATCAGTGTGTGTACTGTGAGTGGAATCTCGCGAAAAGTGAAGAGTGATGTGGTGTTATATTCCAAAATGGAACATTGGGTCACTCGTGGCAAGATGATAACAGGAAGAGTGTAAAAACCACAAAAGTTGATGGGAAAAGGTAAACGTTAGAATGCCATTTGTTTAGGTTTTGTTAAAGTTATATTATTCGTTAGTAACTCATCGCAGAATTGGTATGAAAAGTTTCAGTAATAATTAATAGTAATTTATTATTGCGGACATAACATTCTTCATGTTGATAACAAGAATTGTTTCGTTCCTGGGGCTGAATTAGTATTTTCTTCTAAATCCAAAGGCGACTATTATGGGGAAATGAACCAAAACAACTTTTTGTAGTGGTTTGAAATTCAACTTTTAAAAAACTTGGAGGAACCGTCATTTATTATTATGGACAACGCATCGTACCACAGTACATTGGTAGATAAGGCTGTTGGTCCAACAAGTGGACCAACAAAGCTTGTTATAAAGGATTGGCTTACCAAACATAGCATTCAATTTGAAAATACAATGTTGAAGAGTGAACTACTTCAAATTGTTAATCAGAAATGAAATGGAGACTTTTGTGTTTATTTAATTTATTTTTTCCTAGAAATAAACCGGAAAAAATACTTAACGGATCAGATGGCTGAACAATATGGCCATAGAATGATACGTCTTCCTCCCTATCATTGTATATTCAATCCAATCGAGTTGATATGGGGCGTGGCGAAAAATTATTGTAACCAACACGTAGATCGAGATGGAAATACAAAGAATAAAGTTTGGACATGTGGGAAGAAACATTGTCTACCATTACACCTATGGTCTGTGTGAACTCCATCAGGCATACAGAACAAGTAATTGAGAAATGGAATAGTGAACGAATGTTTGATAGAATGGAAGTTAACAATTTAGTGATTGACTTGAACAGTGACTCAGAGAGTGATAGAGATTTCTAGGAAATATTTAATATCTATTTTCTTTAACACCTACACAAACATGTCATCTGTAGTGACTGTGAAACTGAAATCGAGCTTGATATGTCTGGTATCGCACCTTTACCTATATCAGATTCTGATAAAGGTAAATATATCTTACTCTAGGTATGTGCACATAATGTATTATTAGAATATTATTATATTGTAACTGTAGTGCATGAATATTTATATAGTAAAACTTTTTTTACGTGAACATAAAATGAAGGGTTAATGGACACATGTAAAGCTGCCAATATAGAGTTGATATACCTTATTATATATTACCATATACATATACATATACATTACCATGTACCTTACTCATCCTAGAACACATGATCCTATTTGGATTGTAATTACTATATATAAATGGGTTTGTAGTTAAGAATTTCATAATTTCTAATATAATTAATATCCCAATATCTATTTTCTTTGTTAATTGTATGATAGCATAATAGTGTATAATGTAATATGTATAATGTAAATGTATAATAATAGTAATAAAATCACACTGACTAAATGAGTAAATTCTATGTACTTACTCATCCTTACACATTATGATTCCTTTTCATTTCTAATTATTGGTATCTACTAATACCTGTGCATTTTGAATTATTTAGGAATTGCACAATAATATCAGAGCAAAATTCTTGTAGGACGAAGAAAATGAATACTTTAAAGTTATAAATTTACTACTTAAACCAACAGTCATTTCAAACAAAAAAATTGCTGTGACAACATGGCCACGTGCTGAGGTCATTAATTTTGATAACGTGCACCGCAAGTTTTATTAATTCTTGTATACGAATATTCTTGCAACTGTCAGTAACGTCGTGGTACTCTAGGTTATCCCATCCCATCCCATGCCTATCGCTGTGCAGAGAGGACGTACCATAGTCTGCGTCATCCCGCAACGTCCGAAGTCATTAATATGAACGCCATTGTATACTTTGACATCAAAAATGCTTTTTTATGAAACGTTAAACTATGTGTTAATCCAAATATTTCAAGGGAATTTGCAATAAAAGTAAGTCCATACCAAACGAAATCTCTCTTTACCATGGCGTTCTCGGGTAATGAATAAAATGTACCTCGGTGTACATTCAAAGGAATTAGGAGGAGATTGCTCGGCAAATTTCATTAATTTCCGTGAGGATTCCGCTCGGGGGCGAACTATACAATTCGCCTTATCAGAATGTACACATTGTGGATGAGAATATTAACGCCTTTATTTTAATATGAATCAGAGCGGGAGTCAGCTGCTCTGATTAACTAATGAAATTGATATGTCACTTCGGGGATTTGCGAAGACGAAGATAAAGTTTGTCGCTCCCGCAATAAACCGCATCTGAAGTTTATATGGAAAAGTTTGAAGGAAGGGGGGCCTAGGGTCTCGGGGGTTTTATAACTGAAATAAACACGTAATTAATGGTACATGTAACTCATCTGCTCGTTATCCTCCTTAGTGCTTAAAATTGTTTGTTCCCTTGGAGATAACGCTAAATAGGGTTAAGAGAAATAGAAGCGAAGCCTCTCACATTGTTTGCCGAAAAATTAAAATTAAACTTAAATCGTTTAAGACGGTTGTGGGGAGTTTCAGCGATATCGTAAGAGTTTCTTGAGAGGCAAGTTTCAGAGATAAGTAGTTAAATTAACTGGCATAGACTGTTGCTGAAATTAGAATTATCACAATTACATCATGCAAAACTAAACGAAACCAGACTAAATCGTCTGACCTGAACACGCAATACCTAATAGGAAATGTATCTATTTAGTGCACAACTCGGCAGATGTTGCCTTTGAACAGTTATTTAACACCTATGAGAAATTTCATTTAAATTTTTTGATCTTATATACTTTATGCTTTATAAATTAAAATTGTGCAACAGATAAAGAACTGAAAACATTTGATAATTAGTCACCTAATTAAAAAAATCGTACTTAATCCATGATTTAGCAAGATTTAGCTTCATAAATATAAATAACTACATTGAAATTTGCAAAAGTTTTGTTGAATGCTGTTAACACAGTGTTTTCTTAATGTGACTTAAATTAATCAAAAACAAAATGGTTGATTTTGGAGAGAAAACAATATGCATCTTTTCTGAACACCTTCTCCGTAGTGAATATGAATACTTTAAAAGTGAGTAGTATGTAGCATGAGTCCGGGCTTTTAGATTTTATATTTAAATATAATTTAGGAAATGTTATTGCTATCAAATTACTACGCAATCTATGAAATATTTTTAAACTTCTATTAAACGGCGTTTCTACGTTTTCATAATAGACAAAAACTTTCTGGTATTATAATGTGTAAATAAAAATATAACTTTTAAAGGCGGAAACAGACTATCGTCACGTCACGTGAGTTCACGTGCTGTCACGTTAACTCACGTCACGGATAAAAAGTGCGGAGTAATATTTCACATGGTATTTAAATGTATTAGAACCAGTCTGAGGTTAAGTCAAAGTGACGTGAGTTAACGTGACAGCACGTGAACTCACGTAACGTGACGATAGTCTGTTTCCGCCTTAAGTCACATTGTCATTTCTAGATTAACACAATAAATTGGTATATTAAAGTATGAGTGGATATTGAGCTCTTTTTCGCTCAAAACTCGCGCGAGTTTTCGAGCACGACGGCGTAGCCGGAGTGCTCAAAATAGAGCAAGTGCTTGAAAGAGCAGTTATCCACGAATACTTTAAGCGATTTTGTTTTATTGGTACCATTTTTTATACCAAAACCAAATGCATACCCAATACGATTAATTTGAATGATAATCGGGACGCTTCGTGACGGCCCGTCGCACGTCGTGCCACCAATCGGCTCGTCCCGCTACGGTCCAAAACGCTCTGTTATTGGTTGATATGGCCGTTGTTGATACGTTTCCATGGCGACTTTAAAACACAGGCGTGAGAAAAAGCCCGATTTACGCACGCCAAAACATGTTTTAAATAGGCAAAATAGCGTACCAATAAAAAAAATTATGTTTATAGTAAGACTTTAAACATTGAAAATTAAAAGCAGACTCTAAACTTCTTTTAATTTAAAAATTTGTTCAAAAAACTTATTGTGTTTGTACAACGCAAACATTGAATCCCAGTTGAGATATTGGATTTGTTTTGGGGTGCAACCACCATATTTTCTAATGTCTTTAAGGCACAAAAATTATTGGAAGTTTATCCGAGATTTTCCAGAACACACTCCTGCAAAAATACTTTTCTATCTCTAGAAATTTTAGCAGTATTTCTCCTTCATTTATCAGAAATATGTTTTGTTTAAAGCTAAAGATAGCTGTATATTAAATATGTACTGTTAAAGCTATACACAGTGATGACTATTATAATATCCATCAGTCGTGTAAATATTAGACAAAATTCACTACATCACCAAGCATTGAAACATTGTAATAAACTACAAATATAGATTATAATATCTAAAAATTCAAAGAAGTTAAATTGAGTTCAAACAAGTTTAATTTAAACATAGATTGTGTGCGATAAATGAATGTTCATAATTATTATGTACGTATTGTTTTGGACTTTTAAAAGTGGATTTCAAGTGTAACTTTTATTGTTTACTTTTAAATTGTATAATATGTTTTCCTCGAGACGAATAATATTCATAACTGTTACTGTGACATGTTCCTTTTCCAAGTTTATTTTTTTTAACGTAGGTGGTAAAATTAGGAACGAATTAGGACGTGTTCTACAAAATAATTTGTACATTCCTTTCAATAAAAAAATCTACCACTGCTGTTATTAAATAGGAAAAAATTTAAGTTTTTTCTTTTTTAAATTCACACTTTTGGGTAACTAGGGCTCTTGAAAATTCATTAACAATTACTTCGTAAACTTGCAGAATTTTTGAGAAATGTGAAAAATAATTGCTCCCAAAAATCCAGATAAGTTTACTTAAAAATATTTTCTTGTTATTAAAGGCTGAATCTCCCTTCAATATATAGAGTAGGCCTTCGTGCGAAAAATGATAGAATGATAATTTTTTTCAATATAAAATTTCGCGAATTATCAAACATATTAGAAATAGTGTGTTATTGTACTAGTTTAATAAGACAGAGTATTGTCACACGAGAGTTTTAAAGCACGACGAGCGAAGCGAGGAGTGCTTTAATAGAACGAGTGTGATAATATGTCTTATTAAACGTGTGTAATATACTGTTTTATCTACTTTGCTTTATTAATTCATCAAATTCTGGCTGTTCAAGTTTTCGTGTTACACTGGGGAATTTGAAAATCTAGTAGCCCTAGGACAAATTCAATAACCAGTTACTTAGGTGCGTGAAATGGAAGACAAAAATAAAGAATTGATCTCTACATCCCCAGTAACACGCAAAGCTGCTCAAGAAATTTATTGAAACACTAATAATTTAACCTTTACGTCTACGCACGTCTCCACGGCTGGCTGACGTACCAATTTAACAAAACTTAAAGTTACCAAAAGGTGTAATAATATGGATATTATTACACTACTAATAATATGGATATTATTACACTACTTTCTATGTAATAATGAGATCATTAGTAATGCAAAGTTTGCTGTACTAGTATTCTCAGTATAGTCCAGTCATCTGCCATTTTCGCGTGAAATTTTGGGAAACAAGGTCGATTTCTTTGAAAATTGGGATGTAGGTAGTATTTACAACGTTCTTCAAAGTTGAACTTGTGCCGAAATGTGCTTTTTCCCTTGGGGTGGAAACCACTCCTTCTAAGGGGTAAGAATTTTTTTAACCAAAATAAGCATGGAAATAGATAGATTGGCCAATGCTAAGTAACTTTTGTTCTATAAAGTTTTTTTGTAAAGTTGATATTTTTCGAGTTATTCATGGTTGAATCTACACATTTTCCATTGAAAATCGAATGTTTTTTAACAGTTTTTCACCAATAAAATGAAAATCTTTCATTTTATCGGAAAAAAATAATCAGAACAAAAATGTAGCTAATAAGAAAACAAAGAGATACGTTTTTGAATGACCTCTATAAATCCAATAAGGACTGAGTTATTGCTCGTTGAAACATGGTTATTTTTCGAGAACCGCGAAATTGAAAATATTCAACCTTCAATAACTTGGAAAATGGTAAAATTTTTGGTGAAAACTGAATGTACCTTTTCTAAAATACATAAAATACCATTTAAAATTGTTACTGACATAAGTCTTATGCATAAGAATTGACTGATTTATAACAAAAATAAAGTAACACCTTTCTTGTTTGTTTAAAAATTTCAAAATTACACCCTCGTCATTACCTCCCTGATAAAAATTAAATGTAAGCCACTTGCCTTTAACTTTACTTAGGTATTGTTGATAAGATCTATGTGGTTTAACTGGTTTAGAATGCTTATTTTAGAAAAAAATAATTGTTTAAAATGAAAATTGCATTTTGGTAATTTTAGAAAAAAATGTATTTTTCTTAAATAATTCAAAAACTATTTCAGATATAAAAAACTGTTTTAAATGTTAATTACAGGGTTTGTCTCACTGATAATTTTGATTTTTTTATTTATCTATGTATCATAGAAATGAAGGAGATATGGCGTTTCGAAATTTGCATTCGCGTACTAATTATAGCTCATCCAAGCCCTTTGAACGCAACCCTTTTCAGAACTACGCATTGTAAAAACTTTTAACTAGTTTGATGTTAAAGCGCTTGGAATTCTCTACAAAATGCATTTTTTTAAAAGTTGCTAGCTTGGAAAGCAAGGGAATTTTTTTTCGCTATTTCAGAATTTGAAATGGTCTATGATACATTAGATTTACTTTATCGTGAATAACTCGAAAAATATCAACTTTCCAAAAAGTTGATTTTTATTTTTGATATGTTTTGATTTGTTTGATTTTATAGAACAAAAGTTACTTAGAATTGGTCAATCTATATATTTCCGGGTTTATTTTGATTAAAAAATTTCTTACCCTTTAGAAGGGGTGGTTTCCACCCCTAGGGAAAAGCACACTTCGGCACATGCCGAACTTTGAAGAAGAAGGTAAGTAGGGCTTAAGTCCAAATTTTCATGAAAATCGACGTTGTTTCCCAAAATTCCACACAATAATACCGTATTTTACCATTGATGAATAGAATACCAGCAATAACTCAACCCTTATTAGGTTTATAGAGATCATTCAAACACGTATCTCTTTTTTTTATTAGCTACATTTTTGTTCTGATTATTTTTTCCGATAAAATGAGAGATTTTCAAGGTATTGGTGAAAAACTGTTAAAAAACATTCGTTTTTTCACTGAAAAATGTGTAGCTTCATTTGTGAATAGCTCGAAAAATATCAACTTTACAAAAAACTTTATAGAACAAAAGTTACTTAGAATTGGTCAGTCTATCGATTTCCTGGTATATTTTAATTAAATAATTTCTTACCTTTTAGAAGGGGTGGTTTCCACCCCTAGGGAAAAAGCACACTTCGGCACAAGTTCAACTTTGAAGAACGTTATAAATACTACCTAAATCCCCATTTTCAAAGAAATCGACCTTGTTTCCCAAAATTCCACAGTAATACGGTATTTTACCATTGATGAATGGAGCGAGCAATAACTCAACCCTTATTAGGTTTATAGAGATCATTCAAAAACATGTATCTTTGTTTTTTTGTTAGCTACATTTTTGTATTGATTGTTTTTTTTTTTTTTCGATAAAATGAGAGATTTTCAAGGTATTGGTGAAAAACGGTTAAAAAACATTCGTTTTTTCGATGAAAAATGTGTAGATTTAATCGTGAATAGCTCGAAAAATATCAACTTTACAAAAAAACTCTATAGAACAGAAGTTACTTAGAATTGGTCAATCTATCGATTTCCCTGCTTATTTGATTAAAAATTTTCTTAGGACTTAGATGGGGTGGTTTCGACCCCTAGGGAAAAATCACACTTCGGCACAAGTTCAACTTTAAAGAACATTATAAATACTACGTAAATCCCAATTAAGAAATCGACCTTGTTTCCGAAAATTTTACAGTAATATATTAATTAATTTAAGTTTCTTGCACAACACTATTGATCATCTTTCCTAGGGAGTTTGACTGCAGACTTTGTCATATAAGTATAGAAAATGATTATAACAATAAAATAAAATTTCGTTATATGTAAAGATCCCAAAAACATAATATATGTACATGATTTGTACATTTGAACTTAAACATTTTATCAAATGTCGAAAATTGAATTGTTTCATTAATATAATACTTGTAGTGATAACTGAAATAGTAAAAATTATCAGTAATACCCCAAGATTGAGAAGATGGCGTAAATGGCGTTTCAAAAAATCCGCTTATTATTTACAATTAACTATCAACCGTAAAAGTCCCCTCCGCAACATCTATTGTTACAGATAGACCAACTAGTAGAGATTTTTTGGTGCAATAAAAAAAAATAGGTTGAAATGTATGCAGGGTTTTAAAGCATGATACGTAGATGAAAAGAGATAAAATCATAACCACGAATTATTGTTTATAACAAAATGGCAGCCAAAAAACGGTAAAATATTGCAAGAAAATATGTTTTTTTTGTTTCTAGCAGAAACTATAGGAGATATCGTCTTGACTACAATGCAAAAGTTGTAGGGAATTTAAAAACCTTTGAAATGAGTCCTACAGTAACCCTGCAAGTGTGTTTTTCGCCGAAAAAAATCGAAAAAACTAAAAAAAATCGGCGTTTTTTGAAAATTCGTATCTCCTACAAATATGAACCTACAGGACGCGCTCTTTGGGAAATGGTAGCTGTTAATATGCTTATTAAACAGGTAAAAATCTGGACCCTATCGGATGTATTGTTTGGCAAATATTCCCGATTAATTTTTTTGGGCCGATTTTTCATTTGCTCATTCTTGCTCGTACGGAGGTCCGATCGTAATTTTGAAAACTGTTGTGGAAACTTCAGAATCTTAGCTAAAAATCGTATATTCTACCTATTCGTTACAAAGCCGTTAAAATGGTCTAAACCGCATTCGAAAATTGAGTAAAACGGAAGAATTCGCGCTAGTGCCGGAGATTCCTCATCAGATTCCATGAGGAATACCCCCTCCATTACCACCGCGCTCGAGACTAGCGCGAATTCTTCCGTTTTACTCAATTTTCGAATGCGGTTTAGACCATTTCAACGGCTTTGTAACGAATAGGTAGAATATACGATTTTTAGCTAAGATCCTGAAGTTTCCAAAACAGTTTTCAAAATTACGATCGGAGCTCCGTACGAGCAAGAATGAGCAAATGAAAAATCGGCACAAAAAGATTAATTGGGAATATTTGCCAAACAACACATCCGATAGGGTCCAGATTTTTACCTGTTTAATAAGCATATCAACAGCAACTATTTCCCAAAGAGCGCGTCCTGTAGGTTCATATTTGTAGGAGATACGAATTTTCAAAAAACGCAGATTTTTTCTAGTTTTTTCGGTGTTTTTCGGCGAAAAACACACTAACAGGGTTGCTGTAGGACTCATTTCAAAGGTTTTTAAATTCCCTACAACTTTTGCATTGTAGTCAAGACGATATCTCCTATAGTTTCTGCTAGAAACAGAAAAAACATATTTTCTTGCAATATTTTACCGTTTTTTGGCTGCCATTTTGTTATAAACAATAATTCGTGGTTATGATTTTATCCCTTTTCATCTACGAATCATACCTTAACACCCTGCATACATTTCAACCTATTTTTTTTTAATGCAAAAATGACCACTTTTAGAGCTCTGCTGGTTGATCTAAGAGGGTTCGGGTTGAGAGTATTATCCTGATTCTCTGTGCGTTGATATATACTCTAGCTTCAACGTCACAACTTTCAATCTCGTAGTTATAAAATAAAAGGGAATCCCCGAAGTAAATACCCTATGGTTCCCTACCTTGGGTATAGTTAAGCTCGTTGCCATAGTTAGGTTTTATTCATTACCTGGAAGAACGGAATTGACGAAATGTAGCTGTTGGGTGTATAAAGGAGATACTTCGGCTTTCCGTCTGCCAATAATATCTCCCGTGGGAAATTCTCACGGAATTCAAAATGTCGTCAGATTTCAGGTGCTCTCTCAAGCCCCGATAAATGTCAGTAAGAAGTTAAATTATTTTGTTTTGTTTCGGAGTCGAACACAGGAAGGGTAAAATGCGATTCGCCGTTGTTTCCTACAAGCGAAATATATGTTAATCGATCGATCTGGTTTGGGGAAATAATGTTTATTCTGTCGACCTACAACAACTGCATTAGTGTCGAATTTGTTGACACGGCCTCCATATAATTATTCGGTGTTGTTTTTGAAAGTTTTTCGCTCCAATCACTCCCGCTCTCCTGCTTTTATTATATTGCCTGGACATCAATATCCTCCACCTATTCTATTTAATTAATTGCTCCGTACATTGTCCCCTATTTCCACTGCATAAAATGTTGTGATGTTAAATTCGCCATGAAAAATCGTTAATCATGTACATTATAGTTATTTGATTGGACGCTTCGTGCGTTAATTGTTTATGCTAAATTGGGTTTAGTTGTTCGGAATAAGTGATGAATGGGTGCGAGTTTGGAAAAATTTAACAAAATATCCCGGCAACATTAAATCGATAACGTGCATAGGGAGAGTGGATTATTTATGAGGCGAATTGGGTACGGCGACCACACCACAAGACAATAATATCAAATTCGATATTAGCTAAGTTACGGCCAATAATCCAATGTTTTAGCACTATAAATTTTACGATCTTCAGGGGAAACAAATTTGAAGTTCGACATCGGATGAGTAATGGCTAGATTGGGTCCGCTCATAAGAAATGCTTACATAGGGATCCATAAATTCTTCGTGGAAAGAACAATGAGTTCCCGGCTAAGTTGATAAATTTTATTAGTTCTCCTTCGAGTGAAAATAGGTTTCTTTTTCGTAAAGGAAACTTTTATTATTTTATCCGGTGAAATATTAAATATTTGTCTGAAGGGTAAGAAAATGTGACAGGAAAATTTAATAGTTAATAAGTTACATCTTAGCCAACGTTCGCATTATTTCTTAGCGGTTCCATTTTGTGCTTTCATTGGATTTTATTGTCTTTTTCGACTTGCCCCCATATGATTCATATTTTTTGTTGTAGGCAATTCAATATACTCTACTAACACAACATGATTCATTTCGACCCAGTCTCTTTTTTGTGTGGCGGCAAATTTTCCTAGGCCACAAACTATACGTAACTGCTCACAAATTCAAAATAGAGTTTTCGCAACTTAATTTGTTTGCATTGTGACACATTTCATATACACAACACTGTCGTCGTGTTATCCTGCGAGAGCTCCGCTTCGCGTTAAAATTTTTCTACCCTAAGGTACACCGCACTTTCTGAATATCAGGTTTAAACTTTAAAGATAATAAATAGTTTCCGGCGGTGCGAAATTTGCAAGTGAAATGGTTGCGTTTGCTATTTGCAGTTTCCATTTTCGTCGTTCGGAAACTTGCGGTCGAATTAAAATTTTGCATCTCACCTTCGATACGCGGTGTGAAATCAGAACGGAATAACGCGGCTATTGTTAGATGTTTCAAGCGTTTCTGTGGACGTGGGAAATAAATTTTAATAACGTTGGTATGATGACGTTTTGCAACTTCATTAATTTAAGAAAGTCAATACGTGTTTAATGGCTAGGATAGTCAAAGGTTGGTTAACGTAAGTCTTATTCTTCCGAGAAAATTGCTTGAAATGGCGGTTTGAAATGTGTATACAATAGAGAAAACGCATCTAAAATGAAGAAAACAATATTTTCGAAGTGAAGGATCCAATAGTGAGATTAAAATTAATAAACAGAGATTCCCCAGGGCACAATTCTTGAGCAATTATTACATTCCATTTTTATCCTCAGTTTACAAAAAACTATAAAAGTCTGCGTCGGACCAGACGGTGGAAGTGAAACTTCTTTGGCCATATGCACACACACACTCGCCGCGGAACCAGTCTCCGTTCGCCGTGGGCTTTCATCACTTCCGGTGTCTCCATGTTCTCATCTGAGGTGAGGTGAGGCACGACGCGTCCTCACTTTTCTCTATGTCCATGTCACGTAATTAAACAATACAGCTCACCGTTTTTTCGCCGCTCGAAGTTATTGTTTCTCGCCGTTTGGAGTTAGGTTAGGTGTCAGCTGTCCGAAAGTCCAGACGCTCTCCGGTGTTGCCACGTTGACCTCTTTGGTAGCACATGTAAATGATTTGGCGATCGGCTCGGCTCGCGGGCGCGATGGAAGAGGTACACTTTACGCGCATTCTGGCTACACGGCTTTGTCCTCGGATTACTTATCACGCGTGACGCGGTTTTTCGACCAACACCCCATCCCAATGTATACAACGTGCGCAAAGAAGTTTCACTTCAAAAACTAATCTGTATAATAAACACTTCACTTTAGCAGATGGCAAGGTACAAAATTATTCAGCAGCAAATAAAAAAGAACTTATTAAATTCATCAATACAAATCTACATATACAAATTGGCTTTATTAATGAGACTGAAAATAACGGGCACGGGTCATCTCGTAAGAATTTATCCCGGTCCGCATCTGACCTTCGCCGAGATCGGTCAACTCGTAAGAATATGATTGTCAGATCGGTCAACCCGTAAGAGTTCACCTGGAAAATCCCAAAAGGGGGATTATCGCATTCCTTGCGAGAGGGCAAGGAAAACCCTGCGGAACCCGACCGTTGTTAACAACAAGCAAGTCTTTGCCGCGTTGACTTTTAATAAAATCCACAACTATCTCGGTGCTCGTCACCTATTAGTTGGAACCTAACAAACCACCCCTTATATCATATGTTGGTTTCAACAAATATCCGAACTACTTCGTTGCAATCATTATCCCCTCGATTATTTCTGAGAATACTCTTACGAGTTGACTCATTCAAAACTACCCTTTAAAAATTTACCTGCCGGTTCACTTACGAGATGACCGATCTTAAGGTGCGGAATTAAAATTCCTTACGAGTTGACCGCCGCCGAAAATAATTTGGTCTTAGCGAAGTGCGTTGGCCTGGCCCTGGAAAACAAAACACTAAGCATCGCATCACATATACTACTCTGGCGGTAACGAGCCCAATCATCAGTACTGGTCCGAGAGCCGGCTGCAAATTTTTGTACCGATCGCGTAACCACTCGAAAATTCGAGAAAATCAAAGTTTTGCATATAGAGATTCCAAAAGTGTCGCTTCATCGCTTAAAATGATTTTCATTTGGCGTACTACGGCCAACGTATATACATTTAGCATTACTATGGATTATAATGTTTCGATTCGGGTGGTTTTAGTTAGATTATGGATTTCTATTTAAGTAATCCGAACTTATCAGTGTATTAAAGTTATACACCATTTCTTTATAGCCTTTTATACCCCATTGTTATACCCTTATTCCGTAGAATTTACATTTTTTTATAATATGTTTTAGTGCGTATATCTCGCATAGGAAGTATATAGTGACTGAATTGAGCACGAAAATATGGATTGCAAATTATACTTTTAGTTCCATGCACAGTTGCGTAGGACCAATAATGATATATTGCAGAAATGATTTGCAGGATTTTATTATTGATGTGATGCCTTTTCCTTCTTAACTTTCCAACTTAACTTAACTTAACAACTAACTTGATTATCAAACCCAGATACTTCGTCTTTTTGACTCAATGTTGTCTTATTTGGTGTACTGTATAGTTTCTGCGTTTCTGTCATTTAATTAGATATTATAAATTTTTATACTTTTCGAGTTTATTTTGAATCACTTTCTCCTTCTTAGGTCGCCGTCTCCGCACGGAAGTTAGTAACCCAAATGGCTGTTAGTGTGCGGGAAACCATTACTCTGAAAATTTCTATGGATGTCCATCCGAGCCATCTGCGTAGATATTTCAGCCATGAGTTCTGTTTTCAGCCGACAGACTACCTTCTTGCATCTTTCCTTCGTTATCAGCTTATTATCAGGCGGAGCATCTCATAACGCTCGCCTCCCATGATGTGACCTAGGTACTGCAGTTTTCTCTCCTTGATTGTTTCAAAAAGTTCTTTGTATTTTCCCATGCTCTCTAGAATCTCTAAAATGGTACTACGTTCTGTCCAGGAGACACGGAGCATTCGTCTGTCGAACATTTCAAACGCGTCGATTCGTTTTTCTATGGTTAGCTACAGATTCCAGCTTTCACATCCATATAAAAAGTCAGGAAATACGTAGCAGCGTAAAAGTCGAATCTGGAGACCAACGTTGAGGTTGCAGTTTGCCAACAGTGTCCTCATGTCGATGAGTGTTTTCATTGCTTCTTTAATGCTTGCCTTGATCTCGATCTTTACTTCCTTTTACTGGTTATCGAGCGTACTGCGTACCCAGATATTTTAGAGACTGTACCTGTTCTATGATATCTCCGTGTAGCCTCAAGATTTGTGTTTTTGAAAATACTACCAGTTTGGACTTAAATGTGTTTCTATAGAGGGCGATACGTTCACTGTGACAAGATTTATTGCATGATTATTTTCGTCTTTACTGATTTCGGAACCCTTCTCGTTAGTCTTATATGGATATGAGGAAGAATGCGGTCCTGTGTCATTAAAAAGATTCCAGAAATATTCCTTCTACCGTTTTAGTTTTCCTTCGAGTCCTACTAATATTTTATTATTGGAATTCTTTAAGATGCCGCTGTGCCTTTTCCGTTGCCTGTCTGTAGGTTTATTGATATTTTTATATACGTTAAAAAGATCATGTTTCCTTTGGAATTTTTCTATCACATCACATTTGCTTGCCAATCAATGCTCCTTGGTTTCACTGTATTTCTCGCGAATATTTCTGTTAGGTTCGGCGTATTTAGCATCACTTGTCGAGTTCGGTTTCCTCCGTTCACTCATCAGAGTCAAAATCTCATCAGTCATCCATTCATGTTTTGGTTATTGTTCACAAATCCAATATTAGTGTCCTGGGCTGTAATTACCGTTTGCTTCAATTTCCTTCACAAGTACTCGACATCTTTGCCCTGCCCTAGGTTTTCAGATATATTTATACTGTTAAACCTTATTTCGAGCCTTTAGCGGACTTGTACTCTTTCTTACCACAGGCTTATCCAATTTTTTAACATCAATGGATCTTGACTGAACCGCAAGTTTTTATTTTATAAAACGCGGCATTTTTATATTCATCATAACTGGATTATGATCACGGTCGAAGAATTGCTCCTGGATATGTTTTTACAGACTTAACGAACTTCTTAAATTCATGTGTTATGAGGATTAAATCGATTTGATTCCTAATAATTCGTCCGTCGCGATCAGCAGATGAACGCCAAGTGTATAAACGCCTTGCATAGAGATCTCAAAGACGATCTTCTCTTGTATTCCGCCCTCCTAGGCCGTATCTTACCACAACATCATCTCCAACTCCAAATCCGATAATGGAGTTAGAGTCGCCAAGCACTATTTTGATTTCGCCTTCTTTTGTGGGTTTCATGACTTCTTCTAGGTTAGCATAAAAGTCTTCAATTATATCATCTGCTTTATCGTTTGTTGGTGCGTATTAACATTTGATGATGTTGAAGGCTCGACGAGCTGTGCTTAGTTTAAGTAAGTAGCATGACACGATCTCCCACAGGGATGAAGTCCACTACTGATTTTTCTAATTCAGACGAGATGATAACAACTGCCCCGTATGGTCCGAGAGCCGGCTGCAAATTTTTGTACCGATCGCGTAACCACTCGAAAATTCGAGAAAATCAAAGTTTTGCATATAGAGATTCCAAAAGTGTCATGGTGCCAGTCAAATTTTGGCCGAAAGTGCGTTAAAAAAATTTTTGATTCATTAATTTTTCGACCGGAATGTCTTTATAGCGTAACCAAAAAACACTTGTATCGGGACATGCGCGACACTTAGGCGATGCGAAAAATGTATTGGTGCCACCTCTCATCTGGCCGCGTCGCCCCGGCACCAGCGCGCAAAGGGGTAGGTTTTTGTAGTGAATTGTGCCCATCACGTAACCACTTGATCGAGGTATCAAATTAAAGGTATTGATGTCCCCGATAAAAAAATCTAATGGTGCCACTTCAAATCTAGCCGCAAGTGCCTGGCACCAATGATTTTATGCGCGATTGTCGCGGGCCGTTATCTCGATTATTTTCCATTTTTCTACTAATACCTTTAGAATGAAAGTTGTACAGATTTATATTATGACCATGTATTGTTGTAAACATTTGCGAAATTTATAATTTTCAATACATATACGACTAAGTAGGCCTCAGGAAGGGGATTTCCGTGCAGTTTCTTGCAAAAAAGTTGCTTTTTTGATATCGACGGCGTCATATTAGAAGGGTGTATGAACCAAAAAGTAAATTTCACAAGAGACGTAAAAAACGTTTTTAAAATCGAAATATTTGATGAAATTGCTGTTTCTTCTAATATAGTAAGATAAGAACATTACAATGTACTGGAAAGTAGAGTATATATACGCCCTTCTGATGTATCAGGCGGATTGATTATTAAAAAAATACGCACGAAAATCCCAAAAATGACCATGGTGATCAATGCTGACGCAGCTAATACGCTCACTGGTATTGTTCACTTCATGAGTTCGGAGTCAGCCAAAACTCGTTGGGCCCTCAGTCATAGCATGCGAACTTCAATCATTTCAAAGATTGTGATCAACAATCTTACAACAATTATCTAACATCAAAGATGTTAGTAGAATTGTTGAAACTTTAAATCAAAATTTTAATCCTTTGGACCAGGCCATTGATAGTGGCAAACTTTACCATCTTTCAATAGGTAAAGCAGCCTCCACAGAAGTTGCAAAATTTTTACTTTCTGTCAATACTACTGGTAATGAGATCAAATTGAATTTCATCAAGGAATGTTCTGAGGACCCACAAAAGATTTTTGAATCCGATCAAGCGAAAAATTTTGCATCTGATTGTTTTAAAACAACTGTGAAAAATGCCTACGGGAGTAAAAAAAGTTTTTTAAAAATGGAACGTGATGTTTTTGGTCGTTTATTAGCCATAGCGACTGTTAGCGTCAGCGAATTATTTAACAAAGCACGACGGCGCCGACATCGGTGGACAATCGGGAGTGTCCTGCCCTGTACTTGTTTTTGTTATTGTTTAATGTCAATTTAGAAGTTTAGTGAATTGTATTCATTTTTGGAAAAGCTCCGTTAAAGTTACGTTAATCTTGTCATCCGACGTTCATTGGGTTCAAAAGAGATCTAATAGCGACTGAAAAAAGAATCGATATTGAGAAGACTTTGAGTTATTCGCTCCAGCGCCACCTGCTCTTTGTCAATATGACGGAGACATGAATAAAACTGCCAAGTCTCTGTTGGCAAAACATTTAAAATCTAAAGTCAAACCGCCTGTGTCGCTGAATTTTAACGTTGAAATTGCGGATGTTTTTTTTTTCATTCATAAATTGGGTGTTACAATTCCACAAACTTTCGAGAAAATTTCAGAATTAATCTTGAAAAAACTTTGCAACACCAAAGCTACTGAAATTCACCTTGTTTTTGATCGTTACTTCAGCCCATCTATAAAAGACTGCGAGAGAGATGAACGAGATGAAAAGCAAATTTCCTATACTATCAAAGGCCCACATCGAAAAAGACCCAATGACTTCATGAAAAGCTTGAAAAATCAAAATTTCAAGAATTCACTCATTGTTTTTTTATCGGAACACTGGGAGAGTAATCTTTTAGCACCATTTCTTGTGAATAAAAAAATTTACTTGACGGTGGACCACAGTTGCTTTTAATACGAATCGTCAAGCGTCTCGGTGAAAAAAACCGGGGAAAAGGATTTTATGTCACCATGAAGAGGCGGATACACGGATGATCTACCACATCATACCACATCAGTAAATTACCACCTGATTCGAAAGATTTGGTGAAATCATCTGACACTGACGTTTTAGTTGTGATTTTGGCCAATCTGAGCAAATTAGATTTCGCGGAGATCTGGCTATCGAGCGCAACTTCCAAAGAAAATGAACATGATTTTGTGAATTGCAATTTGTTTGGTGAGAAATTGGGAACTCGTTTGTGTCAGTCGCTGCCAGGTTTCCATGCTTTTACTGGGTGCGATTACACAGCTTCTTTTTTCAGAAAAGGAAAAGTAAGACCTTTCAAGATTCTCGAAAGAAATGAAAATTTCCAAACTGCATTCCAACTGCTAAGTTCACAAAATAATATTTTGGTGACGAAAGTTATTCTGAAAATGAGAATGAATTTAATATGATTCAGACCTTACAAGAATTCGTGTCATCAATGTATTCAGTTAAAAACTGCAAAAGTGTTAATGAGTGTAGATTTTCAATTTTTCAGAGGTTATATTCTACAAAATTTGAAACCGAGCGAGTATACGTAAAACGAAAGGCTTCGACTCCATCTTGGTCCCACCCTGCTTCAGAACTTTGAAACAAAAAATTTTGCGTTCAATTTACGTCAGCTCGTTGTGGTGTAACGCAACTTTGGACAAGTGCGAAATATTAGATCCTTTAGAATACGGGTGGGTTCTCAAAGATGACTACCTGAAACCACTTTGATGGAATATGTTCTCGAAATTAATTCAAAGTGATGGTGTATATAAAACAAAAGTAAGATAATCTGAAAATGAAATTTGTTTGAAACAACTTTGGTTCGTTGGTGATGCAGTTCCTGGCACAGTAAACGAAGTTGTAGTCAACTCAACAATAATAATTGATAGTGAAAATGAAATTGAGGAATCAGAAAATGAACTCGCAAGCTCAGATTCTGATTCAGACTAGATACAGCGAAAGAACCGTTTATTATTATTACCTAAAGTTTATATATTATAAATAAATATTTATAGAAGTATTACAGATTACAATATTACATTAAATATTGTCTTGTCTTGTCTTATTAAGTTAACGTCTCTTTTACGCTGCCAGGGCCAATTTGGACGGGACCTACAGTTTAACGTGGGCTCCGAACCACGGTCCTCGAGCACGGTTGTACCCCCTTAAGGCTCTCACCCCAGTTGATCCACTCCGTGCTCTACCGACTCAGGGTGTGTGTATCCTAGTCCCGCCCTCCTACAGGATATCCGATCCTATCCGGCCTGGTTACCGGCGTGAATAGGAACGGGATTTTGGATACATTTTACACACTTCCCGCAACACACACAACAACCATGGATTACGTGGGATTCGAACCCACGACGACAGTGTCCGCCTGATTCAAGGCCCGCGCCTTAAACCACACGACCACCGCCGCCCCCATACATTAAATATTTATTTACAGAAAATAACGAATGAGTTTGGAGACTAATAAATTATGATTTACCATTATATGTCAATGATTTACTGTAATAAAACAATATAGTATTATGGTCATTTTTTGGATTTTCGGTAGTATTTATATAATAATCATTTCGCCTGATACATCAGAAGGGCGTATATATACTCTACTTTCCAGTACATTGTAATGTTCTTATCTTACTATATTAGAAGAAACAGCAATTTCATCAAATATTTCGATTTTAAAAACGTTTTTTACGTCTCTTGTGAAATTTACTTTTTGGTTCATACACCCTTCTAATATGACGCCGTCGATATCAAAAAAGCAACTTTTTTGCAAGAAACTGCACGGAAATCCCCTTCCTGAGGCCTACTTAGTCGTTTATGTATTGAAAATTATAAATTTCGCAAATGTTTACAACAATACATGGTCATAATATAAATCTGTACAACTTTCATTCTAAAGGTATTAGTAGAAAAATGGAAAATAATCGAGATAACGGCCCGCGACAATCGCGCATAAAATCATTGGTGCCAGGCACTTGCGGCTAGATTTGAAGTGGCACCATTAGATTTTTTTAACGGGGACATCAATACCTTTAATTTGATACCTCGATCAAGTGGTTACGTGATGGGCACAATTCACTACAAAAACCTACCCCTTTGCGCGCTGGTGCCGGGGCGACGCGGTCAGATGAGAGGTGGCACCAATACATTTTTCGCATCGCCTAAGTGTCGCGCATGTCCCGATACAAGTGTTTTTTGGTTACGCTATAAAGACATTCCGGTCGAAAAATTAATGAATCAAAAATTTTTTTAACGCACTTTCGGCCAAAATTTGACTGGCACCATGACACTTTTGGAATCTCTATATGCAAAACTTTGATTTTCTCGAATTTTCGAGTGGTTACGCGATCGGTACAAAAATTTGCAGCCGGCTCTCGGACCATACGGGGCAGTTGTTATCATCTCGTCTGAATTAGAAAAATCAGTAGTGGACTTCATCCCTGTGGGAAATCGTGTCATGCTACTTACTTAAACTAAGCACAGCTCGTCGAGCCTTCAACATCATCAAATGTTAATACGCACCAACAAACGATAAAGCAGATGATATAATTGAAGACTTTTATGCCAACCTAGGAGAAGTCATGAAACCCACAAAAGAAGGCGAAATCAAAATAGTGCTTGGCGACTCTAACTCCAAGATTGGATCTGGAGTTGGAGATGATGTTGTGGGAAGATACGGCCCAGGAGGACGGAATACAAGAGAAGATTGTCTTTGAGATATCTATGCAAGGCGTTTATACACTTGGCGTTCATCTGCTGATCGCGACGGACGAATTATTAGGAATCAAATCGATTTAATCCTCATAACACATGAAATTAAGAAGTTCGTTAAGTCTGTAAAAACATATCCAGGAGCAATTCTTCGACCGTGACCATAATCCAGTTATGATGAATATAAAAATGCCGCGTTTTATAAAATAAAAACTTGCGGTTCAGTCAAGATCCATTGATGTTAAAAAATTGGATAAGCCTGTGGTAAGAAAGAGTACAAGTCCGCTAAAGGCTCGAAATAAGGTTTAGCAGTATAAATATTTATGAAAACCCAGGGCAGGGCAAAGATGTCGAGTACTTGTGAAGGAAATTGAAGCAAACGGTAATTTCAGCCCAGGACACTAATATTGGATTTGTGAACAATAACCAAAACATGAATGGATGACTGATGAGATTTTGACTCTGATGAGTGAACGGAGGAAACCGAACTCGACAAGTGATGCTAAATACGCCGAACTTAACAGAAATATTCGCGAGAAATACAGTGAAACCAAGGAACATTGATTGGCAGGCAAATGTGATGTGATAGAAAAATTCCAAAGGAAACATGATCTTTTTAACGTATATAAAAATATCATTAAACCTACAGACAGGCAACGGAAAAGGCACAGCGGCATCTTAAAGAATTCCAATAATAAAATATTAGTAAGACTCGAAGGAAAACTAAAACGGTAGAAGGAATATTTCTGGAATCTTTTTAATGACACAGGACCGCATTCTTCCTCACATCCATATAAGACTAACGAGAAGGGTTCCGAAATCAGTAAAGACGAAAATAATCATGCAATAAATCTTGTCACAGTGAACGTATCGCCCTCTATAGAAACACATTTAAGTCCAAACTGGTAGTATTTTCAAAAACACAAATACACGCTATCTTGAGGCTACACGGAGATATCATAGAACAGGTACAGTCTCTAAAATATCTGGGTACGCAGTACGCTCGATAACCAGTAAAAGGAAGTAAAGATCGAGATCAAGGCAAGCATTAAACAAGCAATGAAAACACTCGACGACATGAGGACACTGTTGGCAAACTGCAAGCTCAACGTTGGTCTCCGGATTCGACTTTTACGCTGCTACGTATTTCCTGACTTTTTATATGGATGTGAAAGCTGGAATCTTGAGCTAAACATAGAAGAACGAATCGACGCGTTTGAAATGTACGCCGACAGACTAATGCTCCGTGTCTCCTTGACAGAACGTAGTACCAATTTAGAGATTCTAGAGCGCATGGGAAAATACAAAGAACTTTTTGAAACAATCAAGGAGAGAAAACTGCAGTACCTAGGTCACATCATGGGAGGCGAGCGTTATGAGATGCTTCGCCTGATAATAACCTGATAACGAAGGAAAGATGTAAGGAAGGTGGTCTGTCAGCCGAAAACAGAACTCATGGCTGAAATATCTACGCAGATGGCTCGGATGGACATCCATAGAAATTTTCGTAGTAACGGTTTCCCGCACACTAATTGCCATTTGGGTTACTAACTTCCGTGCGGAGTCGGCGACCTAAGAAGGAGAAAGTGATTCAAAATAAACTCGAAAAGTATAAAAATTTATAATATTTAATTAAATGACAGAAACACAGAAACCATACAGTACACCAAACAAAACAACATACAGTCAAAAAGACGAAGTATCTGGGTTTGATAATCAAGTTAGTTGTTAAGTTAAGTTGGAAAGAAGGGAAAGGCATCACATCAATAACAAAATTTTGCAAATCATTTCTGCAACATACCATTATTGGTCCTACGTAACTGCGCATGGAACTAAAACTAAAATTTGCAATGTATATTTTCGTGCTCAATTCTGTTACTATATGCTATGTGAGGTATACGCACTAAAACATATTATAAAAAAATGTAAATTCTACGGAATAAGGGTATAAAAATGGGGTATAAAAGGGTATAAAGAAATGGTGTATAACTTGAATACACTGATAAGTTCGGATTACTTAAATAGAAATCCATAATCTAACTAAAACACCCGAATCGAAACATTATAATCCATAGTAATACTAGTTGTATATACGTTGGCCGTAGTACTCCAAATGAAAATCATTTTAAGCGATGATGTTTTGCTTGAAGTTTCTTTGAAATTTGCTCCTCTAAGCTTTTTTGGAAATGTTGTTCAGTTTTTTTTGTAATTGAACTGAAATTAAACTAACCTAAATTAATTCTTTATTGGCAGAAATTAAAACTAGTGGACTAGCTTTCGGTAACATCACTTGCCACAGATTAATAAGAGATCGCTGCTAAGTCGTGTTTCGTGAAGGAGATAATTTGAGGTAAATTCTGATTTCTTATTCATAATTTTGGAGGGAGACCCAAGATATTACGTAAGTTAAACACGTAAGGCACAGGTATTTGCAAGAAAGTAGGTCTGTTCTTCATTATATGTACGATTTTATCTCTTAATTATGTTTATATTATTATATATATTTATAGTTATCGACGATATGTTTGTGCAACGTTTAAATATCACATTATTTTTTTCATATTGCATGAGTTCACGAACAATTAATTAAATATAAGTAGAAAACATTCCAACAACACAGGAGAAAATTAAAGGTATCCTCGAAAAATGGCCAAAATCTTTAAAAAATAGATGCTTGGTTATTTATCTTCCATTTAAGATGTTGTTTTCATAATTGCAACAGATGTAACCAAATGAAACACCAAGTCTTCACCAACTGTTTTATTAAAGTTGAGCGGCCGGTTTCGGCTTCATCGAAGCCATCTTCAGGCTCGCACTACATGAATGAGGAGCATTAGATCACAGAAGGTATGTGCCTTACAAAAAGCAATACTCACAACAAGTTGTTTTAGGGCTCCCGTTGATCGAGGTGTGCGCCGTCACACATAGAATACAATTACGTCAACACATACAGTTAAAAACATTAAATTCATACACATCGAACAAGAATGTGAAATAAAATTCGATAAGGACATGGATAAAGCCCTAAAGGAGCTAGCTACCTCATTTTTGAGAGGTTGGAAATTGACTACGAAGTCATCCTTCACTAACTGGTTAGGTGACCCCCGTTGACATTTTAGAAAATTCGCGACTGTGATTATGAACAAAAACGGGGTCCCGTTTGAAAATAACATGCGCAAATTCCAAAACTTCAAAGTTGGCGGGTGTAGGTAAAACACAGAACCAAGCTTCATCACGGGTTAAACAGAAGGTGACGGAACAACGGTCTAACCTTAAAAAGTATTAAGGATCGAGTGTTTACTTAAATAGGTTAGGTCATTTACACAAGTCACGTTACTGCGCTTCAGTGCCTTAAATATTTCAAAAGTCTCTATGACGTTCAACCTAAAGGTACGATCAGAGTGAGAGCGACCGGCGACGCGACGCGATAGCGATGCGACGGGCGACGCCGCAGAACGGAACAATATTGTGTAACCAAATGCAAACGTTCAGAGTGATAGCGACCAGCGATGCGACGTGACAACGACGAGCTTAGCGACAGCCGAACGTCGCTGTCTCATCGCTATCGCGTCGCGTCGCCGGTCGCTCGCACTCTGATCGTACCTTAACACCCTTATTACAAAGATGTAAAAATTGTACGTCCTCCTTGAAATCGCAGGTATGGTGTTCTAATAGTAAATGGTTAGCAAATTGGGACTGTGTAAAGACTATACCTTGATCCTAACCTTCGATCATTGCAACAGATGTTTGGTTCTAAGTTCTCATGTTCCGCGCACATTTCAGAACTTTACAGAGCTTGCATATTTTGGAAGATGAACTACTAAGTTATTTTCCATAACTGGAATATTAAGCTATCAATGAGCATAGACGAATGTTAAATCCGCTTTGGCTATATCAATACAAATCAGCTGATGTAATGAAGATAAGGCCTCGTTGATATAGCTGCTGACGATGTTTAAAATGGAATTTATATCGTAAATGCTTGGTACCATCTGGATGAAGGGATTTTCCTGTGATGGCAAGTTGGCAATTGGTGCAATTCGCGGCTTGCTAACAATTTCTATCTGTGACCGCAATATATGGAAGTTACTTAAGATTTTATTCCGGGATCATGCTATTAGTGACATGAAAATGGAAAAGATTCACTGCTGGGGTCCATAAATTAGGCTTGGTAGAAAGTGTTAAAACAGCAACGAGTGTCTCAGATTTGTCACAAATTTTTAATGGGATTTTCAAGAAGTGTAATAATAATACGTACAAATTAAGTCGCAAAATAAAATGTTTGATGATTGGGAAAACAAATTTCATAGTCCAGTCATCATAGGTTAAATTAGGTGAATATCTCGGAAAATCGATATTAACACGTAAATACTTATATTTTGGCTATCTAAAACTTTCCTCAAAATTCACATATAATTGGATGGCCACAAGTTTTAAAGTCGGGGGTCAAAAGTCACAAAAATCGATTTTTTCTGTATTTTGTGCAAATATCTCGTTTTCTATGGGTTTTACGTTATTTGTATTTATTACCGATATTGTAGAGAATCAAATTCTCTACAACTTTCGTTTTTAACATTTCTTCATACCTCTAACTGTTTTCGAGATAGAGGGCGGAGAGCGCCAATGTTATGAATTATTGCTAAATATATAATTATCATTTTTTATTACCTTTTCCATTAAATTCATTTTTTTGGTTACTTATCTATTTTTAATGATTTCTAATAAATTTATTTAATAACACTTACCTGGCCATGTAATTAAAACATTGTTGAGGAAAGTACTTAAATTATATTTTAATTCTAATCTAATTTATACCAATGTAATGACTTTCTAAATGAATAAGGAAGAAAAGAAATAAATTTTTAATTAATGTTTTTATTAAAAGTGTCATTTGATAGATTTAATATTTAAGAGTTTACGGATTTTAAACAAGATTTACTTAATTATTTTTTACTTCAAATGCAATTAGTGTAAATGAGAATATAAATAAAGTATGTCACTTAACAATTTTTCAATTACAGAAAGAGATTATGAGTGTTATTGAGTTAATGAATTTTAGAATTAGTAGAGTGAAAGATTGAATTTAATGTATTAATAATAATTGATAATTATATATCTAGCAATAATTTATAACCTTAATATTACGAGTTTTTGATCGGGACTACCAGGTAACCTCACATGATTCTCTCACCAGCGCTTTCGGCCCTCTATCTCGAAAACAGTTAGAGGTATGAAGAAATGTTAAAGACAAAAGTTGTAGAGAATTTAATTCTGTACAATATTGGTAATAAAATACAAATAGCGTAAAACCCATAGAAAACGAGATATTTGCAAAAAATTTAGAAAAAATCGATTTTTGTGACTTTTGACCCCCGTCTTTAAAACTTGCGGCCATCCAATTATATGTGAATTTTGAGGAAAGTTTTAGGATGCCAGAGTAGAAGTTTTTACGTGTTAATATACTGGGTATGTCGATATTCCTAAGTGAACCCCCTATAATGACTGGACTATCAGTCTTTAAGTCACATCTGAATGTTCTCATTTTTATGTTTCAGATCAATCTAATATGACTTTGTAATGATACAAACTTTAGTACGTTCTTACAGTATGATCGTTTAGAATTAGCCAGATTTTAAGTCGTATATTCGTTTAAATTTTCTTTTAACTTTTTCTAGAATACCTTTTTGAACTCTATTTTCTCGAAAAATTGTATTTTAGAACAATTTTCCTAATCCCGTTAGCGAGAAATCGAGTATTTATTAAATTACGAAGCTGCACCACCTTCATGGAATTTAGGATCATACGAAAGCCCTTATCCATATTTTTAGTTAAAATAAAAAATTCCACATTTTTCCAAAAATGTGTCCGTTACAATTCTTAATCCGTATTTCGTCCTCTAACAGATTTTATTTCCGGTGCCATGTCCCTGAAGAAAAAATAAAACCATTACTTTTTAAATAAGGCAACGGTTACTCATTTTTTCAGGCAACATAGAAATGAATTATTCTGATCCGCAAGAACAAGGATATCTCTCGCGGGACAACAGTCCTTTTCCCTGTTTACTTTTCGTATCCCGAAATCGTGAAAAGAATCCATAAGGAAAAAAATACTTTAGCGCACGTTGATGCTTTTATGACGATTCCCGACAAACACAAGCTTCGGTAAACCAAATTTAATACATGGAAGTGCACTCTGTGATCTTACGCAATTTTATAAATGAGTTTTTCCCAACGCCACACAGTTAAAAACGAGGATATCATATTAAATTCAAATTACCGAAGTTTATTTTTAGGTATAATAAAACGGCTATCGTGGAACAAAAACGCACATGGAAATGACCGCAAATAAAGCTAACATCAAAGTGCTATAAAATTGGGTAATAAAAATGCAAAATAGTTCTTTAAATAAATAAAATAGGGCGATAAACTTGATTTATTTTAATTCGACTTTTAATTCTAGCTGTACTGACTCGCCTAGTAACGACATTAGCAATATACATATCTACACATAGATTTTAATCTGGTTATAATTAGTGTAAAATGAGTTAATGTAACCTACGAATTTCCCTCTGCGAAAACTTAGTAATAGGTCGGGTGAAATTCAGTTACAGAAATTTTAGTTTCAGGACGATGTCGTGCCGACCGTTGTCTCGTTTTATTAATTCGGATGGTCGTAGGCGTTCGTTTTGGGGAAGAAATAGGATTTGCTCGGAGAAATTAGGGAGACGAACGGACATGCAGAATTAAATACTATTTGTTGTAATTGTCTCTTTAGATATATTTTAGCTAGGATTAGTAAAGCTTGCAATTTACAAATTGCTTACAATTCGTGCCAAGGTTCATATAATGTTGGAGATTTAGTTTAAATACAATATAAAGAGTTTTAAAGTTGAGGCCTTCATAACATATATTAGAGCCTTTAAAATAAATCATTTTGTCATGTAACCAGAAGTGTGTCTTTTTTTTTGAACCTCTTGGCTATTAGCGAGACAAATTTTGAAATATTTCACTGATTTCACTAGATTTAAAACATTTGGCAAAATAATTTTAATTTTTTTTTTATTCTTCTAACTAGATTTGATACAGGATGAAACAAAAACGATATTTGTCGTTTCTCATTTCTCATTTCTCATTTCTACTGTAAAGTCTGAGTTCACGGACATAATAACGTTAATTATTTAAAAGATCCGGCGGACCGCTCACAATTCGTGAGAAAAGTGTAAGGTCAGAATTTGGTAACCATGGCAACTATTTCTACACCATTTTTGAAGTGAAACTTCTTTGCGCACGTTGTATACATTGGGATGGGGTGTTGGTCGAAAAACCGCGTCACGCGTGATAAGTAATCCGAGGACAAAGCCGTGTTGCCAGAATGCGCGTAAAGTGTACCTCTTCCATCGCGCCCGCGAACCGAGCCGATCGCCAAATCGTTTATATGTGCTACCAAAGAGGTCAACGTGGCAACACCGCAGAGCGTCGAGACTTTCAGCTGACACCTAACTTAACCTCAAACGGCGAGAAACAATAACTTCGATCGGCGACAAAACGGTGAGCTGTATTGTTTAATTACGTGACATGGACATAGAGAAAAGTGAGGACGCGTCGTGCCTCACCTCACCTCAGATGAGAACATGGAGACACCGGAAGAGATGAAAGCCCACGGCGCACGGAGACTGGTCCGCGGCGAATGGGTGGTAATTCTCGAACACAAGACGAACGGGCTCGAGGCGGCGTACGTGCGTGTACATGCATATGGCCAAAGAAGTTTCACTTCCACCGTCTGGTCCAACGCAGACTTTTATAGTTTTATTCTTATGAGAGATTAACATGGAAAAATCTTCACGCAACTTATAATCTACATAAACGAAAATTCTTAACTATCAGCTGTGAAAAATAAGAAACATTGAAGTATGTAGTTTTCTTGCATGTGAAAGAATACATGATACGTTATTGAGGAAGAAAGAAAAAAGTGATTTATTTCGGAGCCGCGCTGTTTGGTGGCAACTCGTGTTACAATTGTGTGTATTGTCGGTTGCCTGCTCTAGGGGTGGCGATTGCGGGCTGAATCGGAGAGTGCCTAGCGCGGCGAGTCGATAATCACTTAAAAATTACTTGTGCCATTCCTTCTCAAGAATTTTTTAATTTTGTTATAGTTCCCTTAAGAATCTCTGGTAACATCATGTAAACCATTCTTCCAGATTTATTTGTAAAACCCCCACATGCAAACCATTGCGAGGATACACTTGATGACGACACACTTTAATAATATAACGAATCAAATTATTTTATTCTCACTGCTTCTTTAGAAAAGACTGGACGTATATGTTACTGAATATACTTGCGGCATTCGCTTTACTTTGTTAGTCAGTTTTCAATGCCGACAACATTAACACATAAATTTTCTCCCCTTAAGACTTTAAATATCTAGTATTCTCAGTTAACAGTAAGGCCTATTGAAATTAATCATATCGTTAGATTTCCCCTGAAATCCATCGATCGTTATCGTCTGCCTGCGGATGTCACCTATCGATTATTAACAAGCAATTATGCATCGTGAGAAGATCTCCGTTGTAATCAGGCATGGATCAAACGGATTATATTCTCATATGAGTTAATATTATTGTGTCGAAATAATGGTTTGCGAATTAATGTGTCTGCTATGCATATGTATGTGTGTGTATATGCGAAAGAATCGTTAGGAGGGGAGGCTTAATTACTGTTCCGAGTCGATAATTGCTATGGCGCGAGAGCCGGAATTTGTTTTCGAAAGTTTTATAAATGCCCGGCTAGGGATTATCATATGAAAGGGATACGCGGGACGTGACTCGTTTATACTGTTATTTAACAAACTCGATATAATTAGAACACATGTAGTCCTTTCGGCTACAGATAAATTATTAATTTTAAGTAGGAACGCACGTAAAAAAAGTTAATGTCATTCGTATAAATATTTGTCGAATCATTTCTTATTACAAATTTGCAGAGCAAACATTAATTATGTCTTGTTTAAATTTTATTCTAGCTTCCCCTTAGCATTTACTAGAGGAAACTATATAGTTCCGTGAGTAAATAAACAATCTTCCTCTGTTAGGTACACCGGCTGCGAATGTAGAAGAGAACATTATTTATTGTGGCGTTATTAAATATTAATTAAAAAATTATTTGGACCCATCGATTTTAGTTCTTAAAATTCCAATTTTTGCTAGATAATTAATAGGTTTCTTTATTGATTTTAGAGTAGTGACTTCGTCCTTTGTTTTTAAAATGAAAGCAATTTTAGTTAATCTCCCCTCTCACTTCTAGAGCTAACTAATTATGTTAATTAAGACCAGCATTGAAAGAAAATTCGAGTTGCTATTCCGTTTGTTTTAATATCACTCTTTTCAAATCGGTTACTGAAAAGCTGAATGGATCTTAATTAGAGACTTCGAAGTCCAAGGCAGGCAACAAGAAAGGAATGGTTTGGAAACAATATAAACGCTTTAATTTGTTAATAATGATATAAGAAAACATTGCAAGATTTCAAATGGGGAATCCTTTAATTAGGAAAGTGTGTGTATGCGCACGGGAGCACCTACACTCATACACACATACAGATATTCTTGTGATTTGTATGTTATATCATTTCATTTACAATTCCCCATTTAATATGGGCACTATCAATTGCTTGAAATTATTTCCGGTACCTCCTACAAATACAAGTTTTATTTTATTTAGATTTCATCATAAATACGATGAACAGAAAGTGTAAGTCCTAAGAAAGCAAAAAAATCGCCATAGTAAATTTTTACTATTGCATCGCTTATTTAATAAAGGCAAAGATGTCAAAAAAATGTTGACGTCCTTATCTTTACCCCTATTCCTTAATTGATTGATCCGAATATATCACATTATCGACAAACCTGAATATTTTATGCCATTTACTGACCTGTTCGTCCTCGATTGATTATCGGTGGGTTTCTTAATATTAATAATTCATCTTTTGTTCCCGAAACGGCGGACACTAGGAAAGTTCATCATCTAATGCATTTTCGAATTTGTGTTTTTATTTTTATACAATAAAGTAGGAGAGCGTTCGAGAAGGTAAAGTGCGTGACAAGGATACAAAAGGAGTGAAATTCGTGAAAGGAAATGAAAATAGGAACGGTCGGTTTGTACCCTTTACTGATTAAAGAAGGTCTAAGAAAAAGGGAAAACTAAAATTTAAGAGTCATTTTGTTTCTTGATAAATATGAAGTCAAAATTGAATCACATCTGATTCTTAGTATAATAATTTCAAGCAAATGAATTAATTTTATTTTAAATTTTTCTTATATATCTGGACAATACGAAACAAAATTGTATTAGTACAATTATATATGCTTTCAATAAAACTAATTTCTAGACACTGAATGCAAAATAGGAGAGGTCAGAAGCCGGCACCTTTTAATAAACGGGCTAAAATTTATTGTTTTTAACAGACTCTGTTTACGAAAATTTGTGATATTTATTTTATACAGCATTAACCTACATGTTCGTGTTGATAATTATGATTAGATCAAAATATTCCAAGAAAACTTAAATTAAGTCGAGAAAGCATAATTGTGTTCGGGAGAATTATTTGGAAACAAGATTGTTAGTGCAAATTTAGGGAATGTTTCCAAAGACCGACAAACGAAAAAAGTGTGCTACTTCTTATC
Source organism: Cryptocephalus moraei (assembly GCA_946251905.1). Classification (NCBI taxonomy): domain Eukaryota; kingdom Metazoa; phylum Arthropoda; class Insecta; order Coleoptera; family Chrysomelidae; genus Cryptocephalus; species Cryptocephalus moraei. The sequence continues at coordinate 23,392,881 of OX276458.1, read as the reverse complement.
TTGGCAAATTTCGATAAAATAATTATTAGGGTGTCATGGTAAAGAAGAAACAAAAGTCTGTAGAAAGTTTAATGTGACAATTTTCCAGAAAAGCCACATACATTTTTTTTAAATTTATTTGGACATTAGATAACTTGTCTTGTCTTATTAAGTTAACGTCTCTTTTACGCTGCCAGGGCCAATTTGGACGGGACCAACAGTTTAACGTGGGCTCCGAACCACGGTCCTCGAGCACGGTTGTACCCCCTTAAGGCTCTCATCATAGTTGACCCACTCCGTGCTCTACCGACTCAGGGTGTGTGTATCCTAGTCCCGCCCTCCTACAGGATATCCGATCCTATCCGGCCTGGTTACCGGCGTGAATAGGAACGGGATTGTGGATACATTTTACACACTTCCCGCAACACACACAACACCCATGAATTACGTGGGACTCGAACCCACAACGACGATGACCGCCTGATTCAAAGCTTGCGCCTTAAACCACTCGGCCACCGCTGCTCCCGTTAAATAACTTAAAAGTCTAGAAACACTTATTAGGCTTATTCATATTATATGAGTTATTACCCACGTTTCAAAAATCGTCCTGATGACAATTCTTTGAATGCCTCGTATAAGAAAGTAAAAAAATGATAAATAAGTACTCAAACTATAAGAAAAACCTATAAGTATGTAATTAAAGTTAGGTTAATGAACAGGTCGATATTAGGTTTCAGGAGTGTTATATTGTATACTAACGGGTTTAGAAGAATCTTCAAAATTCTTCAAAGTAGTACACCTTAAACATTCAGAAAAGCGGTAAAAATATTATCAATACTTTTTCGATTAACGTACCATTTGACAAGGTCAATACAAGCGATATTCTGAAATTTATTCAGCATTGCCATAACTATATTCTTTGTTATTTCTTGTTTCGCGAATTTTAATATTTACTATTTTCAGTATAAGTAAGTGGTTAAAGCATTGAACGACGTGTGAAGTGGTCTCTATAGAGAGTGGACTGTATAGATCTCTCGTAGCTCGTGGGTGGCTGCGGAGATGAACCTTGTCTCCAGGTTGTAAGGCTGCAGACGTTCTTGTAGGCGGAGATCAGGGCGTGACGTGATCTCTTGAAGTTCTTGGAGTTGAAGTTCTAGTTGAATGGAGAGGGGGCGTGACGTGCTCTCCGATGTGACCTGACGGCGTGACGTGCAGGTCTGAAGTTGAAGTTCTAGTCGTGTGGAGAGAGGGCGTGACGTACTTCTCCGGGGTTGGATGTGAGGGCGTATCGTGCAGATCCGGGTTTGAAGTTCTCGATGTCGTATCTTGAAGATCTCGTAGAACTCTCAGGGCGTAACGTGAGAGCTTGTAGGTTGGGGTGCCGTAAATCAAGACCAACAACACACGTCGTTTTTGAGCATACTAGGTATACTAATTTATTGTCCCAAATCTCAGAGCTTTTATACATTTTCTTTTACATTAACTAAATGGGATATTATTTGTTTTGTTACCTTACACCAGACTGACCTTCTCGAGGAGCGCTCGTTATCACGTTACCTAGACGTTGTATTATGATTAGTCAGCTGAGTATAGAGATTTGAACTTGACCAGCTCACGTTCAATCGTTATTGTTTTCCTCTAGTAACGTGAAACGATCACTAGTGTTATTGATTCGTGTGAGAACGTTAAAACAATCCAATAAGATTAAATTACTTAAAAAGTTCCCTAAATTCACTAATTACTAGTTACAATAAATCACGATTTCTTCACCTAAAATTCCCTTAAGAATGTTGACGCTAGCGTCAACAAGCATAGTATTAAATAACATGTAAAACATCAAAATGTAATCGTCGACAAGAAAGTATTAAAATTTAGAATATACATTTAGGAAATTTTTACATAGATTTGAATTACTATTTATTTAACTTTTGAGTATAATTTACGTGAAAATAATTAGATTTAGTAAGTTTTTACATAAACTTTGATCAACAGTTAATTCACATTTGATCATAATTTACTCAAAAGTGCGTAAATTAGTAATTTTTGTTACGCTAAGACAATATTTTATTTACTTTTTTAGTACAGTTTACTGAGTATTGAATTTAATAATGTGTTATATCATATTCAGTCCATTTCGGGTCACATTGAAATACAGTTTTGCTCGAACATGTTTCAACAATTTTGCTAGGTGAAGCTTGCTTAAATATAAGAATAACCACAATTTTAAGCGATTAACAACCAAAATTCACTCAATAGGTTGAAACTAAAAAAAATATTGAGAAACTTTCTTCAGCAAACAATTGAATAAAATATTTAACACGATTTTGACAAAGTTTAACACACGTGTTAAATATTTAACACAATATTTGTGAATGTTATTGCTACACAGTTTTAAGTTAAATCTGAGTTAAATTTCAATGAAATTTTTTTACGTTCAAGTATGTGAATTGAATTCTGGAATTTGTACAATTTCCCATTTTAGTGGGAATTAGTACTTTCCTGATTCCATCGAACCCGAAATTATATTAAAAGGGATACTGCAAATGTCCTTTCAAATATGCCGACCCCTTTCAGGGTCGTGAAATGGTCTGAGTCAACAACTTATAATAGATATGTCGCCTAGTAGATACGACACCTGTATGTAATATACTAATAACTCTAAAATGGTTTATTTCATATTATAAATTCATCAAACTCTAAATAAAAACAGATTATAAAGGTCTGTTCAAAGTAACGTTGGTAGAACCGTTGATCTATGATAACTATGATACATCACAAACTCAATGACCAATCGACCTACTTTAGATTAAACTTTCGGCGCTCACAATACTCGTAGCTCGAAATGAAATGTTTAAAAAATAACTTTAAACAACAATCAAAAACTGAAATCGATCGATTTAGGGAGTTATAAATACTTTTATATTACAGGAACTAAACTGGTTAGGTGGGTTTCATACCATCATTCTGAAGAAAATTTCAGAAACCTGGAGTCCAGGTCTAATAATCACTTCCTGGGCCCATCTCCACCGAGTAGAATTACAGTCTCAAGAGCAGCTCTATGATGCCAATTTTCCCAGGCCTATACTCCCTTCACCTTTAGCTGTCTTGAGACAATTCCAATTACACGAACATTTCTAATACATAAACATACCAGGTATATTGCCTGTGATAGGAATTGTGTGATCTCCACAATATCTCAAACCGTAAGATAAGAAATTCCTTAATTTGAAATAACCTTCTTACTACACCACCTACCGGAATATTGCCTTGAATCCACTTGTTTGGCTGAATAAAATCCATATATCAAAATTTTAGCCGGGTCTAGGCAGGATTAATCAGCACCACAGTATTAGCGAAATTAACCAACCAGTGACGGGAGCCTTTCTTTTATTTTTACGGCAGAAAAGTAGAAGGGAGTAAGTGTTACACTTTTAACTTTTATACTTCGATTTATTATTAATTTTTTTCAGTTGCCCCAAAACAGAACCGTAACAAGCTAAATTTGAACAAATTGAACGTACAGTATAAGGAGCTTTTCTATTGAAACGCCTGTCTCGAAATCAACAATAGCAGAAGAGAAACTAATAGTAGTATAGTCGTTCGTTAGTATGACAGAGAACGAAGTTTTGCAACGTTGCCGGCCGCAGTCCAAGTCAAGGCATCTAACGCGTAGCGCTTTACGCTTTCAGTCTCGGGTGCGGAGCGGATGATTGTGACGTTTCGCGAGCTGGCAACATCGCAAAAGTTCTTTCTCTGTTTAGCCAACGAGAAATATATGGCCTTTCTTTCGCTCTTATGTTTATACTATCATGCGACTCTGCAGAAACGGTCTTTATATGGGAAAGCACTCATAATAATTACTACCATTCTACCTAGAATTTAATTATTACTGCAGATTTAGTTAAAATTAAGTAAACGACTAAAACACTGGTTTACTTAATTTGAACTTATTCTGCAATAGTCTGCGACTAAAATACTCAACATGATGATTTCACCTGAACAAAACAAAATGCATGGAAATTAGTAAAGGACTAAGAAGACGCAAACTGGAATTAGACAAGAGAATAATGGAACAAATTATGACATTCAGTTACATGGGAGTAGAAGTAACAAGCAGTAGGAATATTATTAAAGCAGTGATACCATAATCAAACAAAGCAGCGAGAGTGAAGGGATGTCTTTATGGAGCAATATGGAAGAACAAATATAAGACCGTGGAAAGCAAGATGAAGATATACAAAACACTGGTGATGCCAATTCTAACGTATTGTCAAGAAATGATCAATCAGCTTATCTATCAATCAATTAATTAATCCAAATTCCGCTGATAATTTAACTTTTTATTCTTACATCATGTCAACTCGCGTGTTTCCTTTTTTTTCGTTTCCTTATTCTGCAATGCAACTAATTTAGCTACTTTGCAGTAACTTATAGATTCAGCAATTCCCGGATAATACTCTTCGCTAATTCGACCCGCGATTCCCGCGAGCGGATGCAACGTCTCGAATTCGATATCGAGCATCCGCCAAAGAGTCCGGGAATCGATGAACTTTCCACGTTATGTTAATAACGACAAAAGCTGATTGGTCATCAGGAAAAAATTATAAATTGGCTGGGGACCGACAAAACCAGGTTCAGTTCATTAGTTCTGCAAATCGCGCCCTTGGTCGGTCTCCGAGACACGTCCCCCGAGCCACGGCCAAAATAGACCTCTTAGGGTAAGTCGTTATTTTTCATATACTGTTTTTATTTAGGTCCCCTTTTTTATTATTATTAGTCCCTGTTAATCATTTGTTTTTCGTGTTTTTTAAGTTGTACTACGTTTTCCCATATTTTCATTACTTTTGATTCCCTCTTCTTTGTGTTATTTTCAACTGGTGTCGTGTTGGCCGCTGGTCGCGCCTTTATTGAATTTGATTTTGTTCAATATACCCTTTTACTTAGGCCTACTTTCTTTCATGTTACTCTACCCCTAGCTACCCCTCAGTCTACGACCCTGTGCTTAACACCGGTCGCGACAGTATGCAGCAGGAACAAAAGCCGATACGAGAAGAACAAAACAAAAAATGAATAGCATTGAAATGAAAATACTTAGAAAAATTAACGGTTTCTCACTAAGGGATAGGCAGAGAAATGAAACTACACGAGAATAATGTAGTAATACAAAGCATTAATCGATTTGTGAAAACCAGGTGAAAGCCATGAAACCAACATGTAGGCAGAATAAGTATGGAGAGACTACCGAAAATATGTCGGAACAACAAACCTTACAGCAATTGATGCCAACGAAATCCACCCAAACGAAGGGTGGAGCGATGGCAAAAAACACTACAGAAACCGAATAAAGGCGGACGAACAGGAGCGATCCTAGTTAACTGAGAAAGAAGAAGAAGAGAAGACTAACACACTTCTAAGTCTATTTTAAGCTTGTCGTTTTAGAGAAAAATTATTTCCCCCAGTATTATTTTCCCTCCCGGACCAAACGGATTTGCTAAACCTATAAATATTTAAACTGACGTTGTACATCAGCCGGTTAATGTTACACGGTACGCCGGTTTCGAAATTTATATTTCCATATTTTTAACCTATCCATTAATGAGAAATCACGTCACGGAAAATTAAAACTAAACATTAATGTTTTGATTGCACTGCGTTTAATTTACGTGTTTAGGTTGATTCGCGATATTCGGGCTAAATTAGGTTTCGGATGTAAAAACGTATAGGTGCGTGTAGTAATATTTTATTATGGCAATATAAGGGGCTTGAATGGACGTGTTCAGCGTAATAAACCTAAATTAATCGAGGACGTTTCGGGTATTTCTGAAAGTGGTCATTCCTTGTTTTGAATTCCCTTCTCTTCGAAAAATCGACTCGAACATTAGAGTAAAGCATGCGAAAGAATGTCAGATTGAAAAACTCGAGAAAATTGGTAAGAAAAACGACGTTGGACGTGCCCCGATTTGGAAACGAGAGGCACGAGGGATGCAGTGCAGGAACTTCCAGATGCATTATGCATAAGAATAGGTCTCGTTGGCGTCTTATCCACAATTCGTTTACTTTTATTTTCTTATCCTTAAGCTAAACAGTTCAGCCACCGTTAACAATACAAACGACGTAATTTGTGGGTCGCACGAATTAATTCCTTATGATTTGTTTGCGGTGACACATAGGTTGAGAAGATTGACTGCTGCAGTTGCTCTTTCACCTGAAAATCTTCTTTGTAACCAAACCATAAACTGTCATAACTCGAGAAAGTATGGAAAGCTTACAGTTTGTTTTTGTGCTGAACTAGGCTGAAATTGATCACTCCTCTCCTAACTTAAGTGAATTGAAACGAATTATTAGCGCGACTTAATTATGTATTAAACGAACGAAGTTTTGTCGATAAACCTTTTTATAACTTCTACTGGTTCGTTAATCTGTTTGCGGTAAATTATGAGTTTCATAATTAATGTATTTCCAGTCGAGGTAGTAGGCTAAAGTGTTTAGGGTGTATGTGAATCTGGTGACAATATATGTCGCTATTTTCGAGCATATGGACCTGTATGAGGGATTTGTAGAGTTTTTCCATTTACTTTTTTAATGCATTGCAGATTATAATTTCGTAGTTGAGAAACACAGCTGACTGCCATTAAAATCAGCAGGAATCTGTTTGAGTGAAGATCTTATTTTTCTAAGGACAATTATGTGAAAATTGGGTAAGTTTAACCAGCAACTGAAAAATTTTTTACATCGCAATTTATAAGCTTCTATATTACTTCTATGGCCAATAAGTTACTGAAAGTAATAGTGTAGGCCGTAAGCTACACATCACATCGGAATTTATTGGACACCTGGCAACGAATGTGGAAACCCTACGTTACGCCTTTTTCTAATTATTTACTGGTGGTAATAATACCACTCGGTAATCAAAACGTATTTAAAAATTTTCTTGTTAGTCAAACTATACATTTTTAAAATCTGTTTTAAATATTTTGGCATAAATTCATACGTTACCTGTCTGACTTCGATATTGCTAGAGAAATGGGATCCTTTCATATAAATCCAGGCAGAGATCGATCAAATCTGTGATGCTGGCAACTTTGTAAAAAAAGCGAGGAACTCCAGATCAAATAGCAATTCATTACTATCACATCCACCAACCTTTTTTGTTAACAAGAGTAATTAGAATTATTCTGTTTAAATTTAACAGAGTGCATTGTTATTTGCAATCAAAATATTTGTAAAGTAAATTTATATAAATTACAAAACGTTGAAATGAAATATTTTATATATATGCAAATATATAAATGTATGAGCTGTTTTGTCATACAGCATTACACATTTAGGGTAGCGGGTAGATACTCAATTATGATCCCGATAATTGACAGATCTACTTCAGGGACGCGCCCCTGCCCACGCGAGCCTTGGTTTATCTCCCAAGACCATACGGGGGAAACCACTATCCTATCCCATTCTCCTGTCCAAACCCAAGATTTTCCCTTAGGACCCCTTAACAACCCGCATTTGCCAGCGTGTTAAGGTGAGGCGAAAATCCCCGTTTATGTTATAGAATGATCACAGAAGAGGGCGCAAGGCCCTCAGTCTCCAGCGACCCGCGTTTCCCCAACCAAGGTAGCGGTAGGACAAGAGCGCGGGTAGAGGGTGCTAAGAATCTCCGGAGTAGATCAGGCTACCGAAATAGACGAACGCTGCAAATAATCACCTATAATACCAGAACCCTAGCAACGACTTATAAACTCCAAGAACTAGAGGATGAACTCAAATTTATACGGTGGGACATAATGGGAATCAGTGAACACAAACGCAAAGAGGAAAGTGAAGTATTGCTTAAATCGCGACATCTTCTGTATAATGTGGATGCAGAAAATATATATGAAGGAGAAGTAGGCTTTATAATACACAAAGCACATTTACGAAATGTTCTGCAGATTTAAAGCATAAGTTCTAGAGTAGCATATCTGACACTCAAACTAAACAGTAGATACACATTAAAGGTAGTGCAGACATATGCCCCCACATCGACGCAGGATGAGGAAGTAGTAGAAGAGTTCTACGACGACATCAACAGAGCTCTGCAACAGACCCCTTCGCACTACACGCTAATTATAAGAGATTGTAATGCTAAATTAGGGCAAAAACAAGGCGAGTGGGAAACCTCGCTAGGAGATCATGGGTTTGGAATAAGAAACGACAGAGGACAGACACTGCTTAACTTCATGCAGCAAAACAACTTATATGCGATGAACAGCTTCTTTGAAAAGGCCCCTCAGAGAAAATGGATATGGGCTAGCCCTGACGGAGTGACGAAAAACGAAATCGACCTAATAATTTCAAACACGAAAAACATGGTACAAGACGTCACAGTTCTTAATAATTTCTCTATAGATAGTGATCACAGAGCAGTCATAGCAAAAATCTCAATAAACATGAGAAAGGAAAGGTCAAAGCTAGTAAGGAGAACAGCTTGTGGGACGTCATTGACAGCGCAAAATGCAGACCAGTACGCACAACTGCTAAATTCATGCCTTCATACATCAGGAATGACAGAAGATGATAACATAGACATCGAGGAGACAAATAGACAAGTAACAGCAGCAATGAAGGAAGCGGAAAATAAATGCAAATTGTCTAGAACTGAAAAAAGGGAGAAGCTGAGTAGTGAAACTAGAAACCTGATGAAGAAAAGAAGAAGTTTAGAAGAAAAACATTTAGGGAACGCCGCCCAGCTGAGAGAAATTAACAGAGATATCCAAAGCAATCCGTAGGGATGTAAGGCTACATAACACTGAAGAAATAACCAATGCAATAAGGAGAACAAGGGAATAAAAGTACTGAGGAAAAAGTTGTCCGAAGTCAAAAAACAGATATGCAAGGTTACAGATAGTAAGACTGGACTAACTACGACTAATCAGCAGGAAATTCTGAAAGTTGTAAAAGAATTCTATGTGGATCTCTACAAGAAAACCACAGTACCGGAGGGCAACACAAACTATCCTAAAATACAAAACCGGGGTCAGAAGATATCCCAGATATCACACTCGATGAAATCAACAACAGCTTGAAGGACATGAAGAAAAACAAATCGCTCGGAGACGATGGAGTTAGCATTGAAAACATTAAAATGGGAGGAGCAGCACTACTATAGATACTGTGCAAACTATACAATGCTTGCCTGAGAAATACTACATCGCCTGAACAATGGGACAAGGCCATCATTGTATTGCTGCACAAGAAGGGTGATATAGCCCAAATTTAAAAATACAGGCCAATCAGCTTACTTTCGCATATTTATAAACTGTTCATGAGAATCATTACCAAAAGGCTGACAACGAAATTTGATCTCTATCAATCAAACGAACAGGCAGGATTCCGTAAGAGCTACGGCACCAATGATCATCTCCACACAGTGAAAATTCTTATTGAAAAATGCATAGAGTACAATAAGCCTTTGGTGCTCGTTTTCGTGGACTACGAAAAAGCTTTTGATACAGTGGATCACCGAAGTATGTTCCAGGCCCTAGCGGATTGTAGAATCGACCATCGTTATACCAAACTTATAGAGCATATTTACAAGAAAGCGAAACCTATTATTAGACTCCATGAAGATACCCCCGACTTCAAAATGGAGCGAAGTGTGCGGCAAGGTGATGTCATCTCTCCCAAATTATTCACTAACCTTCTGGAGTACATGTTTAAGCGTACTAGGATCGACAACTTTGGTATTAACACGAACGGCGAGAAGCTGACCCATCTTCGCTTCGCCGATGACCTGGTATTAATTGCAGACAAATTTGATGAAACTAAAGAGATGTTAAAGGAACTGGAACTAGCACTAGCATCCAAAGAAGTTGGGCTGAATATCAACATCAGCAAGACCAAGTTCATGACAAATCTAGCCAACACTGAAAATCTAAAAGTAAACGACTCGAATATTGAGCAAGTGTGGTCCTATAATTATTTGGGTCACGAAATACTATTGGGGAGAGACAATCAAACCTGTGAAATTGGCAGAAGAATTGGTCTTGCCTGGGCAGCCTTTGGAAAACTGAGCTACATCTTAAGATCCAATATTCCCATATGTCAAAAGAGAAGGGTATAGAATCCGTGTGTTCTGCCAGTGTTAACATATGGAGCCGAAACAATGACCCTATCAAAGCAAACGGCAAACAAAATAAGAGTGACACAGAGATGCATGGAAAGAAGTTGGGTCTCTCTCTGAAAGATAGGGTTCCGAATGCGGAGGTGAGAAGGAGGAAAAAATATCGAATCTTAAATGGAACTGGGCAGGCCACATGGCTAGAATGAACGATGGTAGATGGACAAGAAAAATAATTGAATGGAATCCTAGATACCATACACTTCGCAGCAGAGGCAGACCACCTACTAGATGGTCGGATGATGTGAAGTGCATTCACACGAACTGGATGAACGCGGCACGGGATAGAGAAAGATGGAAACATTTACGTGAAGCTTATGTCAAGCAGTGGACGAATATATAGCTGTTTGATGATGATGATGATGATTACACATTGAAGGTCATGTTTTACGAACCCTGGTGACAATATTTAATTATTAAGTTTTTTGGCGGAACTATGAATGTTATGTTATTAAATTCGTAAAACTTCCTGCAAACATTATTCATAAACCAGTAAATTTAAATGATACTAAGTGAATTAGTAACGACAATATCAAATATATATACATATGCACATTCGCAATGTGCAGGACTGAACTCGCTACCATTCAATATCGTTTTAGGAAGAATAAAATAAGAGAATGAAGATAAACATTTCTACAGAAGTTGTGTAAGTATCGAGTCCAATGACACTGATAACACCTTCTTCTTCTATACACGTCCTCACTACATGAAGGTTGACGATACAAATGACAATTGTTGTTTTGGAAACTGCAACATGAAAGATCTCTATACATGAGCGATCAAACCATCTCCTCAAGTCTTTCAGTCATGAGTTTTAGCGTCTTCCTACTGATCATCTACTCTGTATTTGCCCTTCTATTATGAATCGAAGTAACTTGTATCTCTCACCACTTGCCACAAGACCTATATATTACAATTGTCTTTTTTTAATGATGTGTAATAATCCTCTTTGATTACGTATGCGTTTGAGTACTTCATTACTGATAATCCGTTGTACCCACGAAATTCGCATGATTACACCTAGAAAACAAAAATATGACAAGAAGATAAAGTGGAGAAAATTATTATGAGCAGCTCTCAGCGTTTGAAAACCATGTAATGAGGTTTCTTGAATACTTTATGGATAACATGAAACAATTATAAGATAAAGTACTGCAAATCCAGAAGAAAAATAAACAACTTAGAAATGATTTAAAGAAATAAACGAGAATTAGGAATAACGACGAATTAACAACCATTAATGCAGACATCTTGCAAGAAATGTGAGAAAGCAGTTCATATTATCAATTAAATGTAAAATAGTCCATTCACACTCATGGCAAGGAACATCTGAGAACGACATAAAGAAAGTAACCAACATTCTGCGGCAAATCGATGTGAACTTATCAGGTATGAAAAAGTCAGAATTGGTAAGTATCAACCTTCCAACAGTAGATTAATTAAAGTTCCATATAGGTAAAGATGAGAGTGATGCAGTGACACTTCCGAAAAATCAAAATAGTGTAACACTACCCAGCATCCACGTAGTCGTAGTCTTGCAATCTCTATATAGTTCTTTCAGACCTTTATTCAAATTATGATTAATTTGTATTTCCTGTAGAACCTTCCATACTTTAGATGAGGGATTATTATGATAGGCTTTCTGAAGGTCTACAAGGAGAAAATGAGTTTTTCTTTGGTCGCAATTCTCTTTTCGATGATTTATTTAAGGACAAATTTATTGTCCGTGCACCATCTACCGGCGCGAAATCCGCTTAGCTCTTTCGCATTCTGTCCTTTATATTCTCGTTCTACCTGGTCCCTTAAAACTCTTCCATATAATCGGCTTAATGTGGATGAAATTTTCATGCGTCGATAATTTTCGCAGTCTTGCTTATCTCCTTTTATATGAATAAGGAAATGAATTCTATTTTCCATTCTTACTGGATCTCCTCTACTGGAGATGACTCTACATCTACTAGATACTTTCTCCATTGGTGCATCTCGTAAAGAGCTAGTTTATTAAGGTGAATAGTTTACCTATTTCGTTCTATATTGATTCAGATTTAATGCTTCCTGGTCCAATTACCTTCATGTTCTTTAATCCCATAATTGCCTTCTTCATGTCTTCTATACTATTTCCAATCGTTCACCTTTCATATTTATCGGTCATGTTTCTTAATTTACCTATATATTGGTGTCACATTCTAGATCTTTTATAAATTTCCATGCTTCGATACACGATGCTCCTATATACATGTCGATTTCACCACATTTTCGATTTCAGCTTTCATTTTTATTTGCTACTTCGCTAGTCTTCTTGTTTCCTTCCTCTCTCTTACGTATACTTTTCGCTCTTCACTGTGTTTGGTGATGATCCACTTCAGATAGTCTTGTTTCTTTTCAATAATATCCTGTTCCTAATTTTTGTTCCACCACCATTTCATTCCCATCTTGGTCTTCTTTTTGACTCCTAGTGCCTCAGTTGCAGCTAAATTTATAGCTTATTGTAAATGTTCATACTATTTATTTACAACCGCGTTTGTACAAATTAGACAGATTAGATTTCCTTATACTTTCTACTTCGAGAATTCTGTTATATTCCCGTGATTCGATTAACGACTAGTGGTGGACACGAGACGAGACGAGACGAGAACCGACATGGTCTCGTCTCGTCTCGAAAAATTCTCAAAAATTATGTCTCGTCTCGTCTCGATCTGGTACAGGTCTCGTCTCGTCTCGTCTTGTGTCTCGAAAAGTCTCGAAACAAATAGACGTATATAGCTGGTACTTTTATAAATGTATACTTTTTTGATAACATTTACTGATTTTCTTGAAGTACCTATACAGTTGTGGTAAAGTTGAAGGTACAGTAGTATTTTATTGATGTTATGTTTTGATAAAGAATATTTAATTTTTAGAAAATATCGAATGAAAGATATTAGATTATAGAGAACAGGTACAAAATCGAAAATAAATATCATTAATAAATAGACTTGTTAGGATACGAACTATTAAATAAAGTTATTAAATAAACTTATAAAATAAACTATATATCTTTATAAGGACAAATAAGAAATTAAAATCATCTGTATATTATATATTGTATGTGAAATTGGTATTATTTGATAGAATTATCAAATTTAAAAGTAAAATTACTTACCATAAATTTAGAAAAATGTGCTGGTAATGGTATACCTACCTTTATCCTCATACTATCGCCCTCAGAAAAGAAAAGATATTGTGATTAATCAAAACATACGTTTTCGACATAAAATTAGAGGGCACTAATTAGGCCCTTATTATGAAGCTGAATAAACTATGTTTAGAATTATTTGGGCGGTAATAATCAGATGAGCTATAGTTTTATTTTATCCAATCCGGGATATGTCTCAACAATACCTACAACATTGCACTGGGAACTTGTAAACTGGAAATTTCTTTTATACCTACCAAGATGTTCATTTATCAGAAAAGTTGTTAAATTTGGGAAACTACGCTACTAATGAATAAATGAATGATGAATGAGTGAACATTACTGTTAAATATGTCATTTACCTCAGATAAACGATTTACACCACTGTCCGTCTGTCTGTTGTATAATAAACCCTTCCAAAATTCTAAGAAAAGGACGGGCTAATTACAAATTTTACTCCCTTACTGGATAATGACACGGTTTAATCCTGACCCTTTATTAGGTATCCTTTTACCTGCGCTTCTGTCCTCATTGCTATGGAGTTTGGTGTCCTTTCATTTTGCAAACGAAAGAAAAATCTTAAATTGCAATTTCTTAAAAAAAAAACGAGACTTCGAGACTTTTCGAGACGAGACGAAATCATGTCTCGTCTCGTCTCGTCTCGAACCAGTACTGGTCTCGTCTCGTGTCCACCACTATTAACGACATTTCCATCCTGTTTTCTTTTTGTGTAGGTTGGTTACGAGTTTTATATGGGAATGTTATTTTTGCTCTAAGTGAGTGGTGGTCTGAGCCACCATTTGTTATATAAGGGATGAAATAAAATATTTAATTGAATTAAATTTAAACAATAACTTTATGACGATCTTGTTTCAATTTGTTATTATACCCTTTTTTATTTGACTACCGTATTTACCTCTTAATTGTTATTATATATTTCTTTATGAAAATTGAAACAACTTGTCATACTTGCGCCATTATCTAACAATACAGAATCAATTGCGAGTTGAATTAAATTTACATTTACGGTTGATATTTGGAGTATTTGCATAAATATATAGAGTGGGTGTTCAGTTGTATCTTTTATTAAATTTTGTTTTAATTTACTTGAATTTATTTCACTGAATTTCAACCTCATTTAACAGTTAACAAATAAATGTTTGTACTCCTTTTCTCAGTTGTTCGTTTAGAAATTTGTGGTCAGTTTAGAGGAAAACACAAAGAGGAGTTCATTAATAAAATACACTGTGAGAGGCGTCGTCGAAAAAGTAAACACCTCACCCTCTTACGGTTCGTCTTTAGCGGGACAATATTTTCCAGCGGAACGAACATTTAAATTTCTTTGTTCTCATCACGGGCGGGAATTCCTCCGGCTCGCGAATAAATCCCACCTTTTCTCAATTTCCGTCGTAAATTATCATTCTAATTATCTCGAAATCTATTTGACAGCACCGAGAATTTATGCAACGTTTATGAGACTCTCATTTATATCCACCTTTGAATATTCTTGCTTCGTTCCGTTCCGGCGTTCCACTAAATTTTAGATAAACTCGCCGCCAACCATTTTCGAGTTTTTGTGGAAGTGATTATAGGAAAAGTATATACGAGTTTTTGAATTGTTCCACATATCGCCAGAAGACTTACAAGGACCGGGTTTCACAATTATGGAATTAAAATTCATTACAATTTAGTACTCCAGAGATATATAATTCATTGTCAAGTAGTAACAGACTTTAGTAAAAACCCAAGTATAACAATTTGAAAATTAGTTTCCAGTGAATGAAGTATTTTACAAAAAAATTATAAAAATACAAACAAACTATCATGCATGATTAACGTTAGAATGCAATTTACTCTTGGGCTTTAAAAAGCTTATAAATAATTATATATAATACACAATTATAATTTTTATTAATGACAATAATATATTAGGTACTTTTGTTAGTCTAATTTTCGTTATTACACACAAAATCGAGCAGTGAGCTTGTTGCTATCAAACACTTGCTTCGGAATTTTGAAAAAAAGACTTTTTAAATTTCTTAAATGTCAACTAACATCTATTAGGTACAGGTTGCCTTAAAAAACTGTCACGCCATCTTTGATACCTATTAACTCCACTACGTATATCGGTAAATGATGGATAATTATATTATTTCACAAATCAAAGTTATATTTAAATTTTCGTGATTATTTACAAACTGTGCCACCACACAATAAATAATAAATGTTTCATACTTTATTAAAAAAAATTACACATATGTAGCAACAAATGGCAGTTCATAACTCATTCGCCAGAATATTTTATTTGCCTCCGCCATCTTACAATAAAATATAAAAATTACTAGAAATATTACCAATCCATAGGTGAGTCCCAAGAATGGAATGTGCAATTTTGTTTCATCCAATGAAATGTTTTATGTCTTGTCATCTGATTTTATTGGATGAAATAAGTTGGGAATATGTTCATAACTATTGCTGGAATAGCCTTATGCTATTTTGATTGAAACGATTGCCAAAGGATCCAAAAAACAATTAATATAATTTTAGATTTTGCAATCAAGCTTATTCAATAGATGTTTCTTATTTTCATGAGGTTACGAACTGTTTTTTGTATCATTTAGCTTCGAACCTGCTTAGATTATGTTGTCATTTATCTCTTAACCGTATTACTAATAACCTATAATTAAAAATTTGTATAAATTTTTGTAATATTACAAAGAATTCAATCATTAAAATATAAACTGAACTGGAATTAATGACATAGGTTTAAAAGATTGACAATAAATATTGCAATATTATGTTAAATAAATGAATGTATTATTCGGCATTGTTTTCATTTTCTGTACGATTCGGCCTGTTCTTCCTCCTTCCGCAGCGCTTGCATCAAAGTGACCGAAAGAGCGATGTTGACAACCTGGAAAAAACGTGTTTTTAAGATTCTACACTTATACTTTTATTAATTTTTTTCGGTATTGTTACTCGTCAACATCTGTTAGACGGCTGATATACATTTCATTAAAATGTCTCACGACATCTCTTCTCCCGAGACGTAATTTTATTGAAATGGAACTTATTCTCATGTACAACAATATCTCCCGCTTCCAATATTTGATTCCACCTACACGAGAGGCTCCTGAAGCATCAGATCAATTGAAAGATGTATATTATTCCCGATATTATTTTCAGGGTAAAAGATATCGGAGTGTATGAGAGATCCCTTTTAATGAAATTCCTCTAAGGCAATATACATGTATATGTATATATACATATCGGCAAGGAAAGAGGAGAAAAAATCAAATATACTTTGGGAGGAACGAGACAAATATATCGACATCCTCTCTCTTCGTCTCTCTAACGAAATATTGGGTTTTAAGGTTTTAAGTTTATTCGTTCGGCTTTATGAAATATGTATGTATTTTTTTACTCGCAGGAGCTTAATAACGCCATGGAGGTATCGATGTTGTAGATTGAAGGCAAAATGCCTTTGCCAAGTCTTATACAAAGTTGACTTGGAGATGTTTAACAAAAAATTTTCAGACATTTGACAAAAAAACAATATATAGTGTTCAAACTCTGTTCCTACGCAAATTGCTCTTTTATAGCTTGTTTCATTTTTTTGCTTTTCTGTTAAACATATCTATACGAACCCTCTTACTTTTCTGCCTGAAATTTTATTTATTTGTATTAGTTATTTTTCCTTTTAACTTGTCGCTGTTGTAAAGTCTTTAATTAGTTGCTAGTACGAACACTTCTTGAATGAAACGTTCAGCGCACGAAAGTTTTCTGAAAGTTCGATGGCGATGTCACTGACAGCTAACTCTAAATCAGAACTTATTACTATTATTTGTTTCCCCAGAAAGACAATTCCGATTATAATCGATTAGTCGAACGACAATAATAACCCGAAGTTTGTGCATTCAAACAAACCGAAATCTTATCAGAAAGTTTCGTTAGATTACCGATTTCTTTGTTAGTTCGGATTTATGTTGTACTTTATCTCTAGGCGCCCCGATCCTTGCAAACTTTATATACTTTCGAGTGATTAATTGACCGGGATTAGAAATTGTCGTGGAACTATTCCGGAGAGGAAGACTTGTTGAGAATTCGAATGTGTGGCGGCGTTTTGTGAGACGTAGAGGGAGAGAAAGGGAGTTTTTGTGCTGACTGACGAAACTGCCTTGAGAAAGGTATTACTGGGGGATTTCCCATTGAAATTTTTCAGTTCGCGGTGAAAGGGGCTTATCGCTATGCAGCACGGCGAATGGAGTTTTATCACTTGCAACTTCTTCATTTATTGTCGCCGGATGAACAGAAATACAAAATAAAACACAGAGCTTTGGGAAACTTGACGGAGTTTCATAATCCTCGGGACGGGTGGTAAAAGGATTGAAAGAGCTAAATTTCGCTTACGTGCAAGAGGCATGCCGTCATCACTAAGGCGGCTACCCAAGCGCACTTCTCCTCGAAGAACCACGTCAGTTCGTCTACGCAACCGTGGAAGAAAGGATTCCCTGTTACCGTATCTCTGCACTGGGAAGGTAAGGGCTGTTGAAGGGAAATGTAGTCGGTCGGACCGTCGGCGCCACAGCATCCCACCTGGAAATAAAAACCTTGCTTAGCAAAACTTGTAATTAGAAGCTAAACATGTCAAACTATCTAACGATTTAAACACAGCAAGGAGTTAGTTGGAGATTCAATTGTTCAGTGTGAAAACTATCTCTCTTAACCTCCATAGGGGTAGTTTTATCCAGGCTCTGGCTCTGAGATATTGAGATTAAATAACATTATATGATAAAATCTTACGAAATATTATTGCGTCAAAAATATATTGCAGTAATAACATCACATTTTGAACGTCTCCACCACTCTCGAAAACAAATTTAAAAATTTCAGAGATAGATTTTTGAGAAATATCATATATCACATTTTTCCCCGGGAGCATTGTCGAATGTTATCATTGTCATCAAATCTGAATAGACAGGCTTTGTGTTAATTTATCCCTAATGGGTTTATAAAAGTTAAACACATCTTCTAAAATTCATAATCTAAGATGTAATCCTAGCAAATCGAATTCTAATCTATTTCGTCCTGAACATAAAGAGAATAAATTTATGTGCTATTTGCGATGAAAGTAAAATCTAACATTCCAATGATGTCTATTTAAGCAAAAGTTGTGAGAGTTAAACTATAACGTATGCTTAGATTTATGCGTCATACTGCCCAATTATGTCATAAATATTATTGAGGCTTGCACTTGCAGATGCACGTATAGATCACAGATACTCAAAACTAATTAACAACATCTACAAAAATGCTACGGCATGTGTAAGCTTGGTCAAAAAGAGCGGAAAGTTTAAAGTAGAACGAGGAGTGTGTCAAGCGGATACCTTCTCTCCAAAATTATTCACAACCCTTTTGGAATTCATGTTTAAAATGATTGAATGAGACAATAAGGGAATTAACATCGCAGGCGAAGATCTGAACCATTTACGCTTTCCAGATGACCTTGTGATAATCGCAGCTCGGATTGACGATGCAGCTGAGATGTTCCACACACTAAACATAGCATCACAACGGGTGGGCCTAAAGATCAATCTGTCAAAAACTCAATACATGACAAATTTAGTCCCTAGTGATGGTATAATGATAGATAATACATACATCGAGCAAGTATATGCCTACAAATATCTAGGACACGAAATCAACCTAGGGCGAGATAACCAAACGAAAGAAATAGAAAGACGGATTGGGTCGACTTGGGCTGCTTTTGGAAAGCTGAGAGGAAATGTCATCAACGCGGATTTGCCCTTATGCTTAAAAAGAAGTTGTATAATCAGTGTGTTTTTCCGGTTCTCACGTATGGAGCTGATACATTGACCCTTACCAGAAAGATAATACATAAAATCCAGGTAGCACAACGGGCAATGGAGCGCTCTATGTTGGGAATATCTTGCAGAGATAAAATTCCAAATAGCAATATTAGACGGGCAACTAGAGTAGTAGATGCGGTCCGAAGAATATCTCAACTTAAGTGGAATTGGGCGGGACATGTAGTCCGAATGCAGGATAATAGATGGACGAAGCGCATCTTGGAATGGTGACCTAGATCAGAGGCCTTCAGAAATAGAGGAAGACCTCCTACGAGGTGGTCAGACGACATAAAGAGAATTGCGTCAAATTGGATGCAGGTCGCTCAGGATCGAAGACAGTGGGCAGTTATGAGGGAGGTCTATGTCCAGCAGTGGACACGTGAAGAGGCTGGTTGATGATGATGATGATGATGATTATTGAGGCTAAGAATATTTTAGATCAATATGTATTTGATTAGTTTTAAAACCCAAAAGAAATTTTTTAAGGGGATAGTGATTTTAGTTGTAAATTGTTCTGGTATTTTATATCCTCCGTAGTTCGATCAAACAACTGAAAATCTGAGGATTTAGTAAGTTTTAAGGAAGATATTGAACAAAATCAAAGAAGACGTTTACTTAAACGTTATATAAGCAATAGAAATAACTCTTTGGGTTACCGAGATAGAGAATGTGAAATGCGATATCGTTTTAGCAAAGAAACTGTAATTGATATTATACTTCCTTTTGTAATTGAGGGTTTTTCAAAAAATTCATAACCGCGGACTTCCAATTTCTCCACTGGTGGGTACTACTGATAACGTAACGATTGTATGCTACAGGAAACTTCCAAGTAATTAATGTTAAAAATTATTAGTAGTGACGTTTGAAAGTACAATTATAGTTGTATTAATTACAGACGGTTGATGTTGATTTATAAAGTGTCAGCCAAGCAACAGTATCACAGATAGTAAAATGGGTATCAGTGTTATTGGCTGAAAATACGGCAAATTATGTCAAATTTCCATTTACTGAAGAGGGACAACGAAATTTAATTGCTAATTTTAAACAAATTTACGGGTTTCCTTGTGTTGCAGGAGTAATTGATAGAACTTATATACCAATCCAGAATGTTTTTTCTGTTTCGGTATAGTTAGCCGTTTTCATGATGATTCTTTTACTGAACAGCCCTAATGAGAGCAATGACAAATATCTTTCAAAATTTGACAGGAGTTAAGATAAACTATAGAAACTTGTGACAGTCTCACCCGAGTTTTGCCGAACAGATGACTATAAAACAAAACAAAGTATAAGCAAAAACTTGTGCTTGAGACGTTCTTACCCAAGTCAATCTTGAGTTTAGAACTATAAATACGGCCCCAAATGAAGTTAATCATTCATAATGATATTGCGTAGTTTTTTGTGAATTATTCTGTTATGGTTGATGAATTAATTTGCAATTATATAAGAGAAGTTTTTGTGAGAGCAATTAACAAATAAAAAGGATTTTTTCATCACGTTATCAAACAGGCTTCCAATCTCCATGGTCCTTCATTGTTTCACCTGAATTAATGACCTTAAATACATTTGTCCAATTATATGAAATGTGAAATTCAAAATATTCGAGGTAGGAAAAAGCAGTAAAGTGGATATTAATCACAACATGATTATATTGTATATTATATTTATAAAACAAAAAAATCCAAGTGTGAAGAATCCGCGATTATAAAATTTACTTGGAACAAGAATTGTTTCCAGCTCCTGAGAGTTTTGTGAAGTTAAGCGACACCTTGCACCAAAATCCCCACTATCTTTCCACCATATTAGGTTTTTGAGCGAATAGAGATATTGTTTAAATGAGTTCGTAAACGCACACAACATTCAATGCTTTGATTATTATTGGTAAACTTGATTTCATGGCATATAAATGAAATTAATTATTTTTAGAACATTATATTCATTACTTCTTATCTCGAAAAAGGCTGATGGCATAAGTATGTGGAATATATATATATATATATATATATATATATATATAGTGAAAAGTGAAATTCGTGACGGAACAAATGTACAAGAGAAAATTCGCGACTTACCCGTCTAATTCCGTTAAGAAACGGTAACCACCGACACGTGTTCCGCTTATTAGCTTCTTCAGGGTGGTATAACCAAGTTTTGATTGACAACGATGTTTGACACTTGGAAAAAAAATTATACAACTCAAAAAGAACGCAAACAGTAGGCAGCAAAGCACTTTTGCGTCTGCACAGGAAAGACCCTCCCTTCGAGGGCAACAATCCGTCCGTGACGCGGCGGCCAACTATAGCCAACTGTCACGAATCTTTTGTCGAAGGAATACTTCGTCGACTTACCCGTAAGTCGCGAATTTTCTCTTGTCTACTGTTTGCGTTCTTTTTGAGTTGTACAATTTTTTTTCCAAGTGTCAAACATCGTTGTCATTCAAAACTTGGTTATACCACCCTGAAGAAGCTAATAAGCAGAAACACGTGTCGGTGGTTACCGTTTCTTAACGGAATTAGACGGGTAAGTCGCAAATTTTCTCTTGTATATATATATATATATATATATATATATATATATATATATATTACAATCTCAATAAGAACGTAATATTGTACAGGGTGTTTACTAATTATTTGTTACTTTTTTATCACTCTTTGACTGACCCTGCTATCTAACGTGTGTTTTATTGCAATATACTTTTAAAGAAATACCTAGAACATGTGTATGTTAAATTTTTCTAGAGTTAAAACGTTATATAGGCGTTCGATCAGCATATTGCTTTCTATTTGGGAAAGTATTCCCAACAAATGTCACAACGATGGATTTATGGAATTAAATTCGACTGGTCAAATGTGGTTTTGTTTTGTTGGTTACAGTAAAGGTTTTTCCAAACGTGGGATCAATAAAATAGTAATTGTAGCATGACAACTCAAATAGATGTAGAGAAACTATGAAAAGGGAGGCGTTTTTGCCTTTGTAAATATTTTTGTTTTATTTAGATAAATTTTTTATTCATGACCAGCAACAAACGTTTTTTAACTCAAATCTCCTTAAATACTCATGAGAATTGGAGATGTTTCAAATATTTAGAGAACAGGTACTAATTTATATGGACCGAATTTAATATACCTAATTTCATGAAGGATTTGATTTACGAGGTGAAGTTCCCATGTGGATCGTTTTTGTGTGAAATCCAGGCCTCGTCGTCCGCTCAGAAGTAGATATTTTTTTACAGGACATGTCGCATTTAAATAAATAAGTTAAGGTCTTCGTCCCTTTTTAGACCGTTGTCACGAACAAAATTATATTGTGTTAAACAAGTTTATACATAAATAAACACTCGTTTGCAAAACTGTTAACCGGTCCTTTTGATTTATACCGAGCAGTAGGACCTAATTCCCACAAAAAATTAATAAATCATCGAATGTAATGAGGAAAGTTAGACGAGGAATGCATCATTTTCACGGTCCGCGCGCGAAAGAAGACAAATTGCGCCGACTTTCTAACCAATACAAAGCGAAAACGGAAACATTTGTTTTCTAATGTATAATCCGAGATATTAACGTTCGTATGGCGTTTCTTCTACGCGTGTTCTTTTTTGCGGTAATTAAACCGCAAACGGCAAGGGGAGGGCAGAGGAGGGATCTCTCGCACCCGTTTACCAACCCTCATAACTCAACGGAACGTCTACCATTCCGTCTTGTCTGGATGCGAATTAAATTGCTGGATTTGAAACGCTCCAATGGAAATGTGGTTAAGCAATAACAATTAAATAGCTTCGCCGAACGTAATTGCAGAGAGTATTGTTCGCATGCATACATATCTATTCATTGGTCGGGTTTTTATTTTATTTTTAGAGCCCTATCCCAGCCAGATCGGGTGTTTTTAAGTGAGGCAAAAACAGACAACCAAACAAACAAACAAACTTCCACTTTATTGCAATAACTTTAAATATATCGTTCTTCAAAACAACAGGATTTTATAAACAATTTTAAAATTCCATTGAACTTGAAATATTTTTCTCACTGAAATTCCCATGGTGAAAGAAATGTATAAAATATCTAAAAAATGTACAAAAAAAATCAGTCTATATTGGTATATTTTTTACTGTAGACAATTTAATGTAATTACAAGTCGTGCAAATTATGGATATTACATCATCATAGTATTTTAAATTTTGAGTTTCACATCTACCGTTCATAGGGTTATTTGTTTAAGTTAATTGTTGTTGACTCTACGATCAACATAAAAGAGAGCTAAGTAGGGTTGTAGGGATTTAATAGGGAATTTAGGGAACATACTCTTCAACTACGGATTAATAACCATTAAATAGGGAATTAGAGCAAACTTGTTATTAAAACATCTTAGGTAAAATTTCCACTTGCTAATTAAGTAATCAAACATTAATTAGAACAACTAAGTCAGGAAAATAATCTAATGTGCTTGCTGATAAAGTAATAAATTATTGAGTAATTAATAACTATCAAAGAGTGTATTAAAACAACTGAGTCGCTTTAGCGCGGATCAAAGTGATAATTTCAAAATCTTACAACAATAATCAGTCACGCAAGCATAACACCAGTCTCGTAATATGATAACAAACGCGCTCCGTAAGGTCAAGCACACAGTTAGGTCAGGTAAATTACAATCTAGGACGCCGAAAGATAACAAAACTTAATTTGCCATTTAACCAATGTAATTTGAAGATGTATAAAAGCTTGTGAATTTTTGGTAATAAACCAGTATACCCTAGTATGCTCAAAACGACAGTGTGTTGTGATCGTTCTTCACGCCACTTAACCCGACTACCCAAAATCTAACGAACTTCAAACCGGAGAGTACGTTACGCGCTCTCTCCAAACTACAAGAACTTCGAGAACTTCAAAGAGGTCACGACACGCCCTGATCTCCATCTACAAGAACGTCTTCAGCCTTACAACCTGGAGACAAGATTTATCTCCGCAGCCACCCACGAGCCAAAGAGATTCCACATACACTCCACTGTCTCTAAAGATCATTGCACACTTTCGTTCAATTGTAGATACTCTTAATGAGATTTAAGATTTCATTTAAAGGACTAGGCAACACTACAGGCAAATTCAATTCCTTAGTTTTTAATGAGGGCGAAACGCATGCGTTGCTAACCATGTTTGAGATACTTTTAATTATTTGTCAATGTGTAATTTGAATACAAACGAATTACAGACAAAATTGATCTATGTTAATGGTGTACAGTTTATTGTATTTTAATTTCTTTGTGAAAACACCATGAATACAGTTATGAAAAAAAGTTTTGCCAGTGCCTACTACTACATTCGCCAAATATATTAATAGATAATATTGTAACATTTATTTTCTAATTTATATACACTATCCTAATTAAACACTACACACTACTTAATTTATCTTAGACTATTACTAAACTAGTTTATATAACACACTTAACTATTTCCTACTAATTAATTTATATCAATCTTAAATGTTAATTTATTTCACTGCTCCGTTTTTCGCTTGTTTAGTATGTAGCGCACACGTCTAATAATCTATCTCCGACCGCAATCCCGCTTATATACACATCTCAATTGTACTCTGGAACCTTCTGGCGTATTCTTGAAATAACTCGAAAGTTCTTTTTTTATGTCGAATGGTCTAGAGAGGTCGGGAGGTTTCTTCTTTAATAAGATGTTTTTATTGCTAGCCCCAGCGCTTAATAAGCGTAGCCGCGTTCCTTTGAGGAAGGCTGCCGACCGATAAGGGTAAACACATTTCGCTCTGCTGTTTACATTTCGCGTTACAATATATTAAAATTAAAAAAAAAATTGGTTGTTTGTAAAGTCGGTTTCCGGAAGATAATTTAACGTGATAACGCCATAAGACAATTATGTTGAAAAATTGCATACGTTTATGAATTGCATTGAATTATTATCACTAACTTATCATTGATTAATTTTCCGCGTTAACCAGTTTTATATTATAGAAGATTTTTTCGCACTGCGGTTGGCCGATCCAACTTGTCATTTTGGACACGTTGTTATGACATGTGTGAAGTTAAACATTAACTTGAACCTTTTGTCATTGAATACTAAATGCAAGCAGTCGACTTTTTATACAATCATTTATATCATTCATAATAATACATATTTTAGTCGAAATCGTAACACAACCTATTATTACTGCACTCGCTGACCGATGCTACTTTGTTGTAATGATGAAAGAACAAATATATGAGATTACATAGCTAATCAAAATCTTAGAATGAAAAAATTAATTACCTTATTGCCGCAGTTGTGACTGTAATAAGCAAAGGTATTGACTGGAAATATCCAGTTCACTTTATGAATAGCCGGCAATACGTTAACGTCAAGCTGCGTGCTGCCGCTGTCTCTCTTTCACGCGGATCCAAGCGTCAGGCAGAATAGAAGGGCGATAGATGCGTCAGAAGCGAAACGCTAACATACGTGTGCGTACAATGCGTCGCAAGCCAAACGAAGGTCGATCTCTGTCACTTGTTCTCGTTCTCGCTTCCACGCATGGGTCAGGCCAGGCGTAACGTTACAATGTTTCCTGGGATGTGTAGCCCGCACATCGATTTATAAGACGTTTAGCACCTCAAAATATATAGGAATATATATATATATATATATATATATATATATATATATATATATATATATTTTTTTCCTGAGTGTTCATTATATCATATATAGGATACATATATACAAATATATAGGAATGTATATATATATATATATATATATATATATTTATAATGAAATACACATATTTTAAATCAATCTCTGAATTTTTTTTCATTGATCCACATAACAGTAAATTTGATTTCTATGCATCGTACCTACCTTAAAATAAAATACGACTTTCATAAAAATCAATATGAAGGCAAATTAGAGTATACTGGTGTGCATATTTTGCATTTTGTGCCCTACGACCCTCTTTTACTATCAATGTTCACCAGACCTTGCTACACACCGGAGATATTCAACCTTTTTCTTCGTGTACAGTGTCGAACTTCATTTTTCGAGTTAGGAACGTTAGGATGAGCCTCATCGAACACAAACAACGTCCTCAGTGTGTATGAGAGGATCTGTGCTTTAGATAAATATTGGTTTTTATACGACATCGTGATAGACGATTGCGAACCGTCCTTGTGTATACATACATGTGCGAGGCAAAGAAAAAGGAAAAATTTTCGTTGTGCGAAAAGAAGTGAAAAACCAATGCAAATATCTGTTTGTTATTAGATCTTATGTGGGGGGTCCTCCAGGGCCGTCTGTGAAATGTAGATAAACGAGGTTTTGTACGCGTGGTGAATATATGGGACCTTTCATTGTTCAAAATTTACATGTAGGTTACATGAAATAAATTGTTGAAAACTTACAACGTTAGATACTACATCAGGTATTACAGAGGTCTACATGTTGTGGACATAAAAGAAAACGAGCCTGTCTTAAAAAGTTACCAAGTTTGAGTACTAATAGAGGAATTAACTATACCGGTTGATACAGGTATAAAACAATAGCGCTATTTGCATGCAATTCCTAATTGTGGACGTAAAAGAGAAGGAGCATATCTTAAAAAGTTACCAAGTTTGAGTACTGATAGGGGAATTAATTAATACTGTTGATACAGGTATAAAACAATAGCGCTATTTGCTCATAGGAGGAATTCATAACCCAAAACTTGAAAATATATCATCCTTAGAGCCTTCCTCGAGTTAAAACTATTATTGTAGTAATAGATTGTTGATACTTTCATTCTGTAGTGACACGGAAATTCACCAATTTAGTTGCATTTCGGTCCTTTGAGCACACAGATGATATGGCAATTTTTGTCCGATTGATCCACTACATTATTCAAAAAAATGGTAACATATCTGTCTAAAATAAATCTTTACATACTCCCTGATCACTTTCTGTATATAATAGGTAAGAGTTTCCAAGTACACCAAAACAAAATTCGTTTGCAGTATTAACGAAATGAATATTCACAATTTACTAATTATTTATTATTAAAGTGTTGGTAAATGCAATTGTTTATTAACGTTTTGCAGGTTGTTTTAATGGAAATTTCGAATGTCTACTTTGGAAAATCTCCTAGTTCTATAATGTATATCGATTTATGAATTATTAACACTTTTTAGTACATTAGTTAATGTTAAAATTTATGACACTAATGTTTTTCATTTAATGATTACTGAACTATTTATAATTCAATTTACGCTTTTGAGATGCAAATGTTTTTGATTTATTAAATAATAATAATATATTTAATATGCTCAATTCTGCCATTAAGTTGTTACAATACATCAGTATGCTCAGTTATACCAATTCAGCGCAACTCTAAAGTAAACGTTTGGTTAAATGCTCGAAGGTTATATGAAAAATTTATTTAACATGTTTTAAACTGACACTTAGAAATTTTCAATAGATTTCTTTTAAGTTGCTTTCAAATCCGTAGCTAATATTGTTTTTAAGGTATGAACATGTATTTATTCACCATTATTCAATTATGGGTGATAAATTTCTCGACTGGTCACCATTTGTAAATTTGCAGAGTTTAATAGACAAAGAGCAGTTAACATTTTTGTGACATGTTTGTAATACATGTTTTCTCGACTACCTTAATTATTTTTACGGTAATAAACAAACTAACATAAAATGTGTACAAAACTTCATTTTCTCAACTGTTATAACTGTTACAATCTTAAAACTAAAATAACAAAACTTCAATAAACAAAGTGATTAATCCTCAAATGAATTTTAATTTCACAAAATCGACCAAAGACTTTCTTCCACTTCTCTAAGGACTGTTTCATTGTGATTGCGTACCTTTTTGATTTCCTTCAATTTTGGTTACCGCTGTACTTGTGTAATGTTTTATTGAAAA
Source organism: Cryptocephalus moraei (assembly GCA_946251905.1). Classification (NCBI taxonomy): domain Eukaryota; kingdom Metazoa; phylum Arthropoda; class Insecta; order Coleoptera; family Chrysomelidae; genus Cryptocephalus; species Cryptocephalus moraei. The sequence continues at coordinate 23,364,794 of OX276458.1, read as the reverse complement.
CATAAATACTCGGAAAATTTCAGTTTGGTATCTATTTCAACATGTATAGAATCAATCAAGGAATATTGTAGTAATTTTACTATATTTTTCACAATAACTGTATAAGAAAACACGGGAGCGAAACTAGTGAAGCTCACTCTCTGAAAGTACCGCCAATAGTGAGATTTTTAGTTCGGCTGGATAATATGTATTTAAATTATAATTCTACTTGTTCAAAAATTGTCCCGGGTTACCCATCTAATCATGAAATAAAATGGCGTGATACACTATATATCGCCATAATATGTTATAAAATTATAAGTGCAGCTGAGTTGAAATGGCGTACGCCATATGTAATAAAATTGTAAGTGCGGCTGAGTAGAAATTGCGGACGCCATATGTTATAAAATTATAACTGCGGCTTAGTTGAAGTGGCGCACCGCCATATGTTATAGATATAAAATTATAAGTGTGGCTGAATTGAAATGGCGGACGGGGTATTATTATTGGGTTCGAATGTATAATCTCTGGGTCCTTAAATTAGTTTATATTTTAGTACCATTTGGTGGATACCAGGTTGCTACGATATGTTTCACCATTTTATACTTCATGAGCTCTGTAATCCGGGTATAGTTGAACCAAACAAGCTTTATAACCTTAAGAAGTTAGAGAAGTTTTTCAAAAATCCCTTACGTATTACAGAAAAGTGTAACATATGGTGTATAAATTGTTTCTTTACATAAACGCGGCCCATAATAGACTTTGGTAGCTAGCCTATGCAAAATAATTAATATGGACAAATTATTATTGTTATTAGGTATTTATAGCCATAGGTATTATAGCCATGGAATGATTTTGTTGTTTGTTAGGTATAATGTAATTCGATATTAATCAAGAAATTATCAAGTAGATAACCATGTAATTAGAACACTGGTGAATTATTTAAGAAACTTGATTTATTTTGACCTGATTAATTCATTTTACAAACATAAAGCAATTAAACATATATTTAATGTGACACGTTTATTAAAGATTGTAAATGTAATTGTCAGTGACAATTACACAAGTAATAAGATACCGACCTGACCGGTTAAAGCTTAGTAAACAGTTTTCAATTTGGCATGACTGGAAACGCGCAGTTCTGACGAGAGGTACAGTCAGTTTGCTAAGTATTATGTATAATAATGAGTAATTGTTGAACACTGTTAAGTATTTATGATATTAAAAATTTATACATTTTCAAAGTTTAACACAAATTTTAATGTTATTATTAACCAAAAGCAATGGAAAAAAAACTTCCACTTCAATGCAATTAATACGTATAATACGTATGCTCACTAAATGCGATAATGTACTTGCTGGCTGCACCATCTTCCCTTACACCCGATCTGCACAAAGCGCCCTGTTGAGAACTTTAAAACGCCTCTTCGAAGCACTTGCCTTGTTTTATGTCTACAATATAACTGCAGATATAAAATCTGTCGTTCTATTCCCCGTATAATCATAGTCTAGTCAACATGTACCATTTTTGAAAACTTTTTTGTATAGTCTCCGAAAATTATGATCATGGTGTAATTCGATTCGTAATGTCATGTAGAAAGTTTAAGGAAAGGTTCCAAAATGCGCTCAAAAAAAATGCAAAAGTTATAAACAATTCAGTAAAAAAGTCTGGCTTTTGTTTTTTATGGAATACCTCAAAAAATATTAAACATTTTCGAAATATTAAAAGAGATCTGAAAAGATCAGTAAATTTCCTGAAAAAAAGTTGCAACTCCCGAAACTGTACCTCAAATATTTATAATTTTTACAGAGTCCTGAAAATAGAGCCAAAAACGGCTAGTCTGGCTTCCGCGCGCGTTGCCTGACTCTGACACAATAACAAAAAAAAATTTTTAACATATTAAATGTGAATATCAAGGAATAAAAAAAATTCATGTACTATGGGGATACATCAATTAACAATAATCCGCGGTTAAAAAATTTTTATCCCAATTTCTCCATGAATTATGCATTTGTTATTGAACAAATTTTTCTACACTGAATGTTAACATAAAAACCCCGATAATTATTGAACTAAAACCCTAGGATTTGTTTCACTTAATGAAGTTACTCTTAATACGCTTACAAATAGATCACTGTTGCAAAAATTGTAAAGTTGATTTTCCACTTTTTTATTAACAATTATTGAAAATTAAACAATACGAGAAAAACAACAAAAATTTTTTTTAATATATTGAATGTTTCGATTTCTAAGGGTATTAAGCTATATAAATATATTTTTTTTATTTTTTACCACCATTGTTTAAAAAATTGTTATAAACAAATACATTGTTTATGAACAAATCAAAAATATAATTTTTTGTAATATATTCATTGACAAAAATCATGATTTTTTAAGAAAAAACGAGTTACTAAAAAAATGTATTTGTTGCTAAAAAATGCGTTTGTTAATTAACAATCGTATTTGCGGCTAAATATTAATATTAAGGAACCATTTTTTCTCTACAAATCATTACTTCTATTGTTCTTAGAGTTACTTAAAAAAAAAGGAATTTTCTTTACTTTTTATTTGTTTATTTAATAAACAATTTGTTACTAGCAAATATATTTTTTTCGTTTATTTTTTTGAATAGTACTTAATTCTGTAATAAAAATAGCCATGTGTTGATTTTTATGAATAACGTTATTTTCTCTTTTAATATTTCGAAAATCTTTAATATTTTTCGAGATATTCCATAAAAAAACAAAAGCCAGACTTTTTTTACTTAATTGTTTATAACTTTTGCAATTTTTTTTTGAGCGCCTTTTGGAACTTTTCCTTAAGCTTTCTACATGACATTACGAATCGAATGACACCATGATCATAATTTTCGGAGACTATACAAAAAAGTTTTCAAAAATGGTACATGTTGACTAGACTAATCATACTCGTATAAGCTCAAACTGCTCGACACCATTTCCGTCCAGTATTATAAAATAATATCTAGTTTTAGGTTATAGAGTACGGAATCGACAATACGATTTTTCTTTAACACATTGCACAAAATGAATTCGCAAAGCGATTGTTTTGTGTTGAATTTACTTGAAAATGTATATCCAGAATAATTACTTATAAATATTGGTTATTTAAAAACAATTATTTTTTTCCAAATACCAACTAAAGCAGCAAAAGTGCTAATAATACAAAAAATATGGTAACAATACATCATACAAAGCAACCCATATATAGTATAACGTAATAATTCTTACATTTCACGTCGGCTGATATGTAGCTGTACTAGTGTTCAGTTCCATTTCTTGATTCTGGTTCTGATTAAGATATAATTAACTCTTTAATTTCATGACACCCTGTACCATTTCGTCTGACTATCTTTCTCATTTAACATGTCTTAACACTACTCTATATTAAAAATCTATTCTCGACTTTAGGTTGGGGTGTGTCATTATCAATTAAAGCGTAATAATTTTCGCACGGTATAAAAATCCTCTTGTACTTCTATTCAAACCCATAAAACGTACATTTAAGACAAACTTAAATTTCCCTCACCTGTACGTGTCGCGTTCCATTGCGAATCTCAAAACGTTACCGCGGAAGTTATTGGATAAAATTCTTTGTGACTCCAAAATGACATTTATTCGAGATCATTTTAAAGAATTTATGAGCTCCCCTTGAACGACTACACTACACAAAAGATAATTCCTACATAAAACCTTTAATAATGAATTACATTAAAATTATTGACTATGTCCCGGAGCATTCCCAAGACAAAGCGGTATATTTTGTTACTCTCTTTTAAAATTCCGCTGTGCAGCTCTAAAGTGAATGCAATATCGTGATGGGAAATGAAAATGCAGCGGTTATATAAAGGAACATATTTATGAAATTACAGTACTGTTCGGAAAATATATTGTACTTATAATTTATCTTGTATAAGGGATAAGCAATATTTTGTAAGAACTGATAGTGTTTTTCACAAAATTTATTCAAGAACGAACTCATACATTTTTAATGTTTTAATGTTGCCATCGGCAAAAGATCGTTTGTTAATCTATACATTTGCAGATTTTTTGTAGCAAAGTCCTTTTAGATCAGTACATCATGCACTAAATAATTTTGCTATTTGTATATTAATAGGAGCAAAGTCCTTGGGTTTTCCTATACTTTAAGCTTTCTATAAAACACTTTTCAATTCTTCCGGGGTTACCTACAACGTTCGTATGAAGCACAGTCATTACTGGCAGTTTTTATTACGTAAATAAGTAACGCGTAGTTAAACCTCCATGGGATACAATGAAAACAAATCCCCGCTTAAACTATTTCTAATTACTTCCGTTTAACATCCGTTCCAGTTCGAATAATAAATTTTGTAACAGCCATCAACAGAAAGTTGTACTCGGAAGCCAGCGTATGCAAACCGTCCCGCGAGATTCCCGTTCCCGCACCGCCTCTAACTCTTAATATTCATGACTCTTTTCGGGCCAGCCAATAACATCTGACCTCAATCGAATTAAAACAGATACAATTCGAGCACGGCAAAACATTATTGCGATTCCATCTCTTGAGATTTACTTCCCGGTATTTGTTGTTCCATCTGCGTGTGTGTCTCCCTCTTCCTCCCTATCCTCAACTTGATTATGTCCCTCGGGGTTATTATACCTTCGAATAAAACGTCCCGATTCATTGACCACGATATACGAAATTATGTTGTTGGTATGGGACCTTGTTCCTGGTGGTTGATGACAACCAATCAGCCGGAAAATCTGGAGAGGTTGTCGTTGATGAAGCGAGGTAATCACCGGACGATAGACGACCGTGCCGTTGACGTTTGAAAAGGAGGAAAAAAATAGTTGCAATTACGGGGATTTGTTGTTAAAAGTCCGCCTCGTTAATTCCACGGAACGGGAAAATTGGAAAAGAGAAATTTTAAATCGATACCGGAAATGGAGGAGTAGAAGGTCCGGTCGAGTTACTAAGTTACTAATTTAATCGACGGGAGAATAATGCTCTCCTGTTACATATTAGTGTTATTCATTTAATTTTTTTTAAAAAAAATTGAAATCTATATTTCTTGGATCGGATTTCCAGAAGTTTTAAAAAAGAAATAAGGAAGACAATAAAAGCAAACTACCATTCCGGGAAGATTTAGCCAAAACTGATTTAAACTTGACTAAACATTTTAGATAATAAAATAAATAGTCAAAGTTTAGACACATATCTTCAGGCGGATTTCCAGATTTCTAACAAACAAAAAATGAGTAAATAGCCCATCAGAGACGACTTAGCCAAAACAGTTGTTAAACTTTTCTTATATACATTCGATATTAGAATATACAGTCAAAACTTAGAAAAAGAATATTGGAGTAGATTTTGAACAAATTTTCAAAAACAAGAAAATGACAAGAGCAAAGTGCCCCTTAGAGAAAAATTAACCAAAAACGTTATTAAATTTTATTACATATATTCAGCAGTAGAATAAACTGCTAAAATAGTATCTACTGAATAATTTCATCTAAAATTTTGGAGGTCTAAAAAATTCCATGCTCGGGCTACGGGGAATTGAATAAGCGGAAAAATCAGATTTTCGCGAAAACACAAGTAAAAAGAATTCCTGTAGGGCTCTTTAGCTGCCTCCTACGGAAAAAGTTATTAGAGGTTTTAGTTGGTAAAAAGACGGTACTTTAGGGAGGAATTTTCTTGGTAGGCCTAAAGTACACAATATTTTTAGGTCCATCTGAAAACTCGATTTCAGGGGGAACCCAAACGAAAAAATCCGAAAAAAAACAGAGTTTCCTCTCATCAAATAGCAAAAACCCTGAAATTGACCCCTGAAAACCCTTGGAGTGGCAAAAAATTTTCTGTTCGAGAACGACACTAAAAGCTGGTGACTTCAGTTGCTAGGGTGAACCTCGTATATCGTCGAATGGCAGGAATATACAAAAATCTTGATTTCCCGACTCTACAAGTTTTTTTAATCATTAGACTTGCATCTGTGAGCATGGAAAAAGCCATAGCCTCAAATTTCAATGTTGCGTCCGTATCTATTATTTTAAATAACGAACCAAAGAGTTGTTTTGAGAATGTTAAATTTTTCATTATTATATGTACCAATATTTCCATTCAAGACTTATGCCAGAAACTAGAGAAGCTGAGCGATCACGCATTTATTGCCCAAAAACAATCATCTTACTACAAAGATCTTAAGAAAACATTTGGAGAACACAAACACTCTGTGATTTTTTTCGGATTTTTTTGTTTCGGGTCTTGGCAAAAACCCCTCAAATCGAGTACTCAGATGGGCCTAAAAAATTTGTGTATTTTAGCCATACCAAGAAAATTGCTTCTTAAAGTACGTCTTTTTGCCAACTAAAACCTCTAATAACTTTTACAGGAATTCGTTTTACTCGTGTTTTCGCGAAAATCTGATATTTCCGCTCCTTCAGTTCGAGCATGGAATTTTTTAAGGCATTCAGAATTTGGGATTATATTATTCAATAGTTACCCTAAACGTTGCCACCATCAAAAATTTTTTCTATTTTTGAGTCTGGTGAAGTGTCAGAGAATGACCCATATATACACGCACAGATATTTTTTTTAAAATATATTTTTTTTATTGGTACGCTACTTTGCCTATTTAAAACATACTTTGGCGTGCGTAAATCGGGCTTTTTCGCACGCGCGTGTTTTAAAGTCGCCATGGAAACGTATCAACAACGGCCATATCAACCAATAACAGAGCGTTTTTGGCCTTAGCGGGACAAGCCGATTGGTGGCACGACGTGCGACGGACCGTCACGAAGCTTCCCGAGTGTCATTCAAATTATGCATATTGGGTATGCATTTGGTTTTATTATAAAAAATGGTACCAATAAAAAAAATCGCGTAAAGTATTCGTGGATATCTGCTCTTTTAAGCACTTGCTCTATTTCGAGCACTACGGCTACGCCGTCGTGCTCGAAAACACGCGCGTGTTTGAAAGAGCTCAAAACCACTCATACTTTAATATACTATTTTGGACTCAGGGTGCGCTAAAATGTCTAGAAATGCTGCAAACTCAAATTCGAAAAATCGGTCCATTTACAATTTATATCTCATACACAAAAGCGAAAAGCATTACTAACAAAAGATTTAACAAATCAAGGTATAAGCTGTTTTAGGTAAATAACTGCCTAATAACATAAAAGAGTTAAGAGATATATAAATTTGCCATACACCTTCTGAACGCTCACCGACCTCAAATCTACAAATCCAATAAATTATAAGTTGATTTATCCATTACCTAGTTATGAGAAAATTAGTGCTGTCAAACGTTAACAAAAAAACGATAATACTGGAAAGCAAAAGCATGAGTTTGTGAACTTTCAGCAAGTTGCTGGATACAACGATGGAGCCAGACAAAGCTCTCAGGATCACTGGATACAAGTAACGTTAATATGCGAAAATTTATATAGAAAACGAAGAAAAAGCACATTTACTTATGGAAGCATAATTATATGTGAATATGGGGATAGATATTTTCAAAATGTTATTTCTTGAACAACGAGGCAGAATCAACAACAAAACAAAATGGCGATGAATCTTAAAAAATTCATGGTTTAATTTTATCACCAACTGCTCTTCTAGCTGCAGGTGTTGATAAAATCAGTAATTGTTGCACTGATTTAGCACTATATTATTCAAATGATTTGCATGTAAGTATAAAGTAATACTCGGTCCATGAAATTTGCTAAAAAGCGTTAAAGTAGATGCTTTAAAGTTGTTACAGGGGGATATTTTACTACAATAAGTTTCCTTTAATTATGTCTTACTGTCTGAGTTTTCAAACATATTGTAATGCGAGAAGTAAACAAAGCGACACATGTTTACTCCTTCAAAAGAATTAACTACGACGTACGACGCGTACAAGACAGCTGCATGAACATTTCCTGCGTAGGCGTTCTAGAATATACTAGAACGTTCTTTATCGGGGTTGGGAGTGTATATATAAGGGGGCTTGTGATCGAAGGAGTTAGTTAGAAGTAGAGAAGCAGAAGTGAACGCGACATACGATCCGAAAGCGGAGCAGTACAAATAAATTATGTAGTGTCTAGTCTAGTGTACAAGTAGTTTAGTGTGTTAAATAAATTAGTGTTCAATTAATCTAAATAAATTATAAAATAAACGCTACATTGCTGTCAGAAGAGCGGATCATGAAGAAGTTACGCGAATTAAAAGTGGCCGAGTTAAAAAAAGAACTCGAGGAACGGGAATTGGAAACAGGAGGGAGGAAGACTGAACTCCAGGACCGGCTCTCAGCATTTTTGAAAGAAAATGGCCAGGACCCGGAAGTTTTCGAGTTCGAAGACGATGACATCACGAAGCAAATCGCCGCCCAGAAGGAAGATATTACCTCCCAAATCGCCGCCCAGAGGGAAGACATCACTGCTCAAATCGCCGCCCAGAGGGAAGAAAGCGCCGCCCAGAGGGAAGACATCACTGCTCAAATCGCCGCCCAGAGGAAAGACATCACTGCTCAAATCGCCGCCCAGAGGGAAGACATCACTGCTCAAATCGCTGCCCAGAGGGAAGAAATCGCTGCCCAGAGGGAAGAAATCGCCGATCAGAGGGAAGACATCACTGCTCAAATCGTCGCTCAGAGGGAAGACATCACTGCTCAAATCGCTGCCCAGAGGGAAGACATCACTGCTCAAATCGCTGCCCAGAGGGAAGAAATCGCCGCACAGAGGGAAGAAATCGCCGCCCAGAGGGAAGATATTTCTGCTCAAATCGCCGCCCAGAGGGAAGAGATAACCGACCAGATGGAGGCTCAGCGTAAGGAGATTGAAGAGAAGATCAAGCAGTTGGAAGAACGACTAGAACAAGTCAGTAGCGGCGAGGGGAAAGAAGACGAAATTAAACCGAAGACGAAGCAGTTGGAAGAACGACTAAGGCGAGTCAGTAGCGGCGAGACGAAGGAAGAAATAAAGGCGGTCGTTCAACAGAACTCGATATGCACCAATCGAGTGACGCCCCCAACGTTCGATGGAAAAATTCCGTGGGCCAGCTACAAGAAGCAGTTTGAGGCAGCAGCGGAGGCTAATGCTTGGTCCCCTCACGAAAAAGCTGTTTCCCTTACGGTAGCCTTACGTGGAGAGGCGTTGGAAGTTCTCCAGACGCTATCCACCGAAGAAGCCGGGAATTACAATGAGCTGCTGAGGCGACTGGAAATGCGGTTCGGCCAAACACATCTGGAGCAAGTCCATCAATCCCAGATGTCCAATCGCCGCCAGAGATCGAACGAGACCCTGCAGGAGTTCGAAGCGGACGTAGCCAGACTAGTGAGGTTGGCGTATTCCACGGCGCCGGAACAGATGATGGAGTGCCTCGCAGTGCAGACGTTCGTGAGCGGGCTGCGGGACCAGGAACTGCAGATGGCCCTGAGGCTAGCTCGACCGAAAACAGTAATGAACGCGCTCGCCATCGCACTAGAACATGAGGCAGCAATGGAAGCCTCCCGCATTCACGGTTGTGCTCGAGCTGTTACCGAGGAGGTAAGCACAGAAAAACTCGTGGAGAAGGCCGTCCAGCAGATCATGGAGTTGCTGTCAGCACAGAAGACGCGGCCCAAAACAGCGGTGCCGGCAAAGGCCCCGGAAAAACTAATGCGAGTCGATAAAAGGGAGGGGACGTCGACCCGTGGCAATAGGAACCCCCGGGCCAGTATAGCCTCGTTTTCCCACCAATTGGGAAGCGCGTACGTCGATGGCACTATCGACGGGAGATCCCACGCCATGCTTGTGGACACGGGAGCTACGAAGACGATCGTACGCTCGGAAGTTGTGAGGGACCGTAGGAAGATTAGGCCAAGTAGGTGGCAATTAAGAACTGCCACTGGGGAGAAGGCAGTAATACACGGTGAAGCGACGGTTAGCATGACGTTGGGACGAGTAAAGTTTGACCATCCTGTTCTCATAGCCGAAATTGAGGAAGACGTCATACTGGGAATGGACGTCATGAGGAATCATGGATTCCAGTTGGATTTCGGGCACCGAGTGTTAAGGATCGGTCAAGAAGAATTACTGCTGCATAATCGTGACAACTTTGTGTTAGACGTAATAATGGCAGAAGATGTGATTCTCCCGGAACGAAGCGAAACGATCACCTCTACCTGTCTGAGGGGTGTTGTGGAAGAGGGAATTCCAGCCGTGATCGAACCAGAAAACGATGACAATCGACTGGCTCGGGGGGTACTGGTAGGAAAGGCGCTCGTTACTCTCTCAAGGGAAGTGCCTGTGCCGCTACTTAACATCAATCAGTACCCGGTCACCATCAAGAAGGGTACGAAGCTGGGCACATGTATAGCCGCATCAGCCATCGTCAGGGGCGTTAGTGAGGAAGAAAGGTCCAGACACACCCCGCAAGACTTGAAACAAATTCATGATCAAGTCCGGTACCAACTAAATATCGCCAGTGATCGCATCAAAGAGCGTTACGACATCAACGCTAAAGAGGGTGGCTACCAAATGGGAGATCAAGTTTGGCTGTACAACCCACAGAAGAAACGTGGTTTGTCCCCTAAGTTACAGACCAATTGGGAAGGTCCCTATGTTGTGAAGAAACGAATCAATGACGTGGTCTACCGGGTAAGCAAACTACCAAATGGCAAGCCGAGAGTGGTGCACTTCAATCGGTTGGCACCCTATGAGGGGTCGCACGATGAGGCGGAGGTTCCCCGAGTAAGAAACACATTGGCGCAGGAGAACGAACTTTCCTTCGAAGAATTTATGAGCGCCTACGGGGGTACCGGAAAAGCACGGTATGGGGTAACCTGTGAAAAACAACAGGATTTGTTCAGCGTACCTGAAGAATACTCGTTGGCCCATTGTGTGTCCGCCGACCTGGTAATGTCACGAGGTATCGCCACGGTTTTCAAGAAGAAGTACGGGCGCTTGGTACAACTCAGAGAGCAACTCCCGGAAATTGGCAAGGTTCTGGAACTACGTGACAACGTAAGACACATCTTTTATCTGGTTACGAAGGAGATCGGGTCCCTTAAACCATGTTATCACGATGTATGGAGAACCTTGCATAGGCTACGAGACCGACTGCTGGAGCTCGACATCAGGAAGCTAGCTGTCCCCAAGTTAGGTGCTGGACGAGATCAGCTGGACTGGAGGGTTGTCCGGAATATGCTGGAAGTAGTGTTGAAGAATACCGGAGTGGAAGTTTTAGTCTGCTGTTTTGGGCCTGCACCATGTCGACTCGGGAAGACGGTCCCCTGTTATTTTGACGCCACGTCTCGCTGTAAGCGGGGGGCTAACTGCAGGTTCCTGCATGGGCCTACCAGGGATACGTTCCGAGACGAAACGTCTCTAAGGCGGGGGCAGTGTAATGCGAGAAGTAAACAAAGCGACACATGTTTACTTCTTTAAAAGAAATAACTACGACGTACGACGCGTACAAGACAGCTGCATGAACATTTCCTGCGTAGGCGTTCTAGAATATACTAGAACGTTCTTTATCGGGGTTGGGAGTGTATATATAAGGGGGGCTTGTGATCGAAGGAGTTAGTTAGAAGTAGAGAAGCAGAAGTGAACGCGACATACGATCCGAAAGCGGAGCAGTACAAATAAATTATGTAGTGTCTAGTCTAGTGTACAAGTAGTTTAGTGTGTTAAATAAATTAGTGTTCAATTAATCTAAATAAATTATAAAATAAACGCTACTATATCTAGTGCCTACAGAATTTTGTTAAACATAGTGATCTCCATTTCTTGAGAAGGTATATTTAATAAATGAATACGATTTCAAATAATGGTATAAATATAGAAAACACGAAAGTTTTAAGTATGGATTTCAATCAAATGATAAATGATTTTTAAAATGTGAATGACAGAAAGGATGTTCTTTAGATTTAATTATTACCTTAACATTTTTTAAACGGTCCTTTACATTTGTTAATTAAAATTGTTTTTTATTTTACCTATGTCAAATGTTATTTAATATTGCATTGAATATAGTTTGAAATTGTAATAATTATTATATTATTAATGATGCTCCTAATATAAAAGCCATAATAATATTTATTACATATAATTGGTACAGCCATGTCTTGTAGACGATCGTGTGCTCTTATTTATTAGAATTCATCTTTATTTTATCTACGTCAAATGTTACTTAATAAGTCATTAATTGGGTACTCTGTGAAGGTAAAAAGTATTAGACTGAACCAATAATTAATGGGATAGCTTTCATTTAATCTGCTTGTAATTTATATCCGAAAAAAAAAACACTAAGTCTTCGCCAACAAATTTGTTGTCAAAGACTTAGTGTTTTTCTTTGGATACACATTAACATGGCGAACTTTGAGAACTTGGACAACCTTCTGTCGTTGCTTATAATTTAAATTAGTTTTAATCTTTTAAATAAAATATGTTTCTTATTGTAATATGGAATTGCACTAATACGTATAAAATTAACTTCAAACTCAAAAATAAGAACAACTAAAATAATGAAAGTATATACAAATCTACAATACTGGCTATTGTATTGTCACAAATTATATGTGAAAAGCATTCCCATGTTTTCTTATTTTAGAAATTTGCGATTCGTCACCTGCTCTTTCCAGGCTAAATTAAATATACAATAAATGAATTTATAATGATACCTATTATAATGGTTATAAACTATACTTTTTATAATAATAATTATTGTTTCGATCATTTTAGGAATCATATAACCATTTTTGATGGTGAGGATGACAATGTTGACCGCATGTGTTGCAGGTTTAACCATTTTTTGTGTATCTTAGATTGACGTTAAATTGTGCACCAGTGTAATCCATTTTTATTCTGGATTTGTCACCCCAAAAACATTATCTGTATTTTCTCATATATCCTTTAATTCCAAGAGCATCTGAAAGTTTTATATTTGGGCTAGAAGCTTACAGAAAGTAGTGAATTTTGTGGAACTTGTGCACATTAAAAATGTGTAGAGAATTAATGTTGTCAACTATTTTACTATCTCACTGAATGGCTTGAAGTTTTAGAATGTACTATTCCATTCCCGATTGGTAACCCGTTTGAGGATATAAGAACCATCTGCAAACTTCAGTTGACAGTAGAAAAGTCTTTTCTGTTTAATCTGCAACGAACGACGAGCATGTATTTTAAACGGAGACGCCTCCAATATAACCTTTCAATAGCGACTCCAATTCACATGGCCCCGGTCCGTTCCGTGACAAGGCAAAGACAAACATCGCGCGCGGAGGAAACATCCCCCGGTCAGAGATTTCCCTCGCCCTCTCGGAGAAAAAAACCCATGTAAATTCGAAGATCGCGCAAACAAAACCAAAATAAATAAACGTTCGCTTACGTTCTCCTGAATCATGGCGAGTGTTTGCAGGGATTCCTCGTGATGGGCATTCATGATAAGGCGTCGCATGCTCTCCCTGATCCTCGGTTGGAAATGGGAATCTCTCGCGCTGTTGTCCAAGAGGACCGCCGAACCTGCCAGGCCGAGGACGAAGCAGAGCGCCTGGGTGCCGATAAACTGGAAAAAAAGTAACGGTGTCTGTTAGGTCAGTATTAGTATTTTACCTCTAAAGGGGATTACGGGAGATAAGAGGTTGTGGTGTTCTAATCTAAATGGTTAACAGTAAGGCGTGGGTATTCGGCCCGGTTTGAGTTCAAAGTGTAAAACCGTATTTGTATCATTATCGTTACATGATAACCCAAACAATTAGTCTATTTACGCCAACATAAAATATGGCGAAGGTTCATGACGTTTTTAAACACAAACTGCTTAAAGTTGAATCTTTAGTATCTAATTACAGCAATTACTAATGACTGGAAAGTACACACCAATACATTGTAAAAATGTGCGTTCAATTTACGCTGATAAAACGTTTTATATACATCCAAATATGTAATTCAATTTTTTTTCATGCAGCACATATAATCGGAATCGCTTTGTAAATGGATGTAAAGCATAATCCTTTGATGGAAACGTATATGACCATAATTCGCCATTAGTGTTTATAACAAAATTGTGTTTAAAAGTCAGGAAAGAAATGGAGAAAGAATCGTGTTCCCAAATTGGAGATTTGGAATCACGCTTCTAATTAATTACTAATTACTAATTAATAAGTAATTACTATATACAAAATAAATTTGTCTGCAATGGAAAAGTTCTAGATAAATAATAAATAAGCTTGCAATCAACCCGATTGATGCATTTTACGCTGCCGAAAAGTCTATTTTTTTATTATCAGTCTATTGCTTAATTAATTAATTTATGTTAAACACTTAACGCGCAAATTTATTTGTAGACTTATCGCTAGTCGGCTTATCGCACTAATAATGTGTTTTCGAAAAGCTTCCGGGTTATTCTTTCACTAATTAGATATTCTCGACTATTCGAGAAGTTTTTATGGTTACACTTTAGCGAAGCGCTTCCCTTTGAAATGCGCCGCTTGCGTCAGATAAGAAGGAGCACGCTTCATACTAATGTTTACATTTCGCGTCACATTACCATATAACAAAATTTGGCCATTGTGGAAAAAATATACGTTCAGAAAAATCGCTCAAAAAAATTATATATATATGTATGTATACTGTGTCCCCTAAACTCTCTACATGGTGGCAACTTCTTATTTATTGATTTTTCGAAAACGAATTGGTACACATAAAACGATCTGATTCCTAAAACAATATTGGACTAATAAATGTTGAAACAGTATGTACAAAAATGATGAAATTACTGATTAGCTCCATAAACAAATATTCTTTTAATTTTATTTTGGTGCGAAGTGGAAAAAGGAAATTTTACTAACAATTAAACGTTATATTTAGTTAAGGTTCATTCCTTCTTTTCAAAAATAGTTTAAAAACGTAAATATGTATTAATTCTTAGAGGAATCTCGATGACACAATATCAGCTATCGTCACACCAGCAAAATTATTAGTTAATATTTAACACAATTAAGATGATTGTCCGACTTGCAATGTTGAAGTGAAATTTCACACTTCTCATCATTTTTCAATTTTTAATTTTAAATTCGGAATTTAATTGAAATTAGTGGTCATACATCCAAATTTTTTATTTGGAACTTGTAAGAATAGAATAATTGGATAATTTTTTCACCACAAATTAAACATTATCAACGTTATTTAAATATATTAAATACAAACTAGTACAACTATGCAACAAGATGACCAATTTCACACTTAGTACATGGAATGTAGTAGAATATCTAAATGATTTATTATCGGGAAATTTATCCATAAATATTCGAATATTTTTCGGTGTGGTATGTTTCCTTATCTGGGCATCCTGAGTAATTTTTTATGGGGCTACTTAAAACAAAATATATACTTCAATGTAAAATACATTCAGTAAAATTTCACTCAAAAACCACCCAATTCTGTCTTATTTTAGGTCCTGTTAATATTGAGTGAAGTATAACCTCCATCAAACTGGATTTATATTCGAACTTGGGAGAGGCAATATAACACTAATAATCAGTCGATTTAACCTAATTAATTTTATCTGTTACCATAGTAGTAGAGTAATTTGACTCCTATATTGCTTGTATATCCTCCATTTAAGGTTATATTCAGGCAATTCTAGATTGAACACTATTTTGACTACGAAAGTACCTAGTTGGATTACCTTATAAATTAAGTACTATTATTCTATTTTAATCCTAAATAATTCAGTTTATTTAAAGAGTGAGAAGCAGGAAAATAAATGTATTTATAGGTACGTGAAAGAATCTTATTTCTGTGAGTAATTTTAATTGTGATAATTTATTTCTCTGCACTTAAATTGTGCGTATTGTGGACAATTTCCCTGTGTACACAACTAGGAACCTCAATAGTATACTTTGTCTAGAACGCTATCCAATTGTTTTTTTATAATTTATAATATACATCATTTGGCTATAATTTAGTTAATTTATAGTTGTGATAGTCACTCCATAAACAGAATAAAAATCACTCCAAAGCTTTCACTTATTACTTAAAAATGTTTAATTCAAGACGATTTTTGACAACCTAACAGAAACCATTTCAAAATGTTGACCATTTGGAGAAAGAGAACATATTCAGGATGTATCTTTCAACAATATTAGAAAAACAACAAGAATATCCTAAAACATAAAACAATGACATCTTTATGGAAGAAGAAGGTGCATATGTGGAGTCAAATATTCACCGAAGGAAAAATTAATGCATTTATATTTTAATTTCGATTATTTTCATGGAATGTTGCTTAATAAATTATTGTATTGTGAAAATTAACGATGCGTCACCAATTTTGCTGCTAAAGAGAGGTGAGCTAAAGAAACAAAATGTAAAGATTATCATTTTGGTTATAAGTGGTATATTTCATTCCAATATTGTATATTTATTTAATATGAAGCAATAAATTGAAGAATTAGTTAAGTCGCTTAGTTATAAGTAGCATTTGCTTATTTGACTTTGCTCTAAAATAATAATAAAAATACAGGCTGGCGAATTATCGGTTAATTCATTTTTTGAACCTAAGTATATATGCTATTTCAGCTATTGATACTTAAATATAATATTTTTAATTTTAGATAATTAATTCTTAATTAAGATTTTTTCGAATAATTAATTATAATAAAGTTTTCCATCTGTAGTAAATTTCAATTCGTGAAAATTACGAGTTTTATCAAAAAATATATTTTCATAGTTATTGACATTTTTCTCGCCGAAAAATGCAGCAATATTGTTATCTACATAAAATGTATTGCGAAAAAATGTATTTTATTGCGAAAAATATTCTTTTTCGAACAGCAATCTCTGGGATAATTATTAAATTGAATTCCATTGTAAAATTCTACTACTTGAGAAATAATACAAATCGGCAATCAAATGGAAGTGCTACCATATGCTTCAAATTTTTGCATTTTCGTCAAAATACACTCCACGTGATTGACCTCTTTAATGCAATACGAACATCAAACCTTTTAATTTATAATTTTATTAACCTTTTATTTAATAATCTCCCAATTTTGCATTAGAAGAAAACTTTTCAATAACGTCACTTCTTTGAGTTTTAGATTTTGTTCTTTATGCTTTTTCATACCTGGTTGATGGGGAAACTCTTGTTTCTTTGTTTTTGTTTTGTTTTTGTTTTAACATTGGTAATTTTGTTTCAAAAAAGTTTCTTTTGCTCGCATTTTCAGTTAGTTTTTGGACTTAAATATAAATACCTTTTATTCAATTTTGCCATATAAACTTATGTTTATTGACGTCAAATCGAACCTATAAAGTCATTGTTAATTTTGTTTATTTATGCAGCGGATTGAAATGATTTAATCCGCTGCCTATTCAATTTTGCCGTATAAAGTGACGTTTTATATGTTTAAAATTGTCTTCGTCGTTGTCAAGGTTGCGGCACTGAAATTGTCATGTTGTCAATTTTCTCTTCAAAATTGGACTTTCTCCGCTAAACGTCAGTTTATATATGGCAAAATTGAATAAAAGGTTGTAATACACTCGCGGATACAATGAACGTTTAACTCGCGATAATAACGCGCTTGCGGATGCGCCGCGCGAGCGTTTAAACATATCGCTCGTTAAACGTTCATTTTATCCGCTTGTATAATAAATAACTATTAAAGCCATTACAAACGTTATGAAAAATAAACCTAATTTAACCATGTGTCCCATCATATTATATTTTGTTCAAGAGGAGAGGAGTTACAGACACTGAAAATTATATGACACTAAATTTATTGATGAAGTCGAAAATCATAAAAATAAATGATAAATGCTTGTTTAAATACGTACACCAATAATTTCACCGCCATTCACTTAATATTCAGTTATGTAGTTCAGTTACAAAGCCGTTTTTGTAGTACAAACATAATAGAACAGAATACTGTACATTGCTAAATTCGAGAACTTTTGCAGTGATGTTCGAATGGAAACGACGAGCATTATAAATTTGTCTAGCCCTAATAACATTTCCATCCAACTTAGTGAAAACCGAATTAAACGAGACAAACTCCTCGTCACTACCACCACCATTATTATCATCCTCATTTTTTCAGCTTTGTCTTTTCCTCTCGCCCCGAATCTCAGACAGCTTCATATCCTCCTAAAGCGCGATAATAAACTTCCATTATGTCTTATGTACACCGTAACCGTCTTTGGTGCCCCCTTCCCCGTCCCTCTTTCCCTTTCTCGCTGTAAATTAATTACATGGAGTGCAGACACTTTTTTCATCACGATGTCGCCTCAAAGGGAGCACATCCGTTTCTCTTTTCGGCGGAGAATAAAGGACCGAGTCGGGAATAAAGGTGGCCCACGACGAAAATGTGCGACCACTGTAACTAAGTAGACTTCCAGCATTTACTTTTTCGTGTTTTCGGAGTAAATTAGTGCAACCCGTTTTGTACAGTCGCGAGGGTGACACGCAGGTACACACGGACGCCATTTTTACTATATATGTAGATGGAGAAGGAGATACACTTTATATTTATGAATTACGCCCTCGCGACAGGGGGAGAATGGGGATGGATTAACGTGTAGTGGGAAGTTTTGAATAAAAATTAAATACAACTTTGAGAGATGTTATATGTACATGTCGACGATTAAGAAACACTCACTAGATTTGTACGTTATTTTATTATTCCTAATACATTTCCCTTTCACCAATGATTTTCAACAACACTTCTCTTTTAGACATGAGCTATTAAGTTATACGTGGTTTCATCACATATCAAGAAGAGTTACTTGTGTGCACTGCTTGTTATGCTTTAATTTATTGACATTACATTTACCATTTTAATATATTTCATTTTACATCGCATGTAGTCAACAGTTGCATGTTGGTTGTCCAAGGAAATAAAAAAATGAAGGTTTATCAAAATTTTTAAAACCGTTAATTACCAAATTAATACATCATTAATGTTATTAACTGGAAACTCCACTGTATTTAAATATGGAACTTATGTGAAAAATTTAAAATACGAATTTAAAAAATCGAATTTGTTTCAAAATTAAATTTTATCAAAGCTAAGTTGAAACCTGATAAATACAGTTTAAAAAGTGATTGAGTAATGAAGGAAAACCTTAAATCAAACAAAATTGACCTAAATCATTGTTTAAATATTTATTTTCAGGAGCTGGCAAATACTAATTGCCCAATCGAATTAGCTCCAAAAAGGGGTAAACCTTGCAAAAATTTTTGACAGCAATTTTCCTTCGGAATTGTTTAGGAGGGGCCACTGGCAGTCTAAATTTAGATTGCCGGGGTACCAGACCCGTTGCGTCATCCGCCATCTTGAATTTAAGGGTGAACTTTTGTTTATTAAATAACTCGTTTATTTTCAATTTTAAAAGAAAACTACTTATCACAAAAGTTGTTTCAAATTAAATTTCCTACAATTTTGGTCCCTACCATTTTCTTCCTAGGATCGATATTTTTCGATCTATACCCGAAAAAATTGAATTTTTGTTTACCGAACAACTCGTTTATTTTCAATTTTACGCGTATAATTGTGATAAAAATAGTTGTTTAAAATAAAATTTCCTGCAATTTTGGTTTCTATCATTTTTCTCCTAGGATCGATTTTTCGATTTATACTCGAGAAAAGTGGGGGTGAAACCTTATCATTGTCTTTTCACTTTTGTTGTCAATTTTAGGCGAACAATTGTGATTAACAAAGTTGTTTAAAATAAAATTTCCTACAATTTTGTTTATTATCAATTTTGCCCTAAAATCGATATTTTTCGATTTATATCTGGGAAGAAGTGGGGGAAAAATCTTACCATCGTATTGTCACGTTTATTGTCAATTTTAAGAGAAAAATTGTAATTAACAAAGTATCCCCATTTAAACAAAATATTGCAGTATATTATTTATTAAATGTATTTTAAACTATTATTGTATATTATATATCTTCACCTATTGTCTAATGATTTTTACCTAAACTGCAAAGCTTCATATATGTTAAGTAAAATATTGCAAACGTACCCAGTTATTGCTAATAATTTCGTATGTCCATTAATTCACTTATGTAACTGAATTGAAGTAAGTAAAACTTATTATACATTATGGTTAATATTTATTATATACATTTTAAAATATATTTATATATTGTATGTCTTCATTTATTGTCCAGTCATTTTATTTTAAACTACAAGCTTCAAAAATGTTAGGTAAAGTGGATGCAATATGGATAGTTGGAGAAGATTTATCAATGAAATTACTTCATTCCGTTCACCAAAATGCTGGTCAAATTTGTCAATCAATCAAAACAGCTAGTCAATTTGAAAGAGTTTACTTTTAAAAAATTTTTACCGCTTGCTTTCAGAATTCACGAAGGTTCAGGAATATACGCTATTCCTTTCTTCTCATTGGTTACTTATGCTAAAAGATACATTGTACAAAATCACAGGAATCTTATAGCTTTTCAACAATTTCACTTTTAAATCTGGTTCGTAAAGTTACATAAGGAACCTTTTTCACCAGTTTTTGATGGAATGTTAAAACGCTGGAATTCATCTCTGCGTCACTTAAACAACATTTAAAATTTAAAACCGCGCATCGCCGCGAGTTAAAACTAGCAAGTTGTTGAATTAATTGCTGTATAAATTATTGTGGAATAATTCGTGGAATTGGAAATAAATTCGAAACAAGCGTATATCCGATTTCGAGGATTTAATTTTTACGCCATCGGAACAATGATCCGCCACGGGATAATAATGTACAGGCGGTCGTGTATCATACGCTTTACGTGAAATTTATATAAACAGGACTAATTATTAAGTAATTATCAGGATGAATACGTGCACCCCGAAACGAATTAATCAGTTACGGATTTAAATACGTTCGTTTGATTTCTAACTGGAATCTAGTTGTTATCGGGAAAGTAAAGAGGGTAGAACAATTTGGTTTCAAACGATGTAAATATAAGTACCTATGCCGTGTAATTTACGTAGTATACAGGCTTCAAAACAGCAAAGATATATCTTCAAATGTGTTATGAATATTATCACACTAACGAAAATTTACTTATACTTCTACTTATGAATAACTGGAATATATTTGATAATGGGATTATTTGATGTGCCGTTCATCATTCGATTATAACTACCACTCTTATAATCAGTAATCAGATCTTAAGTTTAGACAGTTATATTGGATTATTGATTGTCTATCTCGATATTAATCAACTGGCCTACAGGGCGATAACTAAGCCAATGTAAATTATGACATTCAACATTGTGGCACAGCGTTCACAACAAATATTGAGATATTGGAAAGGTGACAATGGAAGGTGCTGTAAATTATTGGAAATGCATTTTGGCTGACACTAAATTTCAGAATAGTGCGTGATCTTCAAATTAAAACACTGGTTTCAAAATGAAACACAACTCTATAAAAGTTTCAGTAATACTAAGTTATCACCCAAGAGAGAAAAAAAATCATTTTATTAGTGAATGACAGTAGTTAAAATTTCTTTTCCCTAATAACATTATTTTCAATTTTAACGCCACCTTGTTATATAGGTATTTTACTGGAGTATAGTCAAACTATACTATTATTTCAGCGAAACCGGTTAAATAACCCTCGTCCTTTGAAATATCGAAGAAGATTTCGGAGTGGAAACCCGCCCATATACACACCTTCAACATAAATATAAATTTCTACGGCCAAAGGCATAAACATGGAAACCTTTGCGCTCCTCCGTTATTCCTGCGTAAATCCGAGGCGTGGGGTTTTAATTCAGCCTTTACTTTTACATCGATAAATTTGCTCTTTATCTCGTCGGCTTTTCGTGTGTTTAATCGATAAATTTGGAAATTCATATATTATTCATGCAAAACATACGTCCCGAAGGTAACAGTGGAAAGTTCTGTTGGGGAAGATTAATGCGTATCTTCAAGAGGAAAACTTTGGGACAGTCGAAACTTTAAAGTTTTAGATGATGGCAATTATTCACGTGAGAAGTCCATCGACAAATTTTAAAATTCGTAAAATGTCAAACGTTGTTGTTATACCAATAGTTCATTACTGCTTTGTTACAATTACCCAAAGTTGCTGTAAATCGCGATAAGTTCGTTGTGTTTTTTCGTGTATTATACATATATCCATGCAATTCGCTAAATTCTACGGCAACCAGTTGCATTCCCTCGTTAAAAATCGAGGAAATAAAATTAAGACCAAAATAACCGAAATTAAATTTCTGAGAGCAGCATCTGGAAGCGTGCGATTCTACGTTGCATCGCACATAACACCCTTCGAGGAACACGAAACGGCTTTTAACCCGCTCGCTCTGAAAGGACCGTTGCTAAACCTAATGGACTCGTAATTTTTATAACACGAGGGCGCGAAATCAACGTTCATCTTGAACTCTCCAAAAAAATCCGAGACTTAAATTCCTGCCCTCATTATACTCCTGCTTTAGTAACCAGGCAAAGTTTGAACGATTCGGTTATTATGGAAGGAGTTAAAAATATTTGAGGCCCTAGGATATTTTCAACAAATGTACTAAACTACTAATATGTTAAACAACCACACTTAGTCAACTTCTATTAATAGGCCAAGCAAATAAGGATTTCACCATGACATCGAATCCTCGAGCAGGGGACCCGGATTTTTAGGTAATATAGGCCAACAGAAACAAAACGTATAGGAAGACCCCACGAGACTTTAAACATTAGGCATTGTTATTGACAATTAAACGTCAAAACATGCACTTTTTTGACTATTTTTGTTCTCAATTAAAAACTAAGGTACTTTTGGGTAAAATGGCCTTACCATCCTCTAGTGAATTATATGACCTTTAAAATGACTCTAAACCGACCTCGATATCTTCATTTGTTGCTGAGAAAAATGGTATAGAAAATCAAAATGGACAAATTCTTTGTTTAACAATTTTATTGTTATTGCGAAATTGAACTTGCGGCATTGTTATTTTGTAATAGTTCGGGGATTATAGTGCTTAATATGTGGTAAAAATTTCAGATCGATTCATCAAATAGTTTATTGCAAAATTCAGTTTGTTTATATTTTTTCAATTTTTTTGCAATAACCATCTACGCACAACTAAAAAAATCGCGATTCGAAGATCATGGTGCCCTAGAGAAACATTTTCTCCATCGATATAAATTGTTGAATATGATAAAAAGCAATTCTAAGACTGTTTAAAAAATTAAAGAAGAAAAACTTTTTTTTATTTTGGCACCTTATGTCACAAGCAAAATCTCTGGAAATTGTTGACGAATTTTGATGTTTCTTCTTTTGATTTGGGGTACCGTTCTGAACATATTACGAAGATGAAATTTGTTTATTAATTTATTCATTAATTTACCATGTAATTTGTTGAAACAATTTTTTGGAAAAAAATTTTTAGCGTAAAATCAAATTTTTTTGGTGCGGTTTTCGTTGTTAAACATGGAAATTACTTGTTTAACTATAATACATGAATTGTTATCATTAAAAAAATCAATTTTAAAATTATTTTTTGATGAAAATATGATAAAAAACACACTATGTTCATACCATTTGATATAACAATAAAACAAAATATGTTAATAATATTATAATGTACGTTTTATTCAATCCTTTTCCATGTTTAACGATGAAAACGGCACCAAAAAAAAAAAAAATAGATTTTTCGCGAAAATTTTGTTAACAAAATATTGTTTCAACAAATTAGGCGGTAAATTAATGAATAAATTAATAAACAAATCTCATCTTCGTAATGTGCTCAGAACGATACCCCAAATTAAAAGAAGAAACATCAAAATTCGTCAACAATTTCCAGAGATTTTGCTTGTGACATAAGGTGCCAAAATAAATAAAAATTGTTTTTCTTCTTTAATTTTTTAAACAATCTTAAAATTGCTTTTTATCATATTCAATAATTCATGTCGATAATGAAAATGTTTCTCTAGGGCACCATGATCTTAGAATCGCGATTTTGTTTTTAGTTGTGCGTAGATGGTGATTGCAAAAAAATTGCAAAATTATAAACAAATTGAATTTTGCATTAAACTATTTGATGAATAGATCTGAAATTTTTACCACATATTGAGCACTATAATCCCCGACTTTTACAAAATAACAATGCCGCAGGTTCAATTTCGCAATAACAATTGTTATACAAAATATTTGTCCATTTTGACTTTCTATACCATTTTTCTCAGCAACAAATAAAGCTATCGAGGTCGGTTTATAGTCATTTTAAAGGTCTTTTAATTCCCTAGATGATGCTGAGGCCATTTTACCCAAAAGTAACCTAGTTTTTAATTGAGACCAAAAATAGTCAAAAAAGTGCATTTTGACGTTTAATTGTTATTAACAATGCCTAATGTTCAAAGTCTCGTGGGGTGTTCCTATATGTTTTGTTTCTGTGGGCCTATATTACCTAAAAATCCGGGTCTCCTGCTCGAGGATTCGATGTCAAAAACAGGGTATTTTTTTGATTATTTGTTTGGCCTATAAGAAATCACGCTACATAGCTCCTTTATTTTTGGGTTGATGCAAAAAAATTAGGAATTAGGTTTAGGAAATATTAAAATGCACGTTCAAGTTAAAAGATGTTGTTTCATTTTGTGCTTTTATCGAACACTATTATATTCCTACTGCCACAATTAATTTTATATACGTATTGTAGTAAAACTCGAAACAAATGCGATGAGCCGATAGGTAGATATTTCCAGGAATCGAAGCGTCCATTAAAGAAAGAATAGTTCTATTCTCTTCGAGCCCATTCAGGATCTTTCTTTCCTTAAGTCGAATATGTAAACTAGGGAAATGGAATGCCTTATAGCGATACCGAAGACAGTTGATTTACGAAGCCACATGTGAGCGAAAGACGAAGCACGAATATTAATACTCTAAATAAATTAAGTGGTAAGTGTTACATAATAACAAATTAATGTAATGTAGTTATTCGGACTCATGAAAACGTTACAATATGTTTTGATAAAAATATTAAAATTATTACCAATAAATAAATGAATAAAATTATCACATATATTTCGTCTTGTGATTAACATTAGACATATAATATAATACAATCTGTTTCAAAATGATTGTCATATAGTCGGCTGTGGAATTCCCATGTAAAATAAAAATAAACCGTCTTGCGAAAATATGAGTCTCCACTAGCTATACATAACCGCAAAATAACCTACTTAACATCTTTTAACTTCTGGTTTTTCTCTGTCAAAAGAAAACGAATTATGAGTATTTGTCTATTTGTAGTATTTGTTTTCGCCCTGAAAAGGGCCGTTAATTACCAGCAGTACTGATTGCCAGTTTGACACTTGCACAAATCGCACAGATTACAGGACACTTGTTGTTAAAATTAGATAGGTTTAAATCAATAGAGCGCGGCACATCAAAAATTATATGCACAGAAATTCCAACGCCAACTAGATAATAATCATTTTGAAACACATTGTATTAAGCTCGACTTAACATCATGAACGTTTTGTCTAAGGTATGTATATATATATATATATAATGTATATAACTTTTATATATAACTTTTAAACACAATTTGAATATTTTCTGCCGGAAACCCTTATCTCCATGTACATTTTTTTTTCTATCTGCTGTTTATAATTTGAACAGCCATATTGCACACACTGATGCAAGTTTATTCGGCGTAAGTTTTATAATAAGTTAAGAGACAAAAACAAAACTTAAAGTATAAAATCCTCGCCTAACACCAATGTTAAGCAAAACAGCTATCAACTTAGGCCATCATAGGCAGCTATTATACAGTATTCCTGTTGTGTGGCGGAATTATATGTATTAATAGTTTAGTGGTATTTGGTTTTAACGTGCCTCTTACGGAACAAGCGAGCTAATGTGCTGGATTTAATAGGGGATATCTTGTGAAATGTTAAAGGGGAATTAAATGCCGCAATACTGGTAAAGTCCGCATGAAAACTTGATAGATGAAATCATTCTCTTCTACAATGTTATATTATTTGTAAATGTTTTTAAAATTCACAATGAATTTAACCAACAAATAAGATAGCGATAAGTAGTCGCAATCAACTGACCAATTAAAGATCAATGGCTGATATTAAGTGATTAAACCGACTCCTTCAGTTCAGTTTAGTTTAGATGATTTATTAAATCAATCCAATAGAATTCTGAAAGGTAACTTTCCTTCATAACGTCTGACGTTCTATTAGTGGGTACGATGCTACCTACTGTGATTCAATATTAAAAGCAAGATGTGTGTCGAACGTGTTGCATTTCTTCATAAGCGTATAAATAAAGTTTACTTGAATTTCAATTTTTTAATTCAAAATTGTATGCCATACACGGCATTTTTACATGTGGTGGGATACAATGAAGTCCGGGGTTTTGCCCTTTTTACCGTATAAATAGGCATTCATTTTCTTTTGATATCATTAAAGGACATGTGGTAAAGTGAAGCTGTTATATTTTCTATGCAACTTGTGGCTTGAATTGCAAATCAAATGTTCACGATAACTTTATCATTAACATTCCCAATAGAGATACCTTGTGATGATTCCTCTTTTCTATAATTACAACTTTTCAATTTCCCTCTAGCATGTTAATACCTACTAAACTACCACGAATCTTGAATATGTAGATAAACTAGGGTCATACAAGGGTCAATATTGAAACAAAAATTCTTGGATCATCAGGGCTAACACAACTTCCTACCTCATATTTTGCTTTTCCTTTCACGTAACGTGAGTAGCATCTACCCTTACGGCTTTCGTCCCACATAACTATTTCCGTAATCCATGGCCGCAGCCCCTAAAACATGCACCTAATTGCTACCGAGATATCTAAACAGCATTACTATTTCCTCGTGGAAGAAAACTTAGTCGCGGTGAGTGTTTCCGCGACGTCTTTTATTGCGCGATTCATTTGAAAAGAAGCGGTTTTTCTTTTCCGTAATTCTCCTGGAAATGTGCCGGGGTAGCTAGTAGGTGTAAGGGTCTAATTTATCAACGCTTGTTTCGTTTGTATGCAAAGAACGTCAAGTTATTTGGAGAATAAAGGAGTTTTGTGTATAGATATATATACGTACACGCCGCGGAATGAGTAGGTAGAAAAGTGTATAGGGATGTCCTTAGTTACCGTGGTTGCATGTTCTCTCTTTTGCTTGGAAGGGGATCGCTAGCTTTTGTTTCAAGTGAGGAATTTTATTTCTAAGGATGCTGGAGAGACTGGAAAAAGGAAAACATCCACTCTGTGTAGAAATGCTCTGTGGGATACCGTAATCGGATTTAAATTACGGTTAATTTCTTCGATGGAAGTATTTACTATAAGACGGATATTCTTTGGAAAACCGGAATGGACGTTATTAAATTGATACTCTAGTGGATAGATGGTTTAATAGAGCCATCAAAGTGTAATTACCTTTGCTTACTGTTTCAAATATATTTTCCTCTCATAGTGATCAGTAATAAAACGAAAACTAGCTGAAAAAGTAATTCCAACAGTAAATTATATACGAATCATTTCTACATAAACTATTAAAATAATTTTTAAATGGTAAATGTAAGTTTATTTCTTTGGATTGTTATATCAAGAAATAAATTTATTTTTGTCATAATTTGAAGGCATCAAAGTATAAAAATTATTATGTGAAAATCGATTTCAGATTTATATACGAGTATTACATTTTTGTCCCAGTTATAGAGATAACTTGATTAAGTAATATTCATAGGAAAAAATTTTGTTATTTGTTATTCGGGGAAATAGTGTCACGCTTAGGGCGAAATAAAGCCCTGAAAGGTGCTGGGTTTGGGGGTAGTAGCGCAGTGGCTGGAGAAGATCAAAGAGGTAAACGAACCAAATATATTTATTTAGTCTACTAAAATATTGGTTTACAGGTGGGTGGTGAGTAATTCTATCATAGTCAATTTTCATACTCATACTATACTACAGTATATATACTATCAATACATTATTATGGCATTGAGGCGTGGACAATGAAAAAGAACGACATTAAAAAAGTGGAAGCATTTGAAAGAGGGGTGTACCGCAGGATATTAAAAATTCCTTTGATGGAAAGGGTAACGAAAGAGGACATGTTGAGACGAATGAAAATACACAAGGAAAGGATAAACATCAAAACAACGGAAACTACTATATAATGAGAGGGGAGAAATTCAGATAGACCAGAACATATTGACGGGAATAATAACCGGAAAACGTTCGACAGGAGCAAGATACTCGTGGATGGAAAACCTACGTGATTGGTACAACTGCATTGATAATAGTTAAGCAAGAGCAACGGTTTCAAAGATAGAAATAGTCCTAGTGACTGCCAACTTTCGTAACGAAGACGGCACCTGACGAAGAAGGTAAGTAATCTAAAATTAACAAGCTTAATTGGCTTGAAGAAACAGAGAGAGAGAGAGAGGGGGGGGGGGGAGAGAAATTGAATACATCAGAGGGACCCCAAAATAATGATAAGTAAAACGAAAGGAACACAAATTACACAAAGTAGACGGTAAGATATTAAGGGTGAATTAATTTGTAGTTTAGCTAACTTGAATATGAAATTGAAACAGGGATAGGCGACGACAGAGCAGATGGACCGTTCTGTACACATCTTGGCAAGTGGCTAAGAGCCAGGTCAATTTAATTTTTAATGACTATTCCCAAATATTTATTTAACCTCGACATTTATTTGCTTCGGTTGTTTTGTGTTGCCTTAGTTTACCTTAGTTTGTTACCATTCTATATTTTTAAAGTAGAGAAGTCGACAGTTTGCCCCTGGTTTATTTACGTGGTCTAAATAGTGCCCCGTATACGTGACATAATGTCAAATTTTCTCGGTTATTAATAAGTAGAATGGAATATCTCCAGATCAATTGGATAATCTTTAAGAAACACTTCAAAATATGAATTAGAAATTTTTGAGCAATTAATTAACAATCACAATGTATGTTGACGGTTACGTCAACATTCTTTAAGGGAATTTTAGGTGAAGAAATCATAATTTATTGTAACCGAATTTAGGGAACTTTTTACATAATTTATTCATTGAAATTAATACGCGTTGTTTTACAAAACAGAAAAATAAGTCATAATTAAGAGCGAAGATAGCTATGTAGAATATTATTATTATTATTATTGGATTGTTTTAACGTTCGCACACGAATTAATAACACTAGCGACCATTTCACGTTACTAGAGAAAAACAATTACGATTAAACGTGAACCAGTCAAGTTTAATTCTCCATACTCAGCTGACTAAGCATAACACGAAGTTTGGGTAACGTAATAACAATCGCTCCTCGAAATGATCAGTGTGGGTGCAAGGTAACAAAACAAATAATATCTCATTTAAGCAATGTAAAAACAAGATGTATGAAATCTTTGAAATTGGGGACAATAAACGAGTATACGATGTATGCTCAAAACGACAGTGTGTTGTGATCTTGCTTCACGCCACCCAAACCGACAACCCCTAACCTCAAGAACCTCAACCCCGGAGGGCACGTTACGCCCTCTCTCCAAAATACTAGAACTTCAACCCGGACCTACACGTTACGCCCTCAGGTCCACACCGAAGATCACGATACGCCCTCTCTCCACACAACTAGAACCTCAAGAACTTCAAGAGATCACGTCACGCCCTGATCTCCAACTACAGTCTCCAGCCTTACAACCTGGAGACAAGATTCACCTTCGCAGCCACCCACGAGCCAAAGAGAGATCTATACAGTCCACTTTCTAAAGAGGCCACTTCACACTTCGTTCAATGTATGTAATGCCAACAGAGAATGGTGAAGCCAAGTTGAGGACGCACTGAAGTGTGTTGCGGGCATAACTGCTGTTGCAATGCAAAATATTTTCATTTTAACAATTTTAAGGCAAGTATAATGATTACACATTTTTTTAAATGATATCAGATATTAAAAGTCAAGCAGGGTCAAATATAATGCACATACCTACCATATTCACAACTTAATTGAACTATGTGTAAATCCTTTTTCTATTTGAGCACACACAATTTACTTTATTTCGATGCAAATTGATTTAAAAGAAAATTTATAGAATCATACCATATCTAAACAACACACTGCTCGACCTAACAAGGGCTCCAAAATGGATTGTTTGCTCTCGTTCATCTTGGTACTTCACAACACCAGACAATCAGCATCCAAAAATAACCTGATTGAAGACTGAATGAAAATTTTTTGGCTGAGTTGTAGTTTTATGATATCGTTCCTCTTTCTTGCAGTTATAAACAATTGAACAATTATTTTATATTAGAAAAGTGAAACTTCAAATTGAACTGATCACATTTGAGGCATCTTAGTGGTCTTATCTTGATTTATTTTGGTTGCCATGATAACGTGAGCTGCCTACAAGTTGTTTGTATGATAATACAATGTGTTTCAAAATGATTGTCATCTAGTTGGCGTTGGAATTTTTGTGCACATAATTTTTGATGTGCCGCGCTCTATTGATTTGTACCTATCTAATTCTGACAACAAGTGACACTTCGAACATTTATTGTGAAACTGGCAATCAGTACTGCTGGTAATTAACGGCCCTTTTCAGGGCCAAAACAAATACTACAAACAGATAAATACTCAGAATTCGTTTTCTTTTGCCAGAGAAAAACCAGAAGTTAAAACAGATTAGGTAGGTTATTTTGGTATAGCTAGTAGAAACTCCTATTTTCGCAAGGCGGGTTTTTTTATTTTACATGGGAATTCCACAGCCGACTAGATGACAATCATTTTGAAACGCATTGTATAAGTTAATATTTTTTTTAAATACATATATTTTAAATCATTGATGAAGTGTTATCAAAACATACGCTGCTTGACTTGTATCTTTCTTTGGCACTGATAATGTTCCAGACAGGGGCTCCAGTTGGCATTAACATTAATAATATACATTACTCAATTAAAGATTTTTTTCGTTTCTGACACCTGCGTTTTGCTTAGCACGTTGCCCTGAGAACACTTTTGTGCTTCTTCGCTTTCAAAATAATTACGATCTCCAAAAGTTATTGTTTTCATTCACTCATTGTCGTATTGTGCCATTATGTTACTTCAAAAGTATCTTGCTCTTAAGGTTGCCGAAGGATTTATACAAAATGAAATATTTTATTTTTCAAAAAAATAACTGATAATTTACTAAACCACAATCAGGTGATAACCATTATCCAAGGAAACTAATATTGAAACAGGTATACCTCACCACATAATTCAATTATCGAAACATAATGCTAAAAATGTTTATATACATTGTGACACTGTCGGCAATGCAACTAATATATTATGATTACACTGAACTTTGTTACACCATTTTTCCGTTCTGAGGTGTACCGATTCTATCTATTTATGTCTCACACACTATAGAAACATTTTAAATTAGTTAATCAAAATTATAAGGTGAAATAATGACAGTTTTATATGTTGAAAATGACAAGAATTGAAAGAAAATTTTTTAAGGTGTGCGCGGATTAACATATTTGTTCGCATTCAAATTCTTAACTTTATTTGTTGTCAAATTTCCATAGGCATCGATTGTAAAACGTTGTTTTCGAAACCAGAAGCAAATATCCTAATTATGTTTCAACTTAGTTAAGTCATCATTTAATTAAGTTTCATTAAGTTTGTAAACCCTTATGTTATCCTTTACAAACTCACTTGAGACACTCTTGAAATACAAGCAAAATGCCGACATATCAACAGCATTTCAAAAGTGCTCTTACCAAAGCACTATATTTATTTACGATACTTCATAGGACCGACCCTGCGTATAATTTGGTGCAAACGTATGCAGTTGCGTACAACACATGCAAAGAAAATGTATAGCTGTGTCCACAAAAATCGTAAAACAATAAAGGGCATACATCGCGCAGATGTAAAAGCGGCATATTTTTCAGGATTGGTGGCAACTAACGGTTTTTGTTGGAAGTCTCTCTCAATTGGGTTTGAGAGAAGAATAAGCACAGTCAATTTTCGAAATTCTCGTGTGTTGTGCTTATATATTAATACGTCTAGACCCATTTTTTTTTAATTTTGTGCTTCAGGTTTACATGTTATTCAACATTGGGCTGGCGGGCCAATACGTTTGAAACGGAAAATGGAAAATTTATTATGCATAAAACGTAACAAAACAAATTAGGCAGAACTAATCCTTTTTCAAATATAGCCTTTTGTATAGTCTGTCAAAATAACACGTGGAGTAATAAAATCTCATTATAAATGCAAAACCGATACAAGGTGGCACCCTCTAAATTTTGGGAGTTTCGTATTTTGAGTGACTCGCCCGAAACACGTGCGAGTATTGTAGGTCGGGCTATTGTGAACATACAGGAAATAACCACTCTCGGGCGTACGCTCGGGGAAATGAGTAAGTACGCAATAGTCGGTAACTGGAAAAATTGTGTGCGTGTGTGTATGTGTGTACCATTATAACTCATTCATTAAGTTTCGTTTATTTCTTTAAGAACGCCTCTGGTCCTAGGCGAAATAATCGTTTTATTACTCCACGGGTTATTTTGACAGACTATAGTTACTTACATTCAAGAGTCATATTGTTACTGTCTCTGATACTGAGTGACGGTTATGAGATAGGATAATATGTTGCTCCAATACACAACTTATTACAATATTTCTTTATATAAACCTTAATAGTATATTATTATACTAGTATAATAAGACGGAGTATTGTCAGACGAGAGTTTTAAAGCACGACGAGCGAAGCGGGGAGTGCTTTAATGGAACGACTGTAACTTTGTTTTATTAATTCATTAAATTTTGTCTGTTCAAGATTTCGTATTACACTAGGGAATTTTGCGTGGGTTGGTCACACTGACGTCACTGACATTGAAGTTTCGTATTTGAATTTGATAATCTAGTAGTCCTAGGACAACTTCAATAACTACTTACTTACGTGCGCGAAATGGAAGACAAAAATGTGGAATTAACAAGTACACCCCCAGAAATACGCAAAGCTGCTCAAGAAAGTTATGGAAATGCTAGTAAGTTAAGCTTGACGTCTACGTGACAGGCTGACGTACCAATTTAACAAAACTAAAAGTTACCAAAAGTAGTGTAATATTATGAATATTAATACACTACTTTCGGTGTAATAATGAGATCATTAGTAACGCAAAGTAGATAAACATATTTATATTTAAAATAAGATTTGACCTTATGTTAAGTTTAAATTCTTTGAACAAGAATTATAAAAATACTTTTTTGCAAATGATTTCATTATCTTAAATCTTTTACAGTCTTGCACTAGATTTACTGTAAATATTAAATTAAAGTGTGACATTGTTATAAGTTGCTTTTCGCTTAAGTTCTGAAATAGGTACCTTACAAATTTATGAACTTTCTATTTTAATGTTTACAATGTTAAACATCACAAAACTCCCTTTTAGTTGTTGAAGTTGTTTTCAATATAACTCCCGGTGGCATTAGCTCTAAAATGTGCATCAGGTGTTGTGTCTTTTACGTCTTGCGTACTCGAAAGGTAACTTTTCTATAATGGAGTATTTATAAACAAGAGACAAAAATTGGAAGTAAACCATTTATGAATAAATAACGTCGCCTCATCCCATATTTAAGAAAGCGTTAGGCCGGTCTCCTTATCCCGGAGGATGAAAAAGCGGCTCGTTCTCTCTTCCTCCCTCTCTTTCCATCCTCAGCTACATATATCGCTTTCCCTCCCCTACCTCAGATCGCATTTCCCTACCTCGGAAAGCGTTCGGAGTAATATAATTTCCCCTTGCACAAAAAGCTTTTATGATTCTTGAAAAATAACATTAGGCGACCCAAGAAGATTTTAAGTCTCGAGTGTCCGCATCATTTATGAAGTTTTATGCCGTGCTCGAGCAGTTTCGGGGGAAAGACGCTCCGGGTAATTTTAAATTTATAGTTGGTTCGAATTTATGCACGGTAATACGACAGAGTGGAAATCATTTTTGCGGATGGGTTTTTTGATCGGTTCTGTGTCTTCGGGATATATACCACTTTCGGCTTTTGTCGTGGCCATCTATTTTCCGTGAATTGCTTACTTCCTCTCGACGAGTAGTAAAGACGGGAAATGGATCACTAAAGGGGTCGTCGTCCTGTAGAATGTTTAGGAAACAGTATCGGGTAACAATGGAGAAACTAATTTGAACATCAAACAGCTACATTTATGCCTGTTATTGAGGCAAATTTTTATGCCAAAATCCCTAAAATTGATCTGGACTTTCTTCTCGATCAAATTTTGTTATATTTGTTATATTATATACAGCAATGTTATTAACAACGCAAAAATTACTGCACAACACGAGTTGTCTTACTTAATTTATTTGACCACTTAACACTATAATTTATTTCTACACCTATACTTAGCACTTATCTACAAACACTTAATCTAATTTATCTTATCTGACTTACTATTACAAATTAATTAATTTATATTACACACTTAATCTAATTTAAATAGACCACTGTTTATTTATATTACGGCCGGCCTGGCCGAGATACATCGACCAGTCTACCGGCGATTATTTACGACTCGCTCTCGGTTTGCTATTTATTTAGCCGTATGGGAAATCCAGAAAGATCGAGGCGTTTTCGGTCCTTTCGGTAACCTTCTAGATAGTACTCGAATACTCTACCGCTTTCCAAGAATTCCAACAGTTCCCCGAATCTATCTCGTTAGGAATTTCTTTGAAGAGACTCATTCCGACGGGCGCTTATCTTTATGGCATTCTATTTCGTTACAATACATTATATGTGTTAGTCCATGCAGTACTGATTTAAAGAACAAGTTAAATTTATATCCAATTAAGTAGATTGATTTTACATAATGAGGACAACGAACGATTGTGTTTTACATCAGTAATGATCTCTTCAATTATAGTAAACATTAACAGTCGTTACGAAGTCAGGTTCACAGAATGGACGGGACTGAGCCCATTTTTCAATAATCAAAAATAATAATAATAATAATAATAATAATAATAATAATAATAATAACAATAACCTCATAACCTACTGTACATGGACGATCTGAAGATCTACAGTGAAACCCGGGAAAAGCTACACTCCTTGATAAGCACTGTGAAAAGCTTTAGTGATGATATCCGAATGTCTTTTGGGCTAGACAAATGTGCAATCGTCAATGTCAAAAAAGGAGTTGCAGATGACCACCCACGGGGCATTAGTGGAATTTACCAGTTACCCGCGGAGGAAACATACCGATACCTTGGTACCTCACAAAATTTGCGACTGGACTATTCACAATTGAAGCAAGAACTCAGAGAAAAATATAAAAGGGGCTGAACAAACTCCTCAATACTAAATTATCGGGTGGAAACTTATGCGCTGCGATAAACTTGTGGGCAATCCCTATACTAACATACTCCTTTGGTGTTGTGAAATGGTCGAACACTGATCTGGAAGAATTACACAGAACAACGAGGAGGTACTTTACCAAGTCAAGAAACCTTCACCCTAACTCATCAGTGAAGAGGCTCTATTTACATCGAAGAGAGGGAGGCAGAGGCCTACTCAACATAAAAAACTTATGTTTAAAACAAGAAGAAAACATGAGACTACATTCTCAAACATCTGATAGTGAAACACTAAAAGTAGTAGTGAAACAAGACAAGGGCTACACACCTCTCAATTTGTCTCAACATAACTACCAAAGCGATATCGTGTCAATGCAAGAGAATCTGAATGCTTGGCAACAACAGCCCCTCCATGGAAGATACCCCAAATTGTTACACCTAGAGAATGTTGACAAGAACGCTTCTCTACGATGGCTCCATGAAAGACAGCTGTACCCGGAAACGGAAGGAATCTTAATGTCCATTCAAGACCGAGTAGTAAGAACAAGGAACTACGAAAAACACTGCCTGAAGCTAAATGTCATTGACAAATGTCGGAAGTGTGGGGTCTCAGGTGAAACAATTGAGCATATAATGGCGGGATGCCCCATGCTAGCAGAAAGTGCATATTTAGGGCGGCATAACCAACTCGCCAAAATAATCCATCAACAAGTGGCAATCAAGCACAACTTTCTTGATGCTCCACCCCCACCGTACTATAAATACGACCCCTCTCCAGTCTCGGAAACGAACGACCATCTGTTATACTGGGACAGAGTTATAACAACTGATCGGAGTGTGGATTACAACAGACCGGATATCATACTGATAAACAAGAGAGAACAAACTGGAATCGTCCTTGATATAGCAGTACCGTTGTCGCACAATGTAAAAAAACCTGAGGGTGAAAAAGCAACGAAGTACGAAAACCTGGTATATGATCTCAAAGCTCAATGGAGACTCCGCAGTATCGCTATCATTCCATTTGTTATATCAGCTGAAGGTATAATCAGTAAAAATTTCCTTGCAAATCTAGGCAAGATTGGACTTCCCAATAACATTGTAATTCTAGGCCAACGCGCAGTATTGTTACAAACATGCCATATAGTCCGAAAATTTCTAGGCTAGTTGAGAGGTGTTGAATTACTTTCTCAGCTAGATAGATGACAAGGTTAATAACCGCACCAACTTGTATGTTGAGAAATGGGACAATAATAATAATAATAATAATAATAATAATAATAATAATAATAATAATAATAAATAGCTTTATTTCCGAGCGAATGTTAGAAACATCATGGAAAAGGTCAATACAAAAAAAGGAAAACAGAGGATACCAAAAATTAAGAAATACATACAATTACATACATTACAAAACAATACATACGAAATACTAGTAATACATGCCTAAACAGTGAAAAAACATTAGTCACATAGACTGCGTAAGGAACTCCTCTGTGCTGTAGTAACATTTTTCAATTAAGAACGATTTCAAATTCCTTTTAAAAATATAAAGGTTTTTAGAACTTTTGATATGGTCACTCAGACTATTATAAACCAATATACCCGAAAAAACATGTGACTAAAGACCAATTCTATATTTAAAATTAGGAAACCTACACTTATTATTATTACGCGTGAAATAGTGATGAATATCGTTATTTTTCAAAGTTACATCTTGATTATAATAGGCCATAGTAGCTAGCCCGAGTATCGCAATGCAAGGTAAAGTAAGAATTTTTAACCTCCGGAATGCATCCTTACAGGAGGTACTCTGTGATGAACCAGCTATAAAGCGAACTATTCTCTTATGACATATAAATACCGTCTTGGCAGCTGGAGAGGCTCCCCTGAAACAAACTTGATGACACTTGCGCATGGTAGACTGACAGCAGTAGTTCAAAGGAGATAGGTTCTTTCAAATTCCTTACTACAAAACAAGTAGAGTTTAATTTACTATTGAGTGTTTCACAGTGAGCCTTCCAGTTAAGATTTTCATATATAATTAAGCCAAGAAATTTATTGCAACTAACTATATTTAGCAATTGCTGATCAATTGTTACATCAACATTTGTAATACGATTGTTATTGTAGTTATGAAATATTGCGTAGTTAGTTTTTGTGGCATTGACATGGATGGAGTTTTTATTGAACCAATTATACAGTTGTAAAAGATCATTCTGCAACAGACTTTGAACAGTAATTTTGTTATTACCAGCAACTGTAACGGTGGCATCATCAGCGTAAAGACACATATCACAAGTGAGATTTTCATCGATGTCATTTATGTATAGAATAAATAAAAGTGGCCCTAAAATGAAACCCCGTGGAACACCAATTTCATTAACTAATGAATCCGAATAAGCGTAACTACAATTATTATTCCTAATCGCTACAAGCTGCTTTTTACAATTTAAGAAGCTGGACAGCCAGTTAAGTGCATTACCACGTATTCCGTACTTATCCAATTTAACTATAAGTGTTTGCTGATTTACGCAGTCAAAAGCCTTGCTTAAATCACAGAAAGCACACAGAGCGCAATTTCCTGATTCAGTATGTTTAATTATTTCTTTCAGAAAAGTATCAAAAGCATCTAACGTGCCGAGTTTTGGACGAAAACCAAACAGATTTGACTATTTATTAAGTAAATATTAAATTAAAATGAATTTGTTAGGATACCATCAATGAAATATTACGCACTTTTAATGTTAATGGAAATTTTCAACTCCAGTATACCATTATGGAATTGATTTTGTATTATTAAAACGTTTTATTCCGAATCGATCATTCCTATATTGAATACATTTTCAGCTCTAAATGACAACTTTAAAATATCTTTTATATTATGAAGGGCAAAATCTAAACGTCATAATGCCAAGATATCAAATTATTCACGAGGGAGCATTTACGTGCTACTGCTCTCTTTCGCTCCCTTTTACACCCACAGTTATGTGTATTTAAAGAGATCAAATAAAAAAATCTTAATGGGAAGGAAGCGAGGAAATTAAAAGGGATGAAAAATGAGCGAAGAGACGTTTTATTTTTAAGGTTTACCGTCAAATAAGAGACAAAAAATCATCCCGTAAAGAATAAACTACGTGTATTTTCCTCTCGCGATGTCTTATCTTAATTTTTTACGTTCCATTATTGTTAAATACATTTTCAGAAATTAGCATTATTTCACATTGCCTTACTAGTACAGATGTTTACGGGGCGAAATAATTAGTTTTGAATCCATAAAGTCTACCTACATACCTATTTCGCGTGTAATATTATCAAACATCAGTGAACCGACCTATTAGTATCAACGATCGAACTAATGTTCAATTAGCGAATTTTAGTGAACATTATGACATCCCTCCTCTCTCTACCTTTCTCCCTCTCTTTTTCTCTGTCAGCAAACTCGAAAATATCGTTGACTTTGTCCCTCCCAATTAACGAAGGCATTAGAGCAATTCCTGCTCCCAATTATTTATCACAGGCGAATAATGTAAAATTTATGGCCGTACAATTTGTTGCGAAGTAATTAACATTGCAGACTAACAGTTTATCATCGGGAGAGAATGAGAGAGCGAGAGGGCAGGATAGAGAAAGAGCGAGAGGGAAAGGGGAGGAATTAATCGAGACATTATTTAAACGTCCCGACAAACGGCGACGGAGTGAATCGGCCAGGATTTCGGATTGTCCTTCCCTTGAAAGCCAAGGGACCCTCCGATGGAAAGAATTAAAATATTGGATGATATATCGCAAGGTGACTGCGGTAGAAGCAAATTCTCTGAGTTCGGGGTAGGTGAATAATTACTGAATTATTATAAAATCTGGAGAACAATACGGCAATAATCGCAAGTTTGGTTCATCTATATTACGTCTTCATCGATTTTCAAAAGTGTTACGCTGTAATTAGCTAGTCACCTTTATAATATGTTTATTTTTCCGATCCTAATTGCGGGGTTTAGTGAAATTATTACCTGTGTTTAAACCGCATCCACAAAATTATTATGAAGCATCGCTGCAGTTTAACGGGATAGTAAATTCTATAAAGCGGTTATGTTGTGCTATAACAGAGGTAGTTAATGGAACAGTTATAACTAATTTCATCGTAATTTCGTTAAGAAAAACTAAACTTCCTCATGAAGGAAACTTTAAAAGCTTGTAAGTTAACTTGTGAAAACGGCAAGAAAACGCCTCCTAATTGTTACAGCTGCACTATCTCACGTGGAGGCAAGTGGAGCGTAATATTTTATGTATCTCCAAAGTTATAAAAAGTAGTTTAAAAATATGTGATAGCACACTGTTGGGACTTTAATAGAAAATTTCTTATATTTTAATTACATATAGTTGATTGAAGGAACGCCTACGTAGTCGACGGCTAAACTGAACGAAAGTTGCAAATTGTTTCCAGCTAACAATTTAGGTAAGATACTAGAAATTACATTAGTATTTGGTAGAAAATTACTAACATTTAGTGGCAATTTGACCAAAGTTTCACGTCAAATCTACGTAAAGGATTACTAAATTTGGTGAATTTTTACCGTAAGTTATAATGTTGCCGACGACCAATTAGGTGAAGTCTAATGTCGAAAGTACGCCCTAGTTATGTCATGTTTAGTAAATATAGACCAGGGTCGATAATTTTGAAAACGGTAAAAAGTGAAAAAAAATTATAGTAGGATGAAACCCATCGGAAAAGGTAGAGAATACAACAAAAATGAAAGGAAAAATAAATTACGGGCGATCTGAGGTCGGGAAGGGGGCTGGGGTAAGTATTTAAGGGTAAAAAACGGTTTAGCTCGATTTCCGGCAAAACTGCAAGCCCTATGAAAAAAAGTTAAATGGCAGAGTTGTAGGTAATATAAAGGTCTACAACTTTTGTATCAACACTTTTTTCACATAACCTCGAAATTGTTGTGAAAAATTCAAATTACCAAGTTTTTGGTTTTTTATTTTTAGCTTTTGCAATTTTTTTTATTTTTTCACGAAATTTGGTGAAAACT
Source organism: Cryptocephalus moraei (assembly GCA_946251905.1). Classification (NCBI taxonomy): domain Eukaryota; kingdom Metazoa; phylum Arthropoda; class Insecta; order Coleoptera; family Chrysomelidae; genus Cryptocephalus; species Cryptocephalus moraei. The sequence goes on along the minus strand of OX276458.1, from coordinate 23,324,485 downwards.
TCCCTTTTTATGTCCCAAATATACAGTAATTTTTTGATTTTAAATATTCAGTATTTCACCTTATTTTGACTTTATATCGAAAAAGCACTGTAATTTTCAATCGACAATTCTCACGTCAAAATATCTGCTTTTTTAAAAAAGTCTGTGTGTTTTTTGTTCGTTGAAATCTCTACTTTCTGATGGTAAAAAAAATTATACATTACTATGGAAAATGTTCTCAGAAAATGCAAATAATGAAAAAACTCGAATTCAAAAATTTTTTTTAATCATTATGTATAACTTCGAGCTATTTATTAAAATTTACACTTTAATTACTCGAAAAACGTGAGATGTCATGTTACATTGATAAACAAAAAAATTACAAATCCATGAAATATCAAGATTGCAAAAAACATGCGAAAATAGTTGTTCTGAATATTAAAAATAGGATTTAAGGGGGATTTCATCTAAAAATGTCACTGCTGCAAATTTTTTCAGTAATAAAGTTGATTTGTTAAATTGTCATTACATTTATGTCATAGAAAATCTCATAATATATAAATATACATGTAAATCGTACTATTAAATTTAAATACTTTATACTGATTACGTTATTCATTATATTTTTAAATACAATACTCTAGTTATTTATAAATACCTTATATTGCATTCTAATCACTTCTTCATTACTTTTTGTCTCTTTGATGGCATTACTTCATTGTTAGATTCGACAAACCTTCCCGGTTCTAAGCCCCATACCTTCCTAGCCCCTTCCCCTCTACTCTTTGAAACGGTGGAACCGAGGTGCGTCCGGCGGTTCAAAAAAAGGAAGGCATAATATTTGTTCCTTGACTGATTTTCCTTGCCCTCTTGCCCTTAATGTTATCGTGAAAAAATGGGATTTCCCGTAATTTTCTTACTCCCTTACCTAACTATTTTTATCCTGGACTCGGAATTTTAATCCTGTGCTCAGTTGTCATTTGGCCTTGGGGTATACCGGGGCTCAATCGTAGGGTGGGATTAGCGTTACCGTTGGAATTTTCCATATATGGAATTTTCTGACCGCGGGGCTCAGTTGTCGTATGCCCGGCTGTTTTGACCGCGGGACGCACCTCGGCTGCAGCTACCTTTTGAAGGGCTAAAATTTTCCGGTCACTCAGGTATATAAGTAATCTTAAAATAGCAATTAATAGGTATATACACATATAATTTAAAGAAGATTCTAAAACTTTCTCAAAATATTGTAGATGGTTAATTGGTTAATGTTAATTGGTTGTTAATTATAGTAGTATATTTCGATTAGCAATTTTGTTTGTTTATCAATGTAACATGACATCTCACGTTTTTCGAGTAATTAAAGTGTAAATTTTAATAAATAGCTCAAAGTTATACATAATGATTAAAAACAATTTTTGGATTCGAGTTTTTTTCATTATTTGTATTTTCTGAGAACATTTTCCATAGTAATGTATAATTTTTTTTACCATCAGAAAGTAGAGATTTCAACGAACAAAAAACACACAGACTTTTTTAAAAAAGCAGATATTTTGACGTGAGAATTTTCGATTGAAAATTACAGTGCTTTTTCGATATAAAGTCAAAATAAGGTGAAATACTGAATATTTAAAATCAAAAAAATTACTGTATATTTGGGACATAAAAAGGGAAGTTTTCACCAAATTTCGTGAAAAAATAAAAAAAATTGCAAAAGCTAAACATAAAAAACCAAAAACTTGGTTATTTGAATTTTTCACAACAATTTCGAGGTTATGTGAAATAAGTGTTGATACAAAAGTTGTAGACCTTTCTATTATCTACAACTCTGCGATTTAACATTTTTTCATAGGGCTTGCAGTTTTGCCGGAAATCGAGTTAAACCGTTTTTTACCCTTAAATACTCACCCCCGCCCCCTTCCCGAACTCAGATCGCCCGTAATTTATTTTTCCTTTCATTTTTGTTATATTCTCTACCTTTTCCAATGGGTTTCATCCTACTATAATTTTTTTTGGTCTTAAAAATTATCGACCCTGGTCTAATACTCACATTCTCGGTTTACAACTGTCACAGAAATATACCGATTTAGATTAAAAAAGTACTTCATGACGAAAATTAGGAAATGTATCCTAAACTTATACTTCTCAACAATATCAGTATGAGGAATCTGAGCTGAACAGAAATATACCTAAAAGTTTATACACTGATGTTATTAATTAGGTCGACTTAATGTCGTAAATTAATATATGCAGAAAAATTTAGTGTTAAATCTTATACTTGTACCTCGAAAAATGGCATAGTTTATTGAAAATAATATTTACTAAAATAGAATATATAAATATTATATCAAGTGTAATATGTATTAATTAGTAATTTAGTGCTTAGATATATTGAAAATATATCTATATATATATCTATATACAAGCGAAAGTGTAGTCTCGGCTGGACTAGTTAAACAGAAAATTTGTTTTCTCGGGGATGCAGCCTTTGGGGACCAATTATACTTCTTTTTTACTTTGTGAAAGCTTTTGAAATAAGTTTATTTCTTCTTCAGTCACACTACAATATGAATTACTTCGATATTACATGTATAATCAATAAATACACAACTTACTGTAAGGTGAAGACTCAATTGAAAACTAAGCAGTGATGGGAACAAGAAAATAGATGGTGATTGATTCTGATTACATTGATTAGCCTTAGCTTATACATAATCGATATAATCGATTCAACGTGACTCGACCTAACCTATCTTTATTTAACTTATTTCACCTCTGACCTTTTGCATGGAACAAGGAAACAAATGTCAACCTTCTGTATTCATAGACTTTTGTCAGGGAATGGTAGTATTTGTAGTGTCCCATGGTTACTAACTTTATACTCAGTATGAATTTCATTAGGAGGTGTTGGAGCACTCCTCTTTACTGAACAGTGCTCCTCCAGGGGAGGTTATGGAGAACTTACACAAACCAACAAAGCAATTAATTCACCGGAAATACTGTATGACTAGGAAAGACTTGACCCCCATTCCCCAATGCAGGAAAACAACTATAGTTACTCTTGTATTGCAGTTTAGTTCTATACCAAGAGAAGAAAACTCTTTAAAATGCCTCTACCTGCCACCAGTAGAGGCACTCCCAAGAGAGGTGTTTTAATCCGAGACCTCCATAAAATACTTTATTTGCTTTATCGCTGTAAATACGGTCACATCCCATGTTAGAACTCCACTCTGCCACCCAATGATGTTCCACCTGGGAGGTTTTCCTAGATTAGAGTAGAATTTGTAGTAGAATATATATATATATATATATATATATATATAGATATACTATATAGAAAACTATAAATTTCTAATTTTATTTGAAACATATATATAATTATCCCGAAATTGAATATATAGAGTATAAAAATATATATCCGCCATATTGTTATCAAAATGTTTTTATCACATTTCACCTAAATTAGTTACAAGGTAAGTAAATTGCAAACACTTATTGAGATTATTAAATTATAGTATTAAAATTGATATAGTATTATATATAGTAATTGTAGTATTAGTATTGATTAATTTAACCACTTGGTCTCCTTGTAACGTAGCATATTACACTCACAGGGCCAAATAATTACTTTTGGTGTAAATTAATCAGTTGATTTGTGAAACAAAAACCATCAGTTTAGCGTTACTAATTAGGTGTTATTTCTGACACCTACTAAATTAATTTAATACGTAATAGGACGAATATGTAATCTAACAGGTGAAAAAACTTGTATATATTTCACCAATTTGCTTGAAGGAAGTAGACTATAATCTATTAGTTGGTATAAGTGACGTAGTATCATGGGCTCTGCTCTACCTATCTGGTAATTGTGTACTTGGTGGATAGTGTATTGTGATGGTGTATTATGAAATTCTTTCACCAAATTTTCACGTTACTCACTTGGCTTCATTGAACAACTTCCCCTAAAATTAATTAATTAAATATAAGTCTACTTCTACATAAACATGTAAAATTAGCTATGACTTTGATGAACAACAATTAAATTGTAGGTGTGTGTGTGTAGGTTTCAAAAAATATTTCTTCAAACATCAAGACGCTCATAACGTTCAAAATTTATAAAAGGAAAATGGGGGTATAATTATATTATTATAGAGGTATATATAATATGAATCACTATTCAATTTTATGCTGGGATGGGTTATCAAGAACAAAACGTAGCTTTTCCGTGCAATGGCGAATCGTTCATATAATACATGGTAGCAACTACAGTGATAACTGTCGACAGGATATTTGTTATTTTATTGAATCATATTTATATATGTTTTACTAGTATTTCATTTTTAAACACTAATTTTCTTTGATTCTTTTTTGCTACAATACAATATTTCTCAAAATATGACAACGACGGGCCTGTGTAATTACAGTTCATTCTACACATGACACCAATATACGATTTAGTTATTTAACTGCAAAAAAATCCTTAATGCCACTCTACTCAGTTGAAACAATATATATTTAAACACTGTTAACTAAATATGAACGGACATATTATTTCGGGCCATTAGTACTCATCATCATCGTATCTGTGACAAGGGGTAAACCTGAAAAGATATAAAGTAAAATAATAAAAGCTACTGACACAATTCCTGACAAGTAAAATATTTGATATTGTCCCTAATGTCAAATGGGTAAAAACCAGAATTCATATAATGATGTTGAAAATTTAATTTAGCAATCAATTCAAAAGTTAAGGATTTAAATCCGTACATCACCGTAAAACATCATCCGTAAAAAATTGTGTGTATTCCTGACATCAATAAGTTAATGTAAAAATGTCTGAATTAAACTATGTGGTACGTAAAAGAAAATGTTAATGCTTTTTTAAGTAGGGACTGTACGAAATGAAAAATGACTGCAAATGATATGCTTTTACACTTTTCAGTTGAAATCAATACACTAAATGTTTCTTAACTATTGAAGTCACTATAAATTTCACACACATCACCATATGAATTTTTTGTTTTTACCCATAAGGCAGTAGGAATGTCATCAACATTTCTATTTGTCAGTAGTTTCCTAAATAGGTGTTAATTTTACATTATTTTTTCAATGAATATATTTTCCTCTTATTATAGGTACGTTGATGATGGGTACTATTGCCCCAAAACTTGTCTCTTAGACAATATGGACTTATATAGAAAGTAACTTTCCTATTTATTTATTAATTTATCTCCAAATAGTCGTAAGAACTAGTTATTTTCAAAGTACGAATTAAAATATATTCCCCTAACAATTTTCGTTTCATTGTAATTTTACTATTTACCATGATCTTTATCGAAGCTGAAGCTATAATTTAAAGTCTTCGTTACAACGTGCCGTAAAAAGGCTGTAAACCTAAATCAGAATCTTGTCGGTAACAGGTTATCGCCTGAAAACAGGAAGTCCCCTAATTAATCGGGCCTTCAGTTAAACCCCAAGGGGTCGAGAGGGTCCTCTTTCTCGCTCTATCTCCCTCCTATAATAAAAGATGTAGAAAGATCCCGGTCCCAAAAAGTTGTCGACAAAAGTGTATTGTTCTGTCATTGCGGCGTTCTCTTCCTCCCAGCTACAACGTTCTTCACTCAGCCCTTGCCCACAGATCCTTCATAACGAAGGGTCGAACGTAATCCCCTGCTGCTTGTCTTCTCCCCCTTTCCCCACTCCCCCTTGGATTTAATAGAGCCTTAATGGAGAAGTTTCTTAAAATTCGCTGTGGGGAGATGGGGACGGATGCATTGCCGGATGGTTAGGTATAATGGGAGGGTTTTCGATTTCCTACATGATTCATGTTCTCCGTGAAAAGGGCGATCCTCTACAAGGAGGAACAAATTGACGGATTCGGGCTCGCTTCGAAGGACAGTGTTTTTCGCTCGAATTCAAAGCGGCCTACGACACTTGAGGAATGTCAGCCGAATTTGTGGACTTTACCTGGTGAATGTTTAAATACGAATGTATTATGCATTTAATCGCCAGTATCTTCAGAGTTGGTGACATTGGTGACTATATAGAGTTTCTTTTTGTGTAAGAATGATACTCTGCTAACGAATTGTGCCGCGATCTAAATGATGCTAGACGTAAGCGTGTACGACTTAAATAATTTCTCTTCTTAGTTTTGACATCGAATGATGAATTCGTTGGAATATAAAAGCAAAGAAAAACATATAGGAAACCATTGAAGAGGCTCCTCCATCGAGTGAATGATTTTTTTCTTGACAAGAATAATATCAAGTACAAAAAACTAATTGTTTTTCGAGTTACACTGAGAAATTAAAATTTGTGTATCACCGGGTCATCTAATTGCTATGAATAATAAATGTAATAAAGATAATGAAATGATAATAAATAATAGATCAAAATGGGTTTTGGTATTTCAAAAATAATGCTAGTGCAAAATCCTACCAAATCAATGGCAAATATATAGTTTTGATGTAATGTATATTTAAATGTAACTCCTGCGCTTCTTACCTTTCAGCACCTCTAACATCAGTTCTTGGATAATATTTTTAACTTACATGTGAGCAATTCAGAAACGCCTAGTCAGAAGTAATGAATCAACTAAATAAAAAGACGCTCTATAATCAGATACTTGAGCATATTATAGCACATATTCCTTAAATAACTAATATATCGGGTGTTTTTTTTAAATTTCACCTCATAGTAGGCTGTGGATAGTGTGTGAATGCGCCTTACTAAAAAATGTCAAAATTGACATAACCTCACGTTTTTAATAAAAATTAAAACTGCTCCAATCAGAGTTACTAGTGTCTTGAAAAAGACAGCTTGGCTCTATTAATTAGGCGAAGATGAGTGAGATGCCTTTTTTAAGACACTATTAACCGATTGGAGCAGTTTCAATTTTTATTAAAAAAGTGAGGTTATGTCAATTTTGACATTTGAAAACAAATGATTGAAAATAAAAATGGCGGTGTGCAATTTCTCATATGACCGGACTAAATATCCATGGAAACACTATTAAAGTGCCGTTTAAGGAGGTTCTAGAAAAAAATTTTCAAATAAAAGTTGTATCCAATAGTTAGGTCAGTATAGAATTAAAATTAGGTAGGAATCGGTTTTGGAAAAAAATTGGAAAAAACTGAAAATTTACAAGAGTAAAAAGCCCATCGCAGAAGATCAGTCAAGAAAGTGGTAACGCCTAGCAATAGAGAATTGCATAGTGAAGTAAATTTACAAATTTGAAAAAAATGTTATACCATTTTTTGAGATAACCAAAAAAATCTACGAATGACAAGAGTAAAGTGACCTTCGCCCTTAAGTGATTCTGATGAAATTTACGCTTTCGCGGTTATTTAGGGGACCCAGCCCAAATACAAAATTTAACTTTTTACTGTTTATCGTTCCTGAGAAAACGTTGAACACATCTACACACGCATACATATTAATACATATATTGAAACCTACATACACAGAGACATGTTCCCCAAAAACGTGGTTTTCCAACTCAGGAGACCTCAAAACGTCCAGAAATGCCAATATCTCAACTTACGAAAATCAGCACGATTATAATACTTTCTCTTGTTATATTGGTACCCCGTATGGGAAAGTAAAAATTTCGGCTTTACGATAATGATATTCCAGATTCCATAAAAACATAGCGAGTGGCAAGAACCGTAACTTTTCAGGCATACTTCGCTTTTAGCATTTTCCGCAAACTTTTTCTATACCTGACGGTTATATTCGACGGCTTCCGAATTTTTACATTGAAATATGTTATAAAAACACTGGGACTCCTAAGGGATCTCCGCATCCGAGCGGCCATTTCCGACAATGCACGGTGAACCAAAATAGAAAAAATTGTGTCTAAACCATATTCGAGTCGAAAAAAGTGAACAGATTTAAATATTAACAAACTGAGGAGAAACATGGAGAAGAGGTGGTAATAAGCTTTGACTTTGAGAAAAGCAATGAAACTCAACAAATACAAGTTGTTTTTTTAATAACATAATAGAACAAGAAGAAGTGTACATGTAATTTTCAACCAACATTATCTTATTTGATATTGGATGATGGTTCATAATACACAGTAAATTGTTATATGAAGTATTGCCCATATCAAAATATATAAGTTCAAATTAACAAATTCAACGTAACTCATCCTAGATCCCTCAAATCTCAAAATTATCGACTTTTATCACGAATTTCTCAGAATTGCACAAATATGTATGAGGAATAGGAACAGGGCCAATACACTTTATTGTGTTAATAGGTCATTTAAAAAATGTGATTTAAAAAAATATATTTTTAAATTATTAATCCAACTCAATGCAACAATTATATGTGCTAAAGAGTTGTTATAGAAAAGAAATCTTTGTTCCAATTTGTAATTTGTGTTAATGTCATTAACCGAAATAAAATAAAAAAAATTAGATTATGTGAAAATTTCGATTAGTTTTTAATACCAAATATAATAAGTTTGTTCCAATCAGTGTTTTTGGTGTGGTTCTGGGACGGTTTTGTTACTGTTGGAACTGACTTTATGCGCAGGCGTCAACATGCACTATTTCAAAACGATTCTGGAAGTGTTCTCTAAGATGTGAGCTTGGAACGACTTTGTAATCGTTTGTGTACTGTGTTGTTATGGTCTGTGTTCTGTGGTGTCATTTTCCTTAAAATCATTTAAAGTATCAAAATTATCCTTGACGACCATATGGTCCTGGTTGGTTTTTAGGGCTGTTTGAATATTGTTCCCCTAACTCATTTGCCTCATCTCTCGAAACCCTAAAATGACCGAAGAATACCTCTTCCCAATATTTTGGGACTGTATAGTCTCTAAAATTACATTAGAGAAATTCAAAACATATTTTCATGATTATAGAATTTAATTTCGAATCAATCAGTTTCGAATAAATTACTAGTTTCATTTCTATGTATATATTCATTACAGTCTGATTCTAAATCCTCGTCAATATCGCTTAAACAGTCGCTGTTTAAGCAGTCATCATGCATGTTTGAAATAAAAGTCGAATAAGTTGCTAATACGATTGTGCAAGCGACCAATCCTCGCGATACTTGGTCTGGGACAAGTACCGAAATTACCGTTTAAGAACGGTTCACGAATAGTTCCAATTTCACTTGGAACATTCAAAGCAAACCGTTCGCGAACCGTAACAGACAACTTGGAACGCTTTTTATCTATTGCGCTTGCGCGGGGCGGTTCCAGTACGGTTCTTTTGGTACTTGGAACAAACCTAATAAAACACTCTAATAACCAAACGTAAGTAAAATATCTAAAAATAAATTAGTATATAAAAAATGTATTGGGAAAATTATTTTGCTCAACTTTGGCATTGACGAAGTAAATATATCTGTTCATACGTTTTGATAAAGTTTTTTTACATTAAGTAATTCTTATTTACGATAACAAATATATCAATTTCTCTGGGATATATGCAGCATCACATTTTTTAAGCTATTTTATTAAATTATCATTAAACCTATTTAGCCTTCAAGTTAGCCTTCAATTAAACCTTATTAACCTAATATTGCTTATTAGATATTTTCCGCTCAAAATATGCTCTAAAACTCCTTGAATAGTAATAAAATTAAATAGAATTCTTCAGTGCAGTTTCTATGGGAGGTTGTTAGTCTCCCCAACTTTTTGTACTACAAACAGTTGAATAATTGACCGTATATCACCAATTGGCAATTAAAGAAATATTTGTGCAGTTAAAAAAGTTGACATTTAATATTTCATTTTAAAGAAGCATGATATTTTATTTGATTATTATGAGTTTTGTTGGAATTGTAGATGTAAACCTAATCTTGGGTAGAAGCTATGTCTGGAGGTAAAAAAAATTACTGGAAATTATCTTCCAATTGTCCTGCATTATCGAATTATTCCACACACATTTCTTTTTAAACATAAAACATTTTATTGTAAGTATCTTTAAGTTTCAATTGCTTTTCCAATGTCAAAAGATTATTACAACCTGCTTCCACTATTTTGTGTCATGTATATTTTTCCGAGCCAAATACACCAGAGATAGTAATAAGTGATGAGACTAATATAAAAATGGAAGACATAGAAACAGCACTCCAAAAACTAAAAAACAGAAAGAGCCCAGGCCCGGACAACATCGCCAACGAGTTTCATAAATATGGAGGAGAGAAGATAAACCAACAACTAACAACCTTAATCAAAAAAATATTTGCCCAACACAGAATACCAGATGAGTGGAGAAATAGCATTAACGATTCCACTATTTAAAAAGGGAGATAAAAAATGCCCGAGAACTATAGAGGAATAAATCTACTATGTACAACGCTGAAATTAACCACAAAGATAATAACAAATAAAATAAATGAATGTATCTCACTAGCAGATGAACAACAGGGTTTTAGATCGGGAAGATCCTGCACGGACGCAATCTTTGTCATAAGACAAATAACGGAAAAATCGATCGAATATAATCGACCGGCCTTCATGTGTTTCATTGACTTGCAGAAGGCCTTCGATCGAATACAATTAAAAGATATAATACACCTTCTCTATGATAGACAGATACCATACAATGTCATTAAAATAATCGAAAATATATATTCAAAAAATACGATCCAAGCAAAAATAAATGGTGACCCAACTGAACAGATACCTGCAAATAATGGCATTAGGCAAGGGGGCTCTCTCAGCCCGCTCCTATTTAACATCGTGATGTTAAATATGTGAAATCATAAAACAAGTACGCAAACTAAGAGGATACAAAATGGGAAATAAAGAGGTCAAAATCTTTTGCTATGCGGACGATGCGGTACTGTTCTGCAAAGGCTACTGTACCAATTTAACAAAACAGCAAAAAAGTTCAATATGATAATATCAGCGGCAAAGACAAAATCAATGGTTACTTCCAAGACACCGGTCAGATGTAAGCTTGTGGTGGACAATAAAATAATACACCAGGAAATGAAATTTAAATATCTGGGAATTGAAATATCTGGACAGGGGGACGTGGAGACGGAAGTAAGAAACCAAGCTACAAGAGCCTCAAGAGCAGCAGCATACCTAAATGTCACAATCTGGCGAAATAAATACATTCGAACTGAAACCAAAGCCCGCATATACAAGACCGCAATCAGACCTATATTATACTATGCAGCAGAAACCCGACCTGAGACCTCTAAAACAAAACGAATACTGGAGACTACAGAAATGAAAATAGTTCGAAGAATAGCTGGAAGAACACTAATGGATAGAGAAAGAAGTGAAAACATAAGACGAACGTGCGGGATAGATAACAATAATGACTGGGTACTGGATAGAAAGATAAAATGGAATGAGCACATTGACCGCATGACATAAGAAAGAATTGTGAAAATATCAAGGGACAAATCACCAGCAGGACAAAGAAGCCTTGGAAGACCTAGGAAAAGGTGAAGTGACAACCTCCCAGGTGACTGAGCAGAGGCAATGATGTGAAGAAAAACAGGCAATGATGCCTATACACAGCAGGAAGAAGAAGAAGATATTTTTCTCCCATTTTTAATTTCCCCTGCCATCCACACATTGCTTCCTTACTTAATCTCCAATGTGATTTTGATACAAATCTATCCCATAAAGGAAGAAGCAAATTAAAGCCCGTATGGAAGGAACGTAAAATAAATTTTATCTATTTATTTTGTGTCCAACCAAACATAAGGGAATGCTTATAAAATCGAATTGAAATATAATTGTATTCGTTGTTGTATAAGGAATTTTTTTAATCACTAATATATATCTACACAAATTATTAAACGATATTCATATTTCTATGATTACTAAATACTCCGTTTTTAACATAACATTCAGCATTATTTGCATGTAACAAAAAACACATTGTTTTAAATATTAGTGAAATTCCCAAACCGTTTTCGAGAACGCGATTATACATATACACACATATATTTATGTAAATTTATATAGAAGTAAACAAAGCCTATTGGATATAAATATACAAAATTTATTGGTGTGAAATTAGTGGATAATGCAAAATATTACAATAAATTATTTAACTTAGTAGAGTAACTATTTGTTTTAATTAACTACCACAGCAAATGCACTATTAGCATCTGATATTTAATGTCTGTAACGATTTCGTTGGTTATATGCGGGGTGTTATTACTTTTTTAAATTTTCCTTTAACAATTTACCGAATCTTGGGAGTACCATACCAGTTCATCCTTAGTGTTTTAGAAAATATTCTTTCTTTAAATATCATATGACAATTTCAATAGTGACACCAGGGAGTTTATTGTGAATCATGCTATGTTACGAGGTTACTAAAAGAATCACACCATTCACCCTTAACCTGGAAACAAAGTATGATGAATCCTATTTTCAAAAGTGCTGAAACGTATATTACAAGTTTGTTAATATCGTAGTTAGTGTATTAGTTGGTCAGTTAGTATATTATTAGTATATTGTATTATATATTCCAAACTGTATCGAGTAATATCTTTCGAAGTTAGCATTAAATTGTTTGGAATACATCCAATGCTGGAACCACAAAATTGTTATTCGTATTGTTACGTAGTATTATTTATCTTAATCTTATGAAATATGGATTTTAATTATCTAGCTGAAAATGCGAATTGGACATAAAATCCCTTTATCAAATTTTGTAGTTATATATACCCTAAAATGTTTAAATACTCTAGTAAATACGAATTTCAATCTTTTGAATATAAATTTCTCAAATGTACTATTAGAAATCAGAATTTCCTTTGCGAATCTCCTTTTCATTCGCAAGGTTCGAGCCAACTAATTAGTACGAAAATAAAACGAATTTAATACGGCACCGATGAATGAAGTTGCTCTTTGACGTGTTCGTCATTCGTCCCTAATTTGGGCTGAAGGCATCCAACCAACAGGTAATAGACAAACATCACGTTTACCTACGGTCCTATGTAACTTTAAATTATATCTCCGCGTTATTTTCCATTTAGTTCGATTAAACAAATGAATGCTCCTATGATTTTCCATATGTATCTCTTAATACGGCTAAACACGTTACAACACTATTAATTGCTTCCAGCAAATTACATCACCATAAATCTAATATTCCGGTTAGTTAAATAGAGGTGCCAGTGCCGCGATGCGCTATGATATTTGTGTTGGTGCTGATGACCCATGTTCATGGGTTGTTTACATTACAAGTAATTTAACTGAAAACACATATTGAGTGTATTCGTTGGTGAGTGTAACTCCCCGTATTTACCCCAATGCGAATAGGTATTTGTTTGTGTTTTGTGGGATAACAGGAAGTTATACCTACATTACATGTTTGGAAAAATATTTTTACTGCCTACTGTAGTTGCCGTCAGTTGAAAATTAACGTCTATTAATGATTGAAATTACGATGAGAGACAAAGTTGAATATGTATTATAATATTGGCATGGAACTCAAGGTAACTTCTATGCCTTAGTGTGAATATCTTCCAATTTTCGTAATTGGGATTTGAAAAATATGTGTTTATAGAATGAAATTCGTTCTTAATTTGCACTTTCACCACAAAATACATTCCAACAGAGCATTTCGCCGGTCCTGCGAAGAGTATGATTGTCAATAAATTGTCAACGAAAAAAATGACTTGGATAAGGGTCGTCGAAAAAATTATAATTCACTGTATGCTCGCGAAAAGTATAACTCCCAAAATGTATCAGGGAAAAAAATAACTCTTCGATAAGGGTCGGCAAAAAAATTATTTTTCTCTACATGCCGCGAAGAGTATAACTCCCAAAAATTCATCGTCAAAAAAAACTCTCGGCAAAAAAAATTTTCTCTACATTCCCGCGAAGAGTACAACTCCTAAAAGATTAGTAACGAAAAAAATAATTCCTTCCTTCGCCGACACTTATTAAGCAACAGACTTTTCGTCTAACGAAAGTCTTTTTTTAAGTATTATAAAATTTCAATAGATACCTAATTAACTTTGATGAAAGCTTACAGATTTTTTACTAAAATGATATTAAAAATGTCAGTTTCGCAAATAGGGTCTGGATTTATTAGTTAAAAAACGTCTTGCCTTTAATTACCGAAACAGTTTGTGGCGCTTATATTAATTCAAGTAGTTTTTCTTTGAGGACAATTTTACAAAAAAAATTAATAAGGAATCTTTGACAAAATATAATTTAAATTCTACCATTTCTGCTACTCTGCCTAATTGATACAGTATACGAGCCTAACGAATTAGTTTTCATACTTACAACGCATTAATATTCAATCCACATTGGACATCTTTCATATTCAAGCCATCTTTTACATATTAGAGAAAAATGTGAAATATGCTGCGGTGCATCTAATTTACAATATTTTTCCAGCCATATTTTCGGACTGCTACTCCATAATACCGTCTCTAGGCGTCAGCTCCATCAATGATGCATGCGACACGTATTCTGTACCCTCTCACTCCCTCCGGAAATGTGATAATTGCGTTTTAGGAAGCAAAATAAAAATTAGGGTAAGTGGTCGTAAGTTTGCGATTCTGGCATTAGTAGGTAGTAAAAACGGGTTTTATTGCCGTTGTTTTATGATCCTAGTATAACACTCCAGCATTAAATGAAATGTATTTTTTCCTCGCTGCTGCTGTGTTTACAGAGGTGCGTGCCCGGGTATCCGTAGGGATGAGGGTGGAACGTTGGCTTGCATCTAGTTAGTTTTATGGTATTCTAAACTTCGAAGGAGATATGCTTCGATTGGAAAGAACACCGGGCTTTATGGCACGTTCGTAAAGTTAAGTGCAGTGTACTGAGCTGGTTAACGAGTCAAACTCGGCTCAAGACTAGATTTAGTGAGTGAGTTTAATGGTGAACAAGGCGAAAAAATGTTAAGGTGTTTTGTTAATTCGCTTGTAAAAGTGTAGAAAACTCATTGCCAATTTGAGCAAATAACGCGGAAACTGACAAAATTAAAAAAAAATACTTCTTTGTTCCATCGTAACTTCAATTTCTAGTTTCATATTTCATTAATAAGACTTTGTGATTGCAGTGCAGAATGATATTATAGTTATTTAAGTCACAAGGAATGTAAAGACGTTTTACCATTCGAGGCAAGTGTATACGAGCCGAGGCGAAGCCGAGGCTTGTCACTTGCCGAGAATGTTAACAGTCGATACATTCCGTGTGGATTATTAGATTTGTCACGCTGCCGTTGAAAATTTCGTCATACTTTCTCAAATAATGAAATGTCTGATATAGTTTGGACGTACCTACGTCACTCTGACATAAGTTGACTGACATACGTCAGACTTACCTATGTAAGTCTGACATATGCGTAACTAGAAATAAATCAACTTGATTTACTCTTTTGATTTTCCTAGGAATGCAAATGACAGTATTTACATTCCGTCGTCAAGGAAAAATAATACACGAATGTTATTTGCCATTTTCGTGCTACGCATCTATGCATATAAGAGCGATTTGCGATAGAGGCAGCGTGAAAAAATATTTTTTCCTGTTATCTTCTTGAAGAGAGTGGTCTGTTAACGACCGAAGGTTGTCCAGCTTCTCTAAGTTGGCCATGGCAATTTAAACCAAATGAAAACACCAAGTCTTAACCAACTGCTTTATTTAAAGATGAGCGACTGGTGTCGGCTTCATGGAAGCCATTCTCAGGCTCGCAAATGAGTTATTTTTAGGGCTCCTGTTGCTCGAAATATGTGGCGTCACACATATAAAACAATTACGTCGACATACACAATTAAAAATAAATAAAAATTAACAGACATGGAACAAGAATATACTCCCCAACCTCTCTAGAATGAAGAAGCTCACTCCATTAGGGCTATATCTATGTCCCGAAAGAATTTTATTTAGTTAACATTCTTGTTCGACGTGTGTTAGTTTTTATTTACTTTTAACTGTGTATGTCGACGTAATTGTTTTATATGTGTGACGCCGCACATTTCGAGCAACAGGAGTCCTAAAAATAACTTATTTGCGAGCCTGAGGATGGCTTCCATGAAGCCGAAACCGGTCGCTTATCTTTAAATAAAGCAGTTGGTTAAGACTTGGTGTTTTCCTTTGGTTAAAAGAGTGGTCTGATAAAATACAATAGTTAATTATTTCTGAGATGTACTAATTCAATCACTGAGATTAAATCATCAGATTTTTGCGATTGCAACATTGGTTGTCCTATCAGTTGTAGTATTAATTTAGATACCAATTTATTTGAATTGACATTTTGCCTTATAATGTAGTTAAAACAAATTTGTCCATTCTGACATCATTTCAGTAGGTAACTCCATCTACCACCATATTTGACTTACATTGGGTTTTATTTTTGGTCAACAATTTAGATATCCTTGAAATTAGCCAGTCAGTATATCTGAGTTTAAGACACAAATAATTTCTTTTGGTGAAAATTTTAAGTACCGAGCTTGATCACTTGGAAACATTATTAGTGTATATAAATAAAGCGGCGGTAAATGTTTACCGCCCCTTTGCCATTTTAATCAAAGTTCAACTTTATTAGTTTTTTTGAAGCTCTTCACTTATTAACCTTTTGCGAGTTATTATACAATAGGGAAATAGTTCGACAGTATTTTTCTAATACTGTAGTTAATACTGTAGTCTAATACGGTAGGAGACTACATTCATTTTTATAGTGGTGTAAGTAAAAGTTCAAGGGCCAAACGAGGTGTATCTATAGCGGTGCACAAAAAGTTAAGACACAACATAAAGTCTTGGGAAGAAGTAGACGAGCAAATTACAGCTTTAGAAATAAGCAAAAACGGACAGAATATCGTCATTATTGGGGTATATGCTCCCAGTGAAGACGCTGACTACCATGTAAAAGATGAGTTTTACGATCGACTGTTTACCGTCTTATCTAACGTTAAGGATGACAAGGAGATATATCTTTTGGGAGACTTAAATGGTAGAGTAGGGAAAGAAGGAAACAACAGCGTGCTAGGAGAATATGGCGAAACCACTGTAAATGATAACGGGATGCGTTTAATAAATCTATGCAAGACTATGTCCTTGAAAATAATGAATGGCTTTTTTAAGCATAGAGATGTCCACAAATATACATGGGTTCAACCAACTAGGGGACTCCGATCGATTATAGACTACATGATTCAACGTCAAAACTCTAAATTACGTACTACTGATGTAAGAGCCTTTCGCGGACCAGAGTGTGGTTCAGATCATTATTTGCTCGTAGCGAAAGTGATAGTAAACTATAGAAAGACGAAACCAAAGGGAAGAACACCAGAACAAAGTAATATTTCTGAACTCCCAAACGCGATCAAATATAATCTAGACAGCTTAAGACAAGACTCTGTTAAATTTCTATACAAACTGAGACTGGCCAACAAATTACAACTTATACAAACAGAAAACCTTAGTCCGGAAGATATTTACCAACATACGAAGCGCTGTATACATGAAGCAGCGAGTGAGGCTCTAGGACGGGTGGAAAATACAAAAAATCAAAATTCAGAATGGTGGTCAGAAGAGCTAGGAGAGTTAGTGGAAAACAAAAAGAGAGCCTACAAACACTGGCTGAATACACATGACAACGGGGATCGACACAGATATGTGCAGTTAAATAGGAAGGTAAAGACAATGGTAATACGGAGTAAGAACGAAATGTGGGAGAAAAAGTGTGACGAGCTAGATAGATGTATGGGGGGAACAAGAGTTGCTCAAGCCTGGAGAACTATTAAAAATTTAAGAAAGGACGGAAGACAAACTAATAATTTACAACTGATCAGTAACAATGAGTGGACAGAATATTACAAACAGTTATTGACGGAGAACAGAGCAGAATTTATTGCACATAATATAGCAGTTGATACAACATATAATACACAAGTACATGAGATAACGGTTGAAGAAGTAAAAGAGACACTGAAAAAGACAAAAAATGGGAAAGCAGCAGGACCTGGAAACATCCCTATTGAGTTGGTTAAATATGGCCCCGATATACTCCTTGAAATTATGACAAAAATTTTTAATAAATGTATGATGGAAGGACAGACAATTCCAGATGACTGGAATGTAGCCTATATAAGCTCGATTTTCAAGAAAGGAGATAAGAAAATGTGTCAGAATTATCGGGGAATCAGTGTAACTAGTGCAGTGGGGAGGTTGTACGGCAAGATTCTTAAAAATAGGATTGAAACTGAATTCAGTGACATAGAAGAACAAAGTGGTTTTCGAGCCGGGAGATCATGTACGGACAATATCTTTGTCCTACAACAGCTGCTTGAAAAACGAAAGGATAGGAACCTAGATACCCACCTACTATTTGTCGACTTGGAGAAGGCCTATGATACGGTCCCTATACAAAAACTATTTGAAATCATGACGAAGATTGGCCTTAATGGGGTGTATATCCGGTCCATTTGGAATTTATATCGTAATGCCAAGAGTGCCGTAAAATGTGGAAATTCAATTTCAGAAACCTTTCCTGTAACCAAAGGCCTTAAACAAGGGTGCTGTCTATCACCCACGCTATTTCGAATCTACATACAAGAAGCATTGACACAATGGAGAAGACAAGTGTCGGGCATGGGAATAGACATAAACAACGACTACCTTACTACCCTTTTCTTCGCTGACGACCAGGTTGTAGTAGCTGGTGATGAGGAGGACATGGATTTCATGTTTAGAAAATTATTAGATGCCTACAGAAAATGGGGATTAAGTATAAGCTTGAAGAAAACAGAATATCTGGTTGTTGGGAATGTGGAAAGTGATCCCGAACTAGAAATCAACCAAAACATTAAAAAATGTGATGAATTCAAATATCTAGGCAGCATATTTTCGAAAGAAGGAACATCCAGGAAAGACATACACCATAGGACACAGCAAGGTCGCAACAGCATCCGGATATTAAACTCCCTATTATGGTCAAATCAGATAAAGTTAAGTACAAAAATGATGATCTACCAAGCAATAGTGGAGCCTATCTTAACTTACGGGTCGGAATGTTGGCAGCTTTCGGCTAAAGACAAAAAGGATATAGAGACTGTAGAAATGGACTACCTAAGACGAGCATGCAGAGTCTCAAGGCTGGATCGTATCCCAAACGAAGACATCAGACTTCGAACAAGAAGAGTGTACACGAGTTCAGATCGAATAGAGTCCAGACAATTGATATGGTACGGACATGTTATGAGAATGACCGACGAACGCTGGCCAAAAAGAATTTTAAATTATGTTCCTCAAAGTAAAAGGAGAAGAGGAAGACCAAGCACATCCTGGATACAAGGAATTAGGCAAACAATGGCTGATCGGGCAATAAATGATGACGATTGGAAAAATAAAAAAAAGTGGCGATCGAAATGCGGGATGCGGCAAAGGCTGTAGGACCCCCGCCTATATATATATATATATATATACTGTAGTTTATTGTTGTGTTTTCTGCAATATAATAATAAATATTTCATTGCTTTCTACAAGAACTACAATAAATGCATGAAGTCTAAAATCTTATAATAAATTCGCATGGTGTGTGACGCTTGAGTCTTTCACCTTTTATGTATTGTATGTGTCTTAAGATTTAGCTTAGAGTATGGCTGTCTTAAAAGAAAATTTATTTAACTGTCAATCGTCAATTTACTTAAATCTCAGATATCTAAGTTTTGTAGAGAATGATGTCCATGGACGACAAGAATTTGCGTATAAAATGGTGAAACACCTAAATAAAACAGAAAGAGATATAGCACAACTAAATATAATATCACAGGAAGAGTGGATAGAACACTATCGGGAACTATGGTACGATGCAACAAAACAAGATATATTTGAAAAAACTGATACCACTGGTATAGATCCAATAGATATGATAGAAATGCAAAATGCACTAAGAAAAACTAAAAATAGAAAAGCACCTGGAATAGATGGTATCAACTCTGAACTAATAAAGTATGGTGGCATGTTCCTACACCTACGACTACTACACCTATTTAATATGTGCTGGATAAATCTTGATATCCCAGAAGATTGGAGACTCGCAAAGGTTGTTGTTCTGTTTAAAAAAGGGCAACGAAATAAAACAGAAAATTATAGGGGTATTAGCCTCCTAAATGCTGCTTATAAACTGTATAGTAAAATTATTAATGAGAGACTTCGAACTATCTCAGACGTTATACTATTGGAAGAGCAAGCGGGCTTTCGTAAAGGAAGATCTTGCATTGACGACGTTTTCAGTCTAAAACAAATTATCCAGAAGCGCAAAGAATTCAATCTAGAGACACACCTAGCCTTCATAGACTACAAGAAAGCTTTTGATCGAATCCACCGAGACAAACTCTGGCATATAATGAAAAAACGAGGATATCCTATACACCTAATAAGCATAATACAAAACCTATATCTAAACACCAGAATCATTATCGACACTGGCAAAGGAATAACCCAAGAAATTACGACAAATCAAGGTGTGAGACAAGGATGTAGTATATCTCCTACATTATTTAATATATATTTAGATGACCTTGTGAGAGAATGTAAGAAAACCGCACCTCCTGGGATAAAGATTAGGCCCAATGATTTTGTAAATACAATGTTTTTTGCCGATGATCAAGTTATAATACAAAACACAGAAGATAAATTACAACTGGCTATACACAAACTAAATTTGCTATCTGCGAATTGTAATCTCAAAATATCTATTGAAAAAACAAAGACTATGGCGTTCCTGGGAAAAGATCCGATTAGAACAAAAATTGTAATTGATGACCACACTTTAGAGCAGGTATCACATTTTAGATATCTAGGATGTGATATCACATACGAAGAAGATAGAGATATCTCAAACGAAATAAATAACTATCAAAGAATTTGTGGAACCATCAGAAGAACACTAAAAGGAAAGACATCAAGAGAAACGCAAATCAAATTTTACAAAGTTATGGCAATCCCCAGGTTATTATATGTATCAGAAACTTGGGCGCCAAGAAAGAAAGACTACAGGCAATTGGAAACATCGGAAATGAGATTTTTGAGATCAGTAAAGGGTTGTACACGTTTAGACCACATAAGAAATGAGGACATCAGAAAAAACTAAAGGTACAACAAATAACAGAACTAACAACAAACTACAAGAACAGATGGAAAATCATTAATTACAATCCCCTAGGGCGTAGAAGTATGGGCAGACCGAGAACAAGATGGTGAAGTCGGAACAGGCAACATGCCTAATCCTGGAACGACAGAAGAAGAAGAAGAAGAAACTCCCCCACCCCCCAATACACCTTTTGATAATTTTTAAGCAGTAGTATATATAGTTGTGAATGTAAATTAAACCACTGGTCATCGGTAACAATTAAATTTACATTTAAATTCATGGTGTTATTCCAACTAATCATCACTAAATTCAAAATAATACTCCTTCGTGATCATTTTTTGCATTAAACACTTTATTGCATATTGTTAAAAATTGTTTATTTTTCAATTATCATTAATTATAATTATTTAATATATTAAAATTTTAAATTAACTCTTGTAAAACTTGGATATGTATTGTTCGCTCTATTTTAAAATATCAACATTTTTTACATAATTTTATGCTGTCGTTAATTTCCATTTCATAGGACATCATTTTTACTGCTAAAAACTAAGTCAACAATTGATTAAAAAAATATATATGAAATCTTAATTCAAATGTAACCAATTTTCAGTGGTTTCGTTCGTTCCATTAATGCTGTTTTTATACTTTTAAAATAATTGTTATATAGTAATAGTCCAGTCATCGGCCATTATAGCGTAGAATTTTGTGAAACAAGGTCTATTTCATTGAAAATTGGGATTTTGGTAGTATACATAGCGTTCTTCAAAGTTGAACTTGTCCCGAAGTGTGCTTTTTCCCTAGGGGTGAATACCACTCCTTCTAAAGGGTAAAAAATTGCTTAATCAAAATAAACCAGGAAATCGATAGATTCATCAATTATAAGGAACTTTTGCTATTATTAATACTATCTATGTGGTTTAACCGGTTTAGAATGTTTATTTTAGAAACAATAATTGTTTAAAATGAAAATTGCATTTTCGTAATATTGGAAAAAATGCATTTTTTTTAAATAAATCAAAAACTATTGTAGATATGAAAAACTGTTTCAAATGTTAATTGCAGAGTTTGTATCACTGAATATTTTAATTTTTTATCTATCCTTGTGTCATAAAAATAAAGGAGATATGGCGGTTCGAAGTTTGCATTCGCGTACTAATTATAGCTCATCCAAGCCTTTTGAACGCAACCCTTTTCAAAACTACGCATTGTAAAATCTTTTAACTAATTTGATGTTAAAGCGCTTGGAATTCTCTATAAAATGCACTTTTTCAAAAGTTTCTAGCTTGGAAAGCAAGGAATTTTGGAACTTTAGTTCCTTTTGCCAGGGATTGGGGAGCGAGGGTGGTCACGCCGCAAAAAATCTGACCGTTAAATGGAATGCGTTACCGGAAAGCGTTACCTCGGCAGTGTTCGTAGCGGCTCGGACGCGTTCGTAGTAGCTCGGTGGGGGGGAGAGAGTGGAGGGGTGATGGAGAGAGTGGGGGGTGAGGAAGAGAGTGGGAAAGAATGGGGGAAGAGAGGGGGGTGAGGAAGAGAGAGGGGGTGGTGAGGGAGAGAGTGGGAGAGAGAGAGAGAGAGAGAGAGAGAGACCACGCGCTTGACGCACCGAGGAACGATATTCCATTGCGTTACTTATAGAACCAATGCTGTGTATTATATGCAATGCCCGTCTTACTCTCGCTGTTTCACGTTACATTACAAAGTTTTATTAAGAAATAATTTAAAAAAATTGGTTATTAATTAAAAGGAACTAAAGTTCCTAACGCGTGTCCCGCGACACGTTTCAGGTTTTTTTTTTTTCGCTATTTCATAATTTGAAATTATTTTATGACACATTACATTTATTTTATCGTGAATAACTCGAAAAATTTTTATTTTGATTAAAAAATATCTCATCAATTAGAAGGGTTCCACCCCTAGGGAAAGAGCACACTTCGGCACAAGCTTAACTTTGATGAAGAAGGTAAGTAGAGCTTAAGTCCAAATTATCATGAAATCGACTTTGTTTCCCAAAATTCCACAGTAATACCGTATTTTACCGCTGATGACTGGAGTATAAGTAAGTTTTATTTTTGGGAATGGACTTTAAGAGTGAGTTTCACACTATAGACAGTTTTCTGAGATTTTTGATATTATGT
Source organism: Cryptocephalus moraei (assembly GCA_946251905.1). Lineage (NCBI taxonomy): Eukaryota > Metazoa > Arthropoda > Insecta > Coleoptera > Chrysomelidae > Cryptocephalus > Cryptocephalus moraei. Next base: position 23,301,321 of record OX276458.1, on the reverse strand, counting down.
TCAAATCCTTGTTTTTAATTTGACGATTTTTTGAAAATATCCCGCCTCTAAATTTTACAGCAATTTTAAAACAAAGTTTTATTAGTATCTTCAAAATTAGCACAGCATCTGATAGGACCTATTCTATTACAACCTTGAATTAACGCTGAAAACCAGAATACACCCAATACAAATAATTTGAGAGAAGAACATCGCAAAAATATACCCGTGAGAACGTTTTTAATATTCTACCCTATTTAGTAAGCTACGAACGATTTAAAAATTATTCAATAAATCAAAGAAAAATTTACTCCGGGCTAAGGCGTAGCATGTGGAAACTATCTACGGCCGTGATCTTCTTATAAAAATTCAATTCTAACTTACTGAATTTTTGAGCGAATTTGTAATACAGTTCAGCCTCGACTATTTCTAAATAAAAAAAATGGAACACAACATATAGAAATGATCTCATCTGTATAGAACACATATTGACTTATTTTCATTAAATTTGTTTATGAATTCTTTCTCTTGCCTCATTTAGTTCATTGAGCTTATAATAAGTAGGTAGAGCGCGTAGTTGAATGCCAGACTAGATAGAAACGTTCAAGATATGTTTAAATAGATTACATTTAGACGTCTTAAGCGAAAGTCCCCATAGCATCTATTTCATTTATTTGTGATGATTATAGTACATATAATACATGAATTCAAGAAACTATTTAACTGTTTTCGGAGTTTTGACGATATACTACATCATGCCGAGTTCTGAAATAGTTCACGAGCTTCTCTGATGGGCTCTAATCAAATAAAAATTGTATGAGCACTAAAAGCTTATTGTCGTAAGTATAGAGAGTACCTAACTTGTTTCTAAAACTTTTACCCCGTTGTGAAAGTTATCGTACGAAATTCCTAAAGCTATTCCAAAGCATGCCGATAAATTTAATCTCATTGTGAAAATTGCCAACTTCTACGCATTAACACGAATTAACACACTTCGAAGGATAATAGCTCGCTGAAATTTGGTACGCTAAATGTGTACAACTGATCACAAGACACAAGACCCTATCTGTCTTTCCCCGTTGTTTCGGTTTGATGGGAGTCATTTGTTTTGTCATTTTAATGGAATGCGTTAATTGAATTCTATTATCTGATTGTCGAAATTAACTTTGTAATTATACCTTCTCAGGATTAGAAACCGTTCCATTAAACTTTCGAAGGGGTTAAACCTACTCCAATCAATGGATTCCATAACCGGCTGAGGAATCTAATAATTAAATTTATTTGAGTTCCAAAGAGGATTTCACTGTGAAGAAGTTCGTATTGTTTGTGATCCGGTCGAACAATCTCGATGCAAATTTATAAAGTGGCTGAGATAAGTAAACGTTGAGATCATCAACGCTTTCGAATCGTAAAAAGGCTGCCGATGATGTGAACAGAAATCACATTTCGTTTTATTTCGAAACTTAATTATCTCCGACGCTCTCCCCCCTTTGACATGTCGGAGTTCAATTCTCGAAAAGTAATTGTTATTTGACAAAAAATATAGTCTCTCTCTTTTTCGGGGCGGAGAATAATCGCGTTTTCCAGTTAGAAATTGTTCGTCATTTAAGTGGCGAAGCGTCAGAAGGGAAATCGATTAATCCCCTCCCGAAATGTTTTTCACTTTGAAGTTTTGAAAGCTTCGGAAACGGCGGTTTGCAATTAAAGCTGCGAGTTGTGACTGGGCCGACCAGTTTATCCCTTCCAGAGAGGTACGTCCCCCCTCCAATTGGTATAAGCTCTTTTGCCAATTTAATCATTTTAATGCCCTTTAATTGTGAATTTGGAAATCGGGGAAATTTCGAAAACTTTATTTTCGCCGTTACATACGACGGATAAAGATCTACCCAATTGCCACTGTCGGATTAAATCCCTCAGGCGTGCCCTCACACAATCCATTTAGTCCCCTAATTTAATTACAAGTTGAAATAACACAGTCAAGTAATAATTAAACAGTTCCGAACCTAAGGAAAACATTGAGTTCCAATGCTAATTGCAGCAGTCACAAAATGATTAACAGCGCCATTTTTCAAACCTATGCTAAACATTGCCCTCACTAGATTCGTCGAATGTAATTGCGCAAATTGCAATTACCTCAATATGACTTTGATGGTAGTAAAAGTTCCTCCGTATGGTATCGTAAAACAATTATAGTTTATTTCACATATAGGTATTTTTGGTTGCCTTCGCTAATATATTGTTATCAGGTTGAAACCACTACCTACACAGGATAAAATTCATATTGTTACGGTATTCGTTATTCGTTATTAGAATATACTTTTTTACAAATGTAATAAAGCCCATTTTTAGAGAGTTGAGGGTAGACCACACAACGTAAAGTTAACCGCGAAATCAAACCTATCTCAGATAGATAGCGGCCGATAAGGCACTGTTCAATCTACCATCGCTTAAACATCCAGACTAAATTTAGATAAGGCAACGTCCCCCCCCCAAATCGTTCTGTACCTGAGTTAATCCAAGGTGAGAACCAAGACTTGTTTATAGCAAGTCGATCCGTCTGTCTGTCTATTGTAAACGTCACCGCCGTTAGATATAAGCCGCCGAATTATTTGTTATTTGTAAGTGTACGTAAATTGTGCATTGTCCCCGACCGATAGTATTAAGCCGTCCGAACTATTCGTAGTTATTCGTCTATTGTTAAAGCGTCCCCGACTGCTAGCTATTAAGCAATACGTGATCTGTAATTTTTCCTTGTGAGCGTACCGACCACTAGATATAAGCTATCTGTAGATGAACATTTGCTACATGTTAAACCGGCGGTTGTGAAAACGTCCGTTTTTCCAACCGCCAGGAATTAATTTTTCCCTCGTCGTGTTAATGAAAAGTTAATTCGCGACTACCGTATTCTCTCTCTCCTTCTCGCGCTCCTTCATAACGAAAGTGGCTGTATTACCTCACAATAGACACTGCACGTTTTCCTATCGTCTCCGTATTTAGCTATTTCTCTTCCATTGTGAAATTGTTAGGATAATTTTTCGTTTTCGCATTGTCCGTATTAAGAGGGTTTTTTATATCTCAGGTTCTAAATATTTGTAAGAGTATATACTTTCCGTTTCCGCATTTTCGATTTGTTAAATAGTTTCGACGCTTCCCGATTTTATTTCTCTCGAACTGTGATACTTTTACATTGTCGAATTTGTATGTTTCCTTTCCGAAATACATAAAAAATTGTAAACAAGTTTTTGGCCGATCTCCGTTCGACGACCTAGCGCCAACAGGTGTTACTCGTATGAATTGTAATTGACTGCCGTGTGGGAATAAAATAATTTAGGGATTTTCTATTTTGAGTGTGTTTCATTTCTACGGACAACCCTGGTATTCTCCTGAGTTCGTAAACTACCCAGGCATATTCCCGACGGAGAAAACCCTTAAAAATCTGGCGCCCGAGCAAGACTGTAAAACCAACTCTAAAACCGTTGCCGAGCTCCAGAACTCCGTCTCAGTGCCAAATCTCACAAGTAACCGCATCAAGCTCGTTACATAAATAAATAAATGTTATAAATAAATAAATGAATATATAAACGTTATTCGTATTTTCAGCGTGGTGCCTTGTATGCACAATGTAAAACAGTCCGTCATTTAATTCCATAAACCTAAAAATTATACCATTCCTTCAAACGACTCTAATAATCGAATCCACAGAGCTCCTATCAAATCAAAGCTTTGGGTTTACACAAAGACGCAGAGCTACAATAGAACAGGTACATATTTATAAATATTATAAACTATTTGGAGACAAAAACTTACTCTTTTCAATATTTTTAGACATAACTCTTGCCAGTAATATGATTTGGTACCATATAGGAACATTTCATTGTGTTATTGTGTATATTGTGGTGCTTTTAGGTCAAACTTGAACAACGTTTTCGGCGCTAAACTCTATCAAGTGAAGTCTGGGATTCCACAAGACAGTGTCTCAGCAACTAACACTTCATGTTCTTCAACATTTGTTGTAGTATAATCTTGTTTCCATTACATTTGTTCTGCATGTTTTTCATTTTATTTGAAGCACTTTATGAAACATTTTCCTTGCACTAACTGAACCCTTTTCCATATTGGCCGCATTTCAAAATCCAATTTCATATGAAACCAATCTGATATTTGTTGACTAACCGATTTAATTATTGAAAAGCTGTTAAGTTTGGTACGTGTAACCTTATTAATTAGTAATTAATTAAGTAAGTAATTCTTATATGATCGAAGTCGTGTATGTTAGTATTTAGTGGCTAAATTGAATGAATACTGACAACAAAGAATCGGAACGAGTTGAACTACATATTTGAACTGATAATAACAGAAATAATCAAACCTTCCCCCCATGCACCTACAGATTTAATAGCAATTTTTTTTCCATCTGTTGGATATAGGAAAGCTAAAATAAAAGTACACAGATAGGTATGTAATAATTTTATGATATATTATAAGTATATATTGAGTATAACTTGAACAACGTTCAGCAAGTGCGTCGAATTTATTCACATTTTCAAATAGATGTTTTTAAACAAATGTGGTAGCACACCATCATTGCCATAGTATAATTTGTTTTAGTCTCGCAATGTCCACAGCCAGCAAAGCCTTCATAAAAATGTGAAATCATGATGCATGTTTCATTGAAAACAGTTCGAAATTTTGCTTATATGAGCATGGTTACACATAACCAATGTGCTAACCACCACAGTGTAAACCACTGTTGTGCAGACCTTCTTTTTCATTATTATAGTAGTTTAATTCGTCAGTCCACACAATTTTCGAGAAATTATCATTAATCAATAAAAGTTCTTTCAAAGTCATCTCGTTGAACTGCTTGAATTAAATTCATTTTAAAGGAAAACCAACTTCAGCTTTGAACCCCCGAATTGAAGTTTAAATGTTAAGCTCTTAACCATTTATTTATTTTTAACCATTTGGGCAATTTATCAATTCCGTTGTTTCAGTTTTTGCTTGTTTAAGCTTATTTTATTAAGTTTTCCTATAATTTAGCTACACAATAGCTAAACAAATATTCAGGGTGTTAGGGGTTTGACTACCTTTTTTTAATAGGTGATAGTATTCATCAAAACAAACAAAAAAAACAACAGGTGTCCTAAAACCAACCGTTTTCGAGAAAAGTCGAGTTATTTTGTCAAGGTATTTCACCACAACTTGGCAACACTGACAAGACAGGAAACGTAAACATGACGTTTTTGGTGTTGGCTCTGACGTGTACACAGCTGATCGTGCGAGGTTAACGATTTTGCGAACTCTTCCTAAATGCCGTCTTTACGCTGTACGTAATAGTAAACGAAATAATTGTAAGTGATTCCAATTGATTCAATTATGTAATTATTACACTTGCATGTATAAATGGTAAATCAATAGCGATCAGTAATTCAGTGCCACTAACAGCATTAGAAAAGGATCATGATGTTATTGATATGTTGTAATTTTTAATCTTTACCTGGTTATGACAGCATGTGTTCAAAATGTCCACCGTTGTTCTCTCACTTCAACAAATGTTCTACGGTTAGGCAGTCGCCGTTGAGGAAATCGTTCGTGATAGATACGACTTGCACTTGTAGAACAACAACGCGCCTCCCCGTAAATTAATAGCATATCGTGATATTTACGTATACTGAACATTTTAAGAACCAAAAAATTTACACGCACCGAAAAGAAACCGTAACGATCACACGTATCTTTCGAATTCAAAGATGCACACTGTCACTGTCACTAGTGTCAGTGTCTGGCTCTCATTTCACGACGCGTGCGATACCTCGCGGTGTTGCCACACCACATCGTAGCCATTTTATCGAGTTCTATTGATTGGAAAAAATATTATTCTTTAAAAGAAAGATTGTTTTGTTACAAATTAAACATAAATACATTAAAAGAATACATCTTATAGTCATTGCATGTACAACATTATGTGACATTCTTTAATAAAACTGAATTTTCACACCTTAATATTAGGAGTTTACTAATCTTTTTCTCGAAAACGGTTGGTTTTAGGACACCTGTTATATAAGGTTTTTTTGTTTGTTATGATGAATACTATCACCTATTAAAAAAAGGCAGTCAAACCCCTAACACCCTATAAAAGGAATTTTTTTAACATCTTAGAATGACGAATAGGCCACGCAAAATCGTGGAACACCCTGTATATGTGACAGATAATATTTTACTAAACAAAACACTATTAAACGAAGGGTGTTGTACAATTTGAAATAAGGCAGCTATTTTTAACAGTATCCACCTTGAAATTACCCTTCTCATAACGATATTTATCAAGCTTTCTAAATCCAATAATCTTCCTATTTAGACACTTTCTAAAATTTCTGAAGAATCCTCTTCCACAGACCAAGCTTTGAGTGATCGATTATGATCAAATTATTTTCATTTTATTCGAAAGATCACAAATAAATTTGCATTCAGATCTAAAATCTCAAAAATAGTTCGCCTCAAAAACACCTCAAATGCAGGTTATTCGTGGGGGAATCGCATTGCAATTTGGTGAATACCCCGTATAATTAACATTTTTCAATTAGGTTTGCTTCTTGTAGCGAATAATGTGCTTCATTTCGTATGTATAGAGAGATCGGTATTCCAGTCAATTTATTTTGGAACACTCGATTTCATTTTTGAACAATTTACCTAAAATCACATCTTGCAACTTAAACACGCCTAAACATTAATTGTAACCTTCCTTAATTATGTTTAATTAAAGTAAAAGTAAATATTTACTGCTGGACTGTAAGCGATATACATAGATAAATGTACTCCCCCACGTAGGGCTTAATCAAAATGTGGACGAAAGATTAACCGCACCTATACGGTGGGGTGTGCCATGATATATCAACCTGACTTTAATTAAAACAAAGTAAGTTTATTAGCGAATTAGAACGGTTGAAAGAGATTATGTGTTATGGGAGGTCGATAAACAACGTACTGAGCGCTTCGTAGCATTAGGTTTATAAACCAGGCGGTGATGACGAACTATACAGGGGGAGAGTTTATGTTAGGTTAGTTTAATTAAACTCAGCCATCCAGAAATTAATTATCTAGGTTGACTATTTATTGAAATGACCTTTCCGAAAAAATATCAGTAAAATTCGTTTTGGTACACGACCGGTTCATCTTTAATGGCAGCAATAAATTGTAGTAGTCTAGTAGCAATTTTTGCTCCGACACGCCTCATACGTGATATATTCGAGATATAAATCGATGAGTTTTGCTTTATCTAGAATAAGCTCGACATTTCTCCCCATCGAATTCTAAATGCAAAGCCAAGTGTGTCATCTTGCGGATTCGCCGCCATAAACTCCTGAAGCAATCCTTATAAATTGACTTATAAGGAAGCGCATCGAAAGGAAGGAGGCAAACATTGCCAGTCGATAAACAACGCTTTCATCTGGGAGGCAAAAAAAACTAGTAACAGGAATATTTGTATTCAACAAAGCCAATACTCTCCATCTAGTAGTGCACAGATCTCTATTTCCGTTTGTATAAATCTCGCAGGCGAACGCAAAGCAGCTATCTGATATTGCACCCTTTGAGGTTAGCAGCACTCAATTGTGATACACTTGACGTTTATGGGTCCCGCCAAAATTATGCATGGAAATACATTCTAAGTGGAATGCCGCTTGAACGTTGGATAGCATTAGAGGCCGAGTTACAGCTGATGATCGGTTTTCAGAACCTCAAAAGGGGTGTCTCGTCAAGCTTCCAAACTATAAATCATCGACACAGGCGTCATATCAAACGTAGAGTATTTTTCTACGAATCACTCGTTACACGAAACGCGATAATTTAACAAGGGCGTCGAACCGACGACCTCTCCCTCCAATTTGTAGGTTTTCAAAAATACTGGGAAAAGTTTGGTTATGTTAAACTCAAAGTAATATTTCTGATGGAAGCTATTTGGCGACGTACATTTTTATCGCAAAAGCCTAACAGATAGTTTATACCCTTCCAATTTTTGGTAGATTTATCTAGTATTGCATTCGTTAACGAAGTCGAAAAAAGAGGAAATGCGGTTGGTTTTCTGTTTTTTGGTCTCTAGAGATCATTCTTATATATCGGATATAACGAAATTTGTCGGCAAGCTACACGTCGCATTTTTTAAAGAATCACAACGAAATCTGGTAAAAAAATCAGTTGGCCGAAAATCTCGGTCGAGTTCGTTATAGGGCCAAATAGGACCAGCGGTTTCAAAATAGCGGCTTATTATTAAAAAAAAAAATTAAACAATTTCGCGTCTGGGACAAAAATGTTACTTAGGTTTTTTGTTGATCTTATAGAGGCGAACGACTTTTGTATAAAATTTTTTTTTTTCGAGAAATGTACAGCAAAAAAGTTATTTTTTTTTTAAAAAAATAAATCAAAAAATGTTTATTTTGCGTCTGAGAGAAAAATGTTACTTAGGTTTTTTGTTGCACTTATAGAGGTGAACGACTTTTGTATAAAACATATTTTTGAGAAATGTACATAAAAGAAGTTATATGTAAAAAGTTTGAAATTTTGACGTTTGTATTTTTTTAACACTTCGTATACATTTTTTTGACAGATCGTGTCTGTTAAATTACTCTATACCCTACCCATAAATCTACCTTTCAGCCTGGCATACCATGGGGTTTTTTATATCCCATTTAGGAATTTGTGGAAGCTACTCATTTTCACAATTTGGACGTATTTCAAATAAAGCAGTAAAATCATTGTATCAATCGGATCGCAAGACACACACTGATGATGATGCTCACATTTTTAAACTACCAAATTTTTCATTTACAACAAACTGAACAATCGGAGCTAATTTTTAAGACGTTACGTAATAGAAAAAAATCGAATGTAAGAATAATAATTACACCTCGTAGGTAATGAGGTGCTAAGCGGAGGAGCGAAAAATAGACGACAGAGAGGACTAAGAACTTGGAACGAACAGATAAAAGAATCCATAGAACGGAAAGACCAAGCATACAGAGAATACCTGCAAAAGAATTCTTATGAAGCAAAAGAAATATACCCTGAAATCAGAAATCAAACAAAATTTATTGTAAGACAGGCACTCCTAAGTTTAAGGGAAACTTTCATAAGTCCTATATAAAATGATGAACAGCAAGAATCTGGTTACAAAATAGTGAAACATCTTAATAGAACACACAAAGATGTAGCACAGATCGATGTGATATATTATCAGTAACTCTGGTATGATCCATCAAAAGAGGATATGTTCAAAAAACGGATACGACTGGTGTGCGTCCTATGGATATGGATGGTATCAATTTTGAATTGATAAAGTATTGTAATGCGAAAAGTAAATAACAGCGCGAGACGTGTTTACTCGTATCGGACCTGGGCGGCTACCTCAAAAGAATTGCCGCGACGCTTAATTGAATTCTATAAAAAAAGACAGCTGCATGAATACTCCCGGATTATTATTTAAGGAAAGTAATTTATGACTTTCTGGACATTTTCTACGTAAACATTATTAAAAGAACAATCGAGTGCCTTCCGGAACTATGGAGCAAATAATAGTAAATTCGGGAAACATTATGAGGGAGGGCTATAAAATTGCACGCGGCGGACGAGAGATAATTATTAGACGGAAGCCGCGAGAGTAAATAGTGACAAGCGAAATAGCTAGAGCGAGAGTGTTTAAATAAATTAATAATTAAGAGTGAGATAAATTAATTAGTAGGAAAATGTTAAGTCTGTTATATAAATTAATTAGTTTAGTAATAATGTATATAAATTAAGTAGTGTCTAGTGTACAATTAGTATTAGTGTAAATAAATTAGAAAATAAACGTTACAATATAGAGGACTCTTTTTGCAGCTGCGAGTGCTACACTTTAATAATATGTGACGAGTAATATGAATAATACGAACAATATGACAAATCTCCAAATTCCAAATGACAAATTTAAAAGTATCACATTTTAAATATTTAGGATGTGATATTACTTACGAGGAAGACAAAGATATCTCCAACAAAATCAGTTGGTATCACAAAATGTGTGCGACTATAAGGAGAACACGGGTAGGAAAAACCACGAGAGAAACACAAATCAAATTTTATAAAGTAATGGCAGTTCTCACTTTATTGTATGAATCGGATGCGAGGAAGGCGGATTTCAGAAAAATGGAATCATCACAAATGAAATTACTTAGATCTGTGAAAGGTTGTACACGTTTAGACCGTATCAGAAAAGAAGAAATAATAAGCAAGTTAAACGTACAACCAATAACGGAATTAACACAAAACTACAAAAGAAGATGGGCAGAACACACCGAATGGGAAATAGAAAGAATTTTCAAAAAAGCACTCGGTTACAAGCCTTATAAGCCTTATAAGCGGTTATATGCCTTCAGGAAGCAGAAACGTCGGCATACCGAGAAAAAGTTGGTGAAGCCGGAACAAGCAATACGCTTAGATTCGCTTATATTTGGAAATAGCTCAACACAATAGCTCAATACATAATTATTATCAAAGAGTAAGAGGGACCTGACGTGGATACCTGCTGTTCTAATAAATACGTATTTTGTCACTTTCAGTTTCAAATATATTCAGCTAGTGACCAGTGATACTGCATTAACGTATTGAGAATTTTGATATGGATATCATTGTGGAAACGAAAAGAGGAGATCCAGCCATTTTGCTTTCGGGGTATCGTTACACTAAGAAGCGAGTATTCAAGAATACATACATCTTGTGCTAAAAACTACAAGGATTCTACAGTCAAAGTCGAGTCACACCAGTGTTCCGACTATCGCCAGACACCAGGTTGAAGTGTCCCTACAGAATGTGAAGAAACGCGCACGGGAAGGACTGCTTCCAATTCCCCAAATCTACAGGGAAGAAATCACCTCAGCCAAGGATGCTGGACTTGACTTCGTCGTCAATGTTTCTGAATTGTCTTCAGTGAAGGACAGATTCTATAGAGAGTGGCACCGAGCTCTAGAAATAGATGTTCTTTCCAAAAGACGAGCAGCCATCACTCTGACGGAAGGAATGAAAAAGTATTTATTGGCTGACGACGAAGTTGAAGACAGAATATTCATTTTTGCGGCTAATGGAGCAAGAATTTTTAGAAAAGCCACTGCAATTTTCATGGGTGGCACATTCAAGAGTTGCTGTCCTTTATTTGACCAGCTCTACACAATTCACAATCTCACACGCAGAAAAACAACTAACAGAGAAGAAATGCTCCATGTCGTGGAAGAATTTTATACTGAGTTATACAGAAACCGACATAAGCTGAAAGTGGAAGCAGAAGAAACAAGGAAAGAAACTAGAGTAATAAATCAAGGATCGGAAGAGATTCCCGAAATAAAAATGGACGAAATTAAGCAATCGCTGAAAGGGATGAAAAATAATAAAGCTCCAGGCGACGATCAAATAGTTGTGGAAGCAGTAAAGTTCGGTGGAGAAACCCTACTAAAAGCAATAAAAAAGTTGTTTAATCTATGCTTGGACAATGCCTTCCTACCTGAGAACTGGAACAACGTACTGATGATCTTGATCCATAAAAAAGGCGACAGAGCAGATTTAGAAAATTACAGGCCTATAAGCTTACTATCCCATCTATATAAGCTTTTCACGAAAATAATAAACAAGAGACTGGAGAAAAAACTCGACTTCTATGAAACAACAGACCAGGCAGGCTTTCGTTCAGGCTATGGAACGAATGACCATCTTTACACATTAAAGATACTCATTGAGAAAAGCCTAGAATACAATAGACCATTGGTGCTCGTGTTTGAAGACTTCCAAAAAGCTTTCGATACCATTGAAATGAATGCAATCCTGAAGGCGCTTAGCCAGTGTCGCATAGACTACAGATATACCCGTCTAATACACAATATTTACAGCAACTCGACCGCGAGCGTAAAAATCCATAACGCGACCAAAAAATTTCCCATACAAAGAGTTAGACAAGGCGATACACTGTCCCCAAAAATATTCAACACTGTTTTAGCATATGCTTTTAAGGCTCTGAATTGGGGAAACAAAGGTGTCAGTATAGATGGGAAGATGCTAAATAATCTACGATTTGCAAACGATATAGTGCTGATGACAGACAACCTCAAAGAAGCCGGTTTAATGATAAACGAACTGAAGCAGGCAACTGAAAATGTTGGCCTTTACATAAACTAGCAAAAAACAAAAATCATGACAAACCTAGTACTGGGAGGGACTATATTACTAGGCAGCAAAGCCATCGAGGAAGTCGACGAATACAAATACCTGGGACACCAAATTAGAATAAATAGAGACAACCAAACAAAGGAATTACAGAGGAGGATTGGCCTTGGATAGGCAGCATATGAAAGATTGAGAGATATTTTCGATAGTGACGTTCCATTGAGCTTGAAACAGAAAGTATACGATCAGTGCGTGCTGCCAGTAATGACTTATGACGCCGAAACGCTTACCTTGACAAAAGGCACTGTGGAGAAATTGGAAGTGGCCCAGAGAAGGATGGAGAGAGCTATGCTAGGTATTGGGATCCAAGATCGTATCAGAAACACCGAAATTCGACGAAGGACTGGGGTACAGGACATAATCCGGCGAATAACAGCATTAAAGTGGAAATGGGCGGGACATGTTGCGAGATTTAAGGACGACAGGTGGACCATAAGAATAACAAATTGGAGACCCAGAGAGGATAAAAGAAGCAGGGGTAGACCACCAACAAGATGGAGTGACGATATAAAGAGGATTAGAGGACACTGGATGAGAACAGCTCAAGAGAGAACCCAGTGGAGCAGTTTAATGGAGGCCTATGTCCAGCAGTGGACTCAACACCAGGCTGGATGATGATGATGATGATGATGGCACAATTCACGCTGACTTGGGAAGTAATCCGGAGGCAACTCGAGTCATTCCTGTGATCTACGCCCTACTCCCGAATCGCAGAAAAGCCACATACAAGAGGTTTTTCAAAGTCTATTTGAGTAAAGTGGACAACTTCAGCCCCCATAAAGTCCACATCGACTACGAACGAGCAGCAATTAACGCAGTAAATTCTGTGTTTCCAAAAGCTGAAATCTAGGGATGCAATTTCCATTATAATCAGGGGCTATGGAGGAAGATTCAGAAATTGCAATTGGTCAGAGAATTCAAGGAGAGCAAAGAAATTAGTGATCATCTCCTTAGATGTGCTGCATTAGCACACTTACCAGAAAATCAGATATCCAACGCTTAGCTAGAAATAATGGAGATTTCCCCCAACAATCCTAAAGTGATCCAATTCAACGACTATTTCGTGGAGCAGTGGCTGGACAATGACTGTATCTGGTTATGCAATGGCGAACGACATAGGACGACGAACACTGTGGAAGGATGGCATAACAGGTTGAACCGGCGCGCTGGGAATATTCATCCAAATATATTTAAACTGATGAAAGTTTTATCAGAAGAGATCAGATTCTACGAACTAATGCAGCAGCGTTGTGACCTGTACATGCCGACCTCAAAACGTGCCAATAAATACATAGATTTGGTCGACCGAATCATGATAATATTGGAAGATCTACAAGTTAGTGGTAATATTATTGGAGCATTGAATCGTTTGATTAAAGTTGTCAAATTTGATTAAATTATGTAGAAACTTTTTGTGATGTATATTTTATTGTATATATATGAACATACCTACTATATGTAAATAGTGTCTATTTTGACAAAAATTAATGACAATTGGATAATAAAGTGCATTTCTCGTACCTGAAGCTCTTTAATGAGGTTGGTGTACGAAATAGGCGTCAAAATTCATGTAAGTTTATTCAGTGTACGAAACAGGAAAATTTCAGGTACAAAAGTTCCGGTGTACGAAATAGGAGTGTACGAAATAGACATGAATCGTAATACTTAATAAACTTAATAATTTTAAATTCATCTAATATAATAATATATATAATATATAATAATAATGTTAATATATCTAATAATAAGATAATGTATTAATTTGTATAAATCAAAAGATTGGGAATAAAATGTGCTATAAGTATCTGGATATTAGGTAGTAAGAACATTTTTCCCCTTTTACGATTTTTCGTTGTTGTTTGTGTGTAACTTAGTAAACGTTTTAATGAAATGTAATGAAAACCAAAATGCCATTAGAGTTGAATCTGTTTCACATTGAAATGTAGAATCAAAAAGGAAATTTCTAATTCCATTAACTCGCAGCAAAAAATAAAATTTGAAAACTTTTAAATCCAGACAGTTTCTTTGTCTAAATTCCACATTAGCTAAAACGGCATGTGCTAAAGTTTTGCCATTATTAGAGCCATTACACTTGTTCTCCATTAGACCTTCTGTATACACTTACACGGTCATTAACGTTTTATGTGTTACAGTTCTAACCCGACGGCGTTGTTTCGACGTGACATTAACACTTCTGCCGAGGAATTGGAATCCCCTTTCATTTAAATATTCCGATTTTAGCGGTACCTACGAGGAGGGCGTTTCCTCCGACTAAACGTTCCCCGAGACGTCTTATAAATCAGTTCCCCGGTCTACGTCACGGACTTTGTGTGTGTATACGTGTGTAGATCCGGCATGGGCCAAGAAAGTGCAGGCTTACTCCCCGGAGGAATGTCAACATCTTAGTGTAATTGGATCCCGGTTTTGGGTGACCGTCATGCGGTTTCCGCCAGGAAACAACTTGAGAGGAGGCTATTAGAAGCTGTCATTGCTAAAAGCATTAAAGCTAATTTGATAGCTTATTAACTAAGACGAAGAGGAAGTAGAAAGAAGATATGTCCCCGCTGGCAAATTAGGTCCGTAAGAGGGAGTTTCAATGTCGAGAGAAAAAAAAAGGAGTGGATTTTGGAATAATATCCTCCCGATAGCAAACAACGGCGAATCATCAAGGAGAGATAGTGGAATGGTGTCGTCAACGTAACGGGGAAAATAAATTTAATTACTCGCAAATAAGAGACGCCTTATTCCTGAGAAGGTATAAAGTGTACTTACCAAGTACCCAGTTGACAGTGCCTCACTAAAGTAGCTTCCATTGTCATGCAACGTTTACGGGACGCACTAAAACTTCACTTTTAGAGGTTTGAAATAAAAGGAATTAGACGGGAAGAGGGAAATAGTTGAGTCGGAAGAGTCCGGAGTTACGGCTCATGATATAAAGCGGGTGAGTGAGAAAGAGAGACGGGGAGCGAAGGGAGGATGGGGGTATTTCGTTACAATAACATGGACGAAATGTTTCGGAGAGCTTAATGTTATGAGATGTGTCATTCGAAGACGAAGGTTTCGTCGGAATTAGATTTAGGAGATTAAGTGACGGGATTACGTTACGCCTCGATGTAACCGGTAGGTTTCGACAAGAAATTAGCGAACGAGGGACCTTTAGAAATATATTAGCCATAAAAATACAACCTTTGCTTGGAAGGGCGTAAAACTCTAATTACGTATCCCTTCCAATATCAACGTTAATCGACACGTTAGTGATCAGACGCTTGAGACTCCACCCTGTACGTCCCGCTGATTACAGAAGCAATTAATCTTGATTGAGCAGATCTCAACACCATTATAATTATAATTACCCCGAAGCCGTTAACGATAAATTATAAGGTAAGTTCGCACACACTAAAATTTGATAATGGACATTGGCGAGTAATCCTGAAGAGAGGTAGTAGAGGAGGAGGGTGGATCGCCCCATGATAAATACACCATTTCAGGTATAATGCCGCCCTCCCATTAATTGTAATTCAAGTTTCTTCATTTAGTGTCAACCGGGGAATAGAGCACACGCAAACTTGAAATATATGTGGGGTTGCGTGTGAAAGGGATATACTTGAATAGGCTCGAAGATAATGATCTTCAAGCAGCACTAATTCTGGATGTTTGTATACAAAACGAGACTGGGAGAAAATCCAACGTTTATTTTTTGTTGGCATTAACTCTAATCGCGCGCTTTTTATTAGTACGCGTTAATCTACGATTATTACTTCGTTTAAGGTAATTACAAGGCAAATGGGGCTCTTGTTTATACGGTAACGTTCTGGAGTTATTAGCGTTATATTAATATAACAAAAAAATAAACTGACTGCTTTACGCACCGGCCAGTAGTACTGGTCAGATGAAGAATACCTTATAAATAACATAATCTTACAAAGCTACCCCATAATTTATATTAAAAGTAGTGGTTTCATAGCATTTCACAACAATTTTCGAAAATTTGACAAAACTGCCTTGAATTTAATTTGGTATTAAGTGTAGTTGTTACACCGATTAGCACAATCGAAGTCAAGTCCCTATTATAAATTATCCAAAAACCGCCACTCATTAAAAATCAATAAAAAAATAACTAATTTATATATTATTATTCAACCTAGCGCTCATTACATTTCCGTTCATTTTCCTTTTGGTAGATTTATTTAAGTATTTCAAAATATTTCAAAATGGCGGCGTGATATTTTAAAAAAAAAATCAAAAAATTTTAATTTCGCGTCTGAGACAAAAATGTTACTTAGGTTTTTTGATGAACTTATAGAGGCGTATAACTTCTGTATAAAATATTATTTCGAGAAAGGTACAGAAAAAAAGTTATTGAAAAAAAAAATATTATTTCGTGTCTGAGAGAAAAATGTTACTGAGGTTTTTTGTTGCCCTTATAGAGACAAACAACTCTTGTATAAAACATATCTTTGAGAAATGTACAGAAAAAAATTATCTGCGAATATTTAAAAATTTTGAAGTTTGTATTTTTTTCACACCTCGTATAAATTTTTTTGACACGTATCTGTTATATTACTCTATATCCTACCCATAAATCTACCTTTCAGCCTGGCATGCCATGGGGTTTCAAATTGAACACGTCAAGGTTGTGGCTTCTAAGAGAATTCTGGCAGTAACAAAATTACTGACACTCTTCAAGTACTCCGCCGATTTTGAAGAATTAAAATTCTTTTGAAGGTAAATAAATTTTCAGCAACTCAGCTCTTTAAAGAGTTTACGGTGAGTGTAGTGTTTTCGAATATTAACGAAATATTTTTTCGAATTTCAAACAAAATCAAACAAAACTTTGTCCACATTTTATTCAGTTATTTCGACTATGACGATAATTCTAATTTAGATAACCGATCAGATAACCTGTGCTAGAGGGGTGTCACGAAATTCCCTGCGATTCTTGGGGTAGTAAAGTTAGTTAGACGACTTCAATAGATTCATCATGAGTGAATGATACCTTTCAAATGTCGTGGTCTATGATTTAGAGGAACTCTAATACGAAAAGAGTGGAACAAAAACTTTTATAGACATATTTATAATAGCCACATATTTCACGTCTATTAAAATGTAAAATTGCTGTATTTAATTTCGGGCATGCATTTAATTACGGGAGGTTCTGCAGAAATTTCGCTCAAAATTAAATCACCAAAATAATCAATTTCTAAGTGAGTTAAAAGGTATTAAATTATTTGACTTCTTCATATTAGATATTTATTTATTAAAAGTCTTTTAATTGAGTCAATTTTTTGGGTTCCAATTCTAGTTATTAGTACTTCTAGATAGTCTATATGCAGACATCACATTCCTAATCTAAATTATGTGTACACTAATAGGATCTCTTGCTGACAAAATGATTTATAACGAAAATAGTTATTAACAATTTAATTGAAAATATTCATCGCTGTATTCTTGCTGTGGTCTTGCGATGACTTCGTACGAAAACGTGTAAAGTATATGGATTAGTTTGAAATAAAAATGTCAATTAAAAGCAAAAGTTGTAAAAATCTAGAATAGATTTTTTACGTATACTTACACTAAATACCATAAAATTAAACGTCAGAGAAGTACACATTTTCTTGTATGAGGTTTCACCGCGTCTAAAATGTTAAAATTGTGCCAAAAATTTTGAAGCTTAGCTGACATTTCAAATTTGGCTCACATGTAGGGTAAAGGCACTGGAATTAATCGTATCTCGTAAAATTGGATTATCTCTATATGTGCAATTTTGGCAACGTTTTATACACCGCACTATCGCCAAACGTCACCGTTTTATAAATTTTTCGACATGTAGAGAATGTGCCACAACGTGTCGGCATGGAGGGGGGCCTAAAATACTATATTATTTTATGTAAGGATAAGAAATCCCGAAAAGTACGATATTTCCAGAGTGTAGAAATTTTTTGTGAATAACCAAAAATGTTTTTAAACTAAATCATTCTTGATTTGATCTAATTTCTTATGAACGTTAGATTTTTTCTTGAGGATGATTGCGCTTTTTCTAAAATTGATATATCTAGAAAATTGTAAATTCTAAGGCATTTTAAAATTAATGTTGAGTGAAATTTAATAATTCAATTTAAAAACAGTCGTGGATACAAGTCTGATACCTAATTAATATTTTGCAAGACAAATTTAGTGACGACAATCGTTAAATAAATTTTCAAATTATTATTATCCCATTGTAACACAATCTCGTTTACCCCAATTGCACCTAGAAATATGCGCTTTTGTAAACAAAAGCAGTCTAAACCACAAATTAGAAGGTAGTGTTTATACGTTCCTTCTGAATTACAGTCAAATCTCTAATAACGGACACCTTCCAATAGCGGACACCTCTACATAACCTATTCCCCGAATTTACTAATAGGGATTTATACATATCAGCACCTCCCAATAGCGGTCCCTTCAAATAACAGACACGGACAATGAAAAACTACCATTCCCTATATAATTGTTAATAAAATTACCTCTTAAATCTTAAACAGGAATTCAAATTTTTTTTATCGATCCGTGAACCTTAAAATCGTTTAACATATTCCATTTTATGAAGTCAGGTCGACCAACACAACTTGAACATCGTTCTACAGAACCACTGTTGAACTGCTGTTCTACAACAAAACTTTAATTCAGCTCGGTTCAAAGTTGAACGCTGGTTCAAATGAATGTACGTTGAAGTACAACATCCTCAACAGGGCCTTAGTAATTCGTTTTGACAGTTCCGTTCCATAAAAGTCTCTACAGTCAGTTCCGTGCCATAAAGGCCAAATTATGCCTGCAATTAAGTGCCTATAGAGACGATTACAGTGCCAAAATAAAATTTAAAAAAAAATGTCTTCCAGCGCATCCACCACATGTTCGCACAATCTGGCGAATATTCCACAAAGTTAAAGTGTCAGTAATATGGTTCAACATGTGAGAGTTTTATATATTGGGTACATATTTATCTGGCGGCTCTATGATATGGCCTCCCAGCGAGGTTCCCGTACTTTTTCCGAGATTAATGGCCTACCTTTGCGGTGGTCGCGCCCCAGCGTCTCCGCTAGGCGTCGAGTTCAAAAACCGCAATGGGGCCGGGCCTTATTTAGATATAAATTAGGGTAAACATTTATCGGACTGCATCGGGAGCGGGTAGGCGTGTAGGGCCGCTCTCTGCTCCTGACAATACCATATAAATACGCGCCTCCGAAGATGGATCGCTGTTTGGGCCATCTATCATTCGGATCCATGTCTGGGCCTGATCGGAACGCATACATGCAACTTATGATTTATTCCGGTTTCTATCTCTCCGCGCTTTCGGGCTTTATCAGCCTTCTCGCAGGTGTCTTGTCCGAATTAATTGACCGCTTTATTTTATGCCGGCCCCGGGGCGGCTTTCGTTTACTGATGACCGACGCCGACGCCCTAATATGCAGATCGGACGCTATACGTCCCGATAAGCGGGAAACGTTATTCTCGCCTCGTGCGCCCCGCGTTTGTTTCCTTTAAAGCACTGGCGCACTACTCGGCACGGAAATCTCTCCAAGCGAACGAATCGCAAACCCTACGTCAACAAAGCTCATAAACACAAACTGATGTGTAATGGGAGGAGATTGCTTTGTTATTAGTAGAGTGAGGATTATTAGGTTTCTTGTCGCTAAAAATTTATATTTCGCAAAAGGATCCTTTTACGCCGTGTCGGATTTCGGAGCGTAATTTAATGTACTCATTTGTTGTGAGGACACTGCGTAATACGTTAGATTCGGAATGTATTTCAGAAACCATTTTCAAATTACTCAAAAAGGAAACTTCATTATTCGCAAAACTATTCCCAATTTTGACGTGATATACGTCTTATAAATCGGTGTGCGGGCTACCTACACGTCCCATAAAACATTGTAACGTTACGCCAGAGTCATGCGTGCGAGCGAGAGCGAGAGCGAGAACAAATGACAGAGATCGACCTTAGCGTTTGCCTTGCGACGCATCTATCTCTCTTCCACTACATCGTCCGAGTGAAAAAGAGACCGGCACCACAACACCAAGTGAGCCATGCGGAAGTGAGAAGACGCATCTGCCTTCCTTCCACTCCGTCGGCGGCGACGGCAGCAGAACACAGCTGGACGTTAGCGGTATTGCCAACTATTATTTTTGAAGTTATCTTAATATTTACTGTGCATACCATTGCTTATTACTATTACAATAACAATTGCGACAATAAGGTATTTAATTCTTGCATTCTAAAAGTTTCATTAGCTATATAATCTCATATATTTGTTCTTGCATCGGTCAACGAGTGCAGTAATAATAGGTTGTGAGATGGTTATGGATTTTGACTAAAAAATTATGATGAAAGATATAAATGATCGTGTAAAAACTCGACTGTTTTCATTTAGTATTCAATGAAAACAATTATCCTGCGCAGCAATTTAAGATTCAAGATTAATGTTTAACTTCACACATATCATATCAATGTGTCTAAATTGACCAGTTGGACCGGCCAACCGCAGTGCGATAAAACCTTCTATAATATAAAACATCAATAATAATTTTGTGATAATAATTCAATACAATTTATAAACGAATCCAATTTCTCATCATTGTTTCCTTATGGACGTTATCACGTAAAATTATCCTCCGTAAACCTACTTTACAGAAAACCAAATTTTTTTCTGATTCAAGTCTGTGTCATAATTACGAAGATATTTTTGAGATTGAAGTTTTATGAACGTAACTTTCCAGAAGTGGTCCGTTCCCGACGAGGTATTCACAATCAGAGATTCTACGGGAAAGAAATAGCTGGTTTGAAAGCAAGCAAGAAAAATAGGAAATGCTTAACAAATGGCAAAATCTCAGAAGCAAGAAACAAAACAAATTAAGTAGACCATTCCTGTGATCATACCCAATCAAAATTCGTTACTTACGAAAACGACTGAATTTGAATCGTTACTCGAAAAATTCGCTAGCAGTTGTATTTTAACCAAAGGAAAACAGCAAGTCTTAACCAACTGCTTTATTAAAGATGAGCCATCGGTTTCGGCTTCATAGAAGCCATCCTCAGGCTCGCAAACAGGTTGTTTCTGTTTTTAGGGCTCCTGTTGTTCGAAATGTGCGGTGTCACACATACAAAACAAATACGTTGACATACACAGTTAAAATAAATAAAACAGAAATTAACACACATCGAACAATATTAACTACATAAAGTTGTGTGCGTGTGTGACGCCGCACATTTCGAACAACAGGATCCCTAAAAACTAAAACAACTTGTTTGCGAACCTGAGGATGGCTTCTATGAAGCCGAAACCGGTCGCTCATCTTTAATACGGCTGTTGGTTAAGACTTGGTGTTTTCCTTTGATTAGATTAACATGGCCAAATTTGAGAAGCTGGACAACCTTCGACAGTTTTATTTTGTTTGTTATCAATTTTTCAATGTTTTCTACATTGTGCATCTACAAATATTTTTTTACAACTTTATATGCAACTATTTTATAACTAATTACGTCGTAGAATATTATGGTAAAAAATTCTTTAAAATATTCATTGAAGCTACGTGACGCGGAATTTTAGAGCTCGCTCCAGGTGAAACACTCCTTTTCGGAATTAATTCTGATAAATTTAGAGCTGGTTAACCGTCTCGTTTTTGAAATAAGGTAAAGCGACTTTGATGCCTTTTTTATCACTGAGGCTGTGTCTATCAATTCTGACATATTTTCAAACAAATTATTAAGAGTTACATTCTTTCTTAAATTGGTGGAATTGTAAAAGACAAAATTTACTTGTATGCCAGGCTACAAAAAAAAAGTTGATTTAATGTTCTACAGATATCTGAAGGTTTGAAATGGTATGGGGACCTATAGAAAGATCACTGTTTGACCATATACAGCTAGACTGTCCCTGTTTTTTTTATAAACAATGGGTTAAGGTGTGAAAATCGATTTTTCTCATCGAATTTTCCGGTTGCATTTTAGAGAAAAGTGGTCAACAGGAAAGTTGTAGAGAATAAAAAAACGGTTAATTTGGTATCTCATAAATTAAAATCGATAAATAAACAATTGAGTTATTAGCAAGAAACCATCCATTTTTCAATATATTATCAATTATAATAACTTTTGCAATAATAGAGATAAGTGAAATGTAATACCCGAATTGTGAAGCCTTTAGAGGTCTTTATAAGTGTGCAAAATTTCAGCTAGATCGATATATTAGTTTACGAGATATCTTATTTGTTTATCCCAGAGACTCAATGTTTAAACAATTGAGCTTGCCCAGGCTGCAATCCTACAGACATTTAATAAGGTGGAATAGGTTCCTTGAATGCCGAACTATATGGTAAGTTTGAAGACCAACTCATTTTTAATGAAATTGTTGTTAAAAAAATCATTTTAAGAAGGGGATAATTTTTCGCTTATAAACAAAGTGAATAACTTTTTTGTCTATTGTCACACACGTTTTTAATAAATTGCATTGAAAAGGTGGTAAAAAACTCTTTCATTTACAAAAAAAAGGTTCTACGCCATTACAAGCCGAGATAGCAACATTTTTTGAAAAAATCATATCTTCATTATTTATAAATATTAAGAGCCGAAATTTTCACCAGTTTTATATAAAGATCTAAATGTTAATACAGGATTTATAGGTTTAACATCTATGCACCTTGAAAAAAGTTATAGCCCTTTAAAGTTAAGGTTTTTCGCTCAAGACTACGATGTCGTAGTGGAGGGGATAGCAGATCGTTTTGAAACCGAGACGTCAAATTGGACGCGCTAAATTTTTTTTTGATATCTCGGCTTCTAAGCAACGAAGAACCTTCATTTACGAAATATTAATATCTAACCTATTTTCATCGCAGTGGAAAATTGGAAAATCCCGGAAAATTCAATAGATGGAATTATCTTTGTGTTTTATATTTTTATACAATTAATATTTTTTTGTCGCCCTAGAAAATCACCGAAAATTCAATACATACAATGATCACAATTTTTTACAATTTAAATGCAAATTTTTGCAGCAGTCTTTGTTTTTTGAATTTTGTAAAAAATTAGTATATTTTACAATTTCATTGTTATGAATATTACAAATATTTATTTCAGATAGATATAGAAAATGATGAAAATATTCTGTTTTAGTAATAGAAAATGATGATCATTTTCTGATTTTACTTGTAATAAACCTTAATTCAATAATATTAATTATAATAATAAATAGCATTTTACTAAAACAGAATATTTTCATCATTTTCTATATCTATCTGAAATATATATTTGTAATATTCATAACAATGAAATTGTAAAATATACTAATTTTATACAAAATTTAAAAAACAAAGACTGCTGCAAAAAATTTGCATTTAAATTGTAAAAAAAAATGTGATCATTGTATGTATTGAATTTTCGGTGATTTTCTGGGGCGATAAAAAAATATTAATTGTATAAAAATATAAAAGACAAAGATAATTGTATCTGAACAATTTTCCGGGATTTTCCAATTTTCCACTGCGATGAAAATAAGTTAGATGTTAATATTTCGTCGAGTTACCCCAAAATAAAAAAATGAAGGTTCTACGTTGCTTAGAAGCCGAGATATCAAAAAAAATGTAGCGCGTCCAATTTTAAGTCTCGGTTTCAAAACGATCTGCTATCCCCTCCACTACGACATCGTAGACTTGAGCGAAAAACCTTAACTTTAAAGGGGTATAACTTTATTCAAGGTGCATCGATGTTAAACCTATAAATCCTGTATTAACATTTATATCTTTATGTAAAACTGGTGAAAATTTCGGCTCTCAATATTTATAAATAATGAAGATATGATTTTATTTAAAATATTGCTATCTCGGCTTTTATTGGCCGTAGAACCTTTTTTTTGTAAATGAAAGGATTTTTTTTACCACCTTTTCAATGCAATTTATTAGAAACGTGTGTGACAATAGACAAAAAAGTTATTCAATTTGTTTATAAGCAAAAAATTATCCCCGTTTTAAAATGCTTTATTTAACAACAATTTCATTAAAAATGAGTTGGTCTTCAAACTTAACCTATAGTTCGGCATTCAAGGAACCTATTCCACCTTATTAAATGTCTGTAGGATTGCAGCCTGGGCAAGCTCAATTGTTTAAACATTGAGTCTCTGGGATAAACAAATAAGATATCTCGTAAACTAATAACTCGATCTGGCTGAAATTTGGCACACTTATAAAGACCCCTAAAGGCTTCACAATACGGGTATTACATTTCACTCATCACTATTATTGCAAAAGTTATTAACATTGATAAAATATTGACAAATGGATGGTTTTTTGCTAATAACTCAATTGTTTATTTATCGATTATAATTTATAAAAAACCAAATTAACCGTCTTTTTATTCTCTACAACTATCATGTTGACCACTTTTCTCTAAAATGCAACCGGAAAATTCTATGAGAAAAAAAATCGATTTTCAAACCTTAACCCGTTGTTTATAAATAAACAGGGACATTCTAGCTGTATATGGTCATACAGTGATCTTTCCATAGGTCTCCCCTACCATTTAAAACTTTCAGATATCTGTAGAACATTTTGCCGTGAAAACTGTAATTTTTCCGTATGTAGCCTGGGCTATTGTTATTTTGTTAACACACACATACAAATTTTAAACAAACTAGAAAAACTTTTTACGTTATCTTAATTTAACCGTTTTTGAAAAATTCATTCAGATATCAGTTATACTTAGAATGTATTGTCTGTTTCCCATTCGCAATCGATTATTATTGCAGTAATTATTACAAAAGGGAGAAAATGTATCACAAATTAATTGTGCGCGAAATGGGGAGCTGACAAATTTTGGTGAACGTTTGTTGCTTGCACCTATAAACTTTTAGACATTAATATTTATCTCTTTAAATCTCTAATGATATATGCCATTTTTGGTTTTTCGTAATTTATGTTCGCGTTACTGGGGGCTACGTAAATGTTACATAAAAGATTTGCTATTTAATTCTCTTGGATCTACATTCCTTGCTCCAGAAATTGTTTCATATGATTAATATTAACGAAGATGTGGAATCTCTAAATAATTTGTAAAGCTGTTTAATTTACAACAAAATACTGAAATCTCTCTGAAACGAGCAGCACCTTAATAATACCGTCAATATTCAACCGAAGCGACACGTGCATAAAATATTTCATGAAGCGCCGATTTGGCGCATGGAGCCCGTCCAATTGAAAAGTTAAACTATCCCTGAACTCTCTCTATCAAACGTTGATTTAGCTGAAACCACAGTTGAACTCGTTCGATGCATTATTTTACAACCTGAAAAAAATAGAATGCAAGATATTTCTAAACGGCACGACGGTACTTCTCGCTCTGGTTACCGCATATCGGTTTCCTGGATATCATATAATTAATGAACACGTCCGGTTTCCTAGTTTCCTCGGTTTAATGGTGAATTTTTTATACAAGGCACCGGCGCATTCGATACGTTCAAAACTAAATTTGGGTAGTTTAACGAGCAAGTAGATTATGTTTAGTTAAAGTTAGTTAAATACAATTTCATGTCTGTTTTGAACACAGAGGTTCTCCAACTTTCATATCCTCTGAGAAACATTTTGTTGGGCGAAAAACATGTACATAGTGTAAAAACGTTTTTGTTAAATTATGCTAAGGCGAATTTTTATTCTGTAGGTATCAATAGTATTTATTTGTGGGTGAAAAATTTTATTTAATCTTAAGTAAATATAATATTTACAGTAAATTATGTATATATATACGTTATGTTTACTTCATTTGACAAATATGCTTTCAAGATTTTCGGGTAATTTCCGCTGGTAATTTCAAAATTGACGTATTTAACGAAATGGTCCTGAAATAATTGCTTTCCGTCTTTCTCTCTCTTTCGTTCTCTATCTCTATTTCGTTATTTCCTCGAGTGGAATCCTTCAGAAATGGAATTCGGTATCTGAAATGCCTTGCGTGGCGATATAATTAACAAATGGCACTTGTAATTTTTGATATTTTCGAAAAAAAACATTTACTTAAGCTTAAACAGCAATTTAGCTCTAATCCCCTTACAAGGTCTGGAAGAACGACTAAAAATGGCCGCGAGGGGCTCCCTAATGACTCGCAACATCAATAACGATAATGAAACGAATGAGGGAAATTATACCGGCTTAATATCTCGGCAACCGCACCACTTACTCGGAATTCCTTGCATTTCCGAGGATGTGGTGGGCACGCATAACATGCGTAACGGTAAAAACGCATCATGACATTCACTTTAGCGTCTGAATAATTGTTCGTGGCGCTCTCAACTTGTCAAAAAGACGTTGTTTATGGCCGTCGTGGAAATTAATCTTTGCCTTACGACAACAGAGGCAAGAAGGTGGGATTGTGGGACGATGATTTAAAGCTGAGACGTTTCTTTGGTTTGTTTCCTCGTCGAGGTATTTAGCGTAGGTGGCTGATGGGGGAGTTGATGACCGGATTTTCTGACGTTTTTCCATGATTTATTGCTTCGTATAAATAACTCGCAATTCCAGGGAATGTAATTCTCTTTCTCCATGATAACGAATTTAATTATCCAAAAAAATATTCATAACTTGGAAGACAACGACAATAACAATAAAATAATAGGTTCCTTTCACACACCTTTAATACAATTTTCTGTGGAGAACATAATACGTTCCACGATGAGATAGCTCATAGGTATCCATCGCTCAACTTAGTTGTGCCCAGTTAATTTACCTAGTTAGCGCCGTAATTGTGTGAATATTGATTCAAATATAAATTTAATCACCATGTTTTAATATGCGATGACATGAATATGCCATGAGATAGTTACAAAAGTGAGTAAAGTCCATAGTAAAATACAAATAAGGAAATATCACTGACAACGACCAACTCGTAATGAATAAGTCGTATTGAAGTGAATGAGAGATTAATAAGGTTTCAAAAATTTTTTTACTAAAAGTTCGAATAAATGACAAATGTTTGCATCATAACCTAATTCCTCTAAAACATTGAAAGATCTACTCTCGTGATGTAGATATTTCGTAAGTACGTTATATTTACAACAAGTATTTGGTACTCCTATGGGAGCAAAAATTTCACCAATAATATCACAATATGTCATGGATGACTTACTCAACATTTGTTTGCCATTACTTCCCTTTGAGGGTCCTTTCTTAAAAAAATATGTAGATGACATTATTTGTCCAATCCCTAGTGGCACAGAGGAAGTAGTTTTAAGGATTTTCAACTCATATCATGAAAGAATTCAGTTCACTATAGAACAAGAGAGCAATTACTTCGTAACTTTCTTAGACACAAGAGTCATAAGAACTGATAATAATACCATTATTTTGGATTGGTACCAGAAACCCACAAACTCTGGAAGGTACATTAACTACTACTCTGACCACACCACCAAAACAAAAATAAATTTAATCCTATGCCTCAAACGAAGAATCAGACGTATCTCGCATCCATCTTTTAGACAAACTATATAACATCCTTTTACAGAATTCATATCCATCTACGTTACTAAGGAAGTTAATTTATTCGACTCCAGACATTGTTGAGTCAGTTAATCAGAATTTTATTAGAAGTCCAATAGGTACTCAAAACATAAATGCAACCCCAGACCAAAAATTTTATAGATCCTTGCCTTTCATTAAAGATATAACTCATAGAATTATTAATATCCTTAAACCAGAAGAAAATTTAATTATAGCTAATAAATCCATCAAGAAAGTACAGAATTTATTTACCAGGCTGAAAGACCAAACCCCTACTTTGGATAAAACTAACTCAGTTTACAAAATACAGTGTCTAGATTGTGATAAGTCGTATATAGGCATGACGTCCAGAAATTTAAAGTTAAGGATCACTTCACATAAAAGTGACATCCGGAGAAGAAAAGATGCTTGTGCTCTTTCTGAACATGCAGCTAATACTGGTCACCAACCTGATTTTATTAACGCACAAGTTTTAACCACCGAAAGTAATTTGTTTAAAAGATCTTTTCTTGAAATGTCCTCTATGTTTTCTGTGAAACTAACTTCTTGAACAAATATTTCGACATTAAGAAGCTTAACGTAATATATTCAAATGTATTGTACCAAGATACACAACTTAAGAAAGCATCAGGGAGATACAATGGAAGGTCGAGGTCGTCATTGACTCTCACCAGGCCTTAGTGGTAGTAAGGATGGAGGGAATCAGGGACGACTTCTAACAGTTTCTATCGACTTTACAGACCAGTTTTCGGTGAGAGCGATAACTGTACATATGCAATATCACCCTTCCTGTATTTCCTTAAATATTAATATATGTTTTTGAGTAAGTTTCACAATATTGCTTTGTCAACTTTTAGACCAATAATTGTTAAGAGTTGAGACAGAACAGGAATTAATAATTACGCTCCATGTTTTGGCAACCATGAGTAGCAATTCTATAAAATAAAACATCACTGGACTCATAGCATTAAAGTGAAAGGTTCTCTTTATTCCTGTATCAATTATCAATTATTTGTTTCCATGGGTTTTGTCAAATAATTTTTGAAATATCTTTGTAACGTCTCTGAACAAATTTAACTTGCCTCTTCCACTCCAATATTGAATTTGTTTACTGGATCTGATGTATTGTATAGTTTTAACAGCAATCTCGTTTTCTGTAAGTATATATTTTTCATCTTTGTATAATAATTTTTAACAAACATACCATGTTCACAGTTACAGTTGATAAAGACAACAAATCTTGTCGAAAGCTCCTGTATTATAGGAATAAGAGTGTTCTTTTAAAAAAGTCCCAAGATAAGGCTGCATCCCCGTTACGATTTAGTTTATTTTACATATATAAATATATATAAGTATATATAGACAGATATCTCTATAGATAGACACTAGAGTAAAATTAGTAATCATTCCAATAGACTAGTTCTGATAGGAGAACAAAAAATAAAACTTTTGATCTTTACCCAATGGTAAAAGCGTTAAAATAATGTTTCAATGCAGGAGTATCTCCACATTCCCATGGATTTTAGCGTTCAGGGTTGACAAATGTTTGTGCAAGGGCAATTAAAACTTTGGCAGGCGGTATTTTTACAGTACTGTTTATTTAAGATATTCTCCGTGCACTCTTAAACCGCCGATTGCAATCTCTCCCAAGTTTTCCCATTATTTCCTTTGTTCTTTGCACCAAAGCCCACCCGACGTCTCATATAATTACATCAGCGCGAAATGCCGCAACGACCGCACTTATTCCCTCTACAGAGGGTTCTTTCCGACTGAGTGAGCTGCAGGATACGCTTGCAGGAGCAAAACTTTCTGGTACGTTTTCTTTATACATAGACGTATATATTTTAACGTTTTAAATTTTACGGGCGGCGTTCACTTCGGTCCGCGCTGTCTTTAAGGGGAACCCTTGTTGCTGCCGCCGAGCCCGATAACCCGTAATCACCCCCGTCCGGGTTATCGCCTATAACGACGTTTTAATAGCGGTAATTCGCTAAAGTAAAAATCGTAATCATCCGGATCGATCCCGGAATCCTGTTACGGCTTTTATGGCAGTTGGAGTTCACAGGGATAATATCTGGGGACGGTTACGACACCAGACCTGGAAAATTCCACGTTAAACGATGATGATCTATACTTCAATTTTCTTCATCAGGTGCCATATGTTCTCTTCTAACGATGCCTACCCTTTCTATTGTGCAACGTAGGAACCCATTTCTTGAAGTTGAAACTGCATGCAATTCTGGTTATTTTAAGTGGTTTCAACCAAACGAAAATGAGGTCATACAGTAAATTTCAAGTATGGAAAGCAATTTTTAAAAACTTACCTTATTTGCAATTTAATTCGATTCTTGATCATTTTTTGCAAATTCGTCAATGACGTCATCGTAAAAACGTGGATGCTCACACAGGCTTTGGAGAAGTTTATTTTCAATGGACAAAAGTGATATTTGCGCAATTATCTCCTGACTTGTTGAAATACTCACGAAATTTTTTATACGTTTAAGCGTTGAAAAATTGCTTTCTATTGATGAACTTGTGGTAGGTATTGTCGACACTCATTCACACAATTTCGACACTTTGTTGTAGGCATCTTCCAGCTCCTTGTCTTTTAGAAATTGCATTAGTTCTTTAGCGTCATTTTTGCGCTAATGTCATCAATTTCGTAAATAACATTTAGTTCATATCGTAGTAGTGCTCGGTAGAAGAACTGGTCATAATGAAGAAGAAGAAATTTAAACGCTTCTTCTGGAAGAGGTTTTCTTTTACATACATCAAAATTGCAGTGCTCGAGGAATTTATAATCATTTAAACTGTTAAATCTATAGTTTATTTGTTACTGAATTTGATCGATTATTTCATAAAAATCTGTACACATCGATAGCCGTTTAAACCTGCAAATAAGCTACTCCAATGATAGCTTCCACGCCCGCCTAATGCACGCGACAGCTACTCGATGCATTCAACAGGTTTAATGACCTCTCGATATACACACGAAAGCCGGCGTATAACAGAGGACCTACAGCGGAAATAGCTTTCATTAAATTTTTCTAGAGTAGTAGAAAGCCGTGCGCACACGACCCTATGGCAGACTTTCTGCTGGGACTCGGTTTGAGTCAAGGCAGTATTTGTTATGGGCTTGATATTTAAAATAATTTTTAGCATTTTTAATACAATCTATAGTAGGCATATAATTGTTCCCTATTTCAGAAATTATATTTAAGAAGATGATGTTTTGTCATTTGTTTCGGCGGAGAAACACTTTTGAATGACTAAATAACTTAATTTAAATGTTTAATAATTGGTTTTAAGGTGGATTTATACAGCTTTAATTTAGCATTAGTATTATGTTTAGCCGCTACTAACTTTAGTCGTAATTTGTCTTTCGGTTAAATTTGCCGTTTTATGGAAAAAAAAATAAAAAATTAAAACTGAAAGTGAGGTTAAGTTTTTGTAACGATTGGTTTAGGATTTGGTTTTAGATACTGTTTAGAATTCAGGTTAAGACATAAGGGATAACTGGTTCAAAACAGAAAACACACCAAATGTCAAAAGAAGGAATGTGGTATTTTTACGATATTTTCTTTTCCACTAATGCTAAATTAAGACTAAGTTCAATTTTACGAACTTTCAAGGTTACTGCATTAAGTGAGTTACGACTAATACTAAATTAGATACTGTGTAAACAGCCACGTCTATCTCTAGGTGATTCAACTTTTAAGTTACGACTACTACTAATGTTGCGGTTAAATAAAAGCTGTATAAATCCATCTTTAAAATGATTCTGTTTACTTGACTAGAGAGATACGTCTCGCCCGTTTAAAAGTCGAGAACGGAAACTTCCTTGAGAAGCGATAGTGATGGATTTTATTCCCTCTTGGGAGGATCTAATCTATTGTTATTATGGATCGGATTTCATTGCACATAAATGTTTTATTGAATTAGGAGAGGAAAATAAGTCAATTAATTCTCTATGAAAGAAGTAGTTGTCTTCAAATGAAAAACAACTCAAAAGTACAAAAAATAAACTAATAAATGTAGAAAGGTTATGATCTCATTAGACGCTCTTTGGAATTCATTTCCTGTAAGTATAAAAAACAAAGTAATAAATTTAGAAAGGTTATTATCTCATTAGACGCATTTGGAATCAATTTTCTGTTAAAGAAAATTAAAAAAAGAAGACTTATATAAATAAACTTAATTATTTGATTAATGAGAATACAAGCTCGATTCATAACATGTTTACGAAGACAACCGTCGTTGATGTACAGGGCGTTACACATTTATGACATTTTTCTAGGGAAAACCTTGCTTGCCTTGCTTCCATGGACCTCACGCCGCTGGCTTCTTCTAGTTCACAAGATAGTTTTCGAGTTATATCGATTTAAACAATTAAATTATTAACTTTTGTTTGCGTTAACTAAAGGAAAATTGGCGAACATATTCGTGTTCAAAGATTAAAAACTATAGGAAAACACAGAGCCACTTGGTTCGGTTTTACTTTCTACAAAATCACCCCTAGCATATGGACTATAAATGCAATCAAAGTATGATAGAAGAAATCAGATAAATCATTACTGCCTTTGTCCTTATTTATAATTGTAACTATTTGGCAATAAAAATAGCAAAGTTAGAGAGATTTAACTAAGTATATCTTGTGGAAAATTTAATAACCACAATTTTGTGTATATAGCTTTCCCCAAAAATGAATATTTCGAAAGTGTAAGAAAGAAAATTAGGACAACTCCTTGTTTTACATTTCCATTTCTGATAAATTTTCCCCTACGGTTTGGAGAGAGAAAATAACTTGATTATTGCTATGCAATTTATTCTGAAGCTCTTTCAGCAAAAATATGCATGCCCCCTCCCAACAGTTAAATATTTGCCAGTTGGTGCATCGACTCCCTTACGTATAGACATGGCCAATTTCTACACGGAGGGATGGATTAGAGGGCGCTTCTATTTATCCCAAACAAATTATACAAGACAAGTGAAGATACGTTTTTACAAATGATAAAAGCCAAAACGGTAATATGAGCTCAATTGTTTAGATCTGCCACTTACGTGCGTGAGTTACAGAACCTTACCAAACTCTTACAGTCCGCTTCTCGCCTACCCCTTAATATATTTCGCGTACCTCCGGCATGATTTTCCGAAAAAGAATTGTCAATGTCAGTCACTTAATACGAGAATTTTTTGTACGCTCCAGTCTCCTGTCGCCATTTAAGTTGGTACATCGTTGCCGGTGAAACGTCGGGTTTCGTCACACATGTTGCGATAACTACGCGCATATCTTTTCGTCAGATACGTCACGGTTACTACACGGATATCGTTCGTGCGCTTCCGTAACACTTCTCAAGATCCTCATCCATCCCGTTTGCGACGATGCCGTTGTATTCAAACACGACCTCGGCTCCGTCTCTCTATATCTCTTGTTACTATAGTTCCACTCAAATCG
Source organism: Cryptocephalus moraei (assembly GCA_946251905.1). Taxonomy (NCBI): domain Eukaryota; kingdom Metazoa; phylum Arthropoda; class Insecta; order Coleoptera; family Chrysomelidae; genus Cryptocephalus; species Cryptocephalus moraei. Next base: position 23,268,134 of record OX276458.1, on the reverse strand, counting down.
CATATCCTACCGATTACGATATCGTACGCGTTGTATCTACTTCGCCTCTCCTGGCCTACGACTCCAAGCGCGTCCCAGTACTTGAACAACTCTATTATCTTCCTCACTTCAGCTTCCGCACCATGTACATTCATCCGCGATGCTCTCTCCAAAATATTAGGTGCAATACCATTTTGGTAGCAGAAGGCTGCAATATAACACTAATCACCGTAGCTCAAAACGGAGAACACTACTATCTTTCGCATCAGGCAGTTCAATTTCACTGATATACCGCTGATAACGTAGCAAAATTCGTTCCATGCCACCACCACTTCTTTGTTCGCCTTCGCACGTCCAGGAAATTCAGCGGGTACACGTGGCAACCCTGCGCTCCTCTTCGCAAACGGCACCCTTGTCAGATCACCTGTTCAATTGTTGATTCCTCACGGTTACAGGTAACCATCCTTCTTGCCACTTGATGTGTACCGCTAATATCGCGCGAAACAGCGTTTTTTCGCAATGCCAATCTTAAACAATATTTCTATGTAGGATGTCAATGGACAACGCCCTGCCGGGCGTTCCTAATTGGCCCGAAAACATAAACAATGCCACCCTGCTCGCTTCGACCGTCGTCCGTTAAGCGCACCACTTGTGTGTGTATGAGGCACTTGTTCTCTTCGCTTCGGGACGCGCGCTTACTTTACGTTCGAAATGTCGGAACCAACGCCTTCCAAGTCGCGTCAAAGCAGCGAATACGAACTCGAAGCCTCCGGATTGCGTCGGAACATCCCCTAGTGCAGTGTAAGTCGGGTCGGCGTCCGCAATTATTTCAACGACATCGCCATAAACATGAACGCGTTGTTAGGCTTCCTATGCCGTCATGGTGCTTTGTCACCATCTTCCGCGCAATACCCAAGTGACACTGTACGCCTGGATCCGTTCTGGACGCTACCTGGGAAACTATTTCCACCCGCCTACTAGATTTCGTAAGTACAAGGATTTTCCTTGCCCCCTTGAATGCATTTCTCCTTCTGGGCTTACTCGTGTAATTACCCTTTCTCGGTCACTTCTTCGTTCGTTCGTCATCCTCCGTTACGTCATTCATTTTCGAAATACACCCCCCCCCCCACCTATTGAGCCCGATTCCCGGCTAATCATACTTGGAGCGACGCTTGGCAACGTCGTATACACTTTATCAATCACAATTCACCGTTCTACGGACATACAGGGCGGCCCATTACCTCACCCAACGCCCTTGTTTTACTCCACTATCCCTTAGGTGCGTTGATTATTTCCGGTAGAAACACATCTAAATAGTGATTTTCTGCTATAATTCGAGAAAAATTGCGAAAAATAGGAGAAGTGGCAGAACTGGAAATTTACCGAGCCCACTTATGGCTTCATCCCTCCCAAGTTGACATGTCGATGTTGCAAAATCAGTAAATGAATAATGTTTAAAATCGCCCCTGGATATGATAGGGAGAGAAATACCGTTTTTGTGTGAAACGATACATTCGCCCCGCCGGACACAAACCAAGAATGAAATTACCGCCGCCGTTCATATCGGCTTTATATGGCGACACCCGCGAGTCCGATAAACTCGTTACCGATCGCTGTAATAACTTTTCGACGCGATGAATGAAAATCGGATCGCACGTAAAAACTATCCCGGACCGGTGGTGTGGGAGCCTCGCGAGTTCGGTCAGATGGAAAACGAGCCCCTTTGTGCCCCCCGAGCGGGTACACGTCCTCCCGTATCCTGCGTGCTTCAAACGCGAGCCGAATCGAATCCGCCACGTAAACAGAAAGCGTTAAACGAATAATGCACCTGCCAGACAAACGAAACGAGGCGGAACAGGCTAAAAGCCGCGACTGTGTATTTTTCGACGATGATGGTGATCGGTCCCCGACGGGGAATATTTACATTAGGTGTCATCGACGTCACGGCCGTCAACACGTTAACAATTGGAAGTGGTATGAGACCAAATTATTCAGCTAGACATCACATTCGCTGACTTGCCATAAATGCCATCTCCTTCAAATATTTACGACAGTTACTTTACCAGTCGAATGCCTAGAGTTTAACATTGAGAACAATAAAAACGGAAAAACCAATAATGCACTGCTCGGAGGTGTCGAGTTGCCTCACCTCTACAGGAGGCTGTTAAGCCGATGTTAGAATTGCCTCACCACCCCACCGGCACGATTATTCTGTTAGTTACATTAGGCATAATATTTGTATTTACTTCTCTTGTCCGTTAAAACCAGTCTCCTTGCCCTTTGATATTTTCGTGATAAAGATGGGATTTCCTGTAATTTGTGTATTCCCTTGCCCTTACCCATTTTCGTTGCCCTTACCCATTCCTAATTGTACCACCAATGCGCCAGGGTACCTGGAACTGGTAAATGTTAAGAACACAAGCATTACACTCATCACAGTTATCACCAGGGGACGGATTATGTGCGAAATGCATATACAGACCGTTTCTACAGAGTCGCAGTATGGTATAAACATAAGAGCGAAAGAAAGGCCACATATTTCTCGTTGGCTAAACAGAGAAAGAACTTTTACGACGTTGCTAGCTCGCGAAACATCACAGTCATCGCCTCACTGTACCTGATCTTTCGCTGTATAGCCTCCGACGGGAATATTTGGAATGGGTTACGGACCGGCCGGCCGGCAACGTTGTAAAACGTCCTTCTCTGTCATACTAACCAACTACTATTTGTTTCTCTTTCGCTATTGTTGATTTCGAACCCTGCATTTCAATAGAATAGGTCCGTATATGCAAATTGTGAATATAAGTAATATGTTTTATAAATTTTGCATATAAAATCGTCATATTTTCGCATATATTTCATATATATTGTTTCAAATAAAGAGATCTTACCAAACATTCCTATACCACCACAACCGATTACACCACAACTGCTCTTTCTTATGCAGAACATTTTAATGAATTAATAAAATTGATATTGGATCTAACAGATTCTTCTCAATGTGTGTTAACGTTACAAGCATTATTCTAAAATATTGTACACCAGCAATTAATTTTTTTTATAAAAACTAATTACAGCTTCGTTCCGGAAACGCTAATTCCTTTACAAAAAATATCTGAGACACTTGTAGATTCTTTGCAGATAATTACAAAATTAAGAGAGAAATAATGTTAAATGAAAAATTGAAAAAAAAATGCGATAAATTAGAATGTTTTGGAAAAAATGTGGGTTGTAACGCGCCCTCGATCCACATCCCCTTTCGGTACCATGAAGGCAACCAGCCTTACAACACACATCAGCCCGCGCCCCGATACACATCCCCTTTCGGTACCTGAAAGGCAGCCAGCCGTACAACACATCCCCGCCAATCGACGCAAGGCCAGAGTGCGCCTCAAGCAATCGCCGCGAGGCCAGTCTGCGCCCCGGCCAGTTTGCGCCCTCGGCAAGGTATTTAAGACGTGCAGCATCCTCGGAATAGCGAACACATCCTGCCTTACGGCGCCAAGTCCGAACACTTCCCGATCGAGTGTCAGCCTTCGGGCGGTTACACTCGTCCCCTTCCACCCCGGAGAGGAGGTTTTAGTTAGGGTAAGAATCCCACACTGTTGAGCCCGGCGCACCTACCGGGCTCTTCGCCTTTTGAAGGTTTCCCCTCTCTCGAAATCTCGAAAAAAAAAAAGAAAAAAAAAGAAAAAAAAAACACGGAATAGCGAACTGAGTCCTTCGAACTCAACCCTCTACTCTTCTATCCCCGGTGTGTACCAAGGAAGTAGAGCTGAACAAGAGGGAGTACCTCCGAGACGAGACGCTCTTCTAGTCCCCGGTGCGGACCCGTCCAGCTCTCCGAGTACGAGACGCTCTTCTAGTTCCCAGTGCGGACCAAGGAAGCGGACCCGTCCAAGCCCGTGTGCCGTACGAGACACTCCTCCTAGCCCCCGGAGCGGCCCAGAAAGTGACTCAAAGACTCTAGTGACGTGTGTACGCCCTTCTGGTCTCCGGCGTGGACCAAGGAAGCAACGGACGCATTTAGTTTGTGTATCCCCCCCTGACATTGACTGTACTCCCGTGATCTGAAATAAACCCTGAGAAAACCACCGTCTTGGGCTTAATCCATTCCACCCGACTAGCTTCCGAGTTACAGGGTTATAAAAAATTCTTCCATATTTCTAAAATTTTTGAAGGGGAAACAATGTTAGATGATATTGATTTAATTTATAGTTTAATCCGCAAATTGAAATATTTTCCCGTAAGATGGGTTGATGTAGAGAGAACTTTTTCTGTACATAGATATATTTTAGATGAAAGAGCCACTCGTTTTTAGTCGAAAATGTTGAAGAGCATTTCATAGTTAATTTGTTGGATAATACTTTGGATTAGGTAACGTGTTTGTCTTTTTTTTGTAATATACCCATATAGGCATTGTACAAATTTATTTTTATTATTATATTCTGTTATAACTTTGTAACTGTAATTTCCATCTTATGTAATAAAACCTATTGTAATGTGATATTGAGTTTTAATTTAATACTACAAAAGTTTCAAATTACAAAAAAATATTGGTCATTTTTGAGCTCGTAGCGTAAATTTAAATATTTGTTATAGGAACTTATAAATAATCCCAGAATTACTCTTAAAAATTGTTATTGACTTTCATTAATGTTTTGCATATATTTTGATTTTTTGGCATATATTTGTCGTCGACAGTATGGATTAAGGGCGCGAAACACGACGTAAACGATGCGACAATTGTTTATTAAAAACAAACTCTGTGATTTACATGTGTAAAATTAATAATCATGAACACGCTTGGCAATCCCAAGACCGACCCGACTTCTTCGCTCGAGAGCTAATTATCGTCTCTCTCTTTTAAACATCGAACTACGCCGAGTTTTTTAAACACTCATTACTAAAAATGCATTTCAGCGTCTCGAGAAGCCGTTCTTGGTTCCGCCCGCACACGTCTAATGTGCTGCGTATTCATTCGTTAACATAAACAACTTAAATTATTACAAAGTATACAAAAAAATAAAAAATAATAAGTCGAGAGCGTGATCCCCGACACGGCCATTCTGACATATCGCACGACCCTGTGCGATCAAGCTAGAAAAACAAAACATAAATTACTCATCAAGTCATATCGTAAAGTCTTTTTCAGTCAGAGCTAGCGGTTCTGCGCTTCGGCTCTTCCTGACTCTAACAATTCACTCGAAATTCATTCCAAATTCATTCCACTCAGGTAAGTCCACCTAGCAGACTTCCCAAGCCCAACAACATCAAATCACTGACTTTTATTAAAGCCCAAATTCTAACATCACCGAATAGCTACTCACTAGTTATTCTACACAAGTTGTCACCAACACTTCTGGCTTCACACCACGAAGTCGTCTAGTGCACAACCCTACTCCGTGATCCTCACTGATCAACCCTACTCCGTGATCCTCACTGATCACACAGGTCACAACACCAGATAAGCCTCCGGTCCCTCGGTTAACTCAACCTTCACCCCTGACTTTCGTCCAGTGCTGACCTCATACATCATCATTCAACAATGTCTTCACAATCATAAATCATATTAATACACTCATCATCCTCTGTCGGCATTGACCTTAAACGATCATGAGCGTATTTTAAAACACGGTTACCTCTCATCGGTTTCAATTCATATCGATCTCCACTTAGAACCTTTACAACTCTCAAAGGTCCTCGGTACTTCTGGTCAAGCTTGGTTTGATTTCGTTCTTCATTTTTCAACAAAACAAGATCATTTACTTTAAACGGCTGAACTTTAGCCTTTCTCTTATCAAACCTCACTTTTTCCACAGATGAAGCATTTTTCATCGCTGCAGCAGCACGTTCTCTCAAGTTCTCAAGGTCTATTTCCTCAATATTATCATTAGCAACTAAACCAAATGGTCTTGCAACTTTTCCAATCAACAGCTCAAGAGGGCTACATTTAGTGACTCTGTTGGTTGTTGAATTTATTGCTAACTGTACTTCTTCGATATAATCTTGCCAAGATTTATCCTTATCTAATTCCACGGCAGTAAAAAGTGATTTCAGGACAGACATGATTCGTTCTACTTGACCGTTTGCACGACTACTACCAGTAGCAATGAAATGTACCTCCACAATTTGACTTTGACAGTAACCCTTAAATTGCTTATTATCAAAACATCCACCTTGGTCGACAATGAGTCTAGTAGGAGTTCCAAATAAAGAAATATTTTTCTTAAGAGCTCTAATACTGTTAACTGTATCTATTTTCGAAGTATAAGTCAAAATAACATATTTTGTAAAAGCATCAATAGAAATAAAAACGTACTCCTTTTGTTTATTTTTGCCACTCAATTTTCCTGTAATATCCATATGAATAGTATGCCATGGAATATTAAATTTGGGTATAGGATGAAGTTCAACTTGTACTTTACCGGAAGGGGTTTTGGCTAATTTACACGTTACACACTTGTCAACAAATTTTCGAACCCATTTAGACATTTTTGGAAACCAATAAAAATCATAAATTTTGTCAAGAGTTTTTTCCCAACCTAAATGCATGACTGATTCATGAACATTATTGATTACGGACCATCTGAATGCTCGTGGAATAATAATCAACTTTCTGGCTCGTCCATTTCGTTGAATTTTACGATAAAGTAACCCTTGCGATAATTCGTATGTTTCTAATATGTCAGAGGACAAATTTTGGCAATCTGTTAATTCGGAGATAATTTTAGAAAGTTCAGGATCTCGTGATTGTTCCGCAATGAGCCAATCTTTAGTAATTTCTACAATATGAATTTCCTTTTGAGGAACTTTTTGAATTTTTCCAATAGTTTCTGTATTTTTGCTTCTTGGTTGAATATGATTGCGGGAAAAAAAATCAACGTGACTCATCCTTTTGCCCTGTTGGTAGATAATATCGAAATCATAAATTTGTAAAAACATCCACCAACGGTGAACGCGAGGGGTCAATTCTAATTTCGTTCGAGATGATTTTAACGCATTACAATCAGTAACTACAAGAAATTTACGTCCATACAAATAGTGTCGAAAATGTTTTACTGCGTTTACAACGGCTAGAGTTTCCAGTTCATACGAGTGATATTTAGATTCTGTTTCCGATGTCCTTCTACTGAAATATTCTATAGGGTGGAGTTTGTTAGAAACACGATGAAAGAGAATCGCTCCATATCCTTCGCTACTTGCATCAGTATGTAATTCGACTGGATGTTCTGGATTAAAAATGGTCAAGACTGGTTCGTTCGTTAATTTCTCTATTAATTGTTGTCGAATTTTCTCATGTTGAGAAGTCCAAATAAATTTTCCCTTTGTGGTTGTTAGTCGATACAGTGGTGCGGCAATTACGGAAAATTTCGGTATAAATTTTCGGAAATAAGAACTGAGTCCAATAAATTGTCTAATTTGCGTGATCGTTTCAGGTGGGGGTAAAGCAATTAGTGCTTTTATTTTGCCAGCATTAGGTCTAATTTTACCTGCACATATTTCATAACCCAAATAGTCAATTTTAGTTTGTAAGAAGGAACACTTGCGTACATTTAACGAAAAGCCAGCTTGAACAAGGGCGTTTAGTACGTCCTTTAATTTAAAAAGACCTTCCGAAATACTTTTCGAATAAATCATGACATCGTCCATGTAGACGACGACATGTGTGTTTACTAATTTACCTAAAGCTGTCACGATAGCTCTTTGGTAGACGGCTGGGGCCGTTTTTAACCCAAAAGGCATTGACAAATATTCGTATTGACCTTCGGAAGTAATAAAAGCTGTTTTCTCGATGGAATCTTCGTCGACAGGGATTTGATGAAAACCATTGGCCATATCTAATTTTGTAAAATAATTTGCGGCACCTAATCTAGCAATTACCTCAGAAATGATCGGCAATGGATACCTATCACAAACTGTATTAGAATTTAATTCACGGTAGTCGACACACAATCTACTAGTCCCGTCGTTTTTTCCAACTAAAATAATAGGACTTGAAAAAGGCGAATTACTGGGTCTGATTATTTTTGCAGCTAATAATTCTCGAATTTTATTGCGTACTATTTCTTTTTCATATTCACTCATACGGTAGGGTCGCCTCTGAACAATTTTGTTTGGATCTTTTAATCGAATCTCTAGTTTACCAGTAGTTACTCGTCTTTTAGGATTATCCGTAATAAAGGAGTCTTTGAAAGTTTCCAACAATGAAAGCAATTGAGTAAGCTCATCATTAGCTACTTCGGTTTTTATTGTTTTTGACCAAGTTAACATTGAGTTGTTACTCCTATTGGTGATGCAACAGGCAGTTTTAGTTTTATTCAAACAAATCTTATCATGGGTCAAGTAAATCGAATAACCAATTCCCAAAATTTCTCTCCCAATCAGAATATTATGAATTAAACAATCGTCCTTAACGATGTAAAAAGTTATTTCAAGCAAATAACCGTCAATTTCTACTTTAGACAAGATCTGCAGTGTACTAAAGACAGTGTCTTTTCCAATACCAACCAAAGAAACTGTATTGTGTTTTCTTTGCCCACTAAATTTTAATGAAATAGATTCCTTCAAAAGAGAACATTCTGCTCCAGAATCGAAAACAAATGGAAAGATCTCACCTAAGTGTTTCAGATGCCCAGTAGGTGATGCAACAGTACAGATATCCACTCTTTTCGTTCCATTTTCTTTCCTCATCTGGCAGTCATTGGCGTAGTGTCCGAGTTGGTTGCATTTGTAACAGCGTGGTTGTTGTTCCCGAGGCTTGTTGGAAGTTCCACTGAAGTTGGATTTCACCAGGGAGGCCCGGCATTCCCGGTGACGATGTCCAACCTTTCCGCACTTGAAGCATGTCATCGGCCGCTGTAGTTTTGGACGCTTTCCCTGTTGTTGATCTGCTGAATCCTCCAGTTTACGTTTCGAGACAGCACGCAATTCACGTTGTAATTGATTGCGATTTGTCATTTCGATGGTGTAAGCAAGTTGTTTTAGTCGGTTATCAAATCGAGACAAATGTGCCATAGCTAGTGCAACGCCAATTTCTTCGGGATCGGATTTTTGCCAACGTGTTAGGAATGTGGTTAGGAATTGACTTGCATACACTGAGTATGGTTCGTTGTCCTTTGGTTTTCCGTATAGAAGTTTGAGTAGCGATGCTGCACCAGTTTCAGATTCATCATACCTGGCTAGAAATAGCTCCTTAAACTGTTCCCAAGTCATTCCATCAAAAGAAATTTGAGAAAGCCAGGTCGATGCAGAACCTTGCATGGCTTTGCTCAAAGTAATCATGAGAGCACTGCCACTTGCTGGTTTTTCTCGCATGCACAGGTCAGCAGTTGTACACCATCCTTTGACGGTTTGACCCGTTTTGTCTGGATCGAAGATTGGTAGAGTAATAGATTCATTCGTCGATGGCTGGCCAATCTTTTTCACCAATTCGTCCAAAATTTTACGCCACTGATGTTCAGAGCCGCTGTTCGCTTGGTTTTGAAGCACTTTCTCCTCTTCAACATCTCGGTGTTCACTCATCGTAAATCCTTCAGGTTCAGGTTCAAGTCAGAGCACTCCACTTATCCAGGGGGTGAGCACACGATTTAACCACGGGGTGAGAACACTATATGTCCCGGGGGTGAGAACACTATCCCACTTCTGATGTCGTCGACAGTATGGATTAAGGGCGCGAAACACGACGTAAACGATGCGACAATTGTTTATTAAAAACAAACTCTGTAATTTACATGTGTAAAATTAATAATCATGAACACGCTTGGCAATCCCAAGACCGACCCGACTTCTTCGCTCGAGAGCTAATTATCGTCTCTCTCTTTTAAACATCGAACTACGCCGAGTTTTTTAAACACTCATTACTAAAAATGCATTTCAGCGTCTCGAGAAGCCGTTCTTGGTTCCGCCCGCACACGTCAAATGTGCTGCGTATTCATTCGTTAACATAAACAACTTAAATTATTACAAAGTATACAAAAAAATAAAAAATAATAAGTCGAGAGCGTGATCCCCGACATATTTTCATTTTATTGCATATTTTACATAAAACGGTAGCATATATATGTGCATAAAATCGTGATTCTCTTGTTCATAGAATCCGCCCCTTGGTTATCACAGTACATATATTATGTATGAAGCACAGAACACAACATATTAAAAAGCGCAAATACCGTGTAATTTCAAGCGACACCGACGACATTTGCCGCTATACTTTTGCTTTGCCTCCCACAACCAACAATAGCGGGAAATTTTAAATCGGCGGGAAAATTTGAAAACTTGTTTATACCTGCATTTTCAACTGGTTTTACATGAATGAATGAGTGTCATACCCATTTTATGTAACATAGCTAATCACAAGTAATGGAGAACACGACATATTTAAAACAAATCATTTACGTATTAGTGATTGAGCAGAATAGAAATGAAATCAACTTACATCACAGTCTGTTTATTAAAATGTAACTTTAATAACAGGAACAGTTATAAACAATTTTAGTTACAAGACTTCTCAGTCAGATTTGCTATCCTCCCGTAGAAATGTGATGAAACGGAGTTTATCTTCCCCTTTATTTTCTGAAGTGTCGTCCAGGGAAAGTATCATCGTCCTTGCGTTACGCCAGTCATCGGTATAAATCGGAGAATGATATGTTTTGTTAACTTCAACAAATTCCAAAATATTTTTTGAAGTAAAGAAAAATAAACAAGCAAATAGGTAACTAATTAACGACTAAGACAAAAAAGAATGGTAAAGTTGAATCTCTACATCTCTACAGCTACTGCTCTCTACAGCTTCTGATGTAATCGACAAAAGGAATACCCAGCCAATAAGTAAATTTTGTTCATATGCTAAGAGGTTTTGGTATGACAGTTGGAAAATGACATTCTTCTAAATTTGGATCAATGTGTTCAGATGAAGCAAAGTAAGCTTCAAAAATATTACAATTTCCACAGTGTTTTTCAATGGTAAATTGCGTACAATTTTCCATCTTATTGAATGTACTACGTCTCTAGAAAAGCGATGAAAATTCGTTGGTTTATAACTAGTGAAGAAGATTTGTTTGTGCAAGATGAAAACTTGCATGAAAATGATAGCCTTCGTAATGATATATTCAGTTGTATTTAGTAATAATATGTATAATTTAAAAAACGTACTGCAAACAAAATAAGAGGTACAGGCCATTGGATTCCTGTGGGTGTTAAGTTAATACATGAATATGTATTATTATTATTATTACGTGTATAATGATATTCAATGTATACTTGGTAAATTCGTGATTCGTGTTGCAAATTAGTCACCCCTTGTGCGGAGGGCCTAAGGGCGTTCTAGGTTCGGTCACACTTACCTGTCAGCTGATTTTGCTTACATTATCTTTTGCCGATTTTTACATCATAGTTTACGTTAAGTACTATCGGAAAAGCTGTTAAGTTTATCAACGGTTTCTTCAAAAAACTAGTGCCGTCACAACTGGCACCTATATTACGACACACATTTAATACTAACGTCAAAACGTGTAAGTCTGAATATTGAAATTGACCTGTCTGATCCAGTTTTTCCTTTTGGCCCTGTCAAAATGTTAATCAGCCTTTACGCCCTCACAAATAATAATACTAGCGTACAACTGGTACAGACGAAATATTAAAAGATAGGCAATTCTTACATTTAATATAAACATAGGTACTTTGGTTTCATAAGAAGATTTCGTACCGTTTCCTAACTAAAACCGTTTAAGTTCGATTTCCAGATAGCTTACCGTGCAACTGTCGTGTATCGACTGTGCCGTTTGCTACGAAATTTCAAAAGAGCATGTCTCACGTATTCCGTGTTCATTTCCACATGACCTGTCTTCCTCTGACCGTAGACCTACCGTGCCGTTTTGGATTCGATCGAGAGGAATTCATTACCGGCGAAACGAATGAGACAAGACAACGGCATACCCGATAGGTTATGTTCAATCTGCCGGTCGACACCGTAAGGGCGCCATAAACTACAAATAGATAAACAAATACACGACATGGTTGGAAATGGTGTGTGAATGCAGGCTACGCGACAGGAACAAGACACGTTCGGGACAATTGGGGCAAGGAGTAGTCTATGTGGAAATCCATTCCCATAAGTCAAGTTAGAAAAATATCAACAGCCATTAGGGCTTCATTAGTGAATGATAGTCCAGTCATTATATGGTGTTCACCTAGGGAAATCGACATACCCAGTATATTAACACGTAAATGCTTCTATTTTGGCATCCTAAAACTTTCCTCACAATTCACATATAATTGGATGGCTGCAAGTTTTAAAGTCGGGGGTCACAGAGAATCATGTGAGGTCATTGTAGTCCCGATCAAAAACTCGTAATATTAATGTTATAAATTATTGCTAAATATATAATTATCATTCATTATTAAATTTTACATTAAATTCAATCTTTATTTCTAATAATTCTAAAATTTATCAATTCAATAACATTCATAATCACTTTCTGTAATTGAAAAATTATTAAGGGACATACTTTAAAATGTTTTTAATTATATTCTCATTTACACTAATTGCATTTGAAGTTAAAAAATAATTTAAGTACATCTTGTTTAAAATACGTAAACTCTTAAATATTAAATCTATCAAATGACACTTTTAATAAAAACGTTAATTAAAAATTTATTTATTTTCTTCTTTATTTATTTAGAAAGTCATTACTTTAGTATAAATTAGATTAGAACTAATATATAATTTAAGTATTTTCCTCAACATTTTTTTAATTACATGGCCAGGTAAGTGTTATTAAATAAATTGACACTTTATTAAATATAGATAAGTAACCAAAAAAATGAATTTAATGTAAAACGTAATAATAAATGGTAATTAAATATTTAGCAATAATTTATAACTTTAATATTACGAGTTTTTGATTGGGACTACCATAACCTCACATGATTCTCTGATCGTGCGCTCTCCGCCCTCTATCTCAAAAACAGTTAGAGGTATGAAGAACTGTTAAAGACAAAAGTTGCAGAGAATTTAATTCTGTACAATATTGATAATGAATAAAAATAGCATAAAACCCTTAGAAAACGAGATATTTGCAAAAAATATAGAAAAATTCGATTTTTGTGACTTTTGACCCCCGACTTTAGAACATGCAGCCATCCAATTATATGTGAATTTTAAGGAAAAATTTGGGATGCCAAAATAGAAGTTTTTACGTGTTAATATACTGGGTATGTCGATTTTCCGAGATATTCACCTAATTCAACCTAAGATGACTGGACTATGACAGATTTATTGATTTTCAAATAATTCTCAAAAACTGTATACATGATATCCGGCAACTACAGGGTAAACTGCCGGCATTGTACAGGGAAGGTCAAAATAATCATAATGTTTCATATATATATATATATATATATATATATATATATATATATATATACTCTTTTCAAAACAAATCTCGATGCACGTCACTTTGATGACGTCATCAAACATCCACTACTACCAACTTAAGATAGTTCCAGGACATCGCAATTTATGTGTTCCGTGTATATTTTAGGTTGAGAATACACATAATCATATATATTGTCAACATAAAATATACACGGAACACATAAATTGCGATGTCCTGTGACTATATTAAGTTGGTAGTATTCGATGATTCTGACGTCATCAAAATGATGTGCATCGGGATTTGTTTGAAAAGAGTATACGTTATTAATGCTGTCCTAAAATTTTCAGCAGTACCCAAGAAGAATTAACATCTCAAAATTATGTTTTGTTCACATTTTTGAACTACAAATTTTTTATGATACTTGATGTGGATATATATATGTAAGCACCCTTGTTTATTGGTACTAATCACATTTGCAACCTTAATTCATAATCAGGAACGGACCATACCTGATAGTTAAATGTAAGAAATTTTAACAACGTTGACAGTTATGTTATGATTAAAGACCGGATTTGTATGCATTTGCATATTGCATATGTGCCCTTTTCTGACCATTTTTATAATTCTTGCATATTTCGAGCAAATTCCTCATAATGCTGCATTTTCTAAGGAATTTACAATTAATGACTTAGAAAAACCCAATATACCAATAACGGAGTCTATTAAGGTAATACGAGATTTCAAAAATAATATCATGAAAGTACCCGGAAATATCGGAAATATTGTAATTAAAAAGTGGTCAGATATTTTGCAAAAAATTCTGGTTTTAAAACATTACTAAAATGCTATGAAGTAGTTCCCTGAAATTTTAATATAAAATCAAATTTACCTTCAAAACTCCTTACTGTTTTCAAATATGCTCCTATAACCTCTGTTGATGTTGAACGCAGTTTTTCTAAATACAAACATATTTTATCAGACCGACAACAAAATTTTAAAATAGATAATCTAGAAAAATATGTATTTGTGGTATTTTTGTACCTATGATTGTAATAGATAGATATATCTGTACATAAGGTTATATTGTAAGTGATAAAAATGTGTGAGAAATTTGTAAAACACAAAATAATACTTACAGAATTGTAAAATTCCTACTTTTCCTTAAAACGATGTTATTTTCATACTCTATACTTGTTTCCATTTCTATACTCCGGTGTAAAAGTGTGCTTTTTTTTATTTGTGCATATTTCTTAAAATTTATGCATATTTTGGGATTTTTTCTTGCATATATATGCGCATATTTTGGCAAAATTTTGTGCATATAAATCCGGTCTTTAGTTATGATATTCACGGGACACCATACATACCTACATATATACATCTCTATATATATAAAAATGGATTGCTGTTCGTTTGTCTAGCTTGAACTCGAGAACGGCTGGACGGATTTTCCTAATTTTGATCTTGAAATATTTGTGGAAGTTCAAGGAAGGTTTTTCGGTGAGAAACATAAATAATAAGTAAGGGAAATACTGAAAAAGGTACGTTTTGTAATTTGACATTTATAATCAAACAAATGAAAGTATAGTGTCAGTTGGTTGTCAAATAAATAAATGTGAAGACGATTATTACAATCTATCATCAGTTTGTCAGTGCGCGAGAACTTTATTGATTTTAAAATGCCAAGGAGAAGATGGACTTAAGTCGCCGAAGTCAATCAAATGTGCAACGAGACGAGCTCTCACGTCCAAATCGCACTGACGACTGACGACCGGTGAGAGACAGATAACATTCGTATTGGTATGTCAGAATTACGTTTAACAGTAAATAATGGAATCGAACGAGTTCGGGCACATCTTATACAACACCATTTAGATCGACAGGGCACCGAGTCTACAAAGTCTACACGACACGACGCCAACACAAAAGCGGACAGTCAAGAAACCAAGAAGAGTCCTGAGTAAGTCAAAGCAACTTCACCAGGACACCAAGTCTACAAATTCTACAAATTTGAAACGACGGACATATCCAGTCACTGGAGCTGGAGGAAAAGCCGCCAGTGATTACAACTCCAAAACTTCAAGAACTTCGACACCAACACAACGTCGGGAAGTCAAGAAGACAAGCGAAGTCCTGAGTAAGTCATAACCACCTTTTCCAGAGAATTAAGTTAAAAAATTCACAATTTCAACTACGACAAGATATAACAAGCAGATGAGTTGAAGAACAAGAAAAAATAGCCCAAGAAATCATATAACTACAAAATAATTGCAAAAAAACGGAAGTGCAAGAAAAACCAAGGAATACTTACAAAAAAGGATTGATCACCTAGAAGCACTATGGAGGAAAGCCCAAGAGAACAACGAGGCGTTCCATGAACTTGGGTTTGACGATCAGCACAATTATATAAGATAACACTATTTCAAAAGGATCGAGGAAAACTACAAGACAATTCGACTGTACCTGATGTCAAACGAATAAAACACTCAAGAAACAAGTCTATGAGGTACAAATACAAGACCCAAAACCGGAAGTGAAGAAACCCAAACAACAGACCGAACAGAATTACCGACGAATCGAACTAAAGGTAAAAATAACAAACAAGAAACTACTTAGACAAGCTGAAAAAGACATGGCAGAATCAACACCAAGATGGTCATGCACGTACTACGAGCAACAAATGCCCAAAACATGGAGCGCACTTCAAGACACAATGAAATAGAGCGATTCCGCAGACGCAGTGTTCCTGTAAACTTGGAACGAGTAGCATTCCACTACGACCCGGAAATAGATTATTGTGCCGAAGAATCCGTAACGATTGGAGAAATGACAATCATTTGTCAATATTGTAAAGCGTTAAAATGCAGCGGTGAAGCTACTGGATTATGTTGTGCTGGTGGTAAAGTAAAATTGCCGTAATTGTTCCCACCACCAGATCCGTTACCTTCTTCAGTTTCTGGGGTGGGAAATGACTCTAAATATTTCTTGGCCAACATCCAAACGTATAATAATTGCTTTTAAATGACGTCGTTTGGCGCAACGCATATTGTACAGGAAAATTTCATACCTAACTTCAGGGTAGTTTTTCATAAGTGATTTATTAAAAATTTAAATAGATAATATACAATTGCTAATACAAGGACAGTTTGCGGAATAAACTTGGAGTTTCTAGGTTTCGCGCATGAACAATTATACGTCGCGTGTTCGCGAGTCGTAAAACCATCATCTTTATAAATTTACGCACCGCAAAAAAAGACGGAAAATATAGTAGATCAGAAAGCCTTAAATTGATTATGTGTATAACTGTGTTGCCTTTAAGTTAATGTAGATAAAAATTTTGTATTGTTTTGACATTATTTTTCAAAAATATATGTAGATGATAGGAATGTCACCGGGTCATCTATAATTTTTACTTATCTTTTTTCTTTAAACTTTACGTGGCATTGCGACGCATGCTGGGTACGGCTTGTACCTTTATATAATTTTATACAACATCATACATAACACAATTGGGTGGCTCTATATTTAGAGTGAAATCACACTCACCCTTTGAAAAGACCCTGTCAATCTCCTTTTTATCAAAATACTCATACGTATAGGTTCTGATGCCATACTCCCTCTCTTCTATAAAACTTTTTAGTGATTTACTTACTACTAGCAGTAAGAAAAATGTATTGTTCCTTATTAATTTGTAGATAAATTCCAACTGTCGTGAAGTTAGAATACAAAATGAAGGTATGTTAGAGAACCGATTGTCTCGTTAGATGTTTACCAAACAATTTGAATTAGTAATCAGTCGTCAAAGCGTTACTCCATGTCTAGGTGCAAATCACACTAACGAATCAGCTTAAAATTTGATGAAATGCAATATACATTTTCCTTCCCCAAGCTCTGGAAACTATACCAACTTTGGATTAGATCGACATACTGGGACAACTTTGCAGCAATTGATAGTTCAGTGGTGCGTCTATGACAAACAGGAGTCAAGTGTAAGAAATAGACTAGCTGTAAAATTTTAAGAGAATTATTTTTCTACGAAAGGTTAAGCCATAATAGAGGCAGAGGGCCCGCACATTTACAAAAATTCTCTCTCTCTCTCTGCCAAACTTACTTACTAAATTAGAAGTGACTACGATTTTCTTTGTTCTCTTATTTTAATTTTAACCACAATAACAACTTTAAATTTAAAATGTTCACACGGCTGGAAATCTCTAACTGTAAACCAAGATACCTATTATGAAATGTGCCATTATAAAGTAGTAATTAGATTGAAGTGTTATAGTCAAACCGCTTGGAATACTGTTAAAGTTCCGACAAAATTTATTAACTGTATTGAAATTGAAATTTTAACTAAACAGGTAAACCAAGAAGGGGTATATGTCAACTTCGCTTTTCTCATTATTTTGTATTATTGTTTCCTGCATGTTATCAATTCAGAGGAATTGTCGTTTTGCAGGTTTGGTTATTTTTTATGAAAAGTACAAGCCATACCCGGCATGCCACGTAAAGTTTAAAAAAAGAAAGATAAATAAAAATTATAGATCACCCGGTGAACTTCGTATCACCTACATATACTTATTTTTGAAAAATATTGTCAAAACGAAATACAAATTTTTTATCTGCATTAAATTAAATGCAACACAGTTATACACATTATCAATTTAGGGCTTTCTGATGTACTATATTTTTTGTCTTTTTTGTGGTGCGTAAATATATAAAGATGATGATTATACGACTCTCGAACACGCGACGCATGCGCGAAACAGGGAAACCCCAAGTTGCTTCCGCAAACTGTCCTTGTAACTGCAATTGTATATTATCTTTTTAAATTTTCAACAACTAATTTATCAAGAACTATCTCGAAAGTAGGCATGAAATTTTCCTGTAAAATATGCGTTCCCACCCCAGAAACTAATGAGCGTATTGGATCTTGTGGTGGGAACAATTGTGGCAATTTTACTACCACCAGCACAACATAATCCAATAGATTCACCGCTGTATTTTAACGCTTTACAATATTGACAAATGATTGTCATTTCTCCAATCGTTACGGATTGGTCTGCACAATAATCTATTTCCGGGTCGTAGTGGAATGCTACTTTTTCCAAGTTTACAGGAACACTGGGTCTCCGGAATCGCTCTATTTCATTTTGTCTTGAAGTGCGCTCCATTTTTTGGATATTTGTTGCTCGTAGTACGTGTATGACTATCTTGGTGTTGATTCTGCCATGTCTTCTTCAGCTTGTGTAAGTAGTTTTTTTGTTCGTTATTTTTACCTTTAATTTGATTCGTCGGTAATCCTGGCCGGTCTGTTGTTTGGGTTCCTCCATTTCCGGTTTTGGGTCTTGTATTTGTACCTCATAGACTTGTTTCTTGGGTGTTTTATATTCCTCGTGTGACGTCAGGTACAGTCGAATTGTCTTGTAGTTTTCCTCCATCCTTTTGAAATAGTGTGATTTTATAAAATTGCGCTGATCGCCAAACCCAAGTTCATGGAACGCCTCGTTGTTCTCTTGGGCTTTCCCCCATGGTGCTTCTAGGTGATCAATCCTTTTTTGTAGGTATTCCTTGGTTTCTCTTGCACTTCCGTTTTGGTTGAAATTATTATGTAGTTATATGATTTCTTGGGCTATTTCTTCTTGTTCTTGAATCGATCCATCTGCTTGTTTTATCTTGTCGTAGTTGAAGTTGTTAACTTTGTAACTTAGTTCTCTGGAAAAAGTGGCTGTGACTTACTCAGGACTTTGCTTGTCTTCTTGACTTTCCGCCGTTGTGTTGGCATCTAAGTTCTTGAAGTTTTGGAGTTGTAATCACTGGCGGCTTTTCCTCCGGCTGCAGTGACTGGATGTGTCCGTCGTTTTGAATTTGTAGAATTTGTAGACTCGGTGTTCTGGTGAAGTTGCTTTAACTTATTCAGGACTCTTCTTGGTTTCTTGACTTTCCGCTTTTGTGTTGGCGTCGAAGTTCTTGAAGTTTTTAAAGTTGAAATCACTGGCGGTTTTTCTTCCAGCTGCAGTGACTCGATGCGTCCATTTTTTCTAACTTGTAGAATTTGTAGACTCGGTGTGCCGTCGATCTAAATGCTGCTGTGTAAGATGTGCCCTAACTCGTTCCATCCTAAGATTTTCTACTTCATAATTATTCACTTTTGAACCCAATTCTCTCATACCAATACGAACGTTATTATTATCTCCCTCTCGCTGGTCGTCAGTGCGATTTGCACGTGAGGTAGCTCGTAGCACATTTGAATTACTCCGACGACCTAAATCAGATCGTTTTCTCTCTAGCATTTTCAAATGAATAAAGTTTTCGCGCACTGACAAACTGATGACAGATTGTAATAATTTTTTATTTGACAACCAACTGACAGTATGATTGGTTGCCGTGGCGAGTTGTCCCCAAATTTACAAAACGTACCGTTTTTAGTTCCCTTAGTTATTATTTATGTTTCTCGCCACAAAAACCTTCTCTGAACTTCCACAAATATTTCAAGATCAAAATTAGCAAAATCCGTCCAGCCGTTCTCGAGTTCAAGCCCAGACAAACGAATAGCATTTCATTTTTACATATATAGGGATACAATGTAAATATAACCCCTTACAGTAATAGATTACTGCAAGGGGTTACAGGGTTTTTGAGACATTCAACTGTAACACGATGGTTAAAAGCATATCTCAGTTTGTAAGTTCACATTGTGAATGCTATAAGATTTTTGAAGGTTAGGTTAGGTTCTGGCGTTACAAAGGTTAACACATGAAACTACTCAGTTTAAGAATAAACCCGATTTTGATTTCACAAATAACATAAATAACATAATTCATTTATAACTAGCGTCCCTAAAAATTTATTTCATAGCAATATTTAGGTTATTTGATTAGTTGAGGTACTTGCGTTGTGGTAAGTGCAGCATTGTATCCGCCATTTTGAATTTAGTTAAACACCACAAAGATTTTATAAGGTTAGGCTTCTACTAACAATTTAAGTATAAACTGAAATTTCTTGGGCAAGGGATGTCCAGTTGGTGGAAAGACACGTATCTATTTCACTTTGTATAGTTTGAGTATTTGTTTATATCTGATTTTAGAAAAAGTTTAACTAATCCAATAATACTATTTTAAAATTGTGCACAACTACAACTGGTGAGAAAGATGTAGATAAAAATTATTTAAATCTGCACATTAAAATAATACATGATCACAGTTTTAGTGAGTATGCTTGCAACCATACTTAATAAGGCAAATTAAAGTGGAAATGAGGGTAATATTCGTGCTAATATATAATGAAATGCCAAAAAACTGAAAAGAACTTCGATGTATACCAACGCAAGATTGGAAATACTGGTGAGCAGGAAATTATTTTTTCATTAGCACGACGCCAAATACGTTTTAAAACCCATCTCACGTTCCTTAGAAAACATTTGAGATTTGCAAACATTTTAGTGGATAAACAATGTTTACTTAGTTGAAGTGCCCTACATAGTCTGCGCCCTGTATAACTGTAGATATTTATGCCGCCTCACATTCCTCGAATTCCGTTTCAGGACATCTCCCATTAACTAAAAAAATATATTTATACGCCTGAACTCTAAATTCGAAATCTTCGTACCCATTTGACTCCCCTCCACGAAAATACTCATAATGATCTTTCGAGTTAATTCGATTTGGAGTTGTTTGCTTTTTGCTCCACGGGATAAATTGTTTTTCTGCTCGGTGGGACGGGGTATGAAAGAGAACATAAATCGAAAACGTGTTTCCACATCTCAGTGGAAAGAAGGAATTTTAAGGCTGTCTCTCCGACTGTTTTACAG
This sequence comes from Cryptocephalus moraei, assembly GCA_946251905.1. NCBI lineage: Eukaryota > Metazoa > Arthropoda > Insecta > Coleoptera > Chrysomelidae > Cryptocephalus > Cryptocephalus moraei. The sequence continues at coordinate 23,246,969 of OX276458.1, read as the reverse complement.
TGTTTTTCTCTTCGTCGCGACGAATAGAGAGAAAGGGAACGCAGGGGTGGTTAAAAACATATGACGCGATTGTAGTGGCGACGTTTATTCTTCTGGCTGCTTGTTTTCGGGGTTGTGAAGAGGAATGAAAGGACTAATCTATGTTCTCACTAAAATAATAGCCGCCATATTTATGTGGTTCTGCTTCGATATTTTATTTCTTGTGAGTACGGTTGTATATATGAGAAGGGTGGAAACGTACCAGCTGTAAGAAAGCTTTCTCGGATATTGCGTTCGGTAAGCGATGATATTACGCTCGTATCTAAAGGGAAAAATAGTTCTAATGAGACAACAAAGAAGAATTTCTAGGCGGTCAATACAATCGGAGAAATAAATTGTATGGTTCGCTTTAGGAATTTAAAATGAATCCCGAGATAGCGAAACTGGAGTTTCTTCGAAAACATTAATCTAAGGATAGAGTTAAAATTCCTAGGACAAATGAGGCGAGTTGCGCAGCCTCGCGATACATAGCGAAATGGGATACGGTCGCGTTTTCCATTAGGCGACCCAGTTTCTCGCACTAACAATTCCTAATGAAAATGCAACTGCGTTTAACCCATAACTCAAGTATATATTATGTGGGGCGCGTAGGGGAGCGCGGATAAAGCTCAAAAGGCTCGGGGATCCCCCGGGATCGTCTCCGCCTAGGTGTGTTAACCGGAGAAGGGCTAAAGGGATCCCAGGTGCGATCCGGGGTAGGCGGAGGACTTGCGTCTCGTTGAAGATTAGGATCTCCCGATGCTTTTAACCTGAAGGGGAAATTTTTGAGTGTGCGGTATTTCCCGCGGAATCGTAAACTTAACGGAAACATCGTTTCTTGTGGTAAAAAACAGAACGACGATCGTGGATGTAAATTGAGGGTAGCTGTCGACTGGAGAGAACTTCGAACGGTTTATCTGTTTAAATTCAATTATAGAACTGTAGCTATATAATAGATATATCACGAGGCGCTTATACTGAAATTGCAGAAATTATTTTTCAAAAGTAACTTGTACCGAATCTTATACAACACCTCTAATTGAATACTTCTCCAGATACATTAAGAGGATGAATATTCTAACAACAAAAAGCAGAATTCTAACAGTGTATTACTCTTGGGCACTACCCTTTACCTACGATGTATCAGCGATGTACTAGTGCTAGACTGAGATCCAATTGCTTTATTTGCTGACTCCCCTGCACGAATTATCGTAGCTCAATATAAGAACATCCCAGTGGGAAGGCGAGAAATACATTTAAATTTAACTAACAATGGAAAATTTAGTTACTAAAAATTGACCTACGTTAAGTTCACAATCAATGAAATGGCAGATCCCGGCTGGGACTACAAATACCTTTTTCAAAAATTCTCTTACAAGTGTTTCATAGTACACTGATTAATTTCGAGAACCTATTCATTCTAGTATTTATGTTATAAAACGAGAACCCGTAGGAGATCACTTAATTAACGTGAGAGAAGGTGCGGTGTGTTGCGTACAACCAATACGTCCTCCGCATCACCTCTCAAAGCGTTTATCAGGAACATCTGAAATGAAACTGGTACATAGCTCAGTAGCTTAGTGGTCAAGAGCACCCGACGCGAAATTGGGGAGACCCGGGTTCGTATACCGGCTGGGACTACAAATACCTTTTTCAAAAATTCTCTTACAATTTTTTCATTGAAATGGCAGATCGTTTAAAAGCAGATATGAATAGACAGCATAAAAATGAATCGAAATATTTGCGGTATTAACGACAAACTTATTTACTAAAAAGGAAAACTTAAATTGTACAATGTAACTGGTTTATTCCAAATATATGTTGTAATACTGAAAAGGTTTTGAGTTATTTTCACGCTGCCGCTATCGTAAATCGCTCTTATATGCATAGATACGTAGCATGAAAATTGGAAATAATATTCGTGTATTATTTTTCCTTGACGACGGAATGTAAATACTGTCATTTACATTCCTAGGAATATTAAAAGAGTAAATAAAGTTGATTTATCCCTAGTTACGCACTGACATATGTAAGTCTGACGTAGGTCAGTCAACTTATGCCTGAGTGACTTAAGTCCAAACTAAATCAAAGATTTCATTTTTTGAGGAATTATGAGGAAATTTTCAACGGCAGCGTGAAAAATCTAATAAGCCACACGGAATGTATAGACTGTTAACATTCTCGGCAAGTGACAAGCCTCGGCTTCGCCTCGGCTCGTATACACTTGCCTCGAATGGTAAGACGTCTTTACATTCATTGTGACTTAAATGATATTTAAATACTCATGATTGTAACACCTAACTGTCGGAACAATGAGGGATGGCACTATTCATTCAAAAATATCCACTTAAAAGATATATAAGTTTGATGCACAGATGACTGATATATGTTGACCCGTCTATTTATAAAATAATGTATTGCGAAGTTCACAGCATATTCTACGACATTTGACATTGTTGTATAAATTCAATTCACGAATTCTCCCTTAATATTTGCGTGACCATTGCAATCGGTGCTCTTGTTTTATGTAAATCTACAAATCATTTGGACTTTTGATAGGTGAAGCAACATCGATTGGTATCATTTCAACGTGACATTTGTTTGTTTACAGTGTAATAATAATATGCCACTTGTAGGATATGATTTTACAAACTTATAATATCTTTTAGTATATCACTCTTCAAAAATTTTTTGAATTAAATTTATTAAAAATGATATAAAAGTTTCAAAATAATTGAAATCAAGTTTTGTTGACTTATTGAGAACATGAGTATATCAATATATTCAAAATATGATAAATTTTTTATTTTACTGTTAACCGAAGCCATTATCAAAAATATTGAAAACATGTTTTAAATTATTGCCTCAAATAAATGGTTTCATAAATTAAGTTGACATAATGCTTTAATTAAAAATTGGCAACCGATTGAAAAGCGTCACAGCTTATAATCAGATCAAATTAGACCAAGAACATAGGAGTGAGGGTACAAAACTTCCCACCCAGCTGAAAATTGGTAGTATCGTTCAAAACACCATTATAAATGAAATCTAAAAAGTCCTCATCGATCCGGCTCGTGGAAAGAAATTTGCTCGGGGTCAAACGTCACAAAAACGGTATTTTCGCGATTTTCAGCAAAACGGTAAGTTTTATCATAAAATGAGTTCAGAGGATAATTGTAGAGCAGATAAATATATATAAAAAATGTCTAGGACTTTTTTTCCTAAGAGCCACCGTTTCTGAGATATAACCATTCAAAGAGTTAGAAGAGTTGTAATCGTCATAATATGTATAAGTATAGTCCGGCCGTATTTATTTCATATAATTTAATCATGGTAGTAAAATTTTTGAAGGGCTTAGTACTCGAGAAGTGCTGTGCAAACGATGGGCGCTATTGACTGTCGGCGGGTGAAAGACTACCTAATACAGGAAAGGACTTACTAATAGGGGTCTATTATTTTAAAGGTATTGGGATTGTATCTACAAATAAACAGAGAGAAGTAAATGCAAAGTAGGTACACGCAAATCAAACTATACAATACATCAATACTAAACAATCAAACTCTTGTATCAAAATAAATGATTAACCTGGATGTCGTTAATAATATTGTTGGTAGGTACCAATAACACGTCCCTGCATTGTTCCGTTACCGTCATATCTCCTCCAGTTTGTCGCAGTTCTCGAGTATTTAAGCCGCCCTAAAGTTTTACTGCCATGAATAAATTATATCAAATAAATGCGGCCGGACTATACTTATTATGACGATTACAACTCTTCTAACTCTTTGAATCGTTATATCTCAGAAATGGTGGCTCTTAGGAAAAAAAGTCATAGACATTTTTTATGGATAATTATCTACTCTACAATTTTGCTTTGAACTAACTTTAGGATAAAACTTACCGTTTTGCTGAAAATCGCGAAAATCCCGTTTTTGTGACGTTTGACCCCGAGTAAATTTCTTTCCACGTGCCGGATCGATGAGGACTTTTTAGATTTTATTTATAATGGTGTTTTGAACAAGACTACCAATTTTCAGCTGGGTGGGAATTTTTGTACCCTCGGATGTCTAAATTGACCGGACTATTATGCCGATGACGCCAGTTATATTGAAGAGGACGTCAATATTTCAGTTCGGTTATAACGTAGCGTTTAATATGTAAAATTGATGAGAAATATTTTAGATTTTTAAGTAACACTATAATTATTTTATATAGAAACGTTAACATTGTTGTCGATTTCAAGTACTTTCAGGGTTAAATACTTATTGAGTATTATTATTCTATATAAGTATTATTCACTTGTGGTGTATTCAACTATTTTAAACACTTCTTGAGCAATGGTCTTGTTGACGACCACATTTCACATTTAATAGAGTTAATTTTAAAAATACTTGTTCTCGTCTCGTGTTAAGCCCTTCAGACCGCTTCTAGAGAGTCGCAGTATGGTATAAACATAAGAGCGAAAGGAAGGCCATATATTTCTCGTTGGCTAAACAGAGAAAGAAATTTTGCCACGTTGCTGGCTCGCGAAACATCACAAGCATCGCCACACTCTACCTGATCATTCACTGTATAGCCTCCGACGAGAACATTTGGAATGCGTTACGGACCGGCCGGCCGGCAACGTTGCAAAACTTCCTTCTCTGTCATACTAACGAACTACTATTAGTTTCTCTTTCGCTCTTGTTGATTTCGGACCCTGCATTTCAATAGAACAGGTCATATTCCGCCATCTTATATTCATTTTCCTTTTCATTGATAATGAAGCTGCAATACACTCGCCTATATATATAGTCATTCCACATATAAAATATTTAATGAAAAGACGAAAAAGTTGAATATGTCGCAGCGAAATTAAATAGGCTGCATTTGTATAAAAATAATTTTGTTTCGTAATAGATAGAAACTAAGATTTTTAGTTTCTCAATTCTGCTTTTGATCATTATTGTTAATACACCTATGGACAACTGTTTTTTGCCTATCACAATTCGTCAACTGCAGCCATATTTCCCTCCCATTTTGAACCGCCCCCATCTCCTATGTTGACATGTAAACAAACAATACTTTCTTATGTGAACTAGACTTAACAAGACGCTGATAATAGTGACGTTCCTTAATAAATACGTATTCTGTGGTTAAAGTCCCCAGGTATGTCGATAAAATTGAAAAACCCCGCATTTTACATAATGAAGAGTGACACTGGGATACAGTTGATTAAATAGTCACTAACTAGTAAGATACCAAAGGCGATAATATAATAATATATTTAATTGTATAATGTATAATTCAGATTTTAATTTGTTAATATATTATTGCTAGACACAGGAAGCCTAATACGTGTTGTTACAATTTAGCTATTCTTGTGGTTGAGAATAATATTACAATTCCAAATTTCACTGTGGGAAACAAATATTTTCAAAAATTACAAATTTGCCCTTTACTATGTGAAAATCTCATAATGAAAATGATTTCAAATTAGTTCAATATTGCTCGGCATACTAGTTGAGTTGCAAAAGCATTATAGTAATTTCGCAAAGATGGCTCGTTCCAGATCGCATAATAACAATAAATGAAGCAATAATGAAAGCCCGGATGAAGCTGGACATTTATTTAGTTTTATTAGACGTAAAATTATTCATTTATTTACAATACGTAAAATCTACTAGTGATTCTGTTTGGTATTTAGTAATTGCGACAATATTTCTATTACTCTTTTGCGATATAATAAGCATATAAATTCTTCTAGCGATTTTAAACGATAACCTAACTCAGGCATTTTACACATATCATCCATGTATCGATCAGACCGATCTCTAAGACTACTCGTTTTTCTCCTTCTTTGTTTTATATGCCAGTCCTCGGATTTTAATGAAGCCCTAGCAACTCCATAACGTGTTATAAGTTATTGGGAAAAACAATATTATGAGAGAACGGCGCCAAATACGGGTGTTTCCTCGAACTAAACTGCGGTTTTATGGAACTTCTTAGCTATTTTCACGGCGGAAAATTGGCAGGGAGAGCCCAATGGGAACCGAATCGTATACGTAATACAACGCGGGGTTACGCCGTTATAACGGGATTGATAACGATCGAGTTGCTTTATTCGTTCATTTCTGCGGATATCCGAAAGATATATGTATCGCAACTCGACGAAAATTGGTGGAATTGTTAAAACAGGACATCGCTCGTTACACATTCGATTTGCGCATCACGGCGGGACCTCGTGCCACCCTACGATTGAGTGATGTTAAAAGGGAAAAAGCGTCGAGACGCAGTGCGTTAAACGCTCCCGTTTCGTCCCAGATGTGAATAATAAAAGAGGCGTGGGAAATAATTCCGTGATAACAAAGGCGTTTCGTGATTTTCACACTAAGTTTGGGGTTCTTTGCATCCGAATGGGGGAATATTTCTCAAGGGCGGCAGACACAATTTTTCCATATAAATTATGCACCTGTCACCCGGAAAGTTTTTTCTTTAGCGGAGCCGAGGAGGGGTTCAGTGATCCCCGACCTAAACTAACAAATCTTGTTACAGATGTGGTGCGTTTTATGGATAATTCATATTTGTTGGACGATGCTCGCTAAAGAGCATATTAGAGGCCCTACGTAGTTTTCAGAAGAATCCTGAAAAATTAGTTAAAGAGAAATTATCCACAAAATACGAAGAGCTGGCAAAAATGGTTTGTGGATATAAAGATTGAACAATAGGACATAGTTGGCGAAAAATTGCCTAAACGCCGCTACGGATTTAGTATTAATAAAATTATAAAGAGATGAACGTACCGTACATTTAACGTCTTCAAATTAAACTTTTCCCATAAATAAAATCTTAAATATTCAAGTATTACTTTAAAATCTGATTCTATTAAACATCCCTCATACAAAAATAAATGTTTAATATCATTAATTTTTATATATTTTCCTTCTGAAACTAAATAAATTCCATTTCGGTTTCTCAGCATCGATTTAGAAATGGCTTGGACCATTGGAATTATAAAAATCCAAATTACATTGAACTGGCAAAGAAATAAAAACTGGTATTAAAAATTCATAAACCGGTTATTGGAAAAATTTTTGAAATACTATTATTTAAAATAATTTTGTTATTAAAATATTTTAAATATTAAAATATTTAAAACATATTTAGACCATTATATTATTATGTATGAGGGGATGAATTTAAAATACTATCTAAGAGTTCTTAAAAATTTTAATATTTAAAATATTTCCAATGACTACAGAAATAAGTTACTGTATCTTAATCTCCACATAATTGGGTTGATAATTGTAAATCACTATAAAATATTGTAGAATATTCAAAAATAAAGATTTGTGCACTTCTATAGGTTACTGCTGCTGTCTATAAATAGTACCCTATCACCCAAAATATGCAGGTTTCGTATTTTTTTTTTATTTATGGTGATACCTTTGTTCCTTAACATATGCTGAAGTTTTCCGAAGACTTTCCATGATGCCCTTATTCTTCTCTTGTTTTCTACGGTTTAATTTTGTTTGTCTATTTAAATTGCCTGTCCCAAATAATTATGTAATATAATATAATAATAATAAATCTCTATATTATATAATAAAAATTAATTGTTGTTCGTTTGTCTCGCTTAAACTCGGAAATGGCTGGACCGATTTTGCTAATTTGGATCTTGAAATATTTATGGAAGTTCAGGTAAGGTTTAAGCGGCGAGAAACATAAATTTTAAGTAAAGGAAATACTAAAAAAGGTACGTTTTTCAATTCGACATTTGTAATCAAACAAATGTAAGTATAGTGTGTCAGTTGGTGGTCACATAAATAAATATCAAGACGATTATTAAAATCTATCATCAGTATGTCAGTGCGCGAGAACTTTATTGATTTTATAATGCCAAGAAGAAGACGACCTGACTTATCGTCGAAGTCAATCAAATGTGCAACGAGCTACCTCACGTGCAAATCGCATTAACGACCAACTAGAGACAGATAATGATAACATTCGTATTGGCATGACAGAATTGCTTACAACAGTGAATAATCATGAAATAGATAGACTTAAAATGGAACGACTTCGGGCACATCAAATACAACTGCAGCGAGCACAACTCAATAAAATAGAGCGTTTCCGCACACGCAGTGTTCCTATAAGCCTAGAACGAGTAGCAATTCACTACGACCCGGAAATAGATTATTGTGCCGACCAATCCGTAACGATTGGAGAAATGGCAATCACTTGTCAATATTGTAAAGCGTTAAAATACAACGGTGAATCTACTGAATTATGTTGTGCTGGTGATAAAGTACAATTGCCACAGTTGTCCCCACCACTAGATCCATTACGTTTAATATTAGTTTCTGGCGTGGGAAATGACTCTAAACATTTCTAGGCCAACATCCAAAAATATAGTAATTGCTTTCAAATAACGTCGTTTGGTGCAACGCATATTGTACAGGAAAATTTCATGCCCACTTTCAAGGTAGTTTTTGGTAGATTATTTATTAAAAATTTAAAAAGATAATATACAATTGTAGAGACAAGGACAGTTTGCGGAATCAACTTGGAGTTTCCCTGTTTCGCGCATGGGCAATTATACTTCGCGTGTTCGCGAGTTGTAAAACCATGATCTTTATATATTTACGCACCGCAAAAAAGACAAAAAATATAGAACATCAGAAAGCCTTAAATTGATTATATGTATAACTGTTTTGCATTTAATTTAATGTAGATAAACATTTTGTATCGAGTTTTGACCATACTTTTCAAAACTATATGTAGGTCATACCAAGGCCACCTGGTGATCTATAATTTTTATTTATCTTTCTTTTTTTTTTTAAACTTTACGTGGCATTGCAACGCATGCCGGGTACGGTTTGTATAATATAATATAATATAAAATGAACTTATTACATTCCAAAGGAATGGAAGATCTTCAGACTATATTTGATAGGAAAACATATGGACATTGAGGGATCAACTATTTTCAAACCGGTATATCTATTTAGTTCTTCCGAAATGTTATATGGAAAAATCATAAAGGAACCAGAGGGTGTTTTAGTCAGCGATAAGTACAGTTAGACTCTGCGATAAATAAATTAATCCCACACTGTCAGATGTTATAAACAATCCATTCAAGAATTGGAATTAACTTTGTTCCCTCTTCTGAGACATCTTTTATCTCATTTCGTGTCCAAGAAGTTTTCCCTTCGTTTAAATAATTACACTGAATTTGCTCAATAAGTGGACCTAGAGGCAATATTGGTGGCGATGATATAAATAGGAAAAATTGCAGATTCGGTTATGTACAGGTAATGGAATACCACTTAGAATTGAAAATAATGGACAGAAATTAAGACATTATACCTATTCAATTTATAGGGTTGATAACGAAATACGACAGAATATGCGGGGGCAATTTCTGACGTAATCGTAACAGATATCTGATCCTCGCTAATTATTTAAATAGAAGCTTTGAAAAAAAAAATCAATCGGTTAAATATATAGCAGAAACAGCGAGTCGCCGGTTTTACAAAAAAACACGGTTTTGAGTGACATCAATCGATGATGCGTCCCGTTCAAACACTCGCGAAATCCTCTAATAGGAAATTGCATCGATACGTGCCGTCGATAGCTTAAAAAGTTTTTTCCAATGAATTTCCCCATCATCGAAAAATGTGTACATCCTCGAAAACGAGCACAAAAATCGAGGATGGTCATTTTAAGTGAAAATTGGTGTCCGATGCGAGTACATTTGACGAGTTAAATGGAACGTCATGTATAATACTTTACGAATAATCGCTCGCTACATAACGATGATCTATATTCCGCGACAGCGCAAACATTCTGCCCGTGACATACACTAATTATCATTTGATAACGCAGTGTAACACGAAATTATATTTCAATTTCGGTTGACAGTTCCGGCTAGATTTCCAAAATGTTCGTTCTAAATGTTTATTTGAATTTCGCGAAAAGCGACCGGCCGACAGCGACATGCCCATGTTTGTTTTTACCGTTCTATGGGAATAATCATTAAAATTGAATATTTCACACACAGCGACGTATCAAAACCGAAATCGATATTCGAAAAATTAGGCGAACCGATTAAACCGTTCTAAAACCGACATGGCATTGCACAGATCAGTTGATGTTAAAAGAATACCGGCGAAGAGGTGTGAGTTGCACATGTATTTCTAGAGTTCCTTATTATTCCAACGCTACATAATATGCGGCGTTAGATGTCGTGGTTGTGTAGGAAAAGAAATCGGAAAATACAGAGGACGTATGCGCAGAATACGTTAAAATTTTTTTCTTTAGTTGGAACTATTTCCAATTTGTGAAGCGTAGCTTCTATACTGGAGTTATACCTTGTTTTCTCTAGACTAACATGCTGGAACGAGCGACACAAAAATGCGTAATGCTGTAGCTAGATATAGTATTGTAACGTTTTTCCTATTTACTAAAACTAAACACTACGCGATTTGTACTAATTAATTTATTTCTTACACTGGGAGTGAGTCATCGGCTGAGGAGGAAAATGAAATTGACTTGTATCTACAAGAACCATTACAAGTGGAGGCAGCTCTGAAGCCCTTTTCGGTAAGAGAGGTTAAGGGCATAATTCGCAAAGGACTAAAAACAAAACAGCCCCAGGCTATGATTTAATCACCGGAAAAATCTTAAAATAATTGCCAGAATAGGTAATAAGACTTTTGATCATCATCTACAACGCAACTATAAGAATTGCCTACTTCCCATCGCTCTGGAAGGTCTCTCAAATTATACTTCTACAAAAGCCAGGAAAGGACCCATCTATTCCAACCTCATATCGGCCTATAAGTTTATTGCCAGTACTATCCAAAATAATGGAGAAGCTTCTTGCTACAAGAATATACCCAGAACTGAAAAACATATTACCTCACCATCAATTTGGGTTTCATGAACGACACACCACTATCGAACAAGTTCATAGAATAGTCAGGAAAATAACTAATGATCTGGAAAGTAAGAATTACTGTTCGGCTGTTTTTCTAGACGTCTCACAAGCGTTTAACAAAGTCTGGCACAAAGGGCTACTCAACAAAATTAGGAAGTTCCTTCCTTCCAATTTGTTCCAGATCCTGAAATCATATCTTAGTGACAGATATTTTCTGGTAAGACGTCATGGGCAACAAGTAGGCCTTTACCATATAAGATCAGGGGTTCCACAAGGAAGCGTCTTGGGGCCACTACTCTACTTGTTATACACGTGCGATCTGCCAACAAACAACGAAACCCAGACATCAACTTTTGCTGATGATACGGCAATTATGGCCTCACATAAAGATCCAGTGATTGCCTCCGCTCAAGTACAAAAGAACCTGAATGTGGTTCAAGAATGGCTTAAAAAGTGGCGTATTAAGGTTAATGAACAAAAATCTACTCATGTCACATTTACGCTACGACGGAGAAAACATGCCCGGCTCTGACGCTAAACGGGGAGCAAATACCGCAGGCCGAATCTGTAAAATACCTAGGCATGCACTTGGATCGCAGGCTTACTTGGAAGACACACGTCTGGACTAAGAGAAAGCAACTGGGACATAAAGTCCAAAAAATGTACTGGCTTATTGGTCGAAACTCACAGCTGTCCCTAGAAAACAAATTGCGAGTATATAAAGCAATTTTGAAACCTGTCTGGACCTACGGGATACAGCTCTGGGGGTCCACAGCAAACTCAAACATTGAGATCCTAGAAAGATGGCAAGCAAAACTACTGCGAATGATTACCGATGCTCCCTGGTTTGTACCAAATAAAGTAATATCCGACGATCTACAGATGCAATCAGTCAAGAAAGAGATAGCCAACTATGGGGCTAAATATAAAAACAAGCTCGCCATACATCCAAATCATCTGACAGAACAACTTCTGAGTGAAGAGAGAGACCAAAGAAGACTGAAACGACACAGACCACTTGATTCTTCAAGATTCCGATAAAGTGTATAAATCTGAAATGTATATAGATGAAAAAGTTATATTTATTAATGTAAATATTTACCTTAAACAGGTGAATGCCAATGGGCATGAACCTACATGTTAAATTAGACGATAGATCACATACTTATTGCCCACGGGCAGATTATATATATATGGGATAATAATAAAAAAAAAATTCTTACACGACACTTATAAACTTAACTTAAGAATCCCTTAACATAATTTATATTCGCACACAGATGTTTATTTATTTAACGCGTGCGGTCTCTCGCCCGAATGTTTACACACCGATTATTCAACTGCCTCGCCTTGGGTCCGGCATTCCTTTTATATCTAGCAAATGGCTTTCGAGAACCTTCCCGTCGTTTCGGGAGAAGATTCTCGAATTCGCGGAACTTGTTATCGCGTCGAACCTTCTCGACTCTTCTCGTCGACTTCGAACCGTCCTTCTCGGGATCGCAATTCGGCGAAATTGGGTAGCTCCAGGCGTGTTTATCTTGCGGCAAGCCGTTTCGTTACAGTATTGTATACCTGCTCTGTATAATACATACGACTCCGAGCATGGAGGGGAGAGAATATAAGTTCTCCCACTCTCTCTATTTCTCTCTCTCTCTCTCCCTCCCCCTCTCTCTATCTCTCTCTAGTTCTCTGGGTACGCCACGGTGATTCGACAGCCCGTTATCAGCTCCACGTTGACCCCCCGAGTACGACATTGCCACCATCGATTTTAAAGACGTAAAGCTGTAAGATTGGTCGTAAACAGGCGACGTTGACGTTCTCGTGGGAAAGTCGTGAATGTGTCGAATTGTGTTGGGAAGTGAAGATACTTGCCTAACGCACCACAATATCGCGTAGTTTGTGAATTCGCACTTATTTTATTGTGGTTAATTCGAGTTCCCTGTTAGTTATTGTAAAAACATAATTTCCCAATAAATCAAAAATAGTAGTAAGCTTCGCACTGTTCTAGAGTACAAATTTGTACCCGTTTTCTTTTAAATTACAGTATCGGCGAGAAAGCCCTGCATATTTATGAAACTAGACCAAACAGGAAGCAACAACATAACCAAATATGCCAAGTAAACTTAGTAAACAAATTGCACCACAAGGATTCCTTTCCTCCAAAATTTCATTCGGAAAATACTACGTACATTTTTTCAAAGGAAAATGTGGGACAATCGGTACCCTCACGGAAGTATATTTACATAATAACTAGCCTTTATCAATGCGTTTCATTCATGCCTCATGAAATTTGAAACATGAAAAAATTCTCGGCGTCTGCTGCCGTACCCTCTTATTGTCCATATCAAATTTTTCCGCCTTGCCATCCATCTCCTTACCCCGAAGGAGTGATTTAAAATATTTTGCGAGAAAATCGAGGCTTAGCCCTTGAAATGGTCAGTAGTTCCTTCTGTTTTCGCCCCGCGGCTAAAATTTCAAAAGTTTTTTCGTTTCACACAAAAGAAAAGTAATTCCAATAAACGACCTGAGATACGAAATTGAGAGAGGGGGCGTGAGAAAGAGATAGAGAGAGAGAAAAGGGATTCCTTGAGTAATATTCGAAAAAGGGAACGACAACTACTGCACGTTATGGTTCTCTCCTTTTCAAAACTTAGGCGTTCGAATTATTGAAAAGATATCCGGATTCCTCTCGTAACGAGATTTCCTTTCGGGAACGAGAGTTTTCACTTTTTTACGCCACGAGATTTTTTCCAAATGGGTGAAGCGTCGATTCGAACTCATCAATTATTATCGGCTTTCCGCCTTTAATTCCAGAAAATTATGCGTCAATCATCGAGTTGAACACAAGTCAGGAAAGTAGAAATGACAGACATTCATGACGGAAAGAACATGAAAAGGTCAGCCAACCAGCTTGAATTATTCAAATCTCATTAAGGGTACGACAATGACGCAGAAAATGAAATCGCGCATACTGTGAACAGGGAGTTCGAACACAAATAATACGGTTAATATCCCCATTGAAACGCCATTCTTCTCCTTATAAAGCTCGTGATCGAACAAATCCAGAATAATATCCAACGAATTTATGGAAATTTCAGACATATCCCGTACGCACACCGTAACGAAATTACCCGACGATATAACAGTTACGTTTCGCATTAGTCTTAATTAGTATTATCAAATTTACGAACATAAATACTGGAATTTCGAGTTTTAACCGGCTTACGCTCTAGCAGATTAAAGGCGCTGCAGAGTTGTTAAAAGCTTTGTGCAACCTAATGCAAAAGTTTAAGCCTCTTTTATGCAACCAAACAATGTTGAGAGTGAGAGAGAGCGGCGTGGGAGTGGAGAGAAAACAAGTCGAAGCGATACGCCAACAATTTCCGTGAGATTATTAAACTCGTAACGACATTCGGTTCAGGAATGATTTTTCTTTACGGAGAAAAAGTTTTAGAATCTCCATCGAGCCGAAATACTTTATAAATGAGAGTATTATGCCCTGTTTGCAACAGGGTTTGCAACCTAGTCATATGACAAGTTCTCAGCATTACTTTCCTCATCTAATTTATTAGTTGCGTCTCTGAGTAGTCCCAATTACAAATAAATGTTAGACAGATTAAACTTTTTAATGACCTTTATAGAGTTGTCGAAGATGTTAAATTGTTGAAATGTGTTTCAATTTTTAAGCATTTGAGCGATTGGAGAGAAAATAGGTATACATCATAATTTGTTCAGGAAATTTCTATATAGACTCTTTTCCATCTATGGGCCTTCAGATCAATATGATACCATAACATATCATTGCAATGGAACATAATTAAAGGATCCTTGTTTAGACGTATTTTCTCTAAGCGTTGACGATATTACAGCCGCCAAAAAACATGATTACTTCCTATCGAAGGCATACAAATTTTAATCAAACTACTATTTAAAATAATACATATTTTGATCTTAAAAACCAGTACTAACTGGTTCAGTAAAGAGCATTTTTTTCGTAGTGTTACAGAATATGCTAGTTGATGGATAAAAATGTATCATTCACAGTTAGTAAAAATTTGGTAGCATTATTATATAGATTAAACATAAATTTATATATACAGTAGCTGAATTAAATGAAGGCTGAACAGTTACTAACGATATTTCTTCTTTACCACAATTATTATTATTTACCAAGGAGCATAGTTCATTTTCTGGTATAATATTAACAACACCATATTGAAAATTTTTGCGACAAGCACAACATTGTTAATTGCCGAAAAAATTTTTAGGTCAATATTCGTCATGATATATTTTACTACAGCACAATCTTCAATGTGTTGCATCAATCGATTGGGAACTTCCTACTGATTATCTAACACTTCGTGAATAAAGAATGGATCTCTTGAAGAGTTTCACTCAATATTAGATCGTTAGAATGGGATTTGGGATAAAGAGATCAGGATCCTCTATACAGCTCGAGGAGAGTGACGATTATGTTAATTTCGGTCTCGTTCTAAATGATAACAGAAATCATTTTGCGGTTGGATTCATTCTCGCTACCTTAATACACTAAATAAGCTTTTAAAAAATTTTGGTAGGTAAAGTGTATTTATTAAACCAATTATAATCTCATCTTTTCTTTTGTTTCCAGAAAGTGTCAATATACCATTCATTATTTTTACCATATCTTCGAATTCCGGTTCCCTTTTTCTAATCATCGTTCCATTCCAATTTTCATATACAATTGGTAAAAATATTTTTTGCCATTATTTATAATATTTACAAGAATAATATTAATGTACATATATCACTAAATGCCAAAATGAAGGGATAATTTATAACAGTTTTTTTGCTATTCTAGAGCGTCAGGTCAATTATTTAAATCTCTATCAAACGTTGCCCCAACGTTAACTTTTTTATATATTAAAATTTAACTATGGACTAGTTTTTATTGCAGCGAACGTGGGTTTGAAAAACCTTAAGAACCGAACTACACATTATTTTTTTTTTAAAACAATTTAGTCAAATGTGGCGTTTTGTGACCTTTAATTGTCCTATCTGTTTCCATAACTGTAATTAATATCAATGTTAATTGTTTGTCCTATCATGCCAAATTAATGGAATGAGTGAATTTCCAATTTCAAAATCTCTGGGCAACAAATTGTTTTGAGAAACTTTGTTCTAAGAAATGTAAATAATTTATGTATTACGGGAAGGCAAAATGATAACCCTTAAAATTTTTCAGGCGCTGTTTTTGTTGCTTCTCAGGTCATAATTACTTACTTTTACTATTACTACCATGGCAACTTTATTAAGCTCATTCTTATAGAGCCATTGACCTTTAATCTAGTTAGACGGATCAAGTCATATATAAATCGCTTTGGAAAGCAATCAATCATAAGTTTTCAGGAAAAATTGAATGTATCGCATTGGCAACAGCGCAGGCCTGCTTTATCATAACAAATTATGAAGTGGCAGTGCGGCTCGTTATTTTTATATATTAAATTGTACATAATTGACTTGGAATGTGCGAATTAACATCGATTTTATGTATTGGTGAAATGAGGATGAGGATGAAGATATTGTCCCGAAAGTGTGTAAAGAATTCCTAAAAAACAAGAAAACCGCAAAATAATTCCGTGTATCCTATTGGCAACAATGCACAAACGAATTGAATTAATATGAATGAGTAAAGAAGCCGCCACTCGAAACGGAGTACGCCGTAGTAGGGTAACGTTGCCAATACCCATTTTATCTTTTCCGCTATTTTCGCTAGTTAAGTATTGTCGTACTGTGTCTTCCGTTGCTTTCTGTCAGTTTACTTATTTACAATATAAAAATATTTCCACGACACAGATAATTTAGTATTATATAATAAAAAGTTGAACCACTTCGCGCCAAAGGCGGCTTTTGTCATAGGAATAGTATCATTTCGGAGAAATTCGCGTTGTTTAAAAACCTTTTATGTAGGGAAAAGTGTAAACATAGAAAAATTACTGGACGTATACCTACATATTTAAGTAATTTTTTTCACTAAAAACTCAAGTTTTGGTACAAAATGTAATACGCCCTCTATCGTTATATCCTGTCGTTAAAGAGCTAAGAGTTCACCTGGCAACCGCGTGGGAGAATCTATTTATCATTCGAGATGTTGGATTGCAGACAGTGTGCGTTCTCCGGGTTTAACTTGATTAAAGGTCAATGTATGGAGCACAAATACTTCTAATTTCTCCAGATTTGTAGAATTATTTCTAGAGAAAAGAAAATGAGCTAGTGAAATTTTATAATTATAACAAAGGTCTCTAATTGAGTAGACTACGGCATGCTAGGCATTTTTAACTGTCCTTCCCAGCAGAGGGTAATTTTCAAACACCTCTATTAAATGTAACTTATTGTTACATTCCAAACTTCCTCAAATACTAATTTCAACAAATGTTAAAACACATTTTCGTTCCTTGCGGTCCATGTCCGTACATTTCACTCCAAGTTGACATTAGTGCCTTCAATTCCCGTATGAATGTTACTAATTGAAATACGTCTACGCATTTATGCAATATGTGGTAATATTATTCCCTGGTTTCTCAAAAACGAGTAAACCACATGAGATATATAAAATAGAAGAACACCAGATTGCTGCTCTTTGTTTGACCAAACTTTCCTCATTTTCCCCTCATTAAAACAAATGTTTTTGCTCTAGTAGGTTACAGTAGAGTCTACAACCGCAATATACAGAATCATACATTTTTTGAATTTCGGATATTTTGTTTGAAAAACCCATTCAGCATATATTTTTTAGTTTTCTTGGTTGGTATCGAAGTCTCTCCTGAAAAAATCCATATTATAAACAAATTATTGAAGCAGTTTTCAGTGTTCAAAGTTTAAATTAATCATTTATTTATTTCATATAAGTAGGTTTCATATTTCATTTGGTATTCTACAAGAACGGGCAGTCCCGATTAACGACTTCAATAATAAAAACTAAATAAGAATTTATATAACAGGTATAACTACATCTAAAAATTCCATAATAACTTATCTAAATTTAGTCGTAACATAATTGTTACCGAGAAAAATTACAATTTTTTTTAAATTCTTATATACAGTCCATTTGTATTTCTAGGGATAATAATCATTTTTCAAATTTTTGTCCTCAATGTCTGTAAATTACACTTAGCCTAAAAATCTAGAGTCGTTTAGCAAAGAGCACATTTTGTTTAATGGAGATTTAGATCCAGGTTAGTTCGAGGTTGTCGGTTAATACACTTATTTTTCTCTAAGAGGCTAATCTGCTTATATCTCAAACTTGAGATAGTGATAGTACGCAATGCTGCCTCCTTACAATATTTGCTGATGGAACCCAATAGCTTAAATGCTTGAATTATAGTGTTCCCATTTTGCTACTCTCTTTCCATCACTTGATATATTATTTATCTTCTGTTATTGTGAATCAGGAGGATATATTACACACTAAATATTCGAAAGTTAAGTTACTTATACAATTTGACGAAATTTGTACATACCATTTATACATCTTTAAATTACTTTACTGCATAATTAAGATGTAATTTTTAGAAGTAGATTTCAACTCTTTACTTCGGCAGAAAATTGAATAATCGAATATATTGTAACGCGAAAAGTAAACAACAGCGTGAGACGTGTTTACTGTTATCGGACCTCGGCGGCTTACCTCAAAGGAACGGCGCTACGCTTAATTAAGCCCGCCGCCAACATTTTATTAAAGAAGGAATCATTCCCGACCTCTCTAGACCTTTGTACATAAAAAAAGATGGTTCGAGTAATGTCAGGAACGATCGCGAACACAATTGAAATGTATATAAACGGGCTTGCGGTCGGAGATGGGATTATTAGACGTGAAGCCGCGACATAGCAAACAGGCGAAAAGCGAGAGCGTTTAAATAAGTTAATAATTAAGAGTGCTATATAAATTAATTAGTTAGGGAATAGTTAAGATAAATTAAGTAGTGTGAAATATAGTAATTAGGACAGTGTAAATAAATTAGAAAATAAACGCTACAATATTGTACTGTTTAATTTCTAATTTATTTACACTGTCCTAATTACTATACTACTACTACTACTACGTAATTTATCTTAACTATTTCCTAACTAATTAATTTACATCACTATTAATGTTAATTTATTTCACTGGTCCGTTTTTCACATTACTTATTTACTCGCGGCTTCATGTCTAATCTAATCTCCGACCGCATACTATTAAATGTTATAGCCCGATAGTGGTATCGTTGAGAAAGACATCAACCTATTTTCTACACGTTATTGCTACCATAAATCTCTTGAATAATTGTTTCATGAACTCTCAAAGAAGGCAATGTCGTCTAGAGTGAATCTTCATTCCTTCAGAAAAGTCTAACGAAGGAGGGTTCACTTACAATATCTGTTCCGTGGTAGTACTTAAAATACATCATTCATAATCAAGAATTCAATAATCATCATTCAATTAATCAATAATCAAGTTAATTTGTTTCTAACAAATTCATATTGTTTCATGTTGTGAGGCTTTTGCAATCTCAACTCAACTTTTTCATTACTAGAGAAACTCAATCGATTTAAATGTAAAAGTGTGGCATGTTTGACTGCGTTAAAGGGCTCTAAAGCTGCAACGTTTTCTCCGCTTGGATGGTTATTTCATAACGGCAAAGTTAACTTCGTTCCAGAATTTAAAACTTCCTCGTATCTTCCTTACATAATACATGACCTTTTGATAAAAATACCGTAATATTACATATATATGCCACGTACACAAAAGTGCCTTAAGCTATGACTCTCGGATATGTGTTCGCGTATTAAAAGTGGTGGAAGTATGGAAAAATCACGTACATAGGAGTAAGGGAACTTTTTATTCGCACAAATGTATATGTATGTGAATATCTTGGGGTTCTGTTTTATTCAACGCTGTGATACGTTACTTTATGATGGTGTGTATGTAGAGAGAATTCAATTACGCCATTACAGTAACATTCGAAACGGAATGAAATTGGAGGTTTAATTTATAGATCTCGTTATTTTGTATCATCTAAAATAATTATTTAGCTCGATAATGCAGCCGACGTTCCCCTCTATCATGTATTTCACCATTGTTAAATGAAATAAGTTTGTTTTAGGGTCTCGAATAAAATCTGTGGGGAATGGAGGGCGAAAAAAAATATATCTCCACGAAAAACTTTTAAAAATAAAAGAGCAATTTTTCTTTAAAGTTCCGACTAAATTTCTTTGTCGTCACCCCGATAACGCCGGCAAAGCACAATATAAGCTAGGAACTGTACATTTCCCGAAGTGTCTGGAATTTTTTCCCCGTGATGAGATTGTCATCCAAAAGAAGAGATAATTTGATAAATGAGAATCTCGCAAACAATAACAGAAAGCTTGCTTTGTTAGGAAAAGAACGATAACAGAAATTTGCCTTTTCATTAGACGTTTCGTGAACAATTTCGACGAAAGTTTTTTTTCCCTCCTGGTGCCTGCACTCTCTTAGAGCTTAATTTTGCGCCAGACAAAAAGTTGTTATCTCACACTTTCCCTTTCTACTCCATAGAGGGGGGTCATTAGGGAGAACTTTTTGGGAATGTATTTATGATTCTGGAATTGTAGCTAATTTTCACATCTGCGTACCATCAGCTTTTGTCTTCTTACATATTTGTCATCTGCAAATATTTATACCATTATAAGTGCTGCCAAACCCCAAAACCTCCTCGTCTCCCCAAACTTCCACAATAAACAAAGGCATAAAAGAGATTTAGACTCCATCTCAATCGCCGACTATTAATCATTGCCCTCTACCGGAATACATCGAACAACGTACTTCTAGCGGAAAAGTTTTATTATAAGAAATTAGCCCGAGGAAACTGTATCTAAAGTTTCTTTTAGGGTTAATTCATAAAAGTTTGTTGCCATTAGTCAGATGTATTTCTCCGTTTCCCAAATTGCTTTTTTGTTTGTCTAAATTAGACCGGTAAAATGGAAGATTGGATCAGTCGGACGAAATTGTCTTGAAGCCATTAAAAAATCCGTTAATAATGAAGGATGTGGTAATTTAAAATTGGTTAGAGTGGGTTTTTGTTGAACGATGCGTTCTGGGTAAAAATAAGGTTTCGAAGTATCATTAAGTTTAACCAAATTCGATATTAATCCTTACTCAATTCATTTCAATATCATTCTAACTTCTGTAGGTGGGAGAGTATAAAAAGTTGGGTTTTTCTTAAGACTTCTTTCGATATCGTACCTGTGGTAATACCTCTTACAGTTTCTTTTCTCTTCACGCGTCTCTCTCCCCTTCTTCATCGTTACTCGTGCTATCCTCAAACCGTCCTTTCAACATACAGAGCCAAACCTGGTCGTCTATACATTGATCTACCACTGGTGTTGTATATTGTATAATGGTTTAGTAAATATATATAAAACCAATTTTAAAGTAATGGGAATCCCTATATTAAATTCGCAACTTTTTTATTCAGGCAATAATGATGAAATTGACAGAGATTTATGAGAAATGGGATCTCGAAGTTAATTTTGACACGACCACATATCTGGTCACTCGGGGCACTTGATACAAATGGATAAATTTTATAGAGTCTGCACAGGCTACAATTATTTGGGAGCTATTATATCGGCAGAAGCCCATAGCTGTCAAGATATAGATTGTCGAATAGTGTAAGGCAAGCAGGCTGCACAGAGGTTAAATTCCATATGGTGGTCCAAAGGGATAACAAAAAATATAAAAATTAGAATTTATTATAGCATAGTAAAAATTAATACCATTGTTATCGTCAGTCACCATGACGTATACAACCATCTCCATGTATACGTCGAGACGAGAGGCCCGCACCGAAAAAGGGCTGATGTCAGCTTCTTAGGGAACCACGAGAGAGACCGCGGAGTCGCGGAGCAGCGGGACGACATTCAGATTGAGATTCGGTTCGAGCATAGCGAGCGAGTTGACGTGTCACACAGGCGGCAATATAACTCTTATTTAAATATAGGGTTTTTATTTCAAATCTTATTTTAAATCGCGAATCGTTAACACAATATATGGATCTGAATCCTGAAAAATTAATGAAAGAAACAAAGAAAGACTGATTGCTGCTGAAAAGGATGTGCTGTGCGAAAACTGTAGGGTGTCTAGACTACAACATAAATATAAGAAATGAGGAGATTCGAGAAACACACAACTATAGACGATATAGATACACGAAGATTGGTGTGGTATGGACACTTGCGAAGGATGGAAAGAAGCAGAGCGCCTCAAAATGTATGGAGATGAATCCTAATGTAGAGAAGAAGAAAACGAGGTCGACATTTAAAAGTCTGGATCGAAGGATTCAAGGAAGCCATGAAAGTGAGAGGAATGGCTGAAAACGAGTGACACGATAAAAACCCAATAGCGTTTAGGAGTATTGGCTGATAGTCTAAAAACTTAAAGCCAATATCAGCCCAGATATCTTCAAAAGTCTTAAGTTTATATATATTAAGAACCTGAACGTTGAAATTACAGTCAGGTGAAGGCCCAAAAGAGACGAACTATTGAAAAATTGTTAATTTTTCGGAGACCACGTTTTCATCATCAGGACATATTTAATATTGTTTACTTTTGTAATTTGTTTATTGTTTGGTATCTTCTAAAATTGAAAGCTTCTAAATAATACAGGCTCCCTAATGAAACAGTTACAACCTATTTTGATACATTTTACTTTCCCACGAATTTACTTACGTTGAGTAAGGGGCAAGGATCAGTAAATGTAAAGCAAAGTATATAAGTAAAATAAGGTAATGTGCTTTCGCTGTAGATGTCATTGACCAAGATCACATTACGAATAAAATGACTCAAATATTCTTAGGACAGAAGGAAGCTTCTTTAAACGTATGTTTTTTGAAATGGTCAACGTCGATAATACAACTAACTCTATCAACAAAAATATTGACATACAAAACCTCAGCGTCATTTATAATTATATTTTACAATTATCTTCAAATACCTTACATTAACATGGCTAATGAAATCATGAACCAATGTAGAGTTTGCGCTTGATGTTTAGAAGTAGATCTCACACATTAAGAAGCACCCCAGATTATTGAACTTTATTTACATGTTTAATGAATGTGGCTGCACTCGTGTGCAGTGCGAAATGTGCTATTGCCAGTGTAATTTAGTTAGGGGGAATCTTTCCATTGTTTCTCTTGTGGCAGAGTGGTTGACTGTAGAGATTAGCCTTCCTATGGATTGCGCTGTAAGCATCTCATTGTATATGTCCCCTAAGACCGTAAGCCTTCTGTCCTAAGATGATAATTGGTTCAAGCTTTCTGGTTGCTAGTGTTTTTGTTGGTTGTTTTTTTTTTGTTTTGTATGTAGTCTATGCGTTTTCATGGCTACCGCTGTGGCAGATAAGTTAACCATGAGAAGGTTAATGGCAAAACTCCTTAATTATGCGTCGCGACGCATATGTGGATCCATTTTTCACTTGAGACCACTAGAAATAGTCAAATACTCTCGGTACATTTTTTGAAGATAACATGTTCCATGCTGATAATTGTCAACAATTTTGTGTTTTATGATGTGGGTTGTTGATCTAATTGACTGATCCTTGCCCCGTAATTAACTTAAATAAATGGTTGTAAAAACGTATTACTTCGTGGGATTGTAAATGTTTCAAAACAGCTTGTAACTGTTTTATTAAGGAGCTTATGTTAGGAAGTAATCGCACTGTTATGGTTTAGAAGATATGAACCAATAAATATTACAGATGTCCTGATGATTGAGACGTAATTTAAAAAAGCTTGATAATTTTCGAATAGTTTGTTTCTTTTGGGCCTTCACATGACTGCATCCTCAACGATCAAGTTCTTTGTTCATTGTCAGTTAAGACTAACATTCTTGTATATACCATATAATCATTTCGAATATGGGTTATAATTCTAATTTTATTTATAATTCTAGTCAATTTTGGATTTCTGGGAATTTTCGTTATTGTCCGACATTCTGAGGTACTGCCATTGGATTTCCGAACATATAAGGAGATGAGATGGGCAGACACCACATCGTCGCGCAACCGACAAATATTCAGAAATTTCCTATATGTAATTGGCATAGTTGCAGTGGCCTGCAATTGATTATTTTGTGTTTTGGTTTGATACGTGTTTAATATATTGTAATCCTCTCGCCGCCTGACCATGGGATACAGGTGATCACCGCATCTAGATCTAAACTTTTCCTGCATCGGTTTATCGAGCGCTGAGTTTGAGAAGCTTATTACTTGATATTGTGGAGCGTCCGCCACTATGGTTACGCCCCACGTGAAATCTCCGAATATTTAGCAATGTCGCCATGATCACGCCATCAATATATCTGCAATTCAGATAGGAATACATTTTTTGGTGTTTATACTCTTGCTTCCTTAAATATGACGTTCTTTCCGCTCGTTAGTTATAAGTTATAACTTAAAACGAACAGAACTTCGATGCAGTTTAAAGTTTTCTATCTTGTTCTATTTGTCCGGTTTTTAATATGATTGGGTGGACTCGTTCTTCTATGCTTAGGATCGAAGCTTCGGCTAGTTTAAAGTTTTAAAAATTCGCTCGCTTTTGTAATTGAACTAAAGCTCTAAAATCACATTTCTGCTGAAATTGGATATTGTACCACTTTTCTTGATTTCCTAAATTACTTCACTTTTGCCTTGATTCAGCTCAGTTTTCCAAACTGATAAACATAAAATATGTGTATTCCCAGTTACTTAAGTACATCCCCAGTGTATATCCTTTTTTTTTTGGGTGTTTAATGCGAATGAATCGAGTCGTTACCGTCGTTTACCGAAAAGCTCGAAGCTCTTTACTAAATCACTTCCCACGTTGAATACACTTTTGAAACATAAAAACTAAAACCTCAAGCGCTAAGCCTGGCGCGAGCGAAACTCCTCTTTTCTCCCCTCGGGTTTTTTTTTTCGTTACTTTTGACCGTGCTAAACCCGAACCCTTTCCCCAAAACTACTCTCGCTGAATTATGTATAAAAAAAAGTAATAGGAGCGACGTGCTCGCAGGAGATGGTTATTTCCTTTTTCCTTTGAAAATACTACTCGGGCTGGAATTGGCGTTATTAATTTCGGAAGAGCCGTTCTACGATCTTATCGAACATAAACAAAATTCGATCAGGTAGATGGGAAAACAACGCGTAAAACCGTGATATCTTTTTACGACGACGTTAGATGCCGGGCATGTAAGCAAGTAAACGAATTGAACGTTAATCGAGTTGGTTTAATGTTGAATGTAGGACTTTATATCGATGCCAAAAATTTTTTTAGTACCGTAACAACAAAACTACACCCAGATCGATAAGTATGACGTAAATTAGGAAAACAGTTTACTCGTTGTAGGTAGGTGTAATTTTGAAAACATTAAAAGCTTGTATTCTATCACATTAATGCATCATTAAAATTTCAATCGATGCCTTAGGATGGTATTTTAGGTTAATGGCTAAGCATGTTTAATGAGATATAATTTTGAAATACCCTAAACGGGTTAGTAACAAAAATTTTGGAATATCTCACATGAATTTAAATTAAGTTGACATTAGTATATTCAATCTAGTATCATTTCTTAAGTAGAATTATAAAAATATAATATAGTATTGATAGACGATAGATCTACTTTAGGGATGCGCCCCTGCCCACGCGAGCCTTGATTTATCTCCCAAGACCACGCGGGGAAACCATTGTCCCACCTTACCAGTATCCCATCCAAACCTAGTATTCCCTTCCCACTTTCCCCACAACCCCTCGCCAACCCGCAATGGCTAGCGTGGCGAAGAAACGGCCAACCCCCTTCAAGTAAATGGAAAGATGTCGATTCCTGAAAATAGTGCCCAGGTGGGTCGAATGATAAATTCGGAATCCCACACTGACGGCACGCTGTCAGTCAGCTCCAAGGCATATGGGGGGGAGCAAGAAGTCGACTAAAAACCAAAATTATATGAATAAACAGAACACTAGAACTAGACAACTGAGAGTGGCAACATATAACATAAGAACGATGCGTGAAGAAGCAGAAAGAGCATGCCTAGAACAAGACCTAGAGAGCATCAAATGGGACATCTTAGGACTTTGTGAAACAAGAATGAAGGGTCAAAAAGCTACCAACCTTCAATCTGGTCACCTGTTATACCAAAACAATACAGTCTTCATTGGGAGGAACTGCTATACTAATAAATAAAAACATAAAACATGCAGTAACAAAAATGCATTCAATCTCAAATCGAGTTCTATACATCATTTTAAAACTGGATAAAAAATTTAGAATACAGGTCATACACGTATATGCACCTACAACTACCTCAATGGAAGAAGAAATCGAACAACTATACGAGGATATAACAAAAGCCAAACAACTAGAAAATACTCAATTACTTATAATATCCGGCGATTTTAATGCTAATCTCGGAAAAAGAAATGAAGGAGATCCACCAAATATTGGAAATTTTGGATTAGGGCGTCGTAATGAAAGAGGTGAGAAATTGATAGAATATTTACAAAGCGAACAACCCTACTGCATGAACTCATTCTTCAAAAAACAACCTCAAAGAAGATGGACATGGAAAAGTCCTGACGGTTACACAAAAAACGAGATCGATTTTATCCTTACAAACAAGAAAACATCTTGCAAAAACGTATCCGTACTTAATAAGTTTGACACAGGCAGTGACCATAGATTAGTAAGAGCCACCTTCCAAATAGACTCAAGAAAAGAAAGAAAAAACATGGTGAATGGGCCAAAAAACAGAATACCTTCTTTATACATTCTCGAGCAAAACCAACAACAAATTCAGGAAAAACTTAAAAATAAAGTGGAGCCATCAGATTCCCTGGAGACCATGGATATAGACCACAGACCATTAATATAACTAGACCCGGTGTTCCTATTAGAAACTGATCTTTGTTTACATGCCAACATAGCCGATAGGCGCGGTGTAAAGGGGGAAGAAAATATGGCCGCCTTTGACGAATTTTGACAGCGTACAAAGTAGCTATCCATAGGCGTATCAATAATAAGGGGCAAAAAGGAAACATAATTAAGAAAATAATTTATTTATTATTTAGATCAACGGGCAATGAAGCCCTTTACATGCTAGGTAACAAAGGTGCGAAATAAGTGACAAATGATAAAGAAGGACATAGATTATCAAAATCATCATGACAGTAATAATGCATACAATAAGTATAGTCCAAGACCCATCTGTCAGAAATTTATTTTAGATTGGCATAAGAGGTAACCGCAATGTTTTTACATGAATACCTCGGGAATAATGTCTAGAATAAGGATTGACTTATCCTCCAAAGCGCATCGGTCGGGAACATTGTTAAAAATGCAACAATTTAAAAAGAAATTAAAAAACTCGTTTTTTCCCGAATTGTTTTGCTTCTAACTTTTTAAGTATTGAATTTAGAAGAAAGTTGAAGAAAGCAAAAAGTTGCAAAATCTATTTTTACATAAAATGGCATAGGTTATAAATTCAAAAATTTATTGCGGTTTTGCCAAATAGTAATAAACAACCAAAAATCGGCCCAAAAAAGTGTTTTTTTAACTTATTATTTTAGGCACTTTAAAATGTAGTTAGGACTTCCATATCACAGGTACAAAATCCTCAAGTTATAATAAAAGAATCGAGTAAATTTCGTTTCGATCGGATTATTAGAGTTTGCACAATAATTTTGCAATCCAGAAAAATCGAAAAATATTGAAAATTTTCAAAATTGTTTAAATTTTTTCCACTATTCGATTTTAATAAAACTAGCGGTCATATATAAGAGGGAACAAGCTTTCATGTACTTTTGTCAGAATTAAAAAATATTTATTAGAACGGATAGTCATTGTTTAAAGTTGGTGTCGTTTTTTTTTTGCTTATAAACAAATAGATTATCTCGGCGAATTTTTGTTAAATGAAATTCTGAAAACATAGCAGGAAAGTACTCGAAAAGACGCTTCTTTCTATTCATAATAAGTTGCTATTTTGCTCCTTAGCTTCTGAGATAAAACTCCTCAAAGTTGTTTAGTGTTTAATAAAATGGTTAATAATGGTTAATAAAATTACTATTTTTTCTCATATCTTAAGAAATAATTGTTTCTCAGAGTAACCAGTATAATATTTTTGTTGAAATTTACATTAAAAAGATTGAAATTTAAATTCAAAAAAATGTCCCGCTTCGAATTTTGACAAATTCATAAATTTGACATTTCTATTAAACACAGTTACAGGGTAGAAATTAATTACCTTGTAGTACTTTTAGGTTCAAAAACTTGATGTATCGGCAATGAAACAGCATCTCTCTTTAAATATCTAGCATTGTCGGTTGCACCTATTTTAGACACAAAATCATCTTTATTGAAATGTTTTGAGCAAATATAGGACGATTTTGTTATGTTATCATTTTCGCTAAGTCCCAAAACAGAAATCCAAATATTTCTTTTAATCGGATCTGCTGGAAACCTAAATTAATAACACTGTTAGAACGCCACTGAGATGATACATAACCTCATAAAATTTCATTAATAAATTTCTTTATTTACCTATGAAAAGACAATCCCAAGCCTTTCCCTGCATCGCTATAAACGTTGCATATCTTGCACCTATTAGCCATTGTTAAATGTTTCCTATTTTTATCAAAATTACTCCCGGTTAGTTGTGGTTTGGTTAGGTTAGCGTGTGACACACTAGGAGGCGATGTTGCCACGTTGCCTCTCATAACGAAAGTCTATATTATTTTAGATTTACGTAAAAATTTATCCAACCGCAGGCGAAGTAGGCTGGATGTATAAGCAAATCGTAAGCGAGAATTCTTCATTTGCATTCATGCAACAGCGCAAAAAAACGCTTAGAATGTGCTAAGATCTTGTCAATACATTATTTTGTAAACAAACGGGTCTAGTTATATTAATGGTCTGTGATATAGACCAACTAAATGAAAAGATCGTATCTAGTATACATACTGCTACTAAAAAGGTATTATTCCAAAAACAAACACATTCAGTCCCAATACACTAAAACTTATCGAGGAAAGGAAAACTACAGAAAGAAACTCGCAGGAATATAGAGCTAACAAAGAAATTGAAAAGATAGACTAAAAAAGATGTAACAAAGTACAATACAAAATTAATCAATAACACCATAGAAGAAAATAGAGGTATGAAGGTACTGAAATTCAAATCGTCACAAGGAAAACCTAAAATAATAAAATTGCGAGATAAATCGGGAAAGCTTACTACAGAGAAAGAGGATATAGCGAAAGTAGTAGAACAATTTTACACCGACCTCTACTCGACCACCCTTCCAAACCCAATCAAAGAAAAAAGACAAATTCTAAACATAGGCTCCGAGGAAATTCCAGAAATAACTCAAAACGAACTATAAATGGCCTTAAAACAAATGAAAAGCAAAAAATGTCCAGGGGAAGACGGAATAACCACTGAAATTCCAAAAATAGCAGGAAATAGCTTTGGGAAGCATTAAGAACTTTACTCAATAAGTGCATCGAAGAGCAAAGGATACCCAAAAAATGGCAAAGAAGCGAGGTAATCCTTCTTTTTAAAAAAGGCGACCAAGCTGATCTTGATAACTACAGACCAATCAGTCTACTCTCCCAGCTATACAAGCTCCTCACTAAGATTATAACAAACCGTCTAACTAATAAATTCGACTCCTACCAGCCAGTGAAGCAGGCCGGCTTCCGCAAAGGCTACGGCACGACCGACCATATACAAACTCTTCGTTTACTAATTGAAAAAGCAAACGAATACAACATCAATATTCACTTAGCATTTGTCGACTACAAGACAGCCTTCGACTCAGTAGAACATTGGGCAATTATGCATTCCTTAGATAACGCCAGGATAGACTCAAGACATACAGGACTGCTCAATGCTATATATGAAACATCAGTAATAGTAGTTAAACTCAATGGAGACCTGAAAACGGAACAAATAGAAGTAAAAAAAGGAGTAAGACAAGGTGACCCCATTTCACCCAAGTTATTTACGCTGGCGTTAGAAGACGTATTCAAATGCCTAAACTGGGAAGGAAAATTCTAATAAGTGAGCATCCATTAGAACTGAAGCTATGATCGAACAATTACACCATGCTTCTCAAAAAATTGGACTCGAGGTGAACATCACAAAAATAAAAATCCTCAGCACGCAAAAACATTCAACTTTCAATCGGCGGGAAAGAGATCGAAAATGTAAACGAATACCTAGGGCACAAACTCAGAATTGATAGAGAAAATCAAAAAGCAGAAATACCGCGACGAATAGGTCAGAGCTGGGCTGCATTCAAAAAACTAGGATTTATACTTAAGAACAGAGATATCCCCATGTACCTAAAAAGGAAAGTGTATGATAGCTGCATACTTCCAGTAAATACTTACAGGTTGGAAACAATGAACCTCATAAAAAACAGTTTACATCGCCTACAATGCACGCAACGAGCTATGGAATGACAAATGCTGGGTGTCAGTTTGAGAGATCATATAAGGAACGAAGAGATCAGAGGAAGAACCAGAATAACATGAATAACCGAGAGAATAGCCAGATTGAAGTTGCAGTGGGCAGGACACGTGTCCAGGATGGATAGCAGTAGATGGACATCTAGAGTATTGAAATGGAGGCCCTGGGAAAACAAACGAAAATTGGGTAGGGCAATGAAGAGATGGGCTGACGATATTAAAACCACTGCGGGAAGAAACTGGACACAAAAAGCGCAGGATAGAGATATCTGGAAAAAACTTGAAGAGACTTACCTCCAGCAGTGGAGGAATTACGGTTTGTGAAAAAGAAGAAGAATATAGTAATATTAATTGCAACTCCAGAAGATCTATTGATTTTCAATGTGGAGATCATAATTTAAGGAAAAAATTGTTATTTTGCGTGGCCACTGCTAAGCATTTGTTAAACCTTGAAATTAATTTAAAAATGGGCCCACACTGGGTTTTTTCCTGAAACGATAACGTTTAGTTCGCATTCCCTCTCCGTCCTCTCGCTTCGCTGATGCACGAAATTGTCGATCCGAGTCAAATAAAATTAGCAAACAAAGAGAATTAATCAGGAATTAAACGAATCTTTCGGAGAAAAACAAAAGAAACCTTTTAATATATTCTTACGGCGCCATCCTCCTCCAATCGCTTTTATATCCTTCTTCCACTTTTTTTTTTGATTTCCAACTTCAATAGGGATTTAATAAAAATGGCACCTGAATAAATATAAGCTCTAGCCGACGAATTTCATTAGATAACTTAATGCCATTCAATGGAAGAAACTCAATAAGGCTGCGCAAACATTCATTATGGAAATCTTTCCTCCGCTATTTGTCGGGAAAAAACTTTTTGAAAGTTACAATATTGAATCGGAAGTTTCTAACGACTCGATAGTTGAACTTGGTGAGGTGCAAAATCGTCTTAATGAAACCGGAAGTGGTTAGCAATAAGGGTTTAATACCACGATTACAACACTCACTTTAAAACCTTGGAATACAAATGACATTTCTTACTCGCGATCTTCAGGAGAGGAATGTAAAGTAACCTATTGTGAATGTTACTTATCAATAAAGCTTGGATTAACATTTATAAAGTTATATGAGTGATCCAAATCGAGTTAGCAGGTAACGGTTACCTACGCCACTAAACTTAATTCTACAGTATGTGATTAATGCCACATTCGTAATGTAATGAGATACGAAAACGTCCTTATTTCCAATTCGTTCATGAAGAGATCGGAATTTCTATCAAAAATAAGTCAGACTACGAAGAAAAGAGATAGGGTGTTGTCTCTTCAGTGCTTTAAAACATCCATGGCCACTTGCACCGTCGTCTGTGAAATTATGGACAATGCGGACCACCACAGTTTTTGGCAAATTAATTAGAAATATTATGGTGTTTTCCAAAAACTTCCCAGAGATCCGACAGGATTCTGATGTAGATGTAATAACCGTGTTCTTCAAATTTTGTAACCAAAAAGTAATTGTTTTAAATTTAATTTAGCACGAAATGCCAAGCATGTGATTTCTTTTTAAATATTTAATTTGTCGACAGTTCTTCGCGTTATTAGCTAATTTATTGTCATATTACTAATAAAATATCGAAAAACACAATTCCCCTCTCTAATTTTTCAATTGCAACTTTATATAAGAACATGTTCAATTTTATGCAGTTTTGGTTTCAGTGAAAATGTTTAAATTTATGATCTTAATAATTGGAACACCTAGAAATTTCATTTTTGGTGGTATAATAAAAAATATCTTTCGTACTTAATTTATTAGTTTCTCCCATAAGGAACTCATATTAAGAGAAGTATTGTAGCCAGGTTAACTTTTCAAATTCATGCCAATAACATTTTTAGATATTGAAATGTTTCCTCAGACCAAAAAACATATTTTTGAAAAAATGTCTGTTTGTAATATGTGTATGTTTATATGCGTAAAAGCCATAAACAATTCCAAACAGTTTATGGAAATTTTCTCTAAAATGCTCTTTTCACTTGTTATTTTTCGGATTTCATAAATTTTCCTAAATTTCATTTTAATGTTTTTTTTTTACATTGTGATGTTTCATTAGACTATCGAATGAGTGAAATAAAGATTAATAACATTTTTAGCTAAATCGTTTCTGGGGAGGATTCTACTGTAGTCGTGTTTCAAGTTTTAGAAATTTTCTAAAAATTTTCTCTAAGAATTTTTGTGTATAGTAATAATCTGTTGTCATGTTTCATATAATAAAAAATGAAAATGTTATAAAAGTTTATTGTAAATACTCGATAATAAAATAAAGATTCATAATTCAAATAATAATTTTGAAGCTGATTTTAAGAAATGTGCACACAACGAGAAATGACGAGTAAACTACCCCTTTCTCATGGCCAATCTTAACAAATAGATTAATAGCAGGTAATGATATAACATAGTTTAAATACACAGCATGAGCGGTCCGTCATTTTTAATTTTCGGGAAATATACCAATGCATTTTTCCAAACATGATTTTGAACTTAACGAACCTTAAGACATACTAAATTCGACTAATTAACCCGATAACAATACCCCTGATATACGAATGTTCTATATAAGAAAACGAAAATCTGAAATAATTAGGTGTACAACTTATACAGAAGCAAATAGTGTAGATGTGGGTAGGACTGAATTTAAGTGGAATGAATCGAAATTCTTATATGTGATATTAATTTTTATTTTAGACTGTATGTGCATCTTAAAATGGGCAAAATTTTAAAAACTTCTAAAAAATAAGACCTAAATTTGTAACTACAAAAAACTGCAAAAAATTTGAGGTGATAATTTAGCCCACGTAGGGCAAAGTACATTTTTCTCAAGCGAAATGTTCATCCCCATTTTCAAAATCTTATATTGCAAAAATTTAAAAGATATTGAATAACCTAACAATAATTTTATATAAATACCAGATTGTTTACGATAAAAAACCTTACAAATTAAAAGGATTTTTTTTTCAATAAGTACAAATAACGAAAATATCGTTAATAGAGACAGATTACGTTAGATTTTCACGAGGTTATTTTTGGTGTGCGTACTAAGCTGAAACTGGGTGGAAGTACATACATACTTTGTTATGTACCTACTATATAAAGGTATTATATTTTTGGCCTTACAATCTGCAGCACGTTTGACCATCTTACTGGGCTTAGACACTTTGGTTTTTGGAGAAACCGTTACCACTTTTCAGACAAAACATTTTTGAGACATATTTCCGTGTTTTAAAATTTTCTGCTAAAACCCTCTGTGGATTGTTAATTTGTTAATTGTTATCAAGAATAACATAAAAATTTTCATACTTTCGTATATTTTCAGACGCCTGTTTACTTTGCTATTTCACCACAATTTTGTCCCCCGATGTTATCTATTTTTCTATTATTTCCCGTAGTTTTATCCGAATCTTCAATCATACGATTTCATACGTTTGAGTAAACAACTGTGATTGGTTTTTTCGAGTACTCAAGAACTAGTCAACATATTTAAGAATGAACATATCTTATTGTCTGACGCTTTACAAACATTATTAAAACCAGTAAGGATTTAGGGGTCGTTGAAGAAATCCTCATTGAGTACTTATAAGAAATTATACGGCATTTCACCTTTAATTGATGTCATTCGAAACAACATTGTTTCCTTAGTATCTCAGTACATACTTGGAGTTTCAAGTGAGTCATATTGCAAAGTGGGAAAACTTTCTAATGGATTGAAATAAAAGAATTTTATTACACTGTTAGTACTTTCGGTGAAAAGCAGATTTCAGATAGAAAATTCTAGTTCACATACTTTAATACCCTCCATTTTAACATTTCGAAACCCGTCGTTGCCTCTCTCGTCGTAATTATCCCGTTTTTGTTCATTTCATCCTATCAAAAACTTTTAACGGTCTGTTTTCGTTGGCGAAAATATAAAGTTCGCTGAAAACAACGGGGCACAGGGATTCCTTCCTATAACCAATAACGAGCAAATTGCGATTTATGAGGAGTGTAAGGTGCAGGCCAGTTTAGTGAAAATGTTCATAAACAGAAACAAAACTGTAAATTATTTTCAGTTGACTCGGTGGAAATACATTTTGTACCCGAAACTGGAAACACGGTGGTGTTTATATTCGGGCGGAAAGCAAAACTTAGCCGGAACTGTTTACATTTCGTGGAAATTCGCCCATTATTGCCTAGTCTAAAGTTGTAAAGTAGTTGCGTTAAAACTAAGTACGGCAGGGTGGGCGGAATTAAACATTTTCGCGAAGAGAATAACACTTGGACGTTAAAAAACTCCAGGCATGAAGATACTCCATAAAGCTCCGTCCTGATGACTTTTTTTTTAATTATGTTTCCACCGGCCTGTGATTGATATAACACCTGTCCCAAACCGCCAACTTTTGCGTACTCCACGTCAAGTTTTTGACTAATTAATTCGTACCTCCTTTGTTCTGCGTAGGAGACGGGAACACGTGCGCCGTTAAGGGTGCAAAAGGAAGCTATAAAAGAGCAAATCGCGTTTTATTGGTCGCAATTCTTGCAGTCGCAGCTGAAGAAAAAAGAGTTCAGGAGTTGCAGCTCATCGCTTACGGACCAGTGGACACGATGAATGTTACAACAAGTTTATCACTTAGCTCGGATGTGTCTCGTAGACGTTAAAGGCGGGGAAAAACAGTAATTTCCTCCCCGCGTCGGGGAAATTTACGCTTCACATCCTTTTAATTCTATAAACAGACTTTTTAAACGGCTCGCCTCCTTTACCATAACTCGGATATTTATTTAAGGAGGAAACTAATATAT
Source organism: Cryptocephalus moraei (assembly GCA_946251905.1). NCBI lineage: Eukaryota > Metazoa > Arthropoda > Insecta > Coleoptera > Chrysomelidae > Cryptocephalus > Cryptocephalus moraei. The sequence continues at coordinate 23,211,712 of OX276458.1, read as the reverse complement.
ACCGGAACAGTTGTCCGATGTGAATTATGTCTGTTGTTATCGCGATATTTCGAAATTGCGAGAGAATACCAAGGAGGTAGGAAATCGTATACCAACATAATTCTCGGTTGCAGCTACAAAGATAAATCGTTTCGTCGGCGTCGTTCACCGACTTTTAAAATCCTTTGTGTGTTGCTGACAGGAATGAAAATTACACCTATGGTGGTTGCTTCTATTACTTTTAGTACGTTTTAAGAACAGATCACGATCAAATCGTCTCAGTGTCGAAATATAGAAAACAACTCTCACTAGTTGAAATTGAATTGTACTTACGATTAAAAGGGCGGTGGCGCTCTCCTGCAGGGCGCTCAGGCACCCGACGAACGACACCAACATTATAATTATCGACGCAGCAATCAAAATGTAGATCCCGTAAAAGAATTCCTGAGCGTTCAGCTTCTGCAGCCATTCCTGTATCCCAGGCTCGAAACGTAACCAGAGCACAAGGGCGAACACAGCAGCTCCGAACATCTGGAAGGGAAAAGGGGGACAGATATAAATTTAAGTTTTTCTTCCTTTCTCTTTAAAGGGAAGGACGGTATAATTTCCTTAATGGAATGTCCGCCGAAGGGGATAAATCCGAATCAAGCGTGGGTGTAGTGGGACTTTCCAATTCGTGACCTTGTACGTTACATGATTGGTTTTGGGTCTCGCTCGACCGAAAAGTCGAATCCTTTTAAATAAATAAAATTTCGTGTCAGTGCGAGTTGGAAAATATGACTGTAATTAATTCAGCAGGAGGGGGATGGGGATTCTTTTCAGTTTTTATCGTAACGAATAACCCGTACTAAGCAACTTTTGAAATATTATAATTCTTCTAATGAATAGGTTTTTCTCGTGGGAATTTTATATTGAACAAAAGTTGAAAATACCGCACAATTATTGTTAAAATGTTAAAATGCCTTTCTTGCCAAGAATAAATTAGTTATACATAGTATAGTGTGTGACAAAGAAGTTATTTATGCATGTTTTACAATATAATAAACGTATTGAATATAAAACTCCTCTCAATTATCCTACTTATTTATTAATATGCAGGGTGTTTCAATATTATACCTACAAAATTTAACAGGTGTTTCTCTAATGAAAAATATGTAAAATATTACTATAAACGTAGATCCGACATAGTTTCCTGTCCAAAATCTTCTTCTTCTTCTTAAGGTGCCGACTTCTTGCGAAGGTTGGCGACATCTGTCTTCTTCATATGCCTCTTTTCCCTATTATTTTACCCTGGATAATTAGTATGCGAGTATCTTTTACTTCTCATTACTTGGCCCAGATATTGGAGAGTTTTCTGACCTATATCGTTTGGCACAGTTCTAGATCTTTTGTCTAATGAAAAATATGTAAAATATTACTATAAACGTAGATCCGACATAGTTTCCTGTCCAAAATCTTCTTCTTCTTATTCTTAAGGTGCCGACTTCTTGCGAATGTTGGCGACCGTCATGACTAATTTTATTTTGCTGACTGCTGCTCTGAACAGGTCGTTTGATGTACAGTTGAACCACTCTCTGAGATTTCGAAGCCACGACATCCGTCTCCTTCCTATGCATCTTTTCCCTATTATTTTACCCTGGATAATTAGTTGTAGAAGATCGTATCTTGTACTTCTCATTACGTGACCCGGATATTGGAGTTTTCTGACCTTTACCTGTTGGGACAGTTTTAGATCTTTTGAGGCTCTCCGTAAGGCTTCTTCATTGGTGATTCTGTCAACGTATGATATCCGGAGTACCCTTCTGTAAAGCCACATCTCGAAGGCATCTATCTTTTTAAGCATTTCTTTTGTTAGGGTGGCAGCTTCTATTCCATAGAGCATTATTGTAAATATGTAACATCTTAGCATTCGTATTTTCAGATGGTTACTTAAAGCTTTGCAACAAAAGAATTGCTTCATTTTAATAAAGGTCCGTGCTATTTCAATTCTCGTTTTTAATTCTGATAAGTAATCATTTTTGTCGTTGATCAGGGTTCCTAGATATTTATATTTATAGACTCGCTCTATTATCTGATGGTTTACGATTTGTTGTGTATTTTGATTTGGTTTTTTGGTGATGATCATGAATTTTGTTTTATTAAGGTTTATATTCAAGCCGTAATGGATACTTGTTTCATACACTTTTAGGTCATTTATACTTTCTGCTAGCAGTACGGTATCATCTGCGTATCGTAAATTGTTTATCGGAACTCCGTTTAGTACTACTCCAGCTGCTTCACTGTAATGCCTCCCTCATGATGACTTCCTAGTACATATTAAACAGCAGCGGGGAAAGTATACACCCCTGTCGTACACCACGTTTGATGTTGCTGTTTTCCGTGTATTTATTATCTATCTTGATATTTGCTGTTTGGTCTTAATATAGGTTTTCAATAATTCTGGTATCTCTGGTGTCCATTTGCTTTTCTCAGAATTTTGATCAGTTGTTCATGACGGACTCTGTCAAATGCTTTCTCATAGTCCACAAAGCAGGCGTACACATCCCTGTTAACATCCACACAGCGCTGGGTCAACACGTTTATACTGAATAATGCTTCTCTCGTGCCAACTCCATTACGGAACCCGAACTGTGTATCGCTGATGTCGCTATACAGTTTTTTATACACACGTTTGTGAATTATTTTTAGAAATAATTTGAGTGTATGGCTCATTAGGCTTATGATCTTTACATATTCTTGCATTGGCTTTCTTGGGGATCACGATGAAGGACGACACCATCCAGTCTTTTGGTATCGCTCCTGATCTGTAGATCGCATTGAAGAGTTCAGCAAGCGCATCCAAGCTATGTCCCTTAAGCAGTTTTATCATATCAATGGGTAGTTGGTCTGGACCAGGTGCTTTCCCGTTCTTCATGATCTTCAGCGCATATTCTATTTCATCTGTTGTTATTTCTGGTCCGGTTTCTATATCATTTTCTGGGGGAAATGGCCTATTTCTGTCATCTTCGAACAGAGTTTCGATATATGTTTTCCATGTCTTAAGCTTTGATGTCACCTCCCCTACTATATTACCATTATCATCCACCAGTATATCTGTGCTCCTCTTTTTATAATTTCCAGTGATTTCCTTAACCTTTTTATGTATATTAAAGGAGTCATGTACTTTTTGCAGTTTTTCAATTTCAGCACATTTTTCATTCAACCATTGTTCTGTCGCCTCTTTTACTTTTTTTTGTATTTCCCGATGTATACTTCTGTATCTGTCGTTATCAATGGTTTTAGCCTCTCTTCTTGTTCTGATTAATTCGATAATTTCATCGGTCATCCAATCGTTTTTCTTTTTCTCATTCGCACCGCTCAACTCTTTGTTTCCTATTTGAAGAATTGTGTTTTTAATTTTTCCCCTTTCGATGTTTATGTCTCCATTACCTATGCTGTGTGCTGTCTGCAACTCTTCTGCAAGTCGTTCTTTAACCCTTGATCTAGTTTCGCTGTTTCTTAATCTCGTGACGTCCATTTTGTTACTCTTCTTGGACTGTTTGATACGTTTTAAGGTTAGTTTGAATGTTGCAACTACGGGGTTATGGTTCGATGCCATGTCTGCCCCTGAGTATGTCTTGGCTGAGGGCATGCTATTTCTGTATCGTTTATTAATCATGACATATTCGATCTGGTTTCTTACTATTTTACCTTTTGTTTCCTGTGGTGATTTCCACGTGTATAATCTTCTTGGTGGTAGTTTGAATAAAGTGTTTGTCACTACTATACTCTTGGACACATTCAACCAGCCTCTCTCCTCTCTCGTTACGCTGTCCCAGTCCGTGCTCTCCAATAACATCCACAACCCCTCCCCTACCGATTTTGGCATTGAAATCTCCCATTACAATTGTCACTTCGTGTTTTTTAATGTTCTTCCATAATTGTTCTATTTGTCCGTAAAATTCATTAATTTCTCTCTCTTCATTTTGCGCCGTTGGGGTGTACACTTGAATTATATTTGTTCGTATCTTTGATGTTTCTAACTGGATCATCATTACTCTCTCTGAGAGAGGTACAAAACCTGTAACGGATTTACTTGTTTCTTTGTCATCGGGCCATCGGACTTCACTAATTCCAAATATATTAACCTTCAGTCTGTTCATTTCTAGCGTTAATTTGCCCAATTTGCCAGCCTGGAAAAGGCTTTTAACATTCCACGTACCAATTTTTAATTTCCTCCCTGGGATTCTTCGCACCCTTTGTCCATTGAAGGACTGCCGGGGACTAAGGGCCATTGTTTTAAGTGTATTTGTCATGATGATTATACCAGGGAAATATAATGAGGTGGTTTCCCCTTGCCTTCCTCATCGCTGTTCAAACGCCTTTCTGTGGTTTCCACTCTGCAGTTTGATGTCTGATTCCCAACCGATGGAGTTTCTTCAGTCCTCGCTTGGGGTCAGTTCTGAGCAGCCAGCTGCTGATGCCCCGGGTATTTCATTTCCCCGGTACCACCCATATCTGGGAGGCATTCCCCTATCCGTTAAAGTCGTATTTTAGTTTTTATGATTTTTTACTTTTTACACAATATTACTTTTTTATACTCATATAAAATTATTTAACAATTGAAATATGGCATATAGTAATAATCCAGTAAGGCTCTTTGCACTCCTATTTAAGGGTCATAAATACCTCGTTTTCAAGATTTTTCAAATACCTACAATCCTTTCTGCAATAATTATTGAGATTTGGACAAAACAGCCTTTTTAGTGATTTTCCCACATTTTTCTTCTTTTAAATAATTTATTGATTTTGACGTACCGCAGCTCATTTTATAGGTATCTTAAATATCTCTATATTTAAGCGTTGCCGTTGAGCCTAAAAGCCGAAAACCCTATATTGGCACCCAAATAAAAAAACAATGTCATGTGAGCTAAGTATTAGTTTTATGTCTACTGCACTTCTATAAGTTAGTGATAGCCATTAGGGCTTATCACATTTTCCATAGATTACAGTGGTATAAAACATCGATGATTTCCATATAAGGTTACCTTGACTGTGTTTGTTTTAAATAGACCAACTTTTAAATGCGACCAATGCGCTACGCCATTGGGTAGTCTATTATTTTACGAGGAAAGAAGCAAGTTTTGTGGCCATGTAACTCAATACTAATTCTACTAGGAGTTTTAATTCAGAAATTACCTCTCAAAAAACATATAAATTTAATTTTGAGCATAGTGTGAGTTGAAAGACGAGAATGCAATTGGGGGTTCCTTTCAGGTTTATTTTCAACTTTGATTATAACGAGGAACCCACACCAACAATTAACATATTTTAGACCTATTCCTCTAATGGATAAATCTTCTCGATTTCACCTTACCAAAATTTAGAATACTACATTACATTTAATTAAACGGAAATGTTAGTAAATATTCTGTAGGCTGTTATTAGATGAGAATAGAGTCAAGTTTCGGGTAGTTCATCTAAATTTTATTACGTATCATGCAAGTTCAACATAGTATTTTATCTACGACTCAAACAATAAATATTTACGATACAAGTGGGATGAGAGCATCATTAACAAACGTGTGCGAAATTTGCACAGCGAGGCGAAGCCGAGTGATAAGAATGATAGACAGTGTGTTCTAAACTTATTTAATATAAATCAATTTTCAAATGAATGTGTATGAACACAAGGTTATAGGTTAAGAGAGGGTTTAAGTGGTTTAGTTGTAAATCTTAAGTGTCAATAATGAGAAATTCGTAAGACTTAGCTTGTACGGTCTTTTTTAAAATATTGTATTTGGCGGAGTATATCTCAATTTTATTAATTGGTGTATTACAACTGGAAGAACAGGCGTTAACAACTGGACGGATTCCATTATACGCCGTGAAGAAAACTTACCTAAGATTGTGTCACTACAGGCTATAGCCCTTATCACACGTAAATTGTAGATTTTACAAGTTGCATTAGAGGCCGCTTAAATATTTCTAAGAAAACTATCATGTCACCATTAACAATAGGGTAACTCGCGCAAGAATGGCCACTCTCTCTCGAGCCTCATACTTATGTTCGTCACCGTGTTACAAAGTGAATGTAAATTGAAATATAGAGCAATAAATGCTGTAATATTATTCCTTCATAGATATGTTACATAATATACAATACAAACTAAATTATATTGTAGTTACAAATAACATGAGTTTAGTCGATACGATTGGAATTTCAATGGGAGAACAGTAAATTTTATATAAAGATGTTTAACTATTGTTCGAATAGCGCAAACAAGAATTTATCTGAAAGCTGTAAATTTGCAAATTCAGCATAATAAAAGATTGCAGCACAGAATTACGAGGGATTCCAAATAATAAAGTAACTCGTGAAAATGCTGATGTAATGTAAAGAGATTCCTTCTTGATGTAAACCAGTATATCTATATTGTTTAACATCTTGTATCAACATATCTATGTCTGATACTGACTTGTTATCAAAAAGGTGAACATATTATGTATAGATTTTTGGAAGACTTCAAATGAGTACAAGATTAACAATTTTTCTTAGATTTTTTAAAGAAAATGCAGAAGTTATGAAGGTTAAATTGCACCGGTTATGGGCCCATCAATTGCATGTTCTTTTATGTACGTACAATAACTTGTAAAACTGAAGTTGGTGACGGTGATAAAAAAAATAGTGCCGTTCTGGTCATTTTACAATTTAACTAAACGTATTAGTGGTTAAAATTGTACTCCGTCTTAATAATGCAAAGGAATCTGATGGCAAAAAGTGCAGTTCCATGCACTCCAAGCATTCCAAGCAGAAAATGCTTTTGAATTGTGTAATGCTTTTTTCAGTTTCAAGAGACAAGAAAAGCGGCTAGAGGACTAGAAAAGGCGCTAAAACTTCTTCTTCAAAACTGAAGAACATCTGGACTAACTTAAAATTTTAGTTAGTTAAGGGTGGCTTAATCTAGCTTTCTGGCCTTCATTTCATTTATAAGTTCCCGGAGACGTTGCCGATAGATTATTTTCTTTAAATTTTTAAATATATAATATACCTACTATATAATTACATCTATAAATGGTACTTAAGTTATAATTATATGGGTAATTAATTTATCAGATAATTTGCTAGCAACTTGTTGCGTCGGTACAAGCTCACTAATAGTTTTTTCATAGCCATTTTGAAAATACTACCTGGATGATATTTTCAAGATAATTTTTTTACATCCACCTAGTTGGGCCTCTTGTGGCGTCTATTTCTGGAACTCGTATAATATTATTGTATGTAATATTACGAAATTCCTATTCAAAACCAAAACTACGTAATGAGCTTTTAATATTTCAGTCGGTATGAAATCCCTTAATAATAATATGCTTAATCTTAAGTAATATAAATATCCTAAACGATTCACAATTCAAACTTCATATAAAATTAATTCATAATTATTTTTATCCTACAAAAGATCTCTTCTGAATGCAAACCTATTAATATAACAGCGATAACTGAACACGGTAGAACTATGTATACTCTAACCAGTAGCAATTGGAACACTCAATAAAATCTGAATTTACCGAGGACAATCGAAAAGAGCCCGTTGTCTCTATACAAATCCATAGGACTTGTCTTTTTGCTTATTCAAAAACGCCCTGGTATTTTTAAAATGCAGGTGTTCAGTTGCCCAAGTGAAATCATATAGGTGAATGTATGGATATGTACAGATATAGAACTAGAGGGTCCATTGGAACGCAAATTTTTTTTTACGGCAGCGGCACTTAGTATTCCTAAGTGCACTAAGTATTCCTACAAACCTAGTATTCCCTTCTTACTTTCCCCACAACCCCTCGCCAACCCGCAATGGCTAGCGTGGCGAAGAAACGGCCAACCCCCTTCAAGTAAATGGAAAGATGTCGATTCCTGAAAATAGTGCCCAGGTGGGTCGAATGATAAATTCGGAATCCCACACAGACGGCACGCTGTCAGTCAGCTCCCAGGAATATGGGGGGAGCAAGAAGTCGACTAAAAACCAAAACTATATGAATAAACAGAACACTAGAACTAGACAACTGAGAGTGGCAACTTATAACATAAGAACGATGCGTGAAGAAGCAGATAGAGCATATACTTTAACCAGTAGCAACTGAAACACTCAATAAAATCTGAATTTACCGAAGGCATTCGAAAATAGCCCGTTGTATCTGTATAAAACCATGGGACTTATCTTTTTGCTTATTCAGAAACGCCCTGGTGTTTTTAAAATGCAGATGTTCAGTTGCCCAAGTGAAATCATATATGTGAATGTATGGATATGTACAGATAACGAACTAGAGGGTCAATTGGACCGCAAATTTTTTTTACGGCGGCGGCATTTCGTTTACATCTTCATCTTCTTCTAAGGTGCAGGTGTACAGTCGATCAGTGAAATCGTGCACGAGGAAGTACGCGAGACTCTACAGATACTGGATGGTCCACTGGAATATAACACAGCGGCCACGTGTGCTTTCCTTGTGATGTCTTCTTGGGCACTTATACTCGAGAAAGCAGTGGTGTGTGAATGTGTGTGCCATTTGTTTGTGCGATTTGGAAGTAATTCAGTGTTAGAGTTATTATCCGTAATGATACGCCCATGGAGGACCGTGCGGCAAGGATTTTCACCACTTAAAAAGCCATTAAGTGTTTTTTTTGCCGTTCCAACTCTGACTGGACAAAGTTGAAAGGACATAAGTAAATTAGACTCTACGCAGGTCTTTATAGGTATTACTTATTACTTGCACTGAAGTTTCAGCTGTATAAGGTAACGAGGGAAACCAATTGCTCTTGGTTGTAATGCAATACGAATGAATCGATTGGGGAACGAGGTATCGCTGAGGATTAGCAGACCGTTGGGAGGGAGGTGCAATGCTGATTAAATTATCACCGTCGTTAATAATTTCATATGTTAAATAGGTCCCCGTTAAGCCGATAGTAGATATTACAGGTGTTACGTGAATCAATATAATTTTTATCGTGGAATTTAAACAGGTGAAAATTGAGTGAACTTAAATGGAACTTTTTGAAATTCGTGAAGAGTTAGAGGTACCTAACTTTTAAATAATTTTGGGATCAATTACGTTTCACAACTAACAATACACGTTCTCATTATAGGGTTTACAAACCGTGAAGAAATCTTTATTTGAAAATGATATTTTGTATTCCTGCGTATCTGCTTATCATTGCAATAGGGACCTACAACATTATTACCAAAGGATTTAAACATATTTTTCGGATGTGGATGTTCTCACCTACATACTCTGGGACAAGCTGAACTAAACGCAAGTGCTTTATGTGCTTTACTCAAAACAAATTTATGACTTTTCAGAAGGTTATAAAATCTCTATTAAAAAAAATAATAATAATAAAAAACTTTTAGAATCCCTATTATTTTTAAAACGGAATAACCCAAGAAATTACCAAAAATTAAGGTGTTAGACAAGGATGTACTCTATCTCCTACACTATTTAATATATATGTAGATGACCTTGTGAGAGAATAGAAGAAAACCGCACATACTGGGATAAAGATTAGGCCCAATGATTTTCTAAATGTAATGTTATGTGCCGATGATCAAGTTATAATACAAAACACAGAAGATAAATTATAATTGGCTATACACAAACTAAATTTGCTATCTGCGGATTATAATCTCATTGAAAAAACAAAGACTATGGCGTTCCTGGGTAAAGATCCGATTAGAACAAAAATTGTAATTGATGACCAAACTTTAGAGCAGGTGTCACATTTTGGATATCTAGGATGTGATATCACATAAGAAGAAGATAAAGATATCTCAAACAAAATAAGTAACTATCAAAGAAATTGTGGAACCATCAGAAGAACACTAAAAGGAAAGACATCAAGAGAAACGCAAATCAAACTTTTCAAAGTTATGGCAATCCCCACGTTATTATATGGATCAGAAACTTGGGCGCCAAGAAAGAAAGACTACAGGCAATTGGAAACATCGGAAATGAGATTTTTAAGATCAGTAAAGGGTTGTACGCGTTTAGACCACATAAGAAATGGGGACATCAGAAAAGAACTAAAGGTACAGCCAATAACAGAACTAACAACAAACTACAAGAACAGATGGAAAGAACATGTGATGCGGATGTCTCCAAAAAGAATACCCCAAAAAATCATTAATTACAATCCCATAGGGCGTAGAAGTATCGGCAGACCGAGAACAAGATGGTGAAGTCGGAACAGGCAACATGCCTAATCCTCGAACGAGAGAAGAAGAAGAAGAATTATTTTTAAAACATGCTTTTCTCAATGGGAGGGAAATAATATATTTACCGAAGGTCATCAGTTGCGACACAAATGATATTTTTACGTTAATTGTTGAATGTGTGTCTGAAATTAGGGCTTCACGAGACCAAGACGAGACTAAATCAATCCATAGTCTCGTCTAGACGAGATATGGTTTCATCACATCTCGCGATCTCGTTGAAATTTATTACTTTTCAAAAAGTAAATTTGTACAAATTGAACTAATCAATGTTTTTAGATGATTTATGCTAAAATATGAGTATCTATATAAAAAATTACCAAAAAAATGAAACATTTTAATAAGTAATTTCCTTCTTGTACTTCTTGAAATGCAGGGTATTGTCAGAATATATTTTGATTGACATACGTTTAGTGTACCCCAAATGAAAACCGTTGCACTTCATCACCATCAGAGGACAAATTATTGTAGGTTAGCAAAATTAACCCGAATCCGTATAACCCGAATTAGATATTAGGTCAAGGTAGTTATGTATGTATGTATCGGTTTAAAACGTCTTTCGTCGTTGTCCGATGCCTAACTTCCACTCGTTTCGGTTATTCCATTGGTCTTCTCTCAGATCCCGAGCACTCATGGCTTTGTTTATACCTTCTCTCCACGTTCTTTTAGGTCTTCCTCGTTTTTTACGATTTGGTGGTATCCACTTCATGGCTATTTTGGGCAATCTCGTTTCTTCCATCCGCTGGACATGTCCGTACCATATTAGCTGCTTTCTCTCTATATCAGTCATTAGTGAACCATCTATTCCCATCCGTTGTCTTACCTCCTCATTTCGAATTCTATCTCTCCTTGATACACCCAGTGATCTTCTAAAAACGTCCATTTCAGTCGCCTCAAGTTTTCTTCGATTTTGTTCCGTTATTCTCCACGTCTCTGCTCCATAGGTTAAACTGCTTTTAATGAGAGTTTCATATATAGTATGTTTTCGTTTCTTTCCGATGTTGCTGCTCCATAGTATACCATTCAGACACCCAATTGTTCTTCTGGCTTGTGTTATTCTTTTCTGAATCTCTCTGTCATCTCTACCTGAAGTGTCAAATTCCACACCCAGATATGTATACCTACTGTAGTTTGCCAATACATCATTCTCCAATTGGATATTAGATAGTTCTGCTCCTATAGGGAGGTATTTAGATTTCTGTGTGTTGAGCTCCAGTCCCCAGTTACTATACTCTTCTTGAAGTTTCCGGGCCATATATTCTAAGTCATCTTTATCGTTTGCTATGATGACTTGATCGTCAGCGAACTGTAGCGTATATAAGTACGTTTATCCGATGTCAATACCCATTCCTTTGCATTTCCTTTTCCACTTGTGTAAGGCTCTTGCTACATAGATCTTGAATAGTGTTGGTGATATACAACAGCCTTGTCGCAATCCTTTATCCACCAGGAATTTCTCTGACCCTCTATTGCCAATCTTTACTCTTGACTTGGAACCCGCATATAAATTTTTGAGAGCTCTTATGATGGTATGGTTAAAGTTGGTTTCTTGTAATGCTTTCCATAGTTTCCCCACCGGAACTGTATCATAGGCTTTTTGGAGATCTATGAACATTAAATGTGTTTCTTGGTTGGTGGCAGATCTTTTTTCAATAATTTGTTTTAAACAGAAGATGTTATCGGCACACGTTCTTCCTGCTCGGAAACCAGTTTGTTCTTCTTCTTCTTTGTCTCTGTATTCGTCTTCAATGAGGTCTCGAATAATTCTTCCATATAAACGGCTTAGAGTACTGGTTACTGATATACCCCTATAATTTGAGCATTCTAGCTTACTTCCTTTTTTGTGGATGGAAGTAATGTAAGCTTCTTTCCATTCTTCAGGCACCGGGGCACCGTTTACATATTTGTTTATGCACCAAGTAAGTTGTTGAAACAGTTTTTCTGATCCACATTTTATAAGTTCTGCGGTTTATATATTTACATTATAATATTTATTATTATAAAATTTATTATAATTATATATATATATATATTTATAAGTTATGTACCAATCTATAATTTATCGATCACATGCCATGGCCGTACCCAGCGAGGGGCAGTTGCCCCCCCCCCCCCCCGTGGAAGCAAAAAAATAAATCGTAAGTATTTTAATATTCAAAGAAATACTTAGGTACACTATTGAAAATTATGAAATTTATCGTTATGATAATTATTAATAATAATAAATAATTATTAAAAATGAAAATTGTATAAGACGTAACTAGAATAAATTTTTTTTAAACAAATATTTGTAATAACTTAGTTGATAAAGCACTGCGATAATTATACAGCATTTTCTTAGAATTTTGGTCTCATTCCCCTTTTCCGTGATACAATGTTTCAACCTGAACGACCATGGCTCGCCGGGAACATGTAAATTGGTTCCCAAGTTAATCAGGGTCAAAAATAATATACCAATTGTTTCCCGCAATTTTTGGTTTACCTGACCTTTAAGTGTAAATTGGTTTCCAACGTTTTCACTTACCTGAGCTTATACAAAACACTTTTTCGCGTGTAATACTGTTGTAGGTACTTCTGGGTTAAGTGGGCTACACTATTTTCGTTCTATTGGCTATCGCTTGTCAGGGCAAGAGGGCAAGGATAAACAATTGAGGTTTACTAAAACAAACAGGACCGATGGCTTATTTCGACTGTAAGCCGTTAATGCCCTCGAGCAACATCCTGTAGGGTAGCCCTATCGGTTTCTTACCCTCCGTGGTACAACTGACGGCCCCTGGTAATGAAATATTCGGGTAAGCGGGTGTAAGTGTAAACCAATTTACATATAATGTCAGGTAAACGAAAAATCCTAGGAACCAATTTGTACATAGATAAGAGGCACTAAGTACTACCTTTTAATTTCTTACCTGTCGGGAACCAATTTACCAACACCGGGCTCGCCACCCCCTAGTTTTGATCCTGGGTGCGCCCGTGTCACATGCTAAAAAGTGTTGAAAAGGAACAAAAACGTATGAAACGAATATTAATGCTCGAATAACTTTTAACATATAAAACGTCAGTAAACGTCAACGAAGTGGCCGGCTAGGATGGCTTGGCAAACGCTACTAATTTAACATCAGACGCGAAATTCAAGTTTAATGAGAATTCTGTTACATTTCAAGGGTGGTATTATTCCTGCTAACTACTGACGTCATGTGTGTCGTCAAGTGATATTACGAAACAATTGTTATTTAATATAAATTATAAGTACTTTTCCCTTGTCACATAAGGTTCTTCTGGAAATGACAACGAATTACCCAAAATCTTTATGTTTCAATTGCTTTTACAATTGACTTTGGTTTATTTTGACTTTTGGTTCATGACTTGTCATCTGTAATACAGAGTATAGTGAGATTTTTTGCCGGATTGACAAGTTACCCTGCGCTGTATCGTTAACCGGGACCGTTTGGTCATTTAAAATTTTCGTAAATGCACTAAGGACCATAAATGTCCGTTATCGCTGCAAATTTCACGAAATGAGGACCCCTCCACCATAAAACGATGCGAAACACACTTTTATCTCGAGAACTTGCTCCAATAGGCACGATTCCACTTTTCTAAAAATTCCTTTATCGTCTCCGGAGACAAAATAAGGAGTACTTTCCAGTTTCGAGTAATACTCTCTAAATAACGTTTACTACTGCACGAAATGCGAGGAGTTTTGTGATGGGCCCATTTTTTGATACGATTATGTCGTTCCGCGTCGAGGCGTTCTCCATGAATAAATGAACATAAGCATGGAAACAAAGCGATTGCACGTATCTGACGTTGTCGTGTAAAACAATTTCGACCGGGAGCGAGTATCGAAAAAGGCGGAAAAAGAATAGACACCAAAACATAAACAAATGTCGCGGAATCGGGAGCGTTATATGCAAATAGGGTTTCCTTCCCTCATATCGCGGCACCCTAAAACTCGGCACCGCACTAACATTTAAAGTTCGTTTTCACCAGATATGGTTACATGTATTGTTGCATTAACTTTGCTAACGGATGCAATAAAGCACCTTATTCAATTCTTTCACATTGTGGTAAACTATGACCTCGCATTGACGCAAAATTGAATGGAGGTGCTCTCTCGCTTTTTGAGCCGTATAGCTTTTATCGCCGACACTTTATCAGTTGCCATTCTAAATTGCCAGTGATAAAAGTTGTCACAATTTTAACGTCCCCTTTTTGTTTTTCTTCTGTCACAAAGCCAGTTGCTACCCCCGTTAAATGTTGTGGAAACTAGACCCATCGTCGTTTCAGACAAAAATATACATAAGCAGGGGATTTAAGAAATGTATACGTCACCCCGCTTTTATACGAAATAGATAATATCTTTGTCTACGATATACCTATACATGCGTAAATGGCACATTTCCGTCGAAAGAAAAATAGTTATAAATTTCTCGTTTAACTATTCTTTGTGATATGAAGAGTAAAATTTTATGGTTCAGGTATGGTTTCTTATCTTTTTGATTTTTTGAGTGCAATTAAAAGCTCTTTGTCTAGAAAATTAGAAAAAATTATCCCTTCGCAATTTTTGAAATAAATGTTTGCTCAATAAACGTTTGTAGAATAATCACCACATTTCAAATTTACTAGACACTAAACATGGGACGATCTGGGATGTTGGCACCAGTTTGAACTTACGAATCTATGTTGCCTCACTGGTAGTAGTTAAATGTTCAAGACTTTGAAGAGTGGTGTAAATGCGGAATTTGTATTTTGTTCAAAATTTTAAACAGTTCTTTTTAAACATTTCTATGTATGCCTGTTATTAGTTAAATACGTATTATTTGTTGATCTCTATTGAAATCAACGGATTTTGAGAAATTTTTTAACAACACACTTTTAAACCTTCAAAATACTGCATGTGAACGGGTCTAAATGAGTCACCAGCATATTCGTCAAGAAGTAATATTTGTTAAATAAAATAAATGTAACAACAAATTTTGGTTTCATTTTACTTGCGTACAAATTTACAATCGATTTTTGAATAATTTCCCTAGTTTAAACAATGCCAATGGCTTTTTGATTTATCTTACGAAGTACTGGAATAAATAATGAAATACCTACATACTTAACGTGTTTACAAGATACATTTTTAAAAAGCCGCTATCATGTAACCGGACGAATGTTTCTGGTTTATTGGAAAAAATATAGTATTTATTCTGCAATTATATGTACTTATTTTCCATTTACGTATTTAAATCGGACAGAATGGAACGAGGGCATTATGCTGCAAAGTTAACGTGAAATTAACTGAATGAACTTTAGGAGAAAATGCCGAAGGTCATAGATATTGTTGTATGTTTGCTCTATCATTTCCTGGCCAAGGGTTTGTCTTAAAATAAAACTGTTGAAACAATATTAAATTAAATTTAATACCAAAGTTTATTTAACGTTTATATACTCGTACTATCCCCACTACGATGTAGATAACGCAGTTTCCTTTGTAAACTGATACTATTTAAACTATAAATTGAGACGTTCCATGTTAATTAGTGAGGAATTAATAGTTGCGATTGGGAACGTAAATTACATATTAATATTAGGACAGAGGTTGCATACAAAACCAAAGTTGATCTTGAACTAGTTATTGATATAAAAACTTTAATCTCTCGAAATTTAATCGCTTGAATTATTAAATTTGCAAGTTTTTTGAAACTAACTAGTGATGCCCACGATCTTCTCGCTTGCGAGAGCCTCGTCTCGTCTCGTCTCGTTTTCGAGACGAGACTCGAGACGATACTTTAAATTTCCCTTGCGAGACAAGACGAGATTTTCAAAAAGTATCGTCTCAAATCTCGCACGAGAGTCTCGCAAATGAAAATGGCAAATATTAATTAATTATCATAATTATTGCGAATGTTATTGAAACATATTTTTTAAAGCCGTATAATAGCGAGCAGTCTGTGTTTACAATAATTGTTACGCAATGTTTACCTTTTTGAGCTTTCCGAGATATTGCCACGTGTACGACTATTATACTAGAGTTGAAGACTTACCTAGGGAATACCAATATTCACAACATTTTTATGTTGGATAAAATAGTTTTTGCTCTGTATCGAGAAAAATGTTTGACATTTTATCCCTGTTTGACAGGAATATTTTGTTAAGCTTTATGATTATTGGTTTTTAATATCTCTACGACAATTTAACTTCTCATACTATAATCGACCTATAATAATTGGTTTATTTCAGTTCTTGTCGAAAAATCAAATTTGATAAGCATTTCGATATAATTGAGGAACAAGGAGGAACCGGACGTAATAAAACGGCAAAATGCAAGATATGCACGAAATCTCGAGATTTTGAGAGAAATTTGCCAAGACTTTTGCGAGACTCTCGCGCGAGACATGAGACGAGACGAGACTTTTATTGCGAGACGAGACTCGAGACGAGACTTTCCAATTTTTTTGCGAGACGATGCGAGATTTTTCAAAATCTCGTCTCGTCTCGTCTCGTCTCGTGGGCAACACTGAAACTAAAGAAATATATTTAGTGATGATAAATATTAAATATTCTTATTAAGCAATTCATTTATTGGATAAAATTATGATTGATAAATATTAAATATTTATAGCTGCTTAAATAAATCTATTAGGCACTGAAAAAGTTTAGTTGCATTACCATCCTATATAGGCCAAATTCTAATATCTTCTCTACAAAGACATTTGCAAGAAATTAAAAAGGAGATTTTATTAAAATTTCCAGATCTTCTCTTATCACTACGTATTGCCTCTATAACATTTGTTTAAGACAAATAAATAGATCGTAAGAAGCAATTTAATTAGTGATGGAAGATTCTTGTCATTTTAGTTTTCTCTATAAATAACCTGAAACTTAGGGCAAGTTAATTCACTTTTGTAAAATATCCATTTTTTATAATGTATGTTATTGAATATACATATACTATCTCTATAACAATTGTTTAAAATAAAATAAAATATTTAAAAGAAACAAATCGAAGTAAACCATAAAGTCGTATCAAGTATAATTTGTAAATATGAATTATGAATTATTGTTATTGTCACATTTTCACATTTTCATGGTTTACAATTATTTCTATTGCATTGTCCAGATTTCCCCTTTATTTAATAAGTATTACCTCTATAACAATTTTTAGGACAAACAAATTGATCAAAAATACCAATTTAAATAGAAATGCAAAATTGTTATCATTTTATTTTCCTTTATAAAGAACCCAAAACTGAGGGCAATTTAATTTACTATCTTACAATATCCATTTTTTATATTGTATCTTATTGAATATACATATGCTCTCTCTACAACAATTGTATAAATAAAATAAGAAATTTAAATGAAATATATCTAGGAAAACCATAACGACGATGAGGTACAATTTGTGGATATGAAATATAAATATCTATTATTGTCACATTTACACATTTTCACGGATTTTAATTTTTTTTATTGCAATATCCAGATTTCCCTTTAATTTATTATGTATTATCTCTTTGTTTATTATAAATATGAGTAGATAGATGAAAACCGCAATGAGTTTTTTAAATGCAAAATAATTTGTAGATATGGATTATAACTATATCTCATTGTCACATACAATGAGGCTCATTTCCCTATAATTAATGATTATGTATTATTATTATTATCACTATTATAAAAGTTAATATTTAAATAATAATATTAAACACAATTTTACAAAAAATTATTTGAATGGATATGTAAAAAAATTTCTTGTTATTTTCAGTTATAAATTATGCCTAATTATGGCAATTTGCTTAAATATCTTACAATACTCATTTTTTATATTGTATATATTATATGTACATATGCTGATTTAAACTCAAAACTTATATTAACATCACTTGTAAGTAGCTTAGAGAAATGTACCGATATATGCTTTATTGAATAATACACTTTTATTACTATTAATTCATAAAACATCGGAGAGAATAGAATGAACGGATTTAATTACAAATGTAATATATAATTATTTAAACTAAGTTAAGAATACAATTCAAAAAATCACTGAAATAGTTGTTTTTGTTTGCTTCTCTTTATTACTTTCTAAACAACGGTTTGTCTTAAATCGGTATTTCTCTTCGACCTTAATTAAATAGAGACCCTTAATTATCAAATCAATCGGTCTCGATTGCGTCGTGAGCGCAAACAAAAGTGTCGCGCACTCTCCGGGTCACTTGCCAACTGGTTACACGCTAAATCGCAAGAATTTAATTACATTGTTGTGCGGTTTAAAAGGCAGAAGAGGGTATCTGGGCAAACAGCAAATTTTCAATTTCCGGCACGTTTCGTTGTAGTCCTGTGACGTTGCGAGTTCATTCTGAGGACGCGCAGTAAGGAATTTTAAAGCTCTACCCTCCCCTAAATCATTTATTGTTCTCTTGTTAATCATTCCGGGTGTAGGGAAACTTTAAAACACTTTTTTACGGAACGTCGGAGCGGAAAAGATTTCACGGAACCGGTATTGAATAGATTAATTTAGTTATGGCTTAATTAATTAATTTTTAAGTGATTCTCTTTATCTTTCTCTCTCTTTCTCGACTGAGCGGTGAGAGAAATTTAAATAAGAAAAGTTTTATCGGGAACAAGAAGAGAATATTGCTACGAGTTACAACCGAAAGAACATCGATTCCCTTATAAATAAAATTTCTAATTTCTGTTCCTTTATTTCTTTAACATGGCCACGCTTCATGCATCCTCGTTACTTATCCACATATCAGCAGCATCATATTAAATTTTAAACAAATGCTGCTTCTTTGCCCCATTTCCCTAAAATTATGTTGTCCAATAATTACCCGCGCAAGACACCACCATCCCATATATTTTCGTTTACCATTCAGTACATCAAGAAGCGACAACATCTTGCTGGGTTGGAGGTTAAAGCAATATACGTCAAGTTTTATAGGATTTATGGGGACTTTTTCTCGTTTTATTGGGCCGGCGTTACAGAAAATAAAAAAATATATTGAACATGAAGCATGAGCTGAAAGAAATTACCCGCTCTATCGAAAAGGGGGTTCGACGGTAGAAAATTAAATTTCCGACATTTAAGAGGCAAAAAATAAAACGAGGAATGTAATTGTGGTGCGAGTTGACACATGGGAAATTAAATCTATTTCGGTCGTTTTAGACGACGGAAGCGTTGTTTTCGGAAGACCAACCGCCCCTATTTAAGGAGCAGGTCTTTCGCCGAAAAAGGCAATTTTAACGGCGAATTAGGCAGTGCTGTGGTGAGGAAATGCAAAGTGTGATTTTGAAATTAAACGATTTTTAGGTAAAGCTTTGAAAATATTAGGAACACAATTTTAAAAAAAATGTTTGAGACATAAATGTCTCTAAACAAATCAAAAAATAAAGATTTCACTCTCAAAATCTATGAATAAATCCATTGATTTACACAGTTTTCAATGGTTTCACTAGGTAGCAGATGATTTATAATATTGTAATGGGAAAGGCTCTGAAAGCAACAAGTAGTTTTTTTAATATCATTTTTTTATGACGTTCCAAATGTAAGAGAAAAATTGTGTTTTAAAGTACGTCTTTAGAGGGATAAAACTTTGATACAAGGCTCTTTTGAAATTAGCTTGCATGGAAAATTAATGATGAAATATTAAACGAATCAATTGTTTTTTTTTAGACTTACACAATTTAGAGCACACCAAGTGGTAAAATCGACTAGTAACTATTGAATTGTATACCATAAAAATTAAGATCAGGGTTATTTATGCTTCCTTTGTAATTATCCTTTTAGGTCAGAAATGACAAACATCTAAGACGGCTGTAAAAATCGGTCGTCTCATAAAAGTAAGTCATCTATGTATGATAATATTACGTGTTTCTTTACATTCAACACAATTATTACGTTTCAATAGATGTACTCATGGTCGAGAATTCTTAAATCTGCGGTCAAATTTTTCATCGATATCGAAGTCTATATATTCTCCTAAATCAGTGATGACTTTAACTTTGAAGCAATTAATTACGATAACTTTCAATTCAAGACTTGTTAAAAAAATATGAGTAAAGCAAGAATATGGCAAGAATAAGAAAATAGTATATTATTACACTAGTTTAATAAGACGGGATATTGTCACACGAGAGTTTTAAAACACGACTAGCGAAGCGAGGAGTGCTTTAATAGCACAAGTGTGACAATACGTCTTATTAAACGGGTGTAATATACTATTTTATCTACTTTGCTTTATTAATTTATTAAATTTTTGCTGTTCAAGTTTTCGTATTACACTAGGGAACTTTGGGTGGGTTGGTTACACTGACGTCACTGACATTGACGTTTCGTATTTGAATTTGAAAATCTAGTAACCCTACGACAAAATCAAAAGCTTCTTACATACGTGCGCGAAATGGAAGACAAAAATGTAGAATTGACCTGTACACTCGCAGAAATACGCAAAGCTGCTCAAGAAATTTATTGAAATACTAATAAAATTTACCCTTGACGTCTACGCATGTCTACGTGACAGGCTGACTTACCAATGTAACAAAACTAAAAGTTACCAATAGTAGTGTAATGCTATGAATATTATTACACTACTTTCGGTGTAATAATGAGATCAATAGTAACGCAAAGAAGATAAATATTTTTTTATGTTTCAATGTTAATTGAACTTTATTATTAAAGTAGTGGATGTATAAGGCTTTAATCGATGTTTGACCTCTCCTTTTCCTTTTTTTTCATCTCCTAAGAAAGTGACAATTGGAATTATTAACCAATTTTTCTATTAATTAATAATAAACTAATAACCAACTACCTGGGAGCCAACTATAACCAAACCAAATTTCCGGTTTCTAGCTGTTTAGTAACTACTACCTAAGCTATAACTGTGCAGAGTTAAAGATTTCTAACTACTTCAGAAATACCACTTTACCGCGTTTTTTACCCCCTCAGAGAGAGAAATACGGGGAAAAGCATTTTTCTTAATCATTTTGTAGTCGAAGCTCTAATCGCTTGAGAGTTTATAAGTTATGCGGGCATTATTAAATACATGTGATACGTTTCACTACCCCTTCAGGTTTTCGGGGTCTTTATCATTTTTCCCATCAAATTTATAATCATGTGCAGTTTGAGGTTCCTAACTTCTCGAAAATTACCTCAAAATGATAAAAATTTACCGCTATTTTTCACTCCATCGGCAAGGGATATTCGTTATTCTCAGGTTGTTCTAGACCTACTTGGGACCGAAGCTATAAGCTCGCAAAATTTTAAGTTTTCAGGTAATCGAGAAATATCTTAATGTTTCCGAATATACACACATGTGTGCATATGTAGGGACTATCTACTTTATACAATAGATAATGCAGGCAGTGTATTACATGGTTTTGCTTCAGGATTGAATCATGTGAAATATGTTACTTGAAAGGTTAAATGAAATATTCCTTTGTTCAAAAAGAATATAATGTACTATTGTCTTCAAAATCCAAAAGCAATAATTTCAGCAGTTTCAAGTCTGACGAAGTGGATGCTAAATAAAGGTAAATATCTATGAACAGTCATCAGTTTTAAGACAACTAGTAACAGCATTTGAAAAAAAAAATTATTAAGAAGACTACTTGAGAAATGGATACATCTTAATTTTTCTTCTTATTTGTATTCGAGTAAATTTTGCCTCCAGATCTACTTTTAGAGTATAGAATTTGTTGTTAAACCATTTTATGAAATTGGAAATTAGAAATCTGTAGTTATAGGAACCTAATTCCTAGGTATATGCTTCGACTTTCTTCGTGCATTTAAATCAAGTAATACAAAACCAGTGGTTCCTAATATTCCCCTCTCCCCAATACAAGGTTGTTACCAAAAAATGGCTTGTTAAATTCGTCACATGAAATTTATATCACTGGAACTAATTCAAAATAACTGCGTACTGAAAGATATGCGAAAAATAAATTAAAAAATAATACATTGCAATTTAGCGATGCCGATCTTGCCATCACTGTTTTAATGAGTTCAATTTAAATACCACTTGTTGGCAGTAATGAAATACTTTCGCAAAACACATTGATGTTAATTCGTAAGTGGAAAGTCATCGAGATTTTTTTATCTAACAGCCGTGATCTGTATTTATCGATTTAGGGTTTTATCCCTTACGGCTTTCCGAAATAAGGAACTCCTCCCAGGCTGTAAAAAGGCGGCCCCGGCGAGAAATTTAATAAGCTGCGAAATCTCTATATCGTACGTTGAAAAAGCCCATACGCCTTCACCGAAATCTCCTAATCCACCTGGCTCCTTCAGCCATGAGCCCATTTTCACCCGAACTATAAAACGCACGGGCCCTTTCTAATGGCTCGGTTGTTTTAGTCCTAACCCTCGTGTATGCCACTGTATGTGTGCTAGAGTGTGTGTGTGTGTGTGCTTGCGTGTTCTGCGTTTCCTCCTATATCTTAATACTTCCTCTTCTTCCATTCCTTCTCATTAAGTCCTCGACGTGTCGTTGTTGTTTTAGTTCGCTCCTCGCACAGGACTGTATCGTTACCATTCCGGGGACCCCATCAAATATTTATGAAGCTTTTCACGGCTATAGTTTCACTTTTAGAGGAAAGATGCTATCGGGGGGATTTGAATACCCGATGGAGATTAGGCTATAGGGGCGGGTACTTAGGGCATAGTTTCGGGAATGGGAGTCGGCCGTTTTTAGGGCCATTTGCTAATTCCTAGGGAAATTCTGATAGTGACTTCGGCTTATCCCCGGGGGAGGGGATTAACTTTTACCTGTTTTCTTTGCATAATCGGCAAATGACCGATGAAATTCGCTAGTTATCTCCCACGGGAATACTTTTCTATAAAACTGAGAGATTCTAATGGCTCGGCGAAACTTCGAAGGTAATTGCTTGAAGAAAACAACAGATTGTGGAGGCAAATTAGGAATTTTCGGAATACCCCAAGCACAACTTAGGCTTGAACGATAAAAGCTCAATTATTGCTTTTTGTTAATTAAATTTAATATTCTTTTTAAACTCCATTGTCGAACCATAAAATAGATATAATTTGTTCCTATAAAGATGCCCGTTACAAATGAGCGTTCGTATCAATACTAAATTCACATTTACAAATGATATAAAAATGCAGATACCGTATTTCAACGTTGAAATGGAATGGGGAAATTATCTCAACCCATCAATATATGTACAATAATTATATTGTACTTAACCTACACATAATAATAGAAGAATTTTTTATATGTAATGTAACTAGTGAATTAGGTCACTTGGGATGAAATTTTGTAATAGTAATGATTACTAATGATAATAACAATTTTGGTATTATTACTAACAATAATACAAGTAGTTCGTATTAACGTGGACGACAATTTTACCACTGTCACAAATATATACTTGCAACCTCGTCAATATACCGAGATTCCATATGTTATGTTAATATATTAAACAGGAAGGGATAGTCCAGGTGATAAACAAAGCACTGGTGTCCTAGCTAATATAAGACTTTATTGGCCCAGTAGGAAAACCTAGCTAGTACAAAAACCAACCAGGAACACCGAAGGACATTTTTGTAAATGATGTTACTGAATTAAAATCATAACTATTTCTCCACTGGTACAACTAAAAATTCATACACATTTTTCACGAAAGCTTCATTAATCTCAGTCAGTTGATGTGGGTTAACTCAACATTCAACATAATCAATGTAATTGAATGTAATGAATGAATTAAATGTAATGAAATTCATCGTTAATTCAATAATTTATTTCACTGGGCTATATATGTGAAAGTTTCATATATTAATCAATGAACGAACATTATACCAGTGTACAACATTACGTGTCAAATGAATCCATGTGATGTGCAAAATATAACAATGTCTCGATTTTGCACGTTAAAACTTCTGAAGGACAGAGTCTAGGTGAATTGAGTCGCCTTGTACTTACTTTGAATGCAGCAGTAGTTAGAAAAATCAGTTGACATGGTATTTGACAATGGCAATAAACTTTCAAATGCAGAAACCATTGTTAATGACTATAGGATTATCATAGACGGTACGAGAAGAGTGTTCAAAGCGTATACATACAGGAACTATATGCGGAGGTCATTGTAAGCAACAGTGATACAAGTTGTGATGGGTATAATGATGAGGCAAATGTAGCGAGAGGTTACAATTATGGAAAAGAAAACACAAAGAAATGGGTAAAGCGTGTTACTGATTCTAGTTGCACTGGTACATCAAATATTTTTTCTCATCTTCCAGGACTTTATAGACCAGCCGGAATAAATACCTACAACCCATTCTGACGCCCTAGTGCTGCTAATTGATGGGCACCTGACTGATCATATTACTGAAAAAACGAATGAAGAAAATACCAATTTTTTAACAAATTAGGGTGATATAGCATTGACATGTCAGGTGTAAAGTATACTGATAAAAGCAAAATGGTAGTATTCCTAGGTTTTCTATATTTTGCTAGGATGCTCAGGTTAAACAACGAGTCAGCTAAAAATTTAGCAGAGATGGTATTAGGTTATTTTATCGGTTGTATTTTGGGGAACATTAATAAGTTTTAGCGAAAATTCGATTAAAGTGACGTAATTTTTACCACGTCAAATTTGCGTACGGAAATGGTAATTTTAGTGAATTTCTATCATGAAGAATTAACTCGCCGACGAACTATTAGGTGGAGTCTGATGTCGAAATTATGTCCTTCCAACGTCATATTTAGTAAATACTTACCTATCCAGTGTACGACTGTGAGCGGTATATATCAATGTAGACTAAAACTGTATTTCATGGTGACAATTAGAAATGGTATCCAAACCTATAAATCTCGTTTACATTAGTATCAGCAATGTTATTTTGGTAGAAATATTTCATACACTGATATTATTAAATTAGATCACTTTAACGTCGTAAATTCGTATACACAAGAAATTTAATTGTAAAATCTTGTATTGTATTTCGAAAAATAGCGACGCTTCAAAAATACCCCTCATTAGAATAAGTTGTTTAAATATTTTATCAAGTTTAATACATAACTAGGGTACTTAGTGCTGTGGTATGTTCTTCAAAATATTACTATGTCAAATATGTTTTGTTCTTAAAATTACTGTTTAATTTGAAAAATGTAGTTAATCCGAAATAATTTTTTTTTTTCGAAATATACATTCGCCATGTTGTTTTCAAAATATTTATATTTCACTTAAATTACTTACAAGTTAAGTAAATTGAATGCACATATTAGGATTAATAACTTATAGGTATTAAAATTGAGTACTTTTTATAATCTGGTCACAATGTTACGTGTCACTATTACATCAATTAAGTAAAAAAAATACATTCTTATGTAAATTGACCAATTATAGTGAAACAAATTTACTTATGTCACATATTAGGTAGTGTTCGTGACACAGTACTAACTTAATACGCCATATAGCGAAAATGTGACCTAATCGTGCCTCACATATTTCAACAATTTGATGCTAGCAAGTGGGCTAAAAATTATTAGGTGATTTAAGTTATATAGCATCACTGGCCTTGCTCTACCTACTTGGTAATTATGTTCTCGTGGGGTCTGTTAGGTGATCTGATACTACTTGACATAATATTGCCAATTTACTTTATTGATTTTAAAATGCCAAGGAGAAGACGAACTAATCGAAGTCAATCAATTGTGCGACGTGCTACCTCATGTGCAAATCGCACTCACGACCAGCGAGGGACAGATAATGATAACATTCGTATTGGTATGATAGAATTGCGTTCAACAGTGAATTATTATGAAGTCGATAGGCTTAGAATAGAACGATTTCGGGCACAACAAATCCAACAGCAGCGAGTACGACACAGTAAAATAGAGCGATTTCGCAGACGCAGTGTTCTTGTAAACCTGGCACGAGTAGCATTCCACTACGACCCGGAAATAGATAATTGTGCCGACCAATCCGTTACGATGGGAGAAATGATAATCATTTCTCAATATTGTAAGGCGTTAAAATAAAGCGGTGAATCTACTGGATTATGTTGTGCTGGTGGTAAAGTAAAATTGCCGTAATAGTTGTTGACAGCATCGTATCCATTACGCTCATTAGTTTCTGGGGTGGGAAATGACTCTAAACATTTCTAGGCCAACATCCTAAAATATAGTAATTGCTTTCAAATAACGTCGTTTGGTTCAACGTATATTGTACAGGAAAATTTCATGCCCACTTTCAAGGTAGTTTTTGATAAATTATTTATTAAACATTTAGAAAGATAATATACAATTGCAGATACAAGGACAGTTTGCGGAATCGCCTTGGAGTTTCCCTGTTTCGCGCATGGGCAATTATACGTCGCGTGTTCGCGAGTCGTAAAACCATGATCTGTATATATTTACGCACCGCAAAAAAAAAACAAAACATATAGTACATCAGAAAGCCTTAAATTGGTTATGTGTACAACTGTGTTGCATTTAATTTAATGTAGATAAAAAGTTTGTATTAAATTTTGACCATATTTTTCCAAATTATATGTAGTAGTTCATGGAAATCGTACTAAAATAGGGGTGCTGCCTTCCATGAAATAAGGTAGTTCTGATTTTTTGATATGTTGTATCTGATGAAGTGTTGATAACAAATCCAAGTTTTCGACCTCGAAAGCCGTCCGGATCATTGTAAAATATCTCAAAAACTGTTAAATTTTCGCACTTTTTTAGGTTTTTGTTAATTTTGACCATCGAGGACTCATATTACGGTAAAAGTCGTTATATACAATCGGAATATAAACAAAATGTGCAAAAACGAGACTAATTTGGCTAGTGTGTGTAAAACAGTTTCTCAGATATGGCAAATCGCACTTCTGCAACATTTCCAAAAAAAAATATAAATTTTAGATTTTTTTTTTTAGTTTTTGTCAATTTCAACCATTAAGAAAGTATTTTCCGAAAAATGTATCATTACAATGTGAAGAATGGTTGTAAGAAACAACTTGTACAACCTGCAAGAAAGGTTGTACTAACAACTGCGGTTGTAGAAAAGCAGGACTCAAATGCTCGGCTGTTTGTAACCACTGCAGCGGTCAATCTTGCGAGAACATACCAGACCTTATTGACGACATTGATGAGCCACTTATCGACGATCCACCGTCAGATGACGATTTAGATCTACCTGATGATGAAAAAGTGTTGATACAGCAAGCTGCCCCCAAAAGAAGTGCTGTGGATTTAGAGGATCAGCCTGGTCCCTCAAAGATTTACAAAAATAACTAGTATATATAATAAAATACATAGCAAGTTCAATAGTGCATAGGTTCTGAATATATTTCATATTATAAAAATAATTTCAATTAATAAATTTGTACTTACTACAACGTTTTTTTTTTTATAATTATAACACTTATTTCGTTTATTACTAATATCATCAGTTTTGGACATCTGTATCTCAAGAATTATTAGGTCTAATTAATCGAAACTAGTGTCATTGTGTTGAAAGATTAGCCCTTCTTCATATTGTTGATAACTTTTTGGTAAAATAGTTTCTTGATGGTTAAAACCGACAAAAACTTAAAAAAAACTATTTTGGAAACTTTGCACAAGTTTGAACTGCCATAACTCAGAAATTGTGCAACCTACAAGGACAAAATTAGTGTCGTTTTTTTGAAAATTTTGTTTGCTTTTAGATTGTATATAACCACTATTGCCGTAATATTAGTCCTTGGTGGTTAAAATTGGCAAAGCCTGAAAAAAGTAACAAAATATAAAGTTTTTGAGATATTCAACAATGATCCGGAGGGCTTTCGAGGTCGAAAATTTGGATTTGTTATTACCACTTCATCAGATACAACATATCAAATAATCAGAACTACCTTATTTCATGTAAGGTAAAATGTACCAATTCCATGCACTATAGGTGATACAACGTTCACCGGGTCATCTATAATTTTGTTTATCTTTCTTTTTTTAAAATATACGTGACATTGCAACACATGCCGGGTACGGCTTGTTTCTAAATAAATAGATAAAATTAACTTTGATTTTAGTGAACGACATCTAAATTGTAAACTGTAAAATCTCTATCTGGCACACATGTGACATCTGGCAGTGACATTTTTCGTTCAGTCTAATATCGTTGCGATGGTTAGAGTTGTCACTAGGAATCACCTTTTACGCAATGAAGACACGCGATCACTACACTAGAGTTAATCGTTAAAATGCATATAAGGTGAAATGAGAATACTAATAAAATATAATAATGAACGCCTGAAGCGTTTAATAGGATTGTAATATTATGCATCTAATCAGCTGAATTAAACTCTATTAGCGATGGTACAAGACTGCTATTGCCTGCGGGCAAAATCCGTTCATTGGTTCATCCACCACATATTCCTCAAAGCGTTTCTAAGTAAAAACAAAGGGCGCTAAGGTTCTCTCGTGCAAGGCTCGACCGTACAAGACGTTAGATGTGATTTACTAATAGCGCAATGATTTTTCCGGTAATTCGATATACACGATTAGGGTTATGTTATATTCCACCAGTCGATTTTAAACCGTCATTCAATTAATTAGCCCGGCGATGCGTAAACCATTCCCAAATAACGCAAAAAAACAATGTAATGAAATCGCATATATCGGGCATTAGGTAAATGTTCAAAAAGCTCCATCATTTGTTGCCGCTTTTGTTTTTGAAGCTTAATCGAAAACTTCAAAACGCAATCATACTTAGAGCCCATATCGTGATTGATTTGCATTAGCCATAATTCAAAGATAGCGTCTCTCTATCTCTCTGATGCAAATAACAATGTTCTATCTCTATCTCTCTTCCTCCCGTCGTTCCCCTCTGGACGCAAATAACAATATACGGATCGGGAGCGGCGGATCGTGAGAGAGGGAGGATCCAGATTTGGTTGATTGATATCGCCTCGAGGGCCGGATTTTAATTGGCACCGTATAACTATTCTGGATATTCGATGCGCTTTTTCCAATAATGCTCAGTCATCTCTGACAACGAACGTGCAAATAGATCTAGCAAATTAAATATTAAATATGTTTAATATCAATGAGTTGGTAAAACGCAGCTTTCAAACTGAGAAAATTAGGATACGTTGGTGAAATGTGATTATATAGGGAATTCCAATAACAAGATTAGTCCATTACTCTCTGTGAAATTGTTTGGTACTCATTCAGTTTTGGTCAGAATTGAATTTTAAAAATATCTGTTACTATGCTCGGGGTGAGATTATGTAAAATATTTTTAATTTAAAAATATTACTGAAGAAATATCGATTTTATTCAATATGTGATAATTTTGACGTTTACGAAATTGATGACAGTTGAAATGAGTATATTATTATTGAAGCTTGAATATTAAAAGTGTAAGGGGATTATTCAACAATATTAACACTGTTGATCGAGTCGTGGTGTAAAGTGGATGCACCCCGTTCCGGCATCTTTGTACTTCCTCCCAATTATTTTAAGATGGCTACTGGGAAAAAGACTCCAAAGCGAAATATCTTGAATTCGGCTATGAAAGAAGAAAGGGATTTTATATTAGGAATTGTATTCTCTATTTGATGAATTACTAAATATGATCATTGTATGGAATTCTAACTGTTTTTTCTTCAGCGAGGTAGTGCCCTCTTAACGTTATCAAGATTGTGCTAAGAAAAAACCCATCAATTTTACATTTTCGATCTAATGATTTTTGATTTTGTGAGATGTACCTTCAATGTACTAGCTTCAAAAACTTTATTATTAATAGTAAGTTATTATTATAATATCATTAGTATTAAGCATGCCTATGGGAATTGTTGCAGATTCATTGGAACGACTATAAACGTTGTCCTGATTGGACAAGGTTTTTTTTTAAAAAGCTAAAAAATATTTGGTTGAATTTTCATTTCTTGAGATAATAATTTTTTGCACTTCCTGCTATTTTGAAATACATATATGTTATATTTTTAAGCAGTGAACGTATTGAATTATGGTTAACTAAAATAGGATATTGAACTACGAGTTTTATGGTGTAGTAGTTATAATAGCCCCTATTTATT
Organism: Cryptocephalus moraei; assembly: GCA_946251905.1. Classification (NCBI taxonomy): domain Eukaryota; kingdom Metazoa; phylum Arthropoda; class Insecta; order Coleoptera; family Chrysomelidae; genus Cryptocephalus; species Cryptocephalus moraei. The sequence continues at coordinate 23,181,472 of OX276458.1, read as the reverse complement.
AAATATAGTTTTGCGACCTTTTACTTTTTCATTAGGTATGTAACAGCTTTAGAATAATGGAAAGTATGAATAATCATGTAATACCACATTAATCTACAAATAATTTTTAATATTTTTCGTTACATTTAGAATATTGGCCAACAAAAGCAATATTACATTTAGTGAAAGGTTTTGATCTCAAGTAAATTTACAAAATAAATTTGACTATGTTGGAATTTCTTAGAGAAGGTATTATGCAAAAAACTACTTAACTTCTTTTAAGAAGAATGTGTTTTGCCCAACTTCTGCCTCTATCCATTTTTGTTGAAACTGATGTCGTCCCTGTTAGCAGGTTTTCCAGAAATTGTCACAGTTTTTATTTTTGCCCAATATCTTCTGTTTTTGTCTAATTTTACAAAAACCAATACTGATTTGTAGTAGTATGCATAGAACTGCAGCTTTTTCATTTTCATTTTTTTGTACTCCTTTGTCCTCCTGCACTAATCCTCAATAAATATCACTGTATAAATCATGTATCATCATTGAATAAAACTCACTACGTCGTAGAGAGATTCATGATAGGAACCCAATTCTAAACTAGAGAGTACAGCAGGTTTTTCCAAATTAAATATTGATACAGACTTTAGTAATACGAAGCCTTTTACTCGATAAATAGTCTCCTTTTGGAGCCCATTTATATATTTATAAGTTGGGAGCAGCATGATTTCTACCAGCTGTACTGGTAATGGCGGTTTGTATTTTTTATTTTTTTATTTTTTTTTCTGTTAAAGGTTGTTTGTTACCTGTGAAAGAAAATAAATAAAATTCCAGAGAATAAATTGTTTTTTCGGTTTGACATGGCAATTTAATTTCGCTATACATCAAAAGTAAGCAATAAATGTTTCAATTTGAACGTTTACTTTTCATTTTCTTTTATTTATTTGTCCTTTTGTGGACTTCGTTTTCGAGAAAATTACTTATAAATTATTTACGGACCCTTCTTTTGCTACATGTACATGTAAACGGTGTCATAAGGCGATTTCCCACAAGTAATGATTCATTAATTTATCGACTCCAAAATGATAAGTTTTAAGCTCCTGATTCGCTTAGGAACATACTTTTTCCTTCAAAAATTACTCCTAACTCGTCTCACCCCGAACTTATCAACTATTCCTCACCTAATCTTGAAGTTTGGAAATTTCATTCCCTTGATATTTCCGATGAAAATTTCCTCCAGAACGGCTTTCATATATCTTGGAACTTTTTTAACTCATACGAGTTTACTCTCTTTGAGGTAAAGAAGAGAATGATCACATCCGAACGCTGCGGTAAACCAAAAATACCACCTGCCCAAAACTTACAGGTATGTAATTTAAGTTTAAAAGTTTTGCGGAAAAGAATTTACTTATTTTTGTAATGAAATCGAGCAGGTGGCAGAGAAGTGTTTTATATTATTTCTAGTGTAAGACTGGCTATGATGGCTATGTCATCAAGATCAAATTTTGATCTTGATGACATAGCCATGATTATGTTCAGAATACTGAACGAAACGTCGGCAATTTAATCAAGATTTATTTTTGTATTGGGGATTATCAAGAACGCTCCATAATTCATCTCAGCTCCCCGAGAACATTCTCCCATGCCATCCATAATCTGTGACATTCGATAGATAGGGAATGTCCGCGGTGGACATCTTAAATTGTGAGCAATTTAGACATTTTAGATATACGTCATATTACTGCGAAAACTCACTAATCAACATTAGTGATTAAAGATTTTTCGCATTACTTCGCATTTTTATTTTGTTGGTGACTTTTAGCATGTACAGAAAACTCTGCATTAATAGGTTTATACAGTTAGTGATTTTCAAAAATGAAAGATACATTGAAATTGTATAGTAAAAAGCTGTTAGTGGCTTTTGAAATAAAGTGTTACAGTGACTTTTTGCGTGTTACTTAGTGACTTCTTGCAGTAATATAACTAATATGACGTAAATAAGTGCGTTTCCACATCTGCGGCGGTAGCTAGGTCTTACAAAAATTAAAAAATATTTTTAACGTGAAAGTCGCCTGTGCCACTTATGCCTTTTTTTGTAGTGACTCGAAATGAAGTTTTCCTCACACATGCAAGACGGCATAAGGGAGAAATTGTTCACAATTTAGATATAGGTACGTTTCCACATCTGCGGCGGTAGCTAGGTCTTATAAAAATTAAAAAATTACTTTTAACATGAAAGTCGCCTGTGCCACTTATGCCTTTTTTTGTAGTGACTCAAAATGAAGTTTTCTTCACACATGCAAGACGGCATAATGGAGAAAGTCATCTAAATTTACTCGAATTTTCCAACACAATCTCCAATCATTTTCTCGACGAAAACGGCCACCTACCCTTATGCCATTACAAATAATACCTATTTTCATTGCTACCTTTATGTTGCTCTTGATTGTATAGAAGAGAAAATCGTGGACCGAAGCTGAAAATTTTCCGCAACTTTTCCGCGGCCTAATTATTTTCCCCCGCTAGTGGCGCTTATGCCAATTCTTTTGCTTACTCTTTACCGTGAAACCTTTCATACTTACAAATGGCATAAGGGAGAAAATCACGGACAATTATTTTTTTTCTCACAAATTTGCATAATGATTAAACCCCTTTGGGCACCAGGAGCACTTATGCCTAAATTTCTTTTCTGATAAAATAGATATTTCCCTATCGTTTCATAAGCACGGCATAAGGGAGAAAATCGTCGCAGCACACGTCTTTTTAAAAAAAGCAACCTGGTTCAGATTTAAAATCCAACTTTTTTTAATAAGCCCGAGTGTATCTATCAGTACTCTTAGAGGCATAAGGGAGAAAATCGTAGATGAACTTCAGATTAATATCCCACGGTCTACCTGCCAGACGACAATAGAGAGAGGAATAATCAACTGTCTAATTTTATAATTGTTTTATTTATTTGATCTCACAACTTCATCGAGTATTAAGTAACAGAATTTATTGTTGTGAATAAATTGTGAGAGAGAATAAGTTGCTCAAAGTCGTTATTATTTGTTTGTTTCAGAAGTGCCGTCGTCTCGAGCTCAATTGGTGTCACAGTGATTGTCATTCCACCTCACACCATCTGGCCCACACAAACTATTTTAAACGACAAATGCTTTTACCCTATTTTTTCTGTAAATAATTTCATTGAATGGAATAATTTACATTTTTATTGAATATTTAATTTTATTATTAGATATTATTATTATTTTTGTCCCATTTCTCAACATACAAGTTGGTGCGGTTATTAACTTTGTCATCTATCTAGCTGAGAAAGTAATTCAACTCCTCTCAACTAGCCTAGAAACTTTCGGACTATATGGCACGTTTGTAACAATACTGCGCGTTGGCCTAGATTTACAATGTTATTGGGAAGTCCAATCTTGTCTAGATTTGCAAGGAAATTTTTACTGATTATACCTTCAGCTGATATAACAAATGGAATGATAGCGATACTGCGAAGTTTCCATTGAGCTTTGAGATCATATGCCAGGTTTTCGTACTTCGTTGCTTTTACACCCTCAGTTTTTTTAAACATTGTGCGACAACGGTACTGCTATATCAAGGACGATTCCAGTTTGTTCTCTCTTGTTTATCAGTATGATATCCGGTCTGTTGTAATCCACACTCCGATCAGTTGTTATAACTCTGTCCCAGTATAACAGATGGTCGTTCGTTTCCAAGACTGGAGAGGGGTCGTATTTATAGTACGGTGGGGGTGGAGCATCAAGAAGGTTGTGCTTGATTGCCAGTTGTTGATGGATTATTTTGGCGAGTTGGTTATGCCGCCATAAATATGCACTTTCTGCTAGCATGGGGCATCCCGCCATTATATGCTCAATTGTTTCACCTGAGGCCCCACACTTCCGACATTTGTCAATGACATTTAGCTTCAGGCAGTGTTTTTCGTAGTTCCTTGTTCTTACTACTCGGTCTTGAATGGCCATTAAGAATCCTTCCGTTTCCGGGTACAGCTGTCTTTCATTGAGCCACCGTAGAGAAGCGTTCTTGTCAACATATTATTATTATTATTATTATATTATTATTATTATTATTATTATTATTATTATTATTATTATTATTATTATTATTATTGTCATCATTATAATGGTTTCTAGAGATAATCTTAACTTTTGAATCCCTTCATTCACCCTTTCCAATACAGTAGTACTATACTAGTTATATTGTTTATATTAGATTAATGTAAATATAGTTGAGTTTCGATTATTTTCATTTTCAAAGATGGATTCCTGTTTCCTGTTTCCTGGAGTGTATGTGTGTGTTTGCGTCAGTTTGTCGCGAAATTAAATCGTCGTTGGCGAAAAGCAATTTATCCCATTCGGATCCGATTTCCTCTCAGGTAACGAACGTATTCGATTTCCCACATTTCCCCTCGACGCCTGCCATCCCTCACGTGACGAATCGCGACTTCCCCGCCGCATTTTTTTAGTGGGACAAAGTTTGCCAGAGTTAAAATATTCCGTTTCGAAAACAAGTCCTTTGTTTTATTTAACTTCTCCTGATACCCTCATCTGATGAAAACTTACAAAGCGTTCAGTATTAGATCAGGATCCTCTCAACTTTCCTTGTTTATCTTTTGACCGCGTTTTGCATGGGGTACTTAAAAACAACAACCCCGTTTTATTGGGTATAATAATGCGCCCTCGAGGTTTTATGTTGCGAGAGGTAATTTAATTTTTTAATGAGCCGAGAAACGGCGCAAGAATATGACAGCATTGCCCGGGAATTAGGTAAAAATATCTTCAAATTTAGTTATTTTTCACGAGAGGTTCGTGTCGTTGAGAAATTCCACCCTCTCAATCTTGAACATAAACGGAAGCGTTTCGCCGCCGTTTTATACCGATATTAGATGGAGTGGAAGTCCAGCTTTCGGTTTTGCTTCTCAAATGAAATCTTTTATGATTGATAGACAGAGGCCTGGAAATCTTTCTGGGTTAATATCGCTTCCCACGTTCACTCTCCCTCTTTCTCTCTCATTTTACCAGACTCTCCGGAACGACCCTCATTTTGGGGTTTGTATTTTATTGAATTACGTTTTACACTCTGATAAATATCTGACGGATTCCGACGATTTCTTCGTTTATTTCTTTTATTGTGTCGATAATTTTTTCGGTTCTCTTAGAAATATGGATGTCGGATAGTTTATCGGGGATGAATATTTCATGAGTTCCTTTCATGGTATCGTTACATGTCTCGTAAAGAAAATCCCTTACGCTGAATTTGCTTTTGTTCTCCTCTGCTCGATTAAATTACATGACGTCCGCGGAAATTAACTCGTCTCCGCTCTTCCTATGAACCGTAAGGATTTGAATGTAAATCTGTTATTATTTCAATGACCTTTAAGTATTCTCTTCGGCTTGCATCAAGAATATGCATTGTTTTTGAGGAAAATGATGAAAATGTGTATGTTTACAGGGTGTTACATGGTAAAGATAGACGACTGGAAAAACAACGCCAATAAAAAAAATGATATTCGTACTCATAATACACTAACCTGCAAACAGATATTTAAAAAGAGAAATTATGAATTTGAAATATTAACGAATTAAATCTAATGAAATCTAATTAATCTAATGGAATTCTTCGACTTCCGTGCATTTGTTACTATACCATGATTATTTTGCCGCGCGTACTTTCCTTCTAATTTCTCCATTAATCCTCTTAACAAATCCTCTAATTTACAAATAATGCCAAGTGAAATAAGAGTTACTTTCACGTCTTTAGCACTTCTATAAGTTAGTACTAACCATAGGGCACATAACATTTTTCCCATGCTGCAGCAGTACAAAAAGCCACGTTTTATATAAGAAGCCCTCCACTGTGTTCATTCTAAATGGGCCGCATTTTAGGTGCGACAAAAATATGAAAACTTTGGTTCAATGATTTATTTCAGAACATAAGATATTATTAATATTTAATATGAAATTTTGCTGCCCTCGGAAAATACCGCCAGAGGCGGGCTACCCCTACCGTCCCCGCTACGCTACGCTTCTGCCTGAATAGTCTACCTTCCTCTCCGTTTTTGACGATGAAATTACTTCCAAACACACACGAAACTTTCACTAATTGTTACTAACACCCATCCCAGAAATGTTAACTTACTACCATTGTCCTTTAATATTTTGAATAAACTTAATTATTTTTATGGTAGATGGAACCTAGTGTAGTCCGTTTCACACTCGTTGATTCGGGATTCCTCAGCCTAGACACCCAACAGGGTCGGCCTCAGAGACCGATGAAATTTTTAATGGTACTATAAACAACAAGTAAAAAAGACAATTTATTCTTACAAATAACATACAAAATATAGAAATTAAAATGGCTGTACTTACAAATGTAAGGTATGTATAGATATATTTAATTATTCTACGTTTGAAACGACAATACAACTACCCTCATTAGCACTACTACTACTTTCACCTAAATTTATAACAATTTTATTTACATCAGTATGTATTTGTAAATATTACATTTAAATTTTGTACATATGGTTAATTGCATTTGTCCAATTGTCAGTAGTTACGTTTTTAAATTCGAAATTGATTAAATCAATTACACTATTTAATAATTAAGGAATGCTGTTTTTCGCACGAAAGTTACTTTTTAATGGAGCCCATAGCGATTCATTTCGGTTAAGAAAGGAATACCAGCACGGTAAGCGCAATACCCGATGGCCATGTTTCTTTGCCAGTTATATAAATAGGATATAAGTATGAGACACTTAGTACTAAGGCATAAACTTCATGCAAACGCTTTATCGACAGGGAATCGGGAATCCCGAATTAACGAGCCTGAAACGAACTATACACCTACAAACTATATCTATATGTTTCCACAAGGCAAAGGGAAAGTCATATATGCAACGTCTTTGCAAATAAAATATCAGTAATGTGGAGCTTGTTCTTAAACGTGTGACATCGTTACAGGTAGCTTCTTCTTCATATTCTTCTTTTCAGCCCGTATTCATCCACTCCTGGAAGTAGGCCCCTTCCATATTTTTCCACAGTTTTCTGTTTTGGCCATTTTGTATCCAGTTCTTTCCTGCGATTTTCTGGACATCGTCTCGCCATCTTTTCTGGGGACTTCCAACACTTCTTTTTGTTTCTCTTGGACGCCATACTATTAGTCTGTTGGTCCATCTGTCATCTTGTTTTCCATTGCACGCTGTGTTACCTGGAGGGTGTGTATAGATTTTCGGGTTAAGGACATTGTTTCCAAACCACATGTAAGAACCGGAAGTATACATGTATCAAGTCCCTTTCTTCTAGAGATTTCGACCGTTTGATCTTCTTTACCTAATTGTATTTTATGCCCGAGGTATGTGTATTCAGTTACATTTTCTAAGGTATGATTTTCTATGTTTATTTCTGCTGGTAAAGGGCTCATTATTTTAGTTTTGCTCAGATTCATTGTTAATCCTACTTGTAGAGGCGCTTGATGGAGTTCTTTTAACATCACCTCCAGTTCTTCAGTAGTATTACTAATCATAATGATGTCGTCTGCGAATCGTAAGTGACTCAGTCCTATTCCATCTATATTAATTCCTTTACAACGTTACAGATAGTACACGCTTCTAATCTGACTTAAAAGCCATATTTGAAATGTATGTCATATTCGGTAAAATGCAATTTTCCATTTAGACAGGACACAATTTTAATACTTCCCTCGGTTGTCATCTTCTTGCGGTCTTCTTCATCTTGATGCGTGTGGAACACACATACACCGATCGATCGCCCCCATTCCGTGTGGATGTTTTTTTTCGCCATGAAGAGGAAAGCGCCCTCTCGACATCGAGGACCATTACTTACCTCGTTAACCTTCCTTGCGCTCCGATGCACCGATCAAATTGGACAGAATATTTGCGAGCGGCTACATTTTTCGATAAATCCTAGCCAAAAATTTATGGTGCATGAAAAAGATGTAAAACCGAGGAGGATGCTTTGTTGCACCGCCGCACCCACCAACCTCGGTTCGGGGGAGCTTCTGGGCCTTAAAGTATCAAACGTTTTTGTGCGGCCATAAGGATTACCATCGGGGGGGAGGCTTTCGAGTGGAATAAATAGCGAAAATAAAACTCGAAGCGCTGAGAACGCGGATGGTGTTTTATTTTCTCTGAGGAAAATAATTTATGTAATTTTCGTCGCGAACGTACGCGAACTCACCGCAAGCAATCCCGCTAATTTCCCCTCGAGCCCCAAAATGAAAATCTTATCTGAAAGCAACTTGTCGATGCCCAGCGAGGACACAGCAGTCTGTGGACATATAAATCGGACCATGCGGCGGTAATAACAATCCTACCTGTTTGTTCCACTGGAAATATGTGGAGTCCGGCGATGAATCCTCATTGAACTGAGACTGTGATGATATAACAAGATTTACACACACACAAGCTGTTAAATCTGGCCGCCTCATTTGCCAACACTCTGAACTAATATTAGCTTCATTAGAGGTGCCAGATATGAATTGAGTGAGCATAAGGGAACATGGGCGATAATTGCAATAGCATGTCGGCTCGCAGCAACTTATTTTATATCTCGAGTAATATGGGGACCCTGTTTAGAATTTATTTTTTGGAGTGGGCGATTTCCTTGGATTGAGTCCACTGATTTATGAACCGTCGAAAAAAACTTAAGGAAATTCTAAACTGTTGTGATATGTTTTATAGGTATTTAATTACACTTATATTAATAGCCTGTGTTTCTGTGTACTAACTGTTAATTGCACCTCCGGTCGAAAGTTGGTTGTCACTAATTAGGATACAGGTCCTATACAAACATGCAGTATAGTGAGTTACATCCAATTCACTTTCTATTAATGTTGTCTACTGATCACGTATTGTCCCATCCACCAATTCCTAGTTATTAGTATCTCTAACTTCCTTCATTATAACCTCTATGTACTCTATTTATTTCGTCATATCAACAAGTGCTTCAGATATCATCATTACAGACTTCTGAAGTGGTAATTCTGTACGCCGAAGGTATTCAGAAGTTCTATTCGGCTTTTCCTAACCTTCGCTGATGTACAACAAGAATGTATGTTCTAAGTTCGCTACTTAATTAACACACCCTACTGCCTCATGTTGGTGGAGGTATTTCTTTCTTGCTCAATTTGAGCTATTCACTGTACCCTGATATCGCACTAGTTGTTAATAACAGTAATCCATTAGAATTAGAGAAAAATTGAAGAAAATTGTAGATAATTCGCAACAAGTGTAAATGTGATCCCAATTCCGAAGCTGAGAACATTATTCAATCGACGTTTAAATTCGCAAATGTTATACATTTTTAAGTAACTCGAAGACTATCCCCAGTAGCAATATACTTTTTTGATGTGAAAACATATTTTGGCTAGTTGAGGAGTTTATTCGAGCGCTGTTGGACAACGTATCCATGGTACGTCGTCTGACCCCTTTCCGTCTACTACTTCCCAGCCCAATGTTATATAATAATCTACAACATATCTTATTGACAAATCCAGGAATCTTCGTAACCGACACGCCAACGATATACAATATTAAATTATAATTACATCCACCGGACATGGTGATGGCGCTAATGTCACTTTGTATTTTTTTTAATTGGAAGAGATTTATAATATTGTCAACGGTACTTTAAGCACTTTACACTTCATTACGATCCATTTTTACATAATGACATATACACTTTAACATTATTTGACTGTATTGCAGTCAATCAAAATAGATCAGTTCTTTTAGCAAAATTTATGTATAGAGAAATTATTATACACTCCACCTACTTTTACAAACTGTAATCTATTTTGTAGATAACTTTTTATAAGATTATGAATTAAGAATTGAATTAAATGAATTTCTTCTGTTTGCGCTCAAGAATATCTACTTGGGATAGTCCTACAACTACAGGAATCAATGAATCAATACGAATTTGAAATGATACGTGAATGATATTCAGTTTCTTTATTTTATAATGACGAAAAATTTGCTTGTGAATTTTGATGGATTTTTCTGGCTGGATGGCGTCCTTGCGAATATACTTGATTTTTCTAAATCTCCTGATATGTCGTGCTTTATTTCCGTTACCAAGACTTCAGATCCGGCCTGCAGCACCCGTTTATGAATTCGTAACGATTCTACGGGGCCAAAATGTCCTGGTTCCGTATAATTCAGGATAATCCACGATAATCGACGGGGATCGTGACAGACATGCAAATAAATGACTCTCTAATTTTCAACTGGGCACAGCTTTCCCCTAGATAATTTGCAATAGGCAAAATTATCAAATTTATTTAATCAGCTGTGTCCGGGTCATTATTTCATTACCGTTCTATGGTCGCGTTCCATGGCGAGGGAAAAGGAGAGATAGATAGATAGATAGATAGAGAGAGGGAGAGAGACCCGCCAGCCATTTGCATCGCCCGGATAGGTAATTTCATTTGGTTAGTCGATCGGACGTTTTTTCCCGATTCGGTTTCGTAAAATAGATTTGCATGATGATTAACGCATGCTAGGAGAGGAATAATTGAAATTTTATAAAAAGGTAATTTGGGTATTGGCGTTACACGGCGCGTGAAATAAAGAAATTTATTCGACGTTCACGTCGAATTTTCCATCCTTCTCGCACTTCCACTTCAATCGACAAATGCTTAGCTTATCTCTGCAAGTACAGAAAGCACTTTTTATATTGAAAAACTTCTTCAACGAAGGAAAAAGGCGAACGTCTCTCTACGTGGATAGGAGGCGACGTGAAAAATGACAAAACACCCTAAAGTGAAGACAGATTAACAATACATTTAGGAAATACTTGTTTCGTCTCGTTTTACTTCATATAAATGTGTATCGCGGTAAATGTTGTGTGAAAACCGACGTCGGAATGCCACTCGGAGCGTTTTACGTCAATTTACGCCATTCCGGGAACTTGTTCGAGGAATACTTAGAGAAAAGGAGGACGGGATATATATATATATATATTGTGCCTCACGAGGAAATTAATGAAATCAACCGTCTCATAACAGTCTGCAAGAATGCACAAAAGTTATGTTCGACGATACCGAAACTTCGTCGAACATTAATCACGAACCCTGAAAGATTTTATCGCTGTCAAAGGGAAGCTCACCAGCTCTTCATGTTCTAACTTTCAGATCGAGGCAAACTTGTAATTATCAGGTTGCTCGGTGTATGTACAACGTGCTCGAGGAAGCGTGCGACGAATCGAAAAATTTACTCTTTGTGATTAAAATTTCGAGCCAAGTCTAGAAATAGGATAAAATTTTAATTGAACGGTAAACTTTCAGCAATAAAATATAAATAGGTAACTGCATATTATTTTGAATTTTTTCATTCGACAATAAACCTTATTTTACCCTGTAATACCCAGCTATTTTTCATATATCCACAGCTTGAAATGGTGTAATTAAAAAATTAATGGTTTAGAGGTTTGCTCTTCATTTATGATATAACACTTTTCGAAGAAAGCTCAATTTTATGGATATTAGTAAGTAATTTCGCTAAATTTGTCACTGTTTAACCAGTTCCTTAAAAATAGTCACATAAGTTTGGTGGTCAAATATCCTTAATTTTCTCAAATCTCTTGGTGAAATGTTGGAAAACTTTGCGTTTTATGATTTTCCCCAATCTTTTGGAACAAAATCTGGATCATAAAGTTTGAAGTTGGAGTATTAAATTTACTTCTGATTAATAAAATATATATTTTGTTCTCATGAAAATTTTGTTTAATATAGACCTTATCCATTAATAATTTTTCACGCTGCCGCTATCGTAAATCTCTCTTATATGCGTAGATACGTAGCATGAAAATGGCACATAGCATTCGTGTATTATTTTTCCTTGACGACGGAATGTAAATACTGTCATTTCTAGGAATATCAAAAGAGTAAATCATGTTGATTTTTCCCTAGTTACACACTGACATATTGTAAGTCTGACGTATGTCAGTCAACTTATGCCAGAGTGACGTAAGTCCAAACTAAATCACATTTCATTTTTTGAGGAATTATGAGGAAATTTTCAACGGCAGCGTCAAAAATCTAATAAGCCACACGGAATGTATCGACTGTTAACATCCTCGGCAAGTGGCAAGCCTCGGCTTCGCCTCGGCTCGTACACACTTGCCTCGAATGGTAAAACGTCTTTACATTCCTTGTGGCTTAAATAACTGTTAAGTCATGTGCCTGAATAACGATTGTAAGAGTTAACAACGTATTCTGTACATGTAATTTTGAAGCGAGAGCAACATTTAAACTAGAACTACCTAAGCTTTGTGTCAAGTTGTGAGAATTGTTAATGTGAACTTAAAACAACTCTTCTTGATAGGTTTTTTAAAATTTATTGATTGTAATTTTGCGGAAAATATTTAGGCTGCGATATAACTTATAAAAAGGATCAAGACATAAAAAGTAAAATAAATAAATATGAACAAATATGTGGAACGATAAGAAAAACCCTTAAAGGTAAAGCATCGAAAGAAACGCTGTTACAATTTTACAAAATAATGGAAATTCCTACACTATTACATGACTCAGAATGCTGGACACTGTGGAAAAAACGGTAAAGATTTTTCCCTCTTCCCCAGAGTTAAAGGAAAATAAAGATTATAGGCAGGAAAAGGGGCGATTGGAGGTGCCGGGAAAATAGTGTGTAGGTGCGGAGACGCTTATATTTTGAGAAAAAAAATAAAATGTTGGAAAAACCACCGAAATTAGCTATTTTCAAAGAGAAATTTCTCAGTGTTTTCGAGAGTAATTTTGAGTCACTTTAAGGCCAAAATATGGTTCGATGCTTGAACTAAACAATGACATTAACTTCGCGCCGAAATAATACACGGAAAATATGCAAATTCACGATTAGAAACGGAGACGTTTTCGCGCCTTCGCCATATTTAAATACTATTGACAGACACGCCGAGAGCAGTTTTGGCAGTGGCTAACCGGCCGACATGACGAATGGTAGACTACAGACGGTAGACGGGAGGAGAGAGAGAGAGAGGGGGGGGAAGAGAGCGAGAGAGAGAGAGAGAGAGAGAGAGAGAGAGAGAGAGAGGAGAGAGAGAGAGAGAGATGAGAGAGAGAGAGAGAGAGAGAGAGAGAGAGAAGGAGAGAGAGAGAGAGAGGGAGAGAGAAGGAAAGAGAGTCGCGAGTGAGTCGTAGGCTCAGAAACGTGGATATGTTTTATTTACTATACAAGCCAAACCAAACCAACCTAACCTTCCCGACTGAGTCATAAGCCCAGAAACGTGCAAATATTTTATTTTACTATACAAGCCAAACCAAACCAACTTAACCTTCCCGAGTGAGTCGTAAGCCCAGAAACGTGCAAATGTTTTATTCCACTGTACATGCCAAACCAAACTCATCTAACCTTCCCGACTGAGTCGTAAACCCAGAAACAGTGGAAGTACGGAACAATTCCAAAATACATATCGGAAATAAATGCAATATGCAATGATTCCTGTACGTGAAAATTGCGGTATATTGGTAGCGACGAAAGATCACATAATATCGGGTGTTTTTTTAAATTTCACCTCATAGTAGGCTGTGGATAGTGTTTGTGAATGCGCCTTATTAAAAATTGTCAATATTGACATTGGGTTGACATAACCTTACATTTTTAATAAAAATTGAAACTGCTCCAATCAGATACTAGTGTCTTGAAAAAGGCAGCTTGGCTCTATTAATTAGGCGTAGATGAGTGAGACTAAAGAATATAAAAATCTAAATGCGAGAACCTCTGTGAAAACAAACTTGACAACTCTTAACTCTCCCACGGAACGAGAGTCTTCGAAGTGCTTGGAACGATTTGGCTTTTGACAACGACATTTTTTGGTAAGGCGCATTCACAATCACTATCCACAGCCTACTATGAGGTGAAATTTAAAAAAAAAACACCCGATATTATTTGAGACTTAGAAAAACTTGTAATAAGCCATGAAACCGCCAATTGTAAAGTTAGTAATGGGAGTATGTGTGGTTGCCTAGGTGTAAACAGTTTATGTTATCGAATATTCTTTGTAAAAAGACGCTTGCATTGTATTATAGTAGTGAAAAAAAAAATAATACCAACAGTATGAGAAAGAAGAGAAAGGTGGAAACATGCGAATTTAATCAGAGAATGGCTAATGAAAAAGATCGCCCGTACGGTCTTGTAGGCAGAATCAAAACCTCGACGTTCCATGAAAAATGTCAAATGAATATTGTGTTCCGTGACAAGTATGTAACAATTTTGGTCATATCGTAGAAAATTCGCATTTAACATATTTTGCACTGAGTTTGAGCGTGAATAATAGTGAAAAATATATAAAGAGAACCACAAATGTGTGATATGGAATGAATTTGATGTCCGCCCGTTCGTCTCGAGAAAGCAACGAAGCCGAAGAGGGAGCCGTCCGGGGAACTAACCTAAAAAGAGAAATTATTTGTTTGCATAGAAACCAGAAGGAATTAAAAAGAAAAAAGTGGACCATGATGTTCAACAGTATTTTATGGACGAAAGGTGATATTTTGGTGTGTTTTTAATTTTTCACGACATAACCTCTTAGGGAAAATCGCATTTTGAAAGTGCCATAACTTTTAAACGGATCGTTTCCGCACTGTAAGACTGGTGTCTCTGAAACACGTTTTGGAATTACTTTCGACTAATATATGTCTTTTTTAAATATTTTTGAGAAACATCCGAAATGAAATTCCTCATATCAGTAAAATGCTACACAAGAATTAATCGAATTATGAACGAAACCATCAGAATTGAATTGAGAATAGGACAATATCACAAGAGGTAATCACAAACAAAGAAAAATTGAGAGATCACGTATTAAGAATCCCAAATGAAAGAATTTCAAGACGTGCTTTACAATTCAAACCTGAAGGCATAAGAAGGGTGGGAAAACCGATGGCAAGATGGTGAAGCCGGAACAGGCAAGAATACCTAATCCTGGAAAGTCAGTCAACGACGACGACATGTCCAAACGTAATACCCTTCCGTCAATTTATACAGGGTGTTAGGGGATTGACTGCCTTTATTTTAACAGGCGATAGTATTCACCAAACTAAACAAAAAAACCTTTGTAACAGGGGTCCTAAAACCAACCGTTTTCAAGGAAAAAATTAGCAAACTTCTAATTTTAAGGAGTAAAAATTCAGTTTTGTTAAAGAATCAATAATAATTTTGTACATGAAATGACCATCAGATGTATTGTTTTAATGTATTTATGTTTAATTTTTAACAAAACAATTTTTTCTTTAAAGAACAAAAAACTATTTCAAATCAATGCAACTCGATAAAGTGGCTATGATATGGTATGGCATCACCGCGAATTTATCGCGCGCGTCACGAAACATTGACCCGCACAGCTGTTTACATGTATACGTATTTTTTCATGTCGGTGTTGCCAAGTTGTGGTGAAATGCCTTGATAAAATAACTCGAATTTCCTCGAAAACGGTTGGTTTTAGGACCCCCGTTATATAAGGTTTTTTGTTTGTTTTGATGAATACTATCACCTATTAAAATAAAGGCAGTCAAACCCCTAACATCCTGTATGTATATAGTACTATTTCAGATCTTGCTACGAACTCTGTATTCTCAGTATAATTATCGAATCAAGGAGGATTCCCCATTGAACGGAACGTATAAATTTGTATAAGTAATGTGACAGTAGCTTTGAACTAAATAATTATGTAATGTTGAACGCAACATAGAAGGAAATATTAATTGCAATTGTCATTCGACAGGCTGCTCTTGTGGAAGGTACCGATCTTATTATGAAGGGTAATGTGTTCTTTATATGTCAATACATTTTAAACAATTTTTGAGACACGAGTTACAACTTTAATTCACATAAGTCGAACTGAACGAATCCTGCGAATGGATATGTATAAATAATATAAAATTTATTTAGGCTTTTGCCTAAAGTAAGTGTCGAATTTTGGGCAAATATTTAAAATTCGTTTGTTCAAATACCCACTGAACTAAAATTATGATGGGGATGTACAAATGACATTTGTATATTATAGTTGCTTTTATTAATTTTTACACAATCAAAACCAAAATTTACCCCGTATCGTTTAAAAAGTATTAATAAAAAATATGACTAAAACACTATGTGGCGGAACAAAATTATTTTATTACGCTCTCACTTATCACTTATCACAAAGTATCACATTCTGTGGGAATACTACTTTGAAATATTATATAGGAAAAACCACATTTATCTGAAATTAGAAAGAAAACTACGAAGTTGTTGCAACTATAAAATATTCAGTCGTTGCGGCGGATATTTATTTTCCGGAGGTTAAAATTATTTCAGTTTTTTCAGGAGTTTTGTTTTTGAGAGATATCCGAGTTAAATTTTCGTAATTTCTATGGAGAGCAAGTGCAGGAAGTCGCGTCCCAAATCGAATTTCCCACGTAAAATGAATAGAATTTTCCCTGTTTGATCGCTTAATAAAATTCTCCGTGTGGTGCACACGATTTATTTAATCTCGAGAATCGAGTTTGAAACACGCAATTAGATATCCGAAAATTGGGAAATCGTAGTTACGTGCCTCGCCGGCTCCTTCCTATCAGAAATAAAACATTCATAGAGGTTGCACGGGGAGAATCGCACTCGCACATATCCCCGGTCTCTCTGTTTCGGCAAGATTAGATTTAGGGGATACATCGAAATGGAGACGCGAAATTTCGCCCCCTCCCTTCTTCGGAATTTATCTTCATGCGAGACGGGGGGATCGTTTCAGCGCTTTTTTTAAATGGTATTTAGGGGGCTTTTTTCGCAAATTTAGCACTTCGAACCGGGTATAAATACTTTCGCGGGCGTATTTAGGAGGATTCTTATGAAGCGTCTCTTTCATGGAAACGAATAATGTTTACTGATGAATGAAGATTGGGTCTTTTGCAAGATCCGAGGCGAGGAGGCGATAGAGCCGAATTCTGCTAATCCGGGTAGATAAATCGAGAAGAAGCAAGGAAGAAGTTTAAATCGCCATCCAATAAATATTGTAAGAACATTTGTCATAGTTTCCATACTCTAGCGAATATTTCTTGAGGGAATGTAAAATTGCCTGCATCGCTTTCGCGTTTGTCACGTTTCAAATCGGAATTGCAATGTCAATTTGGAAAATGTACATAAATCGGAATATTCCCTCTAGTAACAGCAGAAAAAAAATTTGATATCTTGTATGCGTCAGTGTGTGATTAGTTTGTTGAAATTAATATCTTGAAATTTTGACTTTACTTTACTTGATTCAGAATATTTCAACTTTAATATTCTAATCAACAGATTAATTAACAGTATTAATCACAAACGTCGTAGTTAATTTCACCAATATATGTAGAGATTGAGTAATATTTCAGTGAATTACATGAGCCCGTTCAAGACAACCAAATAAGGGAAAATTTATTAAAAAAAGATTCCTAATGAGTCGTGATACTGCATAATTATGTCACATAACATGTTATGGTCTAATTGGTTGTAGCACAGTGGTGAAATATGTACGGCACCATGTTTCACCTGTTCGTTCTCAATTTCGCTATATTACGTATTGAGTTAACTTAGTAGGTGTCACAAACATCACCAAATAGGAGTTATAGGACAAAATATTTTATCCCACTTATTAAGAGGTTGATTTACATCAAAAAGTATTTTCTTAGCTTAATTCCTGAAATGTGGCACGTTACATTGTGGCCAAGTGGTCAAAATAATTTAATTTTAATGGCACTAAGCTATTCATCTCAACAGGTGCTTTCAATCTACTTAGTAAGTAAGCAAATGAAGTAAATTGTAACTTAGGTATTTTAACAACAATATGTCCATCGTATATTTACCAATAATATGAATTTAATTTCGCAAAAATTTTATTGTCCAGACTAAGCAAATGGTTAATCAAAAAATTTTAACAACACAACCGATTTGTGTTTTATATATTAATTGTCGGTTTTATTCGGGGAGTCAGATTTGGTTACTATCAGTACGCAAAAAAATCCATTTAGATTTCACTATTTCAGATTTATTACAAACAGTATAGCCATCACCGTCATCGGAGTTATCAAGTGATAGCCAAAATAGTAGTTAAGTACTAAGTTACCAATAAATGAAAATAAATCTTATAAATTGAAGAGACCCAAAGTCTAATTGAAAGTAAAAAGTCTATGAAAGTGGGAAAAGATTGCAATTTCTCAATGAAAACGAATCAACTTCAGGAGTATCTTCTGCAGATCACCGCCTATTATATTGTCAGTTACACGTGGAAGAATTTGGACCAGATAATTCAGCAAAACGCAAAACGTGAATTTTTCGACTGCAAACAACGAAAGAAATTTCTTATTAGTCCAGTCATCAGCCATTTTCGGGTGGAATTTTGGGAAACAAGGTCGATTTCTATGAAAATTGGGATTTAGGTAGAATTTATGACGTTCTTCAAAGTTGAACTTGTGCCGAAGTGTGTTTTTTCCCTAGGGGTGGAAACCACCCCATCTAAGAGGTAAGAAATTTTTTAATCAAAATGAGCCGGGAAATCGATAGATTGATCAATTCTAAATAACTTTTGTTCTATAAAGATTTTTTGTAAAGTTAGTATTTTTCGAGTTATTTACGATTGAAGCTACACATTTTTCATTGAAAAACGAATGTTTTTTTATCCGTTTTTCACCAATAACTTGAAAATCATTCATTTTATCGAAAAAAGTAATAATAATAAAAATGTAGCTAATAAAAAAGCACAGAGAATAGTATTTGAATGACCTCTATAAACCCAATATTGAGTGAGTTATTGCTCATTGAAACATGGGTATTTTTCGAGAACCGCGAAATTTAAAATATTCAACTTTCAATAACTTGAAAATGGTAAAATTTTTGGGGATAACTCAATCGAACTTTTATAAAGTACATAAAATACCATTTAAAATGATCACTGACATAAGTCTTTTGCATAAGAATTGACTGATTTATAACAAAAATAAAGTAACACCTTTATTGTTTTTTTTTTTAATTTAAAAATTACACCCTCGTCATTACCACCCCGATAAAAATTAAATATAACCCACTTGCCTTCAACTTTATGTAGGTATTATTGATAAGATCTATGTGATTTAGCCGGTTTTGAATGCTTATTTAAAAAAAAAATGTTTAAAATGAAAATTGCATTTTCGTAAGTTTAGAAAAAAAATGCATTTCTCTTAAATAATTCAAAAACTATTCCAGATATAAATAACTGTTTCTAATGTTAATTGCAGGGTTTGTCTCGCTCATAATTCTGATTTCTTTATTTATCTTTGTATCATAAAAATGAAGGAGATATGGCGTTTCGAAGTTTACATTCGCGTAATAATTATAGCTCATCTAAGCCCTTTGAACGCAACCTTTTTTAAAACTACGCGTTGTAAAAACTTTTAACTAATTTGATGTTAAAGCACTTGGAATTCTCTACAAAATATATTTTTTAAAAAGTTTCTTAGCTTGGAAAGCAAGGAAATTTTTTTCGCAATATCCTAATTTGAAATGATTTATGATAAATTACATTTATTTTTATCGTGAATAACTCGAAAAATATCAACTTTCCAAAAAGACTTTATAGAACAAAAGTTACTTAGAATTGGTCAATCTATAGATTTCCGGGTTTATTTTGATTAAAAAATTTCTTACCTCTTAGAGAGGGTGGTTTCAACCCATAGGGAAAAAGCACACTTCGGCACATGCCGAACTTTGGAGAAGAGGGTAAGTAGAGCTTAAGTCCAAATTTTCATGAAAATCGACGTTTTTTCCCAAAATTCCACACAACAATACGGTATCTTACCATCGATGAAGGAGCCCGAGCAATAACTCAACCCTTATTTGGTTTCTAGAGATCATGCAAAAAAGCATCTCTGTGTTTTTTTTATTAGCTACATTTTTGTTCTGATTATTTTTTTCCGATAAAATAAGACATTTTCAAGATATTAGTGAAAAACGGAAAAACAGTCGTTTTTTCAATGAAAAATGTGTAGGTTCAATCGTGAATAGCTCGAAAAATATCAACTTTACGAAAAAACTGTATAGAACAAAAGTTAGTACTTAGAATTGGTCATTCTATCGATTTCCCGGCTCATTTTGATTAAAAATTTCTTACCCCATAGAAGGGGTGGTTTCCACCCCTAGGTAAAAAGCACACTTCGGCACAAGTTCAACTTTGAATAACGTTATAAATACCACCTAAATCCCAATTTTCAAAGAAATCGACCTTGTTTCCCAAAATTCCACAGTAATACGGTATTTTACCGTTGATGACTGGAGTATATCCTCACATGCTCGATTATTTAAAATGATGAATCTTGCATTTAAATGGAGTACCATAAAACAACTCAGGCGACCAAATAACGGGTTGAATAAGTATTTGGGGGACCGAACATACTCCCCTTGCGACGATGCCTGCTGTGGTGTAATCCTGCTCCTATTCCAGCCTCACATAAGATGCGCCATTATATCGCTTATTTTGTCCATGAATAAATTTATTTTTTTGCACTCTATTTATAATTTCGTTCTCTTTATGCTCCACTGGACCCGTTTATTAATTATTTTGTGTTTCCCAGGTTTGCTAAATATCTCTCTCTCTCTCTCTCTCTCTCTCTCTCTCTCTCTCTCTCTCTCTCTCCACTAATCACGGTTATTAGTGTTGGATCGTTTACAGCCATTCTGTAATTCATTTTCTTGGTAGGCACAAAAATGTTAATTGTACCTAAGTAATCTACTCCAGCTTCTGAGCTATCACCCTTTATCGAACACCCCTCAGGACCCATAAAACCCCGAGTCCGTGACAATATAACAATTATAGTAATGTCGACGATAAAGATACTTTAAATTGTCTTAGCTATTTTGACGACGGAAAGTCATATGAACTTAGGTAGCGCTGTTAGATCATGCGGAAATTGGTCCGATGCATTATATTCTTATTGTGATAAAACTAGTAAATACATTTTTTGAAACATTTGAATTTTGATTTGTACTTAACTACAACTCTCCTTAGAGATATTTGGATTCTTTAATTCCTTGATTTTCTTATATGTAATAACGTAAGTTATTGTGACTCTTGTTACCACACCCTGTGATTTTTATTACCCCAAAATTTTGGCAATGGAAGGCACATATATACTCAGATTAAATTTATTCCAAGACCACACGAGAAAAGTTGTAATAAATAAAACTGTCCTTCATAGACTTCAAATCGATTAATCCACACATAAGTTATCAGTTTTGGGTGAAATTACCATGATAACCTTTACGACGTGTGTTGATTCCTCTAGAAAGTTAACCAATGAAATATTTGGTAGTTAGAACTTCATATTGTGTGTGTAAGTTATGTTCCAATAAGTCTAATTACAAATAGTTTTGCGGATGTATTTTTTGAACACCCTGTACTTTTTCCTGTATCACCTATCGTTTGAATTCTTTAGTTCCGTAGAGACCACATACCCGTTTATGGTTGTGTTTTGTTACGCAATAACGTTATATTTGTAGTTATATTGTAAAAACACTAAAGTTTCAAAAAATACGTTTTCCTGTACGTGACGGTAGCTCCGAGCGAATATAACCGAGGCGATATATTCATAAAATCGTTACATTAAGTCTGGTGTCATAACGATTCCACATAAGTTTGAATTTAAAACAAAACTATGTATTTGGTTTGCCCCGAGCGATACATCTTTAAACCGAAACAGCCGTGTTTTATAACGCATGAATTTCTGCCTGGCGTCTATTCGGATCATCATAAATATATACCAGTAATATATTCGTTTCTGTTTTTTCTTGTGTGTTTGGATGTGTACGTCTTGTTCAGAGACAGATAGAGATAAACAGGCTCCAGGCGAGTAGACCATTATTCAGCCGCCGCCGGAAAGCAGCATTATATCCTCCTTCCATCTGGTCTATTCCAGCCCATTCCGGATCTTCGGCCGATCTCCTAAATACCCGCACCGAAGTCCCGAAAAGTTCCCCAAACATCTGATAGATGTTGCGGCCTCGGCGTACGTCTGTTCTGATGTCGCGATAGCTCGCCTCATTTAGCTCCGATGACCGCACTTTATTACTGCCGTACAGTAATTACTGCAGTAATCGGCCCACTCGAACTACAATGGAGATCCATCTCTCGACCTCCCTCGCTCTCACCCTCCATCCCTCTCGGATAAGTCCCATCCTTAGATCCGAAGCGATACGTGTTGATTGCTTTCCACAAAGTTGCTTAATGCGCTTGATTTCTTTCCCTAACTGTCTGCCTCTACGATCCGGTCGTTTGATCTCGGACTTGCACAAAATGACGACATTTTCGACGGGATCGCTTCGCCGGAGCCGAAAGGCTGGGATCGCCGGCGATGATGAATGTTACAGATCGGAAATATATCCCAGTGGACTCATTGGCCAAATCAATGAGCTTCCTTGCGTTAAAAGGGAAAAAAACGAAAATTGCACGCTCTTCCGCGGTTAATCCTCTCATGGTGTGGCAGCGTTTCGACGGGAACATGCAATTCACATATTTAACGTCGCGTATGTAATGCATGCCTGGGAAATATGACGTGAAACAACTCTGCAGTAATATGCATTTTTGGGTGTTCAGGTTAATTCTTTAGGAAAATCTTTAAATTTATAAATCATCCAAAAAATTTTACTGACGTGCTCTTTTCAAAGTAAGTTTAATATACCATAAGCAAGGCGACGCACAGTGTACTACATTACCATAATGTTACAAAACCAAATTCGAGATGAACGAAGAGGTCTACGGAAATAGATCGCGTCCCTAAAGGGGAGAAGAATTATTAGCATTAAAGAAAAATATTAAGAACAAGTTTTAATGAACATTTCACTTTAAAACAGCACTGAAAATTTGACAGTTACAAAAACTGTAATATTTTTGAATATTCTAAAATGTGCGAAATTTAACAAAACTATGGTGACAATTTTCACTACGATTGCATAAAAATATAACAGCAATAATTCACTCACCTAATATAACCACTTAGTTTTGTTTAGATTTTTTTAATTTCCATAACTTTTGTACTTCTCAATATAAATTTTGAAACTATAAATTCAATAACCCATTTACTTAATATAACAAGTTATTGAGAAAATGGGTTATTCTAGGGAAAAACAAAAAATTTCAAATTTTCGATAATTCCTTTAATATAAACTCCAGTACGAGGAAGAAGGGGAATCCAAAGTCGTAACCACAAATAAACGTATATTATTATATCCAAGAAGGTTACCGGTTTCGGCTACGCCATCATCAGACCTTATACTAAAACGGATGTTGAAAATAACTAAACAAAGTAAAAGAAAAAGAAATACATTAATTACAAGAATAAAAATAAAACGGCACATAAACAAATCCATGCAATAGCGGTAAAACGGTCACCAACGCTAAGAACGGGCAATGTCAAATAAAAACGTTGTTATGGTCCTTATTTTATGCAGGTACCAAAGTAGTACTGCACGTATCTTAAGCGTACCTCGTGTTAAAATGAATAATTAGGTTAAACACCTTCTGGAGATAAGACCCAAACTCAGTGATAACTGATCTCATCATAAAACCGAACAATAAACAATAAACACAAAACACAAAACAGTAGGGAAACAGGTAAAACAAACAGTGAAAAATTAAAACTTAAAGCGGTAAATATCAAACTATTAAAACGACGATACGTTACCGAATAGGACTGGAACTTAGTGGGAGAAATTTAGAGTATTAATGATAGTGTGAGTCGGGAAGTAAGTCTGATCATTCAAACAAATTATATTAGGGTCTTTTACCGCTCTAGTGATTTCCAAGATTTCAAGCGCATTTAATCTAGGACCTTTATCACAGATTTGTAAAGCAGAAAAAAATTTTTCAACACTAAAATCATGTAAGGAGGAAATCACATGATTGGCAAAAGAAGAATTAGTATTCGATATATCTATTC
Source organism: Cryptocephalus moraei (assembly GCA_946251905.1). Classification (NCBI taxonomy): domain Eukaryota; kingdom Metazoa; phylum Arthropoda; class Insecta; order Coleoptera; family Chrysomelidae; genus Cryptocephalus; species Cryptocephalus moraei. The sequence continues at coordinate 23,157,523 of OX276458.1, read as the reverse complement.
CTTTATAAGTGTTGATTAATTTAGAATAGTCTCTGATTCTGATTTCAAACGTTCTACCTGTCTGTCCAATGTAAGAAGATTTGCAATTAGCACAATCAAGTCTGTATATGCCAGATTTCTGTAATACTGGAATTTCATCTTTTACATTTACTAAAAATTCGATATATCTATTCCTTTATAAGTGTTGATTAATTTAGAATGGTCTCTGATTCTGATTTCAAACGTTCTACCTGTCTGTCCAATGTAAGAAGACTTGCAATTAGCACAATCAAGTCTGTATATGCCAGATTTCTGTAATACTGGAATTTCATCTTTTACATTTACTAAAAATTTTTTAATATTGTTGGAAGTTTTAAATGAAATTAAAATGTTTTGTTTTCTAAAAATTTTTGTTATTTCAAATGACGGGTTACCAAAAAAATGAAGAGATCTATAAGTTATGTCTGTTTTATGAGGATCTGAAATTATGTGTTGCGTTAACCTAAATCTATAGAAAAATTTGTAAAAAATCTTTTGCAAATTAACCAAAGGAAAATCATTATTAACCGCTAATTGTTTAATAACATCTAATTCTTTCTTGAAACTATTGTCATTTAAAGGTATGGTAAAAGCTCTGTGAACCAATGAATTGAAAGCTGCTGATTTATGTGAAAAAGAATGTGAAGACTTGAAAGAGATCAAACAATCTGTAGCTGTCGGTTTCCTGAAAATTTCAAAGTCAAAACGATTGAAAGTAAGGTTTTTAATCAAAAGGAGATCTAAAAACGCTAAGCTGTTATCTTTTTCTAATTCCATAGTAAACTTAATATTGGGGTGAAGCGAGTTTACAAAATTTAAGAAACAACAAGAACAACAATGGACAGTCATCAACATAACGAAAGTAAAAAATTATTTTTGAAGCCAATGGATGGGTAAAAAACTTTGTTTCCAAATTGTGCATAAAAATCTCAGATAAAAGTGGAGAGAGGCAACTTCCCATTGCCAAACCCGTTTTTTGAATATAAAATTTGTTGTTAAACTGGAAAAAATTCTGTTCTAACTCTAACCCTAAAAGGAGGTCTAGGACTATGTGAGTCTAGATACCATTTAAAAAGAGTAAATCCCTGACCAAAGCAACACATTCTTCGGGTGGAATACTAGGAAATAGATTTGTGACATCGAACGAAACAAGGACGGAGTCAGGGGGGATGAATACATCTTTTATCGCCTTCGATAGAACCGATGAATTCTTTACTGAGAACTTATTGTCAAAATGTAAGAGTTCTTTTAAGATAGTGTTTAACCAAGAGGACAATTTGTAAGCAGGCGAACCAATAAAAGAGACTACAGGTCTAATGGGACAATTAACTTTATGGATTTTCGGCAAACCATACAATAAAGGGGTTTTCGGGTTCATGGGAAGAAGTTTTGTTAAAAAAAATTTTTTAAGTGTCTCATGTGTGTTCCTCAAGTTAACTTTCAAGTTGTTAAAATATTTTAAAGTAGGATTTTTTGTAATGTTAATAAAGGTGTCCGAATTCAAAAATGTCTCTACCTTATCGTTGTAAGACGACCTATCTAATATCACCGTACAATTCCCTTTATCGGCTTTAGTGACCACTAAATCGTGTTCTGATTTTTCTTTATCGATTTAACAGACCGGTTTAAAGAGGGGCGCTTGTGAAAATTAGGGCTGACCAGTGAGTGATATTTTGAATCGAAAAATGAAAGTATGGAAGAGACCTGAGCTCTCACTAAATTCGGGTCTTCTAATTTACATGAATTAATTATAAGTTCAGAGTCAATTGCTAAAGTTTCTAATTCTGTCTTATGTTGAGAATTGGTTAAGTTAAATTTCAAACCAAGAATCAAAACCTGTGTTTCTTTGGTGTTAAAAGTTGTTTGACTAAGGTTTAAAAACCGTTTATGGAAATTGTGATTAGAGAAAACAGGTTTCTTACTTTAATTACAAACTCTTTTGTTAATAAGTCCACCTAATTTCTTTTTTTAATTTAAAGTACTTATCATCATACTTTTATCATTAATACTTTAAATTTCTCCCACTAAGTTCCAGTCCTATTCGGTAACGTATCGTCGTTTTAATAGTTTGATATTTACCGCTTTAAGTTTTAATTTTTCACTGTTTGTTTTACCTGTTTCCCTACTGTTTTGTGTTTATTGTTTATTGTTCGGTTTTATGATGAGATCAGTTGTCACTGAGTTTGGGTCTTATCTCCAGAAGGTGTTTAACCTAATTATTCATTTTAACACGAGGTCCGCTTAAGATACGTGTAGTACTACTTTGGTACCTGCATAAAATAAGGACCATAACAACGTTTTTATTTGACATTGCCCGTTCTTAGCGTTGGTGACCGTTTTACCGCTATTGCGTGGATTTGTTTATGTGCCGTTTTATTTTTATTCTGGTAAGTAATGTATTTCTTTTTCTTTTACTTTGTTTAGTTATTTTCAACATCCGTTTTAGTGTAAGGTCTGATGATGGCGTAGCCGAAACCGGTAACCTTCTTGGATATAATAATATACGTTTATTTGTGGTTACGACTTTGGATTCCCCTTCTTCCTCGTACAAAGATGAGCCACTTTGGGAAAGCAGGCAACCTTCGTAGTTTATAAACTCCAGTAGTCCAATATGAAGATTTATATAGTCACAGGAAAAATTTAAATTATCTTAAAAGTTTTCATTAAATTCTGCTAATCATAAATACAGTGCCACAAAAATTCAATGGCCCTAAATTAGTAGAATATCATGAAATAAAATTTTCCATGAAAATCTTAGTATTAAATGTTATTTCAAAGAAATACCAAGATTACCTAATTTGTTTCACCAAATTTTTTTCATAATTCCTCAAATTCATATTTAGGATAGCTGATAAATTTATTTTCAGCGATACTATGTGTGCAGCGCTATTTATGATATTTCATAAAATTTAAATTATCTATATAATTGTCTTTAAATTCTGCTAATCATTAATACAGTGCCACAATGATTCAATAACCCTAATTTAGTATAATATCATGAGATAAAATTTTCCATGAAAATCTTAGTATGAAAAGTTATTTCAAAGAAATAGCAAGATTACCTAATTTATTTAACCAAATTTTTTTCATAATTCCTCAAATTCATATTTAGGCTAGCAAATAAATTTATTTTAAGCGATACTATGTGCAGCGCTATACTATTTAATAATATTGCAGTAAACGGTTGTTGTGATATTGTATTGGTATTTGTAATTAATGATTTTGATTAAAAAATATTGCGAATTTGTTCAATAGTAATTATGTTGGGTTATTAGAATTTGAGTTAAAAATTAAAAAAGTCTATTTTTTTCTAAATTAACCCGTCCGCCAGATAAATGGATTTATATTGTAAAGAGAAATTAAAAAAATATAATTTGAATTAAAAATTGTATTGAAATTAGTATTAAATTTTATTATTCCAAAATTACCCATTAAAGCATATTGGGTGATTAAGATATTTCCGCTGCATACTGTGCAACTTTAAGGGATTTATTGAAAGGTGTCGAAGTTATGTCTCGAAATTGTTAATTTAAGCTGAAAGGGTCCCCGAAGATCAAAATATTTACTAGTAGTGGTTTATTATCAGGTGTTGTTGAAAAAATTGTTTAAGTAGAGAAATACTGCGTATGTTTCTTTAAAAAACAATAAACTTATACTTTTTGTACATTTTAATTTCTCAGGGCTTTTGTTAAGGTCAAAAGTTCATTAACACATGTTTTCAATATTAGTTCTCTATGTGTATACATACTGTGTATACTGTGCGACGTGTGAAGTGGAATGCATAAATGTGATAGAGAATTTTAGAAAGAACAATAAAACCAAATAATATTTTACCCCTTTCTAGGCCTATGGCGTTTAGGAAAACAGCACTGTTATGTATAATTTGATGCCCGTAATCCCCTAAGCTCATTGTACTAAATTTTTCTTGTTACTTTATACAAAATATTGGATTCAAAAGAAACAAGAGACAATAATGTCACTTCAATTCAAGATTAACAATTTTTAAATCGTTTAACTCTTGAGAATTACATTGATTGTTGGTAAAAATTCGTCTATTTCTGTATAGACCTGAAAATGAACTGAAACGGTCTGAAAGCAATAAGAGAGCATTACTAATTAACTATTTTATTTTATTCACATATCTCTATATATATAAAAATGAAATGCGGTTCGTTTGTCTGGGCTTGAACTCGAGAACGGCTGGACGGATTTTGCTAATTTTGATCTTGAAATATTTGTGGAAGTTCAGAGAAGGTTTTTGTGGCGAAAAACAGAAATAATAACTAATGGAAATACATAAAAAGGTACATTTTCTAATTTTGGGGACAAATCGCCAAGGCAACCAATCATACTGTCAGTTGGTTTTCAAATAAAAAATTATTACAATCTGTCATCAGTTTGTCAGTGCGCGAAAACTTTATTCATTTTAAAATGCCAGGGAGAAAACGATCTGATTTAGGTCGTCGGAGTAATTCAAATGTGCTACAAGCTACCTCACGTGCAAATCGCACTGACGACCAGCGAGAGGCAGATAATAATAACGTTCGTATTGGTATGACAGAATTGCATTCAAAAGTGAATAATGATGAAGTAGAAAGGCTTAGGATGGAACGCGTTAGGGCACATCTTACACAACAGCATTTAGATCGACGGGACACCGAGTCTACAAATTCTACAAGTTCGAAAAAACGGACGCATCGAGTCACTGCAGCCGGAAGAAAAACCGCCAGTGATTTCAACTTTAAAAACTTCAAGAACTTCGACGCCAACACAAAAGCGGAAAGTCAAGAAACCAAGAAGAGTCCTGAGTTAGTCAACGCAACTTCACCAGGACACCGAGTCTACAAATTGTACAAATTCTAAACGACGGACACATCCAGTCACTGCATCCGGGGGAAAAGCCGCCAGTGATTACAACTCCAAAACTTCAAGAACTTCGACGCCAACACAACGGCGGGAAGTCAAGAAGAAAGGCAAAGTCCTGAGTAAGTCACAGCCACTTTTTCCAGAGAACTAAGTTACGAAGTTAACAAGATCAAGTACGACAAGATAAAACAAGCAGATGAATTGATTCAAGAACAAGAAAAAATAGCCCAAGAAATCATATCACTACATAATAATTTCAAGAAAGACGGAAGTGCAAGAAAAACCAAAGATTGATCACCTAGAAGCACTATGGGGGAAAGCCCAAGAGAACAACGAGGCGTTCCATGAACTTGGGTTTGGCGATCAGCACAATTATATAAAATCACACTATTTCAAAAGGATGGAGGAAAACTACAAGACAATTCGACTGTACCTGACGTCACACGAGGGATATAAAACAACCAAGAAACAAGTCTTTGAGGTACAAGACAATACAAGACCAAAAAACGGAAGTGAAGGAACCCAAACAACAGACCGAACAGGATTACCGACGAATCAAACTAAAGGTAAAAATAACAAACAAAAAAACTACTTAGACAAGCTGAAGAAGGCATGGCAGAATCAACACCAAGATGGTCATACACGTACTACGAGCAACTAATATCCAAAAAATGGAGCGCACTTCAAGACAAAATGAAAGAGAGCGATTCCGGAGACGCAGTGTTCCTATAAACTTGGAACAAGTAGCATTCCACTACGACCCGGAAATAGATTATTGTGCCGACCAATCCGTAACGATTGGAGAAATGACAATCATTTGTCTATATTGTAAAGCGTTAAAATACAGCGGTGAATCTATTGGATTATGTTGTGCTGGTGGTAAAGTAAAATTGCCACAATTGTTCCCACCACAAGATCCATTACGCTCATTAGTTTCTGGGGTGGGAAACATTTCTTGGCCAACATCCAAAAATATAATAATTGCTTTCAAATGACGTCGTTTGGTGCAACGCATATTTTACAGGAAAATTTCATGTCTACTTCCGAGATAGTTTTTGATAAATTAGTTATTAAAAATTTAAAAAGATAATATACAATTGCAGTTATAAGGACAGTTTGCGGAAGCAACTTGGAGTTTCTCTGTTTCGCGCATGCGTCGCGTGTTCGCGAGTCGTACAATCATCATCTTTATATATTTACGCACGGCAAAAAAGACAAAAAATATAGTACATCAGAATGCCTTAACTTGATAATGTGTATAACTGGTGAAGAATTTGTCTTCGTCGATAGAGTGGACTGTATATTCTAAACTGTAGATGAGCTTTGGCTGTCTCCGGTTCCTAAATTTGGTAAAATCACTGCCTAAATCTGAAGAGCAAAATAAATACGACGTACTTCAAATTGAAAATCATTCGCTTCTTTTTTTATTAATACATAACAACCTAAACACAGGGTAAACAAAAAATAATGTAAAAAACAAACAACTGTATCTCCATACCGCCCGCCTTGACAGACTACAAGTCTTCAAAACGACCAGATCAAATATTACATTTCAAACATCTCAAATCAAAACAAAGATTAAATATTAAACATCAATATAGGTAAAACATGATACAATCCAACATAAGGTAATTTATATTATAAACAGTTCAAAATCAAACACAGTATAAAACTCTACAAATGTCAGAATAGTATCATTTATAACCTTATACAAGTGTCTCTTAAAAGATTTAACATTAGCCTTCCACAGTCATCCAAAATGTGGTGAATAAGGAGAAATAAAATGCCATTTTAATTTGGATTGAATAGCATAATCTTGGATTTTATCCTCGTTTTGGCTTAAAAACAAGCTCATCTCTACGTGCAAACCCTCTACGTGCGGAAATCTAAAACCAGCAATAAAAGTCTCAGAAGTCAAGTCTGATATGAGCTAAAAATGAACAGCTTTGGTACTTAAACAAATGAATAAACACACATAAGCTTTGCGTATCCTGCAACCTCTGGACTTTCTGTCCTTTAAACGAAACGGACCAGCATAATAAAGGCCAGTGAAAGCAAAAGGTGATAAGACGTTTACTCTATCAAAGGGTAAGTCTCCCATTAAAACATTTGGTGATTTAGGATGCAATTTAAAACATGTGACACATTGTCTTACAATAGCCTTTGCTAAATTCATTCCCCTATGGTTAATCAGAGTTAATCTAGGAATTTTTAATAACATAAGATTTCCCAAATCTTGTTGAAAAATTATCCAGTTTTGTTTTAAATCGTTTGGTATTTCTACATCCCAACCGAGTTGAAGACTCCATGGTAACTGTATTAGTCGTTTCCCTAGTACAATGCAAAGTGAAATCAATCCAAGTGAATTATACAATTTCGCAATAGAAGACAACACCTGTCGTTTAGTACAACAAGCAACAGGAATAAGATCCTTAAACTGAAACGACAATGTATCTGAACTTGAACACCATTGGATCCCCAAACATCTCGTCTCCTTGTCACAAATGTTTAAGACATCAGAACTCGTAGAATAACCTTTAAAATTATTAAGAAATTTTAAACTATTTGATCTCCACTTTCTTAATTCGAAACAACCCGAACGTAAAATCGTGACGATCTCTGAACACACTTTACCAGCGTCGTGTTCACTCTCAAAACCTACAATTAAATCATCAACATAGAAGTTTTCTAAAATCATTTTAGATGCGGTTGGGTATTCATTTCTACAATCAAACGCAAATTGCTGCAAACATCTCATTGCTAGATATGGCGCACTCGTGGTACCATATGTGACAGTGTTCAAATTATACACCTGAATATCATCTGTCTTCCTAAATCTCCACACAATCCTCTGCCACTTTCTGTCATCTTCATGGATTAGCACTTGTCTATACATTTTAGTTATATCAGATGTGACTACATATTGATACTGTCTAAACTTAATCAAAGTGTCAAACAGGCTATTTAAAATCTGAGGACCTGCGAATTGTAAATCATTAATCGAGTAGCCTGTAGAAGTTGGTGCTGACCCATTGAATACCACTCTAACCTTAGTAGTGAGACTATCTTCTTTAAACACAGCATGATGTGGCAAAAAATGTGAAATTTCATCCCTTTGGAGGTTCTTGACTAAAGTCATGTGACCCAAATCTATATATTCCTTAATGAAGTTATCATAATCTACCTTCAACTTGGAATTTTTATCAAATCGTTTTTCTAATGATAGTAATCTTTTGACAGCAAAATCCTTTGAACTACCAAGTTTCGCAACATCATCCTTGAACGGTAGTCTTACCACAAACCTACCATGTGTGGTTCGTGAAAAGGTGTTCTGGAAAAACTCTTCACACTTTAATTCCTCTGAGGTCATTGATGACTTCTTATTTATCTCTTCAATCATCCAAAACTTTTGTAACGATTCATTCAAATCAACATTCGATACAAATAAACTCACAGATCTGTTAATTGACTTCCTATGATCTAAACATCCAGAAATAGTGTATCCAAAAACTGTTTCCTGAAGAATAGGTAAATTTCGACCCAGAGTGATTCGCTGGGGCCTCAGACTTTCCCAGAACAGTGATGCCCCTATCAGTAAATCAATTCTCTTGGGTTTATTGAAATTAGGATCAGCCAACTTAACATCATTTGGTATTTTTAACATTGAAACATCTAAAACAGTATTAGGTAAGTGATTGGAAATCTTTGGTAAAACTAGACATGGAATCTGAATATTAAAATCATTCACAATAGATTGAATCTGTACGTGGCACTTAGTTCTGAGGTGAGAAATCGATGAAGTAATCCCTGAAATTGCAATATCCACATCAGTTTCCTTCAATTGGAGCATCGAAACTAAATCTCTAGAAATAAAGTTGGATTGTGACCCAGAATCCAATATGGCATAACATGTGCGCAATCTACCACTTGAATCATAAACATACAATTTCACAGTTGACAATAATACATGTGACGGTGTAAGACTTGTCAAGGCAATACTCTCCTCAGGCAAGTGTAACAATCTGCTGTGCTTTTTCTTGCACTTAAAACATGGTCCTGATTTGCACTCAGCAACCATATGCCCCTTGCATAAACAATTCAAACATAAATCTAACCGTTTCACATTCGATAATCTTTCTGAAACTTCTAAACTATTAAATTGTGGGCACTGATAAATCTTGTGATCATCTTTGTTACAAAAATTACATTTAATCTTACTATTACCTTGATTGGTATTACTCAAGAAACTTTTAACATTTTTTGGTTTAACATCTTTTGAGAAGTTAGCCTTATTCTTCTCATTGTAGCATTTATCATAATCACCTTTAGCATTCAAGGCTAATGAATATAGCAAATCTGCTCTTTTACTCAAAAACTCGACAAGGTCATCTAACTGAGGAACCTCTGTTCCACCCTTTACCTTTTCCCATTCACAGACCGTTAATTTATCTAGCTTCGTAGTCATCAAGTAGATAATCAACGGATCCCAAGTATTAGTTTGTAAACCTAGGTTATTCAACGCCCGCAGGTGTTTGAATAAAGAATCAACAAGATCACGTAGCACATTTGCTGAGTCCCCTTGGACAACTGGTAAATTGAAAATACCCTTAAGGTGACTGTTAATCAGTAATCTGTTATTATCAAATCTTTTGCATAACAAATCCCATGCAATTTTGTAATTATCCCTTGTAAAATCCAGAGATTGTATTATCCGCAAGGCTGAATCCTTTAAACTTGCTCGCAAATAATGAAACTTTTGTATATCATTGATCGATTCATTCAAATGAATAAGGGATTCAAAAACATCCTTAAAACTCAACCATCCATCATAAGTACCGTCAAACTTTGGTAAATCTATAATTGGTAATCTAACTTGAGAGAAATTAGTTTCCTGACTTTGTGCTAAGGTCTGATTTTCACTTAAGTGTAATGAGCTTTGTGAATCAGGAGGTTTCTCCAACTTCTCCAAGATTTCAGTAGCCTTGGCTACCGTTTGATGGTACTTATCATAGAATAAATCCCTCTCTTCATATTGGCTGGCTAGGTGATCCTCCTCGCACAAGGATTCAATCTGATTCTGCAAATCTTCAAATTCATTGTCAATAACAACAAACTTTTCAAATCTACTACGAATCTCAATAATAACTTTGTATGTTAACGAGGATACATCCTGACTAAACTGTTCATAAATCGGATCAATAAAATCTGAGAAAGAGGTAAGCTTATGCTTAATACCACCTCTCTTTCGCCTTAAAGTAACTAAATCCATCTTTTAAGACACAACTGATAAGTATCTATATCATACAAATCAAAAACTTGTCATGTACGGTTACACGACTAATCAAATCATGAACGCGTGGCTCATAAATCTACAACAGGCAGTTCTCATAGGAAACGGTCAACTGAGGAAGGAAATGACTCACATCAATTGATCAACTATCATCAATTATCATCTCCAATCTCCATCCCATACAGCAATCAGCTCACGTAGCGTACTCCCGGCTGCTCCACAGGAACGGTTTCAAAATGGACGATTCCCAGTACTATCTCCGAGGAGGCATCAGGACATCCTGGCTCGAAGGACCAAATTTTATGGTGAAGAATTTGTCTTCGTCGATAGAGTGGACTGTATATTCTAAACTGTAGATGAGCTTTGGCTGTCTCCGGTTCCTAAATTTGGTAAAATCACTGCCTAAATCTGAAGAGCAAAATAAATACGACGTACTTCAAATTGAAAATCATTCGCTTCTTTTTTTATTAATACATAACAACCTAAACACAGGGTAAACAAAAAATAATGTAAAAAACAAACAACTGTATCTCCAATAACTGTGTTGCATTTAATTTAATGCAGATAAAAATTTTGTATTACGTTTTGACAATATTTTTCAAAAATATATGTAGGTGATACGAAGTTCACCGGGTCATCTATAATTTTTATTTATCTTTCTTTTTTTTTAACTTTACGTGGCGTTGCAAAGCATGCCGGGTACGGCTTGTTAATAAATATTATTTAGCGATTCTCTTGTTACATAAAACTCATTAAAACTTCGAATTTTGAATCAAACTTCGGAGACTGTGAATAGGTAGTTAGATATGTTACATAATGCTACAACATCTGAATATAATGCACATATCTGATATAACTTTCTAACAGTAAATAGGAGTAGTTACTTTGTTACTCGCATCATAGTGAAGTTATGTGATTAAAACATTCACTAACCTTTTTTTGGTCCAGAAGGCGTTACCTAAGTAGTTCAAATACATATGTAGGTACTTAACTAAATAATAATACCCACTAGTGTAGGCAGTAATTGTAGCAGCAGAACATAAAGAGTCAACTAAAGTCATTGATTTTGCAGGAAAATTTTTTAATACATTTCAAATAATTGAAGTTGACCGATATCAACAATTATAAGAAGGAATACATATAAATATATTCGCCAGGACAATATAGAGAACAGATTAAACACACAGTACTTAATTTACATTGCAATTTAGATTGGTGATAAAATTAATATTATGTATTTATATTGATATAATGATGATAATTTAAGTATCATTTATTCACATTATTCATTCATAACATTAAATTTGATATATACATTCAAACTAAACTAAAATAAAATTGTAATTATAACATTAATTAAACTTTTATATAGCAGATCTAATAAGTTCATTTTAATTTGCTCTTAACATCTATGAAATTTCATGCTATATATTAATGTTGCAAGCTGAATTATCATCAGTTAGTATAAATATGTAACATTCATTTAATCATATACCTAACTCAAATGTAAACTATTTACTTCCTGTTTAACCTGTCTTTTATATTGTCATGGTGAGTAAATTAAATGTACCGCCCAACAATATTTGGTAACAGTCAACGTCTCTTATTTGAAATGTTATAAAAATTGTTTTTCTGCAAGACCAATCGTTTTAATTGACATCTCATCTTCTGTTGCTTTAATTACTGGTTAAACTAGTGGGTATCATTATTTGGTTGAGTAATTGCTATTGTATTTGTATTCTTACTAATCTTAAATATGCTTTCCTAGGTTTGCCCTGAAGGAAGAGCAGAACACGAATGCAAGGCCTATTAGCAGACTCTGTCGGTTTAAAGCCCTTTAAACTGCATACCTAGTGGAGAGTACATTTTATTCTTTAAAATAATAAATATAGAAATAGGTAAACTATTAACATTAAAATGGCACATGATACTGTTAACTTTTCTCTAAAAGAAACAAAACATCCTCTTTTTATATGGCGACGTCAACTAATATCGACAATTCTGATGCATCCCGAAAACTCCCTATTAAATTCTCCTTTCAATTCTTAATGCATTATATATAACTTCGAGAAACGATAATTCCTTCTTTCGCGCGTCTGTAGGCGTTTCGTATTGAGGTCATTTCGGTGTAGGATCTCTCATAACTGAACGGTGCGAGATTGGTGCTTTCGTCATTTTCGTGAGAAACCTCAAGTCGTGCACTAAAAGAGTAAACAAGAGGGGTCCCCTTGTCCTTGTTCAAACACGTTCGCCACCTATTTAACGACCCACTGTCAGGAGTGTTCGGTGTTTATGGCTTAGAGGAGTCGCAGACACTCCATTTTATTTCTTATTCATGTCAAAGTCCTGAGATCGATGTGGTACGAGTGAAAGGGAGGGAGGAAGGAAGGTGGATGTGTTATCGTTCGGGCTAGGAGAAATGTTGATTTAGTAGCTCAGCTTGATAGATATATGGTTGTCAAAGTGCCCCCGGATCATGTCCCGCTTATCCGCAGTTTATCAAAAAGAGAGAGCAGCTCGTGGATTTTCCGGCGGTCAAAAACTGCAACGAAAGCTTATTTGTCGGACGCGGACGCGAAACATCCGCAAGAAACGCGAGCCGGTCTCCATTAATAATTTTCATTTGCGGAAATTAATAACTTGTCCGAACGATTCATTTTCCCCGGGAGGCGCCCCAAAAAAAACGATACACTGGTCGAAAAGAAACATCTGGGATAAACTTCGGGAAATGATATCCCAGCAAGAAACGGGCGGGTGTGTTTTTTTTTCTATCGAAATGAACGACGATCCACCACATGATGCGATCCATGTTGTACGTCGTGATATTTCATTTTGAAACGAGGCAATCAACCGATTTAGTACGGGGGCAACTGATTAATCGCTATGCGATCGATGCGATCCCTTCAAACCGTTTATGTTACACAAATATGTGCCGCATTGAAAATCGGACCGTAGCTGCGCAAAAAAAATATTTTTTAATAACACGTAAGTGAATTTTGATTTCTAAATTGTCAGTATATTTGCACAAAAGTGTGAACTGCCATCATTCTATTTTGAAGTGGTATAACCAACAATATTTGTATACTATGGCGAATACCGCTCTTTTGTTGTTCCGCCATATTAAAGTAATTAAAGTACTATATCAAGAATTACTAAGAAAAGTGCGTGGAGTACAACAAACCCTTAGTTCTTGTCTTCGTCGACTACGAAAATGCGTTCGACAATATCGATCACAGTTCAATGTTCAAGGCTATAGCGTATTGTAGAATTAACCATCGTTACACAGTCATTATTAAATATGCGTACAAAAATGTAACTGCTTACATTAGGCTGCACGAGGAGACTCCAAACTTCAAGATAGGACGAGGTGTGCGATAAGATGTTATTTCCCCCAAGTTGTTTAGAATATATGTTCTATGTAAAAGTGCTAACGTGGCGTCGGCATCAATAGTAACTTCAAAAAACTACACCATCTCCGATCTGCTGATGACTTAACACTGATTACAGATTGTCTCGGTGAAGCACAAAATATGTTAGAAGAGCTAGAATAACCCTCCGAGAAGGTGGGTGATCTGAGTGTTAACACCAACAAAACTATGTTCATGACTAATCTAGTTGCAAGTAGTTATTTAACACTCAAAAAATCACAAATAGAACAAGAACACTCATATAAGTATTTAAACCAAAAAATTCGCTTAGACAGAGACAACCCAAGATGTGAATTTTCTAGTAGAACTGGACTAACGTGGGCAGCCTTCGGAAAGTTAAGCCATGTCCTAAAATCAGATATCCCCATCTGCCTTAAGTGGAAAGTCTTTAACCAATGTGTCTTACTTGTGCTGATATATGGCGCCGAGACTTTAACCATGACAACGGACAGCTAGTAGAATCGGAGTTACACAGAGAGCTATGGCGAGAGCAACGCTTCTGTGTCTATCTCTGAGAGACAGGGTTTCCAACATAGATATAATGGTAACAACGACCACCAACCCGATGGTCGGCAGAGAAATGTGCGGCTTTTACCATGGTGATCGCTAACGTCAGGGAGACTGGACAAAGCACGTGAAAGAAGAAGATGAATATATTTAGCAACTACACTGACCCACCACTTTATTTTCGTCTTACTAGTGCCGTGTAATTAAAACTTAAACAATGAAACACAAAACTCAAACAAGTTTTCTACGAAAAATAAACAATAAAGAATCTTAAACCAAAAGAATAATTAATATTAAAAAAAAAACACTAGTATATTTTCATAACAGTGCAAACAATAATAAGGTTTCTATTGGCAGTCCACGTAAAAAGTAGTAACCAATTTTATATGTTTTACTGCCATATTTGTATTCAGTTACGTAGCGTAACTGCGTTGTACGTACGCAGCACGTAACGTTGCTAACGTACGTAGCAGTAACGTAGTTACGTTTTTTCACAAAATCCCACACAACGCATTTTTTTGTGTCCCCTTTAATTCCTTTTACGCATTCTTGTAAAATATGTTAGGAAAAATAGCTCAAAATATCGTTGACTAGTTGTTACTAGAACTCGAGAATTTTAATTTGTGTATTTGTTATTTGACAAAATGGTATTTACAACGGTAAAGTTAAAAATAAAATAAAGGGAATTAACAAAGTTGTTCCTTCTCACAAGATCTTCTTCTTTTGTAGTCAATGTGTCTTTAAACGTTTTGAATGAACACACAGTTAACAACAAAATAAAATGTGCTTTCGTCAAACAAAAGATCAAACACTTAATTTATGTGCCATGTGAATCACCGATGATTTTAAGGCATATTCTGTAAAAATGTAGGCATCTGTTTAAAAAATGAAATGTATCATCTTTTGTTAAAAAACTACGTTCTAAGTACAAATTAACAGTCTATACAGGAGGGGATAGTGAGAATTTTTAGAGTGCTTTATATAGCACGTAAAGGTGTGTATATGGTAGCCAATGTGTTAAAGTAAAATTTTTTACCTAATCATCCTTGCGGATAAAGGACATCCTTCTGTGTTTATTAGGAAAATAGACGACATATGGACTTCTATTAAACAGTTCTACCGAAAGGGTTTTGGCCCTTCCCATATTATTTTATGAAAATTTCCGTGCAGAGCCCTTTCCTGGTTGCCCCTAATCAGTGATGAATTTAAACTATTTCCCAGTTAATATCATGGCAGGAATTTTGTGAGTAAAGCCAACTAAATTGGCTTGCATATGAGAAACAAAAGTGTTGGAAGTTAAGCAGAGTGCACTTCAATAAGAGTGTCTGAATAACCCCAATTTTCACTATCACGTGGCGTCGGGTAGTATGAGTTGTTATCTGCTAAATGGCCACGCGACTGGTCTGACAAGGCAAATACACTTTTGCTGACATTTTTAATGAGAGTGACATACATTTCTGGTAACATCTCTCCTTTTTTTAACCATTAGACCGATTGCAGATTATTTTAACTTTTTCCACTGTTTCATCCCATGAAACATATTTTATTATTGATGTGATATAATCTCTATATTTCAGTATTGGTTTGTTAGACTTTATTTTAGAAGGGGTATGATCCAATCGGACAGCTAGTTTAAATGCTGCACCGATTAATGGTACGTTTAGAATGCATTTTTTATGTACTTCTTCAGCAGAAACATACTCCATAAATGCTTGCACAAAAATGGAACTCAGAGCTAAGCTAAACTAATTTATTGCAAAAATCATCTTCAATTGACTATCTGTTAAGAATTCAATTGGCACACTTCACTCCATTATCGACGAATTGCAGCTATTTTATGAGAATACAAAGTTAAATCTAGTATCGTATGTGATTTTGTTGAAGTCCAATTACTACAAACGCCGTTTTTATGTATACTATAAACATTGATTTTTTAGGCATAGGAATAATTTCAATATTACTAACCAACGGAATTAAGGATAGATACTAGGCAGATTTTTTTTGGTTTCAAATTTGGATATAATATTACGAACATTTTTTCGGTGTGGCGATTTTTGACTGCGAGATTATTAAGAATTTCGTCAAATAATATATGTACTTTCCAAAATTAATTAAAACGGTGAAAATATATTGCTTTGCCTGTTAATTTAATTTTACTGCGAGGCTAAAATTTTAATCGTCTACAATATAAACAGAAGAAATAATAAATAATGAATTATAAAACAACAAGACTATTATATTTATAATATTAAATTCACAGAGAAATTAAACATGTTAATAAGAAGTGACTGAAATTAACGGCGTGGTTGTGGGCATTCTAACCGGCCATTCTGATTAACTCCATATAAAGTAGGATGGTTGGAAAACATCCGACAACATTTATAATTTGTTTAATGTAAGTATTTCACGATATGAATTTGATATTTGAATAATGACATGTAAAAGATATTTTATGATACGGGTTATTGAAAGATGCCCTAGAAGCCCTTATGGAAATGCTGGAAAGACTATTTAGTATATGTTTCAATGGAGATACAACACCAGAGGGGCGAGGAAGAGCTGTGATACGCCTATACACATGAAAGGTAATAGAAATTTGTTCACAAATTATCGCGGGATTAACCAGACCTGACTGAGTTTAGGGTAGGACGTTCCTGTATTGACGGTATATTCAATATAAAAGTGTTATAGAAAAAATTATAGAAAGAGGAAGAGAAATGCACGTGATTTTCGTAGATCTCCAGAGGACACTTAGTAAGTTATGGTAATGCATGGAAAGTGATAAAATATGTGAAACAAATGTAAGAGAATCTGAAAATGAAATTTGTATCATTCTCCGTATCATCCTGTCAAAAACGTTTAACACGAACATCGAAAATGAAATTGATAGGTGTCTCGGTAGTTCAATTAGCAGAACACCTGACGCGATATTGGGAGATCCGGGTTCGTATCCCGGCTGAGCCACAAATTTCATTTTCAGATTCTCTTACATTTGTTTCATATACACCATCACTTTGAATTAATTTCGAGAACATATTTCCATCTGATAAAATATGTCTTACTAGTCAACGATAGAGATGACGTCAGTTATATGCTTCGCAAGTTGAAGGAGGAGTATGCAAAGTGGGATCTTGTAATCAATACAGATGAAACATAATACATGACAGCAGGAGAAGAGAATGATACTAGTTACTTAAAGCTTGATGGCTAATCAATTAAACACTGCTCATCATTTAAATATTTAGGTGTAAACATTTCCTCAAACGGACGAAGTAGTAACGACATTTTGAATAAGATAGAGCAAGGAAGAAGAGCTATCCGCCTATTGAAATCGCTACTATGGAATGAAACAAATCAAAATTAAACAAAAACCAACTTTTATAAAACTATTGTCCAGAGTATATGCACATACGGGTCCGAAACATGGAAATTAGGAAAAAAAGATCTACTAAATTTGTTAGCCTTTGGCGAAGAAGTGCTAGAATCTCCAAACTTGACCACATTAGGAATGACAAGATACGTGATCTCATGAACGTCGAAAATGACATCATATTTATATACAATTGGAAAGAAACGCCTAATTTCAGGAAAAATAACGAAAGAAACGAGAGAGACCACCTAGAAGCTGGAATACCGATGTGAACAGAGCTATGGCAGACAGAGGACACAAGGAGTGAGACTGGCAAGACACGAAATATTGGAAGTTGTGATGCGAGAAACGACAAAGGCCGTAGATAACTCGTCATATAGGTATTATTATTATGTCGAAAACCATTTGTACGGTGTATATTGAACTCTTTTCGTAATCGGCCCTTACCCATTTTGTACGTATTTTCGGATTTTGAAATAATGTTCATTTTGTTTTTTTTTTTTGTTACAGCAGTGTATACCACTGTTAATAAGATATACCGTAAAATAAAATCAGAAATTACCTTTATCAAGGGTGATCATGGTTTTTAAAATGATTGTCGCAACTCCCGTCCTACATTTATGTCAATAATTTTTTGTGAGTCAAAATCTGTCATGTCATTGTGCTAAAGTTATTGACGATGTCACTGTAGCTGGACTCTGACAGAATTATTTCGAAAAGATGGTTCAAGCTAAGACAACAGATTTACATTCCATGGCAACCCTTGACAAAGTTAATTTTTGATATCACGGTGTTTATGGTTATTTTTCATTGCGCTCTTTCAAACTAAGAAACTAACCTGTTTGACGAATTAGTGTATAGGTCTGAATTATTCTGTAGGTAACTTTATCGCTATATAAGTAACGAAAAAATTATTCCTGTCGCTTTATCTGTCTGTACGTTCTTCAGTGCAAGCTGCATTGTTATGAAGCTGCGTTATTAAACGTATCCTATATAGGGACGCGTGCGAGTTCGGACCCTTTCACACAGCGGGGTTCAATACGAGTTCGGACCCAGCCTACCTGCTCGCGGCAGGTCCAAAGGACTACTATATCGAGTGTGGTATTAAATTGAAGAGCTCATAATAGTGTTGCCCACGAGACGAGACGAGACGAGACTTTGAAAAATCTCGTCTTGTCTCGCAAAGGAAGTGGAAAGTCTCGTCTCGAGTCTCGCCTCGCAATAAAAGTTTCGTCTCGTCTCATGTCTCGCGCGAGAATCTCACAAAAGTATCGCAAGTCTCGCAAATTTATTATGTTCCCTATCTAAATAAAATGCACAAATAAAATCAGTACAAGTTTTTTAAAGAACAAAAACATAGTGTTCTAACAAGATAAATAGAAAAAAAAACGAAAATCGATCACAGATACATGAAATACAAAAAATAATATAATCACTTCTAATTTTGATTCCAACGAACAAAAACAAAATACCGAGGAAAAAACATAATCAGTATATAAAAACAGTATAATAGATTATATCGCCCTAATATTTCAGTTATTAATATTACGATTCTTTTCTCAAACTTCGGCGGTAATAATTATTATTGTATGTTGGGAAATAGGAAAATGGATCAATTGCCATCATATACAAAAATTTTCATCATTTGCGTACGGTACTAAAGAGTAAAAATGGGATAGATTTTTTCCCAACATACATAACTGAGGTGTTTGGGTGGATTCATGAAAAGTGTATTCATCTAAAATGGGTTGACGTTCTCGGGGAGATGCGTAAGGATGCAGAGACGTTCTTGAATAAACCCCAAAAAATGAAACAAAAATCGTTGCTAATGGATTTAATGCCGACGTTTCGTCCGATATTACGGCCATAATCATGGCTATTTTAGGTGGAAAAGAGTTGTATGCAGTACATAGACTTGACCACGGTATATCGCCAATATGAGATTTATTGGAGGGCCATTATTAAAAATAGAAACCCCCCAAAATTGACGGCGTGTTGGACCAGTTACAAAATACAACTATTTTGTCACTCATGTGACAAAATTCGAGATGAGACGTGTGTCTCATCTCGAATCTCGTGCGAGATTCGAGGTGAGACTTTCAAAAGTCGCGTCTTGTCTCGCAAGGAAAATTTAAAGTATCGTCTCGAGTCTCGTCTCGAAAACAAGACGACACGAGACGAGATTCTCGCAAACGAGAATATCGTGGGCATCACTAGCTCATAAAGACGATTTTGAAGGGTATATATTTTGCAAATTTCATATACTAACTTAATTAGTATAGTACATTTTAGATTCGATTTACAGTAAATATTAACCCTGATTTATTTAGTATAAAATTAACTCTGAACTCTATCGAATGAGATATCGTTTAAAAGCGCTCAAAAAGCCGATTTTCTGAACATATTTTTTAATAAAATGTTTGTTTGCTCTAGGTGTTACTACATTTATTATGGTTTTAATATACTTTTATCCGATCAGATTCCTTTGCTACGTGTTTATGGTACCCGAGCATGACACCTGTGTGGGTCCGAGTCCGCACCTATACCGGGTCCGAATTCTTGACTACCTGAGCTCGTTGGGTCCGAACTCGCATTATCCGCTATATAGTAAGTTTTACTACAATACATTTTCGAAAAGCAGTTTAGTCTCAAATGAATTACTGCTACTTTCATTGGGCGGTTTGGTACTTATGATATAATATAAAATCTTCATCTACAAGGTGCATCAAAAATGGCGATGAGTAAACGTAAACAAAAATCCCATTTTCTCCAATAATGTCGATATATAGTATCATAACAGGGATGTTAAAATGTAGCGTCATTTAGGTGATAGTATGACCCAACCAGACAAGTTAGTGAACTTATGAAAGTTCAGTACAAGAATAAAAAACAGGAATAAACCGCAATCTCACTTTTATAACTTCCACATTATTCCTGTAAAGTTCGCATAACGAGCACTTGTAAAATCGCAAGCAACAATGTGCCAAACCACACTAAATTAATTCCCTGCATTTCCGGATGAAACGTGTTCTACACGTTTAATACGTATGCTCCTCTACTAAGCAATCCAGTCCCGCGGCAAGTAATAATCACTCATGAGCGCGCCAAGCTGTGACGCAATTTTATTCGTATTTTCTACATAATTATACCATTTTTTCCTCGGGAATTATCCGTCCGAAAAAGGATAATCCGTCGAGTTTCGGGGCTGGCCAGAGCAGCTGTTGCTAATGAGCAACTTTCGAATGTAATTGGATTTCTGACGAAAAACCCTATGATAAATTATTCAGATAAAATATCGCCACATTCGATGCGAACCGAAAATATTTTGTTTCCCTCTCCGACGATCCCGAATAATAAATCGCCAAACGGGGAGAGGCTCGGGGGCGGAATCAAAGGTAACGAATTTAATTCGGTTCTCCCCTGGTGGACGCAAATAAAATATCTACTTATAACATCAAATATATATATATATATATATATATATATATATATATATATATAATATGCGAACTCTCTGAAGTGGTTGCTAATCCAGTTTTGCGATGTCGTGATTCAATTACATCATTAAACGACCTAACCCACGCAAATAAAACCCGGGAAACCCACACGTGAAATAATAACTCACCGCCAAGGCTACGTAATTAGGGATAACCATCAGGTGCACGTTTGGATTTTTCATTACAAACTCCAAGTTATCCGTTAACATTGGTGCGAGAGCTTTTGTTTCGTAGTCCGTCTGCGTCAAGTCTGTGAGCGTTGTTCGAATTGTTCAGAGTTTTCATGTTTAGGAATTCCGAAGCTAATAAGCAGGTATCGGATTACTCGCATAGTTTCTAACAAGAGACGACAGTGGTCGCACTGTGGAAATCGAAAATCATCGCTGCCAAAATTTTGTTGACGTTTATAATTAAAATTTGATAAAATTTGAGAATTTACCGTTCAAACAGAATACTTTTCTTTTCCGTACTGCCCATCACTTGCTGCGTCATGATTGGAGAAATTGTTTACCTCTCCTCCATTTTTTTACTCATCCAGGTCTGCATCAAATTTTAATATCCCAGGACTAATATCGGGATTAACTCCCCTGATCCCTTCCCTTCCGTAAACACACGGCCCTCCTCGACGACGAAATGTGCATTTTACGACAAGAAATACTGATACATTCAGAAATAATCCCAGATTATGAGGAATTCTTCCCTTCTAATTATATTCTGTCACGTAGAGCGAAATTGTGATGTTATCCATGCACATCAAGTGAGCTGGCTTAAAGCGGATAATGTGTTTTGGGGAAGTTTCGATGTAACGTGTGGAGTGTGAAAGAAAAGGTTGTAGAAGTATCGAAATGAAATTTATCAATGCGGAAATTAAAGTGAACTGAGATAATAACGGCTTTTGTTAGACAAAATTAAATTTCACAATTAGATTGCTTTATATGTTTTGAGAGAATTAGGTGTAAATGAATTGAAGGAAAATGACGTCTATACTTTGGGTGAAGTCCTCTCTTGGCTACTTGTTGTTTTTAACAAACCATATTATAATTTCATTGCATACCTACGAATTTATATACTTTACGTAATTCGTATATGTATAATATTACAACTAATCATGTCATTTATTTCACCGTGGTTGCACCAAGTATAACTTCACGATTATCGGATTCGAGCACAGGTACACAAGCTGACCTGTTGCTAACTTTAGATCGTGATTCGGTGATTGACACGAGGTCAAAAAACCGCCGAACACGCGATCTACACAATATAGATATTTATATCTATTTCAAATAGTTGTTTTAGGGATGAACTTCTTTTCTACCAAACTTGAAGATTTCTTTGGGTAACTTATGTTAAAGCAAATACATACTGTATCGTTTATTTTTCCTAATTTATTTACACTGATACTAATTGTACACTAGACTAGACACTACTTAATTTATTTACACTATTACTAAACTAACTTAACTAATTAATTTATATCACACTTCTTAATCGTTAATTTATTTCACTTCAAACGCTCTCGCTATTTCGCTATTTACTTTTTACTCTCGCGCTCACGTCTACTAATAATCCTAATTCGACCACAAGCCCGCTTATATATACATCTCAATTATAGTCGGGAACCTTCTCGCGTATTCGTGTAATTACTCGAAATATCTTTTATTATGTAGAAAGCTCCAGAGTGTCATAAATCACTTTCCTTAAAAAATAATCCCGGAGTATTCATGGAGCTGTCTTTTTTTATAGAATTCAATTAAGCGTCGCCGCAATTCCTTTTGAAGTAGCCGGTCAAGTCTGATATGAGTAAACACGTCTCGCGCTGTTTACTTTTCGCATTACAATACATTAACTTTATGCGAAATGTGGTCATATTTGCTGAAGATACATATTATTCTACATGGTTCTTACATTATTTGTATTTTATATTTGTCCTCCATGCACACCAGGCTATTGACCAGAGTTATTTTTAATTGGAAAGGAAGTGTATATCCAAAACCATATAAGAGTATTACTGACGAAAATGTTTTTTTTTTTACTAATTCTTTATATATTCATGGAAGCACACTTCGGAAAGTTTAACTGTGTACTTAAGTTTTGCAATTTTATAGTACTGTTCAGGAAGTTTCTTTTTGCTCTTGCGCATATTAATTAAGATGTCTTAGAGTACAAGGTGAAATTTTATTCTTTTGGGAGTGGTCGGACCTTTTAAAGATCATATTTTCATTTTTCCATATCATGGTAGCTTATGATATGTTTGTTTGAGGAAATGAATAACTAGTAGAGTTGTATTTCGTCCGCACAGGCTTCAAGTTTAATATGTTTTCAAAATAATTGTGTCTATAGCACAAATCATAAATAGAAATGCATACATAACATAAATTTGGCGTATATCCAAATGAATGCCTATACAGCTGGATTCATTGCCATAACATATAACTTTTTGAAACGCTCTTACATGGAAGTTAATAAGTTTTAAAACATCCTTGTTAAATCTGTAGCACTGTATACAAATTCAAAAGGTTTCAGAAAATGTGCATTTAACTGTCTCCAGGATTTGAACCTGGATATCCCGATTTCGGTTCGGCTGTGTTGCTAATTACATCACCATTACCAGCCCCCAGTCGTAGTCAAAAGTAACTTTTTGCAAAGACTATTAATTTAGTACCTGGTTACACTTGGCCCTTAGGCGAGAAATTTATTTATGAATCAACAAGCCGTATACCGGCATGCGTCGCAATGCCACGTAAAGTTTAAAGAAAAATGATAAATAAAAATTATAGATGACCCGGTGAAATTCCTATCATCTACATATATTTTTGAAAAATAATGTCAAAACAATACAAAATTTTTATCTACATTAAATTAAATGCAACACAGTTATATACATAATCAATTTAAGGCTTTCTGATCTACTATATTTTCCGTCTTTTTTTGCGGTGCGTAAATTTATATAAAGATGATGGTTTTACGACTCGCGAACACGCGACGTATAATTGTATATTATCTTTTTAAATTTTTAATAAATAATTTATGAAAAACTACCCTGAAATTAGTTATGAAATTTTCCTGTACAATATGCGTTTCCCACCCCAGAAACTAAAGAAGGTAATGGATCTGGTCGTGGGAACAATTACGGCAATTTTACTTTACCACCAGCACAACATAATCCAGTAACTTCACCGCTGCATTTTAACGCCTTACAATATTGACAAACGATTGTCATTTCTCCAATCGTTACGGATTCTTCGGCAAAATAATCTATTTCCGGGACGTAGTGGAATGCTACTCGTTCCAGGTTTAAAGGAACACTGCGTCTGCGGAATCGCTCTATTTCATTGTGTCTTGAAGTGCGCTCCATGTTTTGGGCATTTGTTGCTCGTATTACGTGCATGACCATCTTGGTGTTGATTCTGTCATGTCTTTTTCAGCTTGTCTAAGTAGTTTGTTTGTTGTGTTGTTTGTCTAAGTAGTTGTTTGTTTGTTTTTTATTTTTACCTTTAGTTCCATTCGTCGATAATTCTGTTCGGTCTGTTGTTTGGGTTTCTTCACTTCCGGTTTTGGGTCTTGTATTTGTACCTCATAGACTTGTTTCTTGGGTGTTTTATTCGTTTGACGTCAGGTACAGTCGAATTGTCTTGTAGTTTTCCTCGATCCTTTTGAAATAGTGTGATCTTATATAATTGTGCTGATCGTCAAACCCAAGTTCATGGAACGCCTCGTTGTTCTCTTGGGCTTTCCCCCATAGTGCTTTTAGGTGATCAGTCCTTTTTTGTAGGTATCCCTTGGTTTTTCTTGCACTTCCGTCTTTCTTGCAATTATTTTGTAGTTATATGATTTCTTGGGCTATTTTTTCTTGTTCTTGAATCAAAACATCTGCTTGTTATATCTTGTCGTAGTTGAAATTGTGAATTTTTTAACTTAATTCTCTGGAAAAGCTGGTTGTGACTTACTCAGGACTTTGCTTGTCTTCTTGACTTCCTGCCGTTGTGTTGGCGTCGAAGTTCTTGAAGTTTTGGAGTTGTAATCACTGGCGGCTTTTCCTCCGGCTGCAGTGACTGGATGTGTCCGTCGTTTCAAATTTGTAGAATTCGTAGACTTGGTGTCCTGGTGAAGTTGCTTTGACTTACTCAGGACTCTTCTTGGTTTCTTGACATTCCGCTTTTGTGTTGGCGTCGTGTAGACTTTGTAGACTCGGTGCCCTGTCGATCTAAATGCTGTTGTATAAGATGTGTTCGAACTCGTTCGATTCCATTTTTTACTGTTAAACGTAATTCTGTCATACCAATACGAATGTTATCTGTCTCTCACCGGTCGTCAGTCGTCAGTGCGATTTGGACGTGAGAGCTACCTTTTTCAGTATTTCCCTTACTTATTATTTATGTTTCTCACCGAAAAACCTTCCCTGAACTTCCACAAATATTTTAAGATCAAAATTAGCAAAATTCGTCCAGCCGGTCTCGAGTTCAAGCTAGACAAACGAACAGCAATCCATTTATATATATATATATATATATATATATATAGAGAGAGAGAGAGAGAGAGAGAGAGATTTGTATAACTGAATACTTTGAGTGTTATTACTCATTGGAGGAGTTGTTTCAGGTTAATTCATATTTATACCTGTTCCTTCATAAAACCTATTCCTATTTTTAAAAAATAGGAACGTCGTTATTTTTAATTAAGCAATTAATTAATGTAGGTACCTAATGAAAGGCTGCAGTATCAGCATTTAAAGTTAACGCTACATCGCCTTTGGTATTAGTTCATACTTCATTCAGATTCAGTGAAAACTGGATATCGTTAACGAAAAGCATAATATTTTTTTAGTACTGTATGAGATTTAGTTATAAAAATCAGTTCTGCTGTTACATTTGTCCGATACGTAACACGAGAAAATATTTTAGTTGGATATATTAAATTGAGTATATGCTTCCAGTCTGTGATATTCACTTAAAAGTATTAGAGTCCATAACTTTATTTAAAAGGTATGCACGGAGACAAAAAATTGTTAGAGTTCGATATAATTCGCTTTATATTAAAATGCAATATTTCATAAAAATTGATTTGGGTAGCTTCACTTTGTTTCATTATTGTTGCAATAATTGATCAAATCCACGATTTACCTTTGTTTTAATTAATATGCGTTTATATTATTTTAAATAAACAAATCACGTATATTAGGCTTCTAGTAATATTAATAACATTACGACAGCCTTTAGCTCCATGGATCACTACAACGGTCGGAATGCACAGTCGACCCTAAGGGGCAGGAAATACTTAAGGGGTCCCTATTACTTACAATTTAAACGTGTTTGTTTTCTGAAATCAACTGGACTAATGGAAATTTTCGGTTTTGCTATAATGAGGTTGTCTTTCCTTTTTTTTAATGTTGACAGTTAAGTAATAGGTAGGATAAACCTGACATGTGCAACATATACATATTCCTATGAATACACACGGTGAGTATCAGGAAGCATATTTCTCTACTTAACTGAGAGTGTTGCCATAATTGCATTTAATCTTCATAAAGGATCTCCCAAATCACGTCTCTCCGACAAATCTAGTATGGTCACTTTTGAACGTATTTCTCATATAGGCACCATTAACTTTTAAGGGGTTCAAAAAAATTCAAAACGTCTTTAACGTCACTTCACCCAATTTTAATTGGGGGAATATTCACAAAAATTTTCACAATTTTCATCATTCTTCACTTGCCTTTCGATATCAAACCATTGAAGCGGTTGGACTACGGTCCAATTAAATAGGTCGTCACGATATCAAAACAAAACCTAGGTCTCGTCACGATATCGAGAAGAAATCTCAGTCTCGTCTGGATCTCGTAACGAGACATAGGTCAAGACCGAGACGACACTAAATTAACCGAGAGACTTGCCGAAACGAGATGAAACCTCAACTCTCGCGGTCTTGTTATAGTTTACTATTTTGCCATTTATTCAAGTATTATTCCTATACTGTACCAGTAGATTATGGGAACTTCAAGCTTGATTAAACATGTCATAAACGACTGGATAACTCTTGTTGAGAAAAGGGATGTAAGGTAAGTACTGGACGCAACAACAAATCGGTCCATGCATTAATTCAGTAAAGACGTGATAATTGTATACCTGCATAATAAATGTTCAAATAACAGACTAAAGGTTTCTTCAATTCTAAATTACTGTTAAAAGGTATAACTAAATGATATATTTACCTGATTTGTTTTAAAGATGTTATTAGGTATTACAGCGGTAATAAATATTTAAGTTTATTATCTCATTGCTAAATACTGAGCGGCACGTTCAATGCACATGGGTAAGTTAGGGTGTACATCTCATTTTCTGTCTTTTTTTAATTGTGCTACGACTCAGATTGAAAAACCCAGATCAGTTGTGGAAGGGAAATATTGTTAACACCAAAAAAACAAGAACAACGAATACAAACACACGAAAAGTTCTTAAGAAGGGTTAAACACAGTTCCAGAACAGATAGGATAAGAAACGAAGATACAAGGAAAGAACTAAGTGTGTTCGATTTGAACAAAAAAAAATGAATAGCAAAGAAAGCTATGGAAAGGATATATCGACAGAATGGACAAGAAGCGCCTGCCTGTAAATATCCAGAATTACAAATGAAAAGGAAGAATGAATGTTGGCAGAACAAGGAAGAGATGGGTACCCTAAAGGTCGATTCAAACACATCAGTCACGGCACAGTTCCGGCGCCGAACCGATTTTGTTCCGTCACCGAACTTTTTTGACTTTTTTTTGCATGTGATAAATCATACGAAACATTATACTTCCTCACACACTCTATCAATTTTTCGTCATTCATGATCTCTTGTACTCTCCGAAGTGCTTCAGTCAAAACTGAAAAAAATCGGCCGGGTCGAAGCCTGACGATTCGGAAACTGTTCGCCGCCGGACGAATGTGAACGCAGTCATGACATTTTCATTGAAGGATATTTTTTTTGACGGATAGTACGGTTCGGCGCCGGAACTGCGACGCGCCGTGACTGATGTGTTTGAATCGACCTTAACATGCCTAATATCTGAAGTGAAGAAGAAGAAAGAAACACCCTGTTAAATATTTTTTTGGATACTTAACCCTTATCCATTTTAGAGGATATAGATTCTATGGAATGTTATCTTACGGGGTCATTTATTTAAGGCACCACTGTGCATTCCGACCGAACATTCCTTTACTTGTACGCTCTTGGATACAATCTTCGCCATACATTAAATCGGGCCGAAGAATTTAAGAAGATTAATCTGTCACGTATTCCAGCTACCTATAAATATCGGGAACTATCGCGGTGCCGCTGGAGTCTGTGATGAATACAGCCGTGCACTCTAATCCCGAAAATATTTAGCAATCCGACTCTACTCCCGGAATAAACGTCCCCGGGCATTAAAGCCCCCCCAGGCCTGATTGAGTAAGTCTTGATGTCGGTTTCGGCGAGATCGTCTAAATAATGAGCCGGACGAATCGGAGCGATGACCAAAGTCGGCTCCCAGCTTTTCGAGCTTAGATCGGGGGCGAAGAAAAACGTGCCCCTTTCCCAATTCCGACATGTGGGGCATTAAGGGGAGAGGACGAAACGGGCCGAACGTGGCAAATCCCCTTTAACTCCACCGACGCTGCGCGTCCCTTTGCTCCTGATGAGAACGATTTACGACAGACTGAATTAAAATCGGTGTAGTTGACTTTTCTTAGGTAATACCGGGGCGATTACGTTATTTCCGAGCGACGGGAGAAAAAAGCCCCGGGATTAATACATCCCGTGTGGGCCTTCCAGAGTTTTTCGTGTCTTCGGATCGAAAAATTAGGAAACGGAAAGCCACCTGAGGAGATACAACCCACCGAATAAAAACTTTTCCTGTGGTCACTAACATTTTCGATAAAGGCAGGGGAAATACATTCGCTGAAATCATTACAGAACATCATGCTAAGACCACAATGATATTCTTGAAGATGATACAACTAGTTACAATGGCGAACAAATGAAATTTAAAATAAATAGTATTAAGAAATTCGAAATTAATATTACACGAGGGAAACCATTATTGGTTCGAAAATTCTCATTAGTGTCACCGAGTAACCACATTTTTCTCTTATGTTTCGTAGAGAACATAAGAACATCTTCTTTTTCATCATCATCATCATCATCATCATATTTGCGGTCTTCCTACACTTCTTTCTCCTCGAAGATTACTGTCTCTTACTATTTTTATTAGTCTGGTATCATTTGCTCTTGACACATGATCCTTCCAAAATCTTTTTCTTTGTCTTATGAGTTTTGTGATGTCGGTTACGTTACATTGTTCTCGTATATCTGAGTTTCTTACTTTGTCTAACTAGGTCTTTCCAGCTATCGCTCTTAAAATGTTCATTTCAACTGTACGTAGTAGTTGTTTTGTCCTACTTGTTCATTATTGGTCTTATCACCGTCTTGTATATTTTAAGTTTGCCGTCTATATTCATATATTTATTTTCCCATATTATGTTCCGTAGAAAACCTGATACTTGTGCTGATATTTGAATGTATTAAGTTCGCTAGATATGTCTATACCTAGATATTTAAAATGCATTACTTGTTGAATTACTTTTCCGTCGACCTCTAATTTGCATCTTACCAGTTCTTTAGATATAACCATACATTTGAGTTTTTTCAGTTGCTACAGCCATGTTATATTGTTTCGCTGTTCTGCTAGGTGAGTCTGCTAGGAGTACTGCGTCTTCCGCATAACAAAGTATTGTTAAATTTTTGTTTCCCATCTTATATCCAGTTAGTCTCCTTATATTATTTATTATTTTATACATCATAACGTTAAACAGGACTGGACTTATAAGAACATATAAATTCAATATCATTTTAAATAACGTATTTACAATATTTTCTAAAACAACAAATCTTACCCAAAATTCATTTTTTTAACTTGGAATTCAAGGTGTTAAATCACTCGTTTATCGGTGTGTCATTGAGGTAAATAACCACTAGTGGCGATGGCTTTGTATACCTTAATTTATCACAGAACAGTCATGCTATTAATCCCCAATTGTATGCAATATAATTGAGTACTCTTGTGTATATTTTAGAGAAATAAATTCTGTATTGTCTTATACAGGTTGCATCTAAGGAGAAATGTTTTACTTTTAAGGTTTCAGTGAAATTATTTCATGTTTTCTTAAACATTTTTAAGTTCTTAAAGTTTCTAGCTTCCACGGGTTTTCCTAAAATTGTGAAAGTCGCCAAGGGGAATTCTTAAATCATGAACGCGTACTAGAAATTGAAGGTAGTAATAATAATAAAATTTCTTTATTCGCGATAGTTAGTGAAATATCAACACTCACATAAGCCGAAGCGAAGTCTTGCTAATGCTACTCCATTCAACCTAAGTATACTATACTTAATTAAGAAGTCATATAAAACAAAATAGAAAATACGCAATCACTAATCTTTCAAGTTTCTTCTTGTTCAATGGAAGCAAACTTCCGGGACCAAAAAAATTGAAAGTAGAAGTACTCAGGTTTTCGACACCGTCTAAATCTGCTTAGAAATTTTACTGGTTTATTAATGATCAGTTCAGAATGCCTTAAATTTTAATGGTTTTCAAAAATTCTGTCCAAATTCCCTTCGTTTTTAGATCCCAGAAACTACAGGAAAAACCCAGAAATCTAGATTTATAAGCAAGGGGCGGATTATATCCACAAGTGAATCACGATTTTATGCACATAATATATGCTACCGTTTTATGTAAAATATGCATAAAATATGCAATAAAATGAAAATAGATGCAATGAAATCAAAATATATGCAAAACATTAATGAAAGTCAATAACAATTTTTAAGAGTAATTCTGGGATTATTTATAAGTTCCTATAACAAATATTTAAATTTAAGCTACGAGCTCAAAAGTGACCAATATTTTTTTTGTAATTTGAAACTTTTGTAGTTTTAAATTAAAACTCAATATCACATTACAATAGGTTTTATTACATGAGATGGAAATTACAGTTACAAAGTTAAAACAGAGTATAATATTAAAAATAAACTTGTACAATGTCTATACGGGTATAATAAAAAAAACACGTTACCTAATCCAAAGAATTGCACAATAAATTAACAATGAAATGCTTTTCAACATTTTCGACTAAAAACGAGTGTCTCCATTTATCTAAAATATACCTATGTTCAGAAACAGTTCTCTCTACATCAACCGATCTTAAATATTTCAATTTGCGGATTAAACTATAATTTCAATCAATATCATCTATCATTGTTTCCCCTTCAAAAATTTTAGAAATATGTAAGTATTTTTTATAACCCACATTCTTTGCCAAAACATTCTAATTTATCTAATTTATAATTAGTTTTTATAAAAATTAATTGCTGGTGTACAATATTTTAAAATAGTGCTTGTGACGTTAACACACATTGAGAAGAATCTGTTAGATCCAATATCAAATTTATTTTTTCATTAAAATGTTCTGCATAAAAAAGAGCAGTTGCGGTGTGATCGGTTGTGGTGGTATAGGAATGTTTGGTAAGATCTCTTTATTTGCCACAATATATATATGAAATATATCCGAAAATATGACGATTTTGTTAAAATATGCAAAATTTATGAAAAATATTACTTATATTCACAATTTGCATATATATGCATTTCGCATATAATCCGTCCCCTGTTTATAAGAAATAGAAGACGTTTATGCCTTCTATTAAAAATTGCTTTTAACGTTTAGTGGTATCAAAAATAATTCTAATGCGTTTATTTAAATTTTAAATAACATTTTAATATTTTCAATAATACCTTTGAATGCTTACATATTCGAACATCTTAAATCAATGTAAAAACTTGAGGTCACTAACGTCCCCATTTAATTTTTTTTTTAAATTTGAGGTCCTAGGTGTTGTAATTTCGTGTAAAATACTTAATAATATTGACATAATAATAACTAAACCTGTAAGTGAAAGATGGTGTTTATTTATAACTCAATATTTTAAAGCAATTTTGCTCTTAATAGAGAATAAAATTGTGAACTTCATCTCTGAACAAAAGGATCACAATAAAAATATATGTTTAAGTTGGCTCGGTAATGCCGCAATCAGATCAAATGAAATTATTAGCTTTCTCGCGATGGGCTTAGCAAACAACTATTTTTTGTGTCATAAGTCATTTTTCTTTTCTTATTAACTTTTCGGAACATTTTTATCGTCTCCATAGCGTCCTCAAGATTCTCAGGATGCACTTCCATGTTCAACTTTTCAGATTCTGACATATTTCATCTCCTCTTCGCCATTGTTGTAATCTAAATCATGTTTGTAGTCTAATTCCTCCTCAAATTTCTAGGAATTAATAAATCATTTTCTATTATAACCTGATTAATTATCTATTAACTGATTAATATAATTAATTTATACAATGGGAATTCTTTAAGTACCCCTTATAGTAGGTAGTAGGTACTTTATGGCCCACTTAAATAAAATGTAGAAACTTTTTGCAAAAGTAGGAAAACTGCGAGTAAATTACATTGGACGTAACCCAAGACATAATAATACAATGTGTTTTAAAATGATTGTCATCTAGTTGTCGTTGGAATTTCTATGCATGTAATTTTTGATGTGCCGCGCTCTATTGATTTGAACCTATCTAATTCTGACAACAAGTAACACTTCGAACATTTATTGTGAAACTGGAAATCAGTACTGCTGGTAATTAACGGCCCTTTTCAGGGCCAAAACAAATACTACAAATAGACAAATACTCAGAATT
Source organism: Cryptocephalus moraei (assembly GCA_946251905.1). Lineage (NCBI taxonomy): Eukaryota > Metazoa > Arthropoda > Insecta > Coleoptera > Chrysomelidae > Cryptocephalus > Cryptocephalus moraei. The sequence goes on along the minus strand of OX276458.1, from coordinate 23,124,774 downwards.
CGTTTTCTTTGACAGAGAAAAACCAGAAGTTGAAAGAGGTTAAGTAGGTTATTTTGAGGTTATGTATTGTTAGTAGAAACTCCTATTTTCGCAAGGCGGGTTTTTTCATTTTACATGAGAATTCCACAGCCGACTAGATGACAATCATTTTGAAACACATCGTATAACGAATAGTAGTAATACGGGTTGCATACTCTATTCCAACGAAAATATTGTAGGAGATTCTTAAATGTGGAAGACCCAAGTTGCCTCGCTTGGGTATCTAAGGATTAAAAGTTCAAACACTTCTGACGTCACTAACGGCGGTTCACGGAAATTTCGCCCCCCACATTTCGCCCCCAACATTTCGCCCCTCACATTTCGCCCCTCCACAATTCGCCCCCTGGTATATTTCGCCCCCACACATTTTGCCCCGACACATTTCGCCCCAGGTACACTTCGCCCCCACACATTTTAAAATAAAATTGTATTATGTATTGTATATTTCCTGATAATAATAAATAATAACAAACATTAAAAAACAGTAATAAATAACAATAAAAATAATAACAAATAAACAATAATAAAAGTATGTACCTATGCGCAACAGCACATTATCTGAAGGATAATTCATTGTGAAAAGGAACGAACACGATTATAAATCAAAATTAAAAATTATACGCAATGTATTGGTTATCAATAGTTATAAACAAACTTTTTATTCATATCTTAGTATTAACTTTGAAAAATCTAAGCCAACAAATTTTGCGGCAAAATGAGAAAAGGAGACGAAACATATTGTAAAGAGGTGTTTTATCGGGGGCGAAATGTGTGGGGGCGAAATGTACCTGGGGGCGAAATGTGTGGGGGCGAACTGTACCTGGGGGCGAAATGTGTGAGGGCGAAATGTGTGGGGGCGAAATATACCTGGGGGCGAATTGTGGAGGGGCGAAATGTGAGGGGCGAAATGTTGGGGGCGAAATGTTGGGGGCGAACCTTCCGGATCCCCTAACGGCATTGACTTTATTAGGCTTTTTGTTCATTGAAGTAAATTTTTTACTGGATGTACATTAATTCAAATTTGGAGTTAAAAAAATTCGCAGATTTTAATATTAGTTATACAAATTGTATCAAAGGTATATCAAAGTACTTTTGTCGAAACAGTGATTTGGAATTTAGATACATCTTCGAAGAATTTTTCTCGAAAAATGTGAGCTGTAGCGTTGATAACAGATTGTTTTGTGTAATTAAGTATTCAACTGTGATGACTGTGATCTTTTTCCATTATGGTGATATGTGATCAAGAAGTCAAAAGAACTGGCAACAAAGTGTCGTACTACAAACAATCGATTTCAGTATGTTTACAGTAGAATTCACCGAAAGTATATAGATTAATTAGTTTTTTGTGCAATATTCAATACTGAGGTACATATCCTAGTTTTGACATAAATTTTGCAAACTCCTTGCATCTCTGAAGAAAAATTTTCAGTTTATACTTCAGATTTTCCTCCCACTGGCAAGTGCACGTGTCTTTTCTCCTCATTTCAAAATACAGCTACTGTTATTGTATACATCCTGCAGTAATGTATATTAAACGTTGTTTCTTGTCTCGAGTGCGAGTCCCACATTGTACGAAACAAATAGGTGTAATATTTTGCATGATCTTTCCGGTCCAGCGGCAATAGTAATTCATCACAAGTGTTGAACAAGAAAATTCTAAGAACGTTTTTTCGCATAAAAACAACCCCGCTCGCTCATTCTGCTCGTTTCTTGCCGAAAATAAATAAAAACCTCCCAACCTAACTGATATTTACGATACTGTCAAGAACACTGCTTACATCTACTAAATTGAAGCGGTAAGCTCTTCCTGAGACTACACTTTTTACGAGAGGAATCTTTTGTAACAAATGACGAAATATATTTCCATTTCCGGTAGGTTTAGCTGACGTCAATTAGATTTTTTCCGCTGAGTTCACACGCATATCCACGGTTTTTCCATGTCGCCTCTTCCGCTCCTCCGGGTTCCTCTCCGATACGCGCTCACTAATTAGATTCGTTTCGAATAAAAGGAAAGTGTCTTTTCGTCACGGCTCCATCACCTTTTTCGTGGGAATTATTCTGATGAACAGTTCTCCGAGATCGGCTCTGAGGGGCTCTAATAAAATATTCGGACAACGGCAGTAACATTTCATTTACCTGAAACGATCCATCATCGGAGCCAATTCTCCCCAAACATGATTTATTTGTTGGAAATCCGACGTTTCCTGGTAATTTCGGAGGCGCCCCTGTCCACGTGATATATGAGGGTATATCGGGGGAGCACCTGATCTTAAGAAGGGGGAAGCAAAAGTTGTGCGGAAGCGAATCTTTGAGAAAAATGTGCATGTCTCGAGTGTAGTAGCCCATGAAGGCTGCAAACTTCCCCAATTCAATTTCTTCCAGGTCGCTATTCTTAGGCGGGGAACGTATTCCACCGGAAAAAAAATCGACAGTCGTTTGTCAGGTTCAACAAGAGAATTGGATGAAAACGTTATTTAAATAAATTTTCCCACGTTTCCATATTAATCTGTAATAAAGTTTTTATATTTTTGGGGCTTTGCATCATAAACGTGATTGATTGTGTCAGCTACCCACAAATCTGTTATTGCTCTATTTAAGATTTTTAGGTTTTGTTATATCTAAACAGTTAGAAAACACTTTATGAATTACGTTTCCTAAAGTAACTGCTGGTTTTGCTATAATTTTTTTATAACTTGTTACTGATGCTTATATTATAAATGACGTTCAGAAATAGGTTCTATCGTGTTGTTTGTACTATACTTATATTTTTAGAATTCTTCATAGTCGATTCTCGCCCAGACAGATTAGATAAAACTCAATCCCAAAACAAACAAACTTTACCAAATTTTAAATATTGTTTGTGACTAATCTACTTACCTCTTGATGTTGCAATAATATACAGTTATTATATATTAATATAATTTCCTGTGATGAGCTCGTTGGAATATTAAATGTTTAACAACAAAGTGAAGATGAATTTAATTAAACCATTAGGCGTGGCACATACAAACCGTTATCATTCTCATTGACGCGATAAGATATGACGATTTATGCTGTACACAAAAGTTGCTTAAAATAAACGATGTCATATACAATATTCGCCTGTTGAACTATAATTGTTTACTTATGAACGACAAGCTCAAAATAACTTTTCGGATATAAGCTCGCGTCCTACTTATACATAAATATCCCAGAAACTCCAAGACCGTTTGTAATTAAATTCCATCAATAAAAATAAATTACGTGGTAAATGCGATAAATACCGTGCAAGGTATCCTCTAAGAAACCGCAGCGAACTACATGCGATACTTGTATAAGGCGCTGACGTTAAGCAGCCATATTTGCATACTCGGCGCGCTATCCGAAGACTGGAAAATTAAAAATATCGCCCTCACAAGATCCGCTTAATTGCCTGGGAGGATTTGCTGGGTTTAAAATGTGTATTTCGTTTAGAAATTTTTTATTTTTTTCGTCATTCGGCGGAAAAGCGAAATGGCAAAGACTGGCGAAATGGCAAAGACAGGCGAAGTTACCTGCAACAATTTCAGTCATTTGTCGTGAAAGTTTGATATGTGGTGATATGATTATAAACTAAATATAAAACCAACGATAGCACAAGATGAAATAGGTCTGTTAACTCATGGTCAATTACTGGGCGTTCGTTTCATATTGCTGAAAACGTAAAAAATAACTTGTTTAATTTTAGAGAAACAGCTCTACCTTTAATTGAAAATTATCTATAAAATAGAATCCAGAGAGAAAAAGCTAATGGAACTCGCAATGATAACATGGTACTAAATTGTGGTGTCCCACAAGGTACGGTCCTTGGACCTCTACTTTTCATCATATACATCAATGAACTGTTAAATCTAGATGAAAATAGTGTAATGCGAGAAGTAAACAAAGCGACACATGTTTACTCCTTCAAAAGAATAACTACGACGCGTACAAGACAGGTGCATGAACATTTCCTGCGTAGGTGTTCTAGAATATACTAGAACGTTCTTTATCGGGGTTGGGAGTGTATATATAAGGGGGCTTGTGATCGAGGGAGTTAGTTAGAAGTAGAGAAGCAGAAGTGAACGCGACATACGATCCGAATGCGGAGCAGTACAAATAAATTATGTAGTGTCTAGTCTAGTGAACAAGTAGTTAAGTGTGTTAAATAAATTAGTGTTCAATTAATGTAAATAAATTATAAAATAAACGTTACATTGGTGTCAGAAGAGCGGATCATGAAGAAGTTACGCGAATTAAAAGTGGCCGAGTTAAAAAAAGAACTCGAGGAACGGGAATTGGAAACAGGAGGGAGGAAGACCGAACTCCAGGACCGACTCTCGGCATTTTTGAAAGAAAATGGTCAGGACCCGGAAGTTTTCGAGTTCGAAGACGATGACATCACGAAGCAAATCGCCGCCCAGAGGGAAGACATCACTGCTCAAATTGCTGCCCAGAGGGAAGAAAGCGCAGCCCAGAGGGAAGACATCACTGCTCAAATCGCCGCCCAGAGGGAAGAAATCGCTGCCCAGAGGGAAGAAATCGCCGATCAGAGGGAAGACATCACTGCTCAAATCGCCGCCCAGAGGGAAGACATCACTGCTCAAATCGCCGCCCAGAGGAAAGAAATCGCTGCCCAGAGGGAAGAAATCGCCGATCAGAGGGAAGACATCACTGCTCAAATCGCCGCCCAGAGGGAAGACATCACTGCTCAAATCGCCGGCCAGAGGGAAGACATAATTACTCATATTACTGCTCAAATCGCCGCCCAGAGGGAAGAGATATCCGACCAGATGGAGGCTCAGCGTATGGAGATTGAAGAGAAGATCAAGCAGTTGGAAGAACGACTAGAACAAGTCAGTAGCGGCGAGGGGAAAGAAGACGAAAGTAAACAGAAGACGAAGCAGTTGGAAGAACGACTAAGGCGAGTCAGTAGCGGCGAGACGAAGGAAGAAATAAAGGCGGTCGTTCAACAGAACTCGATATGCACCAATCGAGTGACACCCCCAACGTTCGACGGAAAAATTCCGTGGGCCAGTTACAAGAAGCAGTTTGAGGCGGCAGCGGAGGCTAATGCTTGGTCCCCTCACGAGAAAGCTGTTTCCCTAACGGTAGCCTTACGTGGAGAGGCGTTGGAAGTTCTCCAGACGTTATCCACCGAAGAAGCCGGGAATTACAATGAGCTGCTGAGGCGACTGGAAATGCGGTTCGGCCAAACACATCTGGAGCAAGTCCATCAATCCCAGATGTCCAATCGCCGTCAGAGATCGAACGAGACCCTGCAGGAGTTCGAAGCGGACGTAGCCAGACTAGTGAGGTTGGCGTATCCCACGGCACCGGAACAGATGATGGAGTGCCTCGCAGTGCAGACGTTCGTGAGCGGGCTGCGGGACCAGGAACTGCAGATGGCCCTGAGGCTAGCTCGACCGAAAACAGTAATGAACGCGCTCGCCATTGCACTAGAACATGAGGCAGCAATGGAAGCCTCCCGCATTCACGGTTGTGCTCGAGCTGTTACCGAGGAGGTAGGCACAGAAAAACTCGTGGAGAAGGCCGTCCAGCAGATCATGGAGTTGCTGTCAGCACAGAAGACGCGGCCCAAAACAGCGGTGCCGGCAAAGGCCCCGGAAAAACTAATGCGAGTCGATAAAAGGGAGGGGACGTCGACCCGTGGCAATAGAAACCCCCGGGCCAGTATAGCCTCGTTTTCCCACCAATTGGGGAGCGCGTACGTCGATGGCACTATCGACGGGAGATCCCACGCCATGCTTGTGGACACGGGAGCTACGAAGACGATCGTACGCTCGGAAGTTGTGAGGGACCGTAGGAAGATTAGGCCAAGTAGGTGGCAATTAAGAACTGCCACTGGGGAGAAGGCAGTAATACACGGTGAAGCGACGGTTAGCATGACGGTGGGACGAGTAAAGTTTGACCATCCTGTTCTCATAGCCGAAATTGAGGAAGACGTCATACTGCGAATGGACGTCATGAGGAATCATGGATTCCAGTTGGATTTCGGACACCGAGTGTTGAGGATCGGTCAAGAAGAATTACTGCTACACAATCGTGACAACTTTGTGTTAGACGTAATAACGGCAGAAGATGTGATTCTCCCGGAACGAAGCGAAACGATCACCTCTACCTGTCTGAGGGGTGTTGTGGAAGAGGGAATTCCAGCCGTGATCGAACCAGAAAACGATGACAATCGACTGGCTCGGGGGGTATTGGTAGGAAAGGCGCTCGTTACTCTCTCAAGGGAAGTGCCTGTGCGGCTACTCAACATCAATCAGTACCCGGTCACCATCAAGAAGGGTACGAAGCTGGGCACATGTATAGCCGCATCGGCCATCGTAAGGGGCGTTACTGAGGAAGAAAGGTCAAGACACACTCCATAGGACTTGAAACGAATTCTTTCCCAGACCAGTGCGTTTCTCTCGCCCATACAGAAACAAAAGGCCAATGGATTAATAAATAAGTACCAGGACATATTTACCACCGAGAATGGGAAGCTGGGAAAGACCAAGGTCGTGACACATAAAATTGACACGGGCGAGACACGACCGATTCGACAAACAGCAAGACGACTACCCTTGGCCAAACGGGAGGAAGCCGAGAAAATCATCAAGGACCTAGAGCGGGACGGGGTCATCGAGCCGTCGAGCAGTCCATGGGCCTCGCCGGTAGTACTGGTGAAGAAAAAGGATGGGACTACTCGATTCTGTGTAGACTACTGGCAGGTGAACAGTGTCACCAAAAAGGACAGCTACCCGCTACCACGTATCGACGACACACTCGATACCCTTGCTGGATCCACGATATTTTCGACCTTGGATTTAAAAAGCGGCTATTGGCAAGTCGAAATGGACCCTGCCGATAAGGAAAAGACGGCATTTACCTTCGGAAACGGCCTGTGGCATTTTACAGTCATGCCATTCGGACTTTGTAATGCCCCAGCGACGTTTGAGAGGCTGATGGAGAGCGTGCTAATGGGTCTGACGTGGAAAACGTGCCTAGTCTATTTGGACGATGTCATCGTGATGGGCAAGACCTTCGAAGGACATCTGAAAAACTTAGAGGACGCCTTCCAGAGACTGCGAGGTGCGGGGCTGAAACTGAACCCGAAGAAATGTCAGCTCTTCAGAAGGAAGGTCTCTTACTTAGGGCACGTAGTGAGCAGAGAGGGCGTCGCCGTTGATCCGGACAAGACAAGTACGGTGAAGGAGTGGCCAATACCGGTAGATAAACACCAGTTGAGGAGTTTTCTGGGCCTCTGCACGTACTACCGACGCTATGTCCGGATGTTCTCCGACGTCGCTAAGCCGTTGACAAGACTCACGGAAGAAGGACGAAACTTCTGTTGGGATGAGGAATGCCAGTCCGCCTTCGACGAGCTGAAGAGGAAGTTGACCAGTGCCCCAGTGCTGAGTTTTCCTCTGCCAGAAGGACAGTTCATCCTGGACACCGACGCGAGCAATGTGGGAATTGGAAGTGTTCTGTCGCAGCGCCAGGAGGGACAAGAACGTGTCCTTGGATACTTCAGCAAGGTACTCTCCAAACCAGAAAGGAATTACTGCGTCACCCGACGTGAATTATTGGCCATCGTCAAGTCCATCGCGCACTTCCATAAATATTTGTGTGGGAGGAGGTTTTTGATCCGGACCGATCATGCTGCTCTTAAATGGCTCCCCCAGTTTAAGAATCCCGAAGGACAAATCGCTCGCTGGATCGAGAGGCTCCAGGAGTATGACTTTGTTATAGAACATCGGCCAGGACAGAGTCATGGAAACGCAGACGCACTCTCGAGAAGACCATGCCCTGATGAATGTCCTCATTGTCATAGAGCTGAGGAAAAGTCCGAGAAAGTCTACCGAACCACCGTGGTCGCCGAGGAATGGACACCATCCTCGATACGACAAGAGCAAGAAAAAGACCCGGTTCTCAAAGAAATCCTGGTTTGGAAGGAGGGAGGAGAGCGTCCTGAGTGGCAAAAGGTATCACCTGGCTCGCCAAAACTCAAGAGCTATTGGGCACAGTGGGACTCGCTAGTGTTTGAGGATGGACTACTAAAACGCGTACTGGAGAGCCAAGACGGGACGGAGGAAAGACGGCAGTTGGTAATTCCCTCCAGTAAAATCCCGGAGGTCTTGCGGCACCTTCACGACGAATCGTCTGGTGGACATTTAGGGATCAAGAAAACCCTGCAGAAAGTACGAGAGCGATTCTACTGGATCAATTGTTCAGACGACGTGAAGGACTGGTGCAAGAAATGTACTACATGTTTCGCAAGTAATGGGCCACAAAGACGACCGAAAGCTCCCATGAAACAATATAACGTCGGGAGCCCCTTCGAAAGGATCGCTATTGATATAGCAGGACCCTTCCCTGAGACCGAAAAGGGGAATAAATACATCCTGGTCGTAATGGACTATTTTACGAAGTGGGTAGAAGCGTACGCTCTCCCTAATCAGGAGGCAGAGACAGTGGCCGATGTGCTCGTGAAGGAGCTGATCTGCCGGTTTGGAGTGCCCATGGAATTACACTCGGATCAAGGAAGAAACTTTGAGAGTGGCCTATTCCGGAGGATATGTGAGAAGTTTGGGTAAAAAAAAAACAAGAACCACGGCCCTTCACCCTCAGTCTGACGGCATGGTAGAACGGATGAATCGCACCCTCAACCGCTATCTGGCGAAAATGGTCTCGTCACATCAACGAGACTGGGACGAACACGTGCCGTTCTTCCTGATGGCCTACCGCTCGGCCGTTCATGAGTCGACAGGACAAACTCCAGCCAAAGTCCTGTTCGGGCGAGAACTTAAACTGCCCTGTGATCTAATCTTTGGCGCTAGACCGGACGAAGACGTTTCGGGGGAAGATTACGTTTCCCGGATGCGGCAAAGGATGAACGAAATTCACGATCAAGTCCGGTACCAACTAAATATCGCCAGTGATCGCATCAAAGAGCGTTACGACATCAACGCTAAAGAGGGTGGCTACCAAATGGGAGATCGAGTTTGGCTGTACAACCCACAGAAGAAACGTGGTTTGTCCCCTAAGTTACAGACCAATTGGGAAGGTCCCTATGTTGTGAAGAAAAGAATCAATGACGTGGTCTACCGGGTAAGCAAACTACCAAACGGCAAGCCGAGAGTGGTGCACTTTAATCGGTTGGCACCCTATGAGGGGTCGCACGATGAGGCGGAGGTTCCCCGAGTAAGAAACACATTGGCGCAGGAGAACGAACTTTTCTTCGAAGAATTTATGAGCGCCTACGGGGGTACCGGAAAAGCACGGTATGGGGTAACCTGTGAAAAACAACAGGATTTGTTCAGCGTACCTGAAGAATACTCGTTGGCCCATTGTGTGTCCGCCGACCTGGTAATGTCACGAGGTATCGCCACGGTTTTCAATAAGAAGTACGGGCGCTTGGAACAACTCAGAGCGCAACTCCCGGAAATTGGCAAGGTTCTGGAACTACGTGACAACGTAAGACACATCTTTTATCTGGTTACGAAGGAGATCGGGTCCCTTAAACCATGTTATCACGATGTATGGCGAACCTTGCATAGGCTACGAGACCGACTGCTGGAGCTCGACATCAGGAAGCTAGCTGTCCCCAAGTTAGGTGCTGGACGAGATCAGCTGGACTGGAGGGTTGTCCGGAATATGCTGGAAGTAGTGTTGAAGAATACCGGAGTGGAAGCTGTTTTGAGCCTGCACCATGTCGACTCGGGAAGACGGTCCCCTGTTATTTTGACGCCACGTCTCGCTGTAAGCGGGGGGCTAACTGCAGGTTACTGCATGGGCCTACCAGGGATACGTTCCGAGACGAAACGTCTCTAAGGCGGGGGCAGTGTAATGCGAGAAGTAAACAAAGCGACACATGTTTACTCCTTCAAAAGAATAACTACGACGCGTACAAGACAGGTGCATGAACATTTCCTGCGTAGGTGTTCTAGAATGTACTAGAACGTTCTTTATCGGGGTTGGGAGTGTATATATAAGGGGGCTTGTGATCGAGGGAGTTAGTTAGAAGTAGAGAAGCAGAAGTGAACGCGACATACGATCCGAATGCGGAGCAGTACAAATAAATTATGTAGTGTCTAGTCTAGTGAACAAGTAGTTAAGTGTGTTAAATAAATTAGTGTTCAATTAATGTAAATAAATTATAAAATAAACGTTACAATAGCTTTTCCTTCGTTGATGATACAATTACTCTTAGCTAGTGACACATGGGAAAGTACTGTAAATATATTGAATTTAGAATTGGATATGCTTTGCTTCTGGATCAGTAAGTTTAAGTTATCTCTAAACGAGAAAAAGCTAAATTTATAGCTTTTGCAAATAAAACTCAACGTATTACAGAAGATTTAACTATTAAAATAAATGGCAACTAAACACGAAGAGTGGACAATACTAAGTATTTAGTTATTTTCTATGATTCAGGATCAACCTGGGAGACCCATACGTCACACCATTTAAAGAAATTAAGATATTTTGTTATGCATTTACCAGATTAAAATATGGGCTGATGTTCTCGGGGAGATGCGTAAGAAAATGCCGGAACGTTCTTGAATAAACCCCAAAAATGAAACAACGATCGTTGTTATCGATTTAATGCTGACGTTTCGTCCAAGATTACGGACATAATCACGGCTCTACAAAGAAGGTATATATATATATATATATATATATATATACCCCTTACATAACAAATGTTACCACTTACATTTTAGGTAGGACTGAGTTTTATGGCATTACAAAGATTTGACCACTGTATATCGCCTATGTGAGATGTATTGGAGGGCCATTATTAAAAATGGAAACTCCCCAAAGTTGACGGCGTGTTGTTCGAGTGACAAAATACAACTAAGGTGAATGGGGTACTCGGAAGGTGTAAGAATATGTATTCCACATTTTTTATTGTATTTTGTTTTTTTTTCTTCTTAAAGTTTGAAATCAAATATGTCGGTTTTAGGTGACATCTAATGGTAAAGATATTTACTGACAAAAGAATGAAATATGAAAACTGTAAATTTAGTGACGCAATGGGAGGGAGTTTATAAAACGGTAACATAATGTACCAACTGGACTGGTTATTAAATAATTTGTAATATGCCTGAGCAAAGTTCTGAAAATCTTGTTGCATATTTACAATATTAGTGAGAGTTTTGATCTGGACGGCCTCCTTGAACGATCCTTCGAACCAATTTGATTCCTGCTCTAATATCATAACATTTTTAAAGTCAAAATTGTGATTGTAAGTTAAGGTATGTTCCACTAAACCCGAATGTGCCGGATTATCCCTAGTGATGTTTAATAGATGTTGTTGTAACCTCTTTTTTATATATTATTGTGTTTCTCCAATGTAAACCTTAGGGGGGTTGCAATCGACATATGTGACTTGATAAACTACACAGCTCTGGTTTTCCTTAGGTGTTGGATCCTTAATTTTGGAGAAAATTAGATTATTAAAAGATGAAAAACAATACCAACCTGGATATAAATTTAAGAATTTCAGGGATTTTACACTGGAATTTTCAATATTGCTATGATATGGGAGTCTTATAAACATTTTATCATGACGTGATGTTTGTGTTGCGTTATGTGGGGCAATTAGACTATTGATATTATTAAGATTACTTGTTAATTGATCTATTCTTCTATGTATGTGGTGTAAAATAAAATGAGTGGGGTACATGTTCCTAACCAAAGTTTCTATAATGAATTTGATATTTTCTGCTCTAAACGATTCGTGGGGAAGAAGAAAAGCCCTGTCAACCAAGTTAAAAATGGCGGCTCGCTTGTATCTCGTTGGTGAAAAAGAAAAGAAATTAATGTATCTACCCGAAAATGTAGTCTTCCCGTATCAATTAGTGATGCAACGTCCGTTGCTGAAAGAGATGCAGCCGTCTAAAGAAGGTAAGTTGTTATTATTAGGAAGCTCACAAAGTAAACTGAATCTTCGGGTGAAACCAGTTGAATGTATCAATTACATACTTAACTTTATCTTCCGGTACAAGGAGTAGAGTATCGTCCACATATCTGAAGTATAGTGGTTATGACGGGGTTATACTATTAAGAACTTTTTCTTCTAGAGCTACCAAAGCTAAATTGGCAATGATTGGGGACAAGGGATCACTCATTGGACAACTATAAACCCGTTTGTAAGTCTTGCCCCTAAAGGAGAAAACCGAGCAATCATAAATGAAACTGATGACATCTACCAATACATCGAGGATTATGGTGGTCGTCAGTTCCCCGAATCTAGAAGAGATGTAATCTAACGCAACATCGATGGGGAGTGTTGGTATACAGAGATACCACATCTAAAGATATGAAGGTGTGGTCCCTGTAAGGTATGAAGTTGTATAAATTTGTTAATTGCGATGACTAGATCGAAAGAGTTTTTCAGATTGCAAGGATTTTTCCTAGGGGACTCAGAATGTTGTAGATGGACTTCGAGAGGTTGTATGTAGGTGTTCCACAATTGGATACCATAGGGCGGACTGGAAAACCTGCTTTGTGAACTTTAATCCGGTCATAAATATTAGTGACAGTACTTACAGTAAGATTAAAATATATTTTAACTAAATCCCAGCTAAAATCTATTCTAAAGTCTATATGTTATGACTCATCCCAAAGTACAGCGACTTATAATATTATCGAATGGGGAGCTGCCAGCAAAACCAACATCTCCAAACTAAAAAGTTGCAATATAAAATAGTAAAAGGAATATTCTCCTCTAACGAGGATACTATCAACATCAGACAATCATTCCTTTTGGGATCTATCTTACGTCAATATGACTTTTTAAAAACTATATATAGTATCTCTCCATCTACAACAAGACAAGTAGGTTCAATTGCCACTTCCTAGACTTAATAGGGAGATAGACAGGAAAACTATATGTTTACTTTTATAAAATTATTCAACTCACTGCCACCTCATCTAAAATTAATGGAAAACGAAACAAAAATTATTAAAAGCAAGCTAAAATCCAGGTTAATCCAAACTTTCAATACTCAGATGAAAATAGAAAATCAAATACTAAACCATGAAAGATAACTTAGAAATGCTTAATAATTATAATTAATATGAATAGAATACATAAAACAAATAAAATAACAATTTGTAATAAAGTACAATTACTACCAAATAAGTGTACAATCAGAAATGTAATAATTAGTTTTATGAATAAAATGGTTTTCTGAAAAACATGAGAATAGATTTCGCAGCAATACCGGAAACCAAGAAAAAATGTAAAGGGACAAAATATGTAGAGGAATACATGATGATATTTAGCGAAGTGAATCGAGATGAAAGAGCAAGTAAAGGTATAGCTCTATACATTCATAAGTAATGGGAAAATAGACTGAAAGAATACGATTTTGTAAGTGAAAGAATAGTTTTAGCAAAACTAAAACTAGATAGAGGCAATGCGACGATTATAGCAGTATACGCCCCAGAGGAAGGGAAAAAGGAAGTGACCGATGCCTTTTATGAAAAGCTACAATTTATAATTAATAAATGTAACGCTACCGACCAAATTTTTCTAACAGGGGATTTCAACGCTAGAGTTGGCAATATTCCAGTTGACAAATGTATAGGTGCTTTTGGAGAAGAAGTGTGCAATCAGAATGGAAAAATACTTAGAGATTTCGTGACCTTTAATAAACTGAAAATCGCTAACGGTTTCTTCAGGAAAAAAGACATTCATAAGTATACATGGACGGCGAGAGGCCACAGATCAATAATCGATTACGTGATATTAAATAACAAAGTGGCAGGAACAGTAAGAGACACAAGAGTATACAGAGGCCGTGATATAAGTTCGGATTATTTTATCCTAGTGACGACAATAGATTTATTTGAGAGATGGAAGAAAGTAAAACCGTTCATAAGTCAAAGTACAGACGAACAAGTATATATAAAGTGCATTTACTCAATCAAGACAGCATTAGATACTTATATCAGACGAGAATGAATGGAGCATTGGGACAACTAGAAACAAAGGAAAGTATCGAAGAAGAATGGACAAACGTAAAAGAAGCAGTGACAAAGGTAGCAAACGAAGTCTTGGGTAAAAAGAAAAGATACAGGAAGCGAAGAGGTTTAAGAATATGGAATAAGGAAATCGAACACGCAGTTCAAGACAAACAAAGAGCATATCTAAATAAAATTAATAACCCAACAGAAAGAAATAACGAAATTTATAGGCAGAAAAGAAACCAAAGCAAACAAATAACACGAGAAGCACACGAGGAATCATGGAATAGATTCATAAGCAACATCGAAGCAGATATACATGGTAGACAAACTATGGCATACAAAGTGATGAAAGCACTCAATAAAGAAGAAAAGGACCAACTAATTATTAATAACATAGAAAAACGAGAATGGATAAAACATTATCAAGAGTTATGTTTCGAAGAAAGAGCAGAAGAAATCATCTTGGAAGAATATGATACGAAAGGTCTAGACGAAATAACTATGGACGAATTGACGGAAACTTTAAAGTTTACAAAAAACAGAAAGGCAACAGGTCTGGACGGTATTAATGCAGAATTGTGGAAATACGGTGGTATAATATTACATCTGAGAATATTACATATTTTTAACAAATGTTGGAAGGCGGGTAAAGTACCTATTGAATGGAATAGAGCTAAAGTGATATCATTTTTCAAAAAAGGCAACAAGAACAACTGTGAAAACTATAGGGGAATTAGTTTAATAGACACAGCCTCTAAGTTATATGCAAAGATTCTAAACAACCGTCTCAAGGTCATTATGGAACACTTAATAAGTGAAGAGCAAATGGGATTTCGAAAGGGCCGATCTACTATAGACGGCGTATTCATTCTTCAACAGATTATTGAAAAGCATCGGGAATTTAACAAGGATACACACATAGCTTTTGTTGATCTAGAAAAAGCTTTTGACAACGTTAATAGATACAAACTATGGAAGATCATGGGAGAAGCAGGATACCCGAAACATTTAATAAGAGGAATACAAAGTTTGTACAGAAGCACCAACATATTAATAGATCTTAATGGCCAACTAACAGAAAATATCGCTACAAACAAAGGAGTCAGGCAAGGCTGTTGCCTTTCCCCTACTTTATTCAATATATATATATATATATATATATATATATGAATGAAATAATTCGTGATTGGAGGACAAAATACAGAAAGGGAATTTGGCTAGATCAACATACACGTGTCGATTCAATACTTTACGCAGATGACCTGGTATTGCTATATGAAACAGAAGATGACTTGCAAAGAGGGATTTACGCTTTACACCAAGTGTGTAAGAAATACGACATGAAAATCTCCGTGGAAAAAACAAAAACTATGGCTTTTTCGGGAATACATCCCATAAGGACCAAGATTGTGATTGATAATCAGATACTGCAACAAGTTAATAGCTTTAGATATCTAGGATGCAATATGTCGTATAATTGTAGTAATGATATAGAACTGAAGGTTAACAGATTTTTACGGGTATGTGGAACAATAAGTAAAACTCTCAAAAACAAAACAAGAAAAGATACACAATTGAAATTTTATAAAACCATTGCAGTGCCAACCCTCACATACGGAAGCGAAATATGGACAACTACAAAAAAGGAAGAACAACGCATACAAACACAAGAGATGAAATTTCTTAGAAGCGTAAAAGGATGCTCCAGAATAGACAAACTCAGAAATGAAGACATTAGAAACGAGCTAAGTATATTTAACATCAACGATAAAATTAAGGAAAATAGAAAGAGATGGAAAGAACATGTTGATCGAATGAATGCAGATCGCCTACCATTTAGAGTAATGCATTACAAGGTTCGGGGAAGAAGAAGCGTAGGCAGGCCGAGAAAGAGATGGGTACCGTAACAGGCAAATTTATATGCCTAATACTTGTAGCGAAGAAGAAGAAGAATAAAATGGTAGTTTTACGAGCCATCCTACGCACGGTTTTTGTAAAACCCCTGTAGGATACGTAGTATTTTAAATATATTTTTATTTGTGCATTTACATATAGAAGAATTCTGTATATGAATCTCTACTACTATGTAAAAAAGGCAATAAATAATAATAATAATAATAATAATAATAATAATAATAATAATAATAATAATAATAATAATGATAACAATAAATAATAATTATTACTAGGTCAGCTCAGAAAACTTTCCAAAGAGAGCTTGAACGTAATTCCGTTTCACGCTGTATTTTGCAGGACATTAAGGAGAAAAGATTGTGATAACTGCTCCTGCCCTATTTCGTCTCCCAGATCCCTTGTTTTTGATAGGAGGCACCAGTCAGCACTGAACGTATCGTGGCATGTCACAGTATTCATGTTGTCGCGAATTTATTTATATTACAAAGAGTATTAACCTTGGCACCGTATTATATGTACCAGTGAAGATTGTTGTTGTTCTGTAATTACTTGAATTTGAAAACTGCAGAAGGAAATTAAGAGTTTGGAAATTTTGCCAGTGACTATCTGAGCTGAGAATTACTTTTATAACTTAGTTAAAAAGTTGTTTAAGTCTACTTCCGAAACTAATTAGCTTTTGGTCTAGCTCTGTTCTTAAACGAGAAATATATCTTATATTACTTTTACTTATGCTCTGCAATCGAAAATTTTAGCATATTGTCCCAAGTTGGATGCAGTTTTTGTGACTACTAATCAGTGTTGTGTTGTTAATAATCCGTCATATGGATTATTATTTTATTCGAAACAGTCATGTTCCGTATTGACATTGTAGAGGTAAAAGGGTTTGTAACGTATTTATATAGAGGTAAAGGGAAAAGGTGCTAGTTCGTTTTAGAATATCTATTCAAGGTTTCGTAGGGTAGAAAAGAGAAACAAAGAGAATTCCACGCCGGCTCGGTTCTCTCCCGTGCTCGGGGAGTATTTAAATTTTTTCCTCATGCAAAAATAAAGCGGCGCAAAATTCGTGGCCTGGGATCTTGAGCGCCCATATCTGACATCATAAGTGACTTTTCGCTATCAATCTTTCCGGGCGACTTATCTAAAAAAGCCGCAAAGCTTTTGCATATCGTCCCCGATCTCCCAACTAACCTTATCTGGTTTTCTCGTTCACGCAAGAAAAAATTCGATGAGAGCGCCGCCGCCGCCGCCGCCGCCGCCACCACCGCCACCGACGACGCCGTTGTCATATGTCAACAGGGGTGCACTCGATTTATCTTTCGTATATTTCACCCAGGGGGTTAAATTCGTGACGGTTCGTGTCGGGTGCCGCATTTCTACTTGATGACCTAAGACCACTGGGAATTGCGGTTTGTACTCATATCCGAAGACGTCACTATTTATTTTGAATATGTTTAGCGGGGGCGGCGAACTCCTCTAGTTACACAGAAATCCCAACCACAACTTTCCAGCATTATAAAACAACTTCTTTAACCTTATCTAACCGACAGGTATTAACCAACCGACAAATTACTAAAATTACAACAAAACTCAAACAGGCATACAGGCGTTTATCACATTCCAATTTCTATGTTACGTACAAAGAGTTGTAAATTGTTCGATGTCACCAATGGGAAATACAATAACAAATATTACGCCATCAAAAACATAACATTACAATGTTTGTTTGAAATCGTGTGAATAATCAAAAAGTACTAAATTACATTTTTCTAAAATCACAATTCGCGATAAGTTTATTGCTAACAAAAATATTCCAGATTTCCTTTCCGATTTATAGTTCACATGAGAAGGAGCAACTTTTTCTCAATTTTACCCACCTCGTGTACATTTTACCGTTTCCAAAGCCCAGTGTTGCCATCGAGGAATTCACCGCCCTGTATAAACATTTTGCTTCGTTCTCGTATCGCAACTTGGTAACTCAAAAACATGCTTAAATATTGTATTACTTTTTTGAAATTGGTTTACTATATTTCACATTAATATGAAGTCCCAATTCAAGTATTTTTGTTAGGTTATTAGATTTCTAGTTTAGCATTTATCTTCATTATCAGTATTAATTAAAGTAAACAATAATTTGAAAACCGTATTGTACCGAATTTTCATTCTTCAAACTTATGTCTTACTGGATGCAATCCATACAGGAATTACATATTTGAAAATTTTATTGCTTATTTCGTAAGTTAGGAATGACCAAGTTTGATAAATTTTTGAGGTCATTAACCGAATTTTAAAATTGATATGACTAATGTGTCCTATGCGGCTTAGCTAGAGCTTTCCATTAAGACCAGTTATCTCACTTTTTATTTTGTGTCCTTGTTCGGTTTAATGTTGTTTTCCATTATGATGTTGTTATACATTTCTATAATTCACTTCATATGAGTTGATTTTCAAAACAGTATTTTCACTCTATTCAATAAAAGTCAATTTGAATATATTTTTATATCTCTCAGAGAGTTTTGTTAAGATCTTCTTCAATTGTTGCAGAATAAAATGTTATTGCAAACAGGAAGTACATACCTGTTTTTAATGCTGAGGGATAACAGAAATACAAAAATTGTCCAAGAATAGATTCTTGGGAAACTCATGTTTTACTATTTTTAATCTCACTATTGTGTTCAATAGTGTGAGCATCTTTTTCTCTTCCTTTTTGATATGTCTCTATTAACGTATACGTATTCCCTCTGAACCAACGAACATGGAATTTTTCCATAAGAAAATCAACATAGACTATATCAAAGCGTTATTTAAATTGATAAAGACTATAGCAGCTAAATTTTGATTATCACGATGTTTTCATATTTCACTTATAAAATTAGTTATCTACATCGATTAGAATAGGTACAACTAGTTTTAAGCCAAATCAAATACCTTATCAAGATATTATTTATGTTTTACGGCTTTTCACGGAATTTATGAAAAAGCATTTAATATGGTGATACGGTGATTTTTTACATCATATTCGTTACCACTTTTACATATCGGTTTATTCTACCAATCCTTAGTTTTTCTGGAAATTGTCCCCTCCCTTATTATTGGGAGCAATGTTGGCATTAAAATGTATTTGCTTTGGGAAGTGTCATCACCAGAAGCCGCATATCTAATTGGACCACATTCCCCCTTGATTCCACTACAGTAATAGGGACTCATTAGTAAATGACTTTTCGGGATCAACAAAAATATTTTTATGTAATTTTTGACTTGCATAGTTCTTTTCCTTTCCTATTCTTCAATGATGAATTCTCTTTTTCTTGCAATTCAATGGACAAAGAAATTCAAAACACATTCTCTTCCCATATACATGTTCTGCGAGTTGTTTAATTAAATCTAAAATTTATCGTATTTATAGCGACTTCGATTATTTTATGATTAACTGGCTACACAATAAATATTATATATATTATATTTATATTATTAATATATTATATTATATATATATATATATATATATATATATATATATATATATTATCTCTCTCTCCTATCCCTCATGGCATGTAAGCTAGAGTTGTAGTAGCAGATTGGTACAGTGGATTCAGCAGCAGTGGGGTACTATGGATTTTAACATAAATTACTTTACAGGTGTGCTAGAGTGTGCAACATTTTTACATAATGATTTTTAATAATGGATAGATTTAAAATAATGGATTAATCCAACAAATTTGTAATAAGGGCCCTGGGTCGTTTTAGTCGATTAATATGATAAATAGTAATCAGTTAACTAACGAATACAAAAAAACTGCCAACGTATCCATCGTACCACATTTTCATATTTTATTGTAAATATTTGGTAGTAGAATATTCAAAGTTCAAAAAAAATCTTGGAGCAGAGTTCAAAATAATTTCAAATAAACCAAAAAATTATTAGAGTAAAATACCACCTTATCATATACGACAGCTCAAATATATATATTTTTTAAAGGCGATTATTGGACTCGTGGACCCTTAGAACGTCTAGAATGTAGTATGTCAAATTCCAAAAATCGACCAGACTACATTGGTTACTTCTCATATACCTCATGTGATAATGAAATTGTAGTCCAACCTCTAAATGTTGGTGTGGTATTAACATTATGCGATGGCGAACAGAAAACGGAAACGTCGTCAGTATGACACCATTTAGAGACCATTAGAGATCGAAAGTACCACTTTTGAAGATTTTCAGTTAGAAACATATATAAACTGATTTAGCTATTTTTGATGGATATCGTTGATTTCAGTAATAATTTGATAAATAAGTTTTAGTAACACATTCTAAATTTGGCGTTATATTTTAAATTTGTACCTCTTCCCTTTTTAGGTTTTTAGAACGTTTCCCGACAAGTTTTTAAGAGAATCACTCCTTTACTAGTACCAACTGTCACTTGAAACCAAATTAATCCTTACCTAGCCAATACGACTTATGTACTGGCACTCTACTATACTGCTCTGTTAATTCTAGTTGATACTGATTATCCTAGCAATGTGGGAATTAATATGGTTAATTTGTATTAAAGCGTAAGGCGTTTGTATGTCATCAGCTGCCATTTAAATATGTTTTGGGTGCCTGAGTTGTAATACACCGTAATAATTTACTTTTCATAATATTTCTGAACTTGACACACAGTTTCTATAGCCCTAATGTGAAATACTTGACGAACAGCTTATTCACTTTATTATTTTAGTAACCAAGAGTCAAATCCAGTATAAACCAAAAATTGTTAATATTGCTAAACAACTAAACTGGGATTATTTAAATGAAGGATAAAGTACGTGCACACTCTGGCCTTAATTTAACAAATTTTGAGTTCTCTTATGTGAGTTCTCTGAAGTTTGAGGTAAAGCGAGTTAATTTTGGAAAAATACAGTACAAACTATGTTAGTCTGTTAATTTTTAGAGACATGACTTACTATTTCTATAAATTTAATTGTTATTTTCTATGCCTATAAAACCATTACCCTGGAACAATGGTGTCCTGCAATTGTTTTCAAATGTTAAATTGTCAATTACTCTATACGCCAATAAACACTTTGTTGTAGAAACGAGGTAATTATTCTAAAAAACTCTAAAAAAATATGTTTACATGTCCTTCAAAGCATTAGGTGTCTTTCTTCCTTTCATTTTTCATTGCGAGTACTTTTATATTATTGTTATATTATGTATTAATATTATTTTTGTGTTTACAGACATATGTATATCGTATATATCCAACTTTTTAATTCATAATTCTGAGTACTTACTGGATTTAGTTTTAAGTTTCTGAACGCACCTATTTTTTGGACTCTTTTAGTAGGCCTGTTAGTTCTGACTGATGCTTTTGTTTAAATACAACTTTCTCAAAAATCTGCCTAATTTTTATTTAGAAGTGTTTAGTTTGTTATTATTGCTTCACATGTTTTTGTGTTTGTAGTCCGTATTACATCAACTCAAATTATTTTCCAGCCCAAAACCCAAATGCTCAAAAAAGCTTAACTTAAAGAAATAGTGATTGTTTTGTTACACTGCCTTGTAGTAGAACATTGAACCGAAAATTAATGGGAAAGCATATTTCCCCTTTGCGATTCAACTTAAATCAAGAGAGCGCCTCTCGGATTTTTGATGAAATGATGAAACCTCACCACCCTTTCGTACCTTTCATCTCCCTAAGAGCCCCTCTAACGTCACCATACGACCGAAGCAGTCGAAACTCCCCCCGGTACGTTACGTACGACTCGTATGTGTACGCGCGTTGCCCTTGCGTGTGTGTGTATTGATGAACTGGTTATTACGTCCTTTGAAACAGCTGAGACGTATAACCGGGTTAGAAAACCCTCCTTGTGAATCGAATTATGCCGAGATCAAAGTGAATTTTCTCTCCTTTTCGGATTGTTATACGAGAAGGATGTCATATCAGCGAGAGGGCCCGTGCTTAACTGATTAATTTTAAGTTAGGTAGAAGTAACTCGGAAGAAGAAGAAAAGTCTCGTTCTCTCTCCCTTTTCCGTCTCATACGTTGGGAAGTTACAGGAGATTATCGCGTTTCAAACAGAGAGCGACGCGGATTAACTTTGGACATAATTTCGGGTGTGCTGTGAAAACAAAAATTTCGTTCTTAGGAGTTTCTGTGAGAGGTATCCCGTTTTTTCGGAGGAGTCAGTTTTCTGGCCCTTAGGGCGGTTCGGTTAGCTTCGCCATTGACGAAATTAATAAATCATGTTGGAGAAGCATGCGCTTTCGTTGTTTTCCCAGTGTTGTTGTTTTAATCGTCAGAACAAAAACGTTTCAAATATTGCCACATGAAATATAAGTGGGTTTCAGGAAATAATGGGATTTCCGTTACGATACAAATTTTCCTGAATTTTCCCGGATTGTATGCAAATAATTGTATTGCGTTTATGATTAAGCGTATGTGTTGTAACTCCAACCACATCCTAAACAAGTTTAGCTTTTAAGTTACAATTATCAATTAAGCAATTTAGATATGACTTTCCCAAGATGTTACAAAAAGTAACAAAAACAAAAGTTACGGCTTCTAGTTCCAATTTTCCCATTTCCTTTATAATGCGAGATGAAAGGGTATAAGTCATTATAAAGCATTTTCTACGAACGCGACGAATCCGCTTACAGCGGATGATTATTTTTATTTATGAAATACCTCTGATAAGCTTATCTCTGTCGACATTTTCTGGGAAGCGCAACTATCAAAGTTACTGTACGGAACGGGGGCGATTTCCCTATTAAATTTCCCGTAAATTCTTCCTCGAAACTTACCCACGTCAGGACGTTGGTGAAGAGCATCACGTATTTCAGCATTGCGATCTGATTCTCCAATTTGAGGATGTTTCCCTCTCCTTCGCCGTCGCCTTTCCCAGCCATGTTGCACTATATAAACAACCGTAGAGCTTAAATGCGATTTTAAAAGGAAATTCGATTTGTAGAGCAACCGAAGAGATACCCGCGTATACCGATTTAAAAATTGTTACACACTGAACGTTTTTCACCTGCTTATCGCGATCGAACTCACCTATTTACCACGAAAGATAAGATAAGTTAATCAAACAGTAATTTGTTGAATGATTCATTTACTGTCACCGTTTGAGCAAACGAATCTATCTCACTACGACGAAATGTGCGTAATAATTCTAGTAACTCTAGGCAATGGGATGATTAAGAATTAGGTATTTCCTTATTAGGCGAATCAAATTAGAAAGAAAAGAGGTGTTTTTTACAGTCTAAAATACCCTCAAAATATATAAAATGTATCAAAGACCTCTACAACAACCAAAGAAGTGCGATAAAATTGGGACAACAAATATCAACCACATTTAATGTTACAAAAGGGCTTCGACAGGGATGTGTTTTATCGCCTACTCTATTTAAAATATATATAAATGAAGTATTAAAAGAATGGCAAGCCAAGTGTAAAGTAATGGGGATCCTTATTGACGATGAATTTTTGCATTCGCCACTTTTTGCAGACGATCAAGTGGTTATAGCAGCCGATGAAAACGACATACACTATATGATGAGGAAGTTGACGGAGACTTATGAGAAATGGGGTCTCAAAATAAATTTTAACAAGACTGAATATCTAATAACTGTAGGCGCTGCTAGACCACTTGAAATAAATGGAAAAATAATAGATACGTGTACAGACTACAAATATTTGGGAGCTATTATATCGACAGAAGCCCATAGCCAGATATAGATTGTCGAATAGTGCAAGGCAAACAGGAGGTACAGAGGTTAAATTCCATATGGTGGTCTAAACAAATAACAAAAAATACAAAAATAAAGATTTACAATGGCATAGTAAAAAGTATTATCACATACGGATCCGAAACCTGGGAGATAATAGAAAGAAATAAAGAAAGACTGATGGCTATTGAAATGGATGTGTTACGCATAAGCTCTAGGGTGTCTAGGCTACATCATATAAAAAATGAAGAAATCCGAGAAAAAATTAATGTTCAACACATAATAATAAATGATATAGAAACAAGAAGATTGATGTGGTATCGACACCTACGAAGAATGGATACAAACAGATGGCACCAAAGAGTGTGGAGCTGGATCCCAACGGAGAGAAGAAGAAAACGAGGAAGACCTTTAAAAGACTGGAATGAAGGAGTCAAAAAAGCTATGGAAATGAGAGGACTGACGGAAAACGAGTGACAATATAAAAAAACAATGGCGCTTAGGATGCGAGAAACGGCCTTAGTTTGCTGTATACAACTCGCGTCTATATATAAGAGGTGTTTTTGTAAAAAACCGTGTAGACGGATTTGCCGGTTGGAAAAGGTAATTTGAGATATTACAAGAAGCCCCTCATCTAGAGCTTAATCAATTTTTTAGTGGAACCATTATCAAATTAGCAATTAAAGTGTTAAAATCACTCTTTTATTTATAACTCCAAATGTCTTAGATTTAGGCGTTTGCGGTCAACAGTGAACTTTAAGAGAAAACAATTATCTTTAAAATGAGACTTTCTAAATTAACATTTCATTAAAAATAAAAAAGTTATTGCAAAAAAGAAGGCAACATGGGTATTTTTAAATGTTGTTATTAACTTATTAATTACTTGCTCGAAATAACTGAAATGTTTACAATTTGTGAGTTGTAATGTACTTTACAAGTATGCAAAAGATGGGCTCTATAGGTCCAGTAGTTTTTGCAAAATTCTAATTGTTTTTCCCGTTTCTTGAAAAAACCAACAATTTCTAAGTCCTGTCCAGTCGATTTTTCTAAATGGATCTTATCAAACTTGGTCTCATCCTCTTCGTAAAGACTAATAAACTATATAAATAATATATAAATATATATAAATATATAAATATATATATAATATATAAATAATATATATATATAATAATATATATAAAATAATAAATTAACGTCCTATGTAAAAGCAATAAATTTTATAATGTTTATTTATAAAAAAAGGCTTAACAAAGAGAATAGGTTTTTAAGCTTATAAACATTTACAATAACTTGGCTGGTTTTTGTTTAAATTTTATGGCAATGATTTATTCGAAAAGCTGATTCAAAAATACGCATTTAAAAAGAAAAAATAAAGCCCCACAACCTTTTTGAGCCACGATAGCCCTTTTTTTAAAAAAATTCACCGTCGTTACAATATTAATATTAAAGGCTGAAAATAACAAGGTCTCTAGAAGAAGAGTTGAAGTTTCCAATAGCACTTTCAGCATTTAAAAAAAACCGAATATTAATAAATAACGTTTATTTATAGGTGTGATTATTAAACAATAATTAATAAAAATATATACAAATTGATGTACTATAATTAGAGTATATAAAAACATTTAAAGTAATCATAACCTTTGGCGTCTTTGGATAAAGCAATTTTGTGCCAGAAAGTATGTTAACTGTTATTATTTCTTCGTTGTATCCCAGTTTAAAAAAAGAATGAGCAATTTTGGTCAAATAGAACCCGAGATAAAGTCTTTTATTCGAGCGGTCCCATTTGAAGCCGCGCGCTCACTTTTCACGAGAACTGTGCCAAGCGTCCAGTCGGCTTCCCCCACTACGTGGACAACGAACAGGAAAGTAATCAACACGCAATTACTCTTTGTTTATAATCTTCTTCTTCTTCTTAGTCAGTCCTCTGTTGTCCACTGCTGGACATAGGCCTCCCTCATGCTTCTCCATACTGATGTGTCCTGTGCTATCTGGAACCACTTCCTTCCCGCATATTGCTTGATGTCATCGAGCCAGTCTTCCTAGTCTCCAGTGTACGAGCTTGTATGTCCATCTCGACTGATCTTGTCGTGCGACATGACCCACCCACTGCCACCTCAGGTCTGCAATACGGGCTATAATATCTACGACCTTATTTCTTCGTCGGATTTCTTCGTGTCTTATTTTATCCCTAAAACTGATGTTAAGCACTGCTCTTTCCATGGCTCTTTGCATTACCCTCAATTGATTAGCGGTCTTTTTTATCATCGCCATTGTTTCCAGGCCATAAGTAGCCACTGGCAATATGCACGTGTCGAAAACTCTTCTTTTTAGGTTTATAGGAATCTCACTGTTCCTAAATATAAATTTCAGCTTTCCGAAGGCTATCAAAATTAGTCTTATCCTTCTCTTAATCTCTGCTGTTTGATTTTCTTTTCCTATTCTCATTGCGTGTCCCAAGTCTATATATTCCTCCACATTTTCGAGTTTTGCACCGTCTATATATATATTTGTTCTGCAGTGTTGCTATTTAAGGTTTTGGTCTTCGAAATGTTCATTTTCAATCCGATCCTTTTAGAAGCATCATTTAGTTGATTTAACATCTCCCTCAGCTCCTGTATACTGCTACTTATAATGACGATGTCGTCGGCGAAACGTAGGTGACTCAAGTACGATCCATTTATATTTATGCCTTTGGTTTCCCACTGCAATGACCTAAAGACATTCTCTAGCGCTAGTGTGAACAGTTTTGGAGATATAGTGTCTCCCTGTCGGACTCCCCTATTTACTTTTATTTTTTCTGTCTTTGTATCCCCATTGATTCTTACATGTAGTGAGGCATTTTCATATATATATATATTTCAGTAATTTGGTGTAGCGAGAATCTATTTTTGCATCGTCCATTTCCTGTGTAAATGCCCACGTTTCAATAAAATCAAACGCCTTATGGAAATCTATGAATGCCATAGACAGTGGTACATTGTACTCGGCTGATTTTTCTATTAGCGTTCTCATAGTTTGTAGATGGTCAATAGTGCTAAACCCCCTGCGAAACCCCGCCTGCTCCACCGACTGATACTCATCGAATTCGTTGCTTAGCCTGTTGGTGATAATCTTGGTGAGTAACTTGTACATGTGAGACAGAAGGCTGATTGGTCGATAATTCTCAATATTGCCACTGTCCCCTTTTTTAAAAGCAGAATTACTTCTGCATTCTGCCATCCATCTGGGATTTGGCCCTCCTGAAGACATTTATTCAGAAGAATCTGTAGAGGCCTCTCGATCAATTCACCCCCTAACTTAAGCATTTCACTAGTGATTCTGTCCTCACCCGGGCTTTTTCGGTTTTTCATCATATTTAGAGTAGCCCTTATTTCTTGTCGAGATATCTCTGGAATATCCTCAGATCCCACATTGCACACAGTCACACCTTGCGTTGCTGAAGCAGGTCTAATGGAAGTATAAAGGGTGGTATAAAATTTTTGGATGTGATCAGCAATACTCTGGTTGTCTGACACTACGTTACCATGTTGATCATTCATTTTCGTGATCTTGCGACTGCCTGGGGATAATTTGGATCTTAAAACCCTCATTTTTGCGTTATTCTCAATAGTGTCCTCGATGATTTTGGTGTTATATGCTCGGATATCTTTTCTAACCTCTTTATGTATCTTTTGTTCAATTTATTATAGTCCGGTGTACTCCTGGGGGTGTTTCTTCTTTGTTCCATAAGCCTCAATATGTCGGGGCTCAGCTTGGGATCATTATTTTTTTTTTGGTCTCGAACAAATCTTTCTGACCGAGGAGTAAATGTCATTCGTTATCTTGTAATTCAGTTCGTTTTATTTGTTCGTCTTCTAAAAACCTTGTTATTTTCAGCTTTTAATAATAATGATTGTAACGACGGTGAATTTTTTTAAAAATAGGGCTATCTTGGCTCACAAAGGTTGTGGGGCTTTATTTTTTCTTTTTAAATGCGTATTTTTGAATCAGCTTTTCGAATAAATCATTGCCATAAAGTTTGAATAAAAACCAACCAAGTTTTTGTAAATGTTTTTAAGCTTAAAAGCCAATACTTTTTTTAAGCCTTTTTTTATGAATAAACATTAGAAAATGTATTGTTCTTTTACATAGAACGTTAACACAAGTCTTTACGAAGAGGAAGAGCCCAAGTCTGTTAAGATCCATTTAGATAAGTCGACTAGACAGAACTTAGAAATTGTTGATTTTTTCAAGAAACTGGAAAAACAATTAGAATTTTGCAAAACTACTGGACCGATCGAGCCCATTTTTTGCATACTTATAAAATACATTACAACTCACAAATTATAAACATTTCACTTAATTCGAACATCAAATTAAAAAGTTATTAATAATATTTAAAAATAGCCATTTTGCTCCCTTTTTTGCAATAACTTTTTTATTTATATTGCAATTTTAATTTAGAAAGTCTCATTTTAAAGATAATTGTTTTCTCTAAAAGTACACTGTTGACCGCAAACTTCTTAATCTAAGCCATTTGGAGTTATAAATAAAAGAGTGATTTTGGCATTTTAATTGTTAATTTGATAATGGTTCCACTAAATTTATGAATCTCTAGATGAGAGGCTTCTTATAATAACTCAAATACAAACCACAAAATATCTAATTTGATTCGCCTATATGTCGCTTAAATCGTAGGAGCCGTAAGAATAGTCAAAATAATGAACTTTCGCGCTCGCCGTCTCCAGAGGTTCCCTGCGACCTATTCCGCTGAATTCATTACATTAAGACTAACGATCGTAACGTTTCTTTATTTTCTAATAACGGCGATGAAGTCCTCGCAAGTTTCGGAATAACTTTGTATAAAACTGAACTTTAAGCGCTCGAAAGGAACGATGCAAACATCCGTTATTACTATTTACTAAGAAAACGTTACGAAAAGTTAGAAACACTGGCATAACCATTAAAAACCGTCGCTGGGCTGCGATATCGGAATATGGTGCGCTCATTAAAACTTCCCCTCAGGAGAGAATGATCGAGCAATAAAATGAAACGCTGCCGGAGTTTATAAATATTCGAGTCACACACGCGTAAAAACAACTGCTAGACTTCTGTTGTATTGGCCCAACTTTTTCTCGTTAAATCGTAATTAAAATAAATCTACAGCTAGGAGAGAAAGAGACAGAGGGCGGGAGAGAGCTCGCCACGCCGCCGGCTCTGTGATGGAAATACCAACTAGCGCCCTTTAGAACTTTTCCATCGATTCTACAGACAAGCTATTACTCCTTGTTATTTACATTTTACAATTCGATTTCAGTATCGAAGAGGATTTAAAGACTGACAAAGTGGAGTTTTTCCAGGGTTGCAGTAAATTTTAACACCAGCACAACTTCCCTCTTATGTACCCCTACATATGCCTAGCCATATAAAATCATAATTAAGTATTGCATTGAAATGAAGAAAACCAGAAGTCTTGTAAAAATGTACCTTACTAAGCTTATTAAAGTTTGTTGGAAAACTCTCTGGATAATTTTTTTATCGCGTTTCAAAAATGAATATTGAGCTGAATTTCACTTCGTGTAGTCCGTAATTATGAAATTGTTGGGTTTCGATTATAACTTCAAGCATCGTATTTTTAATTGAGTGGTGTGTTGTTTCGTTCCGAGCACGCAAATTCAGACAAAAAATAACACAGAAAAAATTCCATTATCAGACAGGATTGGAATACACGCCTGAGGACCTTGTGTTATTTGCTGTCTATATTTGCGTTCTTCGAGTCAAAGTTTAGTTTAAAATTACATGAAAAGGTCGATACATTTTATTGAAGAAGGCAAATGCAGATAAAGAGTAATATATTCTTTTATCGAGTTTGACAACTTTTTGTTTTGATTCACCACACTGAACATCCATTATGTTATTTTACAACCAAATGCATCATATTACACAACTACATACTAGAACATATTAATACATCACAATTAAAAAAGGATATAGAACAGATATAAAAGGCAAGCTATAATACGAATCTGAAAGGCTAGGCCCAACTGCATAATAATCACTAGTCACCAGTTTTCAAAATTAAAAATATCTTCTTAACTTGGCCTATCTGCCTTAAATGTTATTTCAAGTATGTTACTCCCAATTACTGATTTGTGTCGGCAATTCACAATATGAAAAGAATTTACGATATGGATCGAAAATACCAGGCCAAGCTGCATAATGTTCACTAGCCACTAATTTTGAAAATTAATAATAAACTTTTTTATATCATTCAATTCCTAAATAGACATTTAATCTATTTTTGTAATATCCATTAAAAAAATTTCAATTAATACAATAATTTAAGCATAAAGTAGAGCGTGTTTTAAATATACACATATATATATATTCGGATTGCTACAGCTGTCGCCGTCTCTCCGTCCCCAACTTCCATTTTTCCCTCTCATAACATAGATTTTCCTCTAAATTTCTCGTAGTCATGGCGTCGTCCACATCATCTCGCCAGCTTCTCCGAGGTCGTCCCCTCTTTCTTCTCTCGGGTGGTGTCCACTCCAGCACTCTTCTAGGCCATATATCATCAGCCATCCTCTTGACGTGTCCGAACCATGTCAATTGTCGCCTCTCTATTTCTTCTGATATTGGTCTACTCATATTCATTTCTGCCCGTATAACCTCGTTTCTGACTCTTTCCAATCTTGACCGTCTGCAGCTTCTTCTAAGGAAATCCACCTCTGTGGCCATTAGTTTTTTCTTGTTTGCACTGGATACATCCCATACCTCTGAGCCATACAAAGTGACACTTTGAACCATACTTTCATAAATATGTTTTTTAGTTTTTTTTGTTATGTTTTTGTCCCAACACAAAGAGTTTAATGCTCGAGTAACAGATCGTCCTTTATTTATCCTTTCTCCTATCTCATCTTTACTGTTTCCATATTTATTTGGAATCACTCCCAGATATTTACTTTTTTCCACTCCTCTCAAACTCTCATCCCCCAAAATTAAATTCTCAACCTCTTCTTTACCGACAGCAAGATATACACACTTCGCCAAATTCATAGTTAACCCGGCTGCTTCATACT
Source organism: Cryptocephalus moraei (assembly GCA_946251905.1). Classification (NCBI taxonomy): domain Eukaryota; kingdom Metazoa; phylum Arthropoda; class Insecta; order Coleoptera; family Chrysomelidae; genus Cryptocephalus; species Cryptocephalus moraei. The sequence goes on along the minus strand of OX276458.1, from coordinate 23,094,060 downwards.
CTTCTTTGAGTTTTCTAACCATATATGAAAGGTCTTCCTCGTCCTACGCTAAGACGACTTGATCGTCTGCGAAGTATAACGTGAACAATTTGTCATCTCCCACCCTCAGTCCCATATTTTTGCATTTCTTTGTCCACTTTCCTAAAGATCTGTCCAAGTAAATTTTGAAAAGGGTGGGAGATAGGCAACATCCCTGCCTCAGGCCTTTTGTTGTCTCAAATGAAGTGGTTAATCTATTCCCTAGTTTGATCATGGCTGTGTTCTGTTCATAGTACATTTTAGTGGTCTTTATTAAACTTTTGCTGATATTCAAATCCTCCATTGCTTTCCATAATTGTGAGACTGGGACACTATCATAAGCTTTCTCCAAATCAATGAAGGCTATATGTGTCTCTCTGTTACGTTGTACTCTTTTTTCTGCTGCAATTTTGACAGTGAAAATATTATCTACCGTTGACCGTCCTGCCCGAAAGCCTGCCTGTTCTTCTGGTTGTTTCTCTTCTCAAAATATACACATTTTGACAACAAATGAAATACATACACACACGCAAGTATTCCGTATTAATAACTATATTCAGAAATGTAATAAGTGGTCTTGTCACATTTAAACACAAGCACGCTCTTGACTTTTTGGTGCACACATTACTAATTTATACACTTATGTGTTTCAGAGCTTGTCCACTTTACAGCAAATTGAATTGTGTTTCGAAGCGTTACTATTAGACACTTATAATATACATGTTAAACATTTAACATAAAATAACAGACGTAAAATGTAACACTGCAGTAAATGATAAATGAATCTTTTTCTGATGATCACAGTGAAGTCCATCACCTTTATATTTCTCAGAAAATATTGTAATAATTGTTGCAAATATAATAAAATGTTTTAGATAAATGTATCATTAAAGAGAATCAGTTAACGTATTGATCATAAAACAAATCGTATTCACTGAAATCGCTTTCTTATGATCTTTTTAAAAATAACCCTTTAATATACTTTAAACAAACAGCGCACCTAACACGCTTGTACGATATAGAGTCATTAATAATTAATTTGATTAATTAATCAATATCATACTTTTTTCGGCTCAAATTCTCATTATGTCTAAACTTATTTGACGGATTTCTTTCAGGCTAACAGCGATGTAGCCTAATTAAAATACTGTTCATTTAATCTTACCTTTAGACATATTAGATATTTTGCCCAGATAAATATTTTAGCGAGATATTATTAAAAATTCACGTCGCGTCGGTTATTTCACCAATTGTATTTTGTAGAAAATTACTAATTTTTAACGGCAAGTCGACCAAAGCGGTATCAGCTTTCACGCCAAATGTACAAAAGAGTTTAGCATTTGACGAATTTTCTACATAAGGTATTAAATCGCTGACGACCTATTAAGTGGAGTCTCACATCAAACTTACGTCCCAATTATGTTAAATTTCGTAATCATCTTCTCAGTTTATGACTGTCACAGAAATATATTTATTTAGTTTAAAACTTTAGTATATGGTGAAAATTCGAAATGGTATCCTAAACCCTTCTCGTTGACATTACTATTAGGAATCTTAGTTAGATAGAAATATTTCATACATTGATAAAATTAAATAAGATCAAATTAACGTCGGCAATTGGTATACGCACCAAATTGTAAGATCCGAAAATATACTTGAACTTCGAAAAATAGCAACGCGGCTAAAAATGAATTATTAATAAGAATAATTTTTAAAACATTTCATCGAGTGTAATATAATATGTAATTAAAGTACCTGAGCAGTTCGATATGCTGTTTATACCGAATATTACTATATCAAATATGTTGTTTTCTTAAAATTTGGAGTAATTATTTACTTTTTGGAAATATAATTATTCATAAATTAAATTATATTGTTTGCAAATATATTCACCATATTGTTTTTATAGTGACATTTCATTTAAATGACTTCTAAGTTTAGTAAATTGATAACACCTATTGGGATCAATAATTTTTAGGTATATTAATCTATTAATTTTGTCCACTTAAACATAATGTAAGGTACGACATTACAGCATGTAAGTCAAAAAAATACTGTTTGGTTTAAATTAACAATTTAACTAGTGAAAGAATGTACTTTGACCTATATTGCCCATTAGGTGATATTGGTGACAACTGCTAAATTAACTTAATACATAATATAGCGGAAATGTAACATAATAGGTGAAATGAGGTCACATACATATTTCATCACCTTACTACTAGCAACTAGAGTATAACCTATTAGTTATTTTAAGTTACGTACTATCACCAGCCCTATTCTATCTACTTAGTAATTATATTCTGTTAGTTTGTCTGATGCTACTTTAGATAATGTTGTTACTTATTTGGAATCTTTTTTTTTTACCAAATTTTCCCATCACTTATTTGATTACTTTGTACGCCCTCACCTATTAACTTTGACTGTGACTAGCTTTGAGCAGCACCTAAATTTTTAGCTGATTGTTATTAGTGTTATTTTAGTTAACTCGTTAGTTAAAGATTAACTCACTAACTTCATAATGCATTTATGTATGTGTTTAAGATTAAGAAACTTTTAGTTTACATATTCAATCACATTTCTTTAGATTACAGTATATTGGCGAATTAGTTTAGTTGAAGAAGTGTCGATACAAGCAAAAGCACAACTTTTGCACCATCTTATCGTTTTCGAGATGTATAAAAAATTGAGGTTTATCAAAAATTTGTCAATGTTTTCGAAAATTCTTGATTTCCTATACGAGCACCATGATATTATGAAAAAAATATTTAAAACCAAAAAAAATTTTGTTACGTCACTTTGTTGCATATCGTTGTTTTTGTAATTATTAGAAGTAATAGAAAAAAAATATTGTGACACTCAAAAACTTTTTTAATAAGTCGTTAAATTAATAAATTATAAGTGAAAAAAATTTTTTTCCTCCTATTGTATTAAGAGATTTTCATAATGATTTTTGAACACAAAATTATTACTTAACTAATTATTTGAATAATGAAAACAGCAAAAAAACGATTATAAACTATAACAAATTTTTATAAAAAAATTTTTTTATTTTAAAAATCATAATTGATCCTAAACAATAGAATGGTAAAAAAAAGAATTTTCAGAAACATTAAACTAAGATGTTTATTTATAAACAATTCTTAAACAAATAGCTGTAAAAAAATTTTTCCACAATTATGTAATCCTTAGGTTGAATATAAAAACAGCCATAACATAATACATAAGAGAAAAAAAATTTAACGACAATTTCTGGATTTTGCGTTTTTTGTTGATTTTAAAAATTCGTTGTAAACTAAATAAAGAAATTTTAAATAATTTTATGATGTCATCTTATTGAGTACATTCATAGAAAGAACTCCAAGAAGCAAAATATTTATGGAGAATTTATTTAAACATCTAGCCTGCTTTCAATGAAGACGAAAGTACGAAAATCACTAGTTCATTAACAATAGGCCAGCTTTTTTAAAAATGAATTTAAAATTTTTTTTAACGGGACTTTATTCCTTCAAGTGTATAGAATACACTGAAGTTTGTTATAAATTTTGAAACTAATACTTAGTACCTTAAAAAATTATTTACTATTACGTAGTCGCTTCAGGGGCGGAGAGCGCATGTCGTAACGGTCGCGTAGTGCCTTCCTTTCAGCAACAAATTAAAAACATAAATATAAGAGATAGAAATCCAGGAGAGGGACTTTTTTATCGGAAATTTCCTCTTCTTTAAGGATCTGTTTTGCGAATTCCTCTATCTCTTATGGTTTTTGAGTTGTCATCAAAAAATCGAAAGAGCGTTTTTATTTTTTGTTTTTTGTTAATAACAATTGCAATTATTCTTAGCAGAAAAAAATCCTTAAAACCCATTTCTCAGTTTGGCATTCCGCGTCGAATGAGCTATCGCTTATATTTTTCCGAGCCTTCTAACTATTTTTCGCAGCAAACACACATCTTGACTAGACTAACAACCCTATCACATTTGCGATTTGGTCTAGTTAAAGGTACTTTAATGTCTTCAAAAGTACGCCACTATGAGCTTCAGCAAATTGATTTATTATTACTCAAATTGTATCATTTTCCTTTCCATTACGACATATTTAAGATTTAGATTAGATAAAATTGGCTCAGTATTGTTACTTGTAAGCGATTTAACCTATTTAAGCATTTGTCGACGTTACCGAACATGCAACCCTTACTACGCCAAGTTCAATCTTCAGCCGTAATATCTCCGTTCCTGCACGGTTATTTCCCCTCCCACATGTTCATAATACGACTTATAAACCCAAACAATGTACGAGATGTTAATTACGTTCGCTAGAAGCGTTTCAGGCCTAGCTAGGAACGCGGGAAACCATCTACGATGAATCTAAGTAACGGGACCTCAGTCATCCTAAACCTAGTCTGTTCATGTCACCTGTCATTTAGTTACGACATTTTGCTCGCGACGTGTAACGTCGAACGTTCATTGTCTTCTCGCTACAAATGGAATAATACATCCGAATCGATTGCATTGTCTATCGGTAACACGAGACGAGCGTTCAATAGCGATAAAAACTGCACAACAATGGAATAACAAGACGTCCGGAGGACTTTTAAAGTTTCTCAGTGGAATAACCGGCGCATCCGAAAGTATTATCCTGACGGAAATCGATGGACGTAACGGAAAAATATAGGTTCGTGTCGAAATAAGGAAGAGTATTAACGTCGCGGGATCCTCAATGAAATTTTACCTGTAAATCAGAAAAAGGCTCGATTGTTTTGTATTCAAAAAAAGAAATGACAAATTCAATATGTGCCCAACGAAATTCTACTACTCAAATTTATTACAAAAAAAGTAATTGAGGCAGGATTTTAACCTGATAATGAATTTTTTCTTTGTAGTTATTTGTTTGAATTTGTGTCATGAATAATAATCCTAAACACTTATATAGGTTTTTGGCCCCTATGAACCGTTTTCATTAATCAACTTCGGGTAAATGTCTAGTATTAGTTCTATATGTTCTATAAGAGAACTTTGATTCACAAACCTAATTGTATATATGGCAATGTTTCTTTTTTTTGTTTTTTTATGACACGCTACGTTGCCCCGTTAATATCACCTGAAATATCACCACTAAACCCTGCTTTCCCCATGCGTGATCGTGTGGTAATCGTGTAACGTTAAATATAGTCACATACGGGAGTAGTAGTTGGGTCGTGTAATTAAGCCATGGACAAAACGTGAATTCTTTCATATTAAAAAGCTTAAAAAACTACCTATTTTTGCACGTTCGTTTAATTGTGGTAGATAAATAGGCTTAAAATGGAATGCGTTATGTGACGGGCGGCCTCGCAAACAATAAACACGAAATACCGAAGCGACAGTTTTTCGTGGATAAATACATAATTAGCTGAATTTTCCGAGCAATCATAAATTGATTCGAGTTGCTCGACGCCCTGATACTGTCTCTTAGTCAAGATATCAGAAGAACAGCCCTACTGCCATGTAGTCACAACTCACCCCCTAAAACTCTCCCTTCATTTCAAGCCGTTTTGTTCGCCATTAACTTGCATTCTTGTTCCACTCCACCTTGGATATGACTGCTCTTTCTCCCACCTATTTAAGGTTTTTAACGGTAAAGCCAAGTAAAGTACAGTTTTTGTATCCCGAACTTTATCCCATGTAGAAAATAAACAATCTTCCCGCCAACTGATGAATTTCGGATTTAACATCATTTATTACATAATGTGATAATAACAGCAATGAAAAAAGCGGAAAACAAGTGCAAGCAATCGCTTGGAGCTGGAAAGGAGGAGAAGTTGAGCGATAGTCCTAAAAAGTTGATAGAAAAAGAAGAAATCTAACAGACAAACATCAAAACAATGCCACTCAGCTAAAAGGAAAAAACAAAGAAATATCAAAGGCTATTCGAAAAGATGTAAGGCGACACAAAACAGAGGAAATAACTAGGGTGATAGAGGAAAACAGGGGAATGAAAGTGCTTAGGAAAAGACTGTCTGAGGGTAAGAAACAACTAAGTAACACATTTGACAACAGGAATGGACAAACCACCACAAGTAAGCGAGACATCCTGCTAATCGTGAGAAGCTTCTATGCTGAACTCTATAAGAAAACTACAACAACAGAAATTAGCGTAGGCATTCCAGTGATACAAAACCAGGGATCAGAAGACATCCCAGAAATCACTCAAGACGAAATAAACAACTGCTTAAAAGACATGAAAAACAATAAATCACCATGAGATGACGAAATTACCACCGAAAATATAAAACTAGGAGGATCAGCACTTCTAAAAATACTGTGTGAACTATATAACGCGTGTTTAAGAAACTCCATAAGGCCTGATGAATGGAATAAGTCCATCATAATACTTTTAAACAAGAAAGGAGATATAGCCCGAATAGAAAACTACAGACCAATTAGCCTGCTATCGCAGATATATAAGCTGTTTATGAGAATAATCACCAAAAGGCTAAACTCGACCTTTACCAACCTATTGAGCAGGCAGGATTTCGTAAGGGCTACGGCACAAATGATCATCTCCATACAATTAAAATACGCATTGAAAGATGCATAGACCGTTAGTTCTCATTTTTGTAGACTATGAAAAAGCTTTTGCCACAATAGACCACCAAAATATGCTTAGGGCCCTCGCTGATTGTAGAATCGACTATCGCTACATCGACATCATTAAGCAATTATACAAGAATGCAAAGGCTGTCATTAGACTTCATGAAGACACTCCCAGCTTCCAAATAGAGAGAGGTGTGAGGCAAGAGGATGTCATTTCCCCCAAATTATTCACCAACCTATTAGAGTACATGTTCAAACGCACAAACATCGAGAACCTCGGCATCAATATTAATGGTGAAAAACTTAGTCACCTACGCTTCGCCGATGACCTGATACTAATTACAAATGATCTCAAAGAAGCGCAAGAAATGATGAGCGAACTGAACCGAGCATCCAGAGAGGCTGGACTGAAAATCAATATAGGCAAAACAAAGTTCATGACAAATCTGGTTGCCAGTGAAAACCTAACAGTGAACAACGGAAACATTGAGCAAGTATATTACTACAAATACTTAGGCCACGAGATTCGATTGGGAAGGGATAATCAAACGTGCGAGATTGGCAGAAGAATAGGTCTTACATGGGCAGCCTTTGGAAGATTGGGCTATATCTTAAGATCTGATATTCCCATGTGTCTTAAGAGGAGAGTCTTCGACCAATGTATTTTACCAGTACTAACTTACGGAGTCGAAACACTGACTGTAACAAAGAACACCGCGAACAAAATAAGTGTGGCGCAAAGAAACATGGAAAGAATAATGTTATGGTTATCCCTGAGAGATAGAGTTCCAAACACAGAGGTGAGAAGGAGAAGTGGAGTAACAGATGCCATCACAAGAATATCGACTCTAAAATGGAACTGGGCGGGTCGTCTATCCAGAATGAGCGACAGAAGATGGACTAGAAAAATAACTGAATGGCGACCGCGAGACCACGCTTTCCGCAGCATCACTCACTGGTCAGATGATCTCAACCACATACAAACCAACTGGTTGGATGCAGCATGGGTTAGAGGGATATGGAAATCATTACGGGAGGCTTATTTCCAGCAGTGGACGAACATATAGCTGTGTGATGATGATGATGATGATTACATAATGTGGAAATAACTTGGTTATATATATATAAATATATATCGATCTTCTACAGCCTGTTTGGCCGTTTATCGCAACCTTCGCGTTATTTTTTTATGTTCCCAATCCTCTTCTTGTAAGTTTCTCCTTTCCATGGCTAAACAGATTTCTCCTTTCCATCTCTTTCTCGGTCTACCTCTTCTCCTGTTTTTGCTCGGTGTCCATTCAAATATCCGTTTTGACAGTCGCTCGTCATCCATTCGCATTAAATGTCCGTACCATACCAACTGTTTTTTTTTTTCGATGTTATCCGTTAATGTCTTTTCTATGTTCATTTTCCGTCTTATTTCTTCATTTGATATTCCATCCATTATTGTTTTCGAACAGCATCTTCTCCAATATCCCGTTTCTACAGCGTTTATTCTGCATTTCATTTCTTTATTTAAGGTCCATACCTCCGCTCCATAAGTTACACAGCTTTCTATAAGTGATTTAAACATCCTGATTTTAGTTTTTTTCGATATATGTCTACCCCATAGAAGTGGATGCAATGTTCTGGTTATTGCTTTTCCTTTTCCGATTTTTTTAAAGATGTCTTCGTTATCTTGTCCCTTTTCATTTAAATGTACTCCCAAATATTTATATTCAGTTGTTCTCTGTATCACTCCTATTGGTGTATTTATGTCTTGTACATTGTCATTACCAATTGCCATGTATAGGGTTTTTTGTGTGTTGATCTCTAATCCCCATTTTTCATATCCTTCGATTAACTTTCTCACCATATATCGGGTGTTTTTTTAAAATTTCACCTCATAGTTGGCTGTGGATAGTATTTGTGAATGCGCCTTACTAAAAAATGTCAAAATTGACATAACTTCACTTTTTAAATAAAAATTGAAACTGCTCCAATCAGTTACTATTGTCTTGAAAAAGGCATCTCACTCATCTACGCCTAATTAATAGAGCCAAGCTGTCTTTTTCAAGACACTAGTAACTGATTGAAGCAGTTTCAATTTTTATTTAAAAAGTGAGGTTATGTCAATTTTGATATCTTTTAGTAAGGCGCATTCACAAACACTATCCACAGCCTACTATGAGGTGAAATTTAAAAAAACACCCGATAGTTTGCATCTTCTTCGTTCTCTGCAACGATAACCTGGTCGTCCGCAAATAGTAATGTATATAAGTATGTATCTCCTATCTGGACATCCATTTTGCCGTATTTCCTAATCCACTGTAATAACTTGGTTCTACTGATAATTATTGCTTCATAACAATATTTTAGCATTTCTCAAGAATTGATAGATTCACATATTATTTTAAATTTTTCTACATGTTGAAAATGGCTCTAGAAATCTTTTAATATTCGCCCTCAATAAGAACTTTAATTATGTAATTAATACTTATGTTGAGTGAAGAGGATATTTCTTTTTTGTTAGAAATCTATTGTAAATCTAATTGAAATTCAACAACTTTTATCATGTCCCAAATATTGTTATTTTCACCCAGTAATTTTTCATTAAACGCATTACAAAACGACCAATTAAATAATTAGGAACATCCATTTTACAAAATTCATCTAAATAAACATACTAATACGCTCATCGTAAAGACTGCCTAAACATATTTTCCCCATGTTTTAAACTTCATTTTCATTTTCAAACTTCACTTTAAACTTGTTGACAACTGGTACGATTGTATTGTAGGTATATAGAAGGTGAACAGATGTCACATAGATGATAACTACAATTATTTCAGGGTTTCCAAATATTTATCCATTTAATTGTTTTGACATAACGTAATATTAGTCTCGACTCCTCAACTAGATCACGCAAACTGTGCACACTTGAAGCCCTTCCCGCCGTCAGCGTGACAATATTTATCGTGTGAGCTGTCTAAGCTGTAATACAACGAAGGCTACATGAATAGCGTATAGAAAGAGAAACAACGAAAGTTTTCTCTGAAAAATACACACTTTTTAATACTAATAACTGCTCAAGTATACTGAAAAATCAGAAATAGAACTTCAATGCTCCAAGAGAAATAACATATGGGTAACAATTAAAGAAGACTTCTGTAGCTCTTCCACAAGCACTACGAAAAATTAGATTCTCCAAAGTAATTATATATGACCTGGTCAATAAGAAGGGGGCTGTAGTGTCAAAAAATCATTTTCCACCTTTTTGCCGATTCGGAAGAAGTTTGAGCGCTCTTTCATATAGTGAAAACTAGAAGGCCATAATACTCCACCCTTTAATAATTCTAATTAATTAATGCATTCTAAATTTATGATCAATTTTAAGGAGGTTTATAGTGTAATAACAACGCAGTGAAAACAAAATCATTGATTTCAACCTAAATTAAGTTTAATATCGATTAATAAGTGACGGTGCATATAGGTCTTAAAACAACAGATAAACATATTATTCTCTAAAAATCCGTATCAATACCATTAGAGGAAACGTAGTACAGTCCCAAATGATATAGAGTTATAGAGGATAATTAAATTGTTTATGCAAACTTATTAACCCGTCAATCCATCGCAAACAGCAGGAACAACTGTAGTAACATCATCCTGCTGAAAATGGCCGGTTGGTAATAAATTCATCCCAGAATTGATAGTTTCATTCTCTGCATTTTCAGTGAAATTTAAAAAAAACCTAGGTAATATTATTCTGCCGCGAGGAATATGCAGGTTTTCGCTTCGTAGTATGTCAGTCAGATATTTTAACTTTTCCCGTTGTGTTGCGCTCAGCAATTCCCTATTTCATATAGCGCGAGAACTATATATTGATACTGTTATTAAAGGGTAGCTGGTCTTAATTTTACCAGTGCTGCTCTGGCAATTTGCACAGGAACCTTGATTTCGTCTTCAGATCAAGTGTTTAATTATATGATCAATTTAAACAATTAGTCACTTCTATTGTTCTAAAATTATCCGTGTCTCTGTGTAATAGTTTTGTAAATGTGACAATCTCTTATATTTTATCCACAGGGGAAAATGGTGGCCTCCAAAAACACCCTCGAAATTAATTTTCTCGGGATAAGTAGGTTTCCGGTTTCCAGTAAGTTTCGTAAGGATCGAGTAGAAGTAATTTGTGACATTTACTGCTCAACGAAATCAATCAGGGAATTCGAAAGCTTTATAGGCTTTAGACACTTCACCCGAATTCCATTATATACAACACCAATTTGAAAATAGGCTTTAGTGCCTATCCCTACTTTGAGCTCTGTGGTGAAATACAAAAATCAAAAATTACTTGAGAGTGATTTTGTAATTGATATCGATTCAATGTATTAATGTAATTTAATGCTGTATGTACGTGGTGGGATACGGACATTTCGTCCCCGGATTTTTCGTCCCCGGACGTTTCGTCCCTGGTATTTCGTCCCCGGACATTTCGTTCCCCAAATTTATCGTCCCCGAACATTTCGTCCCCCAAATTTATAGTCCCTGGACATCTCGTCCCCCAAAATTGGCTCCGGACATTTCGTCCTTATTGATTAAGTTTCGCGGATTTATCGTTCTCGACGCAAAATTACGATGGTTCCTTGAGTTGTATTAGGAATTTTTCAACAATCCGTGAGAACGATATTTGGATGTGTGAAAAACGAGGAGTTTGTAAAGCGCGTGTTTGGACTAAAGCTGATAAATTTGATGTTACGAATGTGGTTACGGAACCCAATCACGCAGCACAAGCTGCGCGACCTGTTACATTAACAACGAGTTAAACAATAAAAGAACTAGCCAAATCTTGTGACCAAAGTGTGCAAAATATTCTTGCCACTGGTATTCAAGGGCTTCACGAAAACGCACTGATTCTCCTACATAATAAGGAAACTCTTAAACGGAATATTCGCCGCATAAAAAGACAACATGGACTACCACCACTTCCACTCAGAGTAGAAGATTTGGTAATTCCAGGTGCGAAATTTTTACTTTTTTGGATTTTTAATTCCTCATTTATATAATTTACGAAGTAAATACTATCCGGCTTCCCGAACACCACAATAAACCTCATTTGTTATATGTAATATTTCTATTCTTTTTTCCGTAGGAATATCAACAAATAATGGCGAACGGCGAATTAAAAATTTTTTTTGTTGTTTGACTCTGGACCCGTACAGGATCGAATGTTAATTTTTCTACAAATTACAATATGCAGCTTTTGTCGGAAAACGATGAGTGGTTTTAAGATGGCACCTTTAGCACTGTACCCTGTACCCAAATTGTTTCAACAATTGTACACAATGCATGTAAGAAAACATACAAGATATGTTCCGGTTATATACGCTTTATTGACCAATAAGACACAAACTACATACGTACAATTATTTGAGCAATTGAAAACGATACAACGAGATGTTCAACCTGTGAAAGCAATGACTGATTTTGAAACTGCCGCGGTACAGGCTCTGCAAAATGTGTTACCCGACATAGAAAAGTCAGGGTGTTTCTTCCATTTGTGTCAAAGTGTCTGGAGAGGAGTACAACTGAAGGGCTTAATAGTTGATTAAAAATTGAAAATTTATTTGTATACTTATTACTTTTTTCACACAAAATCTTACCGTTTCAGCAAATATATCAACAATTTCATGAATTTGCATTATGGGTTAGAATGATACTGGCCCTAGCATTTGTACCACTTCAAGATGTTGAAAATGCTTTTGAACATCTCAGGGAATATGAAGATTTTCCACCGGATGCGACGCGAATCGCAGACTATTTTGAAGACACATATATTGGAAGACTCGGTAGAAAACAACGACGAGGAGTATTTTTTAACATTCCTGTGTGGAATATGTACGAGAGAACCATAAATGGTGATCACAGAACAAATAATGTAGTAGAAGCGTGGCATCGTGGGTTTCAAGGTATAGTCGGGAGTCATTTTCCAAATATTTGTAAATTTATAAATGATTTGAAACGACAGCAATCTCTACACCAAATAAAAGGTACATGACAATAAACCAAACAATAAAAATAATTGTTGACGACTACGCCCAGAGAAACGTTATAGACTACCTCCGTGGGATTGCACATACTTTTGAATTTTAAATTCAAATACTTTGTATTTTAATTTAAGATTTTTATTGTAATAAATACCGTTTTGTAAGTTTCATTTTTATTAATTTCAATTGTACCTATATAAGTGTAAAACACTGGGGACGAACTGTCCAGGGACGAAATGAGCGGGGGACGATTTTGTCGCGGACGAAATGAGCGGGGGACGATTTTGTCGGGGACGGAATGTCCGGGGACGAAATGTCCGGAGACGAATCGCCGGGGACGAAATGTCCTACACCCGTACGTGGTAATATTTATAGTAAAAATCAATAACAGTTACTAAATGATATAATTGACTATTTACGGATCCTATGGAATTTTGTGGAATCTATTATGGGATTCAACTCTCTGGTTATGCATAAGTTTCTTTTAAACGGAATAGTTTACTTAAAAATTTGTATGCATTTCACCATCTGAATTGCTGTTTCCGCAAAAAACTGCTTTCAGTAACAATACATATCCTTAGTAAAATTTAAGTTGTGTATGGACACTACCAGTATTATTGGGTTTACACATTTCAACGACAGTTTTATCTTCTGACACCTTTAATATCTAATCTGTTTTCCATTACTATAAATACGTAGCTCAATTATCTTTTTTGTAGTTCAATGTCACTCAAACCTTCCAAGATGTGATGAAACGGAAATAAATTGGTAAGAGGGAAGTGCATTTGGATGTGTCTTAAAAATGTAATGCTCTTCATGGAGATAACAATAAGAGCGACATTTTCGTTAGATTTTTCCTTATTTCAATTCGAAAAGTCTTAGTACTAGCTTAAATATATATAAGAGGATTAATTTCTACAACTTTGAAAAATGAACCAAAAAATATCATATTATTTGAAAACCTCATGTAGCTTCAGATTTAAAAAGTTATTGTTAAAAAGGTACCACTTCCCCAACCCTCTTTTAGGTGATGAAAAAACATTACTACTAATTTAAGTTAAAACTATTGTTTTCAAATATTTTTACGGAGTGTAATGTAATAGCAGGTTTATTTCCACAGATGTTCCATACAATGGGATGTTGTGCTTTCTGACGCGTTGCTATTGACGTGTTCCAATAGAACTTAGTATTCCAAGTACAAATCAATTGATCCTATTTTTGTATTACAAAAAACATCTTCCGTTCCCTTTTTATTGGCTGAAATATTCCCGACAAATAAACAGCGGCGTTAGCGTCGATTTTTTCGTCGACATAGGAAACCAGTAAATATTTATATACGGGCGACATTTGTATTCATAGTGTATCCTGTCAAAGGGCGAGACCGTTATTCGATCATCTTTTTTCCGGAGATGATATCCTCACAGGACGGTGTCCGACTTCTCCGCGTATTCTTGTATGTTTTTCCTGCGAGCCGAAATCATATTTGTGTAGCCGTTTGAACTTTGATGAAAAATAACAATTTATGTTCTCTCCAACGAAACCAATATATCATCTAACGCTTTTTCGGTTCATGTCGAAAGTTCGAGACATTTTCCTTTTTCGCGGTGACACGTGGCGGAATTGACACTGTTCCGAAATATAATCGAAAGAGGAATTACTACGGAGGTCAATTCAAAACTTATGTGTATTACCATCCTGTTTTACTGTTAGTTCAATCATTGTGTCAATTTTATTAAATAATGGAAAAATATATTGTTGTGTTTTGAAACCCCAAAAAATATTAACTGATTGGATAGTGATACTTACCTCTTATTTCACTGTATCGACTTTGTGTCTTGTCATATTGCAAGTTTGGTTATGTTAGGAATTGAGCAAACTTTTGAATGACTCTTTGCTACTATATACCGATGCAATGTTCCTGAAAACAAATTAAATGTTTTGTCAACTTGACTTCATTCTTCCAGTGTGTAAAGTAGTAGTAGTAGTACCTACATTCTGTAAAAACAGCACGAAGTTAATTATAAAAATGTGAAAATGAAGTTAGAGTCTTCTCGATTATTGTAATATAGATAGATCACATGGAAATGGATCTACTTTCGACTTTAAACGTTTTAGTATTTATTCCTGACTAGCGTGGTTAATTTCCCTGCCAATTTATACGATGAATTTGAACGCAAATATAACGAATATGTGAAAGAGGACAGTACTCGTGCCAGTAATTTATAATAATTGGCATGTTTCCCGCGACGTAGTTCACCAGATTTTCAAACTCACTACAGCCCTTCGTGACAATATTCTACGTTTTCTTAAGTACCCTCTTTGACAGTCTTACAATACTTAATATTTTTTTAAGCGAAGTTTCTATACTGGCGTTATATTATGTTTCCTCTAGAGGAAAATTCTGGAATGAGCGTCACGAAAATATGTAATGCTGTAGCTATACCTAGTACTGTATACATGCTCTGCACTAAACACACGATTTCGAGCATGGAGGGGAAAGAACATAAGTTCCCTCTCTCTCTCTTCTCTCGTTTCCTCGGTACGTCGCGGTGATTCGACAGACGCTTGACGTTGCCGCTATCCATGTTAAAGATGTAAAGCTGTAAAGTCTGTGGTAAAGAGGCGGCGTTGCCCTTCTCTTGGGAAAGACGTGAAAGTGTCGAATTATGTTGGGAAGTGAAGATGCGTGTGTAAGGCACCACAATGTCGCAATGTATGTGAATTCCCACTGGTTTTATTATTGTAACGTTTATTTCTAATTTATTTACACTGTTCTTAATTATACACTACACATTACTTAATTTATCTTAACCATTCCCTAACTAATGAATTTATATAACACACTTAACTTTTAATTTATTTGTACCATTCGCTTGTCCGTTTATCGCACTGTTTACTCTTTCGAGGCTTCACGTCTAATCTAATTCTCCGACCGCAAGCCCACTTATATACATACCTCAATTGTATTCACGATGATTCTAGGTCATTCCTTTCTCAAATAATGTTTACCTGGAAACGCCCAGAAGGTACTAAATCATTCTTCCTTTACTAAGATGTTGCCGGGACCTTCGAGACGGTTTTTATTGCTCAATTAAGCGTAGCGGCGTTCCTTTGAGGTAAGCCGCCGTCGGATAAGGGTAAACACGTTTCGCGCTGCTGTTTACATTTCGCGTTAAATTATATTTAATTCGAGCTCCTTATTATTTATGCTAAAAATGTACTTTCCCAACGAAGAACAAAAATAGTAAGGCGCTTCGCACTATTTTACAGTACCAACTACTGTGCCCATTTTTATAGGTTATAGGTAAAATTTTGAAACCAGACTTGGTCTTTGGTAACTTAGTATTTAAAAGTTGGGCTAGTTCTGTAAATATTTCTCAAGTCTCTTAATAGACGTTATTTGCAAGAAATATGAATGAAGGTATGACACAAATTTCAGGATCAAATCTCTTAGTCTTACTTAGTACCACTTTAAATCTGTCTCCGAACTACAATGACGATAGGCATTTTTGGGAATCTTCATTCTTCTGTACCTTAACCTTTGTTAGAGTAACTTGTGACGTTTTGCCGTGATGCTGATGAGAGCATTTAGCCTCCATATTCCCTATAGTTCAGTCACCTCGAGCAAGGAAACTGGAAACATCCTGTAATGCCATTTCCGCCATTTTATCATATAGGTCATACTCTTGAATAAGTGCACATAAATTGGCGAAATTTTCCTAACCTCACTGGATTCGTGTTTTGTTAGATTTCTAGTTCAAGTCCATGTTGTAACGTTCTTGATTCTTGATGAAAACCGTTCTCCGTTAATAACCATATTATAAAATCTGTCATACGGTTCGGCGACTTTGAAATCCTTTTTTAATTCGCCCCTAAGATAATTTTCATTATCTTCAACCGTCGCGAGAAACTTTGTGCGAATTTTTCAACAAACATCATCGAAGAATGATTTCGCACTCAATTTACTCGGACTCTCCCTTTCTTTCTCCGGCGAAGATAATTTCGAGTAATCTCCAGAATTGAAAAGTCAAATTCGAATGTTTTGAAGTTTTCCCTCGCATTGAGTGACAGCCAAATTAAACCTGATAGATTGGAAAAGTTTTATCTGCGATGCAGCCGTTCGGAAAAAATGAGTCGCGGGACACAGAAAGAATTTTTTTTTAATTACGTCGCCCAGTTCAAGTTTCCATATTTTCGACCGGCATTTACGTTTCCAATTAAGTGGCAGCCAGTTGAAAGGATTTCGGAATATTCACTTGCTTGAAAAATTAACTTGGAAAGCTGTTATGAAGTTGCCAACAGCGAATTCATGAGTTTATGGGGAAGTTCGGGAAGTTTGAAATTTCATTTCTTCGAATATTCGGGCAGAGAGGTGGGGGGAGGGAGGGGAGAGGTCTCTCCTCGCCATGCAGACGAGACCGGCTACGGAATAAATGTGAATGCCGGGAAAGGGAAACAAATGACACGGAAAAGGATTTTTGGCCATCCTTTTCCGTATAATCGCTGGTTAATTGATGAGGCCAAATAAGGTGATTAAATGATTCACGGATTTAATTACGTATTCTCTTCCATTAGGAAGTTTATCGTTGAATAATACAGTTCTCAGGACGTAAAAGTTATATCGCAACACCTTCACACCTCACACCCTTAAAATAAAATGAAACTGCGTCATGTCTCAACTTCAATAATATATTATTAAAAAATTTATGATACAAAATTACATTAAAGAATTAATTTACGTTCTTTTCTTATTGCACTAGACAACTTGTTTTGGGGAAATGTACAAATGACTTAAAACTATCCTATGTATATGTATAAATAATGAACTCAGTACACTATACAACTTACAATATTTACTGTATGTTACAAAGAAATTGATGACGTTTATTTACAAGAAATAAGATGAGGTAACTCAGTTACGATTTTAGATGCGAGTTTGTGGTCCGACACCGAAAGTTGATAGTAATTTTTAACAACTTGAAAACTCATAACCGCATACGAGTTTAATTATTTTAATATTTTTCAAAAATTACTACTAACTCAGTTAAAAATTTATAGAGCAATCTTATGAATGAGACTTTCCTCATTAAATATTTTATAGATGAAGATCAGCCCTTCCAATTCAATTTACAGGCTCAAAATTGCACGTTTCTCATTTGAAAATGACATTTAATGGGTTAGTCAAATTAGCCGAAATTGAAACTGGCAAGAGTAAAAACGGAAATATTTCTACGAGCTTGAATATTCTTTATAGCGTTTTCCATTGACCGCATTGGTGCAAATTGTAGGAGTTTAAGTGTTTTCTGTTAACTTCATGCAACAGTGGTGTGTTCCATTGAACTTCCATAACCTCATGTTCAACATTTTCGATTGTGGTTTGGATATCGTGGGTTGTCCTTATTTGAAAAATTATTACATCATTTTGAATTATAAATATTTAATATTTAATCATATTAAAATCGAAACAATTACAAAAAGATAAAATATTTGGATGTGGCTATGACCGACTTAATGATTTTTCCCAATCACATAGCTATGAGGAAATTCGTAGTACAGTGGGCAAATGTATTTCCGGCGTCATATCAGAATCTGAATATTAAATAGGTGTGGTGGATAATATGAATGCATGTACATAGAATTGTATTTAATTTATTGTTGTTGCACAATATCTGAAAGTTAGTATCAACGAAGACAAATGTTGTATGGCAGAAATTTGAATTTGCCCTGTTGGATTAGTTTCTATCGATAGGTATATATTGTCTTTAGCTCGGTTTTTGGCAATATGGGGTTGGCCAATAATGATATGAAATGCATTATAAAAAATTATAAATCTAATTTATTGTGGATCGCAACAATTTTTTTATAATGGAAATGTCTTTAAGTCCGATATAATAGGACGTTTCGACAAAATCAACATAGCATTGTTGGAACAATCAGAAGAAGGAAATTGGACTATTTTGTCAAATATGGCGATGCCACTATTCAGAGTGAAATAGCTGGTAAACGGGATCTACAAAAACGTCATGACTGAAGAGCTTGCGTCATTGGTACGCTGTACAACCAGATGCACTATTCGGATTAGCTCCTAATAATTATAAGTAATTATTATGGTTAGCACAGTTTTCGAAAAACGCGAAAAAGAAGAAGAAGGGAAAAACCTCAACAGAACTTCTGAAGCTAAAAACTGAAACCCAGCATTGACAATAGCCACGGAATTTATGCAAGATTCGAATCGCCATAGTACGGCGCTTTTGCAGGTTCAATGGAAAACGCCATTAGACTATATTTACGATCAATTCATTTTCTTTTTCGATAAGATTAA
The DNA here is from genome assembly GCA_946251905.1 of Cryptocephalus moraei. Taxonomy (NCBI): domain Eukaryota; kingdom Metazoa; phylum Arthropoda; class Insecta; order Coleoptera; family Chrysomelidae; genus Cryptocephalus; species Cryptocephalus moraei. The sequence continues at coordinate 23,075,124 of OX276458.1, read as the reverse complement.
TATTGCTTACGGTCTGCGACTTACTGCATCTCTGCATTCAGCTCAAGACGGAATTTCTTTTAACATTGCTCACATATTGTCTCTCTGCGCTCTCACCCGACATACGGGTAGCCCCCGAAGGGCGGCGGGAAGTACCCCGGGTAGGGCGCAGCCGTCGGCGCGACCTGTATCGACGCCGTGATGTACGACGTCACCAACGAGGGCACCACCGTCGTCGAGAAGATCGTCGTGTGGGCCGTCTTCGCGCCGAACGTCAGCTTCAAGATCTTGCTGTTCGTCTGGGTGACCATGGTGCTCTGCACGATCGGCGAGGAGGTGAGCGCGAACTGGGGCTGCGGGACGAACGGATTCAGCTGCGGGATCTGAGGTATCTGAGGTATCTGCGGGATCGGCTGTATCTGCGGTAGCTGGAGGGCAGGCGCGATCGTGCTCGTCCCGAACTCGTAGTCGGTCCTCGTGATGGTGCCCTTCACCTTCGATATCGTGCTCTGTATGGTGTTGTGGCCCTGCGTCACCGGCAGCACGAACGTCTCGTACAGCGTCTCCAGCTTCAAGACCGGTTTGGAGGTAGTCACGACCTGTCCCTGGCCGGCGCCGGGGTTCAACAGCTTGTAGAGCGCGAGCTGCTGCAGCTGGTCCTGGCTCAGCTGGTTCTGGATCTCGTTCTTCGGCGGCGCCTGGGCCTTCTTCGGCCTGAGGTGGGCCTCGAGGAGCTTCGTCTTGTCCACGTCTGACAGGTCGAAGTTTGAGCCGATCTGGGCGAGGTCGAGGTCGGCAGGCAGCGAGACTTTTCTCGTTCCGTCGTCTTGTTCGTTGTTATCGCCGAATTCGAGTTCTAGGTGGAGCTCGGAACCGGCTTCGTCCAGGTGGCTGTTGAATTCGTTCAGGGTCTTGCTCGGTATGAACTGGTAGGCGTCCATCGGGGGGAGCGTTTTGGTGGCTGTTACAAATCTGAAAGTAATACGTAAGTGCAAGGAAACGAATTCGAAAATATATTAATGCATATAGTCATCACAAATAGACCGTGGGCCCATAACACCAAAAGTGTCGATAATCTATGTTCGTATGCCCTTTTAGGGACATAATCAGACAGCCCGGGAAACCGGGAAAAAGTAACTCTTAGCGTCTATGACCAGTCCTAGCACCTGTTATGACCACTTCTTGTTGATGCTGGCATAAATCGAGATGCCCTCTCCGGAATCGTATGCAAATGTCGGAATATGGTTAATGGGTCGAAAGGAGTCGTTCCAACAAAGGGCATACTCCATGCTAACCAAGGCTAACCATATTCCGACATTTGCATACGATTCCGGGAAGGGCATCTCGATTTATGCCAGCATCAACAAGAAGTGGAGGTCATAACAGGTGCTAGGACTGGTCACAAACGCTAGGAGTTACTTTTTCCCGGTTTCCCGGGCTGTCTAAGTATGTCCCTAAAAGGGCATACGAACATAGATTATCGACACTTTTGGTGTTATGGGCCCACGGTCGAAAAGTTAGTTGAGACACAATGCAGATTCCCGATGTACTGAGTGCATTAAAAAAGTTCCCAAAGAGAAATGCCCTTATTCCAAATGAACTTAAGATAACGTTTTAAATTACTAACAAAAAGATAAGTCGGAATCATGTCGTTACCGAAAAGAAAAACATAATTTTTGTAATTTTTTTTTTCTGTAAATGAGGATACCTTTAAGAAAAAAAATCATGTTCATACGACATATTACAACTGATAAGTGTGATTTTGTAAAATTGGTACTAATTGTAAATATTATCCCAAAGCACAGTATTTATAGTTCGTGCAACCGACCCTCGTATATTTATTACGAGCGTTTGCAGCCGCCAACACAAGCATAAAAATTAGGAATCGCACATCTGCCTCGAGTTTTACAGTGGGATCACTATAGTCCTAAATTATTAATGCATTAAAATTGATCAACGCAGCAATAAAACCTCATTATGCAGTTACAGGTGCGGCATGTTTTACAGGCTTAAGTGGCTATTAACGGTTTTTTGGTGGTCTCAAGTAAGGATGGAAAGATAATACTTGAAATCCTACAATATTTTTTGAAGAATGCCACCAAATTTTGCTACACGGAAACCCACTTTTAATGAAAAAGTAATTGACATAATTAGCTCTGTCCAGTTCTAAGTTCAAATCTTGCGATTACTAATAATTCCTGATCTCACTTCTGATCTAATTATTCCAGTTAGGTACTTATTAAGCATACCTCCAAAACAGGGAAAGAAATGGAAGAGCTTTCTTAGAAAAATATTTTCATAGTAGATAGTTTTCCCTTGGCTTTTTAACACTCTTTAATAAAAAAGGGAAGGAAGTACTCATTGGACATGTAGTGGAGGTCGCATATGGAATAATTGTGCTAAAGCTTAAGTTACTATACCATTCCATAATTCTCTATTTAATCTCTAATTCGACATGATTATCGATAGAAATATTGCTATGAATTCTTTAAAGAACACCTTTGCGGACTTCATTGGCAGAAAATAACCGCAACAACGAAACCTACACCTTTTTATAAAATGTGTTGAAATAATATGTTAGATCACAGAAGAACTACAATTTTTGCTGGTATGTACCAACTATCGGAAACTATATGTTATTTGACGAAAATCTTGATAAATGTGATTCATTAATTTTGAGGGATGAATTGTGTATTAATCAGACTTAGAAATTAGAGAGAACAATATATATTAACATATTAGTAATGAAACGCACAAATCTTATTTGCACTCCTTATTATACACTAATGATATTAAAGGTATCATACGCTACTGTTTTAACAGCAATGTGACCATCGCATCTTTTTCTGATGTTGCAATATTTATTAATGGACCCATGCAAGATGGTTTTCAATTATTCTATGACCAGCTCAAACAAAATTATCTAAATTTGAAAATATATAAACTATTATCGATAAAGATAGTGTAAATTTAGAAGTTATATTTCAAAGTCTCGTAAAACCATTTTCAAGTTCACCGTTTTTCTCGTACAATATTATTAGTATAACTGATGGATCTTCTAGTCGTCAAATGATTGAAATAGTAATTAGATTCGAACTAATCAGATTATTCAATATGTACCTACTTAAGCTGAATCAGTTTGTCTGGAAATATTTTATTTGCTGAATTTTCATCAATTTAACTATATCAATTACCTATGTGTCGTTGACAAACCATGAAATAACACAAAAAATTAATCTCCAGTTTCTCGTGAAGACCATGAAGAAAACGTATTTTTTATTGATCAATAGTATTTTAATTATAATAATTATAACAAATATTTTACTTTAGCTCTTTTAGTACCTATGTAAATTCTTGCATTTTGGATATTTTGTGAATTTTATAATGGTAGACTAATTATTGCATATTACCAACTTAACAATTATTAACACATATTATTTGTAGTGTGTCGTATGAACTTGATTTTTTTCCTTAAAGTTATCCCCATCTGCAGAAAACGAAAAATTACAAAAACGATGTTTTTCTTTTGGGTAACGACAAGGTTCCGACTCATATATAACTGAATCTTTTCGAAAGTGCCTCAAAACGTTAGCTTAACTTCATTTGGATCTGGGACATTTCACTTATTTTAGTGAGGGGTACCTTTTGAACAAGCTGTTATCTTCTTTCTCCGAAAGCAACATACTAATTAATTAAATTTTTCATTAAAAATTGAAGAAATGCTTTGGAACCTCTTTCTGAAACTTCAATAAAAAGATACTCTTAACTGCCCAAACGGCATTGTCAAAACTAAAATTGTTTCCAAAATTCACAATAAGAACGCAATGCTTGAAAACCTAATCGAAAATAAGCTTTACTAAAGCTGTATTCAAAACATGTTCTCGTACGAAACTCTGGCTTATGGAATCAATCGATTTACCCTTTTTATTACATACCAGTGGTCTCTTGGACAAATTCCAATTTTTGATGAACTTTGCACTTAATATATGCTGTACAATTTTATTGACAATTATAACATACTAATAAATATATTAATTCTAATAATAATATACAGTAAAAAAAGGAAGCTTTGTATATTATTTTGCCCTTTAATTTTTCCGTTGGAAATATTTTTGTCCTGCTCTTTGCCTTATTAAATTTTTATTAAATTAACCTATCATATACTAACCTAACTTATTAAGTATGTTCTTTCTGCGGACCAATTAAATGTTATTAATTATTTGTGTTGCGTGACAAGTACCAATTATTAAACATAATAAATTTACACACATAAACAACCAACCGATTTTAAATTAACGGACCATACGTTTTATAACAAAACCCCACAAAACTGCCTAGGGTAGATAGTTCCCGAACAAAGCACTTATTGTTGCCATAAATTTAAGTATCTCTGGCTTGTTAAGAAAAGTGTATTAATTTGCAACGTTTAATACACGTTAAAACAGTTTCACCCAGCGAGAGTGCTCCCGTTCATATTTAGTGAAGAAGTGATTCGAAGTAATGAGCGTTTTCTTAATACACCTAGTGTGTTTTTAAGGTGGAAATTAAGAGGTGGAATTAATGAGGGCTTACGTACGTTTAAGCAACTCCGCGAGAATCTTTATAAATTTACATCTCGAGCACTTCCTTACACCGACACATTTTCGCTTCTAATTAAAATTTGCTTACACATGTATTAATTAAAGTCGGATAATGGGACGAAATAAGACCGGGACGGAGATGAGGGAGAACGAGCTGTTAATTAAAATTATTTTTCGTTTTTACTGCTGATGCGATGTTTCAGGTTACTTAATGGAAAGGTGCTGGGGTGAATCCGTCTCTAAGTCATTAGTTTATTATTTACATTTGACGCTAATTGACATTTGATACTTACATGGATTTCCAGCTCAAAACAAAAGACATTACGCAAACATATTAGACAGTGTTACGTCCATAAAATGTAAATATTTCCCAAAAAAATCTCGCCATACACTACACGTTCCAAACTCAAAACTACAACCTTTTTCGAAAATGTGAAAGTTCTCGACCAATTCATCGCGATGACAAAATTCATCGCATTATAAAAATTGCTTTCGGTGACAATTCATCGCACGAAGCTAATTTTGTGGCAAAAAAATGTTTATTCAGGTTGATTAATGAGACTGGATTGCACATACTGAAACTAATTTTACGTTTTCAAAACTCCGGTACGATTTTGAAATTTAAAGTACTTGTAACTTACAGGTCCGCTACCATTTAAATTGCATTGAATCCAAAATAAAACCGAGCAATAAAAGGAGTTATAAAAACAAAAGGAAATGATAATTATAAATGTAATTATTATTACTAAATATAACTAATTACATTCCTCACTATTCGTGCCTAAAGTTTGGATAAAATAAATTCTAGGGCAGAGAAATGATTAGGGAATTATTTAATTGCATATATAATTATAAAGCTAGAATCATAATGTATATCGCGTAGTAATATACAATAATAAATTTTGATTAAGATTTGAGCAAACTCCTGCATGATCCAATATTAAATTTAAATAATATTTCCACCAGTTGGCTAACAATCGCTTCATTAAATATGGAATTTTTCTTCATAAACGATTTTAGAGACTATAAGTTGAAATTACATTTCCGTTAATATGTGTTTCTATGGTATAGATTTTAAAATAGAGTAGGTAATTGCAATCACACAAGGTCATCTCGCTAGCAATCTTGCATTATACTTTCTTTCTTTAAAAATTTCTTTTGAAATCTATTTGTTGGGCTAGGCATTCGTGTTACCTACATAATATCAGACATATGTACCTAAAATTGTATAATGTCTAAATTCAAGTTCATTTTCACTAGGCACTTATAACTAAAATAAATGGGATATTCCATTTTTTCAAACGTCCTCATATCAGGTGTAGCTCACTAAGTTTAAATGAGAAAACGTTTAGAATAGAATTTTATAGAAGGGTATTGCTTACTTGTCTGATTTTGATAATGAGGGTTATTGCAGATTTTAACGCATTAAACAAGTAACAATAAAATCTCTACTAAGAAATATGATTACTATAAATATAAACTATAACTTTAAATTAGCAATCTATCTTTTGAATTTTACAAGCAAACAATATAATCAGCCAAATCTGATATTTAGGCGCTTTAAAGCAATACCTCAGAAGGCACGGTTAAGAGCTAATTTTATTATATGTACATTTTCAAGGTATACCTATTCATAAGTTAGGTTTCTACTGTATCTAGTTGATAAGTAAATAGTAGATATTATTAAAACGATAAAATGTAGCGCGATAACTTATTGTAGCAAAGGTTTTTTTTTACAATAAAATTAGCATTGATGTATCTAAATCTAGAAGGTTTTTGAGGGAAAATCCCCAAGTCATCTTAGTTAAAGCTGACAAAGGCAATGTGTCAGTTTTAATGAACGCACTGGAATATGAGGAAAAATTACTAACTCTCTTACAAGACACTGATACATATAGACAATTGGATAAAGATCCAACACCTCTTATACAAAAGAAAAACAATGAAATTGCCAAAAACCTCCTACATAATGGCCACATCGATTTAAATACCTACAGACACATCAGATGCCACAACGGTAATATTTCCAAAATTTACGGTTTGGTCAAAATACACAAAAATAACTATCCATTAAGACCTGTAGTTTCTAATATCAATAGTCCAACTTATAAATTATCTAAATTAATTTACAAGATCATTTCACCTTTAGGCCGCAGCAAATATAATATAAAGGATTCCTTTGAACTTGTCAACAGGTTGAATAACTTCAATTTCAATTTGTACACAGATCATCATTTCATTTCTTTAGATGTCACGGCTTTGTACACTAACACCCCGGTTAATATGGTTTTAGAATATATCTCACACAGATTCAACGAACTTATCACAACGATACCTTCAGATGCATTCTTAAAAATCATTTTGTTCATTGTTAAATCATCTATATTTACGTTTAGGAACAATATCTATAAGCAGATCTATGGATGTCCTATGGGTGGCCCCTTATCGCCCATCCTGGCGAATCTAGCCTTGATTTGCTTGGAAGAAAAGGTCCTTGCTAACATATCTCCACCAATCCCTCTATATGTTAGATACGTGGATGATACCTTGCTTTTTATTGTAGCAAAGGGGTTGTCACGGAACGAATTTACTGCGATGAATTATCGCGCAACGAATTGTTACGCAGAATACATTAGATAATCTTTCTCAACACAATCCATCAATTTATTCCTTGCTATGATGAGAACTATAGTCTCACCCAAAAATAGGTTGGACCCACAATTCGTCGCTAACATGACGAAGTGGCGTATCTCAAAATAACAAGTTTTGAGTAATTCCAATTTAAAGATTTTTATTAACTTCAATCTGAGTTTGCTTAACTGTAAAAGATGCTTATAAAATGCTAATAATATAAAATATTGCTTCGATGCCAATATATACAGTAGAGTCAAGCCTCACTATTTCTGTTTTTAGCAAAGGGTTAAAACTACTCTGAGAAGAGATACGCCCTTTCGTGTTATTTTGAATTATACGTTTAAGACATACAAACTTAATTACGCCTTTTATTATGATATATTTCCTAACTAGTGCAGACAGTGCCACTCTTCCGCGCGCGATTTCAGATGGCCGATAGACTCGTAGCGGAGTTAGACCAAGCAATCAGGTGGGAAAAGCTACTTTGCGCACAAGTTAGGAACGCTATTTATTCTGCGAGTGCGCGGATATTTTTCCGCAGTTATTTGCTTTGGCATGCTGTGCGGAAAAGTACTTTTCCGCACTAGTGTGGAAAACTAACCCTTTCTAAACCAAATTACCAAATACAAAAATGTTAGTGTGGCAACTGCTGGTGAAAAGAAACATGTTCTGGTAGTTAGGTAGTTTAATAATGGGAGTTGTTCCACTACACAGTGCCATAAGGTCATTGTATTTCTCAGTGGATATTTTTGGCAAACCGGGATTGAGGCGAAGTGGCTGTGCTCTGATATTTACTGCAGTTCGTTTCAAGGTGATATATTGGTAGTTATTCTGTAGATGACTATTTTTGAAATAAATCCTATCGTTGCTACTTTTCTGTACCATACCTCAATGTTTCCAATCAATTGTACCTCCTTTATCATCCTTTCTAACCGCCAGTATTTTTAGATCGTTGGAAAGATTCTTAAAATTTAAAAAGTGTCGAATTTAAACAATGCACAACATATGGATTTTTTCTGCTTGAGAGTTTTATGACTGGTGCTAACTGGGACGGTACAAATAAGTCTCCAGATTTTTTAATACCGGGATCTATTGTACTGTGTGCTGAGTCGCCCTTATTCTGGTTGTGGTATGGTTCAAAAAATCTTAAGGAAATAGACTGTAAATTTTGAAAAACGGTAACCGCATGTAAAAACATCGCAGCCTCAATATAATTTTTATTCTGTCCACTACATCCATTGGAAAATAGAGAAACAGTAGTTATACATTCGGTGTCAAATTGTTTTAAGTATAAATACACGCATGTCGAACTTTGACATGAACCACGTTACTCAGACCTTCATTCCATAAAAAAGAGTGGCATTCTTTTGATTTAACATTATAGATAGTTAAGTTATAGTTTGCTAGTCGTCGCCGATAAAATAGTTTTTTTTTTCATTAGAAATCGGTAAAAAAATTACCTGCTGAAAATCAAAAACCGCACATACTTTTGAATTATCAGCCGTGTCAGATCAGATGTGGTCGATTTTGGCTTGGATGCAGGTCCATTTTTGAAGGTTATGTTGTCGATAACACATGTTATATCAGGCCCAACTCATTTTTAAATATAGTATTATACGACGAACAGGCGTAAGTCTAATTACGCCTATTCGTCGTGTTTTGCGATTTCAAATTTGAGTTACGCCCGTCGCCTATCTCGTAACATTGTAACATAGAGATACGTCTCTTCGCCGTATCAAAATACACTTAAAACTAGCAACTATGGTGGGCGCAACTCAAATTTTTTTTTTTTTAGGTACGCCCCTTCGTCATGTTAGCGACGAATTCTGCAGGAGTTTTAGAGTTCAGTCCCCGTTTATTTTAATTTAATTTCATTAATTTATTATTATTATATTATTTTTTATTTTATTTAATTTAATTTTAATCTGATGAAATTCAATTCAGACACTTACCTCGTCACCACGTACGTCTGTACCAAAACAGAAGTCGCCGTCTCATTTGCGTGCCTCACGACAGGCAAGATATGCGTCTTCAACATCGTTTGAGTGGTACTGAAAGTCTCCGTCATCGTCTCCAACGGCGGGGTCTCCATATCCGAGGCTAAGTATAAGGGCGGCAGGGTCGCGATGCTCGAGTCCAAGAAGTTATTGTCTTTAGCGTAATTACTGGATGTGGCCAGGATGTTTTCCGTTAAGGGCTCGGTCCCTTTGGTCGGACTCGGATCGAGGGATGGTTCCAAACTTTTTTCGAACGTCGACGTTACCGTCACGTAACGCGTGTTCTTCACGCTGCCCACCTGGAGAAGGATAATGGAAAAAAAATTATTGCAAGGCAATACAAAAATATTTTTGTGATTTCACTATTAGTTATACTTTTATAAGTAGGCAGATTAGTTGCAGTTGTTGGTAATTGTATGCACGTGTACAAAAAGTCCTATAGTAATAAGGGTGATATTACTTGGTATCAGAAATGCCAGAAACCATTTATGTGGGGTACTGTGGTTGTTTTATATTAATATCACTATAAAGTGTTGTGTACAACTGCAATTACCAACTGTTAGCACCACACATATGGTACTAAATGAGGCTAGAATTTTATGCAAACAAATTGTTGGGAATGCCTCCTTTTTTGCCTTTGATAGTGGACTGTATGTTGAATTAAGGCAACCACTTTCTGATTAATATGTATATTGAATTTAAATACATCAAAGCAATGGCGGACACACGTCCGTATCGGAACAAGTTTGTAAAGCTTCTCCCTGGTCGAGTTCGAGTCTCTCCCGTCTCGCGCGCGCCGGTAAAACGTCCCCGCTGAGCCCGCAACACACAACACACGCGAATAGCTTAGAAGTTGTCTAACACTGCGCCCCAACATGGCCCCCCCCTTGGAAGCCCTCAGGGGAGCTTCCAACCGCTTCTTCGGCCAATGGCAGCCGGCACAGTCGGACGAAAGGTCGTCTCAGGACGCCGCTCCTGGTCCTGACGGAGGCCACTCTGGCCACGCCATCCTTGCCAGGGTGAAGACGCTCCCCGCGCCCCAAGTGCCACTGTAGAGGTGGAGTGCCGTCTTCTTTAACGACAACTAAGTCGTTGATGGACAAAGTACGCTGCCTCGCCGTCCACTTCGTGCGCTGCTCGTGTGCTGTAGCTCGGAGACGTACTCTAGCGCCCACCTGCTCCAAAAATGCTGCTGCAGCTGCTGTACTCGTTGATAGGCCTTCAGCCTGTTTTCGGGAACGTCCAGCAGTGGCGGATCAGGCAACGAAGTCATGGCTCGGCCGATGAGGAAGTGAGAGGGTGTCAAAGGTTGTAGATCAGAAGGATCAGAGGACATAGGATGCATGGGGCGCGAATTAAGAATTCCCTCAATTTGCACTAACAATGTGTAAAATTGTTCGTAAGTTAGTAGGGCATTGGCAGCTACTCGCATCAAATGAGCCTTAGCGGATTTGACCCCGGCCTCCCAAAGTCCCCCAAAATGTGGAGAATGCGGAGGTATGAATGACCAGTTGACGCCTTCGTTTTCAAAGACTTCTGATAAATGCCTTGAGTTGTTAGCCAAAAACCTTCCGAGCTCCTCGAGCTCAGAGTTGGCTCCTACAAAATTAGTACCGTTGTCAGAGAAAATTTGAGTAGGCCTTCCGCGCCTTGAAACAAAACGCCTGAATGCAGCTATGAAACCTGCGCTTGTGAGATCCGATACCAATTCGATGTGTACCGCGCGAGTGACAAAACAAACGAAAAGGCACATATAAGCCTTCGTTACCTTACAACCCCTGCCCTGCCTATCCTTTACCCTAAAGGGCCCAGCGTAATCGACGCCACTGGTAGAGAAAGGCGGAGCTGGAGTCAATCTAGCTATCGGAAGGTTTCCCATCATGGGAGCTACTGCTTTAGGTCGAGCTCTAAAACAAGTTACGCAGTCGTATACGGTTTTCCTAGCTAAGTTTCTACCGAGCAACGTCCAGTATTTGCTTCTCGTGTGCGCTAACAACAAAGAAGGTCCGGCGTGCATTAACTTTCTGTGCGTTTGATTGAACAGCATCTTCGCGAAGGGAGATTTTGAACATAGAACCATAGGGTATCTTTTGCTATACGAAAACGGTGCGTAGGCAAGCCTACCCCCCACACGCAATATTCCATGCTCATCCAGAAACGGATTCAGCTTCATCAATCTGGAACGCTTATCTAGCGGAACCTCTTCAACAAGCGATTGAATCTCACTTTCGAAAGATTCCCTCTGTGACATTTTAACCAAAACTTCGGTGGCACGATTAATCTCTCGACATTGCAATGGATCACTCATTGTGCGCTTATTAGATTTATCCCTTGCCCTAAGCCACCTGAGACAGTAAGCGACGACTCGCTCGAGCTTGGACAATGACGAGTAATTTTCGAAAAGATTCAATTTTTCCACGACTACTTTACTAACTATCGATACAGCTTTCAAGTCCGGTAACGCTTCAGCCACATGTAATTTGGATGGCCACGTCTTTTCGTCGCGCGGGAGCCAGGAAGGACCGTTCCAATAGGTATCCAGAGATACCAAAGCGCTTGGGTTCACGCCACGCGATATGAAATCCGCGGGATTGCATTCCGTGGGGACATGGCGCCACTCTTCTGGTTGTGATAATTCTTGTATGGCGCCGACCCGATTCGCCACGAAAACTTGAAGTAGGTTTAAGGGAGTCCTGATCCATCCCAAAGTTACACTAGAGTCTGTCCAATAAACAACTCTCACGATTTTCATTTTTAAAGCTAAACGTACCCTTTTGACTAGCCTACACATTAACAAGGCAGCCATCAGCTCCAATCTAGGTACCGTCTGTACCTTGACGGGACACACCTTAGACTTGGCGCAAATCAAATGAGTAGAGTAGTTTCCGTCATCGTTACGAGATCGCATGTATACACAAGAGCCATATGCCTTTGTAGAGGCATCAGAAAAAGCGTGAATTTCAGCATAGCTTGCTTGACGGCGAACTACGCGCCTAGGAATCTCGAGGCGTTGCAAGGCCGTTAACTCGTTTCGAAAGTCTAACCATCGGGTGTGCAAGGTAAGAGGAAGGGAATCATCCCAGTCAATCTTTTCGATCCAAATGTCTCGCAATAGTATTTTCGCTAAAATGATGGTTGGGCTCAACAGTCCAAGTGAGTCAAATATCTGCGAGCTTTCCGATAATACTACCCGTTTAGTAGTGCGATTACTGAAACTTAGATTAATCTTGTAAAGAAAACAATCAGTTTTAGCGCTCCATAACATTCCCAAGGTACGCGTGTTTTCATTAGCGCCTAGATTCAATAAGCTCGACTCATTGCAATCCCTTATGTCCTTGAGCACGTCTGGACTGTTAGATATGAATTTACGTAGGCGAAAGCCCCCTTTTTGTAGAACTCTCGAGACCTCATTCGCGATATGGGATGCCTCAGCTTTCGTAGCTGCGCCGGTAAGCATGTCGTCTACATAAAATTGAGTCTTTATGACGTCCGCCACGACTGCGTCATCACATTCGAGTCCGAGCTGATACAAGCAACGGATAGCCAGAAAGGCCGCGGCAGAAGTTCCATACGTGACCGTTGTTAATTCGTAAGTGCTTAAAGGTTCATGAGGATTATCGCGCCAAAATATTCGTTGCAGGAACCTCTGCTCGGGTTTAACGATGCACATCCTGTACATCTTCTCTATGTCGCCTACCACGACATAAACATGTTTCCGAAAAAGCGTTAAAATCGAGAACAAGTCTGACTGTATGGTAGGACCTACCATTTGAAGGTCATTAGAGGAATAACCACTACTAGAAGGACACGACGAGTCAAATACCACCCTAAGCTTGGTAGTCGTGCTAGTTTCCTTTAGCACGCCGTGAAGTGGCATATAGTACGCGTTATTAGGGGACTCCGGGTCCTCTACCTTTGTCATGTGACCTAAACGCTTGTATTCGTCCATGAAATTGCAAAACTCCTTTCGAAATTCGAGATTTTTAGCAAACTTTCGCTCCAAATTTAAGAACCTCCTTTCGGCGGTTTCGCTTGAAACTCCTAGGACGCTAGGATCGATTCTCAATGGAATAGCTACAATGAATTTTCCATTTTCATGGCGCGTTGTATTTTCTTGAAAATGCGTTTCTACTAACTTTTCTTCGTGTGACCAGGGCTTACTATCGGGGAATTCTTCAATCTCCCAGAACCGAGAAACTTGCTGTTCCAAACTGTCGTGCCTCGCTAAACCGCAATAAACAGTCTGCACGCTTAGGCTCTGGATAGGACCACCGATTACCCAACCAAATCTGGTCTTCTGCGCGGTCGGTCCGTGCTTAGCAAGCTTGTATTGCCCAGTGCACAAGATATCGTAAAAGTGATCTGCTCCGATTAAGAGATCAATCTCGTCCGTTACGTGAAAATTCGGATCGGCTAATTTAATGTGGCTGGGTATAACTAAACTGCCCTTGTTGATTCTGAAATTAGGCAACATTCCCGTGATTTTAGGAATCACAAAGCATCCCACCGAAAGGGAAAACTCATTTACTACAGAGTGCAAGTGTATGGAGCACTTATAGTTGATTTCCGAATGCGCCCCGTTAATTCCCCCAATAGTTAATTGCGTAGGAACTAGTTTAATACCCAGTGACTTCGCGAGTTTCGAAGTTATAAAACTGGTTTGCGACCCAACGTCCAGCAACCCCCTTACTATTCGCGTTTTATTCGATCCGTCGACTATACGAGCTAGAAATGTAGAGAGCAACGTCTGCTCTGTACCCAATGCACGAGTGTTTCGTGATGTTAACGCCACATTTTCATCTTGAGGACCACGAGCAGTTTCAAAATGCGGACGTTCCAAATGCAGTAACGTGTGATGTCGTTGCTTACAAGTACGACACGATCCCGAACGACAATCCCTCGCGAAATGTCCCGACCTAAGGCAATTAATACACAAGCCCTTTGCTCTGACTTGCTCCGCGCGCTTACTTGCCGTTAGCTTCATAAATTCAGGACAATTTGCCACGTAATGATTTACACTCTTGCAGAACTTACAGGACTCGTTAACCTTAGAATCTGTAGTTACGAATGACTTATAATTTGACCTTGGTTCTATTGACTTGCGTTTAAACTTATTTGATAGGCTTTCAACTTCCTTATTAGTTTCCTTTGTTTGTAAACTGTTGGCTCGCGCCTTTAAGAAGTCCAATAAATTCTCAAGAGTAGGATGCTTAAATGAGATTTTCTGCTCATCCCATTTGTCGATCGTGCTTTCGTGCAACTTCACCAAAACCATGAATTTTACTAAATCGCCCCAATGTTCTGTCGGTTTTCCCAAATTCTTTAAAGCCTTTAAGCGATTAGTAATTACGTCTACTACCTTTCGTAGAGCTGTTGAAGTTTCGCACGTAACCTTTTCCAAATGGTATATAGCCTTTATATGCGTGTCAATAAGCAAGTTGGTATCGTTAAAACGATCACAGAGCGATTTCCACGCATCAGCGTAGTTTGCGCTGGAAAACTCTAGGTTCTCGAAAGTCTCCGCCAAATTCGAACCAGCTGCCGCCTTTAAATAATGAAATTTTTGTATGTCGCTGATATCCGTTCGCGCGTGAATTAAGGATTCGAAAGTATCTCTGAACCCGAGCCACTGATTGGCATCACCGTCGAACTTCGGTAAATCTATTACAGGCAGTTTTACGTTTTTGAATTCGACCGTACTCGTACCGGGATTTACAGACGCGCCATTCTCATCTGCCGTGGTCGAATTCCCACAAGCTGCAGGCTGATTCATAATCAAAATCGCTCTAGCCTTGGCGATAAAGGTGCTATAACCCTTCTCAAATTCTTCCCTCTCTGCTAGCTGCTCGGCCTGATCTACATCAGCGAGCAAGTCAATTTCACCTTGTATCTCATCAAAATTATCTATATAAACACGCGCTCTATTTAGGCGATCCTCTAAGTCGAGAATGACATTCATATCAGAAATCTTTTTATGTGGACATGCGACTTCTAAGTTTTCAATAAACTTCTTGAATACTGTGAATTTCGCTTTAATAGATCCGCGCCGCCTTACTAATTTCTGAAGTTCTTCGGCCATGATGCCTTATAACGTGAGATACCCGAGAGAAATACAACAAAATAGCATATAAAATTACAAAATTCGCTTGCTGCGCGAGCACGTCCGCCTTGTTAAAACACTGAATTGATTGCACACAGCCTATAAGAGAAATGAGAGCTGTCTGTGTGTAATGCGCTTGCGTAAGTACGCTCGTCTGATTGAAACACTCTTAATTGGTTACTGATTACACACAGCCGATAAAGGACTGCGAGATATCTGTGTGCAATGCGTTTATGCGTTAGTACGCCTTTGAAATGTATTGCTTACACACGGCCAATAAGAAACCGCGAAATATCCGTGTGCGTTGTTCACACACAGCCGATGAGAGAAATGAGAAATATCTGTGTGCAAATTGAGGGGGATCGTAAATTCGTTTAAGGAGATAGGATTTGTGATAAGAAAATGGACTCACTTCCTTTTCTTCCGTCGTGTTTACTTGCCGCTAGCTCGTTCGCTGCGCCCAAGCCCCTGTGTTGTCCTTTCTCGCGTCGTCTGCCCCACGCCGCCGTCCGTGTTCCGACGATGGCGTCGATGGCTCCGTTCGATAAGATCGATCGTACCCGTCGTTGATTCGATCCCGGCTCGCTGGACCAAAATGTTGGGAATGCCTCCTTTTTTGCCTTTGATAGTGGACTGTATGTTGAATTAAGGCAACCACTTTCTGATTAATATGTATATTGAATTTAAATACATCAAAGCAATGGCGGACACACGTCCGTATCGGAACAAGTTTGTAAAGCTTCTCCCTGGTCGAGTTCGAGTCTCTCCCGTCTCGCGCGCGCCGGTAAAACGTCCCCGCTGAGCCCGCAACACACAACACACGCGAATAGCTTAGAAGTTGTCTAACACTGCGCCCCAACACAAATAGTAGAAATCTAGAAATCCATCGTCTTTGGGTAGATGGACGTTTATCCGTGGAAGGGAACTCAAAGCCACTCTTCCACAATCGTGTATTTTCAATATCGACGGTGTTTTCTTAGAATATCTAACATGTATCGAGTAAACTTGTATCCATCTTCAGCAATTTCTTAGTAAATTTGATGGCTCGTAAAATCAAGAAAAAAGGAACGTAAAATATATCTACCTACGGAAGATATTTTTATATATTCTCAGGTATAACGGCAGTATTTGGACCAGCTAATTAAGTTAGGGACCTAACGTAAATTTTTCGTCTTGGAATAACGGCAGAAATTTTTAAGCGTTTATTTGAATTTATTGCATTTATTCAGGTGGACACAGTTTAACCTTCGAAGAAAACCACCGATGCTAATAAATAACGTGTAAAACTTTCGGGAGGAGTCTTCTATAATCAGATGGTCGGTCACACTATACCTCGCGAAAATGCCAGGAGCATGGCTCATTTGTCCTGCCGTGATGAACGCCTGCTCATCATCCAGCATCCTTTAAGCAATGGCCCTATTTATGTACACTTTACTTTTAACTTTGTTTTTCCTTTTGCTTCTCTGGTCTTCTTCGTCAGTTATTTTGTGTACCCCCGACTTGCTCGACCTCTCTCTCTCCGCCCCCCTTCTCTATCTCTCTCTCTCTCTCTCCCCTAATTAAGAGGATTAGTGCTGGTGTGTTATTAGTGTTACTCAGCAACCTCGTGCAGATTTTCTTTGATAGGCCCAACAAACATCATTATGTTGTTTAACCTCTATAATACACCTCAGCTTCTGAGCTAGCAGAGTCGAGCCGACCACCTCTAAGGGCCCATAGAGGCCCCGAGGGCGTGACAAAACTAAGGAAAGGGTCTTGTGTCAGAATTAAATTTCAACAAAACTGATGTTAGCTTACTGGAGAATTTAGAAATTGAGTAATACAAATTATTGGTAAGTGTGTAAATCATATTCATGTCTTTGGGTTACGTTCAATTGAATGTATCAGTGAATATAAAAGGATTGGAAAAATTTACGAAGCTGATTTCAATTTATATTATTAAGGTTAGACATTTCTTAGTATAGAAATGTTGTGTTATGTAAGTGCACACATTTTACCTTTGTCTTCTTTGACTTTTCGAATCATCCTTTTATAAAGAAATTACTTAAGATAGTTGTAAGTTTACCCCAATCAGGTTTGAGACTTTGTTATAAAAGATTGTTAAGATAGAAGACATATCACTGTGGTAGAATTACTTAAGTTACCTTTCTTAGATGAATACGATATTTAAGGGATTAAATATTTTTTCACGCTGCCGCTATCGTAAATCGCTCTTATATGCATAGATACGTAGCATGAAAATGGCAAATAACATTCGTGTATTATTTTTCCTTGACGACGGAACGTAAATACTGTCATTTATATTCCTAGGAAAATCAAAAGAGTAAATCAAGTTGATTTATCCCTAGTTACGTATATGTCACACTGACATATTTAAGTCCGACGTATTCAAACATTTCAAACGACCAAATCAAACATTTCATTTTTTGGGAAATTATGAGGAAATTTTCAACGGCAGCGTGAAAAATCTAATAAGCCACAATGAATGTATCGACTGTTAACATTCTCGGCAAGTGACAAGCCTCGGCTTCGCCTCGGCTCGAACACACTTGCCTCGAATGGCAAAACGTCTTTACATTCCTTGTGACTTAAATAACTATTATTCAATTTTGCCATATAAACTGACGTTCTTGACGTCAAATCGAACCTATAAAGTCATTGTTTATTTTGTTTATTTAGGCAGCGGATTAAAATGTTTTAATACGCTGCCTTTCAATTTTGCCGTATAAAGTGACGTTTTAGATGTTTAAAATTGTTTTTGTCGTTGTCAAGTTTGCGGCACTGAAGTTGTCATCTATCAAATTTTCTCTTTAAAATTGGACTTACTCCGCTAAACGTCAGTTTATATATAGCAAAATTGAATAAAACGTTGTAATACACTCGCGGATACAATGAACGTTTAACTCGCGATATTAACGCGCTTGCGGCTGAGCCGCTCGCGCCTTTAAACACATCGCTCGTTAAACGTCCATTTTATCCGCTTGTATAATAAATAACTATTACATAGTTATTATATTATATTTAATACTACTACCATTAGGGTGGAAAATAATTTTTAAAGCAATTTAAAAATACTGACAATTAACTAAAGCAATTAATATTCGGACGTTGTTGTCGAAGAATGCGATATATCTTCCCTGAAAATTTTGTTGCAGAATCAAATCTAAGATTCTCCAATTTAACTCTAAACTCGTTAGAACAAAACTCACAATTTAAGGCAAGGGATAAGAGAACCCTTGAACTTTTAATTAAAACCCCCCGAAATTTATACTAAATACTTTTTCCTTTGCGACATCTTAATCTCTATCGAGTCTTTGCTAGATTCACTTTCCCGATACAGTTCTAGCTGATTTAAATATTACAAGATATCCAACGTACTAACAACACTGGCAGTATGATAAAGAATTCGCTTTCATGATAAAACTGCTTTATCCTACGGTCGTTTTTACTTGATGAAATTGGTGACCGTTAGATAGAAACGAGTGTTAATAAGCTGGTAAGATTCTTACTTTTACTTCCCATCATTTCCGTTTCGCCAATGGCATTCCACCTTTAAACATTAAGCTCAATAACTCTAAGTTTCGATTTCGAGTAAAACTGTAGGTAAATTATTTGTTTTTTTTTAGAGATCAGGATATTGTGTAATATAGCCATGTTTTCATTTTGTTTAGAAAATGTTGAAATACTAAAGAACTTAGATTTGTATTAAAAGGTTATGTTGTTATATGATTATTAATTTAATATTAAACAAAACAACCAATTTTAAAAATCGATATTTCCCAGAAACTTTCTGAAATTAAAAAAACCGCATGGCATGCCAGGCTGAAAGGTAGATTTATGGGTAGGATATAGAGTAATATAACAGACACGATGTGTCAAAAAAATGTATACGAGGTGTGAAAAAAATGCAAACGTCAAAATTTTTAAATATTTGCAAATCACTTTTTTTCTGTACATTTCTCAAAGATATGTTTTATACAAAAGTCGTTCGCCTCTATAAGGGCAACAAAAAACCTCAGTAACATTTTTCTCGCAGAGGCGAAATAAAATTTTTTTTTTATTTTTTTTTAATAACAAGCCGCCATTTTGAAACCGCTGGACCTGTTTGGCCCATTAACGAACACGACCTAGATTTTCGGCAAAGTGAATTTTGTTCCAAATTTCGTTGTGATTCTTTAAAAAATGCGACCTGTAGCTTGCCGACAAATTTCGTTATATCCTTAAACTTTTCAGAAGTGATTAAGTATGATCTCTAGATTCGAAAAAACTAAAAACCGCATTTTAATTCCTCTTTTTTCGACTTCGTTAACGAATGCAATACTAGATAAATCTACCAACAAACTCGCTTCATGAGCAGGCACAATTCCTATTAAAATTCACGTAAGATACGTTCATTTGATGTGTTATTACTTCATATAAAATTACAGTTCCATTTTAAAGATTACGCAATATTTTGTTTCATATATCCGCATGAAAAGTTATACTTCAATATGTATTGTAGCATATATCATGTGAATAACCATCATAACATTTGAAATACTTTATTTAAAAACATACTTCAGTACTAGTTACGCTCCGTCCGTATTGTTGTGTTTGCCTTTACCCTCGCAGAATCGTATATAACAAGCGTAATAAAATACTCACCGCATTGTATGCTATTTCATGCAACGGAAAGTTCAAAATAAAATAGAAAACAAACTAGAAATTTGTAATTAAACATATTATTGCGTTCTATATCAGATTACCAGTTAGTGCAGGTACTTCCATTGTAAAATTTTAATTCATCTTACCAATTACATTTAAATTGCTTCCAATGAGGCCAATTCTGAGATATTATAATAACTTAGGACAATTTTATGCAGTCAAGTAACAGATCTTTCGAAAGTGTTTTTGAGAAGGAGAAAACGGGTACAATGGTTGGTACTTAGGTTGGTACTTAGGTTGTTAAGCTTCTTACTCTTTTTTCTTCATTGGGAAATTACGTTTTTAAATTAAATAATACGGGACTCGAATTAACCACGATAACATAACTGGGATTTCACAAACTACGCGACATTGTGGTGCGTTATGCACGCATCTTCGCTTCCCAACACAATTCAAGACTTTCACGACTTTACCACGAGAACGGCAACGTCGCCTCTTTACGACCGATCTTATAGCTGTACGCCTTTGGGTAAAAACATAGTGGAGCGACGAGGCTAGAGGCACAGCGACGAGGCAAGCGACGCGACTTGAATTCGATCGCGTTATGGTATGAAGCGAAACATAGTAAAGAGGTTGCCGCGAGACTTAGCGGCGAGACGAGCGAGGCGACGAGCGGCGAGTTAAAAAACCGATTTGTTGTCGCGTTGGTGCTAACGCTGCCGCCTGTATTTTAACAGCAAACGGAACGGAGAAGCAGAACAAACTGGGCTGTATCACAATACAAACCATGGCTGAGCAAGTAATAGTATCCGTATTTAACAGACGTGCATTGTGGAATGCTTCTCATCCAGATCACCGAAATCGATACAAATTAGATGAACTTTGGGCAGAAGTGGGTAGAGAATGTGGAATAACAGGCAATAAATTGAAACAATATATATTTTTAATTCAGAGTCACTGGTATTGAATTGGAAAGGTATTTAGGTAATTTTTAAACGTATCACGAATAAACATTGCTTGATTGGGAACCCGACCTCTTGCGTTCCAATTCGGCCTCGCAATATTGTTGTTTGCAGCACTTTCCGTGATTAACTTCAAATGCCTTTCGAAGCCCTCTTTATCTATGATGATATTATGTAGAACACAAATTGCCTTAATTATAACGTTGGCTTGTTGCTCATTTGTTTCTATCGCTTTGGATAATATTCTCCATTTAGCGTACAAGATACCGAAGGAACATTCAATCGTTTTCCTAGCTCTAGACAATCGCTGATTAAAGTAGAGCCTCTCAGCATTCAGAATTTGTCTGCTATATGGTTTAAGCAAGTTTTCTTGTAGTGGATATGCTTCATCGGCAATGAAAACAAATGGCATGCGGATTTGCGTATGTGGTAGGCACTGGTCAGTTGGTACATTTAACTGTTTTTTCGAAAGTAATTTAAATAAAGCGGAACTTTGAAAAGTGCCCCCATCGGATTGTCGCCCATATCCCCCCACCTCTATTATAGTAAATCTGTAATTTGCATCGCAGACTGCTTGAAGAACGATCGAAAAGAATTTTTTATAATTGAAGAACATACTTCCTGAATGGCTGGGGCATTTAATTTTCACGTGCTTTCCATCCAAAGCTCCTAAACAGTTGGGAAAATTCCAGATGTCCATATAATCCGCACTGATTTTTATGAAATCATCCTCTGTTGGAAGGGGCAAATGTATAGGCTGTAATATATTCCATATAACGCTGACAGTCTCTTTAACAATTGTTCCAACCGTTGTAGCTCCCATGCGAAATGTAAATGATAAGCTCTTGAACGATTCCCCTGTAGCTAAATATCTGCAATAAAAGAAAAACATTTTTTACTGAAAATATTTTTTGCAGTCAAGGCGGCGCAAACCAAATGGAAAAATTTAAGGGATTATTTTCGAAGGGAACTGAAAAAAATTCCGCTTTCACGGTCAGGAGATCCAGGAGACGTTGCTACTAAATCCCACTGGCCCCATTTTAAAAGTTTGCTATTTTTAAAAGACCAGTTTCAACCACGACCATCAACAGGAAATTTGGTAGATTCCCAGGATGAATTGCTTGATGCGGACATGCAATCTGATCTTAATTCTGATGATGATAGAGTTGAGATGGAAACGATAGGCGAAATTGAAGATTCCGTGAACGGCGAGCCAGCGACACCTATTTCTATTTCTGCAGAAAGTTTCGTGGGCTCGTCCACAGGGGCATCAACTCATGCTGAACCCCGAACAGTTTTGAAAAACCGACTCCGTAAACGAAAAAATCAACTTGATGCTTTAGTGGCCATCGAAGAACAGAAACTGGAGCTCATAAAATCAAAAAGAGCAAAACTGGATGAAACGAAAGAGGATGACCATCAAGCATTCTTTAGGAGTTTATTGCCACACGTAAGAAAAATAACAGGCGGCAATATTTTGCGATTTCGGAATAGCGTTCAAGACTTAGTTCAGAGATATGCTTATGGCTATAATGAAATGAATCAAGGGCTCGAAACTTTAAATTATTTAAGCAATTCCAGCTCCTGAATTTTCTTTTTTTTTGTTCTTCGCATTTTATTACATCAATATTGTACAGTTTCAATAGATTTCCTACATTTTTGGTTAATTTTTTGAGGTATTAAGTTCATTTTTGTTAAATGAGCTGTTGAATAAGAGTTCCTACATTTTAGTTTAATATTTTGCAGTATTTCATTTTATTTTTGTTTTATGAGCTGTTGAATAGGAGTTCCTACATTTTAGTTTAATAATTGCAGTATTTCATTTTATTTTTGTTGCATGAGCTGTTGAATAGGAGTTTCTACATTTTAGCTTAATTTTTTTCAGTATTTAAGTTTATTTTGTTAAATGAGCTGTAGAATGAGAGTTCCTACTTTTTGTCTTAATTTTTTGCAGTATTTAAGTTTATTTTTGTTAAAAGAGCTGTTGAATAATAGATGTTATCTACTTTTCTAAAATATTTACATTCAACTTACCTTAAAGTAATCACCAATCTCTCTTCCTGTCCAATAGGCTGTTTATTAAAGTTTGTCCAGTTCTTACGTAGATATGGAGACACTTTCTCCAAAATATAGTTAAAAGTAGCAATATCCATTCTCAAATATTCAAAGAATCGATCTGGGTGCTGTTTGAGTTTGGAAAATAATGTATGATACTGTCCAAATCGTTTCCGTGCTTTATGAATGGGATGTACAGAGTAATTTCTGTTCAATCCCCCCATTGCTACAAGCCCACGAAGCGCCGCATTATCGAATAAAAATTCATCTTCACTGTCAGAGAACATTGTATACACTGATTTGTGATTCGGAAAGTCAAGCAACAAATTTTAACATTTGTCTCTTTACATCGAGGTTTTTATACCTCGATGTCTCTTTACTATGTACGTGTCTTTTGCCACGTCGCTTATCTCGTCGCTTACCTCGTCGCTGTGACTCCAACCTCGTCGCTTCACTATGTTTTTACCCTTTAACGTCGATGGCGGGCATGTCGTACTCGGGGTCAACGTGGAGCTGATAACCGGCCGTCGAATCACCGTAACGTACCCAGAAAACGTGAGAAAGAGAGAAAGAGTGGGAGAACTTCCCTTCAACAATTAGAACAAGAAATCAAATACCAATTTGAAAAATATCAATAAAATTATGTAAATACCTTTTTAGTTTTCCGTCATTAACTCACAGATCAACATTTCTTTCATTTACAGAAATTACACAGTGTTTCATTAAAACCTAATTAGAAAATGGATCTAATCTAATCTGAAAATAATGCATATGTAAGTTACAGATATGAAACATGAAACCTTCATTGGCCTTATATCCATTTTTATGAACATTTACCTTATTTCCCGCAGAAATGGATATTAGATGTACCTATGTGGTATATGAACAACAAAACTAGTATAATAAATTCACAAAACTCACTTATTCCTACTCGTATAAATTGCTCCACTTAAATTTAATCAAGAAAAACTGGTTTGTTCCTAATGGAAATCGATTTCTCAGCGGTGTAATAATATAGATATTTTATTTTCAGACGAAGTTTGATATTTCGTCTGGTATAGCGGGGGTTCATGTTCCCACTATTGTCAAATGCTGGCACACTTTTTTATCTGCCCAATTTGAGACATGTAGTTTCTTACATATTTTCTAAAAAAAAAAAAAATCAACTCCACCCTTTCCAAGAGATTTGATTAAAATCTCGAAATTTATACTAGATATTCTTTTCGTCGGAATATCTTAATCCTCTCTAAATTCGAAACTTTGGCGGAAATTCTCGCGAACCCCCAGTTTATTTACATATTTTTCCGTAATCGACGAACTTCCCCCATCCCGAATAATTTTTGTTGTTTATTAAAGGTCTCATTTCGTAGCGCCTATCGAATACGTCATTATCGTAACTCAATACTCCTCGCGAAAACAGCATTAGCCCCCTCGGCTGAAAACTGGAAAAAGAAAATGGCAGCTCGCACTTATCACATTACCTGGAAAGTGTAGGGCGACTTGATTGTGGCAATTTCATAGTATACGTCGGTGAAATCCGGAGGGGTTGAAATTTCGACTTTAATAGTTTCGATGGGGAAGGCGGGAGTATCGAGTTTATTCTCGGTGGCGCTCTCCTCGTCGATAATCGAGGCGATCGATTCGGAACCCTCGAGGCTGTCGACGTCGTCTGATCTCGCCTGAGGCGTCGCGGCCTGCTCCTGCTGCCGCTGCTGCTCAGCGCTGAGGTTTTCTGATGCAGTCGGAGCCGAAACGGAATCATTGTTATTATTCACGTTGTTGTTATTGTTGTTGTTGTTGGTGCTGATGTTGTTCGACGCCTCCACGTCGACGTTTTGTTTCCTGATTGCGACGCGGGGCTTCACGGTCGTCTTGTATTGCCATCTTCCTGGAGATCTGTAATTTAGATAAAAGGGTGGAATGAGAAAAAAGGGCAGAAAAGGCGTATGGTCGCTACAAATCATAACTATATTTTCCTTCTGCGTTATTTGTGTAAGTGATACCATCTCGAACTGAACGCGTTTAGACGAATAAGAGATCGGTCCCTGTGGAGATAGGGAGGGAGTGGGACCGTTGACCCTCCCGAGAAAAATGTGTGTGAACGCTGAAAGGGGGAATCGCAAAGAGAACGTTCAAACAGCGGAAACATTAAATGATATAATCTAGGGGGACCTGTTTCTACGAGCATTAGATTAACTAAAAGACAAGGTCCACAATTGAAATATAATATACTTCAGAGTCTTCGAAACATTTTAGACCTCACATAAATCGCAATACTGCTTAAATATTCTAGTCAAATTGTGCCTAAAATATGCCAAAGGTTTTCTATACCTTCACGTAGCTCTACTTTCCTCCTTAATCCAAATGAAAATTATGTCGGGAATGATATTTAACTAATGGGTCAGTCATAAAATCTCATCTCAAGCTTAAAAAAATAGAACAAACAGGTTTAAACCATTGTCATTTATGATAACCGTAAAAAAACAGCGGTAATGAGATATCATTATTAACAAATAAATTTTAATAACAGTTTGGAACTCCACTTCTGCGCGTCGGGCCAGATATAAAATTATTGTTCAAGTGTTTATTATATATGTGATATAAAATGAACTCATACTATTTCAAAAGCCATATTGACTGGATTTCTAATTATTTATCATTCACTTGGAGAAAACACATTTTGCAAATTTTTTCGGTGAATTTAGAGATTTAAAATACTACATATCAAAACGAAATCCCCTGATAAATTTTATTCTGAACAGTTTTTTCTTCTGATCGAGATTTATGGGTATAAAAAAAATTACATTTAAAAATACGTCAAAATTTGAAAATTTTACAATCGATAATTTCCATTCCTTCTAGTTCACCCTTCAGACTTATGTAAATCGAATTAACCCGAGGAGAAAGTGAGGGAGCTCACTTTCTTTTCTCTGGGAGATGCTCATGCACTTCTTCTTGCACACGTCGGTTTCAGAGAAAATCTGGCTATATAACGTCAGGAGTGACGAATACCATTCACTGCATATCTGACTTTAGAAACTACGAAGAGTGTCGAAGTGGAGTGTGATTTGTCTTCGCATTGAAAATGAATGGAAAAGAAAAGAAGAAACGCCACAACATTTGTTCAGTCAGTAAGTTTAACATAAATTATGCAACAAATTTGATATTTTATAGTTCCCCTAAGTACTCTAACTGATTGACAGAAAACTCAGGAATAGACACATATTTTCAATCAGGAAGCATGCAATTTTTGAGCTTATTTAATAATGTACGAATGAAGCGCATTACCACAATGTATTAAAAAATTGAAATATCTCAAGATACCGTGATATTTTTTTTAAATAGCTTGGAGATTTACAAGTTGGAATGTGATATGCCCATGTAATAAATATAAGAGTACTTATATAAGAGTACTTGCCGAAATGTGCATTTGCTTATTGGTGTACAACATAAGACGAAATTCAAAACCTCTCCAACTTTGCAAAAACGAAGTTAACTGAATTTTTCTAGTTGCCCTCTATTACTCTGACATTTATGTTTACCAAATTTATTGAATCAACTAAACTTTACAGCGCTTTAAAGAAATCTCAAAATTTTATACACAGTAGATGTATACGTAGGGGTAGCGATTAGACACTCTCTACGATCCCGGTTGGGATAGGTCTACTTTTAGGGATGCGACCCTGCCAATGCGAGCCTTGTTACTCTCCCACTTCCAACACCGGGCGATTGCCATGTTTCCTTTCTCAATTCCTACCCAAATTCCGCATTTATCCTAATCCACATACAACCCATCTGCCAACCCGTCTGGCCAGTGTGGGGGATTATGGTTAATCACCTTTTATATATGTCAAGTTTCGATACAAAAGTACCACAAACGGGTAGAGCTCAGGGCTCAGAATCCTATCCCGGTAGAAATATGGGCAGCCTCATGTATTCTGGGGGAGG
The DNA here is from genome assembly GCA_946251905.1 of Cryptocephalus moraei. Lineage (NCBI taxonomy): Eukaryota > Metazoa > Arthropoda > Insecta > Coleoptera > Chrysomelidae > Cryptocephalus > Cryptocephalus moraei. Next base: position 23,048,225 of record OX276458.1, on the reverse strand, counting down.
CAGAAAATCGATAAGGTTTATGAAATCTATACAACCCTCCAGCAAAATCTACTGTAGAACGATGAGTATATACGACTAACTAGAAGAACTGGAACGGGAGTTGGAAACGATAAAATGGGATATAACAGGTCTATGCGAAACACGGTTTCCAGGAGAAATCGCACAACCGTAGAATCTGGGCACCCTCTGTAACAAAGTAATTCGGAAACTAACTAGAGCGAAGGGAGTGTAGCTTTCGTCATACATCGATGAATAGAACATATGGTGACTAATTATCGTGCAATTTATGATATCGTTATATATTTGGTAAAACGAATAAACAATAGATGTAGCTTTTAACTGATATATTTTTATGCATCTTCGAGTACTACACACGAAGAACTGATTGAACCACTCTACAAGGACATTACACGTGCCAATAACTGTTAAAATACTCATTATGTTATCGTTACTGGCGACTTTAATGGCAAAATAGGGAAGGGACAACTAGATGACACTAAATACACAGGAAAATTTGGGTTGGAAATCTAAATGATAGAGGAGATATGTTGGCGAATTTTCTAAATAACGAAACATTACTTTGACTGAACATCTTTTTCCGAAACCAAGCCAAGGAGAAGGCACATGGCGTAGTCCTAATGGGTGGACTAAAAATGATATTTACTTTGTTCTAGCTAACAAAACTAATATCTGAAAAGACATATCTATGCTAAATCAGTTCCATATCGCAGCGACCACCGATTAATATAAGCGCCAATGTACAAAACGGAAAGAAGAAAACTATTGACAAGAAGAAAATTTCCAACAAGAGTTATTTAATATCCTAACCAAGACACCTATCAAAACGACTAATATATAGCATTAACCCAACAACGCATCGAGAAAAAAACATAGAGAAAATAACACAGGAGATAAAAAAGATTCATACAGCTACAAAGAAAAGCTTCCTTAAGATAAGAAACAAAATGGAAACTAAATTGAAACCCGAAAAAATCAAAATGCGCACAGAAGGTCTTCCCCTTATTCCAGGTTTTTCTATTGCTCCTGTGACCACGGAAAATGTTTATTGCTAATAGATAAATAAATAAATAAATAAATAAAACATGGAGAGATACTGACGGAGATGACCCAGTATATATGATAATAAATAGAAAAATATCAATAAACTAAGAGATTTGAGAAATGATAAAATGAGACAAATCCTAGCTATTATAGAAATTAATAAACATACGAAAGTACTAAAACCGAGCCGAACGAGGGAAAAATAGAAAACAAGCAACGTGAAAAATAAGCATGGAATACTAATTACAGATAAATGAGAGATAATTGAGGAAATACAACAATTCTACAAAAAACTTTAAACAGCGACGATATCCAACCCTGACGGTCCTTCCAAACACATGTAACACTACAGGAAATTGAATATGCATTATAACAGATGAAAAATTTAAAGAAACCAGTAGAAGATCAAATAACATCAGAGATGTTAAAAATGGCAGGAGTGGTGATAACAGAATTTATATAAGCATCGTATTATTGAACAAGTGCCCGATGGAGGGGGAAATACCTGAATCCTGGAATAATGCGGAGATAGTTCTCATATACAAGAAGGGAGACAACACAAATTTGGAGAACTAGAGACCTATAGGCTTACTGTTACATCTCTATAAATTATTTACATGAATTGTTACCAATCGGTTAACCTCAAAACTTGACTCCTAGCAACCAGTGGAGCCAGCAGGATATATAACTGGATTGAGCACTATCGAGCATCTACCAAAAGAATAGTTTAAAAAAAACAGAATATAATATTCCCATACATCTTGCATTTGTCGATCATCATAAAGCATTCGACGGTATTGAACCCTGGGCATTTTTGACAGCAATGGAGGATGCCACAGTGGATTCGAGATACTCTACTATCATTAAAATCATTTATGACAAATCAACTTTGCACGCAAAAATAGATAATGACACTAATACAAACAAAATTATATTCCACAAAGGCGTACAACAAGGCGACACCATCTCGCCCAAATTACTCATTCTAGCATTGGAAAATGTCTCCAAATGGCTACATTGGGATGACAGAAAGTTAGAAGGATGTATCCAGAACATGGAAGAGGCTAATATCCGACACTAGATGAATCCGGGCTGACGAAAAATGTATAAAACCTCATACAATAAAAAAATTGTTTTCTCGTTTTTTGTCTTTGGCATGGTTAATACACATTATTTCACTATACTTTCTTACATTAATAAGTTTCTTTGTCTATTGTTTCAATTTTTATAACTACTTGGAAAACACGCGATTTGTTTGCTAGTTTAATAAAACCAATATCGAGATCGGGCCAGCACCATTCGGCATCCATTTTCTTAACGAACACATCATGTGTTCAAAAATTCTACACCTTAAGTAATACTTATGAGTTTTAAAACTGACTCGATACCGAATTTTGCTCTTTAAATTATTAACCACTTTTAGTGCATTATTAGTACCTTACATCTTATTGTACTCAATATTTTTAGTAATTTCCTTAAAAACTAACAGAAAATGAAATTTACAAAAACATTTAATTTTAGATGTATACCGACTGCCTTATTCTATTTCCATGTACTATCATCATTAAAATTTTAATAGGCTCGGTTTCACTTAAGCATTCCATTCGTGCGAAGGAATTATTCACAGCAAATGTAATTCGGCTTTGTCAAGATAAACATAAAATAACTAATGAATGAATGAATGAATGAAACGGTTGTTTGAAACTAGAAAATTACGAAAGTAATTTGATGGAAAATAGAACTTTGATCGCATTTTATCCTGATTTCGTCGCACTCTGATAGTTGAGAAACTTAATGAGGTGACTTAGTTTTTGAATGAACTTTTTTTGGAATAATTTATTAAAGAGTAGTGTTCATAACTTGATATCTTGAATTCAGTTGAGTTTGGATTTGTGATGCGCTATGCGTTTTCTTAGAATTTTGGAAACTTAAATATTGTGTAATATATGAGGTGTTCCATTAAAAAAAATATGTGCATTTTCCTACAACTTCTTAACTCACTCTCTAAATTTAATTTATTTTATTGTAAGGGATTTTAAAAAACCTTAAAACCTTTGGAATAAAATTTTTTCGCTATCTACCTTAACTCAAGAAATAATCCACTATGTATAAAGGGCATTTTCGCTGATTTTAAAACGAGTTGCTCTGCTTAACACCTAAACTATTAACGTCTCAATAAATATTGTTTCTCTACCTGCTTTTCTCGTACCTGTTAAGCTTGAACTTATACAGGCTGCTAGTGGTCGCAGAAGCTTGTTCGACGGTGGAAGTCTGTATCTTCGGCTTATATCCTCTCCTGCTGTAGCCGGACTCGGTACTCGAGCTCGGCGTCCTGCTCTGTTTAGTTTTCCTGCCTGTGAAACGTTTCCCCGAGGAAACGGTAGTAGTCTCCTCGCTGCGTACAGACGGTTTGCTAGTAGTGTTCTTTCTGTTTCGATTCCTTTTTTGTGTGGATGTGTGCTGTCTGTATATTATGTACAGGTTGTGTTAGTGACACATGCACACGCGCATTCATCATGCAAAGAAAAGAGAAAAAATATTAAATGAAAAACGAGTCGCCTCATGCTGACGAAGTGTATATGTGATCGTGATACCTATTGAAAACGTTGCCGTGGACCGTGCAAACCAATTTTTAACCAATATTTCTAAAATTACATGCAATTTCGTAAACTAGATTGATTTAGTTAATCAAATCGTGACGTATAAAACGCTACTGCTTTCTTTAAGGAGTTTTAAAAACCGACGACTAAAAAGTTTTGTATTTATTCCTTCAACCCATAACCTTTATCGCAAGGACAGTTTTAAACATAAAATACAATATCTTACGTACTTCTACAGTCATGAAAGAAGTCAAATAAAATCTACTTAGTTCTATAGGAATTCATGTAATAGTAGTTAAAGTTTATTTTAACTATCTAACTTTACCAAAACTTTAAAAGACATTCTCTAAGTTTTCACAAAAGGGATTCTAAATGTGACCCGTTAGCATATCTAAAATGTATTTGCTTACGTAGTTTCATAGCAGTGACGTTGTTAGGATTGTAACAGTAAAAACAGTTTAACGTGTTCTCATGTATAATAATTAGTTACGATGAAATCCTTAATGCAATTTACCTAAAAAGTAACTCTAATAAGACTCGAATAACACTTAGAAAAAAGACAATTTCCGTTAAACATCTGAATGTTGTAATTGTTAGTTTCATTCGTAATCCACTGAAATTTGAATTGATTTCACATTCGTTTGAACTAAACAAACAAAAGTCACACTATTAGGTTTTCGACCCCCAGAAATCAGAATTGGACAGCATTTTACCACAGGCAAAAGGTTGAAAACGACAAACAATTATTTTTTACAGTGAGTACCCTAGGATGTTCTCCGCCAATTGATACATTAAAAACGACCTATCGCACGTTTATACTTAACAAATTATTTCCGTACTATTAAGGTTTCTATTATTTTTGGGTGAAGAAAGTACAGCTAACAACGAGCACTACTTACAAGAGATAAGTGCACCGTGAATAACCCGTATCATATGTTTTTGAAGTAAAGTTACGTTGTTCCAATGTGCACAATCATAAATTTAGAACAAATGAATGACTTTCTTTTTCTGTTCTAAAAGCAGCTTACTCGATAACAATTTGTCTTTTTTATTATAAATCCAAATTTATAAATATGTTTATAGGTGTCATTTAATATATGACTAGTTTTTTGGTCATGTTTCCAAAATTTCACTTAGACATAATTCGAGTTAGTCGAAATATTAACGCTGCCTAGTCTGACTTCTTTCATATTTCCATACTCCAAAGAATATCCCAAATTTTTAACTACATTCATAATTATCTTAAATCTGCTTGTACAGTGAATCAAAATTCTTATATCTTTATCATAATCTGTAAAGCAAGAGTACGATTTTCCGTTTGGAGTTTTGCCCAGTGTTCTTTGAAAGTTTTGAAATATTTAAATTATATGTAGTATATCAATAATATTTGAATCCTCAATTTTTGATTACGGGATATTATTGTGTGTTTTATTAATTGATTGGGTAGATAAAGGTCATTTATTTTGATGAGTATTTTTTGTATTTTTTAATATTTGTATTTGGTAAAAACAAAGTACAGGGAAACCAATACAAAAAGTGGAAATGACCTATGCACTACGCTGTGGAAATTGGAAAATCAAGAATAATAACTAAAATAATACTCTTAAATGATGAAATAATTTGTACTAGTTACTTACCCCTTACTGTTTTTCTTTTTAAATGTAAAATAACTTCTTCAATATTGTACTAAGCAAATTGTTAATCTAGGGGAAAATATCATGTATTTGGGAAACGCATTGGTAATAAGTGTGCCACAGCTAAATATATAAGTTCAATATTTGATAAAAAAAACTGGAAAAATGTGAAAACATGTGCCAAATAATTAAACTGTAACTGAAGAAATGAAAAAGAAGCATGATTGTTAAGGATTATACGGCATCTTTATCCGATATATGTTTAAGAGTAGTGATTACAAATATAATTAGGTTACAATGGTTTCTTTCTTTGCAATTCTCGCAAAGAATCTGGTTTGTACAACTATTTAAGACATATTTCCGAGACATTAAAACTTTTGTAATAGATACACGATTGCCACTCCCTATAATATGCACCTTTAAGTTCCAAATCTTCCTTTTAGCTTCTTAAATATTGCGGCATGCGACGAATTTCAAGTAAAGGGAAGCAATTTTTCAAAACTCGTCCTGTTTGTAATATAATTCGATTCTTCGATTACTTTTTGCAAATTCGTCAACGACGTCATAATATAAACATTCCTAGTTCAAAAATTACATTGAAGATCATAATGTTTTGTCATTTTTAATATTTTTCTAGGGGAAGCACTGCTTCCATTGCTTCCAAGGACCGCACTCCGCTATTAAACATTGCTGGTAGGTGGAAGCATAACCTTCCTTAATTCAGAAATACTGAATTTAAAATTTCCACTATTATGTTAGTGCTGAAATATGTTTCCATAAGTTTAATTCATCTCAGCTGACATTTGCATATGTACGAAAATTAAAAATTTATTGGCTTTATTATCAAAATACATGCACAACGATGCACAGTAAAAAATTACTCCCGCAGAAACATTTGGTAACACTTGTGGTGATATTGAACAATCTGCTGCTTCAATGAAAATAATGTTTCCAGCCTTCTAACTGTAGTACTTATAACTCGAAACCATTTCTTCTCAAAAAATTCAAGATATGTTCTTCTATTCTTTGCGTTAAAGTGTTACGCTCACGCTTTTACGCTTACGATCCAATGGATTGAACAAAAAAATTAGTTGTGACAAGTCCAAGCCAAATTTATCATTAAATAATGAAGAATAAGGTTCATTATCACCACACATTGATGATACATTGATTGTACCAATTGTATCTTTTGAAGAAATACCTTTTGGTGTATCAGTGTTCATTTTAGCATTATTGAACAAAGATTTAGCTATGCATTTGCCATTGCAAGGTTGCTCTTCACAAGTCCTAAATTTTTCTTCCTTCCATTCTATATTTTTACTTATAGGCTGTGCAATCCAAACCTTTACAGTACCTATTTTGTTCTTTTCCTTGTCAAATAGTTCATCACAAATCCAACATAAATTTTCTGATTCAACTAATACTTACATTGTGTAAAATAACATGCATTAACTTTAATAGGTAGGTGTCTTCCAAATAAACATTTATTACCTTGGTAATACCATTTTCTCTTATGGCACAAAATTTCCAGTATACGACTTGAAAATCTCTTAAAAAAGCGTCCTCATAGTCATTCAAATTAAAAATATTACTTAAATAACAACTATTGTGTTCGGGACAATTTATGTGTAATAGTATCGGGTGTTTTTTTTTTTAAATTTCACCTCATGTAGGCTGTGGATAGTGTTTGTCAATGGGCCTTACTAGAAAATGTCAATATTGAAGTGGGTTGACATAACCTCAGTTTTTTAATAAAAATTGAAACTGCTGGAATTATTTAATTCCGTCTTGAAAAAGACAGCTTGACTCTATTAATTAGGCGTAGATGAGTGAGACTGAAGAATATAAAAATCTAAATGCGAGAACCTGTGAAAACAAACCTGACAACTCTTAACTCTCCCACGGAACGATAGTCTTCGAAGTGCTTGGAACGATTTAACTATTGATAATGACATTTTTTAGTAAGGCGCCTTCACAAACACTATCCACAGCCTACTATGAGGTGAAATTTAAAAAAAAACACCCGATACTTAGATAGATGTGTACTTATTTTTGCCGTATTTGTTGTAATGGGTTTGTTAAAAAAATGTTTTCTGATTCTGATTTCTGATGGTGATCAGATTCTGATCACCAGGCGTTGAAAACCTAATAATATCGATCTTCTTCATTCAAACGAACGTTGAATTAATTCAGAGTTCAATGAACTATCAATGGCACTAACGTGGTTTAGTTTGTTTTTATTACAGTGAGTAGATCGACTCGCTGTGACAATTTTTCTATGAGTCAAAGACGTGATATAAAGTTTGTTTCTTTCGTTATAACTTGTTTGAATTACACGACTAAGTTTACTGCGTCACGCGTCGAGAAATCTTTTAATTATTAATTCAGTTCATATAATTTGAATATTTAGTACATGCTAAGCCTCTGTTCTTTGTATGTTTGGTAACGTAATTTCTGATTGTCCCTGTGGGAATAATGATGGCTTGGTGAATTTTTGTAGCTCATTGAAGTTAGAGAACTCATTTCTTTTTGTAATATTTCGTCCTATTTAAAGCTTTGGATAAAAAATGTCAAGAAGTGGAAAGATGCGTTTTGCTGATACGCTCCATCCAAACTCAATTTAAAAAGTCGTAAAATTACGACCTCATGCAATACAAGAGATGGTGGCCGACCAGGTTTATTACGAAAACGATTGTAATATCCTGTTGTGAGGCTGTTATTACATTGGTAAGCTGTGTTAGGCATTCTTAGATTGAGTTCGCAAGGACGGTACCTACTCCTTGGTTTTATCGAGTATTCGGGAAACTCTCGTCGATCACGTGATGAAAGAATTCGTTCGTCGCCACCGTGAATAACTGCTAAGTCGCTACCAAATCCGTTTAGTACAACACAAATAATAAAAAGGTGAAAAAGTGAGAAAACCCTTTAACAGTAGTGTAGTCCAGTCGTCAGCCATTTTCGCGTGGAATTTTGGTAAACAAGGTCGATTTAATTGAAACTTGGGATTTAGGTAGTATACATAATTTTCTTCAAAGTTGAACGTGTGCCGAAGTGTGCTTTTTCCCTAGCGGTGGAAACCACGCTTTCTAAGAGATAAGAAATTTTTCAATCAAAATAAACCCGGAAATCTCATAGACTAATCAATTCTGAGTAACATTTGTTCAATACAGTTTTTTTGTTAAGTTGATATTTTTCGAGTAATTCACGATTGAATCTACACATTTTTTATTGAAAAAATAATGTTTTTTTACAGTTTTTCACCAATAACTTGAAAATCTTTCATTTTATCGGAAAAAACAATCAGAACGAAAATGTAGCTAATAAAAAATCAAAGAGACACGTTCTTGAATGACCTCTATAAACAGAATAAGGGCTGAGTATTGCTCGTTAAAATATGATTATTTTTCGAGAACCGCTAAATTGAAAATTTTCAACCTTTAATAACTTGAAAATGGTAAAATTTTTGGGGAAACTCAATAGACCTTTTTTAAAATACATAAAATGCTCTTTACAATAAGCAACGATATAAGTTTTTTGCATAGAAATTAACAGATTTATAACAAAAATTATGTAACAATTTTTTTTAAATTAAAAATTACACCCTCGTCATTACCACCCTGATGAAAATGAACTGTATCCCACTTGCAATGAACTTTATTTAGGTATTATTGATACGATATATGTGATTTAACCGGTTTAGAATGCTTATTTTAGAAAAGAATAATTGTTTAAAATGAAAATTGCATTTTCGTAATATTGGAAAAAATTCATTTCTCTTAAACAAATCAAAAAATATTTCAGATATGAAAAACTGTTTCAAATGTTAATTGCAGCGTTTGTATCACTGAATATTTCGATTTTTTATCTATCTTAATGTCATAAAAATTAAGGAGATATGGCGGTTCGAAATTTGCATTCGCGTACTAATTATAGCTCGTCCAAGCCGTTTGAACGCAGCCTTTTTCAAAACTACGCATTGTAAAAACCTTTAACTAATTTGATGCTAAAGCGCTGGGAATTCTCTATAAAATGCATTTTTTAAAAAGTTTCTAGCTTGGAAAATAAGAATTTTGGTTTGGCTATTTCATAATTTGAAATGATTTATGATACATTACATTTAATTTTATCGTGATTAACTCGAAAAATATTAACTTTCCAAAAAAACTTTATAGAACAAAAGTTACCTAGAATTGGTCAATCTATAGATCTCCTGGTTTATTTTGATTAAAAAATTTCTTACCCATTAGGAGGGGTGGTTTCCACCCCTAGAGAAAAAGCACACTTCGGTACATGCCGAACTTTGAAGAAGAAGGTAAGTAGAGAGAGCTAAGTCCAAATTTTCATGAAAATCGACGTTGTTTCCCAAAACTTCACTCAGTAAAATACATTATTTCACCATTGATGACTTGAGTAAGAGTAATAACTCAACCGTTATTAGGTTTATAGAGATAATTCAAAAACGCATCTCTTTGGTTTTTTACTAGCTACATTTTTGTTCCAATTGTTTTTTCCGATAAAATGAGAGGTTTTCAAGTTATTGGTGAAAATTTTTAAAAAACATTCGTTTTTGTTAATGAAAAATGTGTAGTTTCAATCGTTAATAGCTCGAAAAATATCAACTTTGCAAAAAAACTTTATAGAATAAAAGCTACTTAGAAGTGGTCAGTCTATCGATTTCCAGGTTCATTTTAATTCAAAAATTTCTTACCCCTTAGAAAGGGTGGTTTTCACCCCTAAGGAAAAAGCACACTTCGGCATAAGTTAAACTTTGAAGAAGAGGGTAAGTAGAGCTTAAGTCCAAATTTTCATGAAAATCGACATTGTTCTCCAAAATTCCACAGTAATACGGTATTTTACCATGTAAAATGTGTAGATGAAAAATGTGTAGATTCAATCGTGAATAACTCGAAAAATATCAACTTAACAAAAAGACTGTATAGAAAGAAAGTTACTTAGAATTGATTAATCTATCGATTTCCAGGTTTATTTTGATTAAAAAATTTCTTTCCCCTTAGAAGGGGTGGTTTCCACCCATAAGGAAAAAGCACACTTCGTCACAAGACGTTCAGCTTTGAAGAACGTCTTATATACTACCTATATCCCAATTTTCAATTAAATCGACCTTGTTTCCCAAAATACCACAGTAATACGGTATTTTACCGCTGATGACTGGAGTAGTGAGGGAGCCAGACAAAATTCCCGTAACTCACTTTCTGGTTGCGTGCGTCGTCGCCGGCGTCGTCGTCGCCGTCGCCTGGCTCCTGCCCTTCTGTGACTTTTTATAATTGTTCGCTTGGTCCTGCTCGTTATCCTCCTCGGGGGCGGCCGCCGCCTCCTGTTCTTTGTGCCTATTCTTGAACCGTTTGAAGGCGCCCGAGGGTTGTTTCCTCGTCGATTTGACGAAGCCCGGCGCCGCCGTCGCCTCTTCATTAACGGCGCCCGCGGGCGTCGGTTCGATGTGCTTCTGCTTATTTCCCTTGGCTAATGACGGCGCGGCCGTTTTTAATATCCTCAAACTCTGAGTCGGATTGATTTTTTTCGAGGAGCTCTGGAGGACTTGGGCGTACTTCCCTGAAAAACGATGGAAGTTTGTTAGAGTGGCGAACAATTGGAATTTTGTAAATGGAGCGTGTTAAGCTCCTCCGTTCCCTCTTCCTCGTTCCCTCTCTTGGAGCTGAGAAACTCGCCGAGAAAGCTCCCCTTCCCACTCCACGGCTCCCCCTCCTTCTGATATTTATTATGTGAGAGAATAAATTATGCGAATTCGAGACGAACGCGACAACGACACGGATTTTGGAAAGTTTCTGCGAAGAGAAGCGGGAACGGGGAGGGAGTTGGCGCTACTTACAGGTATGGTACAATCTTGGATAAAGTTATTGTCGAGACAATACGTTAGCACAATGGTTACTTATACAGATTCAGTAGAGTAAACAGAATTTATCCTCTAGATGAAATAACAACTCTAAGAGACTTATATCCTAAAGCGAAATTGTCACCTATCCTCACACGTTTTCAGAATATATACATATCATCAGATTCTAATACCTGATATTTTAGATAAAAAGGTTAAACAACTTTTTTCTCTCTTTCTTCTTATGGGGTAGCGGCCTCATGTGGTAAGGTTTTAAAGAGACACTCTTTGTGTCTCTTGGACTAGTTGGAAAGCTTTCGAAGTTATTTTATTCCATCTTTATTGTTTCATTTTATTTACTATTTTAGCCTTATCAATAATTTTCAGCTATCAATTAATTACATATTGGTGAGTTTAGATGTAATATCTCTATTTTCAAACATACCTTTAGTTTTAGTATCTGAAAACGTTTATTGCACAGACCATTAACATAACTAGACCCGTTTGTTTACAAAATAATGTATTGCCAAGATCTTAGCACATTCTAATCGTTTTTTTGCGCTGTTGCATGAATGCAGATGACGAATTCTCGCTTACGATTTGCGTATACATCCAGCCTACTTTGCCTGCGGTTGGTCAGTTGTACGTAAATCTAAAATAATATAGACTCTTGTTATGAGTGGCAACATTGCGCCCTAGTCTTGCACCTGATAGAATTCGTTGTCTACGCGGTTTGTGTGTGTATTTTAATAAAAATAGAAAATATTTAACAATGGATAATAGGTGCAAGATATGCAACGTATATAGCGATGTAGTGAAAGCCTCTGGATTGTCTTTTCATACGTAAATACAGAGATTTATTACTGAAATTTTTTGAGGTTATGTATCATCTCAGTGGCGTTTAATCGGTGTTATTATTTTAGGTTTCCAGTAGATCCAATTAAAAGTAATATTTGGATTTCTGTTTTGGGACTTATCGAAAATGATAACATAACAAAATCGTCCTATATTTGCTCAAAACATTTCAATAAAGATGATTTTGTGTCTAAAATAGGTGCAACCGACAATGCTAGATATTTAAAGAGAGATGCTGTTCCATTACCGATGCATCAAGTTTTTAAACCTAAAAGTACTATGAGGTAATTAATTTCTACCCTGTAACTGTGTTTAATAGAAATATCAAATTTATGAATTTGTCAAAATTGGAAGCCACATTTTTTTTAAATTTAGATTTCAATCATTTTAATGTAAATTTCAACAAAAACATTATACTGGTTACTGTGAGAAACAATTATTTCTTAAGATGTGAGAAAAAGTAGTAATTTTATTAACCATTATTAAGTATTCGAAGAAAAACGCTTAGTCATCGACAACAAATTTATTTGGAATTAAGCGACCGGTTTCGACTGCTTAACAGTCATCATCAGGCTTAAGAACAAAAGTTTTTAGGGCTCCGGGTATGCGACATGTGAGACGTCAAACAGTAAAACAACGTGGACAAATACAGTTAAAATTAACACATATCGAAACACGAACTACAAGTGTATGAAGGATAACCCTGAGATGTTAACGTCCTCATTGTACAAATGTTAATCGACAACCATTATTAACCAATTTATTAAACACTAAACAATTTTGAGGAGTTATATCTCAGAAGCTAATGAGCAAAATAGCAACTTGTATAAAAAAGCGTCTTTTCGTGTACTTTCCGGCTATATTTTCAGAATTTCATTTAACAAAAAATTCGCCGAGATAATCTATTTGTTTATAAGCAAAAAAAACGACAAATTTAAACAATGACTGTGACCATCCTAATAAATATATTTTAATTCTGACAAAAGTACAAGAAAGCTTGTTCCCTATTATATATGACCAGCCAGTTTTATTAAAATCGAATAGTGGAAAAAATATTTAAACAATTTTGAAAATATTCATTATTTTTCGATTTTTCTGGATTGCAAAATTATTGTGCAAAATCTAATAAACCGATCGAAACGAAATTTACGGGATTCTTTTACTATAACTTCAAGATTTTGTACATGTGATATGGAAGTCCTAACTACATTTTAAAGTGCCTAAAATAATAAATTAAAAAAAAAACACTTTTTGGGCCGATTTTTTGTGTTTATTACTATTTGGCAAAATAACTAATAAATTTTTGAATTTACGACCTAGGCCGTTTTATATAAAAAGCAATTCTGCAACTTTTTCCTCTCTTTAACTTTCTTCTAAATTCAATCCTTAAAAAGTTAGAGGCAAAATATTTTGGGAAGAAACGCGATTTTTAATTTCTTTTTAAATTGTTGCATTTTAAACAATGTTCCCGACCTCTGCGCTTTGGAGGATAAGTCAATCCTTATTCTAGACATTACTCCCGAGGTATTAATGTAAAATCATTGCGGTTACCTCTTATGTCAATCTAAACCAAATTTCTGACAGATGGGTCTTGGACTATATTTATTGTATGCATTAGTACTGTCATGATGATTTTGATAATCTATGTCCTTATATACTTCATTTGTCTCTTATTTCGCACCTTCGTTACCTAGCATGTAAAGGGCTTCATTGCCCGTTGATACAAATAAATAAATAAATTATTGTCTTAATTTTGTTGCCTTTTTGCCACTTGTTCTTGATACGCCTATGGATAGCTATTTTGTACGCTGTCAAAATTCGTCAACGGCGGCCATATTTCCTTCCCCCGTTACACCGCGCCTATCGGCTATGTTGGCATGTAAACAAACATCAGTTTCTAATGGGAACACCGGGTCTAGTTATATTAATGGTCTGTGGTTTATTGATATTATTAAAATTATTTTTGAACACACTTATTTCCCCTATAACAAAGAAATTTCAAAAAAAAATTTTGGAGCACCAATGGGTGGAAAGACTTCCTCAATTTTTGCTCAGTATGTTATTGATGACTGAATTGAGAGTTTTCTAATAAATTACCGTTTAATGTCCTCTTTTTGAACAAATATGTTGATGGCTAGTTTTGTGCAATACCAGAAGGATCAAAAAGATGTTTACTTGAAACCTTTAACAGGTACAACCCAGGTGTCTAGTTTACTTTAGAAAAGGAAACAACACGTGCCTACCTATCATTTCCTACATACGAAAGTTGTTAGAACAAAAAATAACAAAATGAAACTGGATTGGTATAGAAAACCGATGAGCTCGGGTAGATATATGCGGTACAGGCCATCTCGACACTTTACCTTTAAGGTAATAAATGTTAATACGCCAACTCAACACTACAGAAAACAGATAGTCGCAACTAGTGGCCTTAACTGACAGGCCAAGTCGATACTAAGACCTTGAACGCCTTAAACCGATTAACACAATTTTCTACATACAATATGCAATACACAATAGCTTTTCTACACATTCTACAGCAAATTCTGATGATGCCTATTAGGCTCAGTGAGTACAAGTTTGATCATTGCCCCATTACATCACATGTTGGATCCTTGCCCTCTTGCGTTTCCAACGTACTTTCGAGCGTATCACATGACGTTCACGTATCAGAAAGCTTCCCGAAACTTGTCTGACCCACCTGAAATCAAAATGAAGCCTTCAGATGCAACTCGGTGTCGAGATGGTCAATTATACTTTATATCGTCCTACCTAGTGAGAGACAATAAAGTGTCGAGATGGCTATACCGTGGTGTCGAGTTGGCCTGTCGGCTTAGGGTGCTCAGTGTCGAGCTGGCGTATTAAGGTTTACAACACCTTCTTACCTAGGGGTAATAAGGTGCCGAGATGGCGTCCGCCCGATATATGAATTACCACTAGTACAATCCAGAAAAAATGAAAAGAAACTTAGTCATTTCCATGCGAGAAGAAATTAAAAAAATATGTCATCCTTCACTATTGCAACAAAATCTAAATAAAGTGGGAGTATTATTACTAGAAAACCCTTATCTGGAAAAAAATAATTAACAAACTGTTATTCTCAACGATACATGTACATAATCAAGAAAAACATAACACACTGAACAACATGAAGTCCGTAAACAATGAGGGTATAATGAAATTTAGATAGTTATCGTATATTAAAGAACTCACACCTAAACTAACAACGAATTTGAAACAAGAAGAGTTATTGAAGATAGCCTACAAATCAATTTTAACTTTAAACAATGTGCTTATTAATCTTGAAGATAAACCGGCCAGTTTGAATAAATCACTTAATGTACAGTACCACATGCAAAGATTGCAATTTATTATATAGACTAAACAGCTAGAAATTCGACATATGGGTTAACCTCACATAAAAGTGAGATTAGAACCAATAAACAATCTTGTGCGTTAGCGGAACATACAGTTAGGACAGGACATTCAGTGGATTTCGACAATGTGAATATTGCAGATGTAGAAAAATAGATGTTCACACGTAGGTACGTTCTTAGAAATGGTACATATAAATCATGCAGATAAACATATGTACAAATGATCGGACATAAAAAAATTAAGTATAATTTACTCATATTTACTAAGCTTAGTTAAAAAAACATTTCTAGGAGTGTTGTTAACAATAGCACAGCTAATAGCACATAATAACATTTTCACCATGTCGAATGTATAAATTTAATGTTTTGGAAAGGTAACGGGAAATAATTTTAAACATATATACACTACCATCAAATTACAACTGAAAACATCGAATACTATAAGTCAAAAGTCAAATGTCAGATATCATTTTAATACTATTTCCTTTCCGTCTCTAAAGCAATTGCCGGATAAGTTAACGTTAAAAAATTTATTTTAACGATTATAATATTAAATATTCATACACCAT
Source organism: Cryptocephalus moraei (assembly GCA_946251905.1). Lineage (NCBI taxonomy): Eukaryota > Metazoa > Arthropoda > Insecta > Coleoptera > Chrysomelidae > Cryptocephalus > Cryptocephalus moraei. Next base: position 23,032,277 of record OX276458.1, on the reverse strand, counting down.
AAATTCACAATGAAAATATCTAGTTATACGAGATTGTAGTTTCAATATTATGTCTCACTTACAGTAAGTTAATAGTTTCAGAATTCTGTAATTAACAACTTGATGTAATAATTGCAGTGGGCTGAAGATGGAATAAAATATTTCCGAAAGCTTTCCAAGTAAAAAGAGTGTCTCTTTAAAACCTTACCACATCAGGCCGCTATCCAAGAAGAAGTAAGAGAGAAAAAATTATTCTGTCCGTTTCTCTAACACATTAAGTATTTAGCTAGTAGACCACAAATATTGTTATATATATATATATATATATATATATATATATATATATAATCATACCACTTATAATTACTAACGTCAGCGATTTAAAGACAGTTGGAGATACTTCTAATCATATTAAAACAATCTAAGCCTATTCCTCATCTGGTATCTACTATTTCGTTTCAATGTCACTTCGTTGTAATGTATTGGAATATTTTAAACTGAAATTAGTTTGAGAAAAAATTCTGTTTTCAAAAAGTTTTATATTTTTATCAACATCACGCATTTACACTTGGTTGTAAATCCACAATAGACACTTAAATGCCATATACGCAGAAATGCATTACACACTTGCAAACAAATTCTAGACTTTTAATGAACAGCGGCAGCAGCAAATTTATTTTAAAAATTTTCCAATACATGTGTCGAAATTATCTAGCAATTAATTTTCTGTTGCAGTTAGATTGTTGCGGATTTTGGTTTGGTAGAGTTTCCATGTAATTTTAATGCATCAAATATTTATTTCATGAGAGATATTATCCCAGTTTTACGATTTTAATCAAGCCTAGTCATAAATTCAAATTACCGTTTGATATGGATGAAATTCCGTTTGGATAATTAATGTTCGTTGCATTACAGAATTACATATTTCTTTTTTTACTGAGGTTACACAAAATTTTATTATGGATAATTGAATTAACAAATATTTTCATGTATTACCTAAAACCCAATAACTTGTTCGACGTTAGAGTTGTACAAAATTAATAGATGAAAAAAATCATATTTCGATACATTTTAATTTAAATAACCATTAATGAAACATGAAATATATTCAAAGTTCTAAATACAACGTTATTTACTCGTAAACAAGATACGATCCAATATTTTCAGAATTTTCCGCGAGAATAAGATCTCGTTCAGTCTCTTTTGATGAAATTACCTAATTTTTGCCGTCAGCCCAATTAGACGAACTTTTAACAGATTAAAAATTAAACAGGACACTTTGCATCTCGTGGGTTTTCCAGCTAAGGCGAGATGTATTTTATATAAAAGTCAAGGTAATTACGTTTCCAAAAAATCGTAAAACGTTGGGATGGAAGTTCAAAATATCTCAAATACCATGGAGTTGGATAATCTGATACTGGCTATGGCAGCGACTTTTAAACAGAATACAGGAACCGTGACATTCGACAAAGAGAAAGATACGCCGAATTCTGCTTAAAGGTCGTACTGGGAGAAGTTCTAAATTTGATATTTATAAATTGCCATTTGGATTGATATAAAAGTGAAAATAAAACGGAGTATTTATGATTGAACCATGGAAAACACACTTTCGCGTAATTATATAACTCAAATTGGTGATTCAAAGGGAAGATGGGGAATATGAATTAGACACATAAAGTGCTTAAAATAATTCTAAAAACCTCAGCAACTCTATCCGCCAAAAGAGAATGGTAGCAAGTGCTTTTTTATGGTACAGTGAAAAAATATGAATAAAACACTTTTTCCTAATATTTTCCGAAAGAGTAAGTTGTCACTAAAATAGTTCTTTTGTAAATCTTATTAAACAAAATGGCAATGTGTAACATCGCAATACTTTCTCATATGGCGGGACAAAATATTCATTGCAACATTACCACCCTTTTACAAAATATATTTAATATTGGATATTAAAATATTCTCTTATTATTAGTCAATATTTCTTGTTGGTTGTTTGTTAGATTACAAAGATTCCTCAAATATATTTTTGAATACAACTAACTTTATCGAAACGATAAATAAATTTACTTATGTAACGTAACAACAACAAATTTCACTGTCCATACATCGAAATAAGAATCCAATCATCGACTTGGTGTAAATAAAAAGAACTTTACTTGATGGGAATATGTCAGTAAAACCACAGGTAAAACTGAACAATTACTCTACAAACCGATGCACTTAAGCAAGTTCTCTGTAGGGCAATATCAGATAAAAATGTGTCAAATAAAAGGTATAGGCATTATAGAGCTAACTTAAGTTATGATATTTGGTATAAATCACCTAAACTGTTTTAAAGGAAAATGTACAACAAAATAAATATACTTAAGAATAAAGTGTCCTTTAAGACATTGAAAAAATGTTTTAAAAAGACAGTTTAGACAGATATCCTTATTAACTTACAAAGAAGTTATAAAAAATAATTGCAATATTCCAAGTACAACAATGTAGACTATGTATGAAGTCTCATGGTTAGAATATGGTTGCCTATAATATTTTTCACCTTAAGAAGCCATATTGTACACCACAAAAGCTAGTATAGATTCGCAAAAGGATACCTAAAAGAGTTTATCCTAATTGTCTTGGTTTTAAGTTCGAAATAATTATATTTGTGCCTACTTTTATACATTTACAATGAAAATTACATTAACTACAAGTAATTAGTTAAGCAAAAATTACATCTTATAAATAAAAATACATCTAAGTGAAATACTTAGAATTTGGGGTGTTTATTTTGTGTGAAATTAAATATTATATTCTACCGGTTTATCACTTCATAATTGAAAATTTTACAGGAATTTTGCCATTTTTTGGACTACATACAACTCACTAAACTGTTTGATGTAATTATATCAATTTTAATCTACCCTCTCTTCCGGTTGAAATGACTTATTGATCGGTAATTGTTTATGATTTCAATCACCTACGGTGAAAGAAACGGCAACCTTACATTTTCCTTCAAGTTCATGCGATTCATTGAACTGCCTTTAATTTTTAATCAATATATCTGATTTAACTACATGAGTATTAATCGACTTTCTTGTAGTGTTAATTAACTAAGTCTTCCACAATCGCATTTAAATGCAAGTAATTTTACTGTGAACGAAACTGTAAGTTTTATCTTACTTCAAATTCAAACACGATTTACTGTACACATTTCGTCTTCGTTTTCGATTTAGATTTTCGTTTATTTTATCCGCTCTTATCAGCCGCAGCGACAACGAAGTAATTTTTTGTCAGATTTTTTACGCTAGTGGCGAACACTCGCCGGAACGTTCGAATATTCCATTCTTATGATGTTCATTTGTGCGTGTAAATCGTAAGTATCAGGGTCGGTTTTAATTATCGGACGTGCCTTTTTGGCTATTTCTTTGAAGTTTCCCCAGTTTTTCAAAAAAGTGGTATCGAAGTGCGCGGGACTTATTCGGTTTTTGATTAATTCAATCGCATTCGTATTTTCGCAATTATTAGATTGTTTTTCGCGTTTAAAACCGTTTTTTTTTTGGGTGGTTGTGTTCGAGATTTGTGAAATTGACATTAGTGTAAAGGTAATTATTTTATTGTTAAATTCAATGCTAAAGTTTTGGATTTTTTAATTTACTCTATTTGATTGATTATTGGTTACTTCTATTTTAATGTATACTTTCTTCTAGCGTTAATGAATAATTTATTCATAATTAATCGTATTGTGAACAAAACGGCGAAGGTGTATTCTGCCATAAATTCGTAAGAATCATTCAACACATTTCCTGTCGATTTTCATTTATTCTTGCCTCTCTTATCAGTAGTTGTGTAACAACGAGGTGGCTTTTTGTCAATTTCTTTTCCTTACGCTCAAAGCAAACACTTCGCTCGTTTCGGTCGTTGTGAAATTAATTTTTCGATTTATGTGTTGATTATCGGACGCGCCTCTTTGACAATTTCTGTAAAATTTGCCGAATTTTCGGATATATTGTGTCTTCGATGGTCGCGAAGAGTTAATTTGTTCATAGTTTCGCGCCGAAAATATTTCTTAGGTGACTTTATCGCCATGAATTTATAGTTTCCGTTGTTAACTTTTCGGTAATTTCGATTGAAATATTCTTCTCCTTCTTCTTCTTTACCCAGCTATCGTAGTCCACTGCTGGACATAAGCCTCCCCTTTACATTTCCATTGCTTACGATCTTGAGCCACACTCATCCACTGACTTTCGATTCTTTTTATGTCATATAGCCATCTTGTGGGTGGTCTTCCTACACTTCGTTTGTCATTTCTCGGTCGCCACTCTAATAATCTGTTCGTCCACCTATCATCATTGCGTCTAGCTACACGTCCTGCATAGTGCCACTTTAGCTTCGCAATTCTTGATCTATGTTCCTGACGCGATCTGATAGCTTTATTCCCAGCATAGAACGTTCCATTTTTCGTTGAGCTATTCTAAGTTTTCTGCACTCGCTCTTGTTAGCGTGAGTGTCTCTGCTCCGTATGCCATAACAGGGAGCACACACTGATTAAACACTTTACGCTTTAAACAGACCGGGATATCACTCTTGAATACTCCGCTCAGTTTACCATAGGCTGCCCATCCAAGCCCCACTCGTCTTTGTAACTCCTGCATTTGGTTGTCTCTGTGTATTTTTATGCCATGACCTAGATATCTATATTCTCTTACTTCGTCGATGTTGTGACTTCCCAATGTGAGAGTTTCTCCGAAAACTAGATTGGTCATTATCTTCGTCTTTTGTGTGTTTATTCGTAGTCCTACTTTTGTGGTGGCATTTGCTAGTTCTGTCAGCATTACTTGGGCTTCTTGTATATCGTCGGCGATTAGCACGATGTCGTCGGCAAAATGCAAGTTGTTTAATCTCTTACCGTCGATGTTTATGCCTCTTTGTTCCCATTCTAGCTGTTTGAACGCGTATTCGAGGACGGTAATAAAAAGTTTAGGTGAAATAGTGTCTCCTTGCCTAACTCCTCTTTCGAGTAGAAATTTAATTGTGTTTTTTTGTAGCCTCACGCATGCTATTGCAATTGCATCTGGTTCTACAGTGTCAAATGCTTTCAGGAAGTCCACGAAGATCAGAACCAACGGTCTATTATATTCCACTGTTCTTTCAATGAGAGTTTTTAAGGCCAATAGATGATCTGTAGTTCCAAATCCTGCGCGAAATCCTGCCTGTTCCACTGATTGATAAAAATCAAGCTTCTTTTCTAGACTGTTGGTTATTATTCTTGTAAAAAGCTTGTATAAGTGAGAGAGTAAGCTGATGGGACGATAGTTGGCTATCTCTGTTGGATCTCCTTTTTTATGAAGCAGTATCATCAATACGTTGTTCCAATCCCCTGGTATGGTGGTGTTTGTTAAGCAAAGGTTAAAAAGTTCTTTGATTTTATTGATTAGAATGATACCTCACATTTTTATTGCTTCTATCGTTATAGAGTCTGTTCCTGCTGATCTATTGTTCTTCATTTGTGTTAGTGCTTTTAGAATCTCCTCACCATCGATTTCGGGAATTTCTTCGAAACCTTGGTTTTGTACCCCATATTTTTGGGTTGTTTCTTTAGGATCGGAATGAATGTCTACCTTGCCTTTATACAGTTCTCTGTAAAATTGCTCTACTATTTGTATTATCTCGGATCTGTTAGATGTTATGTTTCCTTCACTATTTTTCAGTTTTATTATTATTTCGTTTTTACTAATAGCTAATTTTCTCCTAAGAACCTTCATGCTTTTATTTCCTTGTATGGTTTGCTGGATTTGTTATGTATTGTAGTGTCTTATGTCTTTCATGATATTCCTTAAAATTTCTTTATTTATCTTCCTTAGTTCTGGTAAGGTCGTATTGTCTTCCAGCATTTTTTTTCGTTGTTCGAGCAGCCCTTTAGTGTGTGAGATGATCTTGCTTTCGCTAGTTCGTTTTGGACAGTATTTGTCGATGGCTTGACGTTATGCATCTGTTATTATTTTATTTGTAATTTTTATGTCTGTTATGTTATCATTATCATGTAATGCCTGGGTAATCATGTTTTTATATCCGTCAGGGTTTTCTGGATCGTTCCATTTGTTTCTAATTTTCTTCATCGTCAGTCTTTCTCTTTCCTTTTCTGTGTCTATTACCATACGATGGTCGCTTCCTACTGAAACTTGGTTCAACACTGTTACATCGTGGACTATCGATTTTTTATCGGTTATAATGAAGTCTATCTCATTTCTTGTCTTGCTTGTCTTGTCTTGAAATATTCAATCAGTTCAAATTAATTAGTAATATTTATAATTACTTGACTAATTTAGTCGTCTTCGTATACGTGTAATTAAACTAATGTGATTATTCTCGTACTATAACCCCCTACGGCAACTAGTACTTCAAAACAGCATTATATTCCTTTATATCGTTTTATGTAATATAAAACAGTGATAAACTATTAGTTTCATTAGGTGTTGTGTAAGAGAACAATCACATTAGTTTTACCTGGGCCTGAGAACATCTTTGTATTTTTCATTGATATTAAGGTGATTTATGGATAATGTTCCAATTATTGTTTCAGATAGTGATTAGTGGTCTTGGTGGCAGGAGCGTAGCAGGACAAGGGTGGAAGCAGTTGCCATCATGCTGACGTGTCACTGTCAAATGGTAAGTTTCGTTTAAAACTATTTTACAGCAAAGATTTTATTATATAACTTATACGAAATATCCGCATTTCCTTTTGGGTTTTCCGGTTTTTTGGTATTTCCGGAGTTCTGAAAGTTGATTGGCAAGAAAGTTTAAGTTGGCAAAAAAAACGAAGAAACCGTTGGAAAGAGGATTTCATGTGTTCCTGTAATGCGTATTGCGAACCGATAGGATGATTCATAATTATTTAATGCCCGATTGATGCCACAAATGTCAAAAAATCAACATAATCAAAGTTGCTTTTTATTGGGATGCAAAAGAAAGAAAGTGAAGAAATCTTTCCGGGCTCGTTCGATGGGTTTTGGGCACCTATTATAAAGAAAGGCCCAACTAAATTAGTATTATTTATTAAAATATGGGTGAATTTTCTAAAAGTCGAGAAATATCGAAGAAAAAAAAATTAGCTTGGGTTTCCAATACTCAAGGAAAAAAAGGGGCCCGAGACCCAAGACACCATAGCCATGGGTTTTGTTTTTCACGTGAATTTTGAATCATCAAAAGATATCCATTTTTACTCGAGTTATTGTACAATTTGTCCTCCCGCTTTTGTCTCCATTTCTCGAATTTGCTCTCCTGGACTAAGAGCAGGAGCAACAAGTAAAAGGGTTGTTATTTCGAAAACTGTCGAGTTTCCGGTAAAAGTCATAAGGATAATTTTTGTTGCTATTGAACTGATCTTCCTTTTGTACTTAAACAAATATTCTCTAAATGCCATATTCTCGGAGATATTGGCGAAAAACGGATTTTTGGAACTTGTGGTCCATTTTCCAACATGTCGCGGTACCCGGAGAATCTGAAACTTTCTGTATTTCGAAGACCCAGTTGAGACCTACAATTGCCCCCGGTTTCATCCTATTGCAGAATTTAATCCAGGTTTAGGAGTTTATCGGGCTTCATTTACTGGACTATTAACTGACACGAGGAACGAGAATTTCGACAGAAAAATCATAGCTGGAAAATCACGATCCCTCACCTGAAATGTACGTTCCTATAACACTGGTCTCGATGACCGTAGTCACGCCGTCCTTCACGACAGTCCCGCCCAGTTTCGTCACCAGACCGGTCGGATGACCGGCACCGGCGTTGTTCTTGCTGGCGTGGTTCTTCTTCACCTCGGTGGGTCGATGCTTCAGTATGAACTTCGAGCTGGGCTTCAAGTTGATAAGCTTGTAGGTCTCCTCGACGACCTCCGAGGGTTGCCTGGACAAGAAGTCGAACTCCGGCTCGCCCACGCCTATACCGTTCCCGATTATCGAGGCTGGTTCGTCGTCGGACTTGATCTGGACCACTTTGGACGCGATCGGGCCGTTCTGGATCTCGACCTTACTGGCGACCGACGTAGGTTTCAATGCTGTCGCTGGACCGGTCATGACTTCTACTTTGGTGATGATATTCGGGGAGTGGGTCTTCTTGGGGAGGTTTTCGACCACCTCGAGGAAAATTGAAAAAATGGACGAATTAAGATCACTTCGCTTCCTTAACATTTAACGAGGATAATAATTATAAAGATATCTTTTAACGTTCTCGTACAATTTGCAGTTACCTGCCATGACAAATTAAAATAAAATTACAAACCGACTGGGAAATTACTCTTGCCATCATTTATAGCCACTTTTTAAATTTTCTGAAGCGAATTCAAAGGTGGTGCCTGAAAATGGGATTTCAATAAACACGATTCCGATGGCGGCGAATGCATTTCGTAGTAAAACTTTTAGTGCTTTGATACGTGTCGTAATAAATTCGGCACGTATCACGAGAACTATTGGACCAAGTATGAAATGGAGCATTTCGACTGCTTTTCTTTAAATTCGTGATTTGACCTCATATAAGGAATGCTTTAAGAAGGAATGCCCCAAAAACCTCTTCTTACAAGTCTCTGCTTTCTTCCAGACGGAGGAAGGTAAGGCAAATCCCCACTCGAAACTTTCTGTTACAATATTTATTGACAAACTAGCCAATGTACCGACTTCGCTCGGAGGATGATCTAATCTCACCAATTATTTTATCCCACCAGAGCGTAAAATTTGAGACTACGAGACATTCCTGAACAATCTAGGAGTCCAATTTACAGTCATTCCAAGTTCTCTGTTTCTTCCTGCATAGTGAATACTGTTTCTTACCAAAAGGGCCTTAAACTATTACAGTGCAGGGTTTGACGTTTCAACTGTAATTCTACTACCTTGGAATAAAAGCGCCACAAACAAATATCAACCCTGTGCTTCAACACTTCGAAAATAAAAAAATCGGAGTTATGGTATTTTTTTATCTAACTTAGAGTATATTCACTCAACAAACTCTACAACATTTCGACTATTCGAATTTAGATTCCAATAATCGATTTTTCGATTTCGAACATTAACAATTCCAAGATTAATTCGAACACTGTGAAATGTCTTATTTCTTTTCCTACCCCTTCAGTAAGTTAATTTAAAGATAATATTTTTTTCCGAGCCTCTCAGGAGCCTATGTCACAGTCTTCTATAGTTTAAAGTTTCTCTGAACTCAAGAAGCAAATTGGAATAAAACCGACTTAAACAGGTTACCCCCCTTTTTGCCACTTGGAAATATTATGGAATAATTAAAGCTTTGAAATGTTACTCGACATATCCGGAGGAAATCCTTGTTGTTGATATCAGATTTATAGAGTACTTTTCAGACTTTCTTGTAATGCACTGTTCCTCTCTTTTCAAATCAATACAAATAAATCAGTTCAGTTACGACGTATCTCGAACTTAACGAGAATTAACTACGAAGCATATGGCTACCAATGGTAAACAGTGTAAGAACTTAAGAGTAATTTCCACATAGCCTACCGTGCTTCTGTTGTGCATTGACTACATGATTTTCCACAGAATCTCAAAGTAACATAGTACACATATTTTTAATAAGTATAGTTATGTTCATTTCCACATAACCAGCTGTGTTTCTATCGTGCATCTTTTGTGTGATTTGCGGTGTTGTACTGTCTAGAGCGATTCTTGACCTGCCACAAGAATACGACAGGAGAACGATAGAACCTGCTGGCTAAGCAGAAACCGCCTAAAGGTCGCCATGAACTACAAAAAATCAAAAAATACACGAAGTAGTTAATCATGTGTAACTACGTTCAAATGCATACGCCAAGACAGGAATGTAACACGTTGAGAACAAAGCAGGAACACGGTAACACATGTTGAAATCCACATTTATTTTGTAATAAGTGCTTTCATAACATATACGCTACTTTTAAATATTTAAACAAAGCGGCCTATGGCAGAAAGTTTCGAATGAAGTGAATCAATGGGAAGTCTTTGTCAGCTCTGAAAATGATTTTATTGCTTATACGAAAACATGGAACGTGAAAAGCAAGGGTAGAATCAGAAATAAAAGTTTATTCTCTGACGAGGAGATATTTTATCTTCTCATATGAGACAATAATAGTGATCATGATTGGAAGACACTTTACTTTATATTACCCCATTTGATGGAAATAGCGAAGTTCATTTCGTTTGGGTTATATGTGGAGAATTCTGGAGAAATTGTAAAATTATATTGTAAATGAACACATGATTGCAATGAATGGGACAGAATGACTTGCAGGATTCTTCTTCTCATGTCTATTGTATTGCTGTACATATACACAATGAATGTAGTTTGTCATGATAGAATCATATTTCCACCTAATAAAAGTGAGCGTTATTGAGTGGTCGAGTCAACTTTTCTTAAAATTCCGTTATTCAACCTTCAATTAAAAGTTGTCTCAACGACACCACCAATTAACTTTTGTTGACAACAGTTTCTAATTATAGCGCACTTGATATAACCGATTAATATATTTAAATTATTATTTCTTGTCGTAACATATTTCCTCTTACCTCAACTTTGCTTATTGTAACAGGCGCCACGCTAGGCTTCCCTCCCACTACGTTTACTTTGGTAACAGGAGCGGTTTTAACTTCCGTTTTACTCGAAATGGCTTGCGATACCTTAGACACTACTACCTGCTTGCTCTCGGCAGTTACTTGAGTTTTACTAGGTTGAATCTGCAGGTCTTTCCTCGGCTCTGCCTTCGGCTTGGTCTCTATTATATTGTTGGAAATCGGAGCTTTAACAGGTTTGGGCGGTTCTGAAACAACGTAATCCACAGTTTAATGAGAGAGTTTTTAAGGGGATAGTGGGATCTACACAATAGGGAAAAAAACAATAGCCGAGAATGGTGCATAACTGTGAATTATTTAATGGAAAGGGGTCTCAACCGTACAGTCAGGGTTACTTGTAATATACACACTGGTGAAGATTACATGAATTGAACATGTAAAGTACAAGACCATGGCGTTCTATAATAATTAGTAACAGAAGGTATACCAGACAACACTCTAGTAAGGAGGGAGCTGGTTATCCTCACTGATACGAAGCCCAAACAAGTACGCAACTAATTATTTCCTAATGTATTGGAACCCAATATACGGTAATAGAACAAACAGAAATCTTTTTCAGAATCTCTTCAATGTGATTGTAGAAGTGATCTGAATGCATATGCCCAAAAGGGGAATATGTTTTTAAGCTTACTCCACATTAATAATTCACATTAATAATTCCACATATAACACGAATAACACATTACCACATTAATAATAAACAATAATAATTAATAAGGACCAATATATTTATCTTCGTTTTTCTTACGTTCGATTATAATGTAAAACATGATACACTGGAAGCACATATCTATTCGGTTTTTGAATTTCTGAAGATATTCACGTACAAGTTTGTATAGTGTACATTTTGGGAGGTATCTTGTATATGGAAAGTATTTATGGTGATTCGCATTAACTCCGACTCCAAAAACCAACTCTCTACGTTGTCGCAATTTACTTAAATAAAAATATAAATAACGCCTGAAATGTATAGCCGATTTAATTAAAATTTCAATATAACTATCTCAACTAAGTTATTAGTTATCATTTCAGCGCTTTCACAATCATCAGAGTGATGTAATGAGGAAAATCACAGGGAAATGAGAAGTAACTGTCATAACTGTAAATAAGTAGCCTAATAATGCTAAGTTATTTCCGTTTTGAATTCTTATGCGGCGACCTACGTAACTCCGCCGCACTGCAGTATAACTGAAAATTCAAAGAAGGAATGGTCAGGTGAATAAAAATTTACAAATTTGCTGGCCGGTAGCGCTTGGGAGAACACATGTTCGAACAACTCAAGATGTATCTGTTGCAGCACACTTATGTACTTTTTGAAGTTAGAACAGCTTATCTCTTGAGATTAAGAGTGTTTATCGTTTGAGGTTAGGTCTGTTTATCGTTTTGAGAGTACTGCCATATCGCTGCCATAAGCTGCAACTCATAAGAGCGGTGAAATTTTTAGTACCGTACCGTCGTTATAAATTGCGAACTTTCTTAGGTCGTTATCGTAGAATTATGAACTTTAAAATATCCTATTGTTGCTGATTCGCGAACTATACCGTATTGACGCGAAGTTACGAACTCCATTGTAGCGTGTTGTGTTGCCGGAATTATTGTCCACAGTGATCTTTCCTGGACACTTTACGATTACTGACATAATCGTTTTAGTTTTCCAATTTTACATATAATGCGAGGTTATGCCTTTGCGTCTTTGTGGAAGGCCGATTAAGTTGAAAATCCACTTCTATATGGGACTAACCATAGCATAGTTTAACATAGCTTACTTTCTAGACTTGATCGAGCTAACATTACTTGAGATGTCTTTCACGTCTGTCATCATGGAGGATTCCATTTAGTTAGTTTCTTGATTAACGGAAATCTTTAGTTTATGGTATTCCTCCACGCCCTGTATTAAATTTATTCCCTTGAATTTTTTTCATCGGAGTTAACCGTTGCAGCAAGTAGTTACGATATTTATTAGAAAAGAGTAAAGTATTCAAAAAATCTTTTGAAAAATATAAGATTTTTGGAAGCATAGCTTTCTTATGGCGGGCTTCGCTCGAAGCGCTGAATCGGCGAGAGATGTTAACGCCGAAAAACAGTACGACCCGGACGGCCAATTATCGCGCCGCGCTAGCTCTTTATTGACAACGCGTTACAATTGATTTTGTATTCTCGGTTGCCTTCTCCGTGGTGACGCTAGCTATCAATCGTTTCACAAAATGCTTTAACTGTACAATAACAAAAATTATATCAACAGAATCAGCGTCTAAAGAAGAACCTGTCTGAGTGTGGCAATTACTTTATTTCGTCTGTCAACCGAGATATTTCATTATAAAATTTGCTCTTAATCGTAAGCAGACAGTAGACATCTTGAATTGAGATCTACATGGAACGAGAAAATCCTTCACGGAAACGTTTCTGGGCCTACGACTACGGTCCGGAAGGTTAGGTTTGTTTGGTTTGGCTTGGATAAATGTATAAAGGAGAATAAATAGTACATTATATTATACTAGTTTAATAGACGGAGTAGTGTCACACGAGAGTTTTAAAGCACGGCGAGCGAAGCAACAAGTGCTTTAATAGAACGAGCGTGACAATACGTCTTATTAAACAAGTTTAATATACTATTTTATCTACTTTGCTTTATTAATTCATTAAATTTTGGATGTTCAATTTTTCGTATTACACTAGGGAATTTTGCGTGGATTGGCTACACTGACGTCACTGACATTGACGTTTCGTATTTGAATTTGAAAATCTAGTAGCCCTAGGACAAATTCAATAACTACTTACTTACGTGAGCGAAATGGAAGACAAGAATGTAGATTCATGAAATTTTACAAATTATGTTTACTGAATTACTAATAATTTAACCTTTACGTCTGCGCACGTCTACGTGACAGGATGATGTACCAATTTAACAAAACTAAAATTTACCAAAAGTAGTGTAATAATATGAATATTATTACACTACTTTCGATGTAATAATATAATCATTAATAACGAAAAGTAGATAAAAGTGAGTTATTTCGGAGCCGCGCCAACTGTTTGGTGGCAACTCGTGTTACAATTGTTTGTATTGTCGGTTGCCTACTCTAGGGGTGGCGATTGTGGGTTGAATCGGTGAGTGGCTAGAGCGGCGCGACAGCGCCGCGCTAGCTACCAATCGTTTCTGTACATAACGTGTATATATAGTATTATATAAAGCTATGCTTCCCCTCCCGGTCATTCCCAGAGTGCCTCATTTCGTTTTTTTTAAGAATCAGCGATGGATGTTGATGTGCTTGAAATGCCAGGCCACAAAAGTGTAGATGTTTATCTCTCAGAGATTTAATTTGCTAGGGCAATTACCTTGTTTCAAGAAGATTGCTCAAGACGACATGGTGCAGAAATGATAAATGTTAGTCGTGCTGCGATAAATCAACCTGCATGAGACATGAAATGTATGAAATTGTTAGAAGACGACCTTATCCGCATTACCAAAGGATGCATTTACAAAAATGTACAATTCTGAAATACTAAGATTGAATGTTATTTTTATATATTTCAGATCTAAACAACTTAATGTAATTTAATTTTTTAGATGCAGTATGGTACGGTGCCCTAATGACATATCCTCTAACATTGGCTCTTGCACAACAGTTACCTCTGTAGTTACTTTTTCACTATTTAGAAACATTGTGTATTATCCAATTGTCTATAATTACCTTTGATTTAATACATAGCAAAATATGGCATTTTGTAACATTTATGCGTTAGCCAAAACTAGTTGAGTGGATGTGTTCAAGCAAAAAACCTTGTTTGCATGATTGGATATTTAAACTTTATCAAACTATTTTATCCAGGCGAAATAATAACTGCCACACGAAGGCTCCTTTGCCTTTAGTGGAATTCGAATTGTTCTCCTTAAAATTGTAATATCTAGCAATCTATATGTAATGCCAATGATGGTGGCTTTATACAGTGTGTCCCGCTTTTCATGAATACACCCTAATATCTCAGTTATTAATAATACGACTTCCTTGAAATTGTGATGCTGATTATATGTTAGGAAAATAAAGTATTTAGCATAGTGAACATATTCATCGACCATTGGCGTGCGGTGTTGGGGGGTGAAAAAAGCTGTTTTTTGGGGAAATGATATTAGGGCTCATTTTAGATAACTTTTTTTATCAAATTCAGAATCAGCATCCCCAAAGACCCCTCAATTCATATTTTCGAAATCTCAAGAGCTAATTTGAGCAGAAAAAAATTAAAGTCTTTAATAAGTTCTTTATTTGTAACTGATGTGATAACAAAATTACAAATTACATTATTTCAGATTCTTGTGTTTTCAACATAACTACCTTCAGAAACAATACACTTTTCAACAATTCTTCTCAAACGTACATTCACTTTTCTTAAAGTTTGGGGAGTTATTTCCTGAGACGCTTGCCTAATTGCAAAGCAAAGTTCCTCTCTATTACGAGGCCGAGTAGCATACACTTTATTTTTCAAATGCTCCCACAGAAAAAAGTCACAAGGGGTAATATCTGGCGATCTAGGGGGCCATGGTTCTAAAGCAGAATTTCTACCTATCCATTTCATAGGGAAAATTGCATTTAGAAAGTTCCGAACTATCAGAGAATTATGTGCGGGGGCACCATCTAATTGAAAGATTAAGTTTTGTCTCTGTGCTAATGTCAATTCCATGAGAAAATCATAGAGATCATTTTGTAAAAAATGTAGAAAATTTTGTCCGGTCAGGTTATCTAGGAAAGAAGGACCAACAATTTGTTCGTTAAATATGCCACACCACACGTTAACTTTTTCACTGTACTGGTTTTTACAATGAATTACCCAATTCGGATTTTCAGCTGCCCAAAACCTACAATTTTGACTAGATACCACACCGTTTGTTGTAAACGTTGCCTCGTCCGTAAACATCATGTTTTTCAGAAAAAGTCTGTCGTTAAGATAGTTACCCTGCAACCATAAGCAAAATTCAAACTGTCGTTCAAAATCACCATTTAACAGAGTATGTAGAAATTTTGGTTTAAATGCCCTAATCCTATTGCGTTTCAAACATCTCCATACTTTGTTTTTCGTTAATTTCAGTGTCCTCGAAACTGCCCTTACAGTACCATTTGGGTTGTTTCGAAATTCTGCCAAGATACGTTCGTCGTCTGGATAGTGTCTCTGATTTAAATTGTACTTCCCCGGTCTTGTCTTGAAAACCGCTCCAATCATTGCGAACAATCTATTGATTTTGGCAACGGTGTCGTGAGAAATTGGTTCTCGATCATAATGTCTTCCATTGAATATTCCAGCAACCTGACGCGTAGATCTTTCATTATCACCAAATAAGCGGATAATCTCTACTTTTTCTCCAATTGTAAGAACTACTCTTCGGTTGTGTGCCATCTTATTAACTCTGCTTGACTTTTTGACAATTCGTACTGATTACCGAATGTCAAACAAAAACTTTTGTTTCAAAGCACTCTTTGCATTAATTTGCTTAAAAACACAAATCGGCAAGCCAACGGTAACAAAGAGCGCGTATCTTCGAAAATACCTAAATTGTAGTATAAGGGCAGTTGCAAAGGATACTGAATATAACGAAAAGGGTGTGTTTGATATTTAATAGGATCAGGGCATTTGAACTAAAAAGATAGAAATAAAAAAATTTTTTCTGCTCAAATTAGCTCTTGATATTTCGAAAATATGAATTAAGGGGTCTTTGGGGATGCTGATTCTGAATCTGATAAAAAAAGTTATCTAAAATGAGCCCTAATATTATTTTCCCAAAAAACAGCTTTTATTCACCCCCCAACACCGCACGCCAATGGTCGATGAATATGTTCACTATGCCAAATACTTTATTTTCCTAACATATAATCACCATCAAAATTTCAAGGAAATCGCATTATTAATAACTGAGATATTAGGGTGTATTCATGAAAAGCGGAATACACTGTATATGGATAAATGGTTGGCTTGGCAGTGAAACATCTGATTATAGACCTAACTGTACTTAATATATCATGAAAACAAAAGTAATGAGTTGAGGTAGTTGAGATATAAATTTAAATATGTTATTTTCGAGTTGGAGTTTGAGATTGTTACATCACAATTGAAAAATAATTAAAAATGTTATTGGGTACAATTAAACATGATTGACTAAGTAGATTCATGAAATATAAACAAGTGGTACGCTGATTATAAATCTAATATCTACATATAATACATTTTCTTTTTGTTGGGTACCATATAGAAGGATTCAACACTATTTTAGATAATCGGCCTGTAAAATAATAATATTTGTTTTTACCTGGCGCTGCAGCGCTCTGTGGGGAGAAAACCATGATGGTGTTTCCAATGGTGGTAGTGAAATCCAAGAAACCGTAAACTGTCTGCGTAACGAGGTTTCCATCGTTTAAAATTGTAGGGGTCGCAGCAATCTCGGCGTTGGGGTTAACGAAGACGGGACCCTGCGAGCAAAAGACGAGGTCGGCTGTAACAAAAACGGGAAATTCATTAGAACGAAAATACGGAAAAAAGTAAAAAACAGTAATATAGAACTTGAGACACCTTAAATGATGTGAGACTGCTTTGAGCATTACATTTCACCACAAATTGTAATAAGAGCGGCAATAACGTCCCCAATTTAGAAATCTAAATTTACACTTTTCCAGTCTGCTAAGGACAGTTCCTTTGCTAATTAAAAAATTCAAGCAGTTGTAATGTAATATTTCAATGTTGTTAATATGATTGCTTTAATTGTTAGTTATGTTTTAGGATACAAAGCATTTTTCTGTGTGTATCCCACGGGAGAATAATGATTTTAATAACACGGAGAACAATGTGCCGCCGTCGTAACAAAGTTATACGGGGCCGGATCGGAATTAGGAAACATATTATAAATTCGGCGACGTAGACCGAGAGAGTTATGCCCGTCAAATAAACGTTTGCATGTAATAAGGTATTTACCGGAATGATTTACCGTAATAATATTATACACAAGCTAGGATATCAAGTCTCGATTTTCTAACAGTTTGACGTTTGGCTTCGTTCTCACCTTTTCGAATATGTAAGTACATACGTATGTATGTACATACCGGTGGTTGATTTGAGAGCGATGGAGGCTTATTTACAATTTCGGTAATTAACGACATAACAAATTTGTGGAAATTGAAATTCATTCGATTCAATTTTACTTCCCCACTAATAAACAATGCAACTGACAACTAACCTAAACATGTCAAAGCAAACGTAATTTATAACTTAAGCATGTATCGACTCATCGGAGAGACTTAATTTTTTAGTAATTTTACATGCTTTTTTGTGTCAATTTGATGTCATATAATTGACTTCAAGGCCAAAACCACTAGCGACCAATATTTAGTTTATTGTAGGGCAGGTGAAATTATTCTACATTTTCAATTTACAATGTATGGTACTTTCTTTTTGTAATAACAATCTTTTTGTAACAAATGCGTGCAGATACATTTTTAAAACAGGAAAAAGTATATTTCGTACAAATCAATTCCAGCAAGAGTTTCTTCCGGACCTTTCGTATATGAGATATTGTATAATTTTGCACATTTGTTTAACTCATTGATATGAATTTTAGTGGTTTGGTGAATGAAATAATATTAGTACTAAAAAAACAATGCATAACTCAGAAATGAATTCCACATGTAAGGTGATTAAAACTGAAATTTAAACCATTTTTAAAATTTCTACTCATACTACTAGAAATCATTTATTACAAAAACAGAAAGCTACAGGAACAGTTTATTTAGTTACTTATTTTAGTAATATGGAAAAAAATATATTAGGTACATCAACATGTTAGATAAAAATTGTACAGATAACATAAATACTGACCATAAAGTGTGAATAGCTAGAGTAGGGCTACAGATTCACTGTTTTATAGCTTCTGAAAACATCCCCATAACTATCAGTGGGGGCATAATTACGTGCTAGGTCTTTTACACAACTGCCTGCGATATGATTTAGTATAACGTCGCTATTGAAATTATACAAGTATAACTAGGAAAACGTACAGCTATAGCAAATGAGGAAATTTTCAAAAAATTCAAAGTTTTTCAAGAATTTCCCTTACCTAAAATGTTTCTTGGAATTTGTCACCATTCAGTAGTAGGTATACCAATACATAACATTGTTTTTCATCATTTAAAAAAATATAGAGGGCTGCCAAACTAGAATTTACCATAAATGTGACATTAATGTACCGAATAATGGAAAATTCACCGTTTCGTTTACTTAAGCTTAAATTCTCCTTCTGTTCTAAAGGACCGAAATTTGGGAAAGTAGTTGCTTAGTTTTCGAGAAAAAACAAATTTGCGTAGGATTAAATGACACCCCGTGCAACACTTTATTTAGATGATTATGAACAGAAAAGAATTGTTAACATTATATGGTATATTGAGACCATTTTAACACAAACAGAAATATTGGGGGTTTGGTGATGGAATATGGGATACTTGGAATATATGTGCATACACTTTTCTTAGTGTACGTTGAACTTTACTGCAGATCTCCCCATAAAACTCCGCTCATTGTTCTCACGCTTATTAAAACCATTATTCTCCGGTGGTTGGTAGCAAGCGGACGGTCTCTAACATATCATTTGTCACTCGCTTTGCTTGATGCAATAATATCCCTACTATGCGAATGTGAGTGTGTGTGTGTGTGTGTGTGTGTGTGTGTGTGTGTGTGTGTGTGTGTGTGTGTGTGTGTGTGTGTGTGTTTGTGCGTGTTTTTTTTTCGAAGGGTTCCCCCAGGAGCAACTCCGGGACATTGTTGCCTTTTAATAACCGCCCGAAGGTTATTCCCCGTGAAATATATCGCCCCCTATTCGCATAGCTCGGCATAAAACCGTTCGCGATCCCAAGAATTTTCCATAAATCCGTGGAAGTTTTAATGATCGGCTCGAAGTGTTCGTCGCGAATATTCCCGGGAAGGGTCTCCGGGCTGAATGAGGAACTTATTACATATATCAAGCGTTGTAACAATGACCCTGCGCCCTTTAACGTTCGCACGCGAGACGGCCCCCGAACTTTTAGGATTAAAAATCACCGTCGGTCGACAGGAAATTTCTGTATTCGCTAATGAAAAGTTTTTCGGATCGCTTTATTTGCTTTTTCTTGATGAAAACGCGTGTTTCATCAATAACGGCGATTATATCGCGGGAAACGAGCAAATAACACGTTTCAGATGCGACCCCTCGACGTAAAAGGGTGCAGAAATACCCTAAAACGGCGACTGTTTCCAAATTGGAAATCAGTGTACATTAATTCTTTCTCGTCAATAAAAACTAGTAATTTTGTTGAGAAAATAGCAATAATATATCTGGGTGAACAATACTTATTTCAGTTTCTCGTACATAGTACATAGGTATGCAAAGTGTCAGTCATCGTTTCATATAATTAAACATAATATGAAGAGAGGTGGTAAACGAAGTGTGAAGTGGTTTCTGTAGAGGGTGGACTGTCTAGATCTCTCTCGTAGCTCGTGGGTGGCTGCGGAGATGAATCTTGTCTCCAGGTTATAAGGCTGGAGATTGTAGTAGTAGTTGGAGACCTGAGGGTGTAACGTGCAGGTCTAGAGTTGAAGTTCTAGTCGTATGGAGAGAGGGCGTGACGTACTTCTCCGGGGTTGGATCTGAGGGCGTATCGTGCAGATCCGTGCTTGAAGTTCTCGAAGGTTGAAGTTGTCGTATCTTGAAAATCTCGTAGAACTCTCAGGGCGTAACGTGAGAGCTTTTAGGTTGGGGTGACGTAAATCAAGACCAACAACACATGTCGTTTTGAGCATACAAGTATACTGGTTTATTACCAATAATTCACAAGCTTTTATACATCTTCAAATTACATTGGTTAAATGAGATATTATTTGTTTTCTTATAATGACCTAGCGTTGCAGAAACTGACCTTAACCGAAACGTTTGTTATCACGTTTCGTAAACGGTTTTGTTATGCTTACTGGGTTAATTATTGCCGAACTTGATTTGTTTACGTTCGGTCAGCGTTGTTGTTCTTCGTCATAAAATAAGACGTGCTTTTAAGTTGATTTAGATATCCCAAAAACCTTGTTACCTAAGCTGCGTCAGTGACTATTATCTGTTTGTAAAACAAAACGTGTTGAAAAGTTCACAAAATTAGTTCACAATAAATTAAAATTTCTTAACCTAAAATAATGTTGACGTTAGCGTCAACAGGGGGTGGGTCGCACAAATTCACTAGGTAAACTAAAATTCATGGAAAATTCAGAATGGCATCACTTGAACTACAATTTATTCTAGCTATTTAACATAGTTCTTTTTATATGTATGTAAGTTGTTTCAATTGGGCATCGATAACATTAGGCAAATTATACTCACATAAATAACAACTACCGAATTTAGTAGGTTGACGACAAGAAGGTAAATTTCTCCGTTAAAATATTTCTTATTGCCGAACAGAAAGGTTCGAATATAAAATACACATATTTGCAAATATTTCAACACATAATTAAAGACTGTTCATGATATTTCATAAACGGCCGATATTTTAACTAAAACACCCTTCTCTCTTAAAATAGTAGAAAAAACTGTTAGTCTGACCTAGTCTAAAGCGAAGTTAACAAAAACTCAGTTGTGAATGTTCTCGGAGTTATGTAGCCATTAGCTTGATTAGTTCCTCTGGTAGCCCCAATAAAAAGACGATTAACGGTGGAGAATAATCTTTAAATTTTGTTAGACGTTTCGCTCGCAACTGCGAGCATACTCATGTTATTTTTTTAAGTGAAGGAAGACATATAGGATTAGATAGTCAACATCCTAGATGGTGAAGATGTTTTCGCCTCCTTACTACAGGAGTAAGGACTTTACCATCGATCCATAAACAAAGGGAAGTGTTTCTATTAATTTTAATAACGGCCTTCCCCTAAATCTATTTAAGCTGACCATATATAGTAGTGAGGCGAAAACATCTTCACCATCTAGGATGTTGACCATCTAATCCTATATGTCTTCCTTCACTTAAAAAAATTACATGATTACAAACGTCGAACAAAATTAAAAGATTATTCTCCACCGTCAATCGTCTTTTCATTGGGGCTACCAGAGAAACTAATCAAGTTAACCGAAACTCGGTTAAATTAAAAGATTTTTGGTAAACCACATCAAAATACTTAGTTGTACCTTTTGCGGCCATAATTTGATGTTGAGTGCGTGCCGTGTTATAATGCGCCTTAAATGTGTATTGATTGAAATATGTAAAGTAATTTAAATGTTGAGAAATGACATAAATGGAGATAATTTTAAAATTTAATGAATGGGATTTAATTACGGTTATAACTTAGTTACTAATGGTAACGGAGTTCGTAGTACCTGGTGTTAAATATTCAACCACCTTGTGTTTAATTTATATTAGTTTCTTATAAATGACGGTCATGTAACTATCTATATGTGATTAACTTCCTTTTCTTAAAATTGACCCAAAATTCACAGCCTTTAATATCCAGCATATTACGGTATTCTATATATGAAGACCACAGTCTAAAAAGGATGAGAGTCCAAAATTTCGATTTTTTTAGATAAGGTTGCTAAAACACGGACAAAATGCGTTAGTTTCTTACTACTTGATCGTACAGATTAAAAACGATGAGAACGAGGAGTAGTACGCATTTTTAAATTAGCCGTACAGGGAAAAAAAATGAAGGTCCAGTGTACACGTAGGAAAGATGAGAGTCCATCCTTGTTCGCGATAGGCGGTAAGTAAGGCGCTCTTCATTAATTCTTAATGAGTTAGATCCAGCCGTACAAGAACTTGTGATCTTTTGTGATTCGTGCTGCGGACAAAATAAAAAATACACTTTATACCGAATCCTTCATTATGTAGTTCATAAAGTAGGGCGACTTAAATGTATTAAAATGATCTTTCCAATACGAGGACACAGCTACATGGAATGCGATAGAAATATAGGTTTGATCAATAGCAAAGCACTGGTTGAACTTCCGTCAGGATGGGATGAACAGATTCGAAACGCTCGCGTAAAACCCAGTCGTATTAAAGTTATGAGTTGCGAAGACCAGAGAATTTTTCGAAAATGGACTGATCATTTAAAAAAGTATTATGTTTTAAAGTGTCCCTTCGAGAGTCGTCCAATTAGAGAATTAGTAATAAAAAAGGAAGACTCCCGAATGATACATCACCAAGATTCTTACAATGAAATTTTTACAAGTGTAGTAGTGCCATCAAGGAAAAACACAACTAAAACAAGGCAAAAACTCGCAAACCGGACCGTAATTCCTAGATTGTTCGACCTACCTCCTAGACCAGGGGTTCCCAACCTTTTTGCACCTGCGTACCACTTGACTTTTTGAGAAATTTTGACGTACCACCGGCCTCATTATTTTAATAAACATATAATATTTACTCTTCTAAAAGTGTTCAAAGGCTTTTTAACTAAATTCCTGAGAAAACTTCATATTTAATGGTTAGATATTTGTTTATTTATAACATGCTTATAATAAAGGAGGAATAAAAGGATTAAAATGGTATCAATTTACAGCTGACCCATATGTCTAAATACATACAAATAAAAAATTAGTACAAGCTCGGCCAAAAACTAATCATCATACAAAATATGCTTTTATAGTCTTCAGTGCGAAACTTGTTGTTTGCCTGTGATTAAAATATCAACATTAAGAGTAATGGAACTTATCTTCACTCTTAAGTCCTCTTCAACACTTACTTTGCTTCTATGTTTATTTTTTATGTACAAGAGTTCAGAAAATCCACTGTCACAAAAGTAACTCGTAACAAATGGCGTCAAAAATAGCAGAGCTTGCCGGAAGATCAAAGGGTACTTGGTGTTACTTCCTATCCAGAGGTTGATTAAAGATTTCTCTTTAAAATAATCTTTTATGGAACTGTCTTCTCTAAAATCGATAAAACTTTCTTTTAGCTCCAAATTAATTTGGTGGGGTTCCCGAAAAAGGATTTCTGATCCAGTCCACTATTGAATAATTTTCAGAGAAATACTTCTTAAAACTTTTTAGAAGAAACAATGATATCTGCAACCACATATATTTCATTTTCTTCAAAATAATGCTGATAGAGTGGGAAATGCAGATCAATTCTTCTCCTGTATTTGTGAACAAAACAGAACCAACTCTCTCTTGAAGGAGTTTATTTTGTCACTGGCTGTAAAGGCTGTTGTGTTTGGTCCCTGAAGTCCCAAGTTCATTGTGTTGAGTTTGTCGAAAATTTCGGCTAGATAAGCCAATCTTGACAACTATTCTTCATCAGCAAACATTTTTTATGTCAAAATTTTTTCACTTAAAAACATAAAAACATCTGATCTCAGTTCAAAGAGGCGGTTCAAAATTTTCTACCGAGATAACCACCTCACTTCTGTATGCAGGAGTAGTCTTGAACTTGCCACCCATTTCTTCACACATCAAGGAGAATAATCAAGTGTTTAAAGCCCTAGCCTTTATGAAGTTAGTAACTTTCACGTCTTTCACAGCATCTGATAGAACGGAGTAAGATTTTGAGTAATGTTTGCGTGCTCACTGCTCATGCGTACAGAAGCTATTATAGTATGTTGCTCACATCACTCACGCGTACCACCTGAAACGTTCCCGCGTACCACCAGTGGTACGCGTACCACCGGGTGGGAACCCCTGTCCTAGACAATTTGAACTCCCGGATCCAAAATATGACCAAAGAATTCCTGCTGCTACTGAGAAGTACCAAAACCTTCAGGATCTGAAACGCTTTTGCAGTGTAGAAGATCAGGTGTTCAGATATTGAGTGAACCTTCATTTTTTCTCCAAAATTATTTATGTACTCTATCCCTCTTTACCTATGCTCTGTACGCCAATGAATAAAATATATCAATTTAAAATATTTGATATTATTCTACACACCCAAACCTTTCTTAAAAAAATTGTAAAAGTGAATAGAATATACTCTTAACAATCTATAAAGCTTTTAATTTCAAAATCTATTTTTCTCGAAACTATTGCTTTGTGACACTCATCTTTTTTAGCCTGTGGTCTTTATATATGTAATACACTTGTATAATAATATTCTAAATGTTAGTTATCCCCAACACTTAGGAATTTTATAGATCACTATATTAGAGTGACGTATAAAGTTAAACTTGACTCCCTTGAAAATATTTTGTGATTTTATAGCTGATGTAATATATGTATTTAGCTGTAAATTGCAGGAGGAATTATGTGCTATTTCACTATTTTAATCCCAATGTCTAGTTCTTTCCTTACCACTAGTGACATACGTCTCATTGCTTTGGCATATATATACAACGTAAGTATCCCTTGAGAAGAGGAATGGCGTATCTGCAAGTTGAACCTAAAAAATCAACATTTTTGTTTCCCTTTCATTTATTGTATAATAATTACCGCTGCTTATAACTTTTCTATTTTCTTTAAAACAGTCTGTTAGGAAAGTCACACGAACTTATTGTAATTGTTCAATTAACTCATTAGAACAGTCAAACTGACCTACTACAACGGCTACATTAACGTATTGGTCTCCCAATTCAACTTGATACCACAGTTAAATGAACATAGTGAACGGCTACATGAACTAGTTATAACTGGTAATTCAATTTGTTAAATCAGCCAAGTTAAACGATTACAACAATTACATTTACTGATTAGTGATTAGCGATGAGAATAGACGCAGCAGGACGGATAAATTTATTTAATCAGAATGATGAACTAACCTACTAGATTGTTTTGTTTTTAACAGGTTTAACTTGAAACTGTTAACCGAACCATTTAGGTAGGTGACATTTTAACGGCTTCCTTCGGCATATAAACAGATATGTCGGTTGACACTACTATGTTTCTTAGTGTAGGGAAATGGTCTATTCTCTATTTCATTAAGTAATTGCTAAATAAATATTCAGAAATCGTTCAAAGGAACTTACTACTTACTTACTTCGTACAGGTTTCCATCTATGCGAAACACATTTAAAATCAGAAAATTATATTATATTAGATTAAAATTTAAGATATAAACAACTATGCTCTTTCAGAGCCATGCACAACATATAACTTATCGATCGTTCTGAGATTATTAAAAGTATTAGAATTGTAAAATGAACTACCTATTTTTAAATACATTCGATTTGTTTAACTCAATATTTCTGCAGCTATTACAATTCTAAAATGTTTATAATAAATTAAATTTCGATTACACTGGACAGCTTGTAATTTAAAAACGGAAATCAAATTTATCTCTTGAAAGGGCCATGCTACAACAAACTCGATAAATTTTAAATGTTAATGGAAAATGTTATGTATAAATATCAAACAAAGAACAATCAAAATCTATTTTCTTTTACAGGCTGCAATGACATATTAAATCAAGTACTCAATAGAGAGAAGAAACTACATATCCGCGCAACGGTGGAACTAGGTATTTTCACATTTTTTGAAAAGTGGCTAAATGAGAGATTATATGCCTATAAATCTTAGGTTAATATAAAAAATAAATAAAAACATTCAAGCAAAGAAAGTCATTTGAAATTCAAACTCAAGGAATTGGCGCCAAAACGCCGTCTGACGTCACACAGCATATAAACAGTGTAGTGAAAACATTATTTTACTTCGCTAATAATACAAATTACTAGATTTGGTCGCAATTTAACTCCTACACTCCAGCGGAAACAACAATAAAGTCCAAAATACTCGAAAAATCTATTTGTGGACTGCAGAACGGACCCGTGTTTATATGCGGAGTGACGTTACGATGAGCTGTCTTTTCGCTGGCCCTCGCACATTAACTGCTTTTTATACCTAAAATACTTGGTGCTGGGCCTATTACACGATTTTTTATGATTACAAAATTTGTCTGAGGGTTCCTCCCTATAAATTTAGATATATTTCCTTTAATTTAAAATATAAGGCAGATACCTAATTCGTGGTACGAGTTGTGAACAACTGTATTCAGTAAAATAGAAATGGGTGTTTCTCAACACTAGTTCTCCTGATTGCAATTAATTGAGAAGTTAGGTATAATTTTTTTTTAATTTTCGAGCCGCAGAACTCATTTTCGCTATTATATTAGCATTGTGTATCACTTTTACATTGTCATTAGTTGAGAAAATAACGATCTCAATTAAAATGTACAGAGAAAAATCGTGTTTCTTGATGGCAATAATGTATATACTTATTTAGCAAATTTATTTAATCAAAAATGTTCTGGGACGGTTCAACAGATAATCGCATCAATCTTGGCCAGTAATTTATTCCCTTATAACGGTCCCCAAGATATCGTCCTACGTGGTTAATGGAATTTCCAAATGCGATTCGACGTCGCCGTAGTTCCGAGATGCGACTTCATGCATCAACAGTCCATTGATTTATACGTTGCGTCGAGGCTAATGGATCTGTAACATCTCTAATAACCGTTATAGCATTTCGGTGTTCCTCTAGCAGATTATCAATGAATCATTAATAGACGTTTCAACGGCGCGGAACATAGGACGCT
The DNA here is from genome assembly GCA_946251905.1 of Cryptocephalus moraei. NCBI lineage: Eukaryota > Metazoa > Arthropoda > Insecta > Coleoptera > Chrysomelidae > Cryptocephalus > Cryptocephalus moraei. The sequence continues at coordinate 23,005,189 of OX276458.1, read as the reverse complement.
TAGTTCGATTGAATGCTGATTGGTCCATTTATGCCATATTGGTATTTAAAAGAAGCCGCCTGTGTTTTGTATATGGCTCAAGGGGTTTGTATTATAATTTTTTTAATTTTCTTGAATCTACAGAACAGCGGCCGGTATGTTCCTACAAAACTCGCCCCTTCAAATATTTACCAGGATAACAGTAAACAAAACAATATCGAATGACCACACAAACATTCAACATCTATTTACACAATTACGCCACAAATCCATCTCACGATTCCTCCTTCCATCGGAAAATATGACGCCGAACGATATTATTACAATCCGAATTGAAATTCAATTTGGATAAGAGTCCTGCGGGAGACGGGAACTTCGTACGGAAAAAAGGGAAGAACGACGACGAGGGGGAAGGAGGTAAGTGGAGAATTTTCCCTTTCGCCAACCAGAGTGAAATTTATTTTCCACTAAGAAGCAACGCGGCCGATGGGAACATGCATAGTTCTGATCATGTGTGTGGGTGTAACTCGTTTGCGACATCTGGAAGCGCTTACTAAACTGAGAGACCTAGTATGTGTAGCAAAAATGTTTCACAATATTAAAATTCTAGCAGTAAAGCTAACCAAGCTGAAAATTTTTAATCGGTAATTTCAAACAAAAATTTGGTTGTCTGTAAAGTCGGTTTACGGACGATAATTTTACGTGATAACGTCATAGGAAAACATTGATGAAAAATTGCATACGTTTATGAACTGCATTGAATTATTATCACTAAATTATCATTGATGTTTTGTATTATAGAAGACTTTTTCGCACTGCGGTTGGCCGCAGTGCATGCGTTGTTGGGTTGGTCGCCAGCGTGTTGGGTGACATGTGTGAAGTTGAACATTAATCTTGAAACTTACATGAATTGCTACGCAGGATAATTGTTTTCACGGAATACTAAATGAAGGCAGTCGACTTTATATAGGATCATTTATATCACTCATCGTAAATTTTTAGTCGAAATCATAACATATCCTATTATTACTGCACTCGTTGACCGATGCTACTTTGTTTTAATAATCCAAGAACAAATATATGAGATTATATAGCTAATCAAACTCTTAGAATGCAAGAATTAATTACCTTATTGCCGCAATTGTTATTGTAATAATAAGCAATGGTATGCACAGTAAATATTCAGTTAACTTTATCATTAATAGTCGGCAATACCGTTAACGTCCAGCTGTGTGCTACCGCCGTCTCTCTTTCAGCCGGAAGCACCGGCCGAGGGAGTGGAAGGGAGATAGGTGCGTCAGAAGCGAAACGCTGAGGACGACCGTACCTCTCTATCGCTTGTTCTCACTCTAGCACGGCTCACATTGGTTGTGTGGTGCCGGTGTCTCTTTCACTCGAACGCTGTAGTGGAAGAGAGATAGATGCGTCGCAAGCCAAACGTTAAGGTCAATCTTTGTCACTTGTTCTCGCTCTCGCTTCCACGCATGGGTCTGGCGCAACGTTACAATATTTTTTGGGATGAGTAACCCGCACATCGATTTATGAGACGTATATCACGTCAAAAGAAGTACGAGTATCGGGTATCATTTGTATAAAAAGAACTTTATCAATTTTGTACATGCAAAATAGTTAAAATAACATGAGCTACTATGTACTTAAATATGCGTGCAAGTAATATTTAAAGCTGAGATGAGTTGCGTGATATGTATCAAAATTTTTTGTTGTTGGCTTAAATTATCAACAATTTACTTGGAAACTACATATAAATTTTAGTGGAAAGTCAGACGACCGACCCAGGCTGCAACTCTAGGTGAATGATGATTATAAATTTTTTATTTTAATTAATTGTCATAAAAAATAGGCATAGGTTGACTTTGGGTGCATTTTTTGCTTTTGTAATCTTCAGCAATCTTCCCAAGTGTAAATGTAATGTTTATATTACATATTATCATTTAATACTGAGAAAACTACACTGCTACCCTGTACCCTAACCTTTAAAAACCAATAACAAATATCTGGATATTTTCAATAGATAATTTAAAATAGAATAGGAAAAAGCATCACATTTTTGCAATTTTTACAGTTATAAAATAAATTGGGCAATAAAGCCAAGGGTGAACGTATTATCACTCAGTTGGCCTTATTACTTTACAATCAAAACCAAATAATAATATATCCATCCATTTTTATTACTTATTATTTCATTATTACAACGAAACTGACTAGACCAAAGATTCTATGGAAGGCATGCCAGGTAACAAATGGGAGAAATCTGAAAAGTATACAAAGGCTTTTAGCATACTAAGAACTTATCTCTGAAGCCGTGTTAAGAAAGCTACACCTCATGATCCAAAAAAGGGGAAACTATTAATTTGTATTACCTTAAAAGTGGAGATTTACATTGATCCAAAATAATATAACAATAAATTGATAGTTCAAAAACGTCTGATGATGCGGAATTTCGCCTTGTGTGTGGAGATTATGGGAAAAATCGGGAAACGTGCACCATGTGTGGAAATTGGTCACAGAAGGGAGTTAATGATCGTGTGATGTTTGTGTTACTAGCAAGTATAAAATATTTAAATAGACTCATTCTCATAAAATGTGTTTTAATTATTAATTGGGTTTTGTTTTCATTACTTTTGTGGTAACTGACCAGGGATGTTGACTCTACGATCAACATAAAAGAGAGCTAAGTAGGGTTGTAGGGATTTAATAGGGATTTAGGGAACAGATTCATCAATTAGGCATTAATAACCATTAAATAGGGAACTAGAGCAACTTGTTATTAAAAACATCTTAGGTGAAAATTTCCACTTGCAAATTAAGTAATCAAAATTAATTAGAACAAATAAGTCAGTGAAATAATTTAGTGAACGTGCTGATAAAGTAATCAAATATGAAGTAATTAATAACTATTAAATAGGGAATTAAAACAACTGACTTACTTAGGTGGACGAAACAGCGCGAATCATAGTGATAATTTCAAAATCTTACAACAATAATTAATCGCGTAAGCATAACACCAGTCTCGTAATATGATAATAAACGCGCTCGGTAAGGTCAAGCACACAGCTAGGTCAGGGAAAATACAATCTGGGACGCCGAAAAGATAACAAAACTTAATTTGCCATTTAACCAGTGTAATTTGAAGATGTATAAAAGCTTGTGAATTTTTGGTAATAAACCAGTATACGATGTATGCTCAAAACGACGTGTGTTGTTGGTCTTGAATTAAGTCACCCTAACCTACAAGTTCTCACGTTACGCTCTGAGAGCTCTACGAGATCTCCAAGATACTACAACCTTTAACTCCAAGAACTTCAACCCGGACCTGCACGTTACGCCCTCAGGTCCACACCGGAGAGCACGATACGCCCTCTCTCCACACAACGAGAACTTCAACTTCAAGAACTTCAAGAGATCACGTCACGCCCTGATCTTCAACTACTACTACAGTCTCCAGCCTTACAACTTGGAGACAAGATATATGGCGGCTCCGCAGCCACCCACGAGCTACGAGAGAGATCTATACAGTCCACTTACAACAGAGACAACTTCACACTTCGTTCAAGGGATTATCTCATTATTCAAGAACCTGGGGTATGGGGCCATATACTTGGTCAATATTTGTAGGGTGCCAACTATATATTCTTTAAAATTGATCGTATTTTTGGACATATACGGGATCAGTGATATGATAAACAATTACTTTTGGTATGATCGACATAAATATTCTTTAATGTAAGTGATACATAAAATACACACGTACACTTACGTATACTTAAATAATACGTAACGGTAAGATGACGGCGATATCGTATAGAACGATGTTCAAAACGGTCAATGTGTATGTGTGAGAGAGAGAGAAAGAGAGAGAAAGCAAAAAGAAAGAGAAGTTTATATACGTTGTTACAATAGATAAAATTCACCCCTAAAGGCTCCAGTTCCGTAACAGGTTCCATATAAACGATCCTTAATGGCGATATCGATTGCTTATTGATTGTGCCTAGTTAGGTTATGGCGAATCTAACTGTATTCCGTGTGAGATTTAGACCAACGATACAATGAAAAATGACCATTGGAGGTCGGTTTCAAATAGAAAATATGTATACACACATACACACAGAGATTATTGAGAACTTATCGCGCTAATCGTCGAATTAGAATGATGAGATTAAGGCGAAAACCAGACAAAAAATACGGTGGTGCTCGAAATGCACCAGCGGGATTATAGACACCCCGTGGCGTTAGGGATCGTACCTGTCGGCCGTTTGCAGTTAGTGGTCAGGTAGTCCGCACTACCAAACAATATGATATTGATTATAATTCAATATTATGTTCCAGCGAATTTTGATTAACGCGAATATATTTTTATTAAGATCGTTGATTCTTCCTCTACAAATCGATACCAAACTCAAAATATTTACAACAAAATCAAATTGTTTTATGGTTTTAAATGTGTATCTAAACAATATAAAATTGATTATAATTCAATATTATGTTCCAGCGAATTTTGATTAACGCGAACATGTTTTTATTAAGATCGTTGTTTATTCCTCTATAAATCGACACCAAACTCAAAATATTTCCTGGAACTAAACCCTACTTATCACCGTGGTAAACAACGTTAAGGAGGTATAACAAGATCCCTTTTTATGAAGATAAAGATTACAGGTGAAAATTTCTTTTTCTCAAAATATGTAACAATTTCGTCTTTATATTAGTGCGTGATACACATTTAAAACCATAAAACAATTTGGAAATATTTTGAGTTTGGTATCGATTTATAGAGGAAGAAACAACGATCTTAATAAAAATATATTCGCATTAATCAAAATTCGCTGGAACATAATATTGAATTATAATCAATTTTATATTGTTTGGTAGCGCGGAGTACCTGACCACCACCTGCGACCGGTCGACAGGTACGATCCCTAAAGCCACGGGGAGTCTATAATCGGCTTGGTGCATTTCAAGCACCACCACTCAACACTTTCTTCAATTTTATTGATAGCTAAGAATTGTTATGAATGTCAGTCCACTTATTAGCTCGTTTCTACTCAGTTGATGTAAACATTGTTGTATGTATCAATTATAACTCTAAAATCCAATAATTTCAATAAAGAAGAGTAACTCGTGCGTGATGGTTTTCTAAGTTTTTCGCTCATATTTCCGTTTTGTTTTTCTTACATTATGAATCCGACATTTTAATTAATACCCATTAGTAGATAAACGAGTAATCACTTAAAGTTCTGCATAATGAAAGAATGAGCGTCTTCATCAAAGATGATTCGTTTAATTTTTAACGCTAATCGATTTCTAAGTAAGTTATAGTTTATCGAAGTACTGTCTCCCTATCGTTAATTTTTTTTATTCCCATCCGCCGAACCCCCTGAAATAACCTATTTCCCATTCATCTCAGACATCTTTTATTTACACGAAGTTCCCGGTACATTCGGAATATTTTCTACCGCCTTGAAATTTTATACGAAGTTGCACCTGAGCCCACAACTTTCGAAGAGTGCATTTTCATCTTTATTCATAATGCAGTAGGAGTATTGATTGGACCGAATAGAAAGAAAGGGGATCTTTGGTTCGGTGGATCGATGGAAATTAATTTGTGTCAGCGGTGGTTTCTTGAAACACTCTTAAATTCTCGCAAGAATAAGCGAAATATTTCAAATGTAATGGTGATGCTATCTGATAAATGCACGAAAGTTATTCTGATATATTATTATAATTATACTACCTTGGAATATGTTTTGGGTAAGCCTATAATTAGCCAAGTATAAAATTGGTAACTATATGGAAGTGTAGTAAAATATGTAATAAAACTTATTACAATGGTGAGCCATTTTTGATGTTGACCTATCAAGTTGATCAAGTAACTTTGTGCTACACATATAACTAATTAATGTTATAACTTTGATGAAGTTGGCTAGGTAGGTTTGGTAACAAATACAGTTCAAAACCGAACAAACTGTATTTTCCAGATAAAGTAATGTACAGCATCTGCTGAATGTGTTACCACAACTCAAACTGAATAAAATTAATATCGCAATTCCCCTAAACCTCCCATTCCTCCATACACATATTTCCCACCTCACCGATCCAATTTCATTTTCCCATTCGTCCGGACAATTGACCGTTTTATACGCTCCTTCCGGTTTTCCTTGTTATGAAGTCCGACTAGGTAAACTTCTTTAAATGATCCTCCAGAGCTGTGAAAACGACCAAACTTAGGACCGGCCATATTTCATAAAGTTTTTCCACTTCTCTCAAATGGCGCCCTACATTTCACTTCACAAATGATGGCCGAAATTATGGTTCCCAGAAACAGGGAAAAGCTATTAGAGAGGCGAAAAATGATATTCAGCACTTTTTTCCCGGCAAAGAGACGAGCTGGATAGACTTCTGCGTAACTTTAATAAAATATCTTTCGGGGAGGCGTAAGGTGAGGATATCGATAAATATGAGCGGAGATAGTCAATAGACGGAGATTTATTGTTAACGAGAATGGAAGTTTCTCGTCTCGAGCTTTGCTTGTCGCTGTTAACTTTACTGACCTTTGAATAATTTTCTCTAGAGTTTATTTGATACAGCAAAGGAATTAACAGTTAGTTAAAATATTTAATTGGAAAACTCTAAGGCGATAACTTGCACGAAATGCAGTACGGTTTAATTAAAGGAAATTAAGCGTACGAAAAATTAAATTAGAGAAAAGGATGCAAGATCACCAGAAAAAGTGCAGAATAAACATATATTTCATTTAAACGTAATCTAGTTGGTAACACCCTTGGCCAAATTCGTAATATTTATCCTTAAGTAACTGTAATTCAATCTTCTTTAAGTTTTAAAATAAGATCAGAAGTGGCTAACGCATTTTACATGGTTGATGTGTTTGTAATGGATCGCACTGCTAAGGTCGAGTAGATGCTACACCAGAAATAAATTTAAAATCAAGCACTGACATTCTCAAAGAAAGGGTTAACGCGTTTCACCAATTTTTTTCTGTTTTAAGTTAAACTAGCCCTTGCACCACACCTTTAAATCAACACTTGATGTCACAAGCCGCCCAGTCGCATTAATAACCAATTTAATATCATTCAACTTAAATTAATTAATTAATTAAGTAAACTTAATCCAATATCTTCCAAATTATGATCTTAGATTTGGTAATTCTCTTTATCAGTGTAACTAGATACCTCTAATTAAAAATTCTCTTTCCTTTTTAGTTTTCTTCTAAAATGATAACTGACACCTTTTCTACCTATAGGAAAATTAATTCCAAAATAACTCTAAACTGTTTCCAACCCGATATAATTGAATACTTAAATTTAACTAAATAATGGCAATTTATAATATTACGGCAATATGAGTTTATGGCCACAACAATAAAGCCATAGTGGAAAAGAAGAGCAAATTTGAAGAAGACTTAGAGCATGCTCTAGACACTAGACCAAGTTCAAACAAAATATGGATGATTGTAGACTGCAATGCGAGAGTTGGCAGTGAACGGAACAGTAAAGGGGTAGGAAATAAAGGCGAAGATGCAAAAAATGACAACGGTGGAGACTAATAAATATAAGTCAACAGAAAGAACTGGCAATTAAAAACACATTTTTTGCTCATAAAGATATAGATAGATATAGGTGGTGTCAACACACCGGAAGCCAAAAATCCGTTATTGATTATTCCATCACTAAACAACAATCCAGCATAAAACCATTGGACGTCAGAATCAGGAAAGGAGCAGACTATTTCTGACTGGGCATTAGTAAATAAAAAAATATATTCAAAATATAATGCAAAATCCATGCCAAAAAGCGTAAAACAAAGGTATCTAAATGTTTTATAATACGTGCAATGCTTTAAATGGTAGGCAGGTGGATTTTCCTTGATGATTCAGGGTTTTTTTGACCTCTAGTGCAATAGTAGATATTATTAAGTCCGACTGTTGGCGGTACCTATCCATTCTACTATTATGGACTACGGAGGCGCTACTCACTTATTATGCGTACATAGTTCGAGTAATTGCATTACAACTTCCTTCTTATAGGATAGACAATATTGCATCTACTATGAACCTAAGTACTACGTAATGTTCCAATTCCAATTCCTTTTACCCTGTAATAACTCTCCTATATATTAAAACTTTTTCTTTGTTTTCCGTGATATATACGTAAATATACTCTTTGTTAAAAAATGATTGACGTTCTCATGCATGCAGCCCCTATGTGCTAGTCAAGGCTGCCACAACGCAAAACGTACAACGTTATTAATCAGAAATGCACGCTACTGTGAAACCGGTGATTTATAGTTTGGAATATCTTGGAGTATGTCCCCGTCACACGCGAATATCCAGCGGGGGGATGTTTGTTCGGCCTGTTTTTTGGGTGTACGCCAGAGGGTCGAGAAATCAACGAAAATTTTTGATATCTGCAGATCAAAGGAGATAAACGTGATCGATGGATTCATTAACTTTAATATAAATATATAGGTTCATTTAATAACTAGAGATGTTTCATACCCATGATGCAGGTAATTGTGTTAAATAATTTTCAATTTATTATTTCGTGGGAATATTAGTATAGAGCATGGTGAATTTTTCGATATCACATTGGGATCTCGGAAACAATAATAGTGTCGAGGTCGGTTAAGTTAGAAAAAAGTTGGGGAAATAGTTGGAAGTAGGAATTAGAAGTTAGTTTGGAAAGTTCATAGGGATTGTAAATCAGATATGCAGTCTCGGATATTTTGATTAGTCCTTAAATTGTTATTTTGTAATTTTCGAAAAATATTGTTATCTTTTCAACTGCATACAGTATTTCAATAACACCTGGTTATTACGAATAAGTACGAACGAAGTTAATATAAATTGTTTGGATCCTTCAGATTTGATGCCTCCATAACTAACTTTTTGTTTGTTGTGGGCGCCACATCCCATTAGGTAGACCCAAAGTTGATTTATAAGATCCGCAATTAACATCCGTTTCATAAAATATTGTTTTTCATCAATATTCCAGGTATGGGATCTACAGAATAAAAAAGCTTAAAATTCACAACATGAAAGAGCGAATACTTTCGAAAATAACAATGGCCGTCTTGGGGACAACCGACAGAAGTGAAACTTCTACTCGTTAAATTTCAAATTTATTCATTATTGTTACACTGAATCATAAAGACAAATGCGCATACACCGCTATAAAACATAATTATTGTTATCCTTATAAACATTATAGACAACTGCAATGGAAATTGGAATGAAATTGATATCCTTTCGTATGCATAAAAGAAATATTAAATAAGAGTTTAGCCTAGTTTTTATAAAATGATGACAAACTGTCTACTGGATGATACTGCAATTTATAGAACAGGACTGAAAGCACATATGTAAAAATAAAACTGGAAAGTTGTATACAAATGATGTACGTATTGTCTAGTATTTTGACAATTGTCACCATGTTTTCTGGTAAAGGAAAGCAAGACATGAAAAATGTATTCATTCGCACCAAATTAGTTCTGTTTTAGCCTCCGAAAATTATTGAAGTTGTATTCAGAACGGGAGAAACCTCACCGAACTGAATTCACGAGAATTTCCAGCTATTTGGATTATTGTTGAAGATTCAGCAAACCCAGAGAGCCGAGCAAAACCATTAATGGCAGTGAAATAAATGTCTTGATTTAAGTGATGATTCAACAGAAAAATTATTCTAATAAGTCTAATTCATATTGTAACGTTTTTACTATTTACTAAAACCAAACACTACTCGATTTGTACTAATTATTTATTTCTTACACGACACTTATACACTTAACTTAATAATCCCCTAACTTAATTTATATTCGCACACAGATATTTATTTATTTAACGCAAGCGGTCTCTCACCCGAATGTTTACACACCGATTTGTCAACTGCCCCGCCTTGGGTCCGGCATTCCTTATATACGGCAGGTAGGAACCTTCTGGAAGTAACATTCCCTGTTTAATTGCTTAAATTTTAAACTTTTATATTAGACGAAATTTTTTGGCGTCAATTTAAATAAAAGTCATGTTAAACAGTAATTTTTATTCTGTGTAATGGGGTAAAAATCCAATATGCGGACCATTCGAAATAAACAGAAGTTTCCTATCGTAGCATGAAATCTAGGAGCTTTAGAAACTTCCGGTTAACGTTATTCAACTCAGTGCTGCCAAAAACATTAAACTACAAAATTTTAGTGAAATAGTATATGTAATTGAAAAACTAATAATATTTTTAGAAAATCTTGTCTTTTCCTTGTAAATAAAAAACAAATCACATTATTTAATATTTACTTTCCGAAATATAATCCTGATGCAAAGTAGCAACTTTTCTCTAATTTAACTGACCCTATGACTCTTATCGTTTCTAAAACCATTATGGTGAACGTCAAAAAATCACCACCATGTATACCTACATATCTTTCTAACGATAAATTCAAACAATAGCTGGTAATTCTTCTTCTTCTTCTTCTTCGCTACAAGTATTAGGCATATTTTGCCTGTTACGGTACCCATCTCTTTCTCGGCCTGCCTACGCTTCTTCTTCCCCGAACCTTGTAATCATTACTTTAAGAGTCCCGGCGAGAATTTAACGTTGTTGCGGGGTAAGAGACAAGGAAGAAGTAGCGGTATGTTCTTTCCATCTCTTTCTATTTTCCTTAATTTTATCGTTGATGTTAAATATACTTATCTCGTTTCTAATGTCTTCATTTCTGAGTTTGTCTATTCTGGAGCATCCTTTTACTCTTCTAAGAAATTTCATCTCTTGTGTTTGTATACGTTGTTCTTCCTTTTTTGTAGTTGTCCATATTTCGCTTCCGTATGTGAGGGTTGGCACTGCAATGGTTTAATAAAATTTCAATTGTGTATCTTTTCTGGTTTTGTTTTCGAGAGTTTTACTTATTGTTCCACATACCCGTGAAAATCTGTTAACCTTCAGTTCTATATCATTACTACAACTATACGACATATTGCATCCCAGATATCTAAAGCTATTTACTTGTTGCAGTATCTGATTATCAATCACAATCTTTGTCCTTATGGGATGTATTCCTGAAAAAGCCATAGTTTTTGTTTTTTCCACGGAGATTTTCATGTCGTATTTCTTACACACTTGGTGTAAAGCGTAAATCCCTCTTTGCAAGTCATCTTCTGTTTCATATAGCAATACCAGGTCATCTGCCTAAAGTATTGAATCGACACGTGTATGTTGATCTAGCCAAATTCCCTTTCTGTATTTTGTCCTCCAATCACGAATTATTTCATTCATATATATATATATATATATATATATATATATATATATATTGCATAAAGTAGGGGAAAGGCAATAGCCTTGCCTGACTCCTTTGTTTGTAGCGATATTTTCTGTTAGTTGGCCATTAAGATCTATTAATATGTTGGTGCTTCTGTACAAACTTTGTATTCCTCTTATTAAATGTTTCGGGTATCCTGCTTCTCCCATGATCTTCCATAGTTTGTATCTATTAACGTTGTCAAAAGCTTTTTCTAGATCAACAAAAGCTATGTGTGTATCCTTGTTAAATTCCCGATGCTTTTCAATAATCTGTTGAAGAATGAATACGCCGTCTATAGTAGATCGGCCCTTTCGAAATCCCTTTTAGCTGGTAATTGTGGAGATATTATAGTTTTAATTATTATTCAATATTGTATACTCAGTAAAATGTTTTGAGTTAGTATGTATATCAATAAATGAGGTGAAATTTATCAATATATGCTAGATGATACAACTTTTTGACGTGATATACGTCTTATAAATCGGTGTGCGGGCTACCTGAACATTCCGGAAAACATTGTAACGTTACGCATCTATCTCTCTTCCACTACAGCGACACGGCGTACGAGTGAAAGAGACAGAGAAACCGTAACCACATAACCAATGCAACACCTAAGTCTGACGTCACAAGTGGGCGGTGCTAAGAAACCTTTCCAAACAAAGCGATAAAACGTGTAATTTGCCCATAAGAAGATTTTATTTTCAAGTTTATTATTAACGTGACGTGAATAAGAATGGCCAGTTCAATATTTCGTGAAAACTTAAGACGGTTCAACGTTTTAACAAAGCATTTTTGATAAAAGGTAAGTCTAACTATTATTAAGTCCGAATTTTGATTGAAAATGGCATCCAAACATGTTTTGAAGTCTGCAACATTATTGAGTCTTTTGAAGACGGGAATAAAACGATAAAAGGGGGTGAAAATGCATTGGAATCCAATCATGTAAAAAGCATGCAGTTTGATGCTGACGTTGACTTTATGATTATTAGAGGGGAAATACATGCCAGCATGAAGGATAAAATATATAGAGTACAGGTAGCAATTTTGCTTTCCATAGATTTTATAGATATTTGTCTTATTAGTACATATTACATGTCTCTATGGCAGATTACACTAAATATATCAGAACAGATTACTTCGGCTACTTGTACCTGCCCGAGGGGTATAAAATACCACCATATTGCTCTGCTGGCCCTTTTTGGGCATCAAAATATATGTCACTGATAGACAATGTCAATGGAATGCTTTAAAACTAAAAGAATTGCCAGTTAAAAACAGCCGTAGAAATGTATCCTCCAAAACATATGTGGCTATCGAGGAACCTTTGACTGAGTGCTTACTTTTGCTCTAAAAAAAGCGGCCATTAAACACAGCAGCACCAGTAAACTTAACAAAAATGATAAGTTTGGGTGAAAATAAAAAAATAACATAACCTATAATATATAATATGGTCCAAAACTACATTATACTACATACCTATCTAGAAATATTTGGTGATAACATAGGTTTAAAGAAACTTGATCACAATATACAGCTAGCAACTCTTATTTACAACAAAATTAGCAATAAATGTAGAATTAAAAGTTTCTTACTTGCAAATTACACGCTTTATCGATTTTTGTTTAGGTAGTCTATTAGAGCCATGCGGGAGTAAGATGACGCATCTATCTCCCTTCCACTCCGTCGGCGGCGACAGCGACAGCTCACAGCTGAACGTTAGCAGTATTGCCGACTCTTATTTATAAACTTATCTGAATATTTACTGCGCACACCATTGTTTATAACTATTACAATAACAAGTGCGACAATAAGGTATTTTATTCTTGCATGCTAAGAGTTCGACTAGCTATATAATCTTATATATTTGTCGACTGCTGTCATTTAGTATTCAATGAAAACAATTATTCTGCGCAGCAATTCATGTAAGGTTCAAGATAAATGTTCAACTTCAGACATGTCATAACAATGTGTCTAAAATGATCAGTTAGACCGTTCAACCGCATTGCGAAAAAACCTTCTAATGATAATTTAATGATAATAATTCTATTCAATTCATAAACGTATTCCATTTTTCATCAATGTTTTCTTATGACGTTATCACGTAGAAATTATCGTCCATAAACCGACTTTACAGACAACCAAATTTTTTATTACAAACTTAGAAATTCTAGATATAAATATTTCAACATTATATCTAAAGAGTTGTATTGTGTCAAAAACGGAGTATGCTTGACATAAACGCTTTAAATATGCAAGACGCTAAGTACATTTTTCAGGTTATATAAATTGCCCTAGCAAATTACACGACAACTTTTAGGCAGTAAATTGCGCTACCTGTAACATTAAATTCTACATAACAAGTATAGATGTATATATCTGCTATTTTGGTAACAAACAATGCAACAAAAGTAACAGAAGCTTAGAAGTCTACAGGACCACCCCCTCCCCCTCCGTCTTTTAACCATGAAAAAAATTTCCCTTCCCCACTTTTCCATTCGTTCTCTTTTTTTACCCTCCAACCAGCTCTTGCTTTCGTTTTTCTCTCATTTCTGCCGTGCTCCTGTCGGCAGACAACACACCATCAATCATCCCCGCAAAATAGGAACAAGATTATATAAACTCGTAGTTTCAAAGGAACCGTCCTCCACATAATGGGGCGAAGAGTTCTTTTTACGAAACTACAAACTCCAGCCGAGTATAAACTTCGAGATAACGTTTCGGATTAAATGAAGTTTTTTTTCCTGTTTACTTCTGGGTTAACATAACAAATGAGACCGCAAGGGGGGGTGAGCCTGATCGACCGCTTAGTCATGTCGAGATGAGACTAATTGCGTTTCGAGACACCTCCTCTAATTTTAATTAATCTGGGATTTTTTCACGCTTCGAGTCGATTAAAAATGTGCGCCAAATAACGAAAGCGGCCTGATTGGATCAAGAGAATGATAAGACACAAGGCTTGTTTCAGCTGAATTACAGCATATTGCAAACATGTCATTTCTAGTAGTAGATGTAACATGTTTTACCCTCACTTATTTATGGAAAAATGGTGAATATGATGGAGACAATTAATACATTATTGCTTCAACTGAATACGATATATTATAGAGCAGAACGAATGTATGTGAGGGAATGAGAATGAGGTGTTTTGTAATTTATTATGGATTAACAGTTTCACCATTAAAATAAGATTTAATTGTTATTTTTTAACCGGGTTACATTTTCCATTTTCATGTTTTACAGTTTAGGATTCTGAGTAAATCCTTAAAATACTTATGTACCGTTGACGATAAATTATCAAACATAACACATCTACAGTGCATTTTTGAGAAAGTGAGTTGAAATATTTTCAAAAATATAATTATTTTTGAGATTATTGTAAATACAGATAGAGTGGTTCATTTCAATTTGTTAAGCCCGAAGTGCGTACTAAAAATTTCAATTAACAATTTTTGTCCTTCGATATAAAACAGTTTCTGGTGCATTTCACCATGTAGCAAACATCGAGCAAACACATTATCATACTCTACCGAAATCGTTACACTTGTTTTAAGTCAGAAAAATTAATGTAGGTCGCGTCCCAATTTTGAACAGACATATTACGTCAAATATAAAATTGGTGTGGTTGTAAACGAACCTTAAAAATGGATGTGTATATGTATGTCCGCGAAGGTTCCATCGTATATCAATTAACCCCAATCAATTGCGAGATTCGTGTTTGCATTAAAATCTAACTAGGAAATTACCTATGCCGCGATAATATACAGCTGAAACCCCTTAAATAGGATGTAAAATCATTTATATGCGATATTTAAAGGTTATAGTGGTTATACCCGAACGTCTCACCTTAACTCTTATTATGAGCTCTGTTAGAAAACGTTAACTTTTAAAGCTGTATTTCGTAATAAAATTGTTATGCTTGTTATGGTTATTAGGACTGATACATAAGAACCAACACAACTGAAATGACTCAAACTATTTTGCGTTCTGTATTCTGCGTATATCATCTCATCAATCGAAACATGTTATTACTAGTCCTTAATTAATGTATCGACAATTCCATTAGTATTAAAAGTGGAAGGTATAATGTGTAAGTGACTAGAAAAATAAAGTGACCACACGTACTGATTTTGGCGGGACATTCCCGCTGTTTGGAGGACAGCCCCGCGTCTTGTAGATTTTTAAAAATGTCCCGCTTTTCAGAAAATATCTGCATTTCTTATTTAAAAAGTACTGTAAAAATATATTACCAATTATTTATTATTTATTATAGTAAATATGAAGAACCAAAATACACATAATTTAAAAAAAACGCATAAAATGTCGAAGATAGTATAGTTTGTTGTTTTCAATATAACGTTCCACTCATTATTTGATTGACGAAGGAAGCGCAATAGTCGCCACAGTGTAACGGTCAATAAGATAAAATTTAGTACGCTTTTTTAGTCTTAGTCTTATTAATTCGTAGTGAATTATTTATTTATTTATAGTATTTACTCATAAAATAAAAGATGAGTACAAAAGGAGGATGCAAATTTAATGACGAGCTAAGCAGAGGATTTCCATTTCTTTTAAAACCAAAATGGACGGTGTGATAAATGCAACACTGAATTTTCGGTGTTACATGGGTAAAACAATATTACTGACGATAAAGGGACGCAGAGGTTTTTGAATAATGCCCCTTCCTCGTCTAAAATGGAACATTGGCAACACGGAGGAACAGCTAGCATTAGTTGAAAGGCTATGTGCTGTCCACACCAGACACCACAATCAAAGTTTCAGATGAATGGATTGTACGACAAAAAAATTGCATGTGCCAGAATAAATCGCGAAGCAACTACTATATTTTTTCACCATATTCGTTTTCACAATTGCAGAGATAATTAGATAAAGGCACATTTATATCCATATCTTCCGATGCTTTCAGCCACAAAAATTTAAAATTATTTCCTACAATTGCTATATTATTTGATCCAGAAACAGGAGTTAAAATTAGAATATTAACTTTATTTTCAATGCCGGGTGAAACTCCACAAATAATTTTTATTCGATAAGTACTACATTTTTTAAAAATACTAATTTGAACAACAAAATTGCTGCCTATTGTGCGGATAACACTAACGCAAATTTTGGTGAAAAAGATAGAAGAGGCATTAATAACGTTTTAACGAACCTTAACGAACATTTAAACTAAAAAATTATTAGGGTAGCTTGTGCAGCGTACATTTTACATAATAATATTAAAACAGCATCTGACTTATTTCCAGTTAATGTTGAAAATATTATTGCAAAAAGTTAATCTTTTTTTTATATAGGTATTTACTGTGTGTGGTGAAGTTGAAGGATTTTTAAGAAAATCCACAAATCGAATATAAAAGGATCCTTGGTTACAGCAAAGCACGATCTTTAGCTCTTTTCCCAGCTGTAGAAAATATTTTAAAAGTACACGAACCATTAAAATCATACTTTTTATCACAAGATAAGTGTTCAAGAATATTGCAGATCTTTTTTGAAATTGACACATCATAAATTTATCGTCAGTTCATCCACAACCAATCTACATTATTCCACAGTGGCGTGAAAATTTATTAAGGAGGACAAAATTTCAATTACAGAAGTGTCAAATGAAATCAATAATTTAAAAACAAAATTGCCAGAAAACATTGATAACGATTACGTTTCTTTAGTTATTCGAAAGGACATCACAAGGTTGGAAGAACAAGGTGCCATTAAACGACCGGATTTTCTGAAAGAAGTCAGAAATCTTTATAATAACTGCTTGGAATATCTATAAAATATATATAATAGTGATAATAAGATATATATGAAAATGGTGATTTTATGGGAATATATGGAATAATCTTTTGAATATATCAGTAACCATTCTCCAAAATAAAGATCTTTTTGTTGAGATATCATTGGTAAAAAGAAACGTTACTGATGAAACTATTAAATGTGGTCGTCTACAAATGTGGAAGCGGACAAGAAATGGACGGAGTGATTCCTCCATTTTAAACAGAATAATATTCCATATCAAAATATTTTGAAAATTGTAGAATACGATCTCTCCCTTACAGGAACAAATGCAGCAACAGAACGTGGTTTTTCTAGTATTAACAAAATATGTACAACTGAAAAAACACAATTGAGCATTAAAACTTTCAATCCTATATTAAACGTATATTTCACAACATTTTAATCTATTGCATAGTATTCACTCGTATCAAAAATATGACCATGAAAGAAAATAATAATTAATTTTTTTATGTTAATTAAAATCAAAATCTTTAAATTTTTGTCTTTTGAAAATATTTTTATAGGTACCAATAATTAACAATTCATACGTTTTTTCATATTTATAGACCAGTATATGGATGTATACAATAAAATATATTTTTTTGAATTGATGGTATGCTTTCATAAGTATATTATACTTCTCATTTCATCCCATTTGTCCCTTTGTCTCAATAAAAATGTGAGCACTTTATAGAAGAAACATATTTCTAACATGATTTTGTAGCATGTAACGGTAATACTTGTAGTATGGAAAGAACCATATCCTTCTTTGATAGGTATTGGTAGGAACTTAGATTTATTAAGTTCTACATTTAATATCCATCCTTAATACTTTACAAACTTTCTTTTACCTTTTCCCCATTTTAATATGTTAACTACTTACAAGCTTAGCGAATTTAATGAATAAGAACAAAACATAATATACAGTAGTCATAATGTGAGAAGTGGCAAATTATTATGACTGTTACCTATCAATCAAGACTAGCACAATTTGCTATAGGCCAGGCTACAAAAAAAAGTTGATTTAACGTTCTACAGATATCTGAAAGTTTTAAATGGTAGGGGGGACCTATAGAAAGATCACTGTATGACCATATACAGCTAGAATGTCCCTGTTTTTTTATAAACAATGGATTAAGGTGTGAAAATCGATTTTTTCTTCATAGAATTTTCTGGTTGCATTTTAGAGAAAAGTGGTCAACAGGAAAGTTGTAGCGATTAAAAAGTCGGTTAATTTAGTTTTTTTTATAAATTAAAATCGATAAATTAACAATTGAGTTATTAGCAAAAAACCATAAATTTTACATTATTTTATAAATATTAATAACTTTTGCAATAATAGTAATAAGTGAAATGTAATACACGAACTATGAAGCCATTAGGGGTCTTTATAAGTGTGCAAAATTTCAGCCAGATTGGGTTATTAGTTTACGAGATATCTCATTTGTTTATCCCTGAGACTCAATGTTTAAACAATTGAGCTTGCCCAGGCTGCAATCCTACAGATATTTAATAAGGTGGAACAGTTTTCTTGAATGCCGAACTATAAGTTGAGTTTGAAAACCAACTCATTTTTAATGAAATTGTTGTTAAAAAAATCATTTTAAAAAGGGGTTAATTTTTTGCTTATAAACAAATTGAAGTGAACAGACAAAAAAGTTATTCAATTTGTTTATAAGCAAAAAATTAGGCCCTTTTCAAAATGATTTTTTTAACAACAATTTCATTAAAATGAGTTGGTTTTCAAACTTATCTTATAGTTCGGCATTCAAGGAAACTGTTCCACCTTATTAAATATTTGTAGGATTTCAGCCTGGGCAAGCTCAATTGTTTAAACATTGAGTCTCTGTGATAAATAAATAAGATATCTCGTAAACTAATAACCCAATCTGGCTGAAATTTTGCAAACTTATAAAGACCCCTAAAGGCTTCATAGTTCGTGTATTACATTTCACTTATCACTATTATTGCAAAAGTTATTAATATTTATAAAATATTGAAAAATTGATGGTTTTTTGCTAATAACTCAATTGTTTATTTATCGATTTTAATTTATAGAAAACCAAATTAACTGTCTTTTTATTCGCTTTAACTTTCCTGTTGACCACTTTTCTCTAAAATACAACCGGAAAATTCTATGAGGAAAAAATCGATTTTCACACCTTAACCCATTGTTTATAAAAAAAAAACAGGGACATTCTAGCTGTATATGGTCATACAATGATCTTTCTATAGGTCCCCCCTACCATTTAAAACTTTCAGATATCTGTAGAACATTATGCCGTGAAAACTATAACTTTTCAGTATGTAGCCTGGGTTACTAACAAAATGTAAAGTATTGCCAAATTTTTCATATTTACATTATGATACTCTAACATGAAATAAAACGAACTGACTTATTTAGTATTTATTGAGGTGACGCATGACAATCCATTCCTGCTCCTATCGAAACGATGGAGCACAAAAAAATTCCTCCCTAAATTTATCGTTTTATTCTTGAGAACTTATCTCTCGCGAATTATCCATTCCCCTGAGAGGAATTCACAACAGATTTCTCATTCTTAAGGGAACTTTACGACGCTACCGTATTCGCAGAAACGCCGAATGAGGGTCGTCGGTTCTCCGCAAGTCGCAATATGAGTGTACTTATAAGCAGGTTCTTGAGTTCCCGTTGGGTTTCGTCGAATATTTCAAGAAAACTTATAACTTCGTTACGGTAAAAATCGACTTTTACAACGTTCGAGAACACATACACGAGTCGTCGTCGTACGGGTAAACATTTTAACCGACCAAACCGACAATGTATCAAAATAAAATAGGAGTCGTGAACCACTAACATCGGGTAGTATAACAAAAGTTACATGAGCGAGAGAGGGCGAGAGAGAGAGAGAGAGAGAGAGAGAGAGAGAGAGAGAGAGAGAGAGAGGTCGAAGAGTATTGGGAAAGTTTGAAATATTCAGTCGGTCCAATAAAAACTATTCTGCTGACAAGGGTCGACGTCTGTATTGGAAAGGACACTATTAAAGTTAATCGCATGATCAGGGAGTAATTGATCAAGTATTGTGGGATCGGGAACTTTATCCTTATAACATTACACACATGGGCAGACGGATTTTCAGGGGCTCGCCTCAGATTATATCTCGACATATAAACCCCCGCGAACGAAAGAAATGAGGATTAAAGCCGGGGATCGTTCTGCTGAAAGGGAAGGAGTAAAATGGGGGATTGTTAGGAGAAAACGACCTGCCTCTCGAGTGAAAACTCGACGATATTCGCATTACCTCAGACGTTTTTCAATCAATTTGCTGGATCTACCCGAGACGAGAAATCCTGATAAAATATTATCGTGCGACATCTTCACGACAATCGATGGGAAAATTTGAAATACACAGAAAATCTATGTCCTGTCTCCACACGAAATTACAATTATAATTATAATTGTATTGTGTTATATTACAAATCCATAGCATTAATTTGAACAGATGTTTATCGAGCCCTCTCACCACCCAAAGAAATTTTTCAAAGCATTAGAATTTTAAAGTAGCTGAACAATTGTATTTCTCTATAGAATCATACTCAAACACACGAACTCACAGTGACATATCTTAAATTATCTTCTTAATACATGTGTAAGTTTTCTAATCTTGTTATGTGTGCATTAACATGTGTAACACCTACATTATCACACCCCCTAAATGTAGTTGTCCTTAATTACACTTAATTTTCCTGCTGCTAGGTGCTATATACTCGAAAACTCGCATCAAAGTTCCCACTTTTACGTGGGAGTAAAGCCGGAAAAACTGAAATTCCTCAGAAGCGGGAAAACCGCCATAGGAAAAATTAGGCGATGTCAAAAGACAAGAGAGAACTTAACCGTATTAGGGCTAAATGACAAAGTAAACAATAATGTTATGTAGCACATACCTAAATGTCTTTCAGGCAGAACGTTTAATTTCTGCGACAATTTTAACACTTTCTTAATGAATTCCAGATTAATTTCCATTTAAATAATAAATTCACAAGGTTTACGTTGCAGACCTACCAAGCAATGTGTCGTATCGCAAAGTAAGAAAAATAACAAAGGCGACTATTAATATCTTTATTGTCGCCAATATTAAACAAATAATGACTGACAAAATTAGGGATAGGCAAATGTTTTCCCACTTTTAGAGAACCAAAATTATTTTTTGTAAAATTGTTCCTATTGCCGCAGTGTTGGGAAGGAAATATATCATCTATTTCTTAACATATATCGTTGCTTGTCAACTGAAATATGTTATTTGTAGTGATGAATTATATTTTGTCTCTTAATCCTGCCACAAAGTACAATTAGCACAAATAAAATAACACACAGGTGAAATCCAAATACTATGATTTTTAGAGCGCCAAAGAAGAAAGTCTGGTTTTACTACATCGTTTCTATGGTGAGATCTTTAATGTGTGATTTGCTACGATAAGTGATTGATAGCTTTCTACGTTTATAAAAGAGTTGTTTAAAAATGTTAAAATACTTGAAATTTTACGAAACCATGGCTAACGCGATACTAACCTGTCGTGAGCAAGTATATTAGCACAAACAGAAAGCAGTGATAGACGCAATACTGTAACGTTTATTCTAATTTATTTACAAACTGTCTTAACACCAGTTAATTTATCTAGACTATTTCCTAACTATTTAATTTATATCACACTATTAACTGCTAATTTATTTATACAATTTCACTTGTCCGTTTATCGCACTGTTTCCACTCACGCGGCGGCTTCTCGTCTAATCTGCCTCTTCGTCCGCAGCGTTCGCTTTGTATAGTCCTCCATTATGTCTTAAGAACCTACTAGTATTTACTGGATGATTCTTTCCTAATTTGTTTGTTCTAGAAACGACCGGAAAGTAATAGATCATTCTTTCTTTAAATGAATATTCGCGATTATTCTGGAACTGTTTTTATGACCCAATTAGCGGAGCGGCCTCCCTTTGAGGTGGGCCGCCTCGTCTGATAAGGAGTACTCTTACGCTGGTTGTTTACTCTTTCGCTGGTTGATTACTCTCACGCTGGTTGTTTACATTTCGCGTTACAATACAATATTTCTTGGGGGCACAGTGAATAATCGTATTTATTATCTGAACACTAAAAAGAGTAAAAGAGAACCATTCAACATGATTAAAAATATATTTGTATTTGAGTGAATCTGGTCGTGATAAATAATCTGATTTATGTAACTTCATCAAAAAATGATCCTCTTTATATGGTGAAATGTGAAGTACAGTTTTGTCGAAATTGTTTTCGTCTAGTCATAAGTCATAACATTTCATTTGGCAATTGTAAAGTTTTATGCGAATTTGAACTAATCAGTTATAAGCTTTAGATCAAAACAAAAAAAGTGAGTACAATTTTTGTATCGTAAAATACAATATTTTGTGAGAAGAGTGGTTTTCAGCAATTTTTCATAATAATAATAATAATAATAATAATAATAATAATAATAATAATAATAATAATAATAATAATAATAATAATAATAATAATAATAATAATAATAATAATATTAATAATAATAATAAGAACAATAGAGTAAAGTTTACCTTCGCTCAACTAGCTAAGCTCCTACTTAAATAACAGAACGTTAAATGCCTAAAATATGGAAGATGAATGCAACTCTATGAAAATAAAAAAGTAAGAATAGAAAGGAAGGTAGGAAATGAAGAATAAAATTTAAATATTCCTAATTTCTTATTTTCAAATTTGCTATACGATCAATATAGGTATGGCCAGAGTGATTTAATGAAAATGACGCCACACAGTCACATTGATGTATCGGGTGTTTTTTTAAATTTCACCTCATAGTAGGCTGTGGATAGTGTTTGTGAATGCGCCTTACTAAAAAATGTCAAAATTGACATAACCTCACTTTTTTAATAAAAATTGAAACTGCTCCAATCAGTTACTAGTGTCTTGAAAAAGACAACTTGGCTCTATTAATTAGATGTAGATGAGTGAGCTGTCTTTTTCAAGACACTATTAACCGATTGGAGCAGTTTCAATTTTTATTAAAAAAGTGAGGTTATGTCAATTTTGACATTTTTTAGTAAGGCGCATTCACAAACACTATCCACAGCCTACTATGAGGTGAAATTTTAAAAAAACACCCGATATAATGTAGTTAGTTGTATTACAACATACATCCATGCATACAGTCACTCATATATACATGCATATTGGAATTGTGTTCCAGTTACCTCAATTCTTTTTAAAAAATCAAGAGCATTAAAGAGTTTGTCAGCAAAGGTACTACTGTGGAGTTCTCTCATACTGTTCATGTTGAGCCAGTTACATTCTTTCCGTTTGCCTGAAATATGATCAAACAAGTGGTTATAAGAAGTAGAGCTTGGTCCACCAATCAAAATTCTTTGGAGATATCTTAGGAAATAGTTCCATATTGATCATTAAAACCAGGAAGTTAAAAAAAGACCTTTATTGAAAGTATCGAACGCCTTAGAAAAATCAAACAACGCCAAAGTACTTGTTCCATTATTCCTTCCCGAAGAAAAACCACACCGACAATCAGAAAGTACATTTTTGAAGAGAGGTAACCATACATTTGGGAATATAAAAAAATTTCAAAATTTTTAATAGAGCAGAAGGTAATGTTATAATTTTCTTGTCGAAAAAACTTTCATCAAAAAGGAATATGTAAATATAAAGTTTAGATATATTCGCTAGTCTAGATTGTATTAAGGCGAGTTAATGCACCACTACAATTAGTTACATTGAAAGAATTTTAATTTGGTTAGTTAGTTGTGTAAGGTATAAAAGAGTTAATATATAAAAAACAGGTTGCGGCATATGCTTTCGCCTTTAGTTACATACAAATGTACAATTTCAGTACATTTTACGACACACAAATATACAATACTAGTTAAAATTGGATATATAAAAACAAAGAATTCAGCACGTACGACTATGCTAAAAAATTAATGAAGATATCTGGTTTCGACCCTAGCCACTTAATGAAATAATATTATTGGCCATATATCAAATTAGACCTATAATTTAAAGTAAGTTGACATTGTAAAACCCAAAACTTTCTCCTCGTTATATTGTAATCTCGCGAAAATGATCGGGAACCAATAAATACAATACATCTCGTCCTTCAGGCTGTTCAACGAAAGGGGTTGTTCTCAAAATTTGTCAGTTTTCAGAAGACTGACATATTGATATATGACAGCATATATCCTACGAATACAATTTTCCTATTTTAAAATCTGAAATAACACATGCAATGCGGAACAGGAAAAATGGGAAAGCGCCCTTTCCCGATAATATCTACATCGAAATTATAAAATTCATCGAAGAGGACAATCTCGATCTACTTACACACCTTTTCAACAACATATATCGGACCGGCAAAATCCCCCGAGAATGGTTAACATCTGCTTTTGTTCCTCTACCTGAAACTAGAAACCCCAAAAAATGTACCGACTTCCGACTCATCAGCCTTATGTCACATTGCTGAAATTACTCTTAAAAATTATACATAATCGAATATATAAGAAATGCTGTATATTTGAAGAAATGATGTATATTTGTGTTTTGTCGATTATGAAAAGGCGTTTGGTAAAGTCAAACATGAAACGAAGTTTTCATGAAATGTCTTCAAAGAAAAAGTGTGGATCCTAATGACATCAGAATAATACAAAATCTGTTCTGGAATCAAAATGCTTTTGTATAAAGAGAAATCGGCGATACCGAAGTTACAAACATCCAGAGAGGCGTTAGACAGGGATGTGTTTTATCTCCACTCTTATTCAATATATATTCTGAGGAAATCTTTGTAAGAGCCCTGCAGGACACAAAGGAAGGCATAAAAGTAAATGGAAAATTGATAAATAACATCCGATATGCCGATGATACTGTATTGATTGCTGACAACGAACAAGATCTACAGACTCTTCTGGATAAAATTGTATATGAAGGAGGATCATACGGTATAAAAGTAAATAGAAATAAAACCAAAACTATGGTTATTTCAAAAAACAGAACCCCTGCAGCAAAAATTTCAATCGACGGGTATCATATTGAGCAGATTGAGAGAATCAGGTAACTTGGTTGTCTGATTAACGGTGCAGTGGATCCAGATCAGGAAATAAAATACAGAACAGAACAGGCCAGAAACGCATTCCTCAAAATGAAACGATTCTTTGCTTCTAGGGATTTAATTCTGTCTATTCGCTACTGTATGGTGAAGTGCTATGTCTATTGTGTCCTCCTCTGTGGTGTGGAAGCATGGACACTAAAGTTTAATACTATGCGAAGACTGGAAAGTTTTGAAATGTGGATATTTCACCGTATGCTGAGAATTCCGTGGACAGACCACATCAGAAACGAAGAGGTTCTAAGGCTTAAGGGTATGGATCGATAACTCATTAAAATAATTTAAAAACGAAAAACATCGTATTTTGGGCACATACTCACATGAAAGATATAAATTTTTACAAATCATAATAGAAGGAAAGTTCGAGGGCAAACGAGGCCCGGCTAGACGACAAATGACGTGGCTGAGAAACATCAGAGAATGGACGGGCCTAGACTTTCAGTCACTGATAACGAAGGCTCAAAACAGAGTTCAATTTGCAGAAGTCGTCGCCAACCTTCGATAGAAGACGGCATCTAATGAAGAAGAAGAAGAAGAAGAAGACTGAAATTAAACTGTGTAGATCTAAATTGATGTAGCATACTTAAACAGAGGAATAACGGAAGGAGCATGTTGTCCATAGTAAAAAGGAAACGAAAAATGTTATTTCCATGTGTATTTCACTTACCGATATTATACACACATGTTTTAGAAGGTTAATTAATTGCAATAGTTTTTTAATCCTGGGCACATAGTACGTCAATTATTTCACAGTAAATGAAGTGCGGTGCCCCATGCATAAATTCTACATTTTGAAGTAATTTTCTGCAGTTAACTTTGAGCAACGATGCAATTACACACGTTAATTATCGCATTAGATAAAATCTTTCCTTTCCCGTTTAATGATTTTTAGATACCATCAGAGTGTTTGCGTGTGGGTGTGTATTTCCATTAACGGGTAAGGGGTCACCGTCTTTGTACAAGTTAACGTCTCTCTAGCGCCGTTTTTCTTTTTTTCGGTAACCACTTCAGATAACGCCGCCATTTCCCATCGCATCGAATTTAGCTGCAAAGTGCGATATCAAAGCGATATTGCTGAGATCAGGATGAGTGAGTTTCGATAAAGTGGATTTTGCTCTGGCGATAAAAATACTTTTGTGTCAAATAAATTGTTAGTTAAATGGTAGACGTAAACGGGGGGCAAATGTATCGGACGTAAAAAGTTTCCATTGATTTTTCTCTCTGCGCGGACGTTGATAAATTGTCCGCGGAATCGTGTCGTATTTTTCTTTTCTTATTTATGGAACGTCATCCGAACCGAAAATCCGATTTTGATCAATATCATTCCTGAAATGTTCTCCAACTAAGATATATTATTCTAAAACAACCTCTCGTTAATTACTTTCATCGGATGCGCGACGACTGGATTTTTGAGATCATCAGCCACTTTTAATTTTTCCAGCTTCAGTCGCTAGCAAAACCGACAAACCCATTCCAGTGAAGTATCGATAAATAGACTTTATTTCCACGCATTAAACCATCCATCTACTTTTGTGTCCCTAATGGGGTATCGAATTGTTCATTAGCGATTTTTAGGTCACCGGTCCAGTTAAATCATACGTCGAAGCTCAATATGTGATAAACTCTATCAAATAACTCTTATAAATTTAGTGAAATTTGTTCCGCAGCGCATAATATAATATTAAATGTGTTGTAAAAAGTTAAACATCGAATGACCCACGAATCGTGCTAATGACAGGTAGTCAAACTATTCTGTTTGTTGAGTGAAATTGAATGAATGTATGGCAGTCATCGGTATGCTTTCATCAGACAACAAGAAATTAAAAAATTAAATCAGAACTTTGATATTATTTAACATGTAATTTGAATCACAATTTAATATGATTTTTGAGGCTGAATTTAACAGGGTTCTTGTAATATTTGCTTGCACATCTGTCGATGAAATTTGTAGATGGTATTCAAATGCTCATCCATGAGACTAAAACAATATTTTTTTTTTAATTTTTCACACAATTGGGGCTTCTTGCTTATGGCGTTGTCAAAAGGTGTATTTAATTGCTGGGCACACTTTTTGAATCCATTAGAATTGTATGGTCTACTGCCATACAATTTAAAAGATCCTTGATTTCATAGAAGAAGTTTTGGATGGTGTCATTAAACTGAAACTCAATAGCAATTACTCTGTACGTCATCCACATCACACGGACAAGATTTGCAAAATCTTTAAATTTTTGGAAACTTCGAAGTCACCAATTCTGTGGTTTACCTGTTATTCTAGCTTCATGCAAATGGCTTCCATTTTATGAAGTTTTTCAAAGAAACTGCCATCCAACTTCCTTGACAGATATTTTACCAATCGAGAAATGGTTCAAATTTTGCTGTTTATTGTGTTTTATGAAGAGCTTGATTTTCATTTGGAATGCCTCTGGGCTTGTTTTCACATCAGATACGAATGTAATAATAATAGCAAATACACCATACTTGTTATATTTAAGCTGTGAGTTATTTCTCTAACATATCAAAGATCTATTAACATTATCCATTCAATTGATTTCTTATCTGTGATATAAATATGATTTCAGTAGTAGGTACATATCTTCCTAACCACATCACTTAGTCTAATATATGTCATCTTGGTGATTTGCTACCATATCTGACAGAAACTGTTGAAATGGGCGATGTGTCAACCCAATTTTCCCATGTAGTATACAGAGTTCGTCACGACGTCTTATACTTTTTCCCTGCTCGAACTCTGCAGCACCTAAGAGGAAAATATTATGGGAAAAAATAAGATATTGCAACCTGCTTCTGACAGTTTGGTTGTAATTGTTCCCACCACATCAATTTTATGTCCACTAATGTTTCTACTTGCATCAATGCTAATACTTACCAATTTAACCCTGGCATGTTGATTTTATTAAATATAAGCTCACTCCATGGAAGTGGTGAAATACATCTAAATTTGTAGTAGTTTCTTTCGAACTGCACAACTGTCAACAGTTCCTCAAAATCATTAATTTTCTCAAAAATTTGGCGAACAAATATTAATAGCTGCACAGTATCTAAAACGTTTTCAATTTGATCAGTGGATAAAGGAGAGTATTCATGTAATCGAGACTCTTCCTGCAGTTGCATCCATAGTTTCCGTCCGCATTCTGGCAAATTGACAAATATTTTTTAATTATAATATATTATATTGTAACGAAACGGCTCGCCGAGATATAAACACGCCGGGAGCTACACAAGTTCGCCGAATTGCGATCCCGAGAAGGACGGGTCGAAGCCGACGGGAAGAGCCGAGAAGGTTCGATGCGATAACGGGTTCCTCGAAAATCTAATATTCTAGTAATTATCGCGAAAGTTCGAGAAAGCTTTATACCTGGTATATAAGGAATGCCGGACCCAAAGCGAGACAGTTGAAGAATCGG
Organism: Cryptocephalus moraei; assembly: GCA_946251905.1. Lineage (NCBI taxonomy): Eukaryota > Metazoa > Arthropoda > Insecta > Coleoptera > Chrysomelidae > Cryptocephalus > Cryptocephalus moraei. The sequence continues at coordinate 22,976,513 of OX276458.1, read as the reverse complement.
AAGGTAAACATTCAGGCGAGAGACCGCGCGCGTTAAATAAATAAACATCTCTGTGTGAAATAAATTATAAGTTTTAAAGTGTTACAAATAAATTAATTAGGACAAATAGTGTAGTGTTTAGTTTAGTAAATAGTAAAAACGTTACAGTATTATTATCTCAACAAATATATAACCAATTTGAACCGTCCTTTTATTATCTACACTTTAGAAAAAACGAATACTTCTACTCATAGTATTGTTAGAGTTAAGAAATGTCTTCTACTTCGGCTGTTTCTCCACTATACCGATCCATTTTCATATATTTCTCAGCCAGAACATCTCTGCTTTCTTCCAACGCCACATCTGCCCTTTATCTTGCCCTCGATAATAAGCTGCAGTAGTCTGTACTTTGAGTTTCTCATAATGCATCCGAAATAAGCTATTTGGCTCTTTTTATGTGGGGTAGCATCTCCCTTTCGCATCCCATTCTGCTTAAAATCTCCTCATTGGGTACTCTGTCCGTCCATGGAATCCTAAGCATTCTGCGGTAGGTCCACATTTCGAATGCCTCGAGAATGCCTCTAGTTTATTGATCGATGACGCTTTCAATGTCCAAGCTGCGACGCCATAGAGCAAAACAGACCATACATAGCATTTTGAGTAGCGCCTTCTTAAGTTTACTCTAATCTCCCGATTTGTGAGTATATTCTTAAATTTAAGGAAGAATTCGGAATGATAAGACCTTTATTTTCAAAGCTGCTGACCACTGGTGACTTTCGACATGAGAAGTTAATTATTTTTAAATACTAACTTCATGTGGAATATTTTGTGCTATTTTATTCCTTATCATATTTCTGTATTACCTCTGTTCCAAAAGTTAATTTGTGTCGAGTTGAAATGTTGTTTCAATACGTGAAGGTGGCAAACAATTTTCAAACATGGGATTATCCGCAATATTGTCCGAGACTTATCTTTCCTCTTTTATTTCTGAAAAAATAAAATCAATTCCTTTCTTTCTATTGGAACTTCCAACTGATATATCAGTCATTGTCTACATAAATTCGTTCCATTTTTATTTGTATTATTTTAGGGACAGTTATACTTTTATCTAACTATATCATTTAAGGCAACTAGTGTAGCTATATGGAAGTTAGAAATCAAAATTATTACCATATTACAATTCGTAGTATAAACAACAACGTTTTTACTCGAGAATAAGGCAAGTTTGAACGGGTGTGAATCTGGCCACACACACAAATTCTGTAGTCCGGTAAAATAGGTGCTGTTATTTTAGTCTCAAAATTTGTGCTAAAACTGTCCTAGACTGTTTATTACAAATGAAATGTATCCGATACGATTTACCACCTTAGCTTTCGTTTGGGGGTTGATAGATGGGGTAAATGTACAAAAAATCGAAAGAAAATAGATTTTAACCACCCCCAACCAATTTTTACACTGAAAATTTTTATTGGAAAATATTCATTTTTACATAAAGTATCCCACTGAAACAGTTTCATGTCGAAAATCAGGGGATGCAATAGTCATTCAGGGGTTCGTAGGTTACATATGGAAAAAAATATTTAAATATCTAATCCAATTTGTTGTCTCATGTGTCATATGAACCCCCGAATTACCATTGCATCCCCTGATTTTCGACTTGGAACTATTTCGGCGAGGTAGTCTGTGTATTAAGGAATATTTCTAGGTAAGATTTTTCAATGTAAAAGTTGGTTTATATACTTACAAAAATTACCATACGTAAGAGTTTCACATGTCTAAGTAAGTGTCTTAAGAACCCTTTGTTGAGTATTGGATCCCCTGATTTTTGACTTGAAACTGTTTCAGGGGGATAGTTTATGCATAGAGCAATATTTCCAGATCAAAATTTCCGATGTAAAAATTAGTTTAGATACTTAAAACAATTACCATACGTAGGAATACGAAATTTCTAAGTGTCTTATCAACCTCTTATTGGGTATTGCATCCCCTGATTTTCGACTTGAAACTGTTAAAGGATGATAGCTTACGTATAGACGAATATTTCCAGATAAAAATTTTAGAGACAACAAATTGGTTTAGATACTTAAATATTTTTTTCCATATGTAACTTATGAACCCCCGAATCACTATTGCATCCCCTCACTTTCGACTTGGAACTGTTTCAGTGAGATACTTTATGTAAAAATGGATATTTTCCGATAAAAATTTTCAGTGTAAAAATTGGTTAGGGTGGTTAAAACAATTTCTATTTCGATTTTTTGTACACTTACCCCATCTATCAACCCCCAAACGAAAGCTAGGGTGGTAAATCGTATCGGATACATTTCATTAGTAATGAACAGTTTCTCCTAGCACATTTTTAGCAAAAATTTTGAGACTTAAAAACAGCACGTATTTTACCGGACTACGGGATTTGTGGATGTGGCCAGGTTCACACCCGTAAGTTTGATATGTTTTTGGTTGAAGTGCCCAATAAATCTCATATATTTTGTCTGCTCGTCTGCAGCTCAAAATTCATATGTATAATGAAAACGGTGTTTTTAATTTTAAATACTAACTTAATAACCAGGCAACAATCTAAATTCTTTAAATGATTTAAAGAAATGTTTTAAAATTATTACATACTTGTTAGGTACCTCATTAAGTTTCAAACAGAATGGCATGAATACAACTAAACTTCACTTTAGAAATCGCGGTTTATCTTCAGCCATTTGGACTTCGCTTGTAATCAATTCCTGCTGCACTTTATTGAATATTTTCTCTTAACGTTCCCTCATGCGTAACAAGCCTGTTATAAAGTTCTTCTTTTGGTCTTAATAACACGGGTTCTGATTGAATTTTGAACGATTTTAGTAAGAGCATGAAACCTAAGCTTCTTTGATGCATAAAACGGGTAAAAATTTTATCTTCATAGTGAAATCCTTTTCACGTAATGCACGCTTTCAATAAGTGAATACGACAGGTAGGTCAATACTCATAAAAGCATTGTTCCTGGATGGTAATAGAAAATTCTTCATATTGCAGCCAAAAGCTCGAAATGATTATTAAACTTATCCCAGTTCTTCGAGGAAGTAACTACGTATTTTATATTACTAAGGAACTCGTCTATTTTAATGGAAAACTTCGATAGTAACATAGCATGAAATTAAACGGAAGCAAAATTAAAATATCTCCGGTATTCCGGACCCTTTCCTCGGCATGTCTAGATTCAGATATTTCTCTTCACTAGCGGAGTTCTTTTAATATAGGACCGTAAAAGGAATCATTTCACGATCGGAAGGGTAAGTAACGGCGGAACGTCGGATAGGAAGGGATCGTAATTTTTTCGATTTTCACAGTTCGATAACCGTCACAAGTTCAAAGAGTACGTCTTCATATGTATTGTAGGTGTATTGGAGGGAAAGGAGAAGTTATTGCCTTTGTGACATTTATGGAACGTATTATTAACATGTTTATTTTTATTAAATTCCGGATTTTTCTTCTTCTTTTCTCCCGTTACCGACGATGGAATTCCGATATAACCTAATAATGCGGAAAATGCGTTCGGAGTTGGGATTTTGCAAATACAGGGGGAGTCAAGGGATAAAATTGCGCTTGTCGCCAAAATTTGGTTCAAATCGTTACGTGCCATGTCAAAAGCAAACAGAGGATAGCCAAATGAAATTTCTTTGGTAATTAAGTGTTAGTTTATTAACAGGCATGCTCTCATTACACGCTTGATATTAGCATCACTTGTATGTTTGTTTGTTTGTAACCGGACTCTCCTAAACTCGAATTTTACTCACTTTAAACGTTAGATTAATTAGAAACTTCGCACTTATTAAGAACTAATGGCAGTACAATAATTTAATAACCAAATTATTAATTTTTCTAGGCTCTCCTTTATTTGCTACTTGGCAAAATTATTGAAGAACTTGATTGCTTAAAGTTAACAGGGAGGGTCCCATGTAACGTTGAAGCATTAGAAGTAATGGCTGGATTACAAGAAAGCACTTCATAATAAGCTGATAAATCGAACTAAAAACTGAAAAATAAATTAAAGTTAAAAACAACAAACAACACGCTTTAATGATCAATCCATGTAAAAATGTTAAAATAAATACTAGTATAAAAAAACTAAAAAAAACAAGCTTGGATGGTGAATCAAACTAAAAAGTTAAAAGTAATATTTGTTCAGAGTTAGGAATAGTATAATTAACGAGATAATAATAGATGTTATTGTAATAAAGTGTGGAGTGCTTCGTGTACAATAACTTGATACTAATCGTACTTATGAAATATTTTTACCACCACATATCAAGCACCCCACGTTTTATTAAAATACCATCGATTTGTCGTTAATTATACTATTCTTATTTCTAAAAAAAATATATTTTTGCCACTTTAGTTTGATACATCATTAAAGCGTGTTTTATTTAGTTGTTTTTAAACTATAATTCTTTTACGATAAATACTAGTTCATAATCATTAATGTTATTGTTTATAGGTTGCTTTGATTGACAACTGCAGTCATGAATTTCCTACAATTTCTCAAATTTCAACAAGTGTTCCTTGTATTTGTGTCCTTGTATTGGGCAAGAAGAATTGTGACTCTATTGTGTATATAATGTGGAATTGCCAGATTGTTGAATTTGTATCCTTAAAGCCGCAGAAGCCGAAATTAGATTATCTTCCGTTACTGTGTTATTAACTTGTTCTAACAAGTGTAACGCGAAATGTAAACAGCAGCGCGAAACGTATTTACTCCTATCGGCCTCGGCGGTCACTTCAAAGCACTCCGTTAATTGGGCCGTAAAGGAAGAATGATTTATTATCTTCTGGGCGTTTCTAGATAAACATTATTAGGGAAAAGAAGGATCGAGTTCTTTCAAGAAGGATACCGAGACATAATGGAGGACTATATAATGACGGGCTTGCGGTCGGAGAGATTAGATTAGACGTGAAGCCGCGAGTGAATAAACAGTGCGAAAAACGGACAAGCGAATTGTACAAATAAATTAAAGAGTTAAGGGCCGGTACTTTGGGTCCCTATTAAACATCCGATTAAGTTAATTCCCGATTAACACAGCCAACTAACTAAAGTATGACTACTTTCGTTTGTTATTTATAACTGCGATTCAGTTGACTGGCTGTTTTAATCGGGGTTTAACTTAATCCGATGTTTAATCAGGACCCAAAGTACCGGCCCTAAGTGTGTTATATAAAATAATTAGTTCAGTAATAGTCTAAATAAATTAAGTAGCGTCTAGTGTATAATAAGAACAGTGTTAATAAATTAGAAATAAACTTCACAATAGTAAGCTGTATTGTGAAAATAATTACTCGCCAATAACAAATTACCTTTCGATTGATCGTGGTTGTGATTAGGTGATGTGATCGAATTTCAAATATTACGAATAGGTCTCGCAATTGACTTATTAATAATTATGATAGACCTTTATTTTCGCATGGATCATCATCCTTCAACGTTCCTTTTCCCTCTCAGCTATTCCACCAGTCGAAATCCGACGATTATTGTCATCTCGACTTTCCCCTTATAAATATTGATATATTCTTTCTGATATCGGCGACCTCTCGACATGGGCTCCCGCCGATCTCATCAGAAATTCAAATCAGAATAATCACTTTGATTTCGAATCATCGATGTCAAGTGATTTTCTGCATACTTGGCTCCGTCTCCCTTACATGGGATCCGTGCCGAGGGGTCCATATATTTATTTTTTCGTTTATTTATTCTCCCTCCGGTTTCTATCGCACTTGCATTGTTTTCCAGTATACGTGTTGGATTTAATCGAGTAATTTCTCTCTTGCTTAAGTGGAAATTCCCTCTAGTGAAAATCGAGCGTTCGAAGTCAGGTTGACGTAGTTGAACGGGTCATATCGTTTTGTTTAAAAATAAATTCATACAAATTATATGGATAATGTCCATTCGTGTACGGTTCATTCCATAACCGGCGCAAATTTATGGAAATTCAAAGTTTCAAAATTCAACTTATATACGCATTTGTATTTCCTATTATTCTCGAATACTTTATTCGCTATTTTTTGCCGTAAAATAAACTTTAGTCTTGCCTACTTAAAATCTCCGGAAATAACTACCACCTTTTGCCCTCGTACACTTACAATTCTCGCAAAAACCAAAGTTTCTCGTCCCCCAGCAAAGGAAACGAACGTAGATTCGAAAAGTAGGCGGGGTTAAATCTAAAATTCAATTTTTCTTTTTGACGGTTACAAACTTTTCCGGATCGCATGAATAAATTCCTTTTCGAAATACGTCCGGAACAGAATTACAATTACATGTATTCGGAATGTAACATAATCTATCATTTCATTACGGGAATAAAACGGGACGGAAAAGGGCGTTTCCTGCTCTTCGGCGAATAAATAATACATAGTATTACCGAATTGAAAATACTTGTACATATTTGGTATTTAAATAGAAAAAGAACTTATCATTTGGGCCACGCGAGATATTTCAATAAACGAAAATTTTTACAACGAGTAGACTTTCACGTACATGAACGGTTTTTGTATATATACTTTAGGTAGCTAGTAATTAAGTTTCCAATCCAGTAATCAATATTCTGATTATTACATTGCAACATTAAATTTCAATTATAGGTATATCGTTGAAACTTAATTACATTTTCTAATTATTAAACTTCGTTTCGTCGATCGTGTTGCAATTAAATTTGACATTATATTAAAGCCCTTTTTTCGAAATGAGTATTTTATAATTATGGAACGCAAGTCACTATATTGTAAATTAATTAATATCGCATATAATTGCACTCATATTATCATTGTAATCTCAGTAAACAGATGTGTTTTATTGAACTTGTAAGATAAATAACACTTATATGAAGCAATTTATTTAATTTTTACCCCAGTTTAAGGATAAAACAGTAACACCAATAATAATTAAATTAGGGTGATAAGATATTTCCGTTAGTGTTCCATAAATGCTAGATAATCGGCCAGTATAATGCTTTTGCGTAGCAAATGAAATGAATTCGAATATATTAAGGTTCATGCCACTACTGAAGTAACCCATGATGATTGAAATATGAAAACTTGAAATTCAGGTAGTATAATTTTAAATCGGTATATTTGGGTCGCTTTGTAGAACGAACATTATGCGCGCTTTCTGAAGAAAAATGTTTCAAGGAACTTCACACAAGCTCTAGGGTAATCAGTGCTAAAGGGGTATATTATAATTTTTCCATTTAACAAAATGAGTTTTTGATTGAAACCATTACAATAAAAAATTATGGCTACTAAAGGCGTCCAATTACACCAGTTCAAAATTCAGGATCCAGATTTTTGTCCTCGTCGAAGTCAAAAATAGCTGTTTTTGGATATTTCGGGTATATTTCAGTAGTAATTGAACTCAAGAAATATGGATCATATGTAGAAAATTTTTTTGGAAACTATGTGGCGTACTTGCAAAAATCCAGGAAAGTGCAGCTACATAGTATTAAAACTTAAATATATTTTATTTTGGACATCAGAAATTAAAGTTTGAAATTCAACAAATCTTTATGTAATAAATTATTATAGAAACAACATCCCCTTATTTGTCACTAAAATTTATGCAACATTCCCTTTCTGGGATTTTAGAGTTCTATACGTTTCAGTAAAAAAACATACATATATAATTAAGCGATCAAAGGAACTTACCTGAAGTTCGATCGTAATTATATGAAGGTCCAGTCCGAAAATATTACATTAATTACTATGTAGTACGCGTTCTTACTACTCTTGAGCACAAGGTTTAAAGTACCTAAATTTTCAAATTTAGCGCCCCGCTCCCCCTCTCCTACCTCAGCCGTCCGTCGTCTCCCGCCACTCCGCCTTTCGGTTCATTTTGTTTAAAGATCGATTGTTTTTTGGCGGTGTACTGGGTGCTGGGGGGGACGGGTTTGTAATATTTTCGGACTGGACCTTCATATAATTACGATCGAACTTCAGGTAAGTTCCTTTGATCGCTTAATTATATTTCAGGTCCAGTCCTCAATATTACATTAATTACTATGTAGCTGTTTAAAGAGTGGAGCCAAAAAACCCGGGTATATGTGTCTTTGAGGTGATTGATTTTATAAACACATCATTAAACTGTCCAAAGTCTTTATTGACTAGACTGTAACATGGTGGTTAGAAAACTGTGTGACGATACCAGGGGCCTGTTGTAGAATTTCCCAAATGTCTTTGATCGATTGCTCCATCCCGCCGATTTTCGAATGATGTCGAGTGGAAGACCTCTTCGTAGGGCTGCTGAGGTGGAGGCATGCCTCGTGGAATGAGGTTTGAAAATAGAAGTATCCACTCCGGACGCTTCCAGGGTTTCCCTGGTCCATCGGCTTAACGTTTGCTTCGACGCCACTCCATGAGGTTTCTTCCATGTTAAGAATAGTCGTTGCGTATTTGAAGGTCTTAAAGGCGCCGTTAGATCCATGTACTTTTTTAGGGTTGAGACGACGCATAACGCTGGGTCTTCCTGAAAAACGGGTAATTCCAGACACGGCTGGAATGAGTTTGGGCTTGATGTCTTGATCAACTCTGGTACATATATTCTAACTCCCGTCTGGGAAAAAAGAATATTAGGGCAAGATATTAGTGATATCGTCTGCATCCTCTGGCCTGTAGCTAAAGTTAACAGGGTGACCAATTTTTGGGAGAGCATCCTTAGGTTGGAGTCATCCGCCCGTTTCAGGAACTCCAGAACCGGTTGTGGGTCCCATGTAAAATTGTATTTAGGCCGCGGAGGTCGCAGTTTGAAAATTCCCTTGAGGAATCTTTTCAGCTGAGCGTCGTCGCCCAGGTTTTGCGACGTGAGAAGGGCTATGGCCGCTCGATGAGAGTTAAACGACCCAAAGCCGTTCTGTGTTGTGTCGAATTGCTCCTGTAGAAAGGAGATTACGTTTGCCACCGTTGTTTCAAACGGTGACAGACCTCTCTGAGTGCAATATGCCCACCACAATTTGAATGTTGTGTTATATTGTGTGATGGTGTTTTTGCTGAGGGAATTTGCCATGGTGGTTACCGCGCTCTCCGGAATGCCCTTTTGCCGAAACGCCGCCCGGATAACCTCGCGGCAACCAGGGTAAGCTGGTCTGCTAAAGGATGCTTCTGTTGGCTGTAAGGGCAAAGCAAAACATTACCTGTGGGTTCAAGAAACAGGCAATCGCTAATCAACAGCTTTTGGAACAATGGATACCATGGTTGAGACTTCCAGAAGGGTACCACCACTATCCCGGTGGCATTGTCATCGATAATCTTTTGCATCGTGCGCAGTATAAGGGAAAAAGGCGGAAAGGCGTAAAAATTTAATTGTCCCCAGTGCATTGTAAAAGCGTCGATAATTTCAGCTTCCGGATCCAGAAGCCAGGAAGCATACCGCCTGCATTTGTAATTGTCGACCGACGCAAAGAGGTCAAACTCTGGTTCCCCCAGACAATCTACGATTTTATTAAACGATTCGTAGCTCAATGCCCACTCCGTCTCAGTATGCGATATTCGAGACGCCTGGTCGGCCACTGTATTGTCCTTAGAGGGAATGTAGGAGGCGAAAATCCAAACGTTCCGTTTCTCGCACCAGGTCCAAATGTCTCGGGCTAACTGATTGAGCTTGGGAAACTTTACACTGCCCATTCTATTGATGTAGGACAGTGCAGTTGTATTATCCGTGCGAATTAAAATACTACAGTCTGTCCTTTGCGCGGCGAAGCACCTAAGCCCACAATAAATGGCCCGGAGCTCTAGATAGTTTATATGCTCTCTCGAGGTTGGCTCCGGCCACCAACCATGGGCCGTATACCCCTGGCAAAATGCCCCCCAGCCTGTAAGGCTGGCATCCGTAAAGATTTCTAAGACAAACTTGTCTTTCTTCAAGTTGTTGAATGCTTTCGGGATATTCTGAAACCACCACTGTAACTCGGTTTTAACTTCCTGGGTAATACGCATTCTTGACCTGTATTCTTGATTGTTAGCGATCAACGCACGGTGTTTTGCCCGTTCTAGAAGCTTGGTGTATAACCAGCCATATTTTACTGCCGGGCATGCCGATACTAGCACGCCGAGCACCCCGGCGAAAGTGACTATTTCACATTCGTCTCTGTTAAGCAGCTTTTGAATGCAGTTCAAAATCTTTTGCTGTTTTTCTATCGGAAGTTCTAAAGTTAATTTGTTGGTGTCTAAGATAAACCCTAGAAATTTGCACCTGGAATTGGGGGTCAGCACGCTTTTCTCCTCGTTTACTAGGAAACCCAGATTCTCCAATGTTAATCTGGTTCGTCTAACGTTGTTTAGACACTCTTCCTCCGATACACCCAATATAAAAAAATCGTCAAGATAATTAACGCACATTACGCCTTTAGAGCGTAAATATGTAACCACTGGTCTCAAAATTTTTGAAAAGGCATATGGTGCCGACGCGAGACCGAACGGTAAGCAATTAAACTCGTAGAGGTCTCCGCTGAAAACGAATCTCAAATATTTACGGTGTCGCAATGCAATGAGTACTAAATAGTACGCATCTTTTAAGTCAATTGTCGCTGCAAACGAATTTTGCTGCACCAGTCTGCCGGCTGTCCGAATGTCTTCCATTTTAAAATGAGGTGCATAGATATATTTATTCAAACCTTTAAGATTTAGAATAAACCGTTTCTTGCCATTCGGCTTGTCGGCTAAAAAAATTCCCGAAATGAATTGACCCGCTTCCGCTGTACACCCCTGAATAGCCCCAATTTGCAGTAATTTTGTTAACTCGTCCCTTAAGAGACGTGTCTCGGTACGACTAAGATTTCTCTGCGCTGGTGGACCTGCTTGAACCGGAGTTCGAGTGAAAGGTAAGGGGTACCCTTGTAACCAATTCTGTACAACAGAATTAGACGTGATTGGTAACCATTGTTCGTAAAACTGGGATAGGCGACCGGCATACTGACTTACTTTATTTAAATTCTGCGCGGCTTCCTGCGGGCGCTCGCCTGTGGGACTTCCCAACGGTCGTTCCGGGGGCGCTGGCTTCCGACCGTTCTCGGCTCCCCCTGTCGACGAAACGGTCTCTGGGCGTTTAAAGTCCGGCTTGACGTTGCCACATTTGCGGTATACGTCCGCCCCGGTGCTCCCCCCCCTTTATGCTTTTTGAAAACCGACATGGTTTTGGAAACGGTAGGAGCCATTCTCAAATCCTTTCCCACCGATTCGATTGTCTTCAGCGACTTCAGCCTATCAGTGAGGTCTGCGCCAAACAGGTACTCAGAAGGCGGACATCGATCGGCCACCTCCTTCAAATTTTTTAAAAGTGGGATAATGACATTTCGCCGAGTAAGTGAAACCCGGTGAAATAAATTAGATAATATTTTCCCCGAGTCAACTAAAGGCGCGAAACGGGCCTTATTCGACTCTTCAGGAAAGTTCTCAACATTGTTCAACATGATGGAGATGCCATTTCCCAAGGCCGCGATGCCTTTGCCTAATTGATTTTGTATTTCGCTAAGCGACCCGTCCGCCGCCAGGTGATGCTTCTGGAGAGCCGCTGCGATTTCCGGATTTAGCTTGGGGGGCGTCAAGTTTGACAAATTAGAAGGGGTCTCGTACTTACTAAGCAGCTCGAGACATTCCTCCTTCTTAATTCCCTTTTCCAGTAGTGATTTCCATCGCGCTGCCAGCTGGTCATGCAGTGCTGCGCCCGTCTCGGTAGCTTTTTCGGGGTCGTCGCCCAGAATTTCCATAATGTCGTCTGGTAAGGATTCATCGTTAAGAACAAGAAGCTCTTCGTGATCCGATGGACGTCCGCCAATGCTACACGCATTTGCGTTTTTCTCAGTAATGACGCTACAGACGTCGTTACGAGAGTCTTCGTCTCGCGGGGATTCTGCTGCGCGTGGCAACGTCTCCTCTCGCGGTAAGGGCCGCCGTCGATACAGTCGAGGCGCCTCACGCTCACGCGGCTCACGATACATTCGTGACGATCGTTCCGGCGACGAGTTTTCAGAACTCGGCCTTGCCGGGGAACGAGATCGTGCGAGTTTCGAACTCAGCCTGTCTTCCTCTCTTCGGGGACTGCGAGAACGAGAGAGCGAATGTCGCTCCCGCATTTTAATCGCCCGTTCAAGGCGCTTCAAACGCCTTAACAGGGAATTCGAGCTACCTCCATCGCCGCTGCTTCGTGATCGACTCCGATCTCGGTTCTTCTTCTTTGATTTACCCATGAATCTAAGAGAGAATTTCCCTAATGACTGTTAAAAACTGCCCCGTAATCGTGGCTTTTAGCATACGTGTACTTTCTATAAGAAACAAAGAGGGGTACTCACCAAAGAAAGCCCAGATTCTGTTCGCTTGAATTATTCGTCGTGTCTCGTTCGAGCACAAGAAACGCAATGAACCGAAAGGCGGAGTGGCGGGAGACGACGGACGGCTGAGGTAGGAGAGGGGGAGCGGGGCGCTAAATTTGAAAATTTAGGTACTTTAAACCTTGTGCTCAAGAGTAGTAAGAACGCGTACTACATAGTAATTAATGTAATATTGAGGACTGGACCTGAAATATAATTAGAAGATGTGATGTACATATAAAATTATTATTTCCGTCAATGTATAAGGAATATTATATTACACTATAGACTTTCCTGATATAGTACCTATTTTACCTTAAGAAAGTATCATTGTAATGTTTAAATAACTAATCAGAGCCTATTTATGAGATATACACGCAAATATAGTAATATATTCTTACTTTTTCATGATTCCAATTCCAATTTAGTTCATTAAATGTAGTATTTTTGTATTTAAATATGAATTTATAAAAGTTTTCATTATTACAATGTCTGCCTTAGTATACCTTAGGGATGTGCATTTGCGGGTTGTAGCTCAGATTAGTAGGGTAGAGAAACCTGTTGAACATACCAAAAATATTTAGTCATCCAACTGATCCATGAATCAGAAGGGCTTTGTGTATCTCTAATCATTTCAAATTTTAACTAAATGTGAGAGAATAACAGGAGTTATTAAGGGATGCGGCAACAGTACAAATAAAAGGGGATTCAAAAACCTAACGAACACAAATGTTTAAATTAGACATTAATAGACAAAATAGGAGAAAACAAATAATAGGCATAGATTACGCGGGTCGTGAGGCTTTAGGCAGAGACTAATTTTCATTGTATATCTAATCGTTCTTACAGTTAATAGTTTAGGACAGATATTACTAGAATTTACGTCAATTAGCATATTGCAGTAATTATACTTGGTAGAAAATTACTACCTTTCAGCTGCAATTCGACCAAAGTGGTGCCATTTATCATGTCTAATTTACAAAGAATTAGTAAATTAGTAAATTTGGTGAATTCCTATTATAAGGAATTAAGTCGCGGACGACATATTAAGTGGAGTTTCACATCGAAGTTAGGCGTATGTGGTCAATTCCCAGTTTGAAATTCTCACATATCTCACATAAATATATACCTACATTTAAATTCAAAAAGTACTTCACAGTGAAAATTAAGATTGATATTATAAACTAATACTTCTTGTCGACATATTTGGAGCCTTAGTTAGAAATACTTCATACACTGATATAATTAAATTACCAAAACATAATATCCTAAATTCATTTAACATTGCTATTGGTTCTCGTGGCGGCTCATGTTATTCCCAGTTCAATTCACGGCTAATATATGTACTCAAATTAAATAGATATGTACAAATAATATATTATTTTTGCTAATATGTATATTAAAAAATCATGTATTGCCCATGGTTACTGTCCTTTGTACTGCTAGTAATTTTATTCAGCAAACCGTATTAAAGAAGTCTCAAGACCTATTCACGGAAAGGATGTTCCAAAATCAATTGGAGTTCGTAGCGACTAATTTTACCATCTTTGTTTAAAGAGAAGCGCTCTAGACGCGCTCTAGACGTCGTGAACTGTCAAAAGTAGAGGAAAAAGAAAACGCGCCCACAATGAGCGTGAGCTTCGTGAGCGTACGTCAGCCAGAACCTAACCTGACCTATATGTTCTGTGTCAGCCAGCGTACATTCGTTAACGTAAGTTAGTGTTTGAAATGATTCCGAAATGGACGATTAACTATTAATGCTATTTTATATGTTCAATATCATATATTTAATGGTAGTTAATGCCAATATTTTTGGCCACCGAAAAAGACGTTGGTGGGTTAGACCAGTAAATAGAAATAGAGACGCAACAGGGTATTTTTCAAAAACTTTTTTAAAGTTGAAAGAATTGGACCCAGAGCAGTTTTTTAAACACACAAGGATGAATGTTAAATTATATGAACTGTTGTTAAATCACTTGAAAGCTGATTCAACAAAACAATCTATAAGGAAACCTATAGATGTAGAATGTCGACTAGCTCTAACTCCTTCGTAAGAATGTTTTTAATTATTTTTAAATACATTCATGTCTTCCTATTTTTCGATATATGCAGTAACAGTGACATTTTTTAGCTATGTCAAGTAAAAGAAAGGTTGTCTCTCACTCAACACAAACATCTAATTCTGGCGTTGAGCGCGTAAAAGTAGAAAGTTGACCAACTTTCGGCGTACTGTTCACGTCAAGCGCGTTCATTCTGTGCAGTTTCATAAAAACGTCACTTGCTCTATCTGATTAGACAGTTCACGACGTGTAGAGCGCGTCTAGAGCGCGTCCATTCTGTTTCACCCTTTAAGCTGATAGAAATATCAAGTCACAGTCTCGTTCCAAATTGCGGAAAAAAGAAAATATTAGAAAAACTATTTAAATAACACCAAGTGGAAAGGGAAAAGCGCTTACAGCAATCCAAAAGATTTAAAAAAAATCAAGACTTTTTTATCAACAGCGTGGTAAATCAAATTGTATATGCATATTCAGGTGATCGTCAAATTACAAAAGAAAATTTCCAAAATATAAAAATGCTTTCCTAACACAATGCGGCGTTGATAGTTTGTCTACAAAACATAAAGTTACTTTTTCGGTAGAAAACAAAATTTCATTCAAAGAAAAGGTTGGAAAAATATTTAATATTTAATTAAAACACTAAATTTTATTTGGTTGTAAGAATATATCGGCATACTTTATATGTTATTTTCTACAACTGCAACCAAACGAGAGAGCGGAAAATTTCATCTTTTATAAGACTAATTATAAATTTTTTTAATAAAATAAAATAATAATAAAATTAATAAATTTAAAAAAAAAACAAAATAAAGTTATTTCAACAGTTTTAGCTCATATTTTCTCCGCTTTTCTTAAATTTTTAGTGCCATTAAATCCTGACCATATGTCTTATACCACACATTGACAATAATTAAATCACTATCGCAGTATACTCCAAAGCAAGTAAACTCCCGGGAACATTGATTTTACCACCAGGTTCTTCAAAGCAGCAATCGATGATTAGTTATCTTAAAGCTCTCTACATGAACAATTCACTACGTAAAATTAATGATGAAGGTTACATTAAATGTATGCTTAATTATTATTCTTCGGAAAAGATCAATACTAGAGGAAGAATATTATTTTTAAAATCATGCAATTTATAAGTGATGTGTAACTCATCAATTCGGCAAAACATGGACAAATTTTATCTACGATTACACTCTCCTCTCCTACAAATATTTCTCCCACGTGCAATCCTTTCCGGCTATATTTTAATTATTTCCTCGTGGTGCGATAGTGAATACACGGTGATTAAAATCCGTGAACCGGTAATCAGAATTTATTCTAATGAACAACGGATTCACTCATCCGACTTTTCCGCCTCATTACTTCCTTTTCAACCCCGTAAAATTTCATTAGAGCACTATCGGATTTCCGGGGGGCTACTTTACATAGAAGTAATTCAAGTATATACCTTACGTACGCGAACGCCTGTGGGTGCGAGAGAGGAAGAGAGTGATGCGGAGAGAAAGAGGGCAGGCCTGAAACTTATGAAATGTGTCGCGGAAACTTCATACAAAACTGTTGATGAAAAGGCGGGATCGCGAAGAGTTATTCATATAAATTTAACGAGATTAAACAGACTAGCGGGATTTTAAGGTTTTCCGCGTCAGCGAAACTTATTATGTCGGTGTAGGTACGTGAAATATAGGTGGTGATAGAATTCATTAAAGTTGGATACAAATAACTCTGAGTGAGTGTACGTGATCTAAATAGATGATGGAGACAATGTTTGATCTCCTACTAAGTATTTCTCTTGAATTAAAATCTAGAGAAACATCCTGCAACAACCTAATATAATAAAATTATATATTACAATTTCCGAATGGGAAATCGCTCCTTCGCTTCACGAAATTCTGATATTCAATACCTTCGACATATTACCTGGTGATTTCCTATAAAGTTTTACGAAGTGTTTTAATTGGTTTACATTACTCTGTGTTTGTTTTCCTCTTTATTCCTTTCATGCCATGAATTTCTCCCCGAAGCTAAATTCTCAACGAAGCAAAAGCATAAATAATAAAAATGAACGAAGAGAGAAAGTAGAGGGGTGAGGAGGAAGAGGAGGAGAAATTGAAGAGAAAATATTTTTCCTTAAATTACCGCATCAACTTTTTCCGACCTGCCCGTTTCCAAAAGAGTTAGGAAATTCATTAATAATTTTTTCCCCGCTCGACAATTATTTATTTTCATTCGCAGAGGAATCCATCACGAAAGTTATTAAGGAGTTAATTTAATATTGCACGTTCCGGTTTTAATTAAGTGAATTTAGGCTGCGATCGTACCTTGGGCTTCGGGGACAATTCATCGAGGTTTCTTCCATTAGTCAGTAATTCAGTGAAAGTTTAAATTTGGAAATTGACACAAAAGAAAACTGAATAGAAGTGTTTTAATTTTAAAGTCATAAATATGATCCAATGCTGAGAGAATGGCGAAAAATATATTAGCGCATACACCAAATACTACATTTCACTTATGTGATCGATGCTGGAATAATGTTACTTTCAAAATTAAATGAATAATTATTTACGCACTTGTACAGTTATAACTAGAACACATTGATTTATGCGTCAACGCAATATTTGTTATTCAAAAATCGACTACGTGATATGAATTTTGAAAAGCCACGTTTAACTATGGCACCAGAGAGAATAAATATCTTTGTTTGAATAATTTAATGATATATAACGCACAAAAATCACATTACATTAAAAACAAATCTGAAATGCCCTTTAAAAATCAAAAACATTAAAAAATATAATCGATTATAATATAAGTAATAGTAAGTGAGTATATTTGTTGGCACTTCCAATGGAATATAAATGAGTGTTACAACACATACAGATAATTTTTTATTTATTATTTCTTACTAACTTATTATTTGACGCTTTTTTTAATTCGTACTTTACTTTTTAGTCTGTAAATTACTAAAATGTACTTAAAGATTAGTATCCTTCTGCCTTCATGTTGTGTAACTGCCAAATACACATTACATTATTAAAATGTTATAACAGATTGCATTAAATACCTAAGCATTGAGATATTTGTCCGTAGTTAAACACCTGTGATTTGTAAAGTAAACTAGACATATAGCCGTTACCGTCCTATTAAATTTTGATAGATAATGCTGGAATGACATGTTACAGTTCCAAAACGACCTAAACAGATAACAAGGAAATCTCCAGGAGAAACATAGATATCTAAGCCATAAATGGATACAGTAGTACTAAATAGAGAAATAAAATAGAGTAAAATTTCGTAATTTTAAGAAGGAAGAATACATTTAGCAAAATCAGTTTTTGAGCAATTTGACACGTTACCACACAACGTCTAAGACAATTTAAAATTAGTAGATATAATCTATATTAGTTGGTGTCCGGTCAATTCACCGAAAACAGTTTACTGAAAAAAAAATTCACCGAATTAACAATTTAATGAAAAACAATTCACCGAATATCTTTTCCACAGAAAAGTAGGTAAATACAGGGTAGATCATTATATATTTTTTATCCTATTTTAATAATTCAACAAAATAAGTCAAAATTTTTAAAAGCAGCATACCACGAATTATAATTAATATAAATACACAATAATTTTGGTCGAAAATAACAGTACAAAATAAGTCGCATATTTTCATTAACAGCACAAAACAAATTATAATAATGTGTAACATTAGGGTCAAAATTAACTGGACAATATAAATCATAATAACTATAATAATACATGTAATATTTTTGTCAAAAATGACAGTACAAAAGAAATCAACAGTCAAAAGCAAATTCGTAAATTATTTGCAATTTCTTTCAAATAATTTAAGATATTGTCGGGATCGTATGTATATGAATTTGCAATAGAAAAATATCAGGCCCATTTTTGAGAATAATTTAGTTTCAAAACAAATCATATATGTTAAATCTAATTTTAGTTCTCTACCAGCTTATAACAGAAAATTAGAGCATAATTCTTTATGGTTGTACGGTAGTATTAAAACAGTTTCTGAAGTCCAAAAAATATTAAATTCAAATCATGGTCTCGTTGCTGACAAAGTCAACCTTAAATTAAAACAAGAACTGATGTACTAAAGTCCTAAAAATGTTGGATTTTCTAAACTACAACATATCAATAAAATCTTTATTAACGAAAACTGCGACGAGATCAGTAATTTGGATCCAGCAGCATTAATTAATTGTAAGTTTGCTCCAATTACTTCTTGTGATGTAGAAAGATCTGTACTATTTGAACGACCGCAGATTGATTTCAAAATGGAGAATTTGGAAAAATATATTGTGACATACTGTACCTATTAATAATATTAATAATATTAATAATAAGGTTGACGATGAAAATATTAATGTATTATTAGTTGATATTGATTGTTTTATTAACCAAATTTGATTTTTAGTGTGTACATATTTAATTTTCTGTAAATATGTAAATGCATATTTAGCTGCATTTTTGGTGTTTTTCTGGTGCATATTGCATGCATATTTTACACCACTTTTAGTGCATATTTTCCAGTCTCTAGTGATAAGTTTGTGTACTGCATTTTCGGTGAATAAGTTATTCGGTTAATTTATATTCGGTGAATTGTTTTTCGGTGAAATGTTTTTCGGTGAATTGTTTTCGCTGAATTGCCTTAGAACCATATTAGTTTAGTATCAGCTTGACACATCCAGTTTGTTAGAGTAATAGGCGTTTCTTGGATTACGACGGAAAGTAATGAAAGAATGAATGAAATTAAGAATGAAATTGCACTTTTAACCCCGAAAAATTGACAACCCTGGGTGGGACTTGAACCCACAACCTCTGGCTTTACGCGCCATTGCTCTACCACTTGAGCCATCGGGTTGGTGGAACAAAGTTGTAGATAAGGCGTATATGAATTGAAATCCCACCCAGAACCATCAAATTCCCGAAGTCGAGGGTGCAAGGGATGATGGGCTATTGGGCAACGCTGACGGGTCTTTGCTACATAGTAGCGTACGACCCCGTTCGTCCCTATGCCCCCCATAGTCGTTTATCGCCGACCACCATATGAATTAATGATAAATGTTGAATGTTCAAAGCGGCTAACGCCGCAGTGTGTAAATGACTGAAAGTAATGAAAGAATTGAAAGTAATGGGTGGGTTCAAGTCCCACCCAGGGTTATCAATTTTTCGGGGTTGAGAGTGCAATTTCATTCTTTCATTTCATTCATTCTTTCATTACTTTCAATCATTTACACACTGCGGCGTTAGCCGCTTTGAACATTCATCATTTATCATTAGTTTCTTGGATTAGTTTCTATTTTTTTTTTTTTTAGAACAATGCATATCGATATGTATATAGCATGCCGTACATAAAAAAATTATATATATCCTATTTTTAAATATTGTATAGTTTATAACAACAGGAAAGAAACTTTGGTGTTGACTTAAACTAAAGAAAAAATAACTAGTTATAAGATTCCTGTGACTTGGTAGAAGCTCAAAGGGAAATTCTCAAACTATGAATTAAAACTGTCATTTAATAAAACGAAATGAGGCAAACTGGGAATGACCGAGAGGGGAAGCATAGCTTTATATAGCTAAGTTACATATACATATATATTATATATGACATAATGATATATGGATATATATATATATATATATAATATATATATATATATAATATATATATTAAACCGACTAATTAAATCGTGGGGTAACCCATTCAATGAGCTGGTCTTCAATAAGAAACTCTCTTTTTACTCGAAAAGCTTTCGGAATCCTTTATTCCTTCTTCAGTTCACTACAAAGTACGTAACGTTAAAATTGAAACAAATTCAAATAAATATAGATCTTACTGTAAGTGAGAAGAAAAATGAAACCTGTATGCATCTGTAAAAGCAGTCGATTCCTCTATTCCAATGCGATGTCACTTGATTGAAAATTGATCCTATGGATTTTCTTTTTGTAAATCATTCTACAAACCGTTACACCTGCTCTCAGAGGAAGTAAGGAAAGACTGACAGTTGACATCGACATTTTTAAATCCCTGCCATGCAACAACAAAATATAATAAGTAACACAGAACCACTAAACAATTGGTGGTTTATGGTTTCAGGTTAACTACTTATACTATTGACAACACATGATGTTTAAATTAATTTAAAAAAGAATTTAAAGTATGACAATAACATTAACCTAAGCACAGTACGTTGTTCTGAAAAATGTTACTTTCTTAGTAATCTAATTCGTAGGAACATTCATAAAGGCGGTGTTCCTTTTTTCTATTGCTAATAAGTATAAATAAATTGAGCTAAGATTATCTATATCAGACCACTTATTCATACAGTAATCTGTCTTATTAATATGCGCCATCTCTAGGAATGTTCGTTTACGTAGATGCTTTTCGATATCAAGAATCATAACATTGTGCCAATCTGCATTATGACTTTTATTAATGATATGTTCTGTCAATGCACAAACTTTCTTTCCTTATTTAATATCACTTTTATGTGAAGTAAATCTGTACCTTAAATTTCTTGCTGTTTGCCCTACATACGCTAACTCACATTCTGTACATTTAACTCTATACACAACATTAGACTTATCCAAATTCTCCACTTTGTCTTTTATTTTAGTGAACAATTTATTAACAGTTATTATCGACTTATTAGCTATTAGTATACCTTCCTCTTGCCTAAGAATTGTAATTAATTTAGGTGTGAGCTCCTTTTTTTTATATAGTTTTTGATATGTTTTTTCTCTTTTGCTTTAATTTGCTCTTTTTGATAGATTTTTGATTGATTTGATCATTTGTTACTAATAATATATCCGACTCATTCGTTATTTGATGTTCATACCTCTCACCGCTCCAGCGCTTCATGCGAATCCCACGATAAGAAAGCTATGGCTCCAAAAATATTTAGAAAGATTATTTATAATTTATATTTCTACCCTATCGAGTGAAGTGATGCTGCAGAAGATACATTTTGCAGATTATATCAATTAAGTTACTCAATAATACATTTTAAAAAAATTCTCAAGCAACATTCAAGTCCTTTTTATAAAAGAATGTGGCTGAGACCTATTAATTTAACTTAAAGCCAGTTTTTTTTTAAATTTATCCTTCTGAAATAAACTACCCGATTGCTCTACTTATTAATACATTTCATAAAGTTTTTGATAACTACGTTTTTTCCTCGGTATAGTTTTGTAAGTTATTTAGATCGAACTGGAATCACATCAATTCCTCATTTTCCTAATTCCGACAAGCCAGTTTTCCGTGCAGTTCACCGAGCGTGTGGTTTAAATATTTATACTCTTATGTATATCTATTTAAACACAACCAAAAATATCGAAACGCATAGTGTAGTACATGTCGTATTCGTATTTCCAACAACGAATGTTAGTAGAAACTTGTGTCATTTTATACATAATGTATTTAATACAGTAAATTGCGGTAATCCGGATCACTTAACAAGTTAATGTGTTCAGATAGACACTATATTGTAGAGTTAAATGGACAAACGAGTCTTTGCTTTCTCGTTGGCATACATATTTCTCATAAAGTACTAAATTCCTTTGCAATGAGTGCACTTATGATCAACGCCCTGCAATCCCCTAGAGATGTCCTCGTTCTGAGGTGAGTGATTTCTTTGAATTTATGTGGGATTTTATGATAATGTACACTTATCCAAGGTTAGCCATGGCTATGCACATGACATGCCCGTATGATCCGTTTTCTGTTACAAGGTAACAATCATTTAAATTTAAAATTGTAAAAAACTATATAAGTACTATATTTACAAAGATTGTATATTTTATTTTTATTTCGTGCTTATGGTTATTGAAAGCTATGGAGGTGTATTAAGCTGTGTTACGTGTGCCGATTATTAAAGTTTGTAAAGAAATAAGGTGGTTAAACCTAATGTTTTAATAAAACTATTTGTGTAATTAGGATTTTCAATCTGGCGTAGTTAATTTTGCCATTTAATACATTTGTATCGTGGATTTCCCCAATTATCTTCAGGCTCTGTCAGTCCCCTACTAGCACCCAAAGTGTCGATAGAATATTTAATTTTCCCTTTGAAATAGAAACCCTGATAATTCCCGTAACGTTGGAACGACAACATTACGCCGCCGCTCGATGCTTTTCCAGATATTAGTCTACGATAACTAGCAATCGCTCGATGCATACAGTCAGTGTAATCCTCGCAAAAATTTCATTCGACGGATGCGACTAACTTTGAGGTCGAAAATATACACGGAAGTACGTTCTATTCCGAAACTCTAACTAACGAGTTCGCTCTCTTTCTCTTCCCATCCTTTCGCTGCCCGTTCTCGTCCTTTTCATAAATTGAAAAGCGGATTTGACACGGACAGATGATTATTTCATTTTCGAAACTGATAACTGGGAAATAAGAGAAGACGGGGTTTAATAACTAGCGATATTAAAAATTTCATTGGGGATGGAAATAGAAAATCTTTTAAAAGATCATAAAAACGCAGGTAGTATGCAGGTATTAATAAATTTTTAATTACAATTCAACCTCTTTCGTTCTGAAGATTAAATGCAATATACAATACTTACTTAGATACATAATTGTATTTACGTTGTCGTTAAAATATGCATCTAATCACACTGATTTCTTACCGTGAATCTTTAAACCTAATAGACATCTGAAAGAATATATATGTTATTGTGAAAATATTAAAATATTGTTAGTAGTATTCAAATGTTACATCTATTTACTCGAAAATAAACAAATGTATTTCCCAAATTCGCATTGCAAAGAAATGGAAAAGGGTGAAATTGGTTTTCAGGTTTGATTCAATATTTCTGTAGCGCAACGGGGCGTTGATAATGTTTTTGATATAAAATCTCAAATAAATGGTTCCTCACAAACAAGCAATTGGTTAGGTTAATGTGTACTTTTGCTTTTCTTACAACTTCGAAGGGACTGAAAAGGTTGGAAATATTTAAATATCAAAATATTGAAAATATTCTGGAATTGGCTAATTGAAAAGTATTTTTGTTTTGCCGTAAATTCACCCAGAGATTGATGAAAAGAGTAAAAAATAATTTGATATTAGTTTAATTAACTGATTAAAGCGAGGAAGTAGCAAACCGAATTTGCTCTAGATTAAAATTTAATTCATTCCTCTGAAAACACTATGTACATCACAACAAGTATTAGTTGGGTTGCAAATATTAAATAGTCGGTGTTCATGAAAAGCATTTTCCGTTTTCTCTAAATTTGATTTTAAACAGATGAAAATGGATAAAATATATTTTAACAATTTATATTACAACTCGCTTTTGTCTACATGTATTGTCTACATGCACATGTTTTGGTATTGTTTAGAGCTATATTATTTCTATTTGTTATTTTAACAGTAAAATACAAAAAAAAGTTTTTCGTATGAGCTTCAATTTAGTTTTTTTGTGCTAGAGGCCTTATTAACGCTTTATTTTCGTAGCTATAATATATATTTAATTTATACAATTTATGTAACATAAAATTACTTAATAAAGTTAGTGTAAATATGACATTAAAATAAATATGTTAATTGAAATACCGTATCCGTTTGATATTTTATAAAATAGAAGAAGTAAAATATCAAGTGTATATTTTTGTGGAACTGAATAATTTTTAAGTAATGAAAACGCAAAAATTTAAATGTAATAATTGTAGTTGAGAGTTTGTAGTTTTTAAGTGGGATTAAAATATTGTAATAAAACAATTTGAATTACAACGGCACAGAAAGTTCATATCTGACAGTAATTTAGTAAATTCCAGTAATTTACAAATAATTTGGCAATCTTTTCCTAGAAATTCGATACTCTAGGTAATAATTGGACCAAGTTGGGAAGTTCAGGAACACCTTAACTTTTTATTTGTTATAGATACCATTATTAATCTTGAGCAAGTAAGTAGGGATAGGCAATAAATTTGCATTGCTAAATATACGACTTATTTTAATTAACAAATTCATTGTTTAAAGATTATTGCTTCTTTGAACTTGATATTTTAAACGAATAATGTGAACCCTCAGAACTTTCTGTTATGGAAATATGTACACGCAATGTGTCCTTTAGTTATTAACATTTCGAGAGGTAACTGTTTCTTAATAATTTTTGAAATAGCAGATGCACCGTTAAACCGATTGTGATGCAGCTACGTACATTTCGTATATGGGAGATTCCATGTCAACTGATCAGGGAGTGAATGGGGTGGTTTTTAAATCGCCACCGGAAGTATCTAGTCGTCTTTAGGATATAAAAATACGTCCGATCCTACATTTCCAGCCCCTAATTTTGCACCATTTTGGATTTGCGACCTATTTTGTGTTTTGTTAAATTTTTTGCGAGCCATGACAAATTTTAGTTTTTAGACTGCCGATGCGAGAATTTGAGTTTAAAAAAATTCTGAAAATAGTGTTTCGATGTAAAATCTTCCCAGGAATCCATTTCCGGTGTCAGAATTAGGATTGGATGCTCCCCCGAGCGAGAAATTAGAAAAAACTTTTTTTTCTTCAAAGTGCGATATCTAAAAAGTTTATTTTTTTTTAAAATATTTGGAAGCTGCCAAAATCTTTCTTTTTACATATACTTTAAGGTCAAAACAAATTATCGGTGTGTATTTTGGTTTTAAGTAATAAAACACGCAAAAAGTTGATTTTTTTGTGAAAAAATGTAATAGTTCTGTGTCTAACCCTGTGAAAACTCATGCAAACATTCAATTTGACATTTTTTGACGTTCCAGTGTTATACGTTCATTCCAAAGCCTATAATCTTGATTCTCGCTTTTTTTGCAATTTTGGAACCAACAAGGTGCTCTAACTCACTAGTTGTCATATTCAATTTTTTCACCGGAGGGAGGAGCTCTAGAAAATATACAAATTGATGGGAAAACACGTAAAAAATACATTGTAAAAACCCAAAAATGTATACTTTATTCATCCAATCTAACTGGTACAGAGAATTTCATGAATCAAGCTCTTCAATTCTATATTTGTTGAAATGTGTTAGAATTTGTGTGCCTGAGCTTTGTTCAAAGTGAACGTTTTCGGTGATTTCTTTTTTTCAGTGAGCTTAACCTCACAAATAACATGGGGAAAATATACAGTTAGCCAAATAGGTGAGTCAGGAAAGAAGTAAACCTTTGAGACAGAATTATAGCTAAACACTAACGTGTCTGCAACAAGATCATCTTCGTTGCTGTGAATTATGCGACCCAAATGCCAGTTGTTATTTTATAAAAAGCAACATCCAAATTCTCCTCCCAAAGTTTCACAAGTTTACTTTTAAATCGAAAACCAATGCCCAGTTCTCATCCATACTGTTGTTTTTACGTTTGACGATTTGCTTATTGTGAACACAATACGTTTATTTATCAATCAACGTTTCGGGACATCGGTAAAGAGAGTATGCAACTATCCGGGTGCCGACGTTCCCTTAGATCATGTTCTCTTGATGGCGGTAGTCAAAATCAAAATTATGACCATCAAAACCCATATATCACAGAGAAAGATAGATTACGAAAGACTTAAAGACGAAGAAACAAAGGACAAAGTTACGAAAGGTATTAACGAAAAAATAATAACGACCATAGATCCGCAGGTAATAAAGGAAGATAATATAGACGACGTATGGGGTGGAATGGAGGAGGCCATGATCAGTGTTGCAGAGGACAAATTGGGATATAAACAGAGAGCGCAAAAACACAACTGGATAACAGCTGAGATATTCGCGCTGTTTGAAGTACGTAGAAAGTACAAAAACCAAGGGAATGGAGATAACTATAAGAAAATACAGAAAATTATTAGAATGAAGATTAGGACAGCTAAGAATGAGTGGCTGAAACGACAGTGTGAGGAATTAGAACAACTACAAGAAATACACGATGACTTTAACTTGCACAAAAAAATAAAAGAGGCGGCCGGGATATATAGGAAAAGGCCATTCTCTAATGTAGAAAACGATCAGGGAGGATTAGCACAGGATGACCAACAGCGTAAAATCATATGGGAAAACTATATTAGCAATCTTTTTGCCGATGAAAGACCTGATATGGAAAATATGGGCGACATTAACCTCTCTGGAACTCCCATCACAAAAGAAGAAATTATAAGAGCGATCAATACATCTAAAGAGGAAAGCGATTGGCCCACACCGTATACCTGTCGAATTGCTCTAATTATTTGACGACAAAAGTATCACAGTTCTTCAGAAAATATTTAATCGAATCTATAACACAGGCGAGTTCCCCGCAAAATGGCTAACATCAATTTTTATCCCCTTGCCAAAAAAGAACAATGCGAACAAATGCACACGCTGAAGATATTCCTTAAGATTATCCACTACAGAATATCAGAAAAGTGCGAAAGGAACATCGGACCCACACAATTTGGATTTAGACGGGGGCTAGGCACAAGAGAAGCATTGGTTGCGACTCAGGTACTAATCCAGAACTGCAATGATCAGAGAAAGGACATAATGCTGTGTTTCATCGATAACGAAAAAGCGTTCGACAAAGTTCAACATCATAAATATAAACTGATACAAATCCTAAACAGACTCGACATAGATCAAAAAGACATCCGTTGCATTCAAAACTTATACTGGAATCAAACTGCTGAAGTCCAAATTGGTAACGATTTCACAGAAGCAAAATCAATCCGTAGAGGGGTCGGATAAAGATGTGTTCTCTCCCCACTTCTCTTCAATCTATATTCTGAAAGTATCTTTCAGGAAGCCCTAGAAGAATGTACCATGGGCGTTAAGGTGAATGGTTTTTGAAGTCAACAATATACGTTGTGCAGACGACACAGTTCTAATTGCAGAAAAAGTGAAAGATTTGCAGTACTTGCTCAAGACTGTCGGTGAACAGAGTAAACGCATGGGCCTTAATATCAACACCAAGAAGACCAAATTTATGATAATTATTCGCAAGCCACAAGGATTTCAAAACGCAAGCCTAACACATGACAACCAACCAATAGAGCGGGTGAATAAATTCAAATATTTAGGAACGTGGCTGTGTGAAGACTGGGAATCGGACTTGGAAATCAGATGTCGAATTGAAAACGCCCGCAGTGCGTTCATGAAATTTAGAAAAGTGTTCACCAATACTGAATTTGATCTTGGCCTAAGGATTAGATTTGTATAATGCTATGTCTGGACGGTATTACTTTATGGTATGGAGGGATGGACACTAAAGGTGAACACTATGAATAAGCTTGAGGCATTCGAGATGTGGATTTATAGGCATATACTAAAGACTCCTTGGATTGCAAGAAGGACAAACTAGGGGATCCTGAGAATGATCAATAAAGACCGCGAACTACTGTGCACAATCAAACGTCGTAAAACAGCATATCTTGGCAACGTGATACGGAACGAGCGATACCAATTCCTACAATTGATAATTGAAGGAAAGGTTGAGGGAAAGAGAGGAGTTGGAAGAAAGAGGATGTCATGGCTTCGCAACGTCAGGCAATGGACGAGATTGAGGACAATGGGAGAACTAATACATATAATACGGAATAAGGAGGAGTGGAGAGATGTAATCGCGAACATCCGTTAGTGGATATGCAGCAGAAGAAGAAGAAGAACACAAAACTGATGAAAATTTTAGTGCCTGGAATAGTTTTTGCTTCCTTTTTGTCACTGTTTTCATGACAAAATTTAAGTTTCGACGTTCCAGTGAAAGAGATAAAATTTTTAAAACTTCATCAAGGGTTTAATCAAGCGTCAAGCTGATCAAGTCATACCATGACAGTGGACGAGCTTCTTAAATTTTTTTCATGAAAACAGTGACAAAAAGGAAGCGAAAACTATTCCAGGCACTAGAAGTTTTCATCAGTTTTGTGTACACAATAAGCAAATCGTCAAATGTAAAAACGAGAATTGGGCATTGGTTTTCGACTCAGGCTCAGGCACACAAACTCAGGAACACAAAATTCAAACACATTTCAACAAATTTAGCATTGAAGATCTTGATTCCTGAATTTCTCTGTACCGGTTAGATTGGATGAATAAAGTATAAATTTCTGGGTTTTTACAATGTATTTTTACGTGTTTTCCCATCAATTTGTATATATTCTAGAGCTCCTCCCTTCGGTGAAAAAATTGAATATGCCAATTGGTAAGTTAGAACAATTTGTTGATTTCAAAAATTGCAAAAAGCTAAGATCAAGATTATAGGCTATGGAATGAACCGAAAATGTTTCTTTACTATTAAGGTATGATACTGTAACGTTAAAAAATGTAAAATTAAATGTTTGAATGAGTTGTCACAGGGTTAGAGACAGAAATATCTCATTTTTCCACAAAAAAACAGTTTTTTGCGTGTTTTATTACCTAAAACCAAAATACACACCGATAATTTGTTTTGACCTTAAAGTATATGTAAAAAAGAAGATTTTGGCAGCTTCCAAATATTTAAAAAAAATTAACTTTTTAGATACCGCACATTGAAAAAAAAACGGTTTTTTCGAATTTCTCGCTCGGGGGACCATCCAATCCTAATTCCGAGGCCGGAAATGGGTTCCTGGGAAGATTCTACATCGACCCACTATTTTCAGAATTTTTTTAAACTCAAATTCTCGCATAGGCAGTCTGAAAACGAAAATTTGTCATGGCCCGCAAAAAAATGAACAAATCACAAAATAGGTCACAAATCCAAAATGGCGCAAAATTAGGAGCAGAAAATGTAAGATCGGACGTATTTTTATGTGCTAAAGACGACTAGATACTTCCGGTAGCGATTTAAAAACCACCCCAATCACTCCCTGATCAGTTGACATGGAATCTCCCATATATTTGTACAGAAAATATTCATGTAGAATTAATCCTTTCTGCTACATCTCAAATATGTAACGTTTTATTTTACTCTTTGATCGTTATATACCTTTTTTCTTCAAAAATGTTGATGAAGACTACACAAATTCTCTACATTTAGCATTAGGAGTAAGCTATCTTTTACTGATGGTAAGTTACAATTCTTGCTTGTGAAAATACTAATTGCTTTAGACTTAGATGTGAGTTTTAACTGTGCGGTAATCCTTTAAATGACTGAAAGTTCCTCGGGGCAATTTCTGACTAAATACCTCTTCAGTCAATCGGTAATCATAATGATCAGTCGATTAATGTTTAATTAATTGCGGGATCGATCGCTTTGGACGGTTATCTCACTTGAACCCTCGACCTCTGCCATTACGTTGGCCGAACAAAAATTTCGTGAGTGAGAGCGACGTTGTCGAAATTTTTCGTGGGGTTTTAGAGGTGTTTTTCGAGGAGGTTGTTGTGATTGGTATTTGCTGTGTAAATTTTAAAGGGTAACAAACATTGAAAAGTTTAAAAATATTTATTTTATTTTAGATCCAACGTGAAACACAGTTATACAAAATTCTCTGATTTCAATTACCTATCCCAACAACTAATGAAACTATTAAAAACTATGGTGACATTTTGTCTAAGTCACCTGCGTTGGATGACGGTAGTTCCACCGAATCTCTCAAATGCTCTATAAGCAGCTATTTTTCGTTATTTATACTATATAAAATTACAACTTTATATAAAAGTTGTTTATTATTGATTCAAATAACCAATTTGTGAAATATGTATGCCAAATTTACTTTACAAAATAAATAAAAAATACATCAATTCGACAAGAATTGAGCAATGTTTTGCGAAGTTGATTTTGTCTCAGTTATGAAACCTTCTTGAACATTTTACAATCTCATTTGTTCTAATTCGCCTACCTCTATTAACCACATTTTGAAAAATTATAATACTAGTATTTTCTATATTATTTTCAAATTAGCTTAAATATTTCTTTATTGTGATATATGCTACCACTTACCGAAGACCAATATCCAAAAAGCGACCATCACTGAAGCTTTCGAAGATCTGTTAAATTCCATTGTGTGTTGGAGAGCTGACAACTTAATCGAAGTTAATGCATTATAACCGAGCCCCAATCGCTAGTTCGGCTCCTGTTAACGGTCACCTGGAAAGAAAGGGATATAAAAAATTAAGGATCATTTATCATCATTCCTCGATGTAGCTGCTAATGGTTATAGATTATTCCGGAGTCGATCGGGAGTCGCTCGCTAATAATTCATTATTGGATCTCTCCGAAGTTCCTCCTTCGGAACATGGGAATACTCTCATACGCTTTGAAATTTTCTCGTTTTTTTAAAGGAAGAAGTACGCCAAGATCCGTATTTTATTTAACATTTGAAAATTAAAGCAGCTCAAGTAAAAATTCAAATAGCTTTAATGTGACCTTTCAAACGATACTCTAGCCTGATTTATCATGGCGAATAATATGAACAATTTTTTGAAAACTTTTCTCTGCGAAACTTATATATTTTCATAAATCACTCGTTTGAAAAGTTTTGTGAGAAAACTAATGCAACATTAAGTAAACTTGTTAGGACTACGGAGAATTTTTGCAGGGACGACTATCTCCCGGGCGGAAGTAGACAAAGTTTCTGTATGGAAATTAATGAACAGGAGTTTATACGAAAAATAATCAAAAAATTACAGTTCTTATTTGAATAGGTTGTTTATTTCATTGTAGGCTACAGATCATTTCAATATATGCAAAACTATACGAATTTACTGTCAAGAATTGCTTGTGACGACATATTTCATAAATTAATAATCATAAAGGTATAAAAAACATGTAGTGGGTGCACTTTGCAAAAGCAATTATAGATTTCGTTGGAACCGTCATGTCGTTAATTCTTTGAATGATTATGAGTAAATAAGAGAGATACACCTTAACTTACGCCGAATAAAATGTTGACAATATTAATAACGATTCTGACGGATAAGTTAAGTTTTTTAATATTTAAACAAAAACCGAAAATGTCAAACAAATTATTGACTAACTGACAACCTGCCATTTTTTATGTCCAATAGTATCTAATAGCTATAAGTTTGTCGTCCCATTGTAGTGCCTGAATAGTAGAATAGTTTATTCGATATTGGTTAAAATGCTTCTATCTATTATTTATTGATAATTCAAAAGGATGATGATGTTAAATAAATTATAGAAAAGAGTGGATTTAATATTAAAAATATTACAATGAAATATTATAATAAAATAACTGAGACTAAATATAACATCAAAGGCCTGTATGAATCCAGTATTAGAGGATTATACCAAAATCGCTTAGATCAAATGCTAAATGATAAACACCTAAGAAGCCAAACCAAGGACCATGTGCATGTTATAGAAGCCTTAAAAACGGCAGCTATCGAAGCTCTAGGCACTATTAATACCCCTCCACGTAACAAAAATTACATTACTTGGAATGAAGAGCTAGAACATCAAAGGAATACAAAACAAGAAGCATACCAAAGATATCTGAATACAAGAGACCCACATGATAAAATCACCTACAAACTAGAGCAATCAAGATTTACAAACATGATAAAGAAGAAGAAAAATGACACATGGGAAAGGAGATGTAAAGAGGTCGACAGTTATTTGGGAGGCACAAGATCATCAGAATCGTGGAAACTCATACAAACTTTAAAGACGAACACCATAAACAGAGTGAACTTCCAGCCTATACAGATGAGCGAATGGCGTCAACACTACTCCCAGCAGCTCAAAGAAGACAGGTCACAATACTTGGCCCTCTCCCAAAAATGTACCAAGTTCAAGGCCCACCCCTCGAAATGATCGAAGAGAGGATATGGAGAAGAGTTAGATCAATGAAGAATAACAAAGCTAGTGGACCAGAAGGCATACCTGCGGAACTAATTAAATATGGGACGCAAAAGCTCATTAAACACATACATGAACTATTTTCTAGGTATGTAAATGGGGAAAATATACCTATAGTGTGGAGAGAGGCCTGGATCACCCCTATCCACAAAAAAGGGCGTAGAGATGACTGCTCCAACTATAGGTGTATATCTGTTACCAGCACTATGAGCCGCCTGTATGGGAAAGTTCTTCAAAGTCTCTTAGAAGAAGAATATGGACATCAAGAAATCGAAGAACAGGCAGGTTTTCGAGCAGGTCGCTCTTGCATTGACCATATTTTTAGCCTTACCCAACTTAACGAAAAGAAAGTCGCAAGAACTAGAGAGGTGTATCTTCTATTTGTGGACCTTACAAATGCGTATGCTACTGTCCCAGTGCAAAAACTGTGGCAAGTAATGGAAAGATGTCGAATAAATAATACCCTTATAACAGCGATAAGGCAACTTTACGACCAATCAACCTCCAAGGTTAAGCTGAAGCGTGAATTATCGGACAGCTTTCCAGTTACTAAAGGTCTGAGACAGGGCTGCTACTTGTCCCCCACCATATTTAAGATATGAAGTCCTAAGAAAATGGAGAAGAGCATGCTGCGGAATGGGCATACCCATAAATGAAAGTACAACCATATATACTTTACATTTCGTCGATGATCAAGTGGTCGTCGCGCTAGATAAAAAGGACTTGGAATTCATGACAAAAAGACTGTTTAAAGAATATGAGGAATGGGGACTCTCGGTCAATCGATCAAAGACAAAATACCTGTGCATTGGAAACGACAGAGATGATCTACACCCAGAAGAAGACGAAACAGTAGGGGCGTGTACGGAATACATGTACCTAGGAACAAAGATTGACAGTGGGGGCCGTACAGGGAAAGAGATAGAAGAGAGAATTATAAAAGGGAAGAGAGTGATAGGATGCCTAAACTCCACCATATGGTCAAAGTGCATCTCCCGAGAACGAAAACACCTCCTATACAACTCCATATTTGAAAGTATAGTTCTCTATGGCTGTGAAACTTGGCAACTTATGGCAAATTTGGAGCGACGGCTGCTTTCCCTAGAGATGGACTTCTGGCGTAGAGCAGCAGGAAAATCAAGAATTGAAACAGTAACGAACCAAAGAATTAGAGAAATTATGAACGCCCAAACAAATATAATAGAAGAAATCCAACGAAGACAGTTGGTGTGGTACGGGCACGTTGAACCGATGGATGACACAAGAATCCCCAAGCAAATCCTCAAATGAACACCAACAGAAAGAAGGAAAAAGGGAGACCTAAGGCGACATGGATAGGAGGAATACAAATGGCCATGTCGGAACGTAACCTTCAACCAAGTGATTCGGACGACAGAAGAGAATGAAAGCGAGGAACCGGAAGGCGCAGGACGCTATAGGACCGGACATATATACAATGAAATATTAAGTTATTGAACAATTTCGCGATATTACCTTAGATAACATCTAATTCACATTTCATTCTAATTGTTGTTACAAAACACAGGACACTTAAGCAAAGTATATGAAATATATATTTTTTAAATAAATAAAATAAATGTGAATTGTTGTGGCATGTTAATTTAAAACAAAACTATATGTTACCATGTTACCATATGTTACCATGAAAGCTTTTGTTTCAAGGTTTGTTATGTGTATAACACGTAAGTGTGTTTTAAATTAATAATTCATAGAAAACATGTATCACATTGTAAACATTTATAAGGATTGGTAATATAAATGCGTGTACCTTCAAAAGAGACGGACTAATAACACACCTTGCCCAATACACAAAAGCAATTTCCAGATTATCCTGGGAATATGTGGAAACTAATATATTAATAAGTATTACGTATTCTTGGCAAACTCGTAAACCTTAACTAGCCCATCGGTCAATGATTTAAACATTTGTAGGTTGGCAATTAATTGATATTTTAATTTATTATTTTATTATTATTTATATAAAGGCTTATCACCTGATTTGTGTAGAATTTTGCTAATAAGTAATCTGTGATCATTAAAAGTGATAAAAATCAACACTTTTAATCAAATAACCTTTTTCAAAATCTGTTGAAAGTATTTTTAGATCATCCAATACTTTGGAGGATTTTATAAAAATTATTGTTCCTATGGTTTAAAGGATTAAGGTCGAAGTTCCCCCATTACTCTAAACGCGTTATAACTCCTATAATACAAGAATTAAATCCAGCATCCTAAATACGCTTATGTTTCTATATCTTTCAAATTATAGCACTCCGTCCCGAAACCGTTTTAAATTATTTCTAAATTTTGGTTTAATTAGAGGTGCATCAAAATGAATCTATGTGGGTTTCTTGAGAAAGTGTTACCATCTAACTCTAAAAATATTTTTTTCTCAAATACAATATACCTACAAATATTTGTAATTCTAGTTATGACTTCAAATAATTTTTTATCCGGTGCGCATCGTTCTATTATTGTAGAATTAATGTCGCTCATAATAAATGAATTTCATAACAGAAACCCCATAACCTCTTAATAGCTCCCAGTTTCGGTCCATGGTTATCATCAGATCTATTCCAATGTGGACACAAGAGAATGAGTTTTAAATTCAAATTACAATTATTCCGATAACCTACCGTAACATCACAATTCACACTTAAATATGGTATAATATATTTGACGTATTGTGTATTAACATATATTATTACTTATACTGTTATATTAATTAATTGTTAACATATTTAATAAAAAAAAATTGAATAGAGGCAAGTTGGTTTCGCTTTAAACGCGATTGATAAAATCGACACTATTAATTTTATCATTTCAACTCGTTAATTAGGGTGTCATCCAACAAATCTCTATACTTAATATAACATTATATTAATGTTATATGTTATTATCTATATATATTATAATGGCGGACTGATGTACGCTGTCCTTAAAGTCGGGTGAAGGCATCTGGATATTATTCGGTCACCATATATTTCAATTAAAAAAACAAAAGCCTTAACTTTAATATGGTTTGAATTTCGAGAATATATTCCTTCGTTTAAATGAGTTTCATTTTCGCAGGCCCAGAATATGCACAATACGCAAGAAAATGTTACAATTTTGACTTTTACATGTTATAAATGTTATAATCATGTATTTAAAACATTAAAGTAAAACCCTGAACTTTGGAAAGCTTGATGTTGAGTAATAATGTAAATGATTCTGGCTGTCCAATTTTCTGTGATTGCTGTTATTTGTAGCAGATTGTCTTAAAGTGATTACTGCTTAAGGTGTGTAACTATGGATGGATTGTGTTATATGAGTTATATACGTTTCATTATTACATTCTTGAGAAGATTGTCGTACGTACGTATCGTTACGCGTAACCTTGAACGGTGATTCTCCCTTTTTGAAGGGGATTCGTCTAATCCGATGAATTATTCAAACACTTAAGGTGGCGCTCCCACAATCAGATTACATCCCAATATTTCAAACGTGAAACACTAAGGCATATCCAAACTTTAGTCATTCGAAGAGATATTTCACGGTGTAGCAGATTGCTTTCTGACTTTTTCTTTCTAATAGCCGCCATATATTTGTACCCACTTTTAGTTTTATAGCTCCGGCGGAAAAGTTTTTTGTTTAAACGGTTCACACGCCGCCCGTAAAGTTTCTTTCCTCGGGAAAGCGCCGTTCCTCAGGGTCGTCGCAAAAACCGTTTTGCGTTACGTTTATAAAAAAAACCCGGCGCGCGTTTAATATTCATATACCTATTTCAGGTACGTATAATGTATTACATTAAGTCTAAGCGCCGCCGTGTCACACGTGAAATTGTTTTTTGTTTCGACCTCGTTCGGTGTTCAGAACTTAATTAGAAACCCGATAAAGCTTCAGCTTAATCAAACGGAAAGAGATAGATGTATGCATAGAGAAAGGTAATGGTGGTGTCGTTATCATAAAAAAATTTGTGGCTTAGCCGAAAGTTAGCTTAATCGGACAACAAACTGATTATACACTATGAGGGATGCATATTCATGGAAGCGGTCAGAGAATAATTAAAACTGCCATCGCTTTAATAAAGTGATAGCGTAGTTTGGATCCAAAGTGACTGATGATTTTTTCAGCATAATTAACGAATATACGCGGATTTGTCGAAATATGTAAAGCAACAATAACATGTAAGGAATTAAAAGCGGAGCTGGTTATTAATATTGTTTTCTATTGATATCTCCATTGCATATTTTATGTTTCCCATTTCGACCCACTGCTTGATTTCTTCTCGGTCTTTTTCGAAACATTGCAATGGCGATTTTTATCTTTTCAAACGTTATGGACATTTAAAGAAAAAAAATTTATTTCATTTTAAAACTTCATAGCTTGCTAATTTGTTTGTCTTATGATTTGCCCGTTTATTTATTGTACAGGAAAAATTGCGTTTGAAACCAACTGTTTTTAAAATAAATCATTCGAATAAACGTCTTGGAACAGTTTACCTTCCACCTACCTACGTTTTTTCTCGAATTTAACCTTCTATTACCTACACAGTTGCAATACAAGGATAATTTGAAGCCCTTACCTACGAATTCTGAATAACCCCCATTCCATTACAGAAAAAAACACCAGTGTTCTGACATTTATCGGATAAGAGTTATTAATTTGTTAATTAGTCAGGTTGCAACAATTAAACAATAAACAATTACAGGCAATAAACTTGTGCCGATGGTTCCCTTCGTGATCTTAAAAATATTGAAAAAAAATCTGGCTTTCTAACGGTTCCGGGAGTAGAGTTATTAATTTGTTAATTAGCGAGGTTGCAACAATCGAACAATAAACAAGTATATTTGCAACAATCTTGTGCAGATGGTTCGCCTTAAGAAGCACGATATAGTATCGGAAAAAAATTCGGTTCTCTAGCGATTTCGGGCGTTGAGTTATTAATTTGTTAATTATTGTTAATTACATTTTGCAAAAAACCGCATCTCAATCGGATCTCTACGGAAAAAGTTGCCAGTGAAATGCTAATTTGACTCGACTATATTCTACTATTGAATATGTACATGTTTATTAATATTTTTGACTAAATCTTCTATGAAGCGCAATTGGCACTACTCATTTTTCGTTTTTTTTTTTAATTTCTTTTTATACCTTTGTTAAACCTTAGAATATTTTACTAACAAATATATATGACAGAGCTCAATACCATTTTTCGCTAAATATTCGTTAAAGTGCACTTTATAGACGTTACATTATTTTTCGGTTTTTCGAAATTTTGTCAAAAATCTTTTCCATTTTGTTTTATTTTGAATATTTATTTTGTTATTAAATATGTATGTTTATAATGTCAGTAATATTCTAGCCAAATCTGCTCTAAATTGAAGACATTTTACATTGTTACCATTATATTGATGTTGTTATATTAATGCCAAATATTTATAGTGAAATATAATATAGTATTATATAATATATTACAATACATATATTATAATATTATATATATATTATGAAGCGGTAATTATTTAAGAAATAAATTGTGGCGTTCAATCACCGCTATTAATTTCCAATGACACTTTGAGCGACACACAACATCAACAGTGATTTGACACATCTGAATTTTAAAAGTGATTGTTTTCGATTAAATTTGAAGAACTTTTAAAACTTTGTATACAAAAAAACGTATAATATATTTTAATACCCCAAAATCAACTAATATTTGATTGTGTATTTAATCCATGAAATGTTTGCAAAAAATCCGAGACTTAATCATTTATCCCTTGAAGGATTTCCACTCAATATATTCATGGCCCCCTCAATTTTTCTAAACATAATTTCCATTAATTGTGACGTGATACACTGACGTAATGTATCTAATCTATTTTATCATCTAGTTAAAAACGTTTCTACCCAACGGAAAAAGATACTTACCTCTTAACTATTCAAGATCCGTAATGTGATATTTAGCGAAGAATGAGAACAAGATGATTCCCTACGCTCTTAATGCAGCTTCCTTAAAGTTAGTTATAGTTATTGTCTGGCGCGAACAAAGGTGGCCCTTGGCGATGTCACAAAAGGAAAAAGGGTTCTCTTGCTCCCTCTTCCTCTCACTCTCGCCCTCTGAAAGTTTAACTTTGAACTGGGATTTCCGCGAAATTTATTAACGAAGAAAATATAACTGAAGTTGTAGTAAAATTTAATGTTGGTAATAAAGTAAGAAGTTTTCACCCTGGGGGGTGTTAAAATAATGTAATATATTTTAGCGGAGCGGGTGTGTATGTGCCAGTGTGTCCGGTTTCGTCGTCTGCAACTGCTGCCCTTAAAATTTCTACGTGCCGTGGATTATAGGAGATATTTTAAAGCGTGTGTCAATAAAATCGAATCGTTCCATAATAAATATCAATGGGAATTGTTATTGGAAGAGAATGTTCCACTTCAGAATAATCGGCTCGTGAAATGGTCACGAAGTACCGCACACGGAATAACGTTTGAATAATAAAATTGAATTGCTTGTCGAATCATCCGCAGCGGCTCCAGTAAAAGATTTGCTGACTACGAACGTATTTTGATGGAGCTGAGCGGGATTATTCACAATGGATCCTTGGAATTTTTCATTCTAATTTCCTGTTAAAAGTTATTACTCGACGAGTAGCTATTATCATTGCTCTCGAATCTCATCCCTTGTTATTACGGACGCAAGAGGCAGCTTTTCTCCGAATAAAGAGCCAGAACTTACTTGTTTACTAGGATTTGCATATCGCCATTGTGATGGAAACTTCGTGACATATACGGTGGCCTGCCAGGGAAACATTTGAGTATGTTTCTGAAATTGCATTCAAACTGACAGAAATTAAGGAATTGGAAGTAGATTAAAATTGTCAAACCCAAAACGCAACTCTACGTAATTTAATGTATGCAATTATAATGCTATTCATTGTTTCCTCTTCAGTTTCAAAAAAGGCAATAGGTACAAACTTGAAAACTTTAGACCAATAAGTTTGTCCTCAGTGCTCTATAAAGTATTTACAAGGATTATCACCCAAAAACTTTCCAGTGAACTAGAGACCTATAAACCTAAGGAACAAGCGGGTTTTAGGGAAGGCTACAGTACTATGAAACACTTTCAAACAGTGAAGATAGTAGAAAAAGAATACGAATACAATATCACACTCTGGATGGCAACGATAAACTATGAGAAGGCCTTCGACTTAATAGAGATTAGGGCGGTAAGTAATGGGAGAATCGATGGCCGATATACAAACAGCACCAAATATATATCGTATATTATAAATAATATATTATTTATCAGCATTATCATATATGAAAATTCAACATTATAAATAATACCAATACCACAAAGAAGCAATAAAATATTCATAAAACGCGACGTGAGAAAAGCAGAATCGATCTCGCCCAAAATATAAAGCTTGGCTCTGGAGAATATGTTCAAAACCTTAAATTGGCAAAACAAAGAAATTCTTATAGACGGCGCAAGCGAAAATCATATAAGATTTGGTGATGATATCACGCTGATAGCTAAAAACCAAAGTGGAAAACTGAGTATGATTGAAAAATTAAACAAAAAATCATAACAAATAGGTTTAAAAATAAAAATTAATAAAACCTAATGTTTAAACAATGACGTACATCCGAATCAATATATATGCCTAAGCAACCAACCAATTGAAAAAGTCCAGAGTTTCATACACTTAGGTCAGAAAATTAAGACAACAAAAAGCAATTTGACCCTCTATCTAGCAGGAAGAATATCCATGGGAAGGTCAGCATTTGGAAAGACACATTTTTAAATCCGACATGATGAATACAATAAAATCGCAAGTTTTCAACCAGTACATTCTTTCAGTACTTACTCTTCCAGTACTTACCTACGGAACAGAGACCTAGGTGCTCAACACAAATATTATCCATAGGTTTCAAGTAACACAGCGAGCTATGGAAAGACGAATTCTAAAAATCAAGCACCAAGACCACATTACCAATGCAGAACTAAGAAGAAGAAACAAACTCCAAGAGATTATAAAAAAAATATGTACATTAAAATGGAACTGCACGGGACATATTGGAAGAATGACAGATAATAGATGTACTCAGAGGGTGATACACTGGAGGCCATGGGAGAATAAAGGAAGTAGAGGAAGACCGCAAACAAGATGGTCAAATGACATAAAGAGATTGGCTGAACATGACTGAATGAGAAAAACTTGCAACAGAAAAGACTGGCAGAAGTTAAGGGAGGTGTTCAGTTGACGATGGGTGGATTAGGCTTACGAAGAAGAAGAAGAATTATAATGCTTAATAACGTTATAGGAAACTCGCAGATGGAACGAAATTTGTAGGAATAATAATCACGTTTTGCACGTGTTCTTTGATCAAATCGGGAATTGTATGGACACCTCACTAATGTGCTTAGGCTATAAACTACAGATTGTTACAATATTCTGTAAACTGTAGAACTAATATTTATTTATGTGGAAAGTGTAATGGTGACGCTACCACAACAACATAGAACGTAAGGTAGAGGTAACGTTTTTACCAACGTGAGAATTACTATACGACACGAGTTGTCTTACTTAATTTATTTTGACCACATACACTCTAATTTATATTTGTACACTTACACTTAGCACTTATCTACTAATACTTAATCTAATTTATCTTATCTCACTTACTATTACTTAAAGAATTAATTTATATTACACACTTAATCTAATTTATATAGACCACTGTTTATTTATCTTACGGCCGGCCTTGCCGACATCCCTCGACCAGTCTACCGGCGACTGTTTACGACTACCGGCGACTGGTCTCCTTTATCGCTCTCCGTCTGCTATTTATTTAGCCGCATCGGAATTCCAGAAAGATCGAGACGTTTCCGGTCCTTTATTCGGGAATCTTCCTGATAGTGCTCGAATACTCTATGGCTTTCCGAGAATTCCACCAATTCCCCGAATCTATCTCGTTGGGAATTTCTGTGAAGAGACTCATTCCGACGGGCCCTTATCTTTATGACAGGGCATTTCGTTACAATATTTTGCTGTAGGTTCCTAACAGTGATGAGCCACTTATTTGCAACAAGCTAGCAGAATCGACAAAGGCAAAACAAA
Source organism: Cryptocephalus moraei (assembly GCA_946251905.1). Lineage (NCBI taxonomy): Eukaryota > Metazoa > Arthropoda > Insecta > Coleoptera > Chrysomelidae > Cryptocephalus > Cryptocephalus moraei. The sequence goes on along the minus strand of OX276458.1, from coordinate 22,935,252 downwards.
ATAATGACAACATACGTTTTTACAACGCTGTAAACTATCTTACTTGTTATAATACATCGAAAGAAATGCCACAGGGAGTTTCCAGAAGTAGTTTGCGTAACGCTCATTTGATAAATTTTAAAAATTGATTGAAATAGTAAAAAAAATCTTGAACAGGTTATGTTATCAAAATACTGAAAATATTATAGTTAACTTTGTAATTAATATTTATGATATTATAGTTATTTATTTTATTTACTATTTATTTAGTATTCATTATAGTCTCGATTTGGTTGCCGTGCAGACACAGAAGTCGCCCCTCCTGTTGCATTCATCAGGTAGTTATGAGATATATTTTTGTCACAATAAGTTCATACTTCTTAAGTGGTAATTTTAAGTGGTGATGATTAATCGTATAAACCAAATAAGAGGCTATTGGTGAACAAACCAGCTCTGACAAATGGCTAGAATATTTTGAAGTCTGAAGATCTGTCTTTGCCGAAAGATAGTGTTACTTTATGAAAAGCCATTTGAACGCTTTGTCTAATATTTTAACTGATTTAGATTTCTGTTTTCGCCGCGGGATGGCGTTTTTCATTCATCTGAAATAAAATCCAGTATACCGGGTAATATTAGTGTATTATTCGTACAAAGATTTGATTCTTGTAGTTGTGGACTAATTTTGTCATAATAAGTTCTTGCTGTGTACGAAACAAGCTTGAATACATATTTGTTTACTGGGGAACCAGTAGAGAAATCAAAAATGCGTCAGCTGCCGAAGTATTTAGAATTTCCAAGTTAAAATTTGCGAAGTCTGCCAATGATACATAAAGCACCTACTTCTCTGTGTTTTTTCGTAGTGAGATATTTGTGTATTTAGACCTGTGAAGAATACAATATTGATATTCTGCAAAAGTTAGTGTCACATCAATTTGTACTTGCCAAATGTAATTCTGCAAATGATCTTCTGATAAATTTTTATAAAACTAGCAAATTCTTTGAAGCTGACTTATTATAAATATTGTAACGTTTATTTTATAATTTACTTACATTAATTGAACACTAATTTATTTAACACACTAAACTACTTGTACACTAGACTAGACACTACATAATTTATTTGTACTGCTCCGCTTTCGGATCGTATGTCGCGTTCACTTCTGCTTCTCTACTTCTAACTAACTCCCTCGATCACAAGCCCCCTTATATATACACCCACAACCCTGATCGAGAACATTCTAGTACATTCTAGAAGCCTACGCAGCAAATGTTCATAAGGTTACCAATTAATTGCTTTTCGTAAACAACAAACGGGAAAATTCGTGCAGCTGTCTACGCGTCGTAGTTGGTGTCGCGTTGTTTACTTCTCGCATTACAATATCTAACGATTGTCATTGTATCGAGGCCAATGCCACCTTAAATTGGCATTTCTTTAACGCCATAAATTATTAATTTGTGTTTCGAAAAGCGTTTGTTATGCGAAATTTTAAAAAGATCACAAACTGATACTTATGCATATAAAGCTATGTTATTCACTTAATGGGTAATAACATTTTACTACTTAATTTTCATTTAAAACGATGATACGCTGTGCTTTTCTGTTTAAAGTCACTTCGAAAATGAGTAATATATACTCACTCGTCAATCCGCAGTTCAAATTTGGTTAAGTTGGGCACAAATAAGTTTTGAATTCCGGTTTGCATTTCAAATACTCTATTAATTGTCTCAGGTGTGGTAAATGCTATTACAAACTGGTTGTAATTTAAGTTGAGCTTGCAGAACATACCAAATATATAGTGTGTTTTATTTATAAATAATATCAGAGTATAACTTCAATATGGATGTTTCCTCATTGGCACTATAAACAACAATAATAATATTTGTAACACTATTTAATATAAGTACATGCGTATACATTTAGTATGTGACAATATTTCTAAATCATGCCCTTAAGGGCTGAATGTTCGCGGTGTTTCCAAATTTCCTACTGATTTCCGAATGAAGCAAGATGGCTAATCTCCTATTGTTTTATACAATGAAACCTCTATAATACGTGGGAGCAAAAATTTTGTCCAGATTAGGGAGGTGTCCACATTAGAGAGTAAAACATAAATATTGTTAAAAAAATCCGTAATTTTCACTTTCTCATGACACTAAGTTTTCTGATCTGGCTGTTGAAAGTGGTTCATTATTGCTTCAATATTGCAATCATTATCTTCCATCGAGAAAATAGTGTATATTTGAACATAATCGTCAGAAGCAACTTGGGAATGAGATGAAGTTAGGAGTTCTTTTAATGAAGCTAAGTCCTTATTTCCCTCGACTTCACTTTGAAATATGTTCTGCACATCGAACCCGGCTTTTCTAAAGCAATGCTGAGTGGTGTTTGTTGTTACGTTTTCCCAAGATTTCGAGATCCATGTAATCGCTTGCAAAACATTTATGCTTTTTGATGAATCTTTAGTTGATCCATTAATTTCCATGACGCTAACAAGTGTTTCAAAACATACTTTCGGTTTAAAGTAAGGTAAAACCAAAATAAAGTGTCCACATTTGCTGCAAATAAAGTGTCCATGTCCAGATTATAGAGGGTCCCTATTGTAGAGGAAATTTTATGTTAATATCTTACGGCAAATTGACTGTTACATAGGAAAGGTGTCCACAAACCTATGTGTCCATATTGCAGAGGTGAACACAACAGGAGGTTTCACTGTATTAATATCAGCTCCATTCGTCAGAATGTAAGTGAGCAATAAAAATGTCCCCAATTTGAATATGTAACGATATTAGTTACTGCAAATCATTTGGCATTCAATTTACATCACCCAATTTCTTTTCAACAATTGCAATTCCCCTGAAATCAGCTCTGCCCTCGAAAATTACCCAGAAAACACAAAAGTGAAGCGCGATCTCTCCGATTTCCTCCTCCGAACTACTATTTCCAGTAAAACATTCACAGACAGATCGAGATTAATCCCACACGGACGCGAGACAGAGAGAAATGGGGAGACGGAGAGATATAGAGATATGGGGAGTGAGAAGGGGAGCGATAGAGAGAAAGAGAGAAAGGCAGCGAGATCGATAATCCCGTTCGACATGTTTCCTCCGGTTTTGCCGGCGTTTACCTACAGGTCCTCAGGGTAAACAGGATCAGTATTTTACCGATCCCCACGAATCAAAACTGGATAAGGGAACATAACTGGATAAGTTAATCAGCCGTTTAGGAAAGAAGCGCCATGTTCCGAGGCGAGACACACCGGAACATATAACGTCTAGAAAATTTCGTAATAGTAATTGAAAGAAATAAGAAAGATCAAACTATATATGAAGAACGATTGAAAGATTATCGCAATCAGAATGAGAAATTCCAATTTATAATCCCGAAACTACCATTTATAGATACATGACTTCCTACAGTCATTATCTAAATTGACTCAATGAATTTTTCAATCGGCGATTATGTGCCATAAGTCGTGACTCCTCCTGTTTTCGCATTCCACAATCACGTGCTTCGCAATGTGAGAAAACAGTGCTAATTATTACCGTCAGACCAAGTTCAAGGAGAACGTAGGTGGGTAAGTGTATCTAGTACGTATTCGCTACTACCTTGGCACGGAAAATGGAAAAAAAAGGCCAAACACGTCGAGTAACGTTAATTTACTGTAACTGTAATTTGTTCTTGGAAACGAGTTTAATTTCTCGAACGGTTGCAGAATAGAGGCAAATTTGTTGGAGGAAGATGAAATGGAAAGGGAGCTCTTCCGTCACTCACTGATCCAGCGTGTTTAAACCAGTAGAATGTAAATAGTGGATGAATATCATTTAGTGTAGGGTATCGGGACTATTCTCATAAGATAGAAAATAAATTCGATTTGTTTAGATTATATTCATGAGCTCAAAATAATACAAATTTTATGTAAAGAATTTTGGCCAGTCTTTTTTCCAAGTGAAATCGGGAGAGGATGAGATTATGTAAATACTATCCAGATAATTCCAATTAATTTTGGACGCCATATTAGTATTGATGTTATGTATACACATATGTACAGGGCGTTTTTATGATGACTGCACAAAATCTTACCAAATTCTCTTGAGGTTAAAATATGAGGTAAAAAATCCGCTATCCATTTTTTGACCATCTCCCGCTATCATACTAGCCTTTTATATCTCTGGCTTACACGTTCCTGATACGGACAGAAAGATCATTACAATCCTGAAAAGAATAGTAACCTTTCCTCCTGAAAAAGCGCCTCCATTCTCGTAATTAACTATCTGCCGTATCACCGCATTCGTTCCGCATATTCATTACTCATTACAATATATTGCTTATAAAATTATAGAGAATATTATAGAAATGGCATTAAAATATGTATATAAGGTTGACGGACCACCCTCCACAGGCCGGCAAAACAAAACAGTGGACAATTTGTGTCTTTTTTGTAGCTTTTTTGTAGCGAGAAAACGAAATTTGTAGCTTTTAAATAGCCGGAGCTACAAAAGGTGGGCTAACTTAAACTTAAGTTAGCGGCCACCGCTATAACTCATACACGGAATGTATTAGGATGCTCTGGTTTCCGCAGGAATTTATGTCTTTAGAAGTACTTGAAAGTCACGGTGTCAAAAAAAAATTGGCCACATTTGACCAATTTTGGCCAAAAATGACAAGATGTTCGATCATCACTCGCGGTTCAATAGCGATATTAAAAATCATTTGGCACTGAAAACCTTCTGTTAATTGGCCGAAAAGGCAGGCATAAATGGCCAGAAATAACCAAATAAATTCGAAAATTATTATTTCAGCCAAGACATGGGAAATCCTATATATACGTCGACAGATCGAACATGTGGTACACAGAGAGCTCAGAAACGCTAGCAGGGGGTCAATAAAAAATACCCAGAAATGGCCAAAAATTCTAAAATGACTTATTTTGGACAAAACGTGCTATATCATGTATTTACCTCAAATGTTCGAAAATGCAGGCCCTGGGAATTCCAGCAACAATGTGGAGGATATAGGAGATTCTGTCAGACACTGAGAGTCACTTGGCACAGCGGGTCTGTGGAGCTACAAATTCTAAAATGACTTACTTCGGATAAAACGTGCTAAATGCTGTATATACTTCAACAGTTCGAAAATGTTGGCCCCGGAATTTTCAGACACACTGTCGAAGGATCCAATAGATCTTTCTAGCCACTGGAATTCCCCCGTAACTGCGGGCCTGTGGAGCTACAAATTCTAAAATAATAAATAATAATATATAATAATATAATAATAATAAATAAAAATAATAATAATAAATAAAGTATATACAGAATTTACAACGTTTTGGCCGAAATAAGTCATTCAAGAATTTGTAGCTCCACAGGCCCGCAGTCTCGGGGGAATTCCAGTAGCTAGGAGGATCCATTGGTTCCTTGAACAGTGTGTCTGAAAATTCCGGGACCCACATTTTCGAATTGTTGAAGTATATACAGCATTTCGCACGTTTTATCCGAAATAAGCCATTTTAGAACTTTTAGCCATTTCTGGGTATTTTTTATTGACACCCTGCTAGCGTTTCTGAGCTCTGTGTGTACCATATGTTTGACCTGTCGACGTGTATACAGGATTTCCCATGTTTTGACTGAAATAAATAATTTTCGGATTTTTTTTGTTATTTCTGGAAATTTTTGTCTGCTTTTTCGGTCAATTAACAGAAGGTTTTCAGTGCCAAATGATTTTTAATATCGCTACTATATTATGAGATTGAACCGCGAGTGATGATTGAACATCTTGTCATTTTTGGCCAAAATTGGCCAAACGTGACCAAACATTTTTTTGACACCGTGACATTCAAGTACTTCTAAAGACACAAATTCCTGCGCAAACCAGAGCATCCTATTACATTCCGTGTATGAGTTATTGCGGTGGCCGCTAACTTAAGTTTAAGTTAGCCCACCTTTTGTAGCTCCGGCCATTCAAAAGGTACAAAATTCGTTTCCTCCCTACAAAAAAGCTACAAAAAAGACACAAAACCTCCACTATTCTGTTTTGCCGGCCTGTGGAGGATGGTCCGCCAACTTTATATACATCATTAATTTCTTCATTATCATTAATCATCTTCATAAATTAAGAACTGCTTGTATAATTTAACTAGAAAACGTCAACGTAAGTTTAGACACTGGATGATACTGACATAAGACAACAACATTTCGCATTTCATGTCAATATCTAAAATCAGTAATTTTCTTAATGGCAAAACGTTTTCACCACAGGAACATCCTAGTATAAAATATGTATGTATGTATTTTCGAAAATTTGATATTAAAATTTAAAAGGTTAACTGAACGATAAAATATTAAGTAACAGTTTAAAAAACCCAAGCGGAAAATTCTGAAATACGGATCTGTCTAGAGAAAGTAAAAATCCCAAATGTCCCTTTCCAAGGGGTTGAAAAATTTGGGTGAAATTCATTTTTCTCTCTTCGTTTTTAGATTTGTTTTGACAATTTTAAACTTTGTATTGTTATTACCTCAAAGCCCCGAGCAATTCTAAAAAATTTAATGACCGCGCTTTTCCTTTTCCAAAAGGATCTAAAATAGGGATGAAATTTATTGAGGTCGATTATGTGGAAAGTGTATTTCACACGAGAATCTAATGGTGAGAGGCGAAAGTTTTTTTAATATTCATCCCGATATCCCGATAATTATTTATTTATTTTCGTTTTCGACATACAGCTTTAGATAACTCTCAAAATATTAATCTTTTAATATGTAATCCCCTTAAGTAACATTTAAAAATTTGACCACATGTATATTTGACCGTTATAAACAAATCTAAATTGGATAAAAATTGCAGTTCTCATTTAAAAAACAAAACAAGCAATGACACAAATAATCGAAAACCTATCACATCATTTATTACTATTTTAGAAAAAAGATGTAATCTTGATAACTAAAATCCACATGTCCGTATAAAGCGATTTAATAAGACTGACTTAAATTATATTTAATAAAATACATGGCCGTTGTAGATGGTTAAAATTCGATTCATTTAATCTGTATGAGGTGTGATCAAAAATTTATAGGAATCTTAAATCATTCTAATTTGAAGTGTACGTAGATACAGAATTCGGATATTTGAAGCTCACGTTTCATACATAATTTTACATAACATATTTGTTTCGTAAATCGTTCATCATTTTCAGTTTGAACACATCAAGCGCTGTTTATTTACAAAAAAAAAAATAATCATTTCAAACATTAGCAATTTTGGTATTTCTTCTATAATTATCCTCAATTAACACAAATAACCAAAATGACAACAATTGTAAACTTGTAGTGCTTTAACTTACGTAATTAACCTTGCATTCATTTGGCAATTTCTCTTGTTTTTGCGTTTATACTGAATCTGACAAATTATATTAATAGCGAGAAGCCTTGTAGCATTGACCTGTGGCGAATGCGGACACCAAACTTTCGATTTTCTATAAGATATTTTGTATTTTGAAAAGCAAGATAAAGGAATACGAATCTTATCATCCATCTTCTTCTCATTTTCTGAATATTAGCAGTATTGGGTACGCAGTTGCAAGCGATTTTAGAGCGATTTTTGGTATCTAAAGTTAGTTTTTCTACTTAGCCGCGTTGACTTATGAACTGATATAAATTATATCTTTATTCCTCGTACATAAATTTGCTACTCGTTAATTTAATAAGCAGAGCAACCAAGCTTTTTATTTATTTAAAATACATCGTCAAAGCTGACAAACAAACTTTCGGTCTGTCATCAAATCTGGAACATTTTAATATAACTTCCGTTTTTATGTGTGTATTTGCGTATTTACTTATGGTGAAAAGGAAAAGAGAAAAAGTCAAACTGCGGATTATGCCTCAAAGATACAAATAAAACCGAATTTATTCCTGCATTCGCAGGAATAAGCCGTCTTATTAAATATTTTCCCTCTGCTTTTGTAGCATAGCGAGCTTGTACATTTCCGGTTATGCCGTACCATCAAAAGAAAATAATTTCCTCTCCTATGGCAGAAGCAACGTCGACGTTTAATAAGTATATTTAGTTGCGATTCCTTACCCCCTAAATGAAAAAGAAAAATCATTTATTCGAGAGTCGAAACGTTTCGCCATCCAATAAGGAGGCAAGTCACTCCTTAAAATGCAAATGCTGTCGAAATCCTAAAGGAATATGCAGTAAACTAAAGTTAATGTAATAGATGGTATCTCGCAGTCGGGGACCTATTGGTCGGATTGAAATTGGAATTAGGAACAGAAATGTTCCCTGAACGCTGTAAACGTACCCTGTTCCAAAGTGGATTCAATAGTCTCTGATTTCGCTGTATATATACCTACCTTCGTTCAGGTTCGCCGGGAATTATACTCGTACTTACGAGATACTCGAAACCGATAAGAATTTAATAATTCCGGACGCTTTTCCTTCGATTTTATTCGCATTCTACCCCACCCTTCTAACGAGTAGCGCCTATTTATTGGCATTAAAACCGATGAGAAACGATGAACCACAGAGATCGTTTGATATTTACTTCATGTAAAAATCCAACCACTGCTAACAAATTACATGAGTCAAGGGAGGTTCTGCAATAGAATGAAACCACTACCTAAATTGCACGTGTTTGTTAATATACCAAAAGGAAAAAAAAAGGGAACGTATGTCAAGGCTAAATTTAGAACGAGATACAAACAAAAAGTAATATAGGTTGAAAACTTTTATAGGATGCGTGTAAAAAGTATTATTATAAACAGCGAAACAACATGTGAAAGTTGGATACAGGAAACACCCCTCTGGCGAATCACAGTGATCAATATTACATTAAGGGAAATAAAGAAGGCACACTAGCTACATTTGGATAATGAAATTAGGGAAATGATCACGATAATATTAAAAAGAAATAAAAGTAGAGTACACAATAATCAAGGAAGTAAAATAGATGACCTCACAGAATAATTTGGAAGAACGAGACGAATACAATTCAAAATTACATGCTAAGAAAAACGGCACATTCACTATTTGTTATTTAGAATTTTTTAAAGTGATTCAAACAAAAGAAAGGGAGGTACCAGGCCAAAAATTGGGAATAATCCGAATTTTAAATCACGAAAAATTAGCGAATAATCCTTAATAAAGAAATAACTATTAATCAGTAGTACTTATATAATATACATGGGTAACAAATCTCTTGATACGCCAGGCTGGATATTCTGTTAAACAAATACCTTAAGACGAAATCAAAATGTTTGTGCCACGTTTCAGTTGATATTATTCCAACAAACCGAATTTTGAAAGTGTTACGAAATAATTGAATTCGAAATTCTACTGGAACATTTCATTAACTATATGTTATTCATAATTTTCTGAAGTAAGATATTTAAAAGAAAAGGAAAGTGATCATCTAAAAAATTAAGAAATGTCCCAGTGATACAACACAAGTATTAAGAAACTAAAAGAAAACAAATATCTCCAAGATATTATCTGGGATTTTTTAAATCATGAAAAATTAACGGGACCTAATATTACTTAACTTAAAGTATAATAACACTGGTAAGAAATCAATGGGCACGCGAAGCTGGATATTTCCTTGGAGATCTTAATAGTCCGGGGAAGTTAGATCGAAAGTTGTCGTGAAATTGAAAAGTTAGGGTGCCCAGATTTGACTTTTTTAAACGAAAGTACATCTAGTGTAGACTACTTTCCTAGATTCTTGAGATGATCCCGTTGCAGCTTGCGATGCAGCTTGTAAGCACAGCATGGAGTACGTGAAATGCAACAGTTTTCCGTCTATAACTTTTTTAGATTTGATCACACAAAAAAAATGCAGGAATCAAAATTGTAGCGAATTTTATACCCTACAAGATGGCGTAATTTCAACCCTTAATTTTTGAAAAATTGAATTTTTTTTGCAAAATGGTGTTTTAAGCCACAAACATAATTAATAATATAGTAGTCCTGACCCTGAAAACGTTGGTGTGCTATCGGTACGCGGTTTATTGCAATCGATAGATAATAAGTTGTAGTTTTATGAAAAATAGCAAGAAAATTGTTAAAAAAAATTTTACATTGTTTTTTACGAGGATTCCTGAAAAAAAAAGTTTTTTTTCTCTGTTTTCCTTAAATTTAACGTTGAAAAATATGATTGATGGATTTGTTAGTATTTTGATAGTATGTGTCTCCAAAAACCACGTATTTTGAAAGAAAAAATTTCAGATCCGATTAGTATAAGCGGAGAAAACAGTATTCAAAGTTCGGTAGCCACTGTGAAAAAAATAATAAAAATTTTGAACTTTTGATCGATTCGTTGAATTTTTCAATAAAAACTCTAAATACACTATTTTTCCGTTTATGTAATGTACTATAGCACGGCAGCTGCTAATGTATGCTTATCAAGAAAAACCAAACGAAACCGAAACTTTAAACGAATTGAGATTTACGTGTTTCCAAAAATCGTCTGCTAAAAAACTTTTAATTTGGCTATTTTACCACCGACTCAGGCAGCAATGAAATTTCATTCTTTTAGATTTTAGAGGGTTCTATCAACTCAGACTGTGGGATAAAGATAAAACAATTGTTGATAAAATGAAAGCTACAGATTGGGGATGGAAATTCATTTGCAAATTACGGCCTGTTGCCAGAAACTACAGATGTAGAAGTGATTCCTAAACAGTTAATATCGATTATTTCATGTGCTTGTACCACCGGATGTTCTAATGCGAAGTGTGGATGTAAAAAAGTTGGGATTTATTGTACAATTTTGTGTAAAGGCTGCGAGGGTAAGAGTTGTAATAATAAAGAAATGGAAAGTATTACATTGAATGATGATGATGATAATGATGATGATGATGATGATGACGACAATATCAGTTTAAGCAGTGAGCATATCTTTGGCATGAGTAACTTAGTTGAATGTGAACTTGCAATTGATAGTAGCGATATTGTCTATATTTCTTGCGATGAGAATGACAGAGAAGATATAGAGCAACCTAGACTGCGACCGAAAAGAGCGAGAACAACGAAAAGTTAATGTATAACTAACGTCAACATTATTTTAGGGTCAGAAATTGTAATTTATGGTGAACTAATTTTGGGAACTTTTCAACACGTTTTCTTTTACAAAAAGATAATAATCACTGACGCAGCTTAGGTAACAAGGTTTTTGGGATATCTAATTCAACTAAAAAGCACGTCTTATTTTATTACGAAGAATAACAACGCCGACCGAACGTCAACAAACCAAGTTCCCGAGTTAGCATAACAAAGGCGTTTACGGAACGTGATAAGAAGCGCGTTCCAGTTAAGGTCAGTTTCTGCAACGCTAGGTCATGGAAAGAAAACAAATAATATCCCATTTGACCAATGTAAAATAAGATGTATAAAAGCTCTGAAATTGGAGACAATAAACCAGTATACCCTAGAATGCTCAAAACGACAGTGTGTTGTGATCTTTCTTCACGCAACTTAACCCGACAACCCAAAACCTAACAAACTTCAACCCGGAGAGTACGTCACGCCCTCTCTCCAAACTACTAGAACCTCAAACCCCGGATCTGCACGATACGCCCTCAGATCTAAACCCGGAAAAGTACGTCACACCCTCTCTCCAAACTACAAGAACTTCAAGAACTTCAAGAGATCACGTCACGCCCTGATCTCCGCCTACAAGAACGTCTGCAGCCTTACAACCTGGAGACAAGATTCATCTCCGCAGCCACCCACGAGTTACGAGAGATATCTATATACAGTCCATTCTCTATAGAGATTACTGCACACTTCGTTCATTCATGTATAAAAATATTGTAATTAAATGTAAATAGCAGTAGATTTTGGAAGATTTGTAAATATAAAAAAGAGTATATTTAGATTTTTTATTGAACAATTCATCGAATCTATCAGAAATTCAAAATTTTTAATATTCTTGTCACAGTGGCTACCGAACTTTGAATACTGTTTTCTCCGCTTCTAATGGTCGAATCTAAATTTTTTTTTCAAAATACGTGGTTTTTGAAGACATACTATTAAAATACTAACATATCCATCAATCATATTTTTCAACGTCAAATTTAAAGAAAACAGAGAAAAAAAAATTTTCCAGGAAAACTCGTAAAAACCATGTAAAAAAATTTTTCAAAATTTTCTTGTTATTTTTCATAAAACTGCAACTTATCATCTATCTACTGCAATAAACCGCCTATTGATAGCGTTTATGTTCATGAAATGAGGCGAGGTTGAAAAAAAAATATACATATTGCAATTTTGTGTGGCCGCCATTTTGAATTTTTACAATCTGAAAACATCAACGTTTTCAGGGTCAGGACTACTATATTTCCCTACATTATGAAGTCGTTATTGTTATTTTAATTAAGTTTGTGGGTTAAAAAACCATTTTGCAAATTTTTTTTCAATTTTTCGATTTTTTTTAATATTGCATTACTTCATTTTGTAGGGTATCAAATTTCCTACAATTTTGATGCCTACAATTTCTTCGTCTGATCAAATCTAAAAAAGTTATAGACGGAAAACTGTTGCATTTCACGTGCTCCAAACTGTGCTTGCAAGCTGCATCGCAAGCTGCAACGGGATCATCTCAAGAATCTAGGAAAGTAGTCTACACTAGATGTACTTTCGTTTAAAAAAGTCAAATCTGGGCACCCAAACTTTTTCATTTCATATCCTTACTTCCCCGGACTATTAAGACAAAATGAGAAGTTTTCTGTAACAGTGCATTTGATATTATACCACAAAACAGAATTATGAATTTTGTATTAAAGCAAAATATATAGTACGAAAGGCACAAAAGGAGTCATGCTACAAATTTATATCCAACATTGAAAACGACATACATGGAAGACAAAAGGTAGCATAAAATATCAACTTAACAAGCAAGAAAAAGACACCGCACATATTCACATAATAGACAAAGATACATTATCGAGAATTATGGACAGAATAAGAAGAACACGAAGAACATGAAACTGAACATCAAAACTCAAATTCAATAACAGAGCCGAGGTACTTAGCAACACCAAACACGGGAGACGAGATTTCGCTGGATGAATTACAAGAAGCCTTAAAACAGATGAAAAACCGTAAAGCAGCTGCATCTGACAATATAAATATAGAACCAATAAAATATGGTGGGTTACTATTAAAATTAAGAATACTACATCTAGTGTACGAATGATGGAAACTGAGAAAAATACCAGACGAATGAAAAATGAGAGAAATAATATAAAAAGGAGATGGAAACTCCGGTGGAAATTACAGGGGTATAAGTCTATTAAACGCTACATACAAATTATATGCTCAAAATATAAGTAATAGGCTACAAACAATTACTAATACGCTACTACTAGAAGAACAGATCGTAATGGAAGACCCTCTAACTACAATATCACAATAGTACGATAATTAATGGAGAAATGGGGGTATATAACCTAGAAACCCATATTGCCTTTATTGACTATGAGCAAAGACTATGTATACATAGTCTTTGCTATGAGAAAGCCTTCGATCGGGTAAATAGAACCACTCTTTGGAAAATTGTGGATAGACGAGGTTATCCCAGACATCTAACAGAGACGATAAGCAGTTATATTATAATACAGAAATAAAAATAAATACTGAAAAAGATAGAACAGAGCTAATAACAATCAACACAGGCGTTAGACAAGGGTGCAGTTTGTCACCAATCCTGTTTAACATATATATCAACGACGCCATACGACAATGGAAACAATAAATTAACCCTGAAATATATCTGACACCTACTAATAATTGCATAAAGACAATACTCTATGCAGATGACTAAATCATTTTACAAAAAAACAGGAGACCTAGTTAAGGCAATTTACCGATTAAATCAAATATGTAGGGGCAGCGGTGGCCGAATGGTTTAAGGCGCAAGCTTTGAATCAGGCGGTCATCGTCGTTGTGGGTTCGAGTCCCACGTAATCCATGGGTTTTGTGTGTGTTGCGGGAAGTGTGTAAAATGTATTCAAAATCCCGTTCCTATTCACGCCGGTAGCCAGGCCGGATAGGATCGGATATCCTGTAGGAGGGCGGGACTAGGATACACACACCCTGAGTCGGTAGAGCACGGAGTGGGTCAACTGGGGTGAGAGCCTTAAGGGGGTACAACCGTGCTCGAAGACCGTGGTTCGGAGCCCACGTTAAACTGTAGGTCCCGTCCAAATTGGCCCTGGCAGCGTAAAAGAGACGTTAACTTAATAAGACAATCAAATATGTAAGAATTATAATCTAAAAATATCAGAAAAAATCAGGAAAGTTATGGCGTTTATAGGAGAAGCGATACGCTCTAAGATTACACCAAACGAAGTGTCCATGGAACAAGTACCTATCACATTTTAATATTCTAGGGTGTGTCGTGTCATAAGCTACAAATATGAAGAGGATATAACAAACTACATAGATATCAAACGATATGTGGCACCATACAAAGAACACTGCAGAACAAGACAAGTAAAGAAACAAAAAAAAAGTTCAATAGACTGATGGCAGCACTAGTATTGACACACGGTAGTGAATCTTGGCCACTAAGGAAACAAGAAAAACAACGCGTACAGTCCTCTAAAATTGAATTTTGAGAAGGACAAATGGTTGCACAATAAGAAACCAAATTAGAGATGATGAAACAAGGCCGAATTGAACATATTGTCAGTGAATGACAGAATACAACAAAACTCAATAAAACGGAGACAACATATTGAAAGAATGAACGATGATAAGTTAGTTAAACAAGTAGTACACTACAGACCAAGAGGAAGAAGAGACCTGAACAGGCTACAGGCTTAATCCTTGAAGTGCAGAAGAAGAAGACTTAATTACGACGAATTAATTAAGACTAAGAATTTTCTTAACTAAATCAAGTGAACGCGAATTTCTTTTCAAAATCGCTAATATATTTCTAACAGGTGTTCTGAACTTATCTTATTTATATTTTACTTAAGTTTTATTTAAGATTACCAGAAATATCGCGGTTTTAACAATTGTATAATATTTACAATAAGAAAACCACCGTCTTACTTCATTTGATATGATTTAAAAATTTTATCTAACAAGAAAGTAAAAGCGAAACTTACATTCCGTTCAGTAACTGTGAGGAGTTGCATAAACCAAGTGCGGTTTATAAAACAACGACTTCCAAGTAATTAAATTCGAGTAAAAACAAACAATTTCGTTAATTATTACGGACCATTAAAAAGTCGTTATTTTTCTTTCGTCCGCACCACTGATTACTGAAGAAAGTATATGGAATGTTTTGACGAAGTCTCAATTAGAAGTAGAATAACTTCTTGGTTTGAAGTAAGTAAGTAAACGACTATGGAACGAAAATAAATAGTGCAAATAGTTTGAATTACTGAAAATGTTACTTCAAATGAGTACGTAATCGTCACGCGACGATTCGAAGTTGGATGGGAAAAAGACAACATTCCAATTACACGACCAATGTACAATGTACACTTCTCTATCACGAAGAGCTGTTTATCGAATCGATACTGAAAACTGGATGCTCTCCTAAGGAAAATGGGACTTTATCTTACTTTAACAGTTCCATAAGCTGAAAAGTTAATATCAAGAATAAATTGCCCCACTTTAACTTTTTCGCTTTCGCGGGTACGAAATGACAATGTTTGTTGAAACTCTCATGCTATGTTGACCCAATAAACATTAATTATCCAAGAACAATTATCAATAACCAAAAGCGATATTTGCAGAGCTGAATGCGTTTTCTGAGAAATAATTTTACATCAATCCTAATATCGTAAAATAGTACTTACTGAAACTTGCTACTAATTAATAAATTAGTAATTGCTACTACTCTTTAAATTCTCCTTCAACCAAAATTCGTAATGCTAGTAACCTTAAATAACATGGCCGATTACAGAAGTTCAGAAACCACACTTGTTGTCAACCTGTTTTTTATTCCTTGTATAGTCGAGGCGTCCCAATACGTGCTAATTAATGGGAATTAACTAAAATTGTAGCTAGGAACAGCTACCCCGCATCCCACTCCGATAAATGGTCCTATAATTAGTATTTGAAGAGGGCCGAAATTCATGAAAATTTTAGGTGGGAATAAATTAGCTTTTAGGGGAGCTTTTAATCATCAGCTTTGATGAAATAAATTGTTACCTTCGATGGCTGACAACGTAAACAAATCGAAGGGGGCGAAGTCTGAGGAGAGAAGTTTACAGGATACTTGAAGTAATTAATTTTTTCTCTCTCTCTCTCTCTCTCTCTCTTTCCCTCTTTCTCTCCTTTCTTCTTCTCCCTACAGATCTCCCGACGAGTTATTACGGACGTGAACAGACGGTCGATCGATTAATTAACGTCGGTAATTAACTTAGTGTGTGATAAAAATAGTTAATTGTGATATTAGTCTTCGAAAGAAAGTTAATTGATAAATTAGGGGACTTGTAAGAAGTGGAAGTTCAGATGTCTTTGTCTTCTGCTTCCAGGGAATCCTGTTGCCTTTCTGAAGGGTGTACGATTTTGAGGGCTACCGCCGAATAACATTTCTTTTGACTGCTCTGCTTCTGTTATTTAAATTTGTCATTCTTGCCGTCCCGCTATTCCTTGGTTTCCTTCTTTCAGTGTTTTTGGATTGGGATAATCTCCTTGGTTGTGCATTTTGGTTGAACGAGGAGACATGTCTTCCATATAGATAACTCTCCTTTATTCTGACTATATTTCTTTTTACAATACATATTTTATATAATCATCAGACCCCACTCTTTAATTGCAGTAATGCTAACTGAAGATACGTCATTAACATCAACCTTCTACTGGCATACATTTTTGGCGAGTTGTGAAATTTCATAATTTTGCAATTTTAAACGCATTTAGATGCGTTTAAATATAAAAAAAATGAAACTACACCACTAATGAGTACAGATTAGAATTTGTTAACTTCTTTGTTCTGAAGTATGTTTTTAATCAACGATCATCAAGTTACATGGCCATATTAGTTTTTGAAATGACACGAATTTCCCAGAATTGGTGTATTTTACGTACTGCAGCAGATACAATAAAATGGAAAACATCAAGTTAAGTAAGCACACACCTAATTCCAACTTTATGTAGTTCTTAGATTAGAGGATGGTGAGTTACACAGTAGAATACCTTCGTGTATTCACAAGAAACCTGTGAAAGTTATTCGCATGTTTCCAAAAATTTTACATCTTTTCAAATAAAATGAAATTTTAGCTGATATTGTTCCAGAAGTTGTTTAACACACGTGTTGATATCGGTTAAAAATGACAAATTTATTTAAGGACGTCAGGCGGCTAGTTAGTAATGAGTGCATTCAACAATTTTTAAAATACTTGTGAAATTTTATATTCGAAAAATTGAAATTTGGAAAAATGAGATATTGGAATCTATTTAAGATCCATTAAACCGCTACGAAATATTAATTTTTGTGGCTCAGTTTTAATAGAAATTTCAGCCTGGTGTTTCCAAATGGACTGATAGGTAATGTTTTTTATATATAATAAAAAATTAAATAATAAAGAAAAATTTTAAAAAAAAATTTACGTTTTGTATAACATTTAGTTTTCATCTAATAATTTTGATCAGAATATCTAGTGGCGAATTTAAAAAGAATCAGACGAAATATTTGATACTTTTATACCATTAAAATACAGTGCTCAATATCATCCTTAAAAAATTATGTGTTGTGATATGACTTTACTATTAGTAATTCAGAAACAACATTCCAAACACTTTTGTTTACGTCCGCGGAAATAACTATTTCATTGTGATAATACTTGCTGGTTAAATCTTCAATTGAAACATATTTTTTTTAGCTACATATTATACAACTTACGGTATTACAGTTTGAAGTGATGTAAATCTTTTAGCTTACAATGAATAATAACAATTAGCAATCATATACATTGATGGTGGGCTGGGAATTAGAGAAAAAAGGTGGTCTCGTCTCGGTCTGGAAAAATCCCTAAAAGTCATGCGTGTCTCGCCTCGTCTCGTCTCGATTCAAGTCTCGTCTCGATTCAAGTCTCGTCTCGTCTCGTGGTCGAAAATATTAAGATGTGCTCTTTTTTGACAATACTCACTGATTTACTTGAAGTACCTATAAAGGTGTGGTAAAGTTAGGCTTAGAGAAATTACTCTTATTTATGTCACACTTTGAAGTAGAGTATTTCATTTTAAACAATATTAAATCAAAGAAATTAGATTATGGAGAACAGGTAGAAAAGAGCAAAGTACTTTTTTTAAAAAATACGTGTTTTAGGATACAACGAACGAAACTTTTAATTATTTTAATATTGGGAACATGTATGAAATTAATGCAAACGTATATTATATCCGAAAAGAGCATTATTCAGTAGAATAATTGTTTAATTTCTACTTAGTTAATACAAACTTACTTTTTCGAGATAATGTTTGGAGGCAATAGTTAGGCAAATATAAAAATCCCAAAAATCTATTTTTGGAATTACCCCCTTCCGATCGGCTAATTCATCCGTTTGTCGGTGATCACAATTTCCTCAAAAATGGCTTAAATGATTTTGATGGCATTTTATATTTAAGCGTCTAACTTTGAGCTTAACTAAAAACTATGCGTAGCAAGATTTGAGGTACTCATGTCATTATTTGCTTTTATGGGCCTTCAATAAGGAAGATATCTTTGGCAAATACGTGGATATATTAGTCACATCATCTAGTTTTATTTTATTCTATCAATCATTTCGCACTGGAAAGTTGTCATGCTTTTACCTGCTGGGTAATCGCATTATAACGAAACTAAATTTTGGAAACTACACTACTAATGAATAAATACATTACTGCTGAATATGTCCACTAATGCAGTCAAAGGATCAATCAAATGGGCAGTCAACACCATTTACTATCCTTACTGGCTAATATTTTCATTTTTATTATGATTTATTATATATTTACATTTACCTATACTTTCCCCGCTCATGGCTGTAGGGGCTTTACAAACAGGAGAACGCAAATAAAAAATTCAAAACTTCGTGACTTTTCGAAACAGGACTAAAATTGGATCTTGTCTGGTATGCGAAATTCAACATTTTGATCTCGTCTCGTCTCTAATTTCGAGACGAGGCGAGATGTAAACAAGTCTCCATCTTGTGTTGACGGTAACATAACAATGTATAATTAACTAACATTGGATGTAGCGATTATGCAATCTGCTATACCAACTTTTTAACATAATTTTATGATTTTGGATAAAATAAATTCCTATCTTCAAATTAGTGAACACGCATTTTTAGGTTTCTCTCCTTTTTTGTTGATTTTTAGCTACCATTACTTGCATATGCGTTCTAAACATCGACGAGGATTATTTCTAAATTAATGTAGTATTACAATTTGTTTCTCTTGCTGTAATTGGGGTAGGTAGATACTTTGCACGATGTGTTGCTTTTAACATTTACAACATTTAAGTGTTTACTACAGTGTGTTCTTTACTAAGAAATACATGCTTTCTTCATTTCTTTTTCAGAAATCAACAGATACATGTCTAATATGAAATATTTCAGAAGCGAATATTTTTTTTAATACACTTGCAATTTAAAGTTATTTTAGAATTCATACTTGAAATATATAGGGAACATTTTTCATTTTGTTTATTATTTTTGTCTTCATCAATGCATGTTTCTTATGATACTTCTTATATTTTAAAAGAGATTTAAGATCTACCTCCCCTCCTCTTATGTGGTGGTATGTATAGTCTTTACGAGGCCAGTGAAACAACGAGCTGCCGACGAGAAAGAAGAACGTACACGAGCCGCCTCCATAAGTGCGCGGAATATTTTTTACTCACTTAGTCAGTAAAATTTCATAGAAAAATTTTACATGAATTATTGTAAAATAATTGAGTTTAAACATTACGTAATTAATCATAATCTTCAGAAGAAGATTCGGAGCCGGGACGAATGACAATGGGGTTAATAGGTGGTAAAACGTGATATTCTTCCTCTTTTTTAATTATATGCGAAACGCAATTTTCCCAAATTTGTTTGTAAGAATCATCCCTAAAGACGTCAATGTTCTTAAAAACAATGTTAGTGAAAGTAGGAATGTGGTTTGTTTTCCTCAAGCGATCCTTGACGATAGCTCTAATTAATTCTATGGGTTTAAAAATACAGTAGTAGGGAGGTAGTCGAAGAACACAATGGCCTTTATCCTCAGCAAGCTTATCAACAGCATACTCCTTTTTGAAAGTACCCGATTTAACAATTTCAAGAAGCTGTTTTTTGTACGGATGTTTGAAGCTATAGGAATATTTTTGCTGTGAAGAAATTCGATGATAAGTGATTTCCTGGAACTACTATTGGGAATTTTATTAATTTGGCGAGAATGATATGAAGCGTTATCAAGAACTATAACTGTATTATTAGGAATATTGGGCAGAAGTCGATCTTTAAACCACTTTTCAAACAATTCGGCATCCATATCCTGATTATAATCGGCGAAACTCTTATCGATATTCTTGGCGGAAAGAAGCAAAGCATTAGGCTGAAAACCGTTTTCGTTTCCTGCGTGTAAAATTACCACCCGATTTCCCCTAGAACTGAGTGTATTTAACTTACAGTTGTTGCTGTAATCAACCCAACCACGTTGAATTACTTCATGGGTGTCAAACCATGTTTCGTCTAAATATACAATGTTGCTCCCTGATTCCCGAAATGACCTAATTTGTCTCAAATAATCCTGACGCAAAGCAACAATACGAGGTGACTCCATGATGACCATTCGAGAATCTCATTTTTTGTGTTACGTTACAAACCTTTTTATACATATTTAATTACACAATAAATTTTCAAAGTTTAAAAAGGATTCTTGTAACGAATTCCGAGAATAATACAAAAAACCCAAAATCGACAAGTATAAAGTATCCTTCACAGAAGATGTAGCCAAAAACGTTAGGAAACTTTTTTATACATATTCATTAGCAGAATAAGTATTCAAAGTTTAAAAAAAATTTGTGTAGTGGATTACGAAAAAAATTGAAAAAACCGAAAATTGACAAGTATAAAGTGCCCTTCACTGAAGATTTAGCCAAAATCGTTAGGAAACTTTTTATAGGTATTTAATTGTACAATAAATATTCAAAATTTAAAAAAAATTCTTGGAGTGAATTTCGAGAAAAAATAAAAAAACCGAAAAATGACAAGAGTAAACAACCCTTTTATCCTGGCCGATTTTAATGAAAAGCTTATTCTTACGTTCTGGTATAGGACAAAGTCTAAATACAAAGTTTTGACCGTTTGTGGTTTTTGGTTTTTGAGAAAATCCTACCACAGACACACATACACACATACACACACATACACACATACATACAGACGGTTTTCCAAAAACTAGTTTTTTGGACTCAGGGGACCTCAAAACGTACAGAAATGCTAATAACTCAATTTCGAAAAATCGACCCGACTACAATACTCTCTCATATATGAGTACCTCATATGAGAAAGTAAAATCGTAAATGGTTGTGCGTGTAACGTCTTTAGCAGCGTCATCTAATGCTTTGAACTTCTTTTGTTTACCTAATCTATTTTGATGATGATCTACAATTCCTCGCTGAATTAATTTATAAATTGAAGAATATGGAATTAATGTGAAGTCTGAAATTTCTAAAATTAAGCAGCGAACCGATTGTTCGGGGTGTCTTTGTTGGAGGCGCTTAAACATATTTAAAATTACTGTTTATAATTAAGGATGTAGATCCTTATTTGCAAACTCCCAAGAAGGAGACGAGGAAGAGCAAGAGGGTTGAATAGTCACGTTTTCCACATCAACTCGCAATGTTTCTGTCGCCCACGGTCTCCAAAACGCCATTCTGATTATAATTAATTATTATTATAAATATAAAAACGAACGGCAAATTATATGATTATGAAATTAACTTAAAAACAAACAAAATACCTCTATAAACTCTCTCGGTGATGTAAACCGTGCCATCACTGGTAAAAGACTGAAGACACGTGTTCGAGACGTTCTAGGAAGGATCCAGTCGTCCAAAACGTTTATGAATCGACTACAGCACAAGCGAGAAAAGTAAACTATTGACAATATTTAGGCGTGTGACTTGCTCGGCGTGGAACTGGAGTTGGAAGATTCTACAGGACGAGTTCCCTAAATAACGTATGATGAGCATGCCGTATATGTTGTTATTGATCGATACCCGTATAAGCTTGGTTGTTACACTGGCTTCGTGAAGACTATACAGGCGACTGTACCAAATCGCTGTTCTTCTTTCTTTCTGTTTCCTCACCGCTTGAATAGAATTGACTCAATTTAATATAAGTGGAATAAATTTTGCTTATAATTTATTGTATCTGTAAATGCTGCTAATTTATATTTTTATACCTCATTTAACTTCATTTTCCACGCTTAAAACACCCTTCACTTAAAACTCCCGTTTATAAGATTAGTTTCATATTCTTAACTTCAAGCTCAATCGATGTACGTGTAAGGTATTTGTGCGTTATCCTGTTATCGTAACACTCGCACACTGTCGCCTCCTTAATTAATCTGGCGCAACCGAAGATCCATGTAATACAATCCCGTCGATTAATTTATCCTGACAATACATTATTCCAAACTTTACGCTTATAAATCCCTGCAGATCCTCGTAAATTTACGCGCGCGGTTTCACCGCGTCAGATACGTTTTCTTCATCCTCGAAAAGCGAGTCGTCCATCCTTTCGATTGTCATCGTTGGTTCTTCCTCGTTTAATGAATAACGATTCAAACATGGCAACTTTCTATGCCTAACGATATCGCTCTATTGATGACATAATTCCTAGGCCGCAAATCGGAGAAATTGTGAAATTCTACTACGACAGATGTTCGAACAAACAGAATTTACGCTCGCGCTAGCTCAAAATGGGGTGAAGGGTGGTTTAGCGATTAGTGAAGCATACGCTCGCCTGACTTACTAATAATAGTGAACGAAGAGTAAGGCGAAATGGGTGAGTTACACACGTTTCTTAATTCATGTGCTCTTACAGCGAATTAAGCGTTTAGTCCAGTCATTATAGGGGGTTTACCTAGGAAACCTGACATACCCAGTATATTAACACGTAAAAACTTCTATTTTGGCATCCTAAAACTTTCCTCAAAATTCACATATAATTGGATGGCCGCAAGTTTTAAAGTCGGGGGTCAAAAGTCACAAAAACCGTTTTTTTCTATATTTTTTGCAAATATCTCGTTTTCTATGGGTTTTACGCTATTTGTATTTAATATCGATTTTGTAGAAAATCAAATTCTCTACAACTTTTGTCTTTAACATTTCTTCATACCTCTAACAGTTTTCGAGATACAGGGCGGAGAGCGCGCGATCAGAGAATCATCTGAGGTCATGGTAGTCCCGATCAAAAACTCGTAATATTAAGGTTATAAATTATTGCTAAATATGTAATTATCATTTATTATCAAATTTTACATTAAACTCAATCTTTCTTTCTAATAATTCTAATATTTATCAATTCAATAACACTCATAATCTCTTTCTGTAAATGAAAAATTATTATGGGACATATTTAATTACATTTTAATTATATTCTCATTTACACTAATTGCATTTGAAGTAAAAAATAGTTAAGTACATCTTGTTTAAAATCCGTAAACCCTTAAATATTAAATCTATCAAATGACACTTTTAATAAAAATATTAATTAAAAATTTATTTCTTTTCTTCTTTATTTATTTAGAAAGTCATTACATTGGTATAAATTAGATTAAAATTAAAATATAATTTAAGTATTTTCCTCAACAATTTTTTAATTACATGGCCAGGTAAGTGTTATTAAATAAATTGACACTTAACTAAAAATGGATAAGTAACCAACCAAAATGAATTTAATGTAAAAGTTAATAATAAAAGCTAATTAAACATTTAGCAATAATTTATAACCTTAATAGGTATTACGAGTTTTTGATCGGGACTACCAGTTGACCTCACATGATTCTCTGACCAGCGCTCTCCGCCCTCTACCTCGAAAACAGTTCGAGGTATGAAGAAATGTTAAAGAAAAAAGTTGTAGAGAATTTGATTTATCAATTTGATCATATTAAATACAAATAGCGTAAAACCCATAGAAAACGAGATATTTGCAAAAAATATAGAAAAAAACGATTTTTGTGACTTTTGACCCCCGACTTTAAAACTTGCGGCCATCCAATTATATGTGAATTTTGAGGAAAGTGTTAGCATGCCAAAATAGAAGTTTTTACGTGTTAATATACTGGGTATGTCGATTTTCCGATATACTCACCTAATTCAGCCTAAGATGACTGGACTAGTTTTCAAGTCGTGCTCTATACACGTCCCAGGTTTAAATTAAAAGCGCCAAAGATTTCAGGATGTTAAAAATAATTGCGGATTTCCCAAATAAACTCCACGGGCGCACAACCTATTTTCTAAATCCTTAGGATATCGCCCCCATAAACAACAATTTGCGAAACGAAGAGCACTTAATCCCTCGTCCCGTATACGAAGCAATTACAGAAGCCCTCACCGAGCCATCCTGGAACCTAATATCATTCAGAATAGCCATTCCTGAAAGATTGGAACTCCCGGAATGGACCGTATCGTAGATCGTATCGAAAAATGATTGTTTCTTTGCCGTTTTTTAAAGTGACTCTTTCTGATATTGCGTAACTGTTACGAAACACCAAGAGAGGACAGTTCCTTCCTCGGAATCGGCATACTTGATCCCTAAATTTCTCTGGGTCAATCTCTCTGCATACGTATCGTTACGAAACGAAAAATATTGTTGTTGATAAAGTGAAAGTGACTGAAAAGCGGTCCTAAATGGATCCGAATGATTTTGTTGAACTGTTAAGGATCACTAAATTGTATTCTTAGGATAATGAGGGCGACGCGTGCATGGCAAAGCACTTCACATCGACTTCCTTATATAAAAATTTTGTTTATAACGCCAAGTCAATGTTACAACATGTGAATTATAAAGAAGATCACTCAAATGAATATAGGGATTGAATCTGTTAATTAAGGAAATTTGAATATAAATTTCCGAACACTCACAAAATCCGCAACAATACATTTCCCGACGATCTCTTACCGCAGAATGACAAACACACTCCTTTGAATATTGCCCAATCGGCTCAGATCAAATATTTCATGCCGTCTCAAAACTTCCACAAACACACTCGCTCGATTAACGAGCTTGGATTAATGGATTAACGACTCCACATACGCGACTGTTATGGCATATTTCTAATAACTTAACTAAATTTATTCAGGCATCCGTTTAATTTCGCTCGAGTTGGGTATGGAGGAGCCGAGAAAGTTAAATAAAGCTGTTGCATGTTACCCGCGTACGATAGTTTCGAACTTAATATTTTAATTAAATTTAAACGGGAAATTTGTCGGTTTCCAAACGCGAACTCGATTACTACCGATTATGGAGCAAACGGCCTTTTTTTCGCTCTCCGTTAATTAACCGGATTCGTTTGTGAAGATGCCGTTTAAGTTATGGTTAAGACGTGTGTGATGCAACTCCGACTTTTATGAGATGCACGCAATTTTATAAAAAGTGGTTAGGGAACGAGAATAAGATATGAAAATACTGCAAGGGGCTGAAATGTAATTTTATATCTGTAATACACTTGGAAATACAAACTCTCCTATGACTGCATTAGTTATTGCAGTAAAATTCGGTTGAGCCCAAATTCAGACAATGACCGTTCAGTTGTTCATGTGGTTGAAGCCCTAAATTTTACTCAACCGAGCAGATATCATTCATACCAAGGGACGAATGATGTGAAGTGGCAACCTCTTGTTGTTACTGCATAATACTGTTTAAAAGTATAAATTTGTAATGACAGTAATAGTCACACTAAAGCACGGATGATATGCAGTAAAATTTTCACATATATACATAAGTATTCTTACAAAATAGTTGCAAATTATCGGCCAATATAATGTCAAGTTATATAAGGTTAGCTTAGTTTATATATATGAGGTTATAGTTATAAGGTTAGGTTAGACCGAAAACTTGAAATATACCAACCAAGAGAACAGGCTGGATTTAGAAGTCACTACAGCACTACCGAACACCTCCATACAGTAAAACAACTTATAGAGAAGGCATCAGAATATAATATACCTATATGGATGGCCTTCGTAGACTTCAGAAACGCCTTCGACACTATAGAAACCTGGGCAATAATAAATTTTATGAGAAATGCCAGAGTGGATCAAAGATACGTCTACCTAATAGAAAATATATACAAAACTTCTACTATGACTATCAAGATTCACGCACAGACGAATAAAATAGAATCCAAAAGAGGCGTCAGACAGGGAGATGTAATTTCCCCAAAATTGTTTACTCTGGTTTTGGAGGATGTCTTCAAAAAAGTCAATTGGAGGGAAAAAGGAATAAAGATCCATGGTGAATACCTAAGCAATTTAAGGTTTGCTGATGATGTCGTCCTGTTTGGAAGAGATAAGCAAGAACTAAGTAAGATGTTGGAAGAACTACCAAAGAGGTAGAAGCTGCCAAAATTGGAATACATATGAGTAATGCAAAAACACAAATCATGACAAACGTTCCTGATGCAGAACAAACCATTACGTTACATGGACAAACTATAAACAAAACACAATCATACATATATCTTGGACAATCAGTGACACTAAGCAAACAAAACAAAGAAATTGAGATCGATAGGAGAGTCATATTGGGATGGGCTGCCTGTGGTAAATTAAAATACGCTTTCAACATGAAAATCCCCATGGCATTAAAAACAAAAATCTACAACGAATGCATTCTCCCAGTCACTAAATACGGATCCGAGACCTGGGTCCTGATTAAAAGGATTATTAACAAACTAAGAGTACATTAGAGGGCCATAGAGAGAAGAATACTGAGAATATCACTGAGAGACCACAAAACAAACCAGTGGATACGAGAAAGGACAAAAGTAACCGACATCATACAGAGAATCAGTTCCTTAAAGTGGCAATGGGCAGGACATGTTGCAAGACACTGAGAGAATTGGAGTGGACACATCACTAGATGGAGACCTTGGGGAGAACGAAGAAGTATTGGCAGACCACAACAGAGATGGTACGATGATCTGAAAAAATTCGCTGGGCTGAACTGGTACCAGAGAGCAGAAAATAGAAGTGTATGGTCAAACATGAGAGAGGCCTATATCCAATGGATAGAAGATGGCTGAAAGACAGAAAGAAAGAAAGAAAGAAAGAATAATGTCAAATATGCATCAATATAAGACACATTCTTGAGAAGATAAAAACAGTATTATCTTGTTATAATAATATTTATATATTTATTTCATACTTTCTGGTAGAGGCTCGATTTCAATATCAATTTGAGTTCGGTAGTTGTGTTATAAAAGCATCAGAGCCGGTAAATGTCGCTTAGCAACACTTTCATGATTATAAATCAAATCACACATTTTAACAAAGATTTATTTATAATGGCGAAAATACATTTTTGCTTAATTAATAATTATGTATTGGGAATATTAACATATATCGTAATTGTACAAAACGGGCAATGTTCATGGCGTCCATTTTAAAGTGACAAATATTGAATGTAAAATAATAACAACAACCGTTGTCACGGGAAGAAACGCGATGCGATTTTCAAAATCTGCGATTTTTTAATTTTTGAGTTAAAGTAATGAAACAGAATAAACTTACAGTACGAAATAAAATTCAGTAAGACACATGTCCGGTAGTACTTGTAGCAGTACTCATCTAGGGATTCTTGACTCGTCCTGTTACAAGTAAGCTACCGGACTTATAGCGTAGATAAATATTCTAAGCGTTATAAGATATCTGATTACCAAATATTTATTTTCAAATTCCTTATCATAAAGAACGTCTTCTCCAATCTAATACATGCTTCATGTTGAAACGAATCTTCTTCAGATTTTAAGTGAGTTACAACAAGTTGAATTTCTTAATTTTTCTGAGTTTAGTTTCTAGAAAGTAATTTTTTCCGGTTTTTTTAATAGCTAACAATTTTTTACAGCACCCGTTTATTAAATTCATAGGTTGTGCTAAAACTATTAATTTAAATTTCCAAATTGTATCCAAGTATGTAAAAGATACCCTTAGTTAATTATAGGAGGTTTAATGTTAAATAATTTAAAGGGATTTTTGGTAGGTACTATTTAAGTGTTTGATTTATAAGAGCTCCCTAAAAGAAAAATTCATTGCGCTATAATTATTTTAAGAGAAACTGGGCATTTAATCATGTTTTCCACCTAGGAATTATTGGTTAAGCGACAATAGTAAATCGAGAAATTATTCTTTGTCGAATCGAATTCGTAAAGGCACAATAATTTTTTATTGATTAACAAAAGGAGATTGTTTCCTAGTTTCATCAGCAACTCTATTAACACTATGAACAAAAAAAATTGTAAAAATTGAATTGTAAACAAATATCTTTACGTTAAAAATTGCTTTACATAAATAAGGTAAGATAATATTAAAATAATTCTTACTTCCTCATATGATCATTTATACATGAGAAATATTATAATCGAGTCGATTTTTCGAATTTGAGTGGGATAGATTTTGGTTTTCTTTTCTAGTCGTTTTAAGGCGCTCTAATTTAAAAAAATCAGTTTTAAAAAAAGTGATGTGTAACATCTTAAGACTTATATGGCTGGACCAAATATTCTTGGCAACATTATTACAGTGCCTCTTAGGAGAGTTTACGAAAAAAATGTTTCAAATAAAAGTTGTAGCCACTAAGCAAGCCAGTTCAAGTTTTAAATTTGGTAAGAATCGGTAAAGCCGTTTTGGAGAAAATTGAGGAAAACTGAAAATCGACAAGAGTAAACGACACTTTGGAGAAGATTAGACAAGATAATGATATCGTCACTCAATAAAAATTGAGCAGTAAAATAAATATACGAAGATTAAAAATGTGTTTGATTAGTTTTTGAGATAATCAAAAAAAACTTAAAAATAACAAAAGTAAAGTGGCCATTGTCCTGTAAACTGATTCTGATGAAATTAATGTGGTCGCGAGTTTTCAGGGAACCAAGCCTAACTACAAAATTTTCACTTTACTCTATTTATAGTTTCTAAAAAAACATTGACCACATACATACATACATACGTACATAGACATGTTTCCAAAAATATGAATTTTTAACTCAAGAGGCCTCAAAACATCCAGATATACAAAGTCAGCACATTTACCATACGTTCTCTAATCATATGGGTAGGTACCCCATATAAGAGAGTAAAAATGTCTGCTTATGTGTGTTTGTAGAACATTCTTCTGTTAAATAAAAAATTATGACCGGTTAAACTCTAGAATATTTTTCTGTTTTTGAACATTTTCTCACAATTTGCACCAAGATTTGCTTTAAAATATTTGGTATGTGTTTTACTAGCGAAAATGTATATTAAAGTTTAATAACATTGTTTCCTAAATCTTCTCTAATTGGCACTTTTCACTTGTTATATTTGTTTTTGGAAATCTCAAACTGCACTATCAAATGTGCATAATAAAGTTTTACAACATTATTGGCTAAATCTTCTCTAAAGGGAGTTTTCTAATGCCTTTTTTGGTGTTGCGAAATTTATTAAAATCTGCTTCAGAAATCTTCAAATATTATTATTATAGGTTTTCTCAGGTCAAAACGATATATAGAATTAACTGAAGCATCAAAATTATATTAACATACCGAAAACTAACAACACATATCTATATATTTCGCATATACTCCGAGCTTTAGTTGTAAGCAATAAACCGTCATATGGAGTACTTGACAATATTCCAAAAACCTCTTCCTTTACTGAAAGCAGTGACGTTACTGGCGTCATATAAATTGCCTGAACGAGTTATTAAATCTTGTATATTAAAAATTAAGTATTAAATCTTAGGTAATTGCTTGAGTAAATGTCACAAACAAAAAGCGCGTTGTAGCATGTACAGGAAAAAATACACTAGATCTACGAGTAGTTCAAGTGCTCATCTTTCCAACTATTCCAAGCAGCAGTAAATAAAACTCGAATGTGTATGATAATATGCGATCTCTAAAATGAGAGCGCCGTAAGAAATTTATGATTTACTATGTTTTACTTGATTTTATTAATTTATAACCGTCATCGGTTGAAAACCATCACAATACCACTGAACTGTTTTAGAATTAATATTTTTCCTAATTCACTTAAAAATTATCTTTAATAACTGTGTGATGAATTTTAGTACTACGAGTATCTTACCACTACGTATAAAACTCGGAGAAAACTCTTCCAGTCAATCCTTCCCCTTTGTCCTACTCTGTGTCTTTCTCTCTGTAACAAAGTAAAGAGTTAATGATGTGGCCGAGAAGGGTAAACATTGGAAACAAATAGGGAGGAATAAAAGCACTTTTTACGTTAAACGAAGTGAAAAGTTGACGCGTTTAACAGTGGAGGTTATTTGATTTTCTGTTACAAAAGTAATGAAACAGCCAGGATTTTAACGATGAGCTTAAAGAAGAGTAGGGAAAGCAAGCACAAATTTGTGCAGTGCTGCATAGCCGTGCGGATTTCGTAGTCTGCATTTCAAAAGGAAATATCCGCCACGTCGTTTTCGTTTTTCTCCGCTGTTATTGACACTTTTTCCGGGATAAATTCCTGGCGGGACGTCGATCTCCCACGGGATACGTTTAAATATTGATTCTATTTAATTAAAATGGCGCCCGAAATCCAAACAAATTCGTTAAGTTCAATTAGAATCATATCGGTTAACGGAATCACATTTGAAACAATCGGCACAACTCCAGCGGAAAGTGTGGAGTTGTTTAGCAGGATGATCGATTCGCATATATATATTTGTCCGGTTTTCCATTAAACGAAAACACGAAACGATGAAATTGTATAATCGAACCATAACACTTCGTTTGCTTTATTATTAACTTTTTTTTTATTTTAATTTCGGATTTGACGACAATGGCGGTAATATCCTCGACACGTGAAACGGAAAGCGGAAAATGAACGAGGGAACGTCACATCTGGAAATATGAATAAAAGGGTGTAGGATTACATTGTAAATAAAGTGGGGTTTTGCATGTATGGGTTTTGTTTTTTTTTTGAATAGTTTATATTTGTTCGAGCGATTGCTTCACCAGTACAGAACTCTTTGACGTAAATAAATTTTTTAAATATATATATATTTGTTAGTTAGGAGGACTTTCACAAAATCAGTGGAAATTTGGGTAATCTATCAGCTTTCATATTCAACTGTCTCATTCCTATATATTCAACAGGTGAAATATTCCTATTTTTGTAATTATATTTAAAAATGATTGTTAATCACAAATTACGAATATTTTAATTACAGCTTGCATGTTATAATAGGTAGGTAGTGCATATTCCAAAAATTTTAAATTTTTAAATTAACACATACATATTATATATTGTAATGCGAAAAGTAAACAACAGCGCGAGACGTGTTTACTCGTATCGGACCTGGGCGGCTTGCCTCAAAAGAATTGCCGCGACGCTTAATTGAATTCTATAAAAACATCTTATTAAAGAAGAAACCTCCCGGATTATTATTTAAGGAAAGGTGATTTATGACCTTCTGGACATTTTCTACGTAAACATTATTATCGACATTAGATCGAGTGCTTTGTCGAATTATCGAGCATATACTAGTAAATTCGGGAATACATTATGGGGGGGCTATAAAAGTAACGCTGCGGACGAAGTAGATTATTATTAGACGGAAGCCGCGAGAGTAAATAAGCGAAATAGCGAAAGCGAGAGCGTATAAATAAATTAATAATTAATAGTGATATAAATTACTGTTAGGAAATAGTTAAGTGTGTTATATAAATTAATCAGTTTAATAATAGTGTAAATAAATTAAGTAGTGTCTAGTGTACAATTAGTATTAGTGTAAATAAATTAGAAAATAAACGCTACAATATATATTCTATATGAAGCAATCTTATTTATAATTATAAATTCCATTAAAAACATTTTCATTCATTAGTTTTATTTTACTTTTACTGATTAGTTTCAGTACCCAACAAACTTTGCAGTCTTTGTAATTTCAATACGTTGAACTTAACTCTTATCAAATTAGCTTTGAAAATAGCAAATAAGCAAATGCTTTGCTCCTTTTGATTGCTATGGATATTATACCATATCACATAATCATAATACGTAACAATAACTACATATTCAGATATGTGCGTACTGCTTGCTAAACTCACAATACATTTCATTAATTTTTTTTTAAATTTGTTTTAAGTCCGTAAAAGTGGGGTTATTTTAACCCTTAGCTTACCCATAGACTTACCACGCATTGACTGCGGATCCCCATAAGGGACGTTGAAGACCGTAAGGAGCAAGAGCGCAATATATAGGTAGGGCACGTTGCTTTCTCACTCTAAATGGGCGAAGCTAACAACCTCGTAACCATGACGCTCAAGCCTCTATAGCCTCGTGTCAATAGAATTATGAATTTGATAACACTTATCTTAGAAAACTGTATTGGGGAAATATAAGAAATGTAATGAAACTGTAAATATAGCGGAGAAAAAGTAGTATCAAGAAGAAATAGTTCATTTTCTTGGAGTTTAAAGCCCGGGACCTCCTTAATAAAAGTAAGCGACGTAACCCACAAGGCAATAGAGGCTAGAGCGTCATGGTTACGTGGTTAGACCTGCCTTATTTATTGCCCTCTCGCTCCTTCCTGTCTTCAACGTCCCTTATGGGGATCCGCAGTCTATACGTGGTAAGTCTATGAGCTTACCTATAAAACTCATTCTCTTCCTCGCTCTGTCGAGTAATGTGAGAAGTACTGAATACTCTCTACACCAATTATATACCAGAGGATCTTAGCGGAAAAGTGACACATATTTTGTCCCTTTATTAATAAGCAGCAACTGCTAAGGATACTAATCAAATTGTTAGCTCATTTTACTTCAATTGATGTGAACGTAGTAACATTAAATTGTTAAGGTTACCACGAATCCAATACACGCATGCGTATCAATTCGGTATTATGAGTTGTCAGTTTATATCAATCCAGATCTCTTCACCTGTAGTTATCTGTAACAATTTTTATGAGGTGATGCTAAATAGGACGGAACTGAATTAAGTTCTTAACTCATTTCAATTCAGTTGATGGAAAAATAATTTGAGAATAGAGCTTTGAATGTTTCAATTTATCTGATTGCTATGTGTCATTCAATACCAGCGTGACAAGGGAATAAATTGCTCAGAGATGAGACATATATAAGCCTACATCATTTTACTGTCAAATTGAAATTCAGATATCTCAAACGAATTAGCCTCCAAAATTCGTTGAAAATACGTTAATTGCTCCTGTACATTTTTGGCTTAGAGAGTTGTTATAAATCCTATCCGGACATTTACAATAATAAAGCCCTTCCAGGCTGTTTTCGAAAATTTCAAATTATTACAAATTTGAAGAGCTTTTCCTCGTTAGCAGAATCCGCTCGGAAGAGTGACAACCGTTGTGTGTTTCAAATGATAGCAGGAATGACGACGCATTGTTAATCATGCCATTTGTATTGTGTTGTGTGGCTTTGTTCGACAAAACACATTCAAACGCTGTAAAATGTACGCTTTTCGTGTTGCGGAGAGTACCCACTATAAAATATTTTGGATAAATGAATTAGCTCTACAAATCACTACCAAAACAACGGTGTACGACTATTATTCGTTTGTTATTTGACTCTGCTGCCCTTTGATCTTACCGCTGATTAGATCGCATGTTGTTGGATAAATAAACGAACACATCATACTGCATAATTAACCGATTTCCTTTTTTTTGTTTCAGGTAATTTCATAACTGTACAGTTCACGCAAGAGAGGCACCTGTACAATTTTAAAATATTAAAATTACATTTCAACAAACTTGGCCCAATTGGAGCGTGGTGGATCGAGTAAAAAACAACAGGTAATTACTTTTATTTCGCCACATACATCAAATAAAATAGTTTGTAACGGGTGCTCGTAAGGTGTTATTGTTCAGAAAATAATAAGAAGGTTTCACCGAAATCAATTTAGAAACAATAACTTCATTCGAACGCAAAAAATATGGTTAGAAAGCATAATTTACATATTTCACGCTAAAGTGCTTATAAAAAATTTCATTGTAAAACCTCAAGTATTATCAATAGAGGCCTTGCATTTACGACTGCAGTCGTATAACAGACCAATATGTAATTAGAATTCTCTCTGTCTTCAGAGCACTTCCGCCTGAATCACCACCCTCATTAAGTTAACCGTAGATTTTACAAAATATTCACTGAAAACTGTGGTACATTACCTTACATGTCATTTTCTTTGTTATAACATACGAAGTTAATCGCTCAATGGTAACATGTTATTTCAATTTATACAGTGAATTCACGTCGCTGTAAACGTTCAGATTTACGACCATATCCTTTGCATTAATTAATGGTCTCCTTCGAGAACTCGGTTCTTTATTCTCGACTCAAAACTATGCTTTATCGCTATTCAGAAAATACATTATTCGTTATTTTAAGAAATAGACTTTTCTAAGGAACGGTATTAGTTGGAATATACGCTCTGTCGAATGAATTATTAGATTGTCGGGACCGACGCGAGTATAAAACTGAATTAAACAGATCGGTGTTTATATGTTCTGTGATAAATTAATCGAATGTTTTATTATGATTAATCGTTTCGGTCCGATGGCGATACAACTTCCTGTTGTATCAACTTCAGGTTTTTATGAACTTCCAATAGAGGTTGTCCGAATGGTAAATCAACCAAGAAAGTAAGCTTATTGTGAACATTGAAAATTGTAGTTTCCCTAATGTGGTGGGTGTCTGATGTATTAAGAGAATCTGTAATAACTTACGAAAAATAATTATCACCTTGCATTGGGCAAATAATGCAAATAGGCTTTTCGATTCAGTACTCAACAATTTCTTCAAAGTAGGTAAGCGGTTCGTGAATTTGGTAGAAGAGATAGGGTTAAATTGTTTTATAACGGACGCTATCTCAATTACCTAAACAAGTCTTACTGGCCGAATGACAGTTAATTGCTTTGCATACGACATATTATGTTTTAGAATCTTACTATCCTAGCAATATTCGTTTATAATAAGTTATAATGTAATAATATTCGAAATAATACTCGTAAAAGTAATAATGATAATAACAATAATAATGGAGTGGCTTAGGCATGGAAAATTAAAAGTGGAAACATAATCACTCATCACTGCTTGTGAAGAACAATCGATAGCCACCAGTTACTTAGAAACAAAAATCCTAAAAACCGGCACACACCCTAACTGCAGATTGTGTTGGACAGAAATTGAGACCATCATCACGTCATAAGACTTTGATATCAGGTTGTTCGATTCTGGAAAAATAAGAATTTGTGGAACGCCACAATGTAGTTGCCTCTCAACTGCACTGGAACATCTGCATACAATATAACATCAAAGTTTCAGACAGATGGTATGAGCACAAGCTAGATTCTGTAATGAGAACCGAAGAGATGGCCTTGTTGGTGGATACACGAAGCCAACCAGAAAACTTAATTTAGGTTAATAAACCAGACTTAGTCCCGAAAGATAAAACTAAGAAAATGTGCCTACTAATAGATATTGCGATCCACTCAGGATTCAATATCAGTCAGAAAGAGGCAGAAAATCTTCTCTCAAATATAAAGACCTTCAAATAGATATCGGAAGAATGTGGAATCTGAATACCAAGATTATCCCGTTAGTTATCAGAGAAACTGGACTTATATTCCACAAGGCACATGCGACCAGGAAGGACATTTCGGGAAAACACCACCTCTTCAGGCTGTAAAAAGCTGTCCTGCTGAAAAAAGCTCACATTGTGCGAAAAGTTCTTTAAATGCATCAAGCAGAAATGTTTAAGAAGAACAGAACATGATTACATTACAAAAATTCATCCTAGGTGAACGGTGTGCACTGACTGTTTACACGAAGAGATAATGCCATAAGGTATAATCTTTTGTGAAACCCCGAAAATAATAATAATGATGATGTGATGATGATGATGAATAATAATCTTAACGACGATGATAATATTAATAAAAATGATGATGATGTGATGATGATGATGATGATGATGATGATGATGATGATGATGATGATGATGATGATGATGATGATGATGGTGATGATGATAACACTAATAATAATAATAATAATAATAATAATAATAATAATAATAATAATAATAATAAAAGTGTTGGAAATATACAAAATATGCCCACGAATCAGGAATACCCTACAATATCTAATGAAAGCTTGGAACTCCAACATCTGGCTTGGTAACAAAATGATAGGTGCAGTTAACGTCAAAAAGTGTGGTTCTGTTTGGCATTAAATCCCATCTCGACGCTTCTTAACGCTACGAATGCGGGATACACGTTGGATATCAGACGAAATAGTAGAATATCTCACCTACTGTACATGGACGATCTGAAGATCTATAGTGAAACCCGGGAAAAGCTACACTCCTTGATAAGCAATGTGAAAAGCTTTAGTGATGATATCCGAATGTCTTTTGGGCTAGACAAATGTGCAATCATCAATGTCAAAAAAGGAGTTGCAGATGACCACCCACAGGACATTAGTGGAATTGACCAGTTACCCGCGGAGGAAACATACCGATACCTTGGTACCTCACAAAATTTGCGACTGGACCATTCACAATTGAAGCAAGAACTCAGAGAAAAATATAAAAAGAGGCTGAACAA
This sequence comes from Cryptocephalus moraei, assembly GCA_946251905.1. Classification (NCBI taxonomy): domain Eukaryota; kingdom Metazoa; phylum Arthropoda; class Insecta; order Coleoptera; family Chrysomelidae; genus Cryptocephalus; species Cryptocephalus moraei. Next base: position 22,898,496 of record OX276458.1, on the reverse strand, counting down.
ACTCCTCAATACTAAATTATCGGGTGGAAGCTTATGCGCTGCGATAAACTTGTGGGCAATCCCTATACTAACCTACTCCTTTGGTGTTGTGAAATGGTCGAACACTGATCTGGAAGAATTAAACAGAACAACGAGGAGGTACTTTACCAAGTCAAGAAACCTTCACCCTAACTCATCAGTGAAGAGGCTCTATTTACCCCGAAGAGAGGGAGGCAGAGGCCTACTCAACATAAAAAATTTATGTTTAAAACAAGAAGAAAACATGAGACAACATTTTCGAACATCTGATAGTGAAATACTAAAAGTAGTAGTGAGAGAAGACAAGGGCTACACACCTCTCAATTTGTCTCAACATAACTACCAAAGCGATATTGTGTCAATGCAAGAGAATCTGAATGCTTGGCAAGAACAGCCCCTCCATGGAAGATACCCCAAATTGTTACACCTAGAGAATGTTGACAAGAACGCTTCTCTACGATGGCTCCATGAAAGACAGCTGTACCCGGAAACCTAAGGATTCTTAATGGCCATTCAAGACCGAGTAGTAAGAACAAGGAACTACGAAAAACACTGCCTGAAGCTAAATGTCATTGACAAATGTCGGAAGTGTGGGACCTCAGGTGAAACAATTGAGCATATAATGGCGGGATGCCCCATGCTAGCAGAAAGTGCATATTTAGGGCGGCATAACCAACTCGCCAAAATAATCCATCAACAACTGGCAATCAAGCACAACCTTCTTGATGCTCCACCCCCACCGTACTATAAATACGACCCCTCTCCAGTCTTGGAAACGAACGACCATCTGTTATACTGGGACAGAGTTATAACAACTGATCGGAGTGTGGATTACAACAGACCGGATAGCATACTGATAAACAAGAGATAACAAACTGGAATCGTCCTTGATATAGCAGTACCGTTGTCGCACAATGTAAAAAAAACTGAGGGTGAAAAAGCAACGAAGTACGAAAACCTGGCATATGATCTCAAAGCTACTCCGCAGTATCGCTATCATTCCATTTGTTATATCAGCTGAAGGTATAATCAGTAAAAATTTCCTTGCAAATCTAGACAAGATTGGACTTCCCAATAACATTGTAAATCTAGGCCAACGCGCAGTATTGTTACAAACGTGCCATATAGTCCGAAAGTTTCTAGGCTAGTTGAGAGGATTTGAATTACTTTCTCAGCTAGATAGATGACAAAGTTAATAACCGCACCAACTTGAATGTTGAGAAATGGGACAAAAATAATAATAATAATAATAATAATAATAATAATAATAATAATAATAATAATAATAATAATAATGATAATTCATTGAAAATTGATTTTAGCGGGAAAAACATATCCAACACAATTTTGTATTGAAGCTACCTATCTATCAATTCATATAATTTTTGCATATTCTTGTTTTATTGAGTTAATTAACTGAAAAAGTGAGAAAAAGCTATCTTCTTATTTAATATATATAGAGGTAAGATCGCAGTTAATTTTGACTAGTAAGATCCTATGGTGTATAGTATGATGTGGAAAGTTAGTGAACATGTAGACATGTTAACTTTGAAGTGTAAGTTAACTGGCAATTGGTTTTAACTCAAGTTTCGATAATATAGAAAAGTGATCCGTGATCATCCAACTCCACGTTCTTCTAAGTTGCTTTGCCTGTTGCTACAGTTTTGATTTCGGTTGCTATGTATCTGGGTTATAATTGTTTCTTCCAGGCTTTTTTGTCTGTGTCTAACTGCTGAACCATCCCTTAATACATAATCATTTCAAGACAATCTTTAGGTTTGTTCAATTTTCACAGTGTGGAGGAGCAGATTACCAAATAAAACAATACTTGGTTAGGAATTTTGGTATGAATGTGGTATGGAATTTTATTTTTGGAAAGAGCGTTTGTATCAATGTCTAATACGTATTCGGCTTCAGTAGGTGAAACTTTTTAATAAGAAAGAAAATTTGTTTGACTTTTTTTTGCGTGTGTCACTTTTATCGTAATTGTTTTACGACCCTAGTGACCCGAATCTAGTAGTAAACGCAGCTCTGCCGTTCTTATTGCTCACGTCTTGTGTGGGGCGATTGTGGTGAGTTCGCGCCAAATTATACGAGGGTGGGTCGAAATTTAGTATTGTAGATAAATACTCTGCTTTAAGAATCGTTAAAAGGCGCGTATCGGGGTTGCATGGTTGTGCATCGTTGTAACAATTACAATACACAACATGTTAACATGTATGTTTGCATCTGCATTAAATGTCCTTTTCTTCCAAGCGTAGCAACACAAAAGGTCATTTTTAAAAACGAAACCTTCATCTTCTAGAATTTATAAAATTCGCATTCAATCATGTCATCAGTTGTGCCGATCCATGCAAAAGTCACCTTCATCCCGGAGATAGATTTATTTTAACGTCCCTGTTTTCTCGTGTATTAATCATAAAACGCGGGTACTTTTTCCACCCGTAACATCTACACCATACATTCGTAGGAAGTTTACAGAGATGCAAACACAAGTATTAATCTTCCTGCGCTATATACAAAGCACACGTAGTTGTATATAATAAACACTGCTTCCACCCTCTGAACTTTTTCTTTCCTGACCTAGTTAAAGCGCGACGTCGAAAGAAATATCTCGCGGTATTTATGGGATATTAAATTAAATAAGTAGCTACCTGTGAACGCAAACATATCGTAGGCGAGCATATATTCTAAGTTATATGCCAGTCATCAATCACGATTAGGAAGAAACGCGTTCGCGTGGTTGTGGCTTTTGGTGGTAGTGGTGGTGGTGGTGGTGGATTTTTTTTATCTCCGTGAACATTTATAATATGACGCATACATTAATACAATGTTTTTTGTCGCCGAGGTTGGGAGGGGGTGGTCGGTTTTTGTTTAAACGTATAAAGTTGAGCAATGTGTTGCGTTGCTCGCGTGAGTGGCGTGTTTGTAATTTTTATCTGTGAATTTATTATGGCGCTTTTCAACAAAAAATACGGTACGGTTACCGTTAAATACACGGATGAGGAATTCGCAGGCGTGTACTCACGTGATTAAAATTCATTTTTCAATTTCTTGGAGGATGTTTTAATTTTTTACGTGACTTAACTAACTACGCCAAGAATATTTCTGACGGAACGGTGTTTATATAAAAATCAACCAATCTGTCGTCCCTACAGTTTAACAGATTTCATCATAATAACAAATGGTATCTTTACCCAAGTCAAACTTATTGGAAAGTATGTAAAGGTATTATTAGGAAAAATATTGTGCTGTGTACTTTATTATATTTCGTTGTGAATAAAACTGTGAAATAAAAGTTCAAAGTGTAGGAAAAAGTTTTGTGATTATTATGAGAGAATATCTAAAAATCCAAGAAGGATAAGTGCAAAGTACCCTTTAGAGAAGATTTAATCAAAAATTTTATTAGGCTTTATTATATATATTCGACAACAAACTATATGTTAAATATTTATAAAAAGTTCTACGATATTTTGCAAATTATGAGAAAATTTCTAAAAACCGAAAAGTGACCGAAAGTCCCTGGTTGGTTTTATTGAGAGGTTATTGGAAGGTCCTGATGAAAGGACGAAATCTAAATTAGAAGTTTTGGTGTTCAATGCTTTTAAATGAAAAAAAAAAAAAAAATTTTTGGACTGAGGGGACATTAAAACGTATAGAAATGCTATTACACCAAATCCAAAAAATCGAACGGATTACAATACTTCTCATATTCGATGAGTGCCTCATATGAGAAAGTAAAAAGACTAAAGGTCGACACGACTGGTACCTAACTAAGGGGTACTTAACCTAGGAGGATCTTTATGTGGGTTGCACGTAACAAAATATATTGTCTTCAAATCTGAACTAAATGAGAGGAAAATGTGTCAACATAGCCAGAAACGCCATTTATGCAAAGAATTTGTGAGATAACAGTAAACAGTCAATCAATCAGTCTATCAATCAATGTTGTGTTTTTGCACCGCTTTCTAATTGTTGCTTTAAATATTGTAAAGAATCATCTTATAGAAACAATAACATAGTTTTTTACTGAAAGGAGACACTATCTATATATTGGACAGGTAATATTAACTAATAGGAATCGGTATTCTTTCCAAAAACAAAAGAACTGAAAAGTTTTCCTGGAATTGGTCCCTTCCGACGTACATTTCTTTAACGTCTCAGTTAGTCATTTTGACAACAATGAAATCTGGTTTTCCTTTTACACGATACTATTAAAACGTCACCCTAACAATGCGGGGAAATAACTGGAAAAACGATTTATAATACATATGTTTTCAACAGTTTGCCATATTGGAATTCATATGACTGATATATTCCCTAAACTAAGCGAAGAAATAGTAGTTGAGTGTAACCGACCGACATGACGAGTGATTTTGGTTAACTATTATTATTAAAAATTATCACAGAATATTGCAGATGAGAAATTATGCCAACCGATTATTATACTAGGAAATGAAGTTTCTCGTTTCCGTGATTTAGTGAAAAGTGGTAATGCACTATACAGTGCGTTTCTTTTAACTGTGGCCATAGGGATTTACATGATAAAAAATATACCTTGTGTTAACTCACGTTTTCGTACAATTTTGGCTAAAATTTTTATCTCAATCAATAAATTAAACATTTTTTTATGAAATGCACTTTGCTAGAATCACATGGACACGTTTCATTTAATTATTTTCCCATTCAAAGTTGAAAATAATAAGCAAAGATAATTAAGCCACTAAATTCAAGGTGGCTAAAATGTCACTACTCTTAGTGACAAATAAATGTCAAAGTGCTCAAAGTCAAGCAAAAAATTTGATAATATTACAATTTATAAAGAAAATGTCGGTTTACACTATTCAAGAACGTGTGGAAATTGTTATGGCGTACATAAAAGGCCTGTCCAGCAGAGAAATTGTGGATAACTTTGCTGCCGCACATCCTACTCGGCCTGTTCCCAGCAAAACAACAGTGCTTCAAATGTACAATAATTTTCGCACTACAGGATGTGTAAATTCTGAGCACAAGAAACGTGTAAGAAAATGTTCAGTCGTTACAGAAGAGACGAAAATGAATTTATGTTTAGCGGTAGAAGATGATGCCTGCACCACGTTAAATTTGCTTGCGGATCAATTCAACATTTCAAAAAGTAGTTGCTTTAGGGGTTTAAAAAAAGAAAAGTACAAATCGTACATCATTAAAAATGTTCACAAATTACTACCAAGTGATTACTTACCACGAATGGAATTTTGTGAATTGTGGATGGAAAGAACTAATAATGATCAAAATATTTTGAGCAAAATGTTATTCTCCGATGAGAGTACATTTAAGTTAGATGGTACAGTAAACAAACAAAATCGACGCATTTGGGCACGAGACAATCCGTACAAAATTCGAGAAACTCATACACAATGGCCTGAGAAAGTTAATGTTTGGGCTGGAATTGTGGGTAATGATATATTGGGACCAATTTTTATTGATGGATATCTGAACCAGAACAAATATTTAGAGCTGCTTCAGATGGAAATAGGCCCTCGCCTAGAAGACTTACGGACTAATTCCCAGATAATTTTCCAACAAGATGGAGCTCCAGCTCATAGTGCTTTCACTCTTACAGATTTCTTAAATGAAAGTTTTCCTATCAATTGGATTGGGCGATATGGGCCATTTAAATGGCCTGCCCGAAGCCCAGACCTTTCCCCACTAGATTTTTTTGTGGGGGTCATTTATCGAATAAAGTGTACGACAATGTCCGAGAAAAACCTGAAAACATAGAATAGTTAAAGGCAAGAATTACAGCCGCTTGAAACTCCATCACGGTACGACAGTTGCAAAACCTCGTAGACATTTTTATGATCGGTTAGGTTATTGTTTAGCAGTCCAGGGACGACATTTTGAACAATTTATTTAATAGTTTTAGTTTTTCGATTTTTTCTTAAAATTCTGTTTGTAAATTTCAATATACGTAATTGGTTAAATAAGTTAATAAAAAAAAATTTAAACATTTTTCCGATAGTTTTTGAAGTTATGCAGAGAGTCTAAGCCATAAAAAAACAAGGTAACACAAGGTACAATTTTTAGCATGTAAATCCATATGGCCACAGTTAAAAGAAACGCACTGTATATTCATAATATAAAAATAGAATGGAATGAAAATGAAAGTGTTATTGAAATAATTGCTGAACCGTCAACAAAAACATAATACAGACGTGTTTGTTTACAAGCACATGACTGTAATATTTTAACGATCCTTTCCTGTATTGTGTTTTTTAAGGAATTAATATATTTAAAATTAACTGAAAGAAAGTTCAGTTCAAAAACAGTTTATAAATTGAAAATTACTTACAACTGCTAAACAATAAATAACTACCTCATAACTAAAGCAATGCATATCACAATGAATGCATTACTATTCGGTAATAGTGATATAGTATCTGAAACAAAATAAGTTTAATCAGCAAAGATTGTAGTGTTGTCTTCACTGCCTCCTACCACTGCATCAATCAGCCATCCATCATCTTCATCAATTTTCTGAAATTCATCTATTGGTTTCTTGTCAGTATTCGCCAAAACCTTATATGCTATATGAGCCCTATTGTAAGCAGTTGCAACCTATTATTACATTCAAGATGGGTGTCAACAGATATTTCTTACCGAGAAAGCTCTTATTGTCATAACAATAAATCAACAATAATACTATATTATCATACGTCTTATTAAACGTATGTAATATACTATTTTATCTACTTTGCTTTATTAATTCATTAAATTTTTGCTGTTCAAGTTTTCGTAATACACTAGGGAATTTTGCGTGGGCTGATTACACTGACGTCACTGACATGGATGTTTCGTATTTGAATTTGAAAATCTAGTAGCCCTAGGACAAATTCAATAAGTACTTACGTGCGCGAAATGGAAGACCAAAATGTAAAATTGACTTGTACACCCCCAGAAATACGCAAAGCTGCTCAAGAAATGTATTGAAATACTGATAATTTAACCTTGACGTCTACGCACGTCAACGTGACAGGCTGATGTACCAATTTAACAAAACTAAAAGTTACCAAAAGTATGTAATACTATTTATAATAGTAGTAATAGTATTCATAGTAGTGTAATAATATTCATATTATTACACTGCTTTCGATGTAATAATGAGATCATTAGTAACGCAAAGTACATAAAATAATTTAACGAGATTAATTTTAGGAATACGAGAGAGACATAACAGGTAGCATATTTGCACTTATTCTCACACAAACTCTTTCTTTTTCTTCGCGAGAACACTGGATGCTCCCTCCTGTATTATTTGCTCTTTAAGTCTTTAATAAAACAACAGTTAACATACCCCGTCTTTTATTATCATTTCTAGAATGAAAATGTTAAGGGTTAGAAATAAAAGGAAATAAATGTACCCATATAGAAATTCCAAAGATAATTGACGATTCGTCCAATATTCCCTCAAGAGGAGTTTAAAATATATGAAGTATAGGTCGATCAAGGACTGCACTAATTATTTTCCAAGTAGTGTATTTTTACCAGGATGGTACATCCAAACTTTCCTAAAAGTCTAATTCGGTGCATTATCAGAGATAAGAAATTGTATCCTCTTTAAAGAATCATTAAAAATGAAACCGATCTTATCGGTGGCTTAATTGCTTCATTTATTATTAATACCCTTCTCCTGACGGGATAAGAATTTTCTCAGATCGCGAAGGGAGAGAACCCCCAAAGAGCGGGATAACCTCCTCATTTTCCCCAGCGAATAAAATTTCCACATTTCCTCGCGAATTCGGAAAGTCTCTTTGTTTTATAGCGATGCACTGATGGAATATCCTCGTACGATCCCCGCCTTTTATATCTCCATCCCGCGGGTACCCCATCGCGCAACAATAATTACATAAATGGAAAGAAACAAGGCGAGGGTGAAAGCAAACAAACAGACGAAAGGAATGTATTGGGAAAAACGAATAATTTCCATTTTTCCCCGACAGCTTGTTTGCTCGGCACAGGGAATATAATGACATACGAGAGGAAATAATTGCTGAAGGTTAAATATTTCGACGATGCTCATTTTTATTTCCGTTCAAGCGTGACTTTATAATGGTATTTTATTGAGAGGGGTAGGTTCAACAGGGTCGGTGTGACGTGACACAACAATTCCAAATTGAAGGAATGTTGAGATTCGGTGATATTTTAAATAATTACCGGGAAGCAAATTAGGGGTTGAAGTAACGAAAGCGATCAAGAGGTCGGAAGTAATGTCTCTTCAAAGTGAATGAAAAACACAATAATTTTTTTAAGGGAACTGGACAAAACGAAAGAATTTGATTATAAAGACTTGATTATGGAATAATTGGGGGTGAAATTAATAAGGGGAATTCATGATAGTTGCTCTATTCATACTAGCCTTCTGTTAATCATGTCTAGCAGAGAACTAATGAAAACAAAAAAATTAAATAGGTAACACCTGTATTATTTTGCAACATCATTTGAATAAATATTAGGTTGGAGTAACTATTGACTTCTTCTTCTCAGAGTGCCGTCTTCATTTATTGAAGGTTGGCAACAATCTCGGCGAACCTCTGACCATCCTGGGCAGTTCGAAATAGTGAGTGGGCATCCATACCTGTCCAATCTCTGATGTTCCTTAACCATGAATGCTTCTTTCTTCCTATGCCCCGTTTGCCCTCAATTTTTCCTTCCACTATCAGTTTCAGGATCTCGTACCTGCTCCCACGCATTATATGACCCAGGTAGGCTGTTTTTCGTTTTTTAACTGTGTGCACCAACTCTCTCTCGCACTGAGCTCTTCTCAATACTTCCTCGTTCGTGACATGCGCTGTCCAAGGTATTTTGAAAAGTCTACGATGTACCCACATCTCAAAGGCTTCTATTTTGTTAATGGTGTTAACCTTTAGAGTCCATGCTTCACAGCCATACATCAGAACTGAGTGTATATAACATTTCACAAATCGGTATCTAAGACTCAGACTTAGGGTGGAATTACACAGGAGTGACCGCATCAGGTTAAAGGTGGCTCTTGCCTGCTCGATTCTGGACCTAATTTCTACATCTGGATCGAGGTTGCTGCTAATCCAGGCCCCCAAATATTAGAATTTTTCTACCACTTCTATTCGTTTCCCATATATGCTAATATTTATAGGCGGCTCTGGGGTTTTTGATATTATGAGTATTTTTGTTTTAGTGGTATTTACTTTAAGGCCATAACGATCTCCGACTGCGGTAAGTTGATTTAGCAAGCGTTGCAAGGCTTCTAGGCTATCCGCTATTACTGCAGTGTCATCAGCATATCTAAGATTGTTAAGCGTTCTACCGTTGATCTTAATCCCATCACTTGAGTCTTGGATGGCTTCTTCAAAAATGCGTTCGGAGTACAAGTTAAAAAGCATTGGGGACAAGATACACCCCTGTCGAACACCTTTTTGTATGGTTGCTGGTTCGGTTGTTATATTATTATATTTTACTACAGCTGTTTGATCCCAATACAAATTTTGGATGATTGCAATATCGTTTTATCTAGTCCCCTTGACTCCAATATTTTTAAGAGTTTTACATGATCTACGCGGTCGAACGCCTTCTCATAATCTATAAAACATGTATATATCTTCTTTTGCTGATCTCTACACTTCTGAAATAACACGTTCAAGCCAAACAATGCTTCACGGGTTCCCATTCCCTCACGAAATCCGAACTGTGACTGGCTGATATCCTGCTCGCATTTTTTAAATATCCTCGAATGAATGATTTTTAAGAACAGTTTGAGGAAATGACTCATTAAGCTTATAAGCCTATATTCATCGCATCTTTTTGCGCTTGCTTTTTTCGGAATCGGAATAAATTCTGATCTCAGCCACTCCTGGGGAATCACACCGGTGGAATAAATTTCATTAAAGAGCTTAACCAGCGTATATATGTGTTCTTCTTCTAAAAGTTTTATCATCTCTATATGAATTTGATCTGGTCCAGGGGATTTTCCGCTTTTGCTGTTCTTTATTGCTCTCAGAACTTCCTGTTTCAGTATTTTGGGAGAAGTCTCCAGTTCTCTGGTTACTTCAAACCGGCGCGGTTCTGTGCTTTTAAACAATTGCTCTATGTAGGATTTCCAATGTCTCTTTAGGTCTTCGATATCTATGATTGCCTTGTTGTTATCGTCAAGTAGGGTATACGTGGTGGTTTTCTTGTTTCTTCCCGTCACCTCCTTTATTTTCATATGTACAGCAAAATAATCGTTCTTTCTTTCCAGCAGCTCGATTTCCTCACATTTTTCATTCATCCATTGTTCTTTTGCCCTTCTAACTTCCCTCTGAATTTTCTTGTCAATTTCTCTGTACCTCTGTGAGTTTTTGTTTTTGTGGTTTCTTCTTTCTTCCATCAATTGCAGTATATCTTCTGTCATCCAAATTTTCTTTCCTTTTCTATCCCTGGTTCCAATCTCCCCTTTCTCTATTTTACTCAGAATGTTGTGCATTTCATTCCACTGTTCCTGTACATTGCTCGTGGAGTTATTAGGCATTTGAGAGAATTCTTCGTTTACACGTTGTCTGACTCTTTCGAGTGTGGCAGGGATCTTCAGGTTCCGAATATCAACAGAAGTGGTGAAGGGCTTTTGTAGACTTTTTAGTTTTACATGTAAGTTACCAATTACTGGATTGTGATCGCTGCTTATGTCAGCCCCGGGATATGCTCTTACTCCCTGTATTCCATTTCTGTATCTACGATTTACCAGAATAAAGTCTATCTGGTTCCGGACAATGTTGTTCTCATTATGCTGGGGTGATTGCCAGGTATACAGTCGGCGAGAGGGTAGTTGAAACCAGGTATTGGTAACCACTAAGTTTTCCTCTTGACAGAACTGCACCAAAGTATCTCCTCGTGGGTTACGCTGTCCCAGACCAAATTTTCCGACAACGTTCTCTACTTCTCCTTCCCCTATCTTGGCATTGAAATCGCCCATGATTATAATTACTTCAGATGGCTTAGTATGTCCTAAAAGTTCTTTAATTTCACTGTACAAGTTTCTGATTTCTATGTCCGGCTTATCAGCTGTTGGGGCATATATCTGTATTAAGTTAATGTTTACAGGATGCGATTTCAATTTAATAAGCTTTGCCCTATCAGAGTGTGGGATGAATGCAATTACCGATTTATCGATATTTTGTGATAAAATGATAGCAACTCCATTGCCATGTTGTGGTTGATCATTACCTGAGTAAAACACTGCATAAGAATTTGACTGGATCCTACCACTATTGGGCCATCTTACCTCACTGACACCGAGAATGTCCATTTTTAGTCTTTGCATTTCCTTGGTTGCATTATCGAGTTTACCTGCCCTGTATAGACTCTTTACATTCCAGGTTCCAATTCTTATTTTATTCTTAAATCTATTTCCCACTTTCGGGTGGGGCCTCCTCGCGGGTATTCTTCGCACACCCTGGCTACTTAAAACCTGCCGCGGACTAGGGGCCGTTACCTTTTCTGTATTCGCCATGATTGTTTGTCTTGGGATTGAAAATTAGTGTAGTAGTTTCCCCTGGCTTCCTACACCGCTGTACAAACGCCGTTCCTGTGGTTACCACTGCGCCGTTTGCTGTCTGGGACACGGCCATGTAGGTTCATATGAATCGATACCCGTGTTCAGTTTTGAGATAGCCAGCTGCCGCCACTCAGTGCTAATTTTGGTCCGCCCTGGGTATTTGATTTCCCCAGTACCACCCATATCTGGGAGGCATTCCCCTATCCGCCACCGGGGGAGGCGACCGATGGGGGACTAGCAACCCCACACAACTATTGACTAGTTGTAAATATTATGTGAAAACCTTCAAATGAATTAAAACTGTAGATAAAAGTAGAGTTTCGCGATACAATATGTACTCATAATGAACGATATAATCCCATGAACTCTCAAGAACATTGAAACTTACTATTTTTTCATCTACTCAAATCTATATATATAAAAATGGATGTTTGTGTGTATGTTCCGCATAGGCTCCTATACCAATCGTCCGATTGCAACGAAATTTTGGTGAGTTGTAGGGCGCATGTCTTTGAAGGTTCCTGAAATGGTTCCGCGTCAAAAAAGGAGCCAGGGGGCCGAAACGGCTTAAAAATATATACATGACAGGCAATATGTCACCTTTATTTGACAGACGAGTGACTGACAGATGGCGCCATCTCGTGGCGAAAAGGTATCTTTTTAATGTCGAACAGTTTGACAGCGCTTTGAGGATCGAATTGCTCAAAATCATTCTGTTAAAAGTAGAAATATTTCTGAACGTGTGTGAGTGTTAGTGGTGTTATTTGTGAACTTTGGACATTGGACAACAGAAAACAAGCCCATTTATTTTATACTTTCGCTGTGAATTATGCCTCCAAAAGAAAAGCGATTGGCAGATCCATATGTAAAGCAAAAAAATAAAAGACTACGAGCTTCGGAAAATGACGGGCAAAGGGAAGATAGACTAAGGGCCAAATTCAGAAACGCCACTCACCCTACACCTACACTCAATTTTTAAGTAAAATCTTCACTACACTCAATTTGGAATTCATAGACTTTCCTCAATTGAAATGTCCCTTAAATTGAGTATTAGATTGAGTGAGATTTGAGTGGTTGAAATTCACCACTTAAAATAATTCCAAACCATACTTTTACGAGTTTTGACTTTCGTGCAGATGGTCATTAGCGTCGTTAGTGACAGTTTTTTTGTGCATTTCTGTTTATGTTAGATGGTGTTAGCAATATGGATATCATGGCTAATGAGTTCAACGAATTTGTAGAGTTCATACAATAGATTGCGGATGAAAGATATTTACCAGTTCCTACCTATGATAAAATTGTAGGTAGCACCCTAAGATGTAAATGCGTACCGAGGGAAAAGTATGATTTGTTTAATAAGGCAATTAATTGTTTCAGAAATTATATCAGAGATTACAACAATCCCCTTCAGCACTTAACCAACTTGGAGATCTTACAGAGGTATAGATTTGGTGCTATTCGACATATTATTTTTCCAGTGATATATAGCAGGCATAGAGGTGTACACTCTTTTAATTGGAACTTTTTTCCTTGCACACATACTTTTTTGGAATGCTCTTTGCTCATTGTTTCAACGTAAACGATTTTGCAAAATCGTGATTCCAAATTAGGTGACGCCTGACATGCGCCTGACAGTCGCTGCCACAAAACACATGATATATGCACAGAACACCAAATTGAACTAACACAGTCAGCAGCGAACACGACGACTTGCGATATCGCCAAACATCCTTCCCTCAAATCATTCTTAAATTGAGATGTATTTGAGTAACTTGATTTACACGTTTCTGAATTCCAAAATTGAGGAGAAGGCGCACTCACCCTCATTTTGAGATACAATTGAGTGTAGGTAGAAATGAGTGTGAGTGGCGTTTCTGAATTTGCCCCTAAGAAACCCTTAGTTTAAGAAATACTCAAGCCCGCTTATTAGAAAAAGACGACTAAAGGGAAAATAGACTAGAAACCCTAAGATTAAGAAATGCTCAAGCCCATTTATCTGAAACAGAGGAGCAAAAGGAAAATAGATTAAAAATGCCCAAGCCCCCTTATCTGAAACAGACGAGCAAAGAGGAGCAAGATTGGAAATCGAAGGAGTACGAATTGCTCGAGCCCGTTCGTCTGAAACAGACGAGCAAATGGAAGCAAGATTGGAAATAGCCCAAGTACGTATTGCTCGATCAAGACGAATAACGCACGCTGATTGAAACCATTTTCATGAAGTGTGGAAAAAGGAATGAGACAGGGTCGTCCCCGGCGAAGCCGAGTACCTATATCGGTTATAAAAAATAATTGAAAAGCAATATTTTTTCCCCTTTCATAACATTCTACAACATAATCACAGCAATGTAATGCATGGTATTGAAATAAATTATGTGTTTTCTCGGTAAATCTATATTCGCTAGATTACCTATTTTTATTTAATTGTTCATTTATTTTATATCAAACTAAGCCACAGCGAAGCGTGGCCGGGTCACGGCTAGTATTTTAATATTTATATAATTTATATTTCATAAAAAAATGCTGCACTCAATGGAATGCTGACAGAAGTGAAAACTTTTGTGGGTAGTTGTATATAATTATATATATTTTATAAATTATTATTATATATACACCGAGAGAAATATGAAATTTCGCTCAATTTCAAAATACATTTAAAATTAATTATAGCTATGTAACTGCCTAGTTTCATATTGCTTTTTTATATATTTATATTCCATTCAAATTTATTTTAAATAATCATAGAATATAAATTTAAATAGTTTCTAAAAATTATAAATATATTAATGATATACATATATCTTCCTTTGAATTAATATAACAAGAATTTTTTTTAAATCGAAGAGGTGAGTAAAGAAATAAGCAATTCATTTCTATAATTTGAATATTACAATAATATGTAATATTTATTTTCTATTAATTTATATTCTATGCATTATTAAAATATGATATTATGATATATTATTAACACTACAGTCATCATTACCTATTTCTACATTTACATTATTAACCTCGTATTCTAAAAATAATGCAATGGTTTAGGTTAACTGAAATAAGAAATGAATACCTTTGATTGGAACTAATATAAGTATTTAGTAAATATGGCATCTATTGTTGTCCCATACCTTGTTGTACAGACATTATTTTTATTAGATATATTTAGCTTTTTGAAGGGCAGCATTGTCAGGTAAATAATGAAAAAATATATATAAGACAATTAATGGTAAATTATCAGGCGAAAAGTTTTGCCATTTTTTAAATATTACTAAAACCATTTAACATTATATAACCATCTATTAGATTTAGGGCCGTTACTTTTGCTAATACTTAACATCGGATTGAGTTAATTCTAGATTAAAACAACTAAGCTACTACTCGCATTTATCAGTAATCAATAAATGTGGCTGTATTTTATTTGGCTGGTGGTTTCAATCCAGATTAGCTTAATTCAATGTTTTATCAGAAGTAAATGCACCTACACTTATTTGATGGATACAACCTGGGTAAATACGCCAGTAAGGATTAAAGCACCATTAACTGGAATGCATGTTGATATGATATTGATATGACATGTGGAAGATATGTTTCTTAAAAGACGGATTTTTCGAAGGAGCTGTGGTAAATGTTTAATTTCATCATAGTCTGCGTAAGACCTTATTAGGAGCAGTTTTAAAACACATTTTCCTACCTGCTAATGCTAAAAAAAAATAATTTAGAGTATGTTTCGATAAATCTATAGTAAATCCATCGAGAAGAAAACTTCCATGAAACACAAAAGTCGAAATTCAAAGCGCGCGACCAGCTAGCAAATAAGTACAGGGTCGCATTAAGAATGATCGCCTTGACTATAATGTATTTTTACTAAGATTTTACTAAGGGTGTTCATTTCTTTCTTTTCTGTATACATTTAAAATAGTGGTTTTCTCCCCGCAGCTTAAGTATGTTCCAGGTCTCTTTTTGGGAGGCGAGCAGGGAAGGTGTCTTTCCAACATTGCAATAGATCACAGAAATATGTTTATACAAATTTATATCAAAAACCTCAATAACAATAGCGATAAGTTAAAATTAACCATCAACTAAAAATGCACTATCACCGTCAAAGACTTACCTGAACGCTTGTAAACAGACAATCATAGATCAGACAACTAAACTTGTTAATTTTACTGAACCGACTCTGTACATCAACAATTCCCGCCAAAAGTTTTATGACTTTTCCACCAATAGCAAACGACGTGTATTAGGTGTTGTCTAACTTTAGTACCTTTTGTCGTTTCGTGGATGTTTTCTTCTCAGTAGATTCACAATAAGCATATTTTTTTGAATACAGTTTTAAATCGGGTAATCCCCATTCTCCATACTTGGGTTTCCCTTTCGTAAAAGTATTCCATTTGTTCGTAATTTTTCCCAGTTTCCATTTTAATAAATTTTGCTTTTGTTTCATTTAGAATTAATTGGTAGTTCAAAATATAAAACATTAAAAATACAGGTATTATCCATTAAACACTTCACTCAAATGCAAAAGAATCCTTCCACTTCATTTATCATTAGATCCAAAATGTGTACTGCTGCATTCATCAGACGTTAAAAACAGTTTTTAAATTCAACGCCGGCAGATGTTCCTACGCCGGCAACCGTTCCTATTTGTGCATCGCGTTGATAGTTCCCGAAAGCTTTATTTTTACCACAATGCGACGTTCCCAATGGAGATAAACGTCTCGCCAAAGAAATTCCCGACCGTCCGTTCCGTCCTCAAAAACAATTAGCGACTTTCAATTTAAACTCGAAATGCAATTCACTTACACGTATTTACAAGTCACCGACTACCTAAATGCATTTTTGCCGTGCCTCGGGACGTTTCCTAACTGGAGGCTATTCAATTAAGTCCACTGAAATCGCCACCAAACGAAAAATATGTTGTCGATTTTGGTCGCTAAGTGAAGAGAATGTAATTCTATCGTTTGATGGAAATGAAAGGGAGAGAAAAAAGAAAGGGGCTCTCCTTTATTAGTTTCCATTCGACGGGGAAGAGTAATTTCATTTGGAGAGTTTCAGGAAAAATGCAGCGACGTCGCCGTCTCGATAAATGAATGGATGGATGGATGATTGGGATCAAGGCGGGCTGGGGAGGGAGTCGACGTTGTTGTTGATGCTGCTGCTGCCGTTGTGCAATCGGGAGAGATGGTGAGCCCTTTTCAATTTTGAATAGAGGTAATTCTGTTTTGCCGACAATGGTCGTGTCTCCGGGGCTGAAACAGAGCCAGACGTGGACTATCCAACATTTCAGACTGAAAATTCCGCAGGAAGAACTTTTTCCGATAAAACAGTAACGTTGTTCAGGCAGACGTGCTTGATTTCTGATATTGTTTTACCACATTCCAAATGGAGAAAATCACAGTATGATTTGGAGTATTCAACACCTTATATTTTTTAAAGGTAATTAACCTGTTCTCCTTTTTGGTAGTAAAAACACCCGAAGTGGGACTAACAATTTTTTATTCAGTGAAGGTTAAATGTATAAGCTGACGTTCCGAAAAAAATACAAATTTACGACCACAGTAAAGCGACCCCACCCTGAAAGTGCTCTTTTAATTTATTAACCAAAAATAATCGCGTAATTGGTAAAAATGTGTCGTTACACAGGGGAATTTATGGACCTACCTATCGGTTTTACGAGAAGTAAAATTTAATTTGAAACTGTCACCGATAAAAAATATGACCATAGCAATTCTACAAATCGCAATTCTATCCAAATTTCAAACCCGAAAAGTTTTGTGATATAAATGTCCTTAAGTGTTTAATGAGAAGGGCTGTATAGATATTTAAACAAAATAGTTGTACTGCCTGGTGAAAATATTATCGCTGCAAGGACAGCAAAAATGTCGCTTAATGACGTTCCCACTTTATTCCGAAAGGGTATCGACGTACCGTCATTACCTCACACGACACCTCTCATTCAACGACTTTAATACAGACAAATGTCCTCGTGTATGAAACTCATTGGAAATTATAGACTTAGAGACGTATCTACGCAAAATTTACGAGATTCTGTGTGTTTGCGAGCCATTGCAGTAATTTAAATAGTATGACGTTTATGTGATTTACAGAAGGCGAGAACAAATAAGCTGTCGTGTCCTGAAATATGTATATCCACATTAACGGCTTTACCCACTGTTTGCTCAATGGCAGCGAACACGGGAATAGCCGGCTGGTCTTTTATTGATGATGTTGACAGTACGGGAATTTTTCGAAAGAGCCAGAGTTTACTTTCGATAACGGTTTTGTTGTGTTAAAATTCCACGGCATCTCCAGAAGTCTGCAGTTGTTCGTCGGTGTTTAATATTCAAGCTTTGTGTTTCTTGGAAACATAATTAAAATTTTTGAATATGAATTTAATATCGAAGGATATTCTTCTTAATACACTTAGTCGACCAATTTGTCAAGTGTTGTAGAATTTATGGAATGACATATTCAACAACTGAACAAACACCCAAAATTTAAATACCTCTTAAACAGGATTTCGAGAAAATTACAGAAAAACGAAAAATGGCAGAAGTGAACTAATAGAGGTTCTGAGAAAACGTACAACGTACCTACACCGAGACATTGTTCAAAAACATGTTTCTTTTTAGACCCAGGGTATCTTAGTTTAGAAATGCTAATAACTCATATCCAAAAATTGACCGGATCATAATACTTCTCATGTAAGAGTGTCCTTTGAAAAAGTAGAGAAACAGTCAAGTATGGAAATGGAGAGACGTATAAATAATTACCATAATTGCGAAAATAAACATAACCTATTTTTGTGAAAATACGTTTGATTCCTGTCATTACACTATTTGTACACCAAATATAAAATGTCATCTAAGCTTAAAAAATTTTAGAAAGAGCCATTTGTTGGCTGTAAAGTCGCGTACGTATCAGAAACTTCGATTGCCTTAGATGGTTATAACTGACCGTACACTTTACGCGCCAACTTAATATTGCGTGAACAGTTGGGAAATGATAACACGTAATTGTATTTTTTCGGATTTACTAGAACTATTTAAATGCAACAAACTTAAAATACAACGGAATAGGTGAAGATAGATAGTGATTCTCTCGCAGTTAGACGAAGAGTGTTTCTTAAAATTAAATTACTCAAAAATTTGAGACGAGAAACGCGATTTCCGCTTATTGGCTGGTTGCATTGCACTTCTCTTTACTCGTCACCCATTGGTTGGAAATCACCCCGGTAACGAATAAAGGGCGTTTTGACCATAGCCGAAGATGGTTGTTTCCGTTATACAGATGGTACGCATATTTTTAGAAATCGCGACGTACCCTATATCTTCGAAATGCGGTCATAACTTGTCCCTAAAAATACTCGATCATTTCCCGGAAGGGTCTTTGTTACCCTTACGGCTCATTTTTGACTTATGTTTATAGCAAATAAATCTCGAAGAAATATTGGGTACTCGAGGTGACAGTAATATCGACCACTGTAAATCAACATCGGTGCAACAATAAATTAAAAAATGTCACTTATCTGAGACGAAACATTGGCTATTTTTATTAGGAAACTATTCATATTCACACTATAAACAACCTTTTACCCGATAAAATATTTTCTCAATATACTTATTATTTAGAGCAGATCTGTCCAATTAGTTCATGAAATAAATCATCATCATGAAATTACAAATACCAATTACATTTCAGTGTCATCCGACTTAAGTACATATGGTGCAATTAAACTTACAATATTAGGTAAGATTTGGAAGGTCGTCTTCAAAATTTAAAACAAACCTTGGATGACAATTTTTTGAAAACTCGTAAATCTATATATTTAGAATATCTTTTATTGCATTTGTTGTGTGCATGTCGACTGAATCCATCTGGTCCTGGCCAGTTGACGTTTCAACGCACAAAGTCGTGATGTTATACTATCATTTCGTCGCTCAGATCGATTAAGTTAATCAGGTTATTATGGATTTATTTTACAGTCGGCAACATGGTACGACCGAATATACTAGTTTTGTCGTAAATACATTTTATTAATACGGGCCAAAACAGCTACGCACAGGTATCCAAAGGTATGTCACTTAGGCACATATATGTATATCTTTTAATTTACCCTATTAATCAGGGATTATTAGCTAATTAATGCGTGTAACCCTTAATCTTGGTAATTTCTTACTTAAATGCGAACACAAGATAAATAATTAATTTCGATCCTGCAACTAAGCGTAATCCATAAAATTTCTAATCTCACTCAGACAGCCATCACCCCCACGTCATTATCCGCACGACGTGCCGCCTCCATTACCTTCTACGCCATGCCATTCAATTTGCAAGATGCAATACCACTCTGCTTCGCTTATATTTTCTCTCGGCTCTATTTGTATTTTATTAACGCCATCTTTAATGTGTTCTAATTTAAACCGCCCCGCTTCTTGCAAACTCATGCAATATGCATACGAGATGTATGCTAAATAAGTTCGTGGAGATCTTGAGGGAAACTGCAACAGTCATTTTGTGGAAGAGGGAGAAAGAGAGGGCGAACGACGGGGTGAGGTGAGGGTTCGAAGTCTAGAAACCGTTATCTGATATGGTTTACTGAGTTTTCAACGAAGTGCTATTAATGCGAATCGATCACAGCAGCGTGAGATTACATGAACGGTCGTACTGATGTAGTTAAATTATTTTATCCCATTTCTCCTGTAGTATTACTGCGAGTTTAATTTGTTTCGTATTTCATCTCAGGAATTTTTTACTGAGTTATGTGCTCGGATGGATATCTTCTCACTTTTTCCTGCAACTTATCGCCAAATTTGGTTTCCAAGTTAGTTCAAATTTTATTGATTACTTATTTTAAGTACCTTTGTATTTCTGGCACAAAGCTATCCATAGCACAATTGATCTGCTTGGAAATAATCCCATTCATTGTCATTTCAGCATTTTTCCATTATGAATTCTGTTAGTTATTTTGGTTTTTGCCACCGTAGTAGTAACTCTAGTAAAGCTAATTCTGACATAGTTTCTTCCATTGCCCGTTTGTCCTTAGTTTTCAAATCAAAATTACAAATAATGCGAATATTCCTAGAATGTTAGTGTGAATTGTGGCGATGTTCAGGTTGTTAATGTATTCGAATTCCGGTTTTTTGTTAAAATGTATTGATTTTGGTTGTCCGGATTTTCGCTGATACAAATGAAAAGTTACGTCGGATCTCGTCCACTATTGGACAGCGTTTTCAGACCGAGCATAAACCCGAAACTCATCAAAAGGAAACAAATTGCATTATTTGCCGAAAACATGGTTAATTTACATTTTGGCTGAATAGCGAATCGTTCGAATGCCGACTGTACTAATTTCACCATTCAAAACGCATACGTGGGGATGAATGCAGCTTTTTTCGAAATCAGTTTTGATTGTGTTAGTGTGTGGGTGTCGCTTTCCATAATATTTGAATGAAAATCGCATGCAGTCCGTTGTTTTTTCGGAATTTTCGCGGAAAAAATTGTTTCACTAACGTTTTCACTTAAAATTTCATAGCCGAGCAATAAAACGTGAAAAATTACGCCGATGGTTAGAACAAAAATTCTGAATTATATTATTAATTTTATAAAACACACAGTTTCTTCGTATGAGTGGGTTCAGTAACTTAGTGCAAGAAATATGACACTGACAGAAAGTCTAAAAAAGGTAAGTGCGTTGTTCGGTAAGTTTTCTTTTTGACTTATATAGTGTAGGCGAGAAAGTCCGAAAATTTTCTAATATTAACATTATATATAGAGAGAGGAATAGAAATAAAATCGACCTGGAGTAGCTCAACAGCTATCACTACCGGTCCCAAGCGCGGATAAAGAAGGAGGGTTTAGGCGTCAGGCTAGCAACCTGCCATTTAAATATTATTAGAATATTATAATTATAATAATTAGAATCTCATACAAAATCCTCGAAACCCGGACAGTTATAAACGGAAATCGACAAAGCAAAGAAAAAATATTATAAATTTTTTGATGTTGGAATGTACAAAGACGGGATAACAAAGCCCAGCAAGTAGTCAAGTAAATCAGGAGCCTCTCGATGGATATAGCAGTAATATCAGAAACTAAAAAGAAAGAAAATGGAAACGAATATAAAGAAAATTACGTCCTCCTATCTTCTTCTTCAAGTGCCGTGCAGATTCCTGCGTCCATCGTTTCTCTCATCATATGATCCTATTGATTTCAGCATTTTGCAGTGCCTGGAAGTCTCGAATCCCTGTCCATTTGTTTCGTAGCCATTGTAGTTTTCTTCTACCTATTTCTCTCTTTCCTCCTTCAATTTTACCCTGGAGAATAAGACGTGGGAAACGATAAAGCTCTCCGCGTAGTATGTGTCCAAGGGAGCCAGTTTTTCTTCCCTTGATGTTTTCGAAAAGTTCACAGTTCACCAAACCAGCTCTTCTCAGTATGTCTTCGTTCGTTACATGATCAACCCACGACACTCTCAGCATCCGTCGCAGGGTCCACATCTCGATGACCTCAGCTTTTTTTTAATTGCTGCCTTCAACGTCCATGCCTCGACTCCGTACAAGAGAACGGACCAGACGTAGCACTTTACCATCCGTATATCTGAGACTGAAATTCAAGTTTTTGTCTGTCAAAGATTTTCTAAGTCTTAAGAACGTTGTTCGGGCTTGATCGATTCTGCATTTTATTTCCTGATCTGGGTCCCATCTTTGGTTGATCATGCATCCCAAGTATTTAAATTGGGTGACTTGTTCAATGCTCTCTCCATTTATGGATATTGTGGTATTTGGAGTACCGTTCCTACTAATGGCCATACATTTGGTTTTGCGGATGTTAATTTTCAGAACCAATCTTTGACTTTCATCATTGACCTTATCCAGTAGTGTTTGTATCATTTGCACTGTTCGCTAATATTACGGTATCATCCGCATATCGAATGTTGTTGATGGGAATTCCGTTTACTTTAATGCCCATTGTACTGTCGGAGGTTGACTCGGTGAAAGCTCTTTCCACATACAAGTTAAACAACATCGGAGACAAGATGCCCCCTGACGGACGCCTTTTCTTATTTCAAAATCCTCAGTTGTTCCTGCATTTTGAATTCGAATTTCCGCTCTTTGGTTCCAGTATAAATTACCTATAAGTCTGATATCCTTTCCATGCAGTCCCAGGTCCCTAAGATATGAAATGAGGAGGCCGTGTTTTACATTGTCAATTGCTTTCTCGTAGTCGATAAAGCACAAAAAGACGTCCTTTCTCTGATTATGGCCATTCTACACTAATGTATGGAGACTGAATATGGCTTCTGTAGTTCCAAAAAACCGTTCTTAAATCCAAATTGACTGGCACCACTCACTTCATCGCACCTCCTATATATTCTCGTGTGTAGAACTGGAAGGAGGAGTTTAAGGAAATGGCTCATTAGGCTGATGAGACGATAGTCTTTACATACGGTTGCGTTGTTTGATTTCGGAAGTGCGACCAATGTAGAACGGAGCCAGTCCTCGGGAGTCGGACGATCATACCATGGTTTTGTTCGTTAATCAAATGGAACGTTTCTGAGTGCATATCATCAGCGCCTGGGGCTTTGTTATTTTTTATTTGAGTTATGGTATGTTTGATTTCACTCTTTGACGTCACATCATTACTGCATTAGCACAACATTAAGCTGGAATTGGAATAATGATACACAAGAAGTACATAAGAGCCATTAAAGATTGACCTAGTGAACGAAAGAATCATCACAGCAGTGACATTAAAAAGTAGACCTGTAACAATTATAGGAGTATATGCACCAAATGATGACATAGATGTGGGGTTTAAAAATACATTCTTTGACGAACTCTCTGCCGAAATTTAAAGCATAAAAACAAAACGAATTCTCAATTATGGGAGATAATAATGGCCGAGTGGGAAAAACTAGAAACCGCAAAATTATAGTAAGATACGGGAAAAATACAGAAGATGACAATGGGCACAGACAATTGCCACGAGTTCTTAATAAAAATTCTTAGTGGGAACTTTCAACACAAGGATATTCATGCTTATACCTGGGCAAGACCGAGTTTGGGACAGATAACTATAAAGGTACGATCAGAGTGCGAGCGACCGGCGACGCGACGCGATAGCGATGAGACAGCGACGTTCAGCTGTCGCTAAGCTCATCGTTGCCACGTCGCATCGCTGGTCGCTATCACTCTGAAGGTTTGTATTTGGTTACACAATATTGTTCCGTTCTGCGGCGACGCGGCGCGACACCGATGCGACGAGCGACGCCGCAGAACGGAACCATATTATGTAACCAAATGCAAACGTTCAGAGTGATAGCGACCAGCGATGCGACGTGGCAACGACGAACTTAGCGACAGCCGAACGTCGCTGTCTCATCGCTATCGCGTCGCGTCGCCGGTCGCTCGCACTCTGATCGTACCTTAATAGATTACATAGTAAGCAATCACAATTCTTCTATGCAACCCTTGGATGTAAGGGTTATCAAAGTGCGGCTCTGATCACTTTTACGTAAAAGGAAAATTCAATTTTCTGTTTTCAATTTTCGACTTGTTTTTTGAGATAGTTTCCACGGCTAGGTTGATTAACTCGAAACTTGAAGAAACATGAGGCCAGCAATCGCTGCTCTTTGTGGGCCGCCCTCAATAGAGGCGTTTTAAAGCCACAAGTGTCACAACATTTCGTACTTGTCTCATTAAAACCATAATATCGTCATATTTTGCCAATTTTAGTGTTGCGCAAAAATTTATACGTAAATTTTGCCTTCCCTATTTCACTCTCTACATGATTAACTGGTTTTCCTTCATATTTCCACCCATCTCTCATCAATATTCCTGTTTCCTCACTCTCGTTGCCTGATTACTGATACTCCACTCGCTTTCGCACAACTTCTGGGTTAGATCCCACTGAGCTTTCCGTTTTTATTTTCCAGAATTAAATCGCGGATCGCTGATAATATACGAAATTTCAGTGATGACGTCCAACCTTTCGCCGGGTACAGTTCATCATCACATGTGGTCGAGGAAAGCGCAGCCCCTCATCAGCTATAATCAAATTTCGTCCCTTGGAGCTCGTTTCTGTAAATAACGTAACATACTAATTTGAATCAAACTCCGACAACTCCGTCGAGAGGGAGGAAGAGAGAGGGAGAAAGGGGGGAGAATGGGTGAGAGAGTTAGAGGGAAACTCCAATTGACTTGCTGACCCGTCATCAGACGTTAGTCGCTATTGGCTTTTCAAATTTAGTCCGCTCTACGCCATCAGGGAGTTTATTAGAGATTAGTAGGTGGAAAATCTTCTTATCAATTTCGGCCATTAGTTCGTGTACGGTTCGTCGTCGATCGTTATCGTTTCGGGATAAACTTGTTAGCAGGCCGAAAGGGGACTTTTGTTCGTTATAGAGCCTATTACCTCCTACATTTCGCGTGCACTTGATAAATCATTACATCATGATTTGGTGTTACTCGGATACGCTTTTAAAATTTTCAGCACTCAACTTCTCGCTAAAGTTTCCGAATAAATCACAGGAACGCTAAAGCGTCGGGATTTCGTATTGCAGCAAAAAGAGTTTCTGTTAAAATCGAAGCGGTGGAGTAAATGGAATTTGTATAAACTGAGATAGATTTTAGGTATTTGTGGTGTCAACCGATTCATTTAGCAGCTTTGTATACAACTATATAACTTCATACTTAACATAAACTCATAATTTTGAACTCACATTGTGCCGCAGAAGCCCTTATGCTTAAGCGTCCATATTTATGTTGCTAAGATTTAGATGGACCGACATGTCAACCAAAGTGATTTTGCTTTTCTAATTTACCTAATTACAAGGTGATAATTTAATCAAATAAAACAAAAAATGATGAAATGATTGGGCCACCTACGGTAAAGACAAGACGTAGGAATGACAAGTTGCGTGATTATTAGGATACCCACAGGATGTAGAAGGAGGATTGGACCAAAAAGTAAATGGTTGCAGAGAGTAAAAGCAAGTCTGGCTAGTATAATAGTGGATAATACAAGAGAGCAAGGAAAGGGCAGAAAGCAATTGAAGAAGATAACTATGCAATTAGAATAGGGTACCAAGTGAATTGATCCACAAAATAATGTGAACTATTAAGCTTCTTGGAACGCCACCTGACTAGGAGTGGACAGCGGAAGCCGTCTATTCAGAAAGTCAGACCATTTTCTTTCAATAAAAAGTAACCATTTTTATTATTTACAAGCCGTACCCGGCATGCGTCGCAATGCCACGTAAAGTTTAAAGAAAAAACATAAATAAAAATTATAGATGACCCGGTGAAATTCCTATCATCTACATATATTTTTGAGAAATAATGTCAAAACAATACAAAATTTTTATCTACATTAAATTAAATGCAACACAGTTATACACAATCAATTTAAGTCTTTCTGATCTACTATATTTTCCGTCTTTTTTTGCGGTGCGTAAATTTATAAAGATGATGGTTTTACGACTCGCTAACACGCGACGTATAATTGTCCATGCGCGAAACCGGGAAACTCCAAGTTTATTCCGCGAACTGTCCTTGTATTAGCAATTGTATATTATCCTTTTAAATTTTTAATAAATAATTTATGAAAAACTACCTTGAAATTAGGTATGAAATTTTCCTGTACAATATGCGTTGCACCAAACTACGTCGTTTAAAAGCAATTATTATACGTTTTGATGTTGGCCAAGAAATATTTAGGGTCATTTCCCACCCTAGAAACTAAAGAAGGTAATGGATCTGGTGGTGGGAACAATTACGGCAATTTTACTTTACCACCAGCACAACATAATCCAGTAGCTTCACCGCTGCATTTTAACGCATTACAATATTGACAAACGATTGTCATTTCTCCAATCGTTACGGATTCTTCGACACAATAATCTATTTCCGGGTCGTAGTGGAATGCTACTCGTTCCAAGTTTACAGGAACACAGCGTCTGCGGAATCGCTCTATTTCATTGTGTCTTGAAGTGCGCTCCATGTTTTGGGCATTTGTTGCTCGTAGTACGTGCATGACCATCTTGGTGTTGATTCTGCCATGTCTTTTTCAGCTTGTCTAAGTAGTTTTTTGTTTGTTTGTTATTTTTACCTTTAGTTCGATTCGTCGGTAATTCTGTTCGGTCTGTTGTTTTGGTTTCTTCACTTCCGGTTTTGGGTCTTGTATTTGTACCTCATAGACTTGTTTCTTGGGTGTTTTATTCGTTTAACGTCAGGTACAGTCGAATTGTCTTGTAGTTTTCCTCGATCATTTTGAAATAGTGTGATCTTATATAATTGTGCTGATCGTCAAACCCAAGTTCATGGAACGCCTCGTTGTTCTCTTGGGTTTTCCCCCATAGGGCTTCTAGGTGATCAATCCTTTTTTGTAAGTATTCCTTGGTTTTTCTTGCACTTCCGTTTTTCTTGCAATTATTTTGTAGTTATATGATTGCTTGGGCTATTTTTTCTTGTTCTTGGAATCATCTGCTTGTTATATCTTGTCGTAGTTGAAATTGTGAATTTTTTAAATTAATTCTCTGGAAAAGGTGGTTGTGACTTACTCAGGACTTTGCTTGTCTTCTTGACTTTCCGACGTTGTGTTGGTGGCGAAGTTCTTGAAGTTTTGGAGTTGTAATCACTGGCGGCTTTTCCTCCATCTTCAGTGACTGGATATGTCCGTCGTTTCAAATTTATAGAGTTTGTAGACTTGGTGTCCTGGTGAAGTTGCTTTGACTTACTCAGGACTCTTCTTGGTTTCTTGACTTTCCGCTTTTGTGTTGGCGTCGTGTAGACTTTGTAGACTCGGTGCCCTGTCGATCTAAATGCTGTTGTATAAGATGTGCCCGAACTCGTTCGATTCCATTATTTACTGTTAAACGTAATTCTGTCATACCAATACGAATGTTATCTGTCTCTCACCGGTCGTCAGTCGTCAGTGCGATTTGGACGTGAGAGCTCGTCTCGTTGCACATTTGATTGACTTCGACGACCTAAGTCCATCTTCTCCTTGGCATTTTAAAATCAATAAAGTTCTCGCGCACTGACAAACTGATGAAAGATTGTAATAATCGTCTTGACATTTATTTATTTGACAACCAACTGACACTATACTTTCATTTGTTTGATTATAAATGTCAAATTACAAAACGTACTTTTTCAGTATTTCCCTTACTTATTATTTATGTTTCTCACAGAAAAACCTTCCCTGAACTTCCACAAATATTTCAAGATCAAAATTAGCAAAATCCGTCCAGCCGTTCTCGAGTTCAAGCTAGACAAACGAACAGCAATCCATTTTTATATATATAGAGATATACTTAAAGCAACTAATCGTATTAGCTATAGATAAATTATACTGAAACGCTATTTTCGCTAAAGATAAGCTCAAGTTTTCAATTTCTGTATATATATATATATATATATATATATAATTTATGGTTGTTACCAATTTAATAGACAGAGTATTAATTTCTCGCCGATATAACACACTTAACATATGTAAATTCCATATTATTTTTTACTAAATTATATTTCTTGAAGCTTTGTATAGCATTTCTTGAAGAATAAAATTCAATATTATTTTGCTATTATATTACTAGACAAAGGAAGAAGTGCTCAGAATCCTGGAGGTTCATAAAATCCGTAACGTCGAATTCAAAAAATATGGCAAATATTTAAATTATACCAACAAAGAATTGGGCCGATCATTATCAGATGTTGACAGAAAAGAGAGAAAAATGTTTATCGAATTCACCCAACAGAGGTGGTAGTAGAGGGCGAAATAATTTCCATAGACATTGATACAATCCAAAATGCAGTAAAAAAATTAAAAAATGGCCGAGCTGCAGGCCCAGGAGGAATTCCCGCAGAACTTATAAAATGTGGATCAGAAAAACTGTTTAAACAACTTACTTGGTGCATAAACACGTGACCCGTCAGAATAGACCAAGTCAAAATAGCCCCGGCAAAACAGCCCCGACAAAATAGCCCCGAACAAAACGGCCCGGGACAAAACAGCCCCATACAGAATAGCCCCGACAAAATAGCTCCAATAACCTCTGTCAAAAAATTTTTTTAGCAAAAATATCTCGTTAATCATTTTGCGGCAGGCTCAAAATGGGCAGGAATAGCCCCAACGAAATAGACCCGATCATCGATTACTGGGAAGACACATACTTAGGAAGAAATAGGCGTAATAGACGGATGCAACCACGTTTTCCTATTAATATCTGGAACGTTGATCAACGTATGGTCGCTAGGTTCCCAAGAACAAATAATTCAGTGAAGGATGGCAAAAACCATTCCAACAAACTGTGGATTGTCATCAACCATCGGTCTTTAAGCTCATGGAGCATTTTCGCAAGGAGCAAGATATGGTCGAGATCGGATTAGCTCTCATTGCTGCTGGAATTGTTCATCCAGAGGGAAGTAAGACAAAATACGTTCAACTGAATCGCCGTTTAGAAGCATCAGTCGGAACCTATGAAAATATGGAAAGCATAGACGTTTTTCGGAGCGTTTCCCATAATCTGAAAATGTAATTTTTTTATATATAATAATCTAGAGATTTCATTTTTTAATTTTGGTTTGTTGGATATGTACATTTTCCAATAAAATACTTTTTGAATTGATCGGTTTTTTCTTTGGTTTGTAATTATCATAACAAAATGATACAATAGCCACGTTAATTTGTCTGGGACTAATTTGTCGGGGCAATTTTGCTCTAGGCTATTTTGTTTGTAGCTGTTTTGTCCGGGGCTCTTTTGTTCGGGGCTGTTTTGTCCGGGGCTGTTTTGTCCGGGGCTATTTTGTTCGGAGCTGTTTTGTCGGGGCTCTTTTGTCGGGGCTATTTTGACGTGGGCTATTTTGACGGGGCACCGCATAAACAAATATCTAAACGGTGCCCCTGTGCCTAAAGAAGGGAAGGAAGCTTACATAACTTCCATCTACAAAAAGGGAAGTAAGCTAGAATGCTCAAATTATAGGGGTATATTAGTAACCAGTATTCTAAGCCGTTTGTATAGAAGAATTATTAGAGACCTCATTGAAGACGAATACAGAGACAAATAAGAAGAAGAACAATCTGGGTTCCGAGCAGGAAAAACGTGTAACGATAACATCTTCTGTTTAAAACAAATTATTGAAAAAAGATTAACCACCAGCCAAGAAACATATCTAATGTTCATAGATCTCCAAAAAGCCTATGATACAGTTCCATTGGGCAAACCATGGAAAGCATTACAGGAAACCATCATTAACCATACCATCATAAGAGCTCTCAAAAATTTATATGCGGGTTCCAAGTCAAGAGTAAAGATTGGCAATAGAGGGTCAGAGAAATTCCTGGTGGATAAAGGATTGCGACAAGGCTGTTATATATCACCAACACTATTCAAGATCTATGTAGCAAGAGCCTTACACAAGTGGAAAAGGAAATGCAAAGGAATGGGTACTGACATCGGAGAAACGTACTTATATACGCTACAGTTCGCTGACGACCAAGTCATCATAGCAAACGATAAAGATGACTTAGAATATATGGCCCGGATACTTCAAGAAGATTATAGTAACTGGGGACTGGAGCTCAACACACAGAAATCTAAATACCTCCCTATAGGAGCAGAACTATCTAATATCCAATTGGAGAATGATCAAGTGGCAAACTGCAGCAGGTATACATATCTGGGTGTGGAATTTGAGACTTCAGGTAGAGATGACAGAGAGATTAAGAAAAGAATAACACAAGCCAGAAGAACAACTCAATGTCTGAATGTATACTGTGGAGCAGCAACATCGGAAAGAAACGAAAACATACTATATATGAAACTCTCATTAAAAGCAGTTTAACCTATGGAGCAGAGACGTGGAGAATAACGGAACAAAATCAAGGAGAATCAAGGAGAGATAGAATACGAAATGAGGAGGTAAGACAACGGATGGGAATAGATGGTTCACTAATGACTGATATAGAGAGAAGGCAACTAGTATTTTACGGACACGTCCAGCGGATGGAAGAAACGAGATCGCCCAAAATAACCATGAAGTGGATACCACCAAATCATAAAAAAGAGGAAGACCTAAAAGAACGGGCAGAAAAGGTATAAATAAAGCCATGAGTGCCCGGGATCTGAGAGAAGACCAATGGAATAACCGAAACGAATGGAAGTTAGGCATCGGACAACGACGAAAGACGTTTTAAAACGATACATACCTACATTACTAGACAAAATGTATTTTGGGCTACTATCTACAAACTCACGAACCAATGGCGTATTGAAATGGCGATATCGATGTTAATTTCCAAATTCCAAAAATTATAGGTGCGACTTAGTTGCATCAGTGGCTGCAACTGCCACTAGGCATCTGGAAATCTATTGTTTTAATTTTGTGATAGTTTACATTGGTAATATAAACATATAATGTAATATATAATTTATTACATGATTTGCTTTTCCTTGTCTAAATTATCGAACGCCCATCAAATTATTACTTACTCATGTAGACACTCATATACGGAGCTTTTCTATCGAAACGCAAGGTGGGAAATCAACAAGAGCAAACGAGAAATTTATAGTAATTCGTTAGTATGACACAGAACGATGTTTTGCAACGTTGCCGGCCAAGCAGGCAGTCCAAGTCAACGGGTATCGCGGTCGCGTATCGCTTTACACTTCGGGATGTGTGCAGAGCGGATGAATATGATGTTTCGCGAGCTAGCAACATCGCAAAAGTTCTTTCTTTGTTAAGCCATAGAGAAATATATGGCCTTTCTCTCGCTCTCACGTTTATCCCATCCTGCGACTCTGTAGAAACGATCTGTATAAGAACTATTGTAATGAAGTTGTTTTTCGAATTTGAGTTATTATATTATTGTTATAAATAAGTAAAACAAAGACAGAAAATAATCGAACATCCGCCACTGCTACTAAATCAACATGTTATATTTGAAACATTTGGTGGCGGCGCTATTCCATAGTGATGGTATCACACCATTATACACTCAATGAATTAGTACACTAAAATATAGGTATAAACTAATTGTAAACAGCATTTATTTATGTCGTTTATAATCATATTGCAGACAACCAGTTATTTCTTTATATCCGGCCTATGCAAAATGAAACGAGTAGATACCTGGAGAAGAAAATGATCCCAAAGCTAATTATGTCATTAATTTCTTTAGTTTCTTTTCTGTTCCAATTAGTATAGACATAACGTTACTTTTCCGAATATAATTGTTCCATCCAGTATTCCCAGAATAGTTTCCGACACATTGCAATATACTATCAAGGTACATGCGTCAACTCTGATTGGTTTAGCTTCACTATCCAGTCATGGAAGAGCCGACTTATTAAAATGTCATAGGAAATTTGTCTTAAGTGCGATATCTAACATTTTCCTATTTTTCTATGGTCTAGTTGTGATGAATTTATTTTATCTGAGAAGTTGGTAAGATTTTAAAGATTATAGGAAGAATTTGTTTGCCCATGCCGATACTCTTGATTCAAGTAACATGTTGATATTCGAATTAATTTTATATTAATTAATGGATCCTCCCTGTAAGTATTCACTAATGATAATCCCAGTTACTCGCGTGAGCTACTGTAAGTACTTGCAGCTTCAATTTAAATCCACCATTTCAATTCCCGTCGTTTTACTGCCGACTCTCTGCAGCATACTTACGAAGAGAGAGTAGTGAAATGAAAAATTGGCTGGGCTCTTCGCGCTCGAGCCGACGTTCCGGTACCCACTTGACAACAGAGATCAGATTAAAAATATGAAAATGAATCGTATAGGGCGTTCCATAATGGATGGGGTAATTAATTCGTCCCTCTCGTCAATTACTGCAACATCCCCCTAACGCAAATTCGGGTCGAATAACGGTGTCCTCATGCCGTAGTAACACCAGAATGAATTTTTATCCTCCCCACACATACACACGCATGCCGCAAAATGGCAAGGGCAATCTGGCGTTGTTGGCACGAATGCATGGAGAGGCCGACAATAATTCAGGCGATGTACAGCGATGCTTTATTATGTAAATTGTATTTTATAAAGCAGTCCATCTACGGTTGTCCGGCTTCAGCCGCGCGGTTTCATTTACATATATTTCGAACGGCCCGACGGACGAATAGTCGAACTAACACAAATGTCGTTCATTAAAAATATATGTATGGCTTTATTAGAGAGCACCTATGTATTATTATTACGACGTATATATACACACTCGTCTGCTTTGACTAAATATTTCTATTGTACGTACGTACTTCTGGAATTATCTCTTTGCGGATACGAATTGTTTTGAAAGCCACAAAGGAATACTCGCTGCAAAAAAACTTTCATTGTTTTAAGGCCAGAGTCAGACACAAACATTTGATGAAAAACAATTTAATAATACGTCAAACAGCATTCACAAAGAGCCCGGAAAAATCTTTGCAAAATTTTAGGTATTTCAAGTATTATTTTACAAACTTGTCATAGTGGTTTGGGCAGAAGTATAGCCCAGTCACATTCTCCACAAAATGAGTAAACGCGGAGAAAATACAATTTATAACGTATTACAAACGAGAACACAATATATCCTCTCCCTCCACGCGATTATAAATATAGGTAAATATTACATTTGGAAAGGTAGATGTATAAAAAAAATATCAATTAGCTTCTAAAAGAATTCCATTACATCACACTCATCAGTAAGTTTAGACACTTTTTATAAATTTTTACCAAAGAAGTTTTTTATGTATTCACTTATTTTATTAATAAATATTGT
Source organism: Cryptocephalus moraei (assembly GCA_946251905.1). Lineage (NCBI taxonomy): Eukaryota > Metazoa > Arthropoda > Insecta > Coleoptera > Chrysomelidae > Cryptocephalus > Cryptocephalus moraei. The sequence continues at coordinate 22,865,168 of OX276458.1, read as the reverse complement.
AATGCGAAATGTAAAAACAACCAGCGTAAGCGTTCTTCTTATCGGACATCGGCTTACCTCAAAGGGAGGCCGCTAATTCAATCGTAAAAACGGTTGCAAAATACTCCAGAATATTCTTATTAAAGGAAGAATGATTTATAACGTTCCGGGCCTTTCTAGAATAAACATTATTAGGGAAAAGAAGGATCGAGTTCTCTCTAGTATGTTCTGGAGACATAATGGAGGACTATAAAAAAGCGAACGCTTCGGACGAGGAGATTAGACGTGAAGCCGCGAGTGAGTAAACAGTGCGAAAAACGGACAAGTGAGAATTGTACAAATAAATTAAAATCTAAGTGTGTTCTATAAATCAATTTGTTCTATAATAGTCTAGATAAATTAAGTAGTGTGTCGTGTGTAATTGAAAGTGTAAATAAATTAGAATAAACGTTACAATGTTAACTGGATTACCTTATTTTTACAGATGGAATATAATCCAAATAGATACATACACTAGATATACAAACAATTATAGTAGCACTCCGGACTATTACACTACCAAGCTTCTTACATTACTTTTAAACGAATTTTATGATTGTTCAGTAAATTTTAATCCCCTGTTGTAATATTTTTTACATATTTAGGCTAACAAAACGTGACATGGTACTATTAAAACAACAATGCTTGTGGTGATAGTGATAATTTATAATTACAAGTAGGTCGTTTTGAATTCTATATTGAATGAAATAGAGCAGTACAGGATAGTCTACCTCCCCAGGTAGTACATTATAAGGAGTAGTTAAATCAGACCTTATGCTACTATTTTCCAAAGTAGTAATATTAAAATTTCGCATAAATCTGCGTATAGTCATATCCGCCACGTTGTAAATTTATTTAAAACGCTATACACTGCATAAGTTTCCTGCGTACCTACTCGAATAGGTCAAACTTGAGTTTGATAAGGTGACGACCACACAAGTGAATCAGATTTCATAACTGAATAAACCACTGACAGCTAAAGCGTTCTAAGTGCCAAAACAGAAATAATTTTGTATTTCTGAAAATGAAACCACCCAATAGCTGGAACGATTTACTGACTACGAAGTTAATATTATGATGTGCAAAATTTCATTGATGATCAATTATCACTTCTACATCGTGAATTTCCGAATCTCGTATAAGACTATTTTCAAATTGGATATGATTGCTGAGAAACAATAGCACTTGATAATATTAAGTGATATCCCATTAATTTATAACTAATTAACCACTGCATTCTGATCGGATTGAAGCATTTATGTCTGTCAGAGTTGATTGATAAATAAATTTAATAAATAAATTTTTCACGCTGCCGCTACCGTAAATCGCTCTTATATGCATAGATACGTAACATGACAATGGGAAATAACATTCGTGTATTATTTTTCCTTGACGACGGAATGTAAATACTGCCATCTACATTCCTAGGGATATCAAAAGAGTAAATTAAGTTGATTTATCCCTAGTTACGCACTGATATATGTAAGTCTGACGTATGTCAGTCAACTTATGTCAGAGTGACGTACGTTCAAATTAAATCAAACATTTCATTTTTTGAGGAATTATGAGGAAATTTTCAACGGCAGCGTGAAAAACCTAATAAGCCACACGGAATGTATCGACTGTTAACATCCTCGGCAAGTGACAAGCCTCGGCTTCGCCTCGGCTCGTACATACTTACCTCGAATGGTAAAACGTCTTTACATTCCTTGTGGCTTAAATAATTATTTCACGCTGCCGCTATCGTAAATAGCTCTTATATGCATAGATACGTAGCATGAAAATGGCACATAACATTCGTGTATTATTTTTCCTTGACGACGGAATGAAAATACTGTCATTTACATTCCTAGGAAAATCAAAAGAGTAAATCAAGTTGATTTATCGCATATGTAATGCATATATCAGACTGACATATGTAAGTCTGACGTATGTCAGCCAACTTATGTCAGAATTATGAGGAAATTTTCAATGGCAGCGTCAAAAATCTAATAAACCACACGGAATGTATCGACTGTTAACATCTTCGGCAAGTGACAAGCCTCGACTCGTACACACTTGCCTCGAATGGTGAAAAGTCTTTACATTCCTTGTGGCTTAAATAACTATTATGGTCATTAGCAAATAGAAGATATTTAAATAAGCAAAACTATGACTTTCATGAAAACGTTAAAGAGAAACGGAAGCAAATCTAACATAAATATAAGTAGGTATTATATTAACATTACATTAATTTATTAGAAACGAGCTTTGTGAACTGAATGTGTGCTTTTGAATTTTCACAAACTTTTTTCTATCCTATGAATAACTATTTAATCATCTCGTTACCCACATTAGGAAGGCAATTGTCTTCAACTTATTAATCGACAAACCTTAGTTGATCGTGTAGATGGCGGCAGCTGTAGAAGGTCTTAATGGTGTCAGTATAAACTTTATGAATTTGAAGGTTTTTCCCAATGGCCCAACAATGTCCTGTTGAAATGCTAATAGATTTAAAGTTAATATTTTACCTGTGGAAAATCCGTGTTAATTCTCAATTACCAGATTTTTTGCAATGCCACGAAAAATACTACATAAGTACGAATTTGAAAAGTTTTGTGCAAGTTGAATGGTCGATAGTTTTTTACGTCATACTTTTTGGCAATGCAATTGTGAAAATGGAGGTGACTAACTATTCTCAGGTCGTCAAGGAAATATTCCAGAAAATTGTACACCGTAGCATAGTTAATAAATACACACAACTTTTTAAGAAATAAGCAGGTATTCCATATCGCACGCAATTCAAGTAATCTTTATTAAATGCAACCCCTTGCATACTTCATCAATACTAAAAGTTTTAAATAGTTTATCGACTGACGAGGCCAATGACGCGTTCCGAATTTCAATATGTGATTTTTCCTAACATATTCCTTTGAAAAATATTCGGCTAAAGATCAAGAATAAACGTTTTTGGGGTTACTATTTAGTCATCAAAATTCATAGTATTATTTGGAAAACTTTAATTCTTTCCTAGTGAGTTTATGTATTTATAAAAATACTTTGAAGCACCGGTCATTTGATTATTAATATTTGAAATATGTGTTCCATGACAAAACTTCATAAGGTCTTTGCAATGAGATTTCAAATTAAAAAACAGTCGTTATCTAAACAAATTTCTTTTTAATTTGATTCAAACACTTGCTTGGTGATAAATAATTTTAACCCTTTGATATACAACTTTGGACAAATCTTTTATTTGCTCTTCTTCCTAGACGTGGAGTGTGGAAATTACACAAAAAATATCAAAGTTGTTGTGAATAATTCCCCAGTTTGTTGCTGTAAATTAGTTATTTAAACCTACATAATCTGGATTTTTTAAAACACAGTTAAACTCATCAAAACGATATGGTTTAAACTTAACTGTCAGTTCTAACTTAGCTGTAATCAACTTATGATGGAAATTGTAAATAAAAGATAAGTTCTAACTTCTCACTTAGCTGTAATCAACTTATAATGGAAATTGTAATTGAAAGATAACAATATGGTAGTGACTTCTTAAATCTAAACAAAAACGTCATCCATTTGTTGTTATCAGAATAAAATTAAAATAAGTTATACTCCCTGAGTAATTACTATCTTATTAAGTAACATCACATTAAGTATCTCCATTATGCGTAATTTGACATCGACGATATCAAAATAGCTCAGTTATTAATATTTTTGGAAATTCGTATCATATCTATTTCGTAAGCAATTATGTGCTGTATTCCCTGGTAGGGAATAGAAATGTAGAAAGTCATTAAATTTTCTAATGTCAATTGAACATCTTTCATAGTATGCGCTAAAATATAAACGATTTGCAGGAATTACTCTTGAACAAAATTCGACTTTTAAGGTTTACCGCTAAATTCTTTCACACAAAATTTAGGGGTCATAATTTTTTTCTCGGAAAATTTTAACTAAAAGTATGTTGTTGCGAATGTGTTTATAAAATTTACACAGTGACCGTTTTAAATCAACAAACTGTGCAATAAGTACTTATCTATTTCTAGGCTTTTTCAAGTTTATTACCGGCATTTCAAATGATGCATTTGTTGTAGCATCATTTTAGACCTACTTCAAAGACAAATTATCGCTATATAATCGATATCAATATTGTTGATTGATCAATATCTGATATTCGATTGATCTGCACTTGATAAATAGTAGCGATTGATATAAACATCATTCGCTACAGCACTCTTTCCTTGGTGTCCCCAATTAAAACAATTTTTCAAGAATATTCATATATTTCCGAAGATCTCTGATGTCGGTGCCGATCAATATCCCGTCAATCATAATCCCGACAATTACAATCCGGACAATCGAAATCCCGACAAATTAAAATCCCGACAAACGAAAATCCCGACAAGTTAAAATCCCGACAAGTATAAATCCTGGCAATAAATAGCGATAAATAATACAACCAAGTAGAAGAAATGCACAAATATTTATCCTAAGATGAAAAGAAAAGCGTAACATATTGTAATATCGTCACAAAAGGAAACAATTTTCAATACTGTTTATAAGGAAACACTAAATATTAGCAATTCCGCGAAGGTATGCTAATACAGTTACATTTAGGAGATTATTAATTATATTCCGAATTCTTCCCTCTCTTTGAAGTCACGTTTTCTTTTATTTTGTAACTTCTTCGCCACGAAGAATACGTATTGTAATACTGTATTGTCGACTTGCTGCTCTGTTTGGATTTCTTCAATAAAACTATAAAGCCCTGTGTGCTCTGACAACTATAGCTTCCCATCTTCGATGCCACGCTTCCACAATATTTTGGGTACGAGGAATGCCCCATTCCATAGAATCCAAAACTGACCAAATCTCAGGAGGAAACATCGGTGGAGCACGAAAAGTAATACCATTTCTTAAATGTCGTCTTATTCTACCATGAACATAGTTGTGTTCGAACCATTCTACCACTTCATTAACCTCAACTGGAATATGGCTTTTTAATAAATCAAAAGCTTTGGGAATTTCGACAGCAGAAAGGAAAGCAAGAGCAAATATGTGACGCAACATTAAACTAAATTGTTCATCATTGCCATATCTGGAAGCCAAACCACATGCTTGAATCTTCCTCCATCCACACTGACATAGATGAAAAAAGCAAACTTTATTGGAAACTTCGGGAAATTCAGATGTTGAAGCGTTCATAGTTCAAACAATAGTAACCTGTCGGGATTCTGATTTGTCGGGTTTTTGATTTGTCGGGATTTTAATTTGTCGGGATTTTAATTTGTCGGGATTGTAATTGTCGGGATTATGATTATCGGGATTGCGTACCAAACCCCTCTGATGTAATCACTATTTGTTTCTAGGTATATGCTAATTCGTTATTACAGTAGGTATATATAGTAGCGATCACGTTCAGATAGTATTTCTTTACCTAAGAAGTATTTACCGCACTTAAATGGTGTTCTTGGTCAATTTTAGGCCGCAATACTCGCATACCAAGAATAATTATGAGCTATTATTACGATGATGTTAATAGAAACTGTATCTTTCAGCCCGATTTTATTTAATGAAATTTCTTGAAAACTGTATCTAAGTTGTCCTGTGTACGACCTATATGAACATTTCCCTTCACAACCCGAAATGTGACTGTTCTTGCAGTCCAATTTAAATCCAAATTAATGTTTATGTGCGCACGAATGACACTATTATGGCATAGCGTATTTCGCCACTTACTTATGCTTGATTATTTTTCTTGTGTTCATTTCGTTTTACGTTCGTTATTAACGTCACTTTTTAAATCATCGTTCTCGACGAGTATGTGTGTGTGCGAGCTCCCCCTCGTTTTCCCCTGGGGTGTTTCCTCAATTCGGCATGTGATATGCTGGTCTTTGCATCTGTTTTACATTCGGTAACGATTTCCATGGAATTGTTCGTTCAGGAGCGTTCACCGCGAAGCGCGTTAATGATCTGCGAGAATTTCCCCCGCACAGATATTACTACACATTCGGAATACTTCTAAGTATCCGCAATAATAACCGTGTCGCGAGTTCAACAACATAATGGTTATTTCCCGTAGACGAGGATGATATTTGCAGTAATTGTGAGTCGCAGAATGTCAACATCCCAATTAAAGAGACGTTACAACGGACGATTCGCATTCCTTCCCCCAACCGCTCGTACTTCTCTCCCGACTGACTTCGCCACGTTGTTCCTCTGCGATCTTCCCCCGACGTTGCCAACCGCTGAACCTCGATTTTACGATGTTAAATCTATTCACTCGTATGACTGGAATCGTCCCGGAGGAATACACTTTTCTGAACACTGCACTCACGACGTAGCTCGTAGTTAGGAATTAATTGAAAAGGACATGACTCCAGAAGACGGTTAACCCAGATAAATTTAATTGCCTGTCTGACGTGGAGCCAGAATCGTTGAAATGATTGACTAACAAAACAAGCCTTCAAATAATTTGAGTAGTATATAGCAATGCTCATATTATTAACAATTTTATAAATGACGTCAAATACATTTACTAGTCTAGCCATATGATCACCCAGAAGCTTTGGAATCTTTGGCTCAGAAATGAATCTTTCAAATTATGTTAGTAGAATGCGGCACTTTTTTTATTAACATCAATTTATAAAAGGAATTAGCATCTTTCGTAATCGTCTGGAAAAATTATTGTAATTTCACTGGTTTGCATTCTTAAATGACACGTAATATATTACATATTATTATCCTATTATTACGTTACGCCGTCAAGGAAAAATAATAAACGAATGTTATTTGCCATTTTCATGCTACGTATCTATGCATATAAGAGCGATTTACGATAGCGGCAGCGTGAAAAATGTATTACATATTTGGTATTATTTTAGATTATTCTAGTACAAAATGCATTAAAAGATACAACAGACGTTATGACCCAAAAGACGAACAACTAATCAGTAGCTAATGTGCAATTAGTGAAAACTTTAACTACGACATTACTGTGGCTTGGGCATTTATGCTAATGCCACAGACATTTTGGGTGATTAAAGTTAGATTTCCCTGAATATTTCGTACGAAACTGGTCTCATTTGTGATTGAATTGATATTGTTTATAGTTCCAATATTAGGGGGTTCTGGCTCGGACTTTGGTTGTGCATTGACGGTATGTGAGAAAAAAGCGTTTTGAAGCTATATCGATTGGTCGAAGGTTGACATATTTCTTAATAAGATGAAGCCCGTAAGTAATAAGTATATCCCATTATGAGTATAACCTGAACGAAAACAATACAAACAGGTAACAAATGAAACATGATTTTTTAAAAAAAACAAACTTATTTTAATTGCCAAATAATGAAGATCGTCGCCTTGACTTAAAAACTGATTTATTTTAGCAATATCCAACATTTTTGATTTTTTAGGCTGATATCCATGAGACCGCCCTTTGAGAAAAGTACGCAATCGTGAAAACTTCGATACATCTGCGTTCTTATAAGCATTTAGACATGCTCTCAGCATGCTATAGTACGATATCCAGAGCGTCGAAGACTTTTTTGTCTTGCTTTTCTCCTGAAAATATGCTGTACAGGTCAATTCGACAGTTGTGTCTTCCATTTCTCGCACGTAAGTAAAAGCGTAGGTATAGAATTTGTCCTAGGGCTACTAGATTTTCAAATTCAAATACGAAACGTCCATGTCAGTGACGTCAGTGTGACCAACCCAAGCAAAATTCCCTAGTGTAATACCAGAACTTGAACAACTAAAATTTCATGAATTAATAAAGCAAAGTAGGCAAAATAGTATATTACACACGTTTAATAAGACGTATTGTCACACTCGTTCTATTAAAGCACTCCTCGCTTCGCTCGTCGTGCTTTAAAACTCTCGTGTGACAATAATCCGTCATATTAATCTAGTATAATAATATACTATTATCTCTTGTTGGTTTTTGGTTTGTGTATTATGTATAAATCTTTTGTTTTACATATCGATACCAGCTTCATTTGATACAATTTAAGCACTGCTTTTGCCAGTGTTAGAGGAAACATACTTAGACTGTCACCTTGATTGATTGATTCCTACATTAGTTGCTATTGATACTTTAAATTGCTCTGGTAATATTCTGATAAGTTTGAAAGGGTTGTTTCGTAGTTTTTTATTAATTAATAGTGCCTATATGGTAGAAAATTCAAGCAGAAATTCTGTCCAAGTACGCAATATGACGAGATTTTTGCCCGTTTTGCTAGTTGTTACCTGTCTACACTGAAATGGCCCGATTCTGTAAGGTATATAAATATTTTCTGACAACATTTACTAGCCAAGAACTGTTGTTAGAAATCTGGGTATATACTGGCTAGAAATGCTGGTCGGCAAATAGCAGGTTGTACCGAATAGTTTCTGCACGGTTATGCTTATTATACTCAACTCGTCATGAAATTAACATATTCTGCCAAAGTTTCTCTGTGAATATTTTTACTGGTCACGCTGGCTAGAATCTCACCAGAAAAATTAGCCATATTCTAGACAATTCGACTGTCTAGATTGTTCCTATACTTACGTTAAAGAGGGAGAATTTGTCGATATGTAATTTGTTTAACTATGTTAGTTTTAAAACCATTTATATTTCATACCTGAATGTCTTATGGTACACACTGGAGCATCGTATAATAAAAAGACTTTAAAATATGAGTCTTGCCGATGCACGGATACGCTCGAATTTTTGTGAGTTAATAAAATGTGTGATTCCTGGGAACGACGTCACACGCTTCACTCGGATTGTATATTATTGCCTTTTACAGCTTGTACAGAGTAATCTAGCTTGTAAGAATTGTTCTCATCCTCAGGAATCATTGAAGATGGACACTAGCTGATCCTAAAAAGCCCAGCAAAATTTAAAAACATCTTAGGTCTTATTTCAATGGATGGGCGTAGAATTTGAGACCTCTTTCCTTTGTAATATTACCCCCATCTTCGGGGATGGATTTCTTCCATACGATTAATTTTTTGTTAGTATTGTTTTTTACAAATATTATTATATACTGATTATTTGTAATATTATATGCAAATTATTTGAGATGTAAGTATTTAAGTGGTTTTCAATGAATCGAATGGTTTATCAATAAGCGTTCATCTATTAAATGTGGGGCCAAATTTTCTTCCCAGAACCTAGTCAGATTTTCAGACTAGAAACTCATTATATTTGTTGAGCAGAAACTCGCCACATTATATGAGCTTGACGCAATCATTAAAATTCAGGCCAAAATTTCTTGTCAAGATCTAGCAACATAGCAGGAAAGATGGTCTGTTTCTGGTCATATTCTGCTCAAATTTTCTGCCAGGGATTCTAGCATTTTATATACATTACAACACACAAGTAAGTGCTGCGAAAACAGCGAACACACTCTTTTAAATAGTTAATAACACCACGGTTGACAACGCTGTTCCACTTATCGTCGCGCTTGCTCTCCCTCTCTGTCTCTCTTGTGTCCCCTTCCTCTCTCTGTCTTGCCTTAATCCAATTTCATTTTGGATTAGGGCGATAGTCAACTACGAAAATGACTTTACATGAGACGATCTCTCTTTGGTCTCCGGGGAGTTTTTATTGGGTGGCGGTTGGCGATAGAAAATGGCTCTGGTGGAAATTGCACAAATAGTTGTCGGGAGAACGGTCAGGCTCCTTGACATGTAATAGTTTTAAATCTCCTTCGTAACGGGGAAAGGGAATGGGTTCGATTAGTTAAATAAACGGAGCTGCGTGAAAAATTTTGTATTTGATGGGTAATGGAACGCAGGTGAAATGATATCGGAAGTACGTGGGATACGCTAGAGTTTAATGGATATTAAATCTGTCAGGGTATATAGTTTTTTAAAAATTTTATACGGTGTATTTAACGAAATTAAAACTGTGCAGCTGATATTGTTACTTTTCCAATTAAGTAGAATTAAACAAACACGATCTGAGATGGTGTGTCGGAAATAACCATAAGTAGTAACCAATAAAACAAAACGATAAACAAAGGAATCGTTCTTTCCAAATACATGACAATAGAGTATCAGAAATCTTTGCTGTAGCTAATTTATTTAGCAATCATTTTAGAAATGCACATTATTCTAGAAATCCCATTGTCTCTCACGCTTAGTGTCCTTACAATGATAAAGTCTACTATTTATTACTATATGATCAACAATTGGTGAGGGCAAACATTCTAACTAATTTCGTTTTAAATAGTGCCATTTTCTTTGTGTTTAAACTGTTAGTTTATCTCGTAAATCTTAATATTTATTTTGGAAATTTCCTACCTTTCGAAAATGTCTAAAAATGATTTCAATCTTCAATTCAAAACTGCTATTCATAACTTAGGATTTCTTTTACCTTTTCAATTGTTTCGGAATCTTCTTTATTAAATATTTGAATCAATATAATATCTTTTCGTAAAATAAAAACTCTTTCTGTGTTAAGACATCTACAACAACTGTAATTCTGTTCAGGAGTCTAATATGCATGCTACCCAAAGAGCAGTTTAATTGGTTTCAATGATTTTTTTAAAATCAGGGGTAAATACTTCTTCAGTATATCCCATGTAAACAAGAAACGCATTTCTAAATGTAAATATAAATACAGTAGAAGTTAACATTCGAATTCCTCAAAAGTCTACTTTGGGGCCAATTTGTTATATTTGCTACATAAATAAGATACCAAATTTATGTGAAGGGACATCATCCATGTTATTTGCAGATAATATCTCCATTGTCATTTTGGATGAGAAAGACATTTTATTAAATAATACAACGCAGTGAAATGTTAGAGAAAATTCATAGGTGGTTCGCGAAAAGTAAAGTCTGTCTAAATCTAGGAATTATATTTGGTCCCATAACTGAAAAAAGTCGGTAAATAAACTTACTTCAAATATATGCCCCGCCGGTAGTGTATTAAAGATAAGTATTAAATTTCTAGAGGTAAACATACTTAGATGAAATTTTAAACATTTAAACAAAATTTAAAACGGTCCTAACTTAATCTGTTTTATTGAAATGTTGTTATAGATTGATTGACAGTAAACTTCAATATGGTATGTAGATAAGATTTTATTGCACAAAAAAGGGATCAGCAGGGTGCAGGTGCACAAGGAATATATAATGCTAAAGAAATCTTCAAGAAATAAAATATAGTAACTCTATCTTCTTTATAAACTGCTGGACAAAATTAACGCACCACACAATTAAACTTGTATAATTACAATACAGAAATTAATATTGCAATAACATTTTCATAAAAGCTTATAGTTTGGTACTGTCTAGTAGCTAGTAAATGAAACTAGCAAATCAGGGCGTTACCTCTAATAATGTTTTATTAAAGAAATTTTTTCTTGGAAACAATGCAAACTTGCAAACAGAAAACAAACGAAAACAATAGAATTTTCAGACTTAGAGCTGTTCTAATATCATGTATGTCCTCCTCTACTCCTCGTTACTACTTCCATGCGTCTTGGCATACTGGAAATCAAATTTTGAACGACTTCTTGACGAATATTTTCCCATTCCTGCATTACTGCATCTACCAGTTGATTGCAGTTGGCAGGTGAAGGTGTACGACGTCGAATCCTTTTTTTTAATATCGTCCCATAGATACTCTATTGGGTTCATGTCGGGACTCTTGGCTGGCCATTCCATGAACGGAATAGCTATAGCATTTCAGTAGCGAATAACCTGCCCAGCCACATGAGGACGAGAATTGTCCTGCATAAACAAGAAATTCGGTCCCACAATAGGAGCAAATGGCATTACATGATCAACAACAATATGTTCCAGATAATAATCCGCATTCATTGACCTACCACGTATGGGGACCAATTCTGTGCGGCCATCGAAACAAATGCCTCCCCAAAACATTACAGAGCCACCACCAAACGGAACTCTTGGAGAGATATTGCAACTTGCAAATCTCTCTCCTGGCCTTCTCCAGACACGCTCACCTCCATCAGAAGATTTAAGACTGATTCTCGTTTCATCTGAGAATAAAACCCTCTTCCAATCATTACGAGTCCAATCTTGATGTTGTCTCGGAAAACGCAACCTTTGAATTTTGTGCTCTTTGGTGAGCAGGAGTTTCTTGGTCGGTCTTCTGCTGTCTAATCCAGCTTCATTTAAGCGCCTTCTAATCGTTCGGGAAGATACAAGAAGATTGCGAGCAGCTACGAGTTCATTTTGTAGGATGGTACTAGTCGTTGTCCTGTTTCTTAGAGCGGATTGTCTAAGAAAAGGTTCATCTATTGGATTAGTAAACCGTTTTCGCCCTTGTCCCGGCCTTCGTAAATGAGAACCTGTCTCGTTAAATCGTCTAACCATGCGACTTATGCTGGAATGGTTTCTTCCTATGACATTAGCAACATGACGCATCGAATATCCCCCATTCAGCAAAGTTGATGCTCTTACTGCTTCTTCCACTGACAAATTTGTTCTGCGATTCATTATTAAACTGGAGAACACTCGCACTTACAATATCAATAACAAAAAATGTTGGTGGCTCAAAATATTTAGTCTTAATAAGCAACAATTTCTGATCAGATTTTAGATCAATTTTCATCGAAAATGCTTTTTTTTTGCTATTACACTTTTTTAAATCAAAACCCATGTTGACAATATTTACAAGAACTGTCGAAGTATATCCAGAGCCAACTTGTAAGATTGCTAAACAACTGAAAATCACCATTATTTTGGAATAACGCACAAAATATATGTAGTTGTGCGTTAATTTTGTCCAGGAGTATATATTGTTTTTTATCAATAAATTTACATTAAAAAAATTGCCACTAACTCTGCATCTATATGGTAGACGAGATTGAATCTCAAAACCACAATTTTCAATTATACCTATAATTAGGGAAAATATTCAGTGCGTTGAGTTTCGATGTGTAAAAACCTCATAGGAAAACTAAATTTAAAATTTAATTTAACTTTAATTTACTAAAAAGTGAATAAAGTAAATAACTTAAAATATTTAAGCATAATTTACAATAATTTTTAACGAAAAATGTGTATACCAAGATTTCGACTTTATAAAAAATTATTGAAGCAATTTCTTATCTGATGTTTTAGTTTTCTAGTTGTGATATTACAGGCGTCTATGTTTAAAATGCACTTGACTACGTTGCAATGCGTGCTGTACTGAAGGTATCTTATACAAATTTAACTTATTGTCGAAAAAAGGATCATAAGTAAATCTAATGGTGCCCCCCCTAAGGGGCACCATATTACTTTGTCAAGACTTACTTATATTAGTTGCGATAACTGAAGAATGTACAGCCTTCTGAAACAAAACGGAAAAATGTTATCTTATACCAATTGTACGGAAAATATATTTATTAAGTATAATTAATTACCAATTACCCATTGAGATCTTTAAAAACAATGAAAAATAAAATCAACACAGAGACATAATCATGTAAAACACAAAAAGCGTTAGAGAGACTTTTAGACATGCATTTAACGACTAGATTTTATTAAGTGTTGAATGAGTTGTATCAAGAGGAAATTTGAATTGAATGACAGAAGGTTGTCCAAGTTCTCGAAGTTGGCCATGGTCATGTGTATCCGAAGAAAAACAGTAAGTCTTCGCCAACAAATTTGGAATTGATTTGAATCATTTATGAAAACTATATAAAACATTTTGAAAATACATATTACACAGACACTCAATGGAAAAACACAATATGAAAGGGATATGCACACAATACATTGCCGAAATGACACCAGAATCTCAATTTGCTTTAGTAACTTTGTTAAGCCTTTCAACATATAAAAAATCCATCAATAAATTAATTTTGAAATTGGAAAATATCAACAAATTACTTTCCCTTCATAAAACATTCAAGCAAAACGTTAAGATAATACGATTGGTATTTTTGATATGGTTGTATTCTAATAACTTGTGATATAAAAATCCTGTTCGGTTTTCCATATGTTCCATATATTCACGGAGTAAAAAACCCGAAATTTTATTAATGTCATTAAACTAGTCAATACCAAAATTGTTACATTATTTTTGTTTCTCTTAAATTGAAGAACAATACCATAAATAAATAGTCCCATTACAGTGACATAGACCGCTTAATAAATAGCCCTAATAGATTTTCGTTATCGTGGATTTTAAAATCTCATATTTTCGGTGTAAAGCCGAAAGAAGATTCGTTCCAAACTGAAAGCGGCAGAAGTAAAACAAATTTTTTTGCCGCTGCCACCCTCGGTTAATCTATAAGAGGGATATTTGAGAGTCTCAATAGATTTATTCGATCCGATCGCGGGAATAACAGTGTCGGAATTATTTACGAGGCGTCTGGAGCCCTTAACTTAACTTCGCCGGGGGCAGAAACGATCCTTCTCACATTCAAACCCGTAGCGGGATCGCGTTAATTCCTAACCGAATAATTCGTACTTTCCATTTCCTGGCGGCGCTTGATAATAGTGCCATTCTGTCCCGGAACATTAACAAATTGCATGCAAACGAAAACGAAGACAAACGCGGCTCATTTGTTTCCATAGCTCACTGCCACACAAAACGGGTGCTAACATCAAAAGATGTGGAAGAGGAGGAGGGAGCGTAATGGTTAAATTGAATTATTTGAACCCTTTCTGTCGAGGGGGAGAAATAGGTTAAACAAATGTTCAGGTTAGCCGATCTCGAGGATTTATTTGCTTTGATTTATGGGATAGTCTTGGCTCCTGTAAACATCACTCAGTGTTATGTAAATATTGCCATTAATTATTATGCGGCTTGTTTATTGTATTGAAGGGATTTGCCTCTGGTGCTTAGTCACTGCATACCTAACTCATGTTTTCGTGTATAATCAGGACGTATCCGTTACGTCACGTTACTAAAAAGCTATACCTAACAACACAAACTAATTAGTCATGCTGGTAAACTTACAATAATTTCAACAGAGTGCAATAAATGGATCTTTCTCCACGTTCGAATTATTTTTTCCTTTCGAATCAATGCGCCCGTCAAAGGATCGCTATCAGTTCAACAAATCTAATTAATTACAGGAAAACGTTAAACGCACACGTCCAATAAGATATTTATCTTTTTTCAAGAAAATAAACGTTATCCTCAAGGCTCTGCTTGAATCTAAGGCAATTTTAATTCGAAATCAATTTGTTAGCTGTGCACCGTTTAAATTTCATTGCGTACAGAAATCATTATACTCGTAAATATACGCATAGTAATAAATGCCAATAAGTGACGTCGACATAAAGGCTGAATTATTTATTTATACCTCACGTGCAACAAAACCAAGGAACAGCATAATTTTATCTTTATTCTTCTCCTTATTTCCTTATTTGTATCAATTTAATTGGATTTTCGATCAGGTGCGTCAGTTAATCTTTCCAACTTTTGTAATGCTGTCCGACTCATTGTTCATTGCTTTTAGGTATTTTACCGGGAATTAGGAGGATCTGGTCCCAATCGCATTTCGTGATAACAGCGGAGTCGTACCGAAGGGGACGAGAGAAAGAATGAAAAAAATCAACGTATTATACATCGAGTGACATTAACAAATTTCATTATGCAAATGAAAGAGATCAGTCAAACGCGAAATGCATTCGTTCATAGCAGATATCGAAGACATTGAGAAATTGCTTTTCCACAGACATAACGACAAACCATTTTCGTTATCAGCTTTTGTAATAGTTTGAAAGTGTTCGACTGCGGTTAAATTTAACTGAATCTGATATGTCACAAGTGATTTAGGTGGAATTTTTGATGCTTTTGTTTGTGCGTTTCCGGACCAATTGCCGAGGGGAAAAGAGAAAGGGAAGAAACGAAACGTTACGCGTAGCTTTGTACGTGCAAATTATTAGGCGACGGTAGTAAATCACCGGCAAGTTAATTAAAAATTGTAAAAAATGGTTTTATGTAATGAAATATGGAAATACACACGCACAACAAGCAAGTAATGAATTTATTAATAACGTAACAAGTGTAACAAGTTTATATCATTTTTGTTTCCTTTCTACTAATGTTCAGGCATAAAAACCTTTGTTGCATAACGTTCGGTTTAGAGTTAAGTATTTAACAATTACTTTACATAATTTTCTTAGCTAGGTGTGAAGGCGTACATGATCTGATCTACAGTATATAGAAACTTTTCGACTGAGTTCGACTGAATTGAACATATGATGGTGCCCAACAAAGATCTTAAAATGATAATATAACTTGTATTGCTTTACGAACTAATGGAGCAAACTCCAGATCCATAGAATATGGTGAATACTCCAGTAGGAAGCTTTTCCGTCTATACAAATCGTTTCACTCAAACAGGGAGAGTATGGGCAATCTTTGTACGTCCCGTGCATATAAGTAAGCGTGTGTGTTTAGTATATATATACTATATATACCTATATATACAGTGGAACTCGGTTATAACGCGATTCAAGGGACCTGGCGGAATTCCGCGTTATAAGCAAATTCGCGTTATAAGAGGGCCGTGAACTATGGAATTACATATTTCCTATTTTGGGTCTTATTGGCTCTTAATTACTAGGAGTGTATAAAAAACAATAAAAATACATATAGTATACATATACCATCTCGCAGTTCTTCGTTAGTGGTCAAGTTCTCTTCAAAGTGTAATCAAACTGATTCACTTCCTGAGGAGATTCTTGTTTTTTGTATCCATTGACTAAGGGGAAGATTATCGTCATCGTCAAACAGTTGCGATGATATCCCTGCATGGAGGATCGAGTTACGGATCGTGTTAACAGTCACTCGACTCCATGCTTTGCTTAACCACCTACAGGCATCTAGTATTGTGATCTTGTCGAAGTCAAGTTTTTCATCACCCATCATGTGCTGCATTAGAAGTTTCCTGTAGTGAGCTTTTAGGCTCCTTGTAACTCCCTGGTCCATCGGTTGAAACACACTGGTCACATTCGCAGGTAGAAACACAAGGTTAATGTTGGTGAGAGCTTGTAGTTTTGAATGAGCAGCACAATTATTGTCGACCAAAAAAAGAAATTTTCTGCCCTGCTTTGCAACACACTTGCTTGCTTAACTCTCCCCCAATACATTTTTCATCTTTGAATTTGAGAGTATGCTGAGGCGACATTTTAAAAAAGAGTCCGGTTTCATCCCCATTAAAGACGTCATTGTCCTCATAGCCTTGTTTTAGTTCCAGCCATTTGGTCTTTTACCAGTCTTGTGTTAATTGTAGGTCTACATCGTTTGATTGTCCACACATCTTAGCAAAAACAATGTTGTGGCGAATTTTAAAACGATCGATCCAACTCTTTGAACATTCAAAATCACCGTTTCCTAAGAGCATCGCCAAATTTTCCGCTTTAGCAAGAAGAACTGGGCCACTTACTGCGTTATTTAGTGATCGTTGTTGCTTGAACCATACTAGTAGTGCTGCGTCCAAATCTTTGAAGGGAGTCGTCCGCATCCTCTTGGAACGATTAATATCAAAAGTGGTTTGTGAACGAATCTTCTCCTTGGTTTTGTAAATCGTTCTTACAGTAGACTCCGACAATCCTCGGCGCTTGGAAACTACACAAATATTCGCACCACCTTCTACTTCATTGATAAATTCCAATTTATCAGATAAAGAAAATTTAATTCTCACAAGAATTCTTACTGCACATATCTTCGAAAAATGCATAGTTTTTGCGCTATAGCCGAAAAAACATAAAAGTGAACAAACTTACCCCGTTCACAAAAACGCATGGCTAAATGTAGTAGCACTTTTGGATTTTATTTCTTCGAAGGTCAACTGACCATATAAAAAAATAAAATATCTTGCACGCGTTAGTTCCTTTTACCCCTGTTATTTTCGACATAGGCAATAGCCTATTGTTAGTCGTCACGAAGGGGTCCGTTTGAATCAATCGTCGATCGATTGGAAAGTCATCTTTAGAGGTAAGGAAAGTAAATAAATAATACAAAAGAATGAAATTGTTTTTGGTTTAAAGTTGTAAGAGTGACAAAGAAATATTACAAAGGTAAGTTCAAGAGGAACATTGTGGTACGTGCAAAGTATCAAAGTATGATTAAAGTGGGTTTGGATGTACGTCGACTTTGCCACGATATACGATGTGCCAGATAACGAAACCGAAGGGAAGGTAAAGAGACAAAATAGGAGTGTGAGCAAATACATAATACCTAGCAATGTCCTAAAGTTTAATAAAGATTAATAATGTTAAAATTGCCCCTACATATCCATATTATGGACAAACTTTTATATATCCTTTTCTTTTGAAGACGCAGAGATTCATAATATCAAATCTTATAAATGTTCACAATGTGACACATGTACTTCTCTCTCTTATAAATTGAAGAGATGCTCGCCTACTATATAAGTGAAAAATCTGTCAAGTGTCATTGTAACTAAAACATTTGTTACAACGTTGCAATAGTTATAAGTTACAATATTCGTATTCATACAAATGAGTAGCCTTTTATATGACCTCATATTGATAAATGATTTTGTATCTTTCTACCTAAACCGTCATTTGCGCTTGAATGCAGTTAACAAGCCAATTAATTGTTTGCATTTTTACCAAAGTTTTGCTATTTCCTTGAATTCAAGAATCAATCAGGCATCCACACAAATGAAAATTTACAATCTTGATTTTGATAGTCAGATCCATTTCAAAAAAGTAGTAGCTATATATACAACATTTCTTTCTTGTAATTTAAATTTTTTGTAGCGGTTTACGCAAATTTTGAATATCCATTTCTTCTTTCATCAAAAAAATTGATATTCTGTACCATTACCTTTACGTGCACTTTTCAATTGAACGTGGGATCCATGTTATTTTAGATAATGTATCAAAATTGTGCATAAAATGAATGTCCGACGTATAAATTTATTTTCCTAAATTATTATAATTCTGAATTATTAATAACATTAATAACACATAATAGAAAGAGACGTACTCTAAATTACCGATGTAAGTTCTATGTTAGTAGTATTATTCATTTCCATTTTTTTTACTTCAATTACGTAATGTCTACATCTGCGACTATATAAGTACTTACATATGGATTAGTTCAAATATTTACTAATTCAACTATTTCATTGTAACTTTTTTTTAAAGTTTCAATATTCAATTCGATTATGAGGTGTAAGTGCTTCTCTCTTATTTACTAGTAATAATTTATAAAAAGACCAATTTCAATGAACCCCAAGCACAAAACCTGCAGGACTAATATCTTGCAAGAATAGAATCAATACTATTATTTCAAGTTCTTTCTTTGACACGTCAATCATCCTTTTCTGGGATCCGTTTTAAAACCCAAAAAATATTTTTGTCTCGAGCGTCGAAAAAGAAGTAAAGTTTATATTTGTACATTATCATATTGTTTTCTATGTCGCGTGTATATCATAAAAAGAAATCTAATTTCATATCGACAGTGTTATGCCCATGTTTCCATTGAGAAGAACACATGCGCTCTACTTAATTTTCATTTTAATTGAAACAGTTTTTGTAGCTGTTACTGAATTTGACGTTCTCCATCACCAACTGAAATGGGTCTGCTATTAATCTTCTGTTTATATAGTATTTGAAGCCTTTAAGTCGTGTTGGTATGAATCTAGATTACTTTCTTACCAAATCCTGTTTTAACTAACTGTGATTAACTAACGAATTCACTAACTAACTGATATCATTACGTGTCGCTTAAAAATTAGCTAAATCGCATCGTGTACAATAAAAAAAACATATATCCAGGGAACGAACTTAAATAAAGTTAGCTAAAGTACAGAAAGCTTAGCTAAGTGGGTACTAAACCTTGCAATACCTAGCTGTGCATTATTATTAAAGTTTAATAATATGATTGTAATTAGACCCCCAAAAATCCGCATTGACACACCTATCGGTTGTTTCGCCATACTGTTTTGAAAATGTATAAATTCCTTGTCGAAAGTGTAGATCAAAATATTCTTTCTTCTCCATTTTCAACCATTTCCTTTGTCTTGTTCGCAAAATCTTCTCTTTAATTTATTTCCCGTAAAGTTCTGCTCGTTCCCATCCTCATTCCGCCAAAGCAAGCGATGGCGACAATCCATCTCCACCGTAAACACCGAAGCAGTGTTCAATTATTTTTAATAATCTCAGTCCTCATTACTTTCTAGCCTGAACATACCGATGCGTACTTACGAACGCCGGCAATCCTTCTACAGCTCGTGATTTGCCGTTTCCGATTCGAGATAGCGAGACAATCCCTTTCCGCATGCAAGATGTCGACCTTGATTGGAGTAACATCCCTTTCTAAGTCATGAAAAGTCGCATATAACTGGAGCAGACCGCCGTTTTAACTGTTCTCGGAATGTAGAGCAACCTTGGTGACTTCAGATTGACTTCGTTACTTGCCACCGTTAATTTGTGTGCGATTCTATCTGTGTGGGAAATAATTTGTGGTCGATGGTGGTGGCTGGTGGAGGAGTGCATCTCCAGTTATAATGAAGACGCAGCGGGTTGTCGCTTTGACGTTTTACACGGCTGTGTGTTTTCTTCCCTTTTTCTGTTAAGTGCATAGGGTTTGTTAAATTGCTGGCGGTAGACATGCACCTTTTGAAAAGGTTGGTTGGCGGTTCATCGTTTATTTCTCTTCCTTTCAATGAAACGTCGGCAGAACTGAGGCAGAAACGTAAAAGTAAATACATAATACGTTGACCTATCCAATCTATTTTTCAAGTTTTATCTAGTCGTCGAAATCATCAGTTAGTATTATTGTAACTATATACCAATAATTTCCTCTTATTTACGAAATAAAACTTTTAAGTTCAGTCCATTGTAAAGCATTGGCGCATTCATTTCGGTCTTTCATTCCCTTCTACCATACTCATGCAATAATTTATTTCGAGACATTGACTCTGATTTCTGTGTTAATTAGTGTGGATTCATCTCATCTTATATAAACTCGATAAAGCTATTTTCCCAAGTACGTGCAGTCAAAGATCACGAGTCGTTAAGTCCTACACAAGATTATTTCATTTGCAAATTTTATTACACGGCAAATTCTTTGGTCCCATTGTTCATCCGTCTTTGTTAAGTGCCGCCAGCTCCTTTTCAGTTTGTGCTAATGAAGTGGTTTCACACTACCCACCACAACAAATCTGTCTTAATAATTTTATTGCTGGATAAGTTTATTTTGTACTGTAATTAGAACAATAAGAAAGAGTTCTTTTTAGATGTTCTAGGTTCTTTGCAAGGGTGTAACTGATAATTAATGATAACTGGCTACAGATAAAACAAAATTTTACTTATTATGTTACATTAAATTAGTGTAGTTGTATAAGGTACCGGCATTCCACTCGTTCAGTGTAACACATTTGTTATAGATACATTTCATGGGTTATGAGAGAACCAAAAGGTACATTATATTTTCGTCGATTGCTCAATTTTCGCGTTATGTGTTTTCAACCAAATTAGAACTTTATATTATTTAAGTCAGTTTCACAGAAGTAAAGGGTAGAGTTTCATCTTTTGATTACTATTAGACCATTCTTTCACGGTACAATGTTGTAAAACCTCCGAATTTGCAAGTACCACACCGATTTTGATGAAATTTTGCAAGTGAGCTTGTCTTACCATCCTCTTCAAAAGTTATATGATTACAATGTGTGCTTTTTGTTTCTAAGGGGTGAAACCCCTTTTCACAAAATTTAAAATAGCATATTTAAGCGTTATTTGAAACTTGATACTGTTTAAGTATGTTAAATAAAGATTTGTTCCTCGTAAGGGAATGAATTTTATAATACACAACTATCATTCAAGCTTAAACCTTCAACCTTGAAAACTACCCTTTTGGTCAAAATTGGCAAAAAGTAATTTTTATAATTAAATTATTTAATGATTCATTTTATACTGAATCAAAATCTATTTAATATTCATACTTCAATTTCTTAACTATTTAATAGTTTAACCATGGTTTACAAAACTTTACAATGATATTAATTAAAGTTTTTTTTTTTGACATTTCAAAATTTTATATGTTCTATTTATGATATTAATACATTTATTTTACCCTTTATAAATCTACTTTGTGATATAATACATTTATTCAACCCTTAAAAACCACCATTGATAGGGTAATGTATAAAAATTGTTTTATTGTTAAAATTGGTCAATGTTGTGATTGCAATTAAATAAAATCTACTCATTATTTTTAATACTATTTCTCATATATTTCGCTGTTTTAACCCCTAAAAATCACCCCTTCTTACAAAATATTGTAGGATTTTTTTAAAATACTAGAAACAAAATTAAAAATTTATATTTAGTTGAAAATAGAGTTGAAGCTGGAGATATTTGTACGTTCCGAAAAAAATTACAGGAAAACGTAAATGGTTTTATAACGATAATTTCTTTAATTTTTTAAGATATTTAAATGGTCGAAAGCATATTTTGTAAGGAATTTAGGGGGTTATAAGATTTGTGAAGTTGGACTTTCTTGAAGTACTTGATTTTTAAAGGTTGCGATTTGAAGGGCTTCAAAAAGGTACGTCTCACACACATGTATGCAAATTTCATTAGTTAATATCTCAATTAGGTTTCATCGTAGAAAAATGAAAAAAAAAGTGGAATACTGTCAGCAAAAAAATACTATATATTAGTTTGTGCGTATTTTTCACATTTCTTTTAGTTTTCGAGTAATTTTGAAAAAACGCAAAATTTTTATAAAAATCCAAAAAATAATTAAATACTAAATTGAAGTTTTTTTCCAAATGTAAGAATTTCAAAGGTGTTAAGGACAAGTTGTTAATACATAAATAAAGCTAATTATACATATATTAAGAGTTGTTTTTTTAGCATCATTTTTGTGGAAAATTCATTGATTTTGTAATGATATAATAGTTTTAGTTTTGTCATAACTCGGCAATTTTCCATACAAATCACTTCAGCTTAGCTCATTTTAAAGGTATCATTAAGACCTTTAAAAGCATTTTCTTTCGAAAACCACTGCTTTTACGTTATTTCATGATAAAAGGTTCGATTCTAGGTTAATTCATATAAACCCTCACTTTAATCAGGCTGTATCTCGGATTATGTTGCTGCGATGGATATTTAAGAAACGCCGTTCCATTCGCTATTTTAAAAGGTTTTTTTTTCATTCTCATAACTTGTTTGTATTAAAATTTAATGTTTTCGAGTTGTTTTCGAAAAACACAAAAACATGCATTTTTTAGGTACAAAATCAACAATTCTAATCGTGAATAACTCGGAAAATATTAACTTACCGAGAAAAGTTTGTATAACATTTTTTGCTTGAAATTGAACAGCCTATCGATTTCTGGGATTATTTTGAGGATAAATGTTTTCACCCCCGAGAAGGGGCGGCACTCACTCCCAGGGTAAAAGCACACATCTGCACTGTTTAACTATTTTTCTTTGACATTTTTCTATGTATGTTTTAAATTTCAGTACCAAGTATTTCAGGGTATAAAAAGCAGTAAATATGCGATAATTAAAGGACCAGCGAAACGGCCGCTCATTGGTCGTGACGTCACTTCGCGTGTAAACACGGGTCCGTTCTGCAGTCCACAAATAGATTTTTCGAAACCTAACCTAGGTAATCTGTGTTTTCGAGTATTTTGGACTTTCTTGTTATTTCCGCTGGACTGTAGGAGTTAAATTGCGACCAAATCTAGTAATTTGTATTATTCGCGTCGTAAAATAATGTTTTTGATTAGTTATTCACTTAGTAATGGCCGCCGTAGGATTTGTCAAAGCTTCCATGAACAATTTACCATCTGTGCATATGTTTATGGGAATGGATTACATAAAAACGGAGGAATGTTTTAATTAAGCTGAAATCAGAGGTGTAAAAGCAGCAATGTAAGTATATATGTGCAACATATGCATTCAGTAAAAGACAATGTGACCATTGTTCTAAATAAATTATAAGAACAGTTCAGAACAAAGTCAAATCTGTATCATGCTGGTTGTCGTTTAAGATTATAATTATTGTTGCTAACAATAAAAATTAACACAGCTATTGATAGTAGCTTCTGCTACTAAACGTTTTCGTTCTCTCTTCATAGGCAAAGAACGTGGGAGAACGTTAGTCCCAGTTCTTTTCCGAGCTCGTTGGCACTCAAAAATATGTGGAACTACGTCCTGCTTCATTATTATTTTTCCACCCATCAGTTTAAAACGTACATAATTTTCCATGTCTTCTCCCAAATAAATAAAAAAAAATATTACTTTTGTATAACATAACAACATAACCTTACTTTTAACTTACTTTAAAATGGTCTTCACAACAGAAAAATTCACTTTTGGATTTGAGCATATCACGTCTTCCTGCTGAAAACCACAGTTTCTTACGCCCATAATCTTGAGGTACACAAACAAATATTTGGTTTGGTGTACTTACAGATGTGCTTGTACAACAGGCAGTGATGTTAAGTATTTAAATACAAGTATTTAAAAATGTATTTTAATTACATCAAATACGTAATTAAATACATTTACTTTTTTGTAATTCAAAAGTAATTTAATTACAATTGTCCTTAAAATTTTAAATACTTGTAATTAAACTTAAATACTTGTATTTAAAAGTTCAACTATTGCCACTATATGGGGAATCCACAGTTAGGTATACACCCATGAGTCCCATGACTCATCATTAATACCTACACAGTAAATACTAATAACTGCAATAAGTAATAATTTTTGTGATAATGGGTCATTATCCTACGCCGAAACAGGTAAGTTAGGGAGCTAATCTGCTTTGTCTAGGCTTTCCCTGCTTTAACCATTATTTTCGGAGAAATATTGAGAATACAAGTAAAATTTCATTTATGTTGATTTCGTATTGGTCGAAATCCCGAGTTTACCTGTTTGACAACTGGAAAATAAAGACATTCTGTTCGTTTATCACTCTCAAATAAATTGTCTGACGAACATTTGGAAAATTTGTTATTTTTAAAACATCATTAGATTAGATTAATTAGATAATTAAGTAATTTTGTATTCATACATATTATATTGTATTTTTTATTAGCTCTATTAGCTGTACACTACTCAGTAAAAGAAATCTAAGTAAATTTTCTTGCATAATGGTAAAGACTTTTTCTAAATCCCAGTAAGTCCTTTCCTATTGTTAAATTTTTAATATAGAATGTATTTAAATTACTTTTAAATACATTGCCAATGTAATTGTAATTGTAATTAAATACATTTTCACAAATTGTATTTAAAATACTTTTAATTACCTCGTTGAAAAAGTATTTGTATTTGTATTTAAATACTTTTACAATTGTATTTTTAACAACACTGACAACAGGGTACAAAACAGAACTTGTGAGGTCCGTACATAGCCATCTATTTACCTTGTTGTCCTTCAAAAACTTGAAAAGGCTGTCCTAAACTGCTTTTATGCAAGCTTTTGTTTGGAGCCACGCAAATAAAAGCACAGATTATCCCTGGTTAAAGAAATTACAATAGGACTGAAATAGGTTAAAGCAATGTTTACATGCGATGTGACGTCAGAGGGCTATAACCTTCAGAAAGCTAGTTTTGGCGCCAATTCCTAGCGTTTGAATTTCAAATAACTTTTTTGCTTGAATGTGTTTGATTTATTTATTTTTAATATTAACCTAAGATTTATAGGCGTAATAATCTCTCATTTAGCCAATTTTCAAAAAATGTGAAAATACCCAATTGTATACGCTAAATTTCAAGTGTGTCGGGCTGTGTGCTTAATACTTACATAGGTATTAATAATTAATCCACCTCACAATACGTATGGTGTTAATAGATGTACAAGAGAGTAATTTCACTACATTTTCTGAAAATCGAGTATTCGAAAGAATGAAACTCGAAACTTTAAAATGTCGAATGCTAAAACTGCAAAAATTAATTCTCATAATCCAGTGAGGGGCATATGGCTTTCGGGCTTCGTCAAACGTTCCCTAAATAAACCTAATTTATTCCGTGTCCATCTGATTTTGATTTTGTAAGCCCGTGCGTGCTCCGTAGCGCGAGAAATCATTCCAGCGACACGAAAATTAATTCGGAACGAAAACAGAGACCAATTCCCTCATCCTCGTCCATATATTCCCCGTGTTCAATCGTCGGCACGTGGGTGGGGAGAAAAACGACCTTATCAAATATGGTGGTTGGCGGTCGGAAAAGTCTCAAGAAACCTCGCAATATACTCGACACGAAGGAGTTTAAATTGATGGCGCTCCGTAATGAAATAAGGCCAACAATATCATCGTCTCGAGAGAAAGACGATATCAAATTATACACTTCGGGGGAAGTCTGATTACGATTTGATGAAAATTCATGAAGATTTATTGTTATTCATAGTGGGTTATGAATTTTGGCGGTTTGAGATATTTTCTCCGATTCGCGGGAACACGGGTTATATACATCTTAATACGTACATATTATGGATGTACGATATATCTCGCACATGTACATTAAGCCCGGTTTAATTGTGTTTGCTCCGGAAATTCGGAAATTTTAAGGGCACCAATATTTGATCTTCTTGTAATTTCATTTCTAACTCCCTTTCGTTTATTATATCGGCTTCGGATTCATGATGCTAGTAGTAATTCTTGGTGTTTCCCTTAAATCTGATGAATCTGATGTTATATTGCTTTATAGTTATATTACGTTATTACATTTTTACATTATGTGTACAAGTAATATTACATTTAATATCAACGAAAATATCGCCATGTTTTAAAAAGAAAATAAAAGTGCAATCTGCTGATAGTTATACAGGGTGTATCAGAATTCACATTAGCACTTTTAAATAGTGATTGTTCGGATTATTTTAGATCTTAAAGTCCATTTCAAAAAATGTTCCATCACTCCTACAAACATTCCTTTGACTTAGTGATTTATCAATATGTCTCATCAAACTTCAATTGCAATTTTTTTAGTAGGTATCTGTAGTATGACTAAAGCTATCAAATATAAAAACCTTTACTCATGCCTAAAGTATGTAAATAAAATGTGAATTGCTCAAATTACATATTATAAATTAACTGTACGTATGATAATCCAGAAAAAAAAATTGTTTGATTATTAAATCTACCTTTATTATTTATTTCGATTTCTCATTGTGTGTTTTTTGTTATAAGTTATAACCATTAGGCAATTTGTTACAATAATATATTAATGTGTGTGTACATGTGGCTGAAATATTTACCCCTTTAAAATTGTTTTTAGGTATGTTGATTGACCTAGCCTTGGTTCTAGATAAACTATTCCGATATTTTATTGCTAACCTTTCATAACTAAATGTTAACTAACTATAAATCTAATAATCGTTAGCCCGAATGCCCAACATCCTCGAAGATTTTCATATTTCTGTGATGTACATCTATGTAAATCAAAATTAAATTTTCCTTGGTAATAGCACCACTTATGAGGATGGCTGGATGGATTTGTCTATTTATTTGAATGTTCATAGTATTCCGAATAAGAGTAATATTCGTAAGAGTAATAATAATATAGAGCAAAACAGTAAAAATGGGAAACTGACACGAAGAAGTAGAAAATTTGGGAAAAATTCAAACAGTTTTTTTTCTATGTGGTTTCTGTTATTACTAACAAAACATCATACACTAAAAGTAAAGCGAATCACGTCTTCATTTTCCATAGAATTTTGGTTCTTAGCATCTCACATTGCGGTGCAATCGATTTAATTGAACTGAATTAATGTAACTGAACATCAGTTTTGCAATCGAAATGTAAATAAAATATCTTAAGATTTATTGTCATTTAATAGTTAATAGTAGAAATTAAATTATTTTACTGGCATGACATTCTGAATTAATTGAACTGAGACCTATATTTTGGACCTTAATCGAATGATTCAAAGTCTATTACATTCTAGTTACATAATACATTTCCACCATTTCAGTGATGTACTCTCCATAGAATTCGTGTGCGTATGTAAAATTTCCAAGTGGCTTACTTCCGAATACACTCCTACTTAATTTAATTTTTAATTTTTTGAACGTCTAATAGCGTTTAATAAATTTACAAAAGGATTACGCACCAATTTGTTAAGATTTTGATGGGACATCCTCCACCGTGTCAGGTGTATATATAACATTTTTGAATTAAACTTCTTTAAATAATTAAAGAGAGAAACCGCTTTACAGAGAACAGGGGTATTGGTTAGTTATTTAACATCTTCTTCGCAAATCTATTTAGTGATTGTTGCTCTATACCTCACAATACTGTAATAAATACCACACATTGTCATAAATAAATTTTCAGCACTCATTATATTGCTTAATTTTCTAAAAACATAAATAAAATATATGTTTCTGTTGACAATTTCGCTAATTTGTTAATACCAACTTAGATACACTTTAATGAGGATACCAAGGTACTTGTCATACCCTGGCCTTTTTACACATGTATTCTCAATTTAACTGGTGACATTTATAGATATTTCTCAGTGATTTGTTAAAAGTAAGTAAACCGTTTCATCTGCATTTAGACACTGTGTTATTATCTAACCAAGTATTGACTTTATTTGCTTACTTACGCTTGCAGTACGCTACCTTGCTGCACACCCATATTTATTTGCCTTGACTCACTATTAGTTTTAATGATTCTCACTGTATGTTCTTGGTTAGTTAAATATCCATTTAAAAAAAAATCCGTAACTTCACTGCATCCAAATGAAACAATGTATTCTTAAATTTGTTAAATTCATCTCAAATCTTAAACTTAAATAAATGGTACTATTTGATAAATATAAACGGAAATGTTTTGTGCCATTAGTACTCATCATCAGAGTATCTATGATAAGAGACAAATATACATTTTCGAAAGATGTAAAATTAAAAATTGAAACATACTTACAAAACTCCTGACAAGTGTAAATTATGACGTCTCTACTGTCTTATGGCTAAAAGAAATTATAGGATGATGCCGAAAATGAACTTTAAGCAGTCAGTTCAACAGTTAAATATTGAAATAGGGAGACTTAAATCACATGAAAACTTCACATTTGCAAACATTATTCATCTCATCTAGGCGTTATTTAAAAAAAGCTTAATCCTTTTCTTTTACCTTATCATTCGCTTACCTTTTTTCTTTCCTCCTAAGATCATATTAAACATCCAATATTATGTTGGTCTAAAAACTGTACTAATCGTGAATGTAGAGTATGTGCACATATTTTTTAAAAATTTGCGCATAATATAAAAATGTATTTCCATTACTCTATTTCTATCATGTTTTTGCAAAATATGAAAATTGAATTCAAGCAAGCCGTTCTTTAATAAACCTCAATAATACAACCCGGCATTTATTTATAGAACATAATTTACTTGCTACTTATTAAAATAATGATAAGGTAGTGCAGATAACCAACCTTAATCATTGTAGTTTAATCTGTACTTGTTGTGCACTTAAGTACATTTTGCGGCTGACATCCAGCCCTGACAGCTTTTTAAATATTTCGCAAGGTATGTCTTGCGTAATTTTCAATGAGCGGTATTTCAAAAACTATACGTTCTTCGTCATAGGTGAACTGACGTGTAGGGACTAAAATAACACAATAAAATACCCCTTAAAATTTGTAACATGAATCTTTTTGATTATAATTGATTAAGAACAATCATTCAATTATTAATTATTTCTAACTATTTTCTGATTAATCCCATCACGACTACTTATTTTGTGAACTAAATTACTTATTGCTTCACATACAAAATTTAAAATAATTATATTGTAACCTTTATTTTCTAATTTATTTAAACTAATACTAATTGTACACTAGACACTTCTTAATTTATTTACATTATTACTAAACTAATTTATATAACACACTTAACTAATTAATTTATATCACACTCTTAATGGTTAATTTATTTCACTGGTCGGTCTTTCGCTTATTTACTATATCGCGCTCACGTCTAATAATAATCATCTCCGACCACAAGCCCGCTTATATATACACTTCTCAAATGTAATCGGGAACCTTCTGGCGTATTCTTTTCTAATTCTACAAAGAACTCGATTCATCTCGATAATAATGTTTACGTAGAAAATGTCCAGTAGGTCATAAATTACTTTCCTTAAATAATAATTCGGGAGTATTCATGGAGCTGTCTTTTGCGTCGCGGCAATTCTTTTGAGGTGGCCGCCCAGGTCCGATACGAGTAAACACGTCTCGCGCTGTTTACTTTTCGCATTACAATATATAATAAAAAATTTAAAGAAAGCCTTAATATTTTAGTATACCTTTATGCTTTTTAATAATATTATAATTCTTCCATATTTTGACATAAGCCAATCATATAGTCTTAACACTATCCCTAGCTTTATCAATATGACTAAGATTTGTAAATAGTTGTAATTTATGGATAAATTATTAATACCAGCAATATACTTTGTACTTGTTTTCCTTTTTTTGAAACCTTCTCGAAATCGGCTTATAGATTTTCTCCTCGGTTTTGTGTACAAAGGTTACAATCGGTTAAATCTTCGCTGTAATCATGACATGCCAACAAATAGCTGCGGTATAAATATCTTAACGTGATAATGTAGCGTCAAATCGTTTGCCGTTTACACGAAAATTACAGATTTTATCCAAGACAGCATCAAATGGCGCATCGCATGCGAACGTTATGAACTATGTATTCACTTGAAGCTCAGGTATGTATACGATGCAACTCCAATTACATTTATTATTTACCTCCAGATGCGCTCATCCTTGTGTTCATCGACCCATAACAGGTTTCCACCTTTATGTAAGTAGGTTTGTGTGTATGTGCATCGAATTACTATTTCGGATTTCCGCTTCCCATTACTTACGTATATTCTATTTGTATATACATGTATATGGATATATATAACCCGACCGTGTCTCCCTAATTCCCGACTAGCTCGCCCTAATTTGTTCGAAAATGTAATTAAACCGTTACAAGTCAGAAGGTGGCTGGAGCCATTTTCCGGAGCTCCACGCTACCCCTCGGATTGCGATTTGTCATTTCATTTATAATGGTGTTTTGTACCGTTTTAACACTAATTTCGATGTTCTTTATGCGTTGCGGAAAACGGCCATCTGTAGGGCGTCGTCAGACTGTAACGACGTCGTTAACTCCGTACGTATACGTATAACATGTAACGGATGGATGAAGAACAGAGCAAGAAATCGTAATGGATGAAGTTCGTTTTCTAGTATAAGGTGAAGTTGTGCCAGTGTAACGATCAAACATATTTCACGGTCTTGGTAACATTTTACTTACTCAGAAACGCAACGATAAAAGCAAAAATATTCTACGATAACTTGCTTTAAGTTGGAAGTGTGGATGCGTAAGTAATTATTTTAAGTCACTCCAACACACGAGCCAAGTTTCGGGTAGCCAAATCTCATCATCAGCCTATTTACTTCCTGCCTGAATGACTGAACATATCATTCCAAATTCAAAAATGTGAAAAATTGCAATATAAATTTAGGAACAATAAGTAAATAAACTACGAAGTAAAAGTAAATGAAGAGCAGACTATAATATGGAGAGTGGGAAGTGACATAAATCTATAGATAAATAACGTAAGAAGAATGAATAAAGAATAAGAAATCATGTAATAAAATTAGCTTCCTACAAAACAATTTACCGATATAAACATTACTATTGTAACGCGAAATGTAAACAGCAGCGCGAAACGTGTTTACCCTTATCGGACGGCGGTTTACCTCAAAAGAACGCAGCTACGCTAATTGAGCAACAATATCCGTCTCGAACCTGCCGCCAACATCTAATTAAAGAAAGAATGATTTATGACCCTTCTGGACGTTTTTACATAAACATAATGAGGGAAAATAATTATCGAGCAAATACTAGTAGGTTCTGGAATACATTATGGAGGGCTATAAAAGTGAACGCTGCGGACGAAGGAAATTAGATTAGACGTGAAGCCGCGAGGGAATAAATAAGGCGATAGACGGACCAGTGAAATAAATTACATTAAGAGTTATATAAATTAATTAGTTAGGAATTAGTTAAGATAAATTAAGTAGTGTGTAGTGTAAAATTAGGACAGTGTAAATAAATTATAAATAAACGTTACACTATAATTTGACCGCATTAGAAATAGTACCCTTATTATTAGTTATTTATCAAATAAGGTCCCTTAATAAACGCTTGAATATATTTATGTCATCACTTATGTTTCAAAAAATTGTTCTCCTGTAATAAACTTCATATATTTGATTTACACAGTAATTATCTATTAAAATGAATTCATCACAATTTCTAGTCTTACACGTATGTAAATACATCTCTAAATACTGGTGTCTTATCACATGTATCGGTAGGTAATAACTTTTGATTAATTTGAGAACAGTAGACTAAGCTTTATCTGCATTGATATATAACGTACGCTTTAAGTTGAGTCTCTTTCCTGTGCTTATTTTTGTGTACCTGTTCAATTTTATAATTTGATAGACTAAACAATACTGTTGAACAAAATTGCAGATGTGGTGCTATCACGGCATTACATTTCGCCATTTTACTACAGATTGAACTTACTTTTTGTCATTTTCCTTCTCATGTTGCCTGATTGGGCATGAAAATTCAGGGTTGGGTACAATATTATCCCTGCATAGTTCACTCTCCCTTTCTCTCTTTCTTTGTTTCTTACTTTCTTAACGCAATATATGTTTATTATTATATTTAACTTAGATCAGATCTGCGAAAAAAAAAATTTACATTTATGTACTGATTTCACTATATTGGTATCAAGAAAAATAACAGGGCCAAGAATTTTCTTTGCTGTGCAACAAATTTGACAATCCTACAGTTCGAAATACTGTTCTTAAACTTTCTCCATTAGATTAGTTATACAATCTTTGAACCAAGTGAGACCAGTATGTTCAAGCTTTGAGAATTTTGAGCATTTTTAACAATAACATTCTAACTACTGCTCAAAAAGCACTTTTAAAATGAAAGAACACAACTTGTAAAACGTTGCCTTTATCAATAGCTTTATCAATGATATACATTGTCACAGACTAGCCTGAATTTTTCCTAAGGGGTTTTCCCTAAATCCAAACTGACTACGTACAATTATTATACTTATGTCTCGGTACCGTTGAAGTGCTCTTTTGAGTTAAATATCTCGTCATAAAGAACGGTGTTCATTGTTCTAAACTCTTAGTGCTATTTAAAATTAGATTTTTCTAGGGCAGGTATTACATTTGATATTATCCAAGTCAGAGAAAGTTCACCACTAGAAAAAATACATTAACGATATTCCACATTCTATCTCCACTCATAATACATATATATTTCAGAACATCAATTGTTTTTAAATATAGCCACCCACAATTTTCATTTTTCATTGTCAAATTCTCATATTCGCCAGATTTATTAAGACCTCTGGTCGCCATATAGATTGTTAGTAAATCGTGGTGCTGATGTATTTATTAAATTAAACTGCTATACCAATTTGATTTGTAAGTATAAAAGTTTTATAGAAAATCTCAACCCTTTTAGGAAACATGAAATTTAAATTTTGTACAAACAAAAGTAGTCTAGTGTAACTTCTAATTGAAGCCGTATACAAAATTGATAAATTTAATTATTCAGGTGTGTATTAATTAAGTTGTAATGAATGAACTGCTATTTACAATGGGAAAACTAGCAGGACTTTTCATACAAGAGTTGACAACCACTTGGGGTTGATATCTGGATATAAGAACACTGACAATCATAATACGACTTCATCATTCGCTAATCATATTACAAAATACAATCAGCCATTTAATCCTGTTAACAAGTCAACTTTTTACATATTTAGGACAAGAGCAATATTGTAAAATTAAAAATTGTTAT
This sequence comes from Cryptocephalus moraei, assembly GCA_946251905.1. Lineage (NCBI taxonomy): Eukaryota > Metazoa > Arthropoda > Insecta > Coleoptera > Chrysomelidae > Cryptocephalus > Cryptocephalus moraei. The sequence goes on along the minus strand of OX276458.1, from coordinate 22,831,347 downwards.
GATGGAAAAACAGTAATATAGGTAATATTATATGCTGTTATTAGCAATAATTAAACTACTAATTAATTGTTTAAAATAATTGTAAACCGTTCGTAATTCTTAATTTTCATTTAATGTGATTTTCATTTTACTTCATGTCCCATGTTGACCTCTTGTACTTTCATCTATTTACGTGTCTTTCGCGTCGATGTTACAATTAAATTAGTTATGGTACGATCGTTGTTAATCTCTGTAGTTGCTCTTGAATCCGAATTGATTTATTACTGGACAGAATTGCATTTATATGCTACCAGTCCTAGAATCAACCTTTACGTGTATTTGAATGCGTCGTTGCTTGTGGTATTTTATGGTAAGGTAAGGGTGTGCTCTCTATACATTTCTGTTAATCTGATTATTATAGCCTGAAGATGATTTCAATTAATAGACGATTGGTGGACGGCTTTGCATCATTTCCGTACTGCTTTTATTTAATTGTTCAATATTTATTTACTTGTTGGGCACGTATTGTAGAATATTTGTTATACTTGTGACAGATAAATTGATAAATATTAATATTGATACTAGTAAGGCAGTTGTTCCATGGAGCCTCAATAAAAAAGTTTTATATCTCATCAACATTGTGCTATTTCATTGATATCTCTCATCTCATCACCAAATTTGGAGGTGAGATAAACCTTATAGGATGTATGCTGATTATTTTTATGAAATGTGTGAATATTCCGCTGATATCAGAAATTTTTGTTGTAGTACAACGTGGGGATAGTCATTAGAATATTTGAATATAAATTTTTTTAATAAATCTAGCATATGTGAACTAAACTAAGCATTCAGAAAAATGTCCAATGAAATTAGCGTTTTCATTCTGACGTGAATAGTATAATATTCAAAATATATACCAACTACAGTAAATCAGTAACTTACAGTGCTCCCACGGTCTTAAAACGGTCTTCAATATAGTGTACATTATTTTCCACTCTATAATTTCCGTCACATCATATTAGAACCATAACTCTCATAACTCACCATAACTAATGAACAAATAAGTGTATAAATCTTAAACGAAAATGTCAACTAGTTGTATGATATATTGTATAAGCATTTTTTTTATTGTGAAAGTTTGGAATCTTATGTTCTTTCACTTAGATGTCGTATTAAGCCAGTGGTGGGTAATAGCGATTCGAAATATGTCTCTTGTCAACAATAGAACGATATAACTTTTAAGCTTCGTTTCAGTTGGTTGGAGCGCCTTAAGGTAATTCCTTATGAAATCATAATCTCACGAAACTAAGTTCTTTGGAATTAAATGAAATAAATTTGAAACACATCGTATTAGCTATAAAATGAAATACAAGTAAATCCCAATACTCCAGACGATATATTATTTTTATGACATTGCGCGTAATAAGCTATTTTTCTTAAATAGCTCTTAAATATCATGTAGAATCATAATTTCGTTTTCTTTATAGCGTAATACTGTGGAATATAATTTCTTTCCCTTAGCGATTTTACAAATAAATAAGCTATCCCGAATAGTGCCACATTTCCAGGAGCAGGAATTTCCAATTAAAAAATGGATGTAGGTGCGGAAAATGAAACTAACTTAGACTGTAGGTATATCTTCACGAGTAGAATAGATCCTCCAAGAGCTGTCGGTCGGTTTAACACATTTAAAACTTCGAAAAACTTCAAAATTAAAAGAAGTAGGATGATGAGTCGCTTAAAAGCGTATATCCATTGTTAAATTTTATTTGACACGATCATTGCTTTTTACCCTTCTAGAGATGTAAATAACAGGTAATTTTAATATAAAGTAGAAAAACATACAAGTCAACATCAAAAAGTGAGAAGTCTCGCAAACAACAAATTTCTTTGACAGCATTACATCCGCTGCAGAATGGGAAACTTTCCGAGGAAACTGCTAACAACAACAACTCATATACCTGCGAAAATGTTCTAAAGAAGGCGAAATTGTGTCATATATTTTATTATGCATTACAGTTGCGCTATAGGCGAAAAAAACTGTATTAAGAGTGTTGCAAATAGATACTTAAATATCACTTAAACTGGTCTTAATTTAATATTTTGAATCAAATAATTTTAATTTGAGTAAATAAAAATAAAATGGTTACTACTTATATATTCCAGTAGGTATTGTGTATTCATTTTATAACATTCAAACAATTTTTGAAACTTTCTCTTGTTTTAAATTGGTAGACAACAAAAGTCAACACTTTTGGTGCTTTATGGTTTGCTTGTAATATTTGAAAAGTCCAATTCGGTTGACAAAAGTGTGCTGTAAAATTTATCGGAATTTAAGAAAACAATGTGATTTGGCCGTTAATGTAACCTATCGCCCGGAAGTGGTTATTTATCGGTTCTACCTACTTCTGCATTCGCATTACTTTGAGTTTAGAGATGTAGAGGATAGGGCTAGTAGATGTAGAGAGTAGGCGACAGAACGCGTAGCTTTAGAATAAACGCAAAAATGGCGACCAAGTTGTATAAATAAAAATTAAAGTAGGTATTCAACGATTTCACCGAAAATATTACTATGTACCCTCACTGGCAGAAGTGATGTCCCCCAGTTACTTCCCTGTCCATTTTCTGGCGAAACTGGTTTTTGAAACCTTCTAAATTGGGGTGGGTTCGAGTTGTCTCCCAAATGCAAATTATTACCTGTTTCCATGGAAAGGTCACGACCGAATTGTCTCCGAAGGCTACATGTCAATTAGGGGGATTTCAGGTGGGCCAGAAAAGTTTCGGGAAGCTTTCTGATACGTGAACGTCATGTGATACGCTCGAAAGTACGTTGGAAACACAAGGGGGCAAGGATCAAACACGTAAGAGGGCAAGGATCAAACATGTACTCACTGAGCCTAATGGGCATCATCAGAATTTGCTGTAGAATGTGTAGAAAATCTACCTGAGCGTGATCGTGTGCGCGGGAGACAATTCGACCCATGCCGAGTGACAATTAGAACACCAAAAAAATTTACCCTCTCCCCTTGGCAGACAATTCGGCTACACCGCTAAATTGCTTTGTTCACACGTCCGTCGTTGTAATTTAAGTTTGTTTATTAAGAGAATATTTGTTTAAATAATGATCAATGTGCTCACTGCTCACTAACAAACGCATTAGGTATGTGGATATCTGAAGCTTAATGCGAATGATTTATTATAGAAACCAAGTAATTGAATATAAATTTACAACTACTGCCGTAACAAAGAACGTCCGTCCTTACGAGTCGACGTCTACACAAAGAATCTAGTTGTGATGTCATCGTTTGTTTATCATTATTCAAGAATTCCAACTTATTGAAATGTAGACGACGTTACGTGACGCGGTCCGTACGTTTTTTGCTTTATTCATCACGTCTGAAGGCGGAGCATTCACGAATCGGATCGTTTCGTCGGGATATCCGTCGACGGTCGCTTTATTTTCTCGCTAAATCCCGAAAATAAAGATTGATAAGGATTAAGCGGATTTAATCCGTGTGCCGTAGGTGCGAAACGGAGGAGAGAGATGTAAATGTCGCCGATATCTTTGCCTAATTACGATTAATCGCGAGTTAAACGTACAGAAAAACGGTGTAAAGCAATTAACGTCTGATTAGCCGAAGCGTATGTGCGTTCCGACGAAATGGGTGGAAACCGGGATTACGGACTGGTTCAGCCATGAAACGTAACGTTTTACAAAGCGGAATCGACGGGTGACACATGTATTAAGGATCTTTACATACACGGTGTCACGGAAATGACACTTTAACTCTCCAGTACGTTACTGGGACCTTAGAAAAACGGTAAAAATATTATTTTGCTTTTATTGTTTCTGTTGGCTCTAGAAACTTGAATCTCTTGCCTGACAACAATGCAAACATTTGTCTGGGTATATTTGACAAGAATAAATTTGGTATTTTGTGTTTTACAGGGTACAGTAAAAAAGTCATATATGTTTGTTTTATATTGAAATAAACCGTTCTAGCACCGTGCTCTTTTTGACCACCTAGTGTCTTCCATTCTTTCAAGGTGCCCATACCATAACAGCTGTTTGGTTTCGATACTATCCAGTATAGTGTACCTCCACTTCCATGATCTCTTTGATACTCTGGTTTCGTACGTGCTTTGTTCTTCATATACCACTACTCCTCCTCCAATAATCGATTTTCATGGCTAAAATTGATTTTTGTCTCTTTTGCTAAATTCCCATGTCTCAGAGCCATACGTAAAAATTCTTTGGATGATAGTTTTATATATGGTAAGTTTAGTCTTTTTTATTTTATCATCCCACAGAACAGAGTTCAGCAGTGTGACTTATCTTTCTTAGTTAATTTTACTTGTTACCTGCTCTATACTATTGCCGATGTTGGAGATCGTTACTCCGAGGTGTTAGAATGTCTTAGATTTTTTTTATAAATTTTGTTGTGCCGAGGTCTAGGTCTTCTCCATCATTTTCTCCAGCTACTAAGTTTCCGTTTTAACTATGCTTATTGTTAAGCCCCATTTCTGATATTCGTCTTGTAATAGTCATTTTCATCAGACACAATAATGACATGGTCGTCTGCGAATAATAAAGTGTGTAGAGTTCCGTCTCCAATAGGAATACCCATTTCACTGTATTTATGTTTACACCCTGTCAAGGCTTGTTCTGGATAGATTGTAAACAGTAGCGGTGCAAGTGTACATCCTTGTCTGAGCCCTTTACTGATTGGGAAACTGTGAGAATTTTTCCCTAACTTAACCATACTTCTGCAATATAATTTAATCAAAATTGACTGTTAGGAATATTCAACCATAAGAAAACTTTCGAGAACAAGTCCCAAGCAAAAAATATCTGTTGTATAAGTGTTATTAGAAGCAAAAATCTAATATTACGTATCAAGGAACGTTCGAGAACAATAAGTGTGCAAAAAGACTTGTTAAAATAAACTCGTTAAGATAAGCATTATTAGGTGTCGAGGTGATTAATTGTGTAATTCTCCGTAGGATCGGACAGTTAGTGGTACAAATCCGTCGCGAGGGGATGCGTGCGAAAATTTTTCGGATATTAATTGCCCTGTGATTGTAATAGTGATTGTGAAAGTGAGTGAAACGACTCCCCTCACTGACGTCTACGCTCTCGGACTTCTTAAAGGTTTCTAGTTATAATTTTGGAAGATAAATTGGGGAGGCACACACATCTTTTCCAAATTACATTGATTCTGTGTGGCATTCAAATTTACACTGGAACTTGTTCAAATCTTTGATTGTTGGGATTAATTTTTGATCACTTAAAGGAGTCCTAGAGTGTTGATATCTTTTGGATGGCGAGGAAAAACAAGACGTGCCTCCAGTGTGCACACATGAGAGGAGAGATGAGATTCGGGCCTTGAGAATACTTGGGTAAGTGGTAAGTATCCCGCCAAGGAAATATTTACAAGTTATATTGAAATCTTATTAATTCCTAATATCATTGTTAGTGAATCTTATAAATTTAAAACAAGTAACCAAATAATTCTTCATTTCTATTGTATTGTTTATAAGATTGTGTGGTTAATCTGAGTTTGTCGTGTCTGTTACATTTAGAGATTTTTAAATTTGAGTAAATTTCACATAGTAAGGCAAAATTTACTTAGAACAATTGGAAATGGAAGAGATATTTAAAATTTATTGCAAAAAAGGAAGAAATGTATTTGTTATCTGATTATAATCTTTGTCACTTTATAACTGAAATTGTGTTATTTTGTAATTTTAAACTTGTCGATTTTACAAAAATGAGTCGTTTCAATGTTCATTCTTTAATTCGGTTTATCCCCTTTACAGAAAATGATCATCGGAGAGCGCCTTCGCACACAACCGAGATGGAAGAGATATTTAAGGGTTTTAAGGTATAATGAATTCAAATTTTCTTTTAATTTCAACTCTAATAGACTTTCTTCTTTATTTGCAGGTAGGTGCACATTTCTTTATGCGGACGCGCTTTTACTGTTAAATCATCGTTTGACGTTTCGAAGCTAGTCTGGCCATTGCCGGACATGGTTTCCACTGGAAAAATCGGAAAAGTTTTCGTGAATCGTGGTGCTTTGAGTGCTTTGCGAGCGAGTTTTATATTTTTTGGTTTACTGGTAAGTACCTATGTTATACATAAATACTTTTTTTATTTTCAGGAACAATAATTCTTTCTTTTTTTTATAGGTAGGTAACTAAATCTTTCTTATGTGACTATAATGTATTATATAATGTCAATTGGTTTAATTTCCGGTACTTAATTTTTTTAACAGTGCCATTTTTGCTTTCAGGTATGTCTTAAGGTGTATGTTGTTTTGCATTTTCAGGTATTTTTGTCCATTTTTTAATTGTTTTGTTTTCCTTTGTCGTCTGTTTTAGGTAATTTCAGGTATTAACAATTTTTTTTAGGTAAACTGCTCTTTTTACTTTCAAGTATTTCTTAAGGTATTCTTTTTCATTGTATTTGTTATGTATCTTTTCCTCTTCAGGTACATTTAGAGGTGCACACTTTCAAATTGTTTCGTTTCCAATCGCACTTTCTTGTGTTTTGCCTAATGAATGTAAAACAAATTACGGGGCCCCATTAAAAATAATACCACAAGAGAAAAGTGGATTAATAGGGTTTCCATCGATTTCAAGTGGGATTTCCCAGGTTGATTTCGTTAGAGGCGAACCGACCGCTTAAAACAAAAAAGGTAACGAGCTGCGCAAGTACCTCCTGGGTGGCTATGGAAACCTTGCGAGATTTTAACCTAATTTCTCTCTTTCTTGTTTAATGTTTCTCTTCTGACGAATTTTAGTGGGGCCCCATCACAGAAAGTTACTTTTGATTCTGTTAATATTGTCCTCTTAATGTTTTTAAGTTCAGGTATATTCGTTTTGTGATATTTTTTATTTGATAAGTACCTACCTACGCAACAGACGGAACGTATATCCTACCAATAAGACCAAGTTGTCTCATATAATTTCCAAATCACTTTTTCTTATCGATATGCAAGTTTAATCATACAGTTTAATAATTAATTGATCAAATAGTTAGTACTTGATAATTAATAATTTTCATTAAACTTTAAATTTGCATTAATACATTAAATGTATAGAATTTTCATTAGAAATATTTTTTTAAACTGTCCTAAAGGGCACTTTACTCTGAAGAATTTTTATTATGTTGTAGAATTTTTTTAAAACGGTTTTAGTGATTTATACAAAATCTCATAACTTAAGTTAGTTGTGTAATGCATATTCCTTTTATTTGAAACATTTTTGTCTAAAATTGCCCTAAGAAGAATTTACTTAAGTACATCGGTTTGTAGAGTGATTGTTCAGTCTAACTGATACATCTCCGTGAGAAAATCTTACGATGTTACACATCGTCATTTTTATTTTGGAAATACCGTCCACACATGAACGCCCTGCTCTGAAACCGTTCTGTTTCTCTGATATTTTTACCTGTGCTTCAATTCCTACTTTTAACACTCGTCCATAGAGTCTATCTATTGAAGTTATCACAGTTATGCCTCGGTGGTTTGCACAGTCCTGCCTGCTGCCCTTTTTATATATCGACGATACTGTTTGCATATTTCCATTTATATTTGGAATGTTGCCTTCTTTTAGGCACTTATTAAAGAGATCTACCAGTAATTACGTTAAACGATAGGACCTGACACTTTATATTTCCTAATCTAGGAACTTTATCATTCTTCATGTACCTAGGTAAGTGCATTTCGAATTTCTTCAGGTGTTATAGCAGATTCATCCCTTCCGTTCACGGTTGGTGATTCATCAATGGTTTTCATAAGTTCAGGTCGATCTTCTGAGAGCAACATACTGCAGCATACTGCAACATACCCCAGCAGTTCATATCAATTAGGTGAGTTCTTGTTAAACCTCTGTTGTCTGATCGAAGTCTTTTCAAAATTTTTCAGGGGTTATTGTCTCTTGTATTTCCTGTACATTTGTTAACATCCTTGCATGAGATATTCCAAGGTTTACTTGTGCTTTGTTAACAGTTCTCTACTTATCTTTGTTCTTTTTACCCTTTGCTTTATACTCTTTGTGATCTTCGCTACAATGTGTTGTTAATTTTTGTACGTTCTTATTCCACCATTGTTCAGTTCTAGCAGTTGTAGTCTGCGGTTTTTCCCCAAAGGCTTCAAGGGTAGTTTCATGAATGCTTCGTTTTAAGTTTAAGTAAAGTTCATCTGATGATTATCCGTGCAAATTATTGAGTTTCGTCGCAAGTCTCAGCTGGTAGGGAAACTTAATGGAATCATCTTCTAACCTGTCCAGATTGCACCATATTAATTTTGTCCTTATCATTTGTGAGTATTTCTCAAGATTGCTTCTTCAGATTTGGTACATGTATAAGATACTGTAATACCAAAAAATAACTCAGTAACCATTATGTACTGGTTGGTATATTTGGGGATTTCTTCGGCAAGGGATGGTTATATTGCAATTCTGTCTCCACATTTGCAAATATCTGGGTGCGCTACAAATTAAAGAATGGCACCATAAGACAACTACAAGTTAACATAATAGCAATTTCGAGAGTAGAACGACTGTAATAATTCACTTTTAGAATAGCCTCGGACCCGCAACTGCTGCGCACGGCGCACGCAGGCTCTCTTAACTCCTGTATATGCTATAGTACTTCCTTTTGGGAACATTATTGTAATCATTTTATGAAACTTTAGGGATACGAAACTCTATAAATCGTTCGTTACTGTTAATAAATAAAGGACTAATCGATGTTGAATCAAATTGCTCTATCAGATCCTAATGGATATTATGAAAATAAAGTAGTTTGTTAATTTTGGTGTTGGCATCTTTGGTGGCCAAGCAAACGCTTCATTGCGCCCTAGCCATCTAGCCATGTCAAAAGGTCTAATCCAACTAATTAAACGTTATACGCTGGACAGACATACGGTTAAGTCGTCTAGATACTTATAATTACTTCCAATTTAAGGTAACACTTATTTCATTTCACGATGTTTATCATGCCAAAATCATTGATTTAGCACTTGTCCATCAAAAGCATTTCGGCGTGGCGTGTAGATAATGTTTAATGATGAAATCGTTGCAAAGTTTAAAATTCATCATACACGTTAACAACAATGTTTCGTTTAGTTCTAGGGTCTGGGAATAAAGCTGCTTTCGATTTTAAAGGGCCACACTTTACGGTTTTCAAAGTTTCACGGTAGTTAAATTCACAAGTTTATACCTCGGGAAATGGTCAAGGGGAGATGTTTTTAGTACTCTTTGTACTCTTCTCCACACAAGACCTTATACATCCAACCGATTTAATAATTTAAATTTAAAATATCATCACACAACACGACTCCCGTATCGCCTTTTCGCTGGTTATAGCAACGATAAAAACAGTTAAAGCCACCGTCTACATACCATTAACCTATTTCTCCGTTCTATCGATTCTTCTCTTAACGGTTATTGTTTCAATTAAAAACAGTTCGTTAGTATTTGCGCACGAACACATTTCCTTTCAAATATCAATCGCAAACACGGAGCTTGATTAAAGTTCAAGTACACTTTTAATAGCAGCTTATCACAGCCTATTGTTGATTCATAATTATCGTCGCGACCATAAATTAGCTTTCCCTTCAACGGGGAAAATGGCACTCTTTGATATGTATCACGATGAAGTAAAATGCTCGAGATACATTACCGTAAAAGAACGGTAATTAAACATCATTAAATGGCGAGGAAGTAATAAATTCTCCGCTATTGGTAAGGTTATAACATATACACGTATGCGTTCAGTTGTTTTGTAAATTGCTCTAGAATGGGATTTCCGTGTTTTCCCATCTTCATTTGCCTTTCTCCTAAACCGTCTTAATTGTTTCGGAAGTGAAATTAAACCAGGAAATGGATTTTAAATATTTTGCTTATCAAGCGGAAAATTCGAATAGATGACAGATGTCGATAAAAATGCAGGCAAATTGACTTAGGTTTAATGTTTACATTATGCAATACATGTATATTTATAACTGAACTACTACTAAAACGTTAGAAAATCCTTTCAATTCCTGGTATATCAAAAAGTTCACCATTCCAACTTAAGTGTCTTCCTTGAAATTTCGTTAAAACTGAAAACTGTATTATACATATAGATAAAATACAATTGTTAATTGTAGAAAATGAACAAAGCTTCAAAGGTTCCCAAGTATTACTGTAATGTCAAAGTAAAATTATATATTACCTGTAAAAATAATTCGGATAAACATTTTAATGTTTTGATTATTTTGAATAACAACCTGCTATCAGTTTATTTCATTACTATAAGCAATTTAAAAACAGTTCAGTCCTATCCTTACTGAGTTAAACGTAAACGTACAACATGTAGAACTAATCGTAAGTTAGTAATCCAAAAACTGTTAATTCCATTAGAAGGAGCTTAGGAAAGACCGTCGATTCTGGGGTCGTCGTTCTATCTCCGTGACTCCACCATCCATCATTGATTCCGTTAAATTTCCTGTCAATATCTGGGTAAAAACAAATCCCCCACCCAATTAGCCGCAGCAACCTCATAACTCACCCTCTCCCTTATGCAGCCTAGCGGCGAATTACCGCAACAATTTTTACATGAGTTGATCCCTTCGACATCTCTGAGCTGCAAATTAATATCGGCATCCCCTCTGCTTTCCCGTGGAACCACCCCAATGATCGGTCATAAGCCTCGTGAGTTGCAACAGACGGAAGTAAGACTGACACATCATTAATTTCCTCCAATTTTCCAAGGAAAGAGGAAGAGGGAGAGACAGAATGAGAGAGAGAGAGTGAAGAGGAGAGGGAACACATATGTTCCGCATTGTCCGTTAATCATGTCACAAGTTTATTGGAGTTAAGAAACGCTAGAAGGAATTTGTGGATCCGGATAAGGCGGTGTATGGGGGTTTAAGTCGTTAGCGTGTTTGGCAAATTTTAGGATTAATATGTAGGATCTCAAGGGGTGACTTATAATCTGAGACAGCGTCTTTATCGTTTTGATGGAAAATTTGTTTTAACCAACAACAACAGTAGAATTTGGAATAATATTATTTCACCGATTCTTAACGTTTACTTGCGTACTTGCTGAATTATGCATTAATGGTACTTGCAAGACCCGCCTAGTAAGCAACCTAAAGAGAGGATATTAATATGTATATACCATATTTTTTTATCTTTGTTTTAATACACTTGATGTGAAAAATTTCCATAAATTAAAATATATTTAAGTGAGGGTGTTTGCATAATGAAATTTTCTGTGGTATATCATCCACGATTTACTGAAAACTGATATTGGTAATTGATATCATGCACAGTCGACCTCTGAAGACTCAAAATTCAATCAAGATTTATATACAAAAGCAATTTGCAAGTAGATCATTGGTTTAATTACTTTTAGCCAAACCTTCTCAACCACTGAGTATAGGCGCCCCTCACCATGAGTTTTCTTAAAATAAACTAGTCATTCGTTTCTTCTCAAAGCTTAACCTATACCTACAACTTATCCAGAAGACAATATTAGACAATGTAACAACGAAAAACGAATATTTGTGTATGATTTGAAATGGAATGAAGTTCATTTCATTACATATTTTCTTACGCTACCCTGGAACGCTCTGGATATAATCAACGATATAATGGCAGATATGTACGGTATAGGGTGTCCCAGAATTTTTCTGCCAGATCATTATTTTCATTCAAAAATATTTCAGAAGGAAACTAGAGGTTTTTCAATTTGATGCTTTTAAGTCATTTTTTTCTACACGCCTACCATTTTAAATTTTTCAACACACAAATCTTGACATTACCTCAAATCTTTATTCTGTGCACATTAACTAAGCTTCTAATCATGGCCGTCTATACTAGAAGGCCGGAACATTGATATTTGGCAACGCTGTGGTGAAGGCCGATTGTGTGAATTTAAGGTTATATTTACAATTTTTAATGTTGAGTGAAGAAGTGTTTTTTCTTTAAATTAAGTGTGTTTTGGACTGTATTTTCTAGTGACTGTTACCAGGGGTGTATTGCTAAAAAATATACTGCCGGAACGCTTGCCATTTTAGCAGTTCAAAAAAAACCGGTACAAGTGGAATTATCAAAAATTTAATTAAAAAAGTATTAATAATAATGTAAAATATTACAGTAATATAAAAAGAAACAATATAATTGTGGTAGAAAAGGTATCAAGTGACAAATACAATACAGAAAATAATTTTACAGATTCAAATAGAGAAATAGCTCCGGAACGCGTTCCGGTTACTCAAAAAAGTCCCGGAACGGCGTACCGGTGCGTTCCGGCCCCAATACACCCCTGACTGTTACTAAATACATTCTTTACATACCTATATAAATTAATTTTATTTTTGTATGCTCTGCGTACTAATAAAATGTAAGTAAAACCCAACTTTTAAGACTTCCGGTACAGTACAGAATTTCTTATATTTTTTTTTGTAAAACGAATGTCTTTATACAGTCAAACCTCTATATAACGAGAATGAAGGTGCTGCAAAATTTGCTCGTTATATAGAGGTCTCGTTATATGGAAATTCCCCAATTTTTAATGGTTATAAGGAGAAGACAAATGAGGAAAGTGGTGACAGTGTTGATGAAGAAATTATACAAAAACCATCTAAGCTACAAGTGTTCAGTGCACTTTCAACAATAAGAACAGCCTTTCAGTTTGAAGACGTTCCAGAAAATGTGTTTGTTCAATTATAGCGGCTTGAAGATTTAGGTATATGAAAAAACTTTGTCGGGTGATGTACAAACGAAAATAACAAATTATTCTAAAAAAACTGTACATAATATTTTATAAATTAGATAAACATAATTTATAAATGTGAATAATTTACAATATGCTAATTAATTTCAATAAAAATGTGTTTGTATGTGAAAAAAATATTTTTTCTTAAGGGCCTAACCAAGCCCCTATAATTGAACAAACACATTTTCCGGAACGTTTCAAACTGAAAGGCTGTTCTTAATGTTAAAAAAGCATTGAACACTTGTAGCTTAGATGGTTTTTGCTGTGGTTTTTGTATAATTTCTTCATCACCATTGTCACCACTTTCCTCATTTGTCTTCTCCTTATTTTTCACATCCTGGATGGGACTTTCTTCTGTCGGTAAACCAGATTCTTCTAAATCGTCGTCGAAATAGTTTAAAACCACTTTAACTATGATTAACGCTATAATCCTATATCCTCTGCATGTAAAGTAATGCAATGTAAACACGTAAAGACGGCCATGTTCCGATAAGTCGGCCTTCTATTTTCTTAGTCGGCGGTGTTGCCAAATTTAACGCTCCGGCCTTCAGTAAAGACGGCCATGTTCTAATGATCAGTCGGCTTTTTGTATTGTAATGACAAGGGGGTGAAATGGGGAGAAGGAGCCCTAAACAAACACTTTCAATTATATTTTTTTGTTTTTATCATTTTTTGTCTTTTTTGAAAAATGTAAGGTGACCGTTAAGAAAAATAAGGCTTTTTGGATCGATATAACACACTGTTTTGGAGGAAATCTAATTTCTTGCGATTGAGAAATTAATTTGTCACAATACCATATTTTCAATATGTAATATATAACGTACACTTTACAATACGTACCTAATACAATGTTTTACTTTGGCAAACTAACAAAATTTGACGGTTATAAACAGGAAATGGTTTGAATGAAACAATTACTATTAAAAAGTCTTATGAAAGGTTATTCGGCTTTCATTATTAAAAATGGTTTTCTATCTATTAAAAAAGAGAGGTCTGTGGTAGTATTTATTGACTGTAGTGATATGCTTATATCTGAGGTGTATTATTATTTCATGGAAGTACCCTATCGTAATAAATATCCAAAAAACGAAATGAGGCACTCTGGGAATGACCGGGAAGGGAAGCATAGCTTTATATATAATATGTATATATATATATATATATATATATATATATATATATATATATATATATGTCATGTACAGAAACGATGGAAACGCTATCGCGCCGCTCTAGCTACTCTCAGATTCGGCCCACGTTCGGAACCGAGCAGGCAATCGACAATACAAACAATTGTAACACGAGTTGCCACCAAACAGTTAGCGCGACTAAATTATTAGTATTTTAATAAACATAACTTTTAAAATCTCATGATTCTACATTCTTGTCTTCCATTTCGCTCACGTAAGTAAGCAGTTATAGAAGTTGTCCTAGGGCTACTAGATTTTCAAATTCAAATACGAAACGTTGATGTCAGTGATGTCAGCGTAACCAACCCTCACAAAATTCCCTAAGGTAATACGAAAACTTGAACAGCTAAAGTTTAATGAATTAATAAAGCAAAGTAGATAAAATAGTATATTACACTCGTTTAATCAGACGTATTGTCACACTCATTCTATTAAAGCACTACTCGCTTCGCTCGTCGTACTTTAAAACTCTCGTGTGACGATGCTCCGTCTTATTAATTTAGTATAATATAATGTACTAATTATTTTTCTTTACACTTTTATCCAAGCCAAACCCAACCTTCCGAACCTTAGTCGTAGGCCCAGAAACGTTTCTGTGAAGGATTTTCTCGTACCGTGTAGATCTGAATCCAAGATGTCTACTGTCTGTTTTTACGTTTAAGATCAAATTTTATAATGAAATATCTCGGTTGATAGACGAAATAAAGTAATTGCCACACTAAGGTAGGTTCTTCTTTAGACGCTGATTCTGTTGATATAATTTTTGTTATTGTACAGTTAAAGCATTTTGTGTCCAAAACGATTGATAGCTAGCATCACCACGGAGAAGGCAACTGACAATACAAAAAACAATTGTAACACGTTGTCAATAAACAGCTAGCGCGGCGCGATAATTGGCCGTCCGGGTCGTACGGCTTTTCGGCGTTAACACCTCTCGCCGATTCAGTGCTTCGAGTGAAGCCCGCCATAAGAAAGCTATGCTTCCAAAAGAAAGCACGTATTTATACTGTCTCCAAATTGCTGGTTGGCAATGTGTGGTGGCTTCCCTTCCTTATGTCGATCGTCGATCGAATTGTGAGCAGTCCGCCGGGGCTTTATAGCGGAGATTTATAGGGAAGTAGTGAATGCGCAATGCAATGACGCCAATGACGGACAGACAAGTGACGGTCGCCTTCGATTGTTTGGATCGCGCCGATTGCGGCACAAACGATTGGTAGCTAGCGTCACCATGGAGCAGGCAACCAATACAAAAAAAACAATTGTAACACGGTTGGTACTAAACAGTTAGCGCGGCGCGATAATTGGCCGTTGCGATCGTGACGGTTTTTCGGCGTTTACTCCTCTCACATATTCAGCGCTTGGAGCTATGCTTCCAATAATTTTTCCCTTAGTTGTTAGGAGCAATGTTGAAGACATTTACGTATAGAAGTTTTTTAAAGAAGACTGCAACCAGTAGGTCTCCAAAATAGTCTTCAATATCACACTTTTTTGACACCTGCCTAAAATTTATCCTCATACCGAAACTTGCGGAAAATGCGTTACTTTCTCATGAATCCAGGACGTGTTTTAAAATTCCCTCGCAATAAAACACACATGCAAATATAAATCACTTGCGTCAACCGAGGGATCGCGCCGCTGCAAACACAACCCAACAATATCGTTATGGCAATAACGATAACGCATAAATAATGCATAATTTCCAAGCTCATCACGAATATTCGATATATGCAATTCACAAAGTGCAGTAATTCAAATGGAGCACGACGGAGAATATCAAAACGTAAATTCGCAATTACCGTACATATAACAAGATTTCTATAGTTATAAATACAGTTGTGAGCAAATCAGACTTGACCCCATTACATATCAAGCAGAGTAATATATCAGAGAAATCATCGCAATAAAACGAGCAGTAGCGTAATCCGCACATACCATGAAAAAACTTTATGCTTTAATGTAATAAAAAATGTATGCGTGATTTTTACTCGATGGAGCAATCAAAGGAAAAACAGATCTGTGTGTGCAGCAAGATAAATCTCCCGGTAACACACCGCAATATGTGTTTGCACATACCTATGTAATCCATCATAGGAGGGCATAATATGAAATATAATAAAAGGGGATTCGCCCATTAACAACGTTGTCTTAGGGTGTTACGTCTCTGGGAAAATCTCAGGTGATAAATGCCGGCAGAGAGCGAAGAAGATTGCAACTAAGTCTGATAAATATATTTAAGGGGTGGGGATTAAATTTTATGAAATTGCCCGGATCCTCGGTTCATACAACGAATGAAAAATTTGTCCCTAAATTGATTCCTAAATTACTTCAAAAAATATTAATAACAAAACCACTGATTTCGTAACGCCAACCGTACGAAATTTAGCAAAAAAATATCCCGAAGCATATTAGCTTTACGAAAATGTCACGTATATATACAACCCGGAGTGTATTTCACGATTGTCGTGTTACTAAACAAATGTCTGGTTAGATGAAATCGCTATTTTCTAGGAAACTGCGAGAAGAGAAATTGTCACGTACATTCACGTAATCTTTTGAGATTTTTCGGGGGTTATTTTCATGCGAGTTGCGTAAAGCTGTTGTTGAGACGTAACAATCGGACGATGCACAAATTAACTCTAAAAAACTTTGAAAGGAACTTTAATTAGCGGCTGAATAATTTACATACATTATGGGAGGGAAAGCGCGAATTAAACAAGTGCTATAACCGCGTGAAAATAAAGGGATTTTTGAAAACTTACAACTAGAGTAAATTAGACGTTTTAATTATGGTTTCACTGGTGGATTTTGAGTTACTTTTCTTGATAGTTTTACACGTGACTTACAATAAGAAAACGTGCCGAGTAATAGACCAGCAGAAGTATGTATGAATAATCATAATTGTTATTAATTAAGTATTTATGACCTGGAAACATACACAGCATGTATGTACTGTGTAGCTACATTGTGTTTTCGCTTACCTAATTAGTAGCTAGTTAACGATAACCAATGACTATTTAACCGTAGAATATTAACATAATATCCGTCGCTAATTTTCTCATCGTTTACATCTCTATCTCTCTCTTTTTTCGTTTTCCTCTTATCGTTTATGGCGAAATCAAGCAACCTTGGCGTTAGTTATTGTGGCGACAGCTCGTTTCTTTTATAAAACTCAATATGTCAACAGCTACAAATGTTTCGCATCACGTTTTTGCCCAGCTGATCTAACAAATGAAATGGTTAATGCAAGGTTTTAATGTCGTTTACTTTTAGTTCAATCACACACATTCATACAAACGGACGTTTTTCTGTTAATTAGAATATTTACACATGCACATTTTAATTGTTTCGTTTGTAAAATTGTTCGTAATGTAAAAGGACAATGATTAGATATAGAAATAAAATAGGTAAAGAAGGGAGTCAAGAATAATTTTTAGATTAAATATTGTGTTTAAACGGGAAGCGTACAGTTGCGCCAAAGTTTCTCATGTAGATGAGGTGTAGTAGGTGTAGTTGGGCCGACGATCAAGTAAATAGTTATATAATTATATCGGGTGTTTTTTAAATTTCACCTCATAGTAGGCTGTGGATAGTGTTTGTGAATGCGCCTTACTAAAAAATGTCAAAATTGACATAACCTCACTTTTTTAATAAAAATTGAAACTGCTCCAATCGGTTAATAGTGCCTTGAAAAAGACAGCTCACTCATCTACGCCTAATTAATAGAGCCAAGCTGTCTTTTTCAAGACACTAGCGATTGGAGCAGTTTCAATTTTTATTAAAAAAGTGAGGTTATGTTAATTTTGACATTTTTTAGTAAGGCGCATTCACAAACACTACCCACAGCCTACAGCCTACTATGAGGTGAAATTTAAAAAAAAACACCCGATACTAGTTTAATAAGACGGAATATTGTCACACGAGAGTTTTAAAGCACGACGAGCGAAGCGAGAAGTGCTTTAATAGAACGAGTGTGACAATACGTCTTATTAAACGGGTGTAATATACTATTTTATCTACTTTGCTTTATTATCTAATTAAATTTTGGCTACTCAAGTTTTCGTATGACACTAGAGAATTTTGCTTGGGTTGGTTACACTGACGCCACTGACATTGACGTTTTGTATTTGAATTTGAAAATCTAGTAGGCCCTTGGAGAAATTCAATAATCAGTTACTTACGTGCGCAAAATGGAAGACGAAAATGTAGAATTGACCTGTACACCCCCAGAAATACGAAAAGCTCCTCAAGAAATTTATTGAAATACTAATAATTTAACCTTGACGTCTACGCACGTCTACGTGACAGGCTGATGTACCAAATTAACAAATCTAAAAGTTACCAAAAGTAGTGCAGTAATGTGAATATTATTACACTACTTTCAATGTAATAATGAGATCATTAGTAACGCAAAATAGGTAAACAGTTTTATTTCAGCTGTATAGACCTCGATTTATATACGTATATATAGGGTGTTAAAAACAATTATGACATACCATATGGGAGAGGGCACGTCTCAAAAATACAAGAATGTCATAAAGTACTTGTCCAAAAACGATTAGTTTTTGAGATATAGAGCGTTAAACTTTAAATATTTTAATTAAATTTTTTATTATTTTCAAATCTAACACACTTCATAGTCATAATCTCTATAGAGTCACGTACAAATATTTAGGGATTTTTTAACCACCAAGTACTTATGAAGTCATAATTTAATTAAAACAGGTTCAGTTTCTATATTATAATTGTAATCGGCACACCAAGTTAGTAATTGACCAAAATTTTGCTTATATATATATAAATTCGGCATACAGGTAATAAAAAAATTGTTTAATTTTTTAAAAGTTTGTAATTTTTAAAGCTAATGATTAAAACAACGTTTTCGGACACATATTGGTAACGACCTATCTGCATAATTTGTGTTATATCACCCATTTTTAAAGAATGTGATGTTTGATTTGTTTTCTAACATCCTGTATAACCAAGGCTCCTATTTATCTAGAAAGCAGAAAAATGTAGCACCTTAACAGTAATTGAAATTTTATATTGAAAAAGTTATGTAAACGTTCCATCTCACTTATTATAATAAAATTCAGTTACAAAATCCGATGACAGCAGGGATATAAAAAATACACACCTGAAAATAATTATGATATAAAAATATTAAACATTTTTAAAGTGGTGTAACATTGCCCTTACGTATTCGAATTTATGAATCTTGCTACCTTGTTAAGCAACGAGATTTTCTTAAAATATTTTTCCTTGCAGATAGCCTTTATATTGGCATTTTACGGCTAAATGTACGCTATCAACTTTGACATATATTATGTTTTGAATATCTTTTATTGCCTCTATAACTACAAAATATTTGAATGAGCGGAATGAAAAGGTTATTGTACCATGTGGAAAATTACTTACAAGCGTTCGTAATTCAATCTATGGAAACAGTTCCTGCAGTCCATGTATTAGGTGAAAACGTTCCATTTTCATCTAAATGGCAAGTAAGCAAGTTATCAAAAAAACACAATAAGCTTATTTGAACCATTTGGTTGGGCGGCTGCGAAATCGAAAGCAAATGTTTCTCTTACATCATTAGTTGCCAGAAACGGTAATCCAAATAACCATCACCAATAGGTCCCATTTTGAAAATGTTTAGGTGCAAACCTAAGTTCTGCATTTTACTCAGCTATAAATTAAATTATTGGAAACTGCTAAAGAAATAAATACTTGAATATCAATTAGTACTCTTAATGGTTTAAAGAGTTGAAATATTGATACTTTTCTATCATGATCTACTGAAATACTTTAAATAAAATATGTGATGTTTATTTAGCAAAAATGAAAACAGTAATGATATATAGTTTACATTTTTTACTTCATGCACAGTAAACTTTTAACAAAAATTTTTAGGAGAAAAACTATTTGTTTAAAATGTAATAAAAAGTATTTTAATTTATTAAAATTCCTTTAAACAGTTTAAAGACAAAAGATTGTAACTGTTGCCAGCTCATTCGACCCCTGTCAAATGAGACAGAATATTCTGTTAATCATTAGTTTGCATTAATACCCTCATATATTTAATAACATTTTTGGCTCTTTTCTCACTATTTTTAAAATTTCTGGGATTTCCCTCTAAACGAAAAAACCTTTATTAAACCACACCTAAGGGTAGTTTGTGCAACTGGGCGGTGAGATTAGGAGATATTTGAACCAACACCTGGGAAAAATACGGATATATCAGTGCAACTATGCCATCCCGCTTTAAAATTCATGTAGAACCACTGGATCGTCGAAAACTATTTTGAAAAATGTTGATTGCCGAGTGACATTACACGCTACTTGTGATTGATCTTGTTGTAAGCGATTGTTGTGCTTGCTTTTATTGATACGTAGCAACCTTAACAATTCAGTTAAGTTCCAGTATGTAGGTACTAAATATATGAGTCTTGCTTATTAAAGTGATTACATTTGTACAAAGCGCTTTACATCATCATCATCATCATCAATGGGCTATTCTCGTCCACTGCTGGACATAAGCCTTCCGTAGTAATTTCCATCCCCTTCTGCCCCGAGCTGCGATCATCCAGTTGGAATAGATACGCTTTATATCATCCGACCATCGGGTTGGTGGTCGTCCTCTGCTGCGGAATGCATCGACTCGCGGTCTCCACTCTGTCACCTTTTTCGTCCATCTGTCGTCACTCACCCTAGCCAGGTGTTCGGCCCAGTTCCATTTAAGGGTAGCAATCTTCTCGATGGCGTCAATTACTTTAGTTCTTACCCTTAGACTTGTATTGGAAACCCTGTCTCTCAGAGACAGACCTAGCATTGCTCTTTCCATAGCTCTCTGTGCAACTCCGATTCTATTAACTGTCCGTCTTGTCAGGGCTAAAGTCTCGGCGCCGTATGTCAGCACAGGAGAGACACATTGGTTAAAGACTTTTCTTTTAAGACAGATGGGGATATCTGATTTTAGGACATGGCTCAACTTTCCGAAGGCTGCCCAAGTTAGTCCAATTCTTCTTGACAATTCACAAGTTTGGTTGTCTCTACCTAAGCGAATCTCATGACCCAAATACTTATATGAGTGGACTTGTTCTATTTTTGGGTTGTTAAGAGTAAAATAAGTACTTGCACTTGCAACCAGATTAGTCATGAACATAGTTTTATTGGTGTTAACACTCAGACCCACCTTCTCGGAGGCTTGTTCAAGCTCCTGTAACATCGTTTATGCTTCTCCCAGACAATCTGTAATCAGTACTATGTCGTCAGCGAATCTTAGATGGTTCAGTTTTTCGCCGTTAATATTGATACCGAAGTTCTCCATGTTAGCACTTTTAAACATAAATTCAAGCAGGCATAAATTCAAACAGGCTTTCTTCAAGCCTGCTTAAATGTATGCCTGCCTGCTTTACATACCAAAATAAAAATAAGAGGAAGGATCATCCTGAGGGTCTAGGACAGTTCGGCGCGGCCGGTTCGGCGCGGGCCGGTTCGGCGCCGCCGGCTCGGCGCGAGGGTACAGTTCGGCGCAGCCGATTCGGCGCGGGGGACAGTTCGGCGCATGCATATTTAATTATTTTCTTTTTGCAAATTGGATATTAATTTGGTATTTAAAGTAGTGTATAAATGAGATTAGTGTCTGGTATGTTTAGTTTAGATAGGATGTAAAATAATTGGTATATTTTAGCATTAAATTCAGAAAAACGAATTATAAAGTACCTACATGGGAAGCGCGAGAGGGCAAGGATCATACACGTATTCCCTTAGCCACACAGGCGGGTGATATTATTGCCCCGCGCCGAACTGTCCCGCGCCGAACTGTCCCGCGCCGAACTGTCTTCGCGCCGAACCGGCGGCGCCGAAACGGCCGCGCCGAATAATCCCATTCCCCATCCTGAAGCAAAATTAATTCCATTGTTCACTTTAAATTTCTTAAAATGCCGACAAAAGTGATTTTGATTTTCTAAGACTTGGAGCAGGTGATACAAGTGAGCATTCAATATTCTCTCATCTCTCCCGTGCTTTGAGAACGAGAACTATCCGCCCACTTTATATGTCAAGTAATTTAGGTTGTAAACAGTTTAATAGATTCATATGAAAGTAGATGCAGAATACAGTGTTACACATTTTACAGAATCAATTCTGGTCATCCACATCAATTCAATCGAATTGTTGCGTACAGAATACACTGAATAGAGTTGCAAGTTCATTTAAATTCAATGCATGTAAAAATAGTTACCCAATACAATTTTAACTATTTCGCTTGTTGCGGTTGTTACGTATCGATCACTATGAGAGTGACTATCTTAACTGTTTGCTTTCAAATTAGACACCATCGTTTAATCTAATTTGATTGCTGTATTGTTTCTGAAATTCTAAATGTTCTTTAGAATAATTGCTGGATAATTTTAAATATCGTATAATGAACACTTAACCAGTTACGCTGTTGCTACAACTATGACATATTTTGCATTTTTGAGAATTATAAATTCAAGTGTTATAGACGAACCTTTTATGCAATCATATTTGCATACTTAAAGTAGTAAATCCACATAAAACTGCAAAGCGACAAAAATGCGGGTAGTTCGAACGCTAGCGTGTATTGAGTCGTTGTCAAGCACGGATGATATATTATCCATTATTGATAATATACACTTGTGCGTAATCAATTTTTCTGACTGACAACCACTTTACAGCCATCACATTCGAGAGCCTGAGCTCTTCTTCCACTACCATCACCACCACCTCACCCCACGTGACCTCAGAATATGTATATGTGTACATATATATAAATATCTTTTCAGTGTTATGAACCCATCACAGGAGCAGCGAGACGGATTCCTTCCTCTTTTTCCTTTCTCGCCATCGCAAAAAAGCACATCTCACATCAATAACAGTTAAGGGGTGATCCCGGTATGAAAAAGTGTTGTGTGCGGATGGGCTTTATTAGCTTTTTATGTTTTCCATTTGTATCGAGTATAAGGTCGGAATGCTTTTCTGATGCACTATAAATCCTAAATCTGTCGAAATTCTCCCTTTCGCGGAGAACGGCGGCGGAGGGAGGTTCTCGTCCCGGATTTTCCCCATCAGTAATGGATTTATTTGTTTGGGCTCTTTTCACCTTTGACACGTTTAACACAATAACGAAACTCCCTTCAACCGATCCTAATTCAAACACCTACGCTCCGTATTTAAACAATTCCCGTGGCCAAGTTTCAGGGTTTCAGTAAACAAAGTTTAAAGTTGGCACATATTTATTTAATAATGTCGCTCAATACAACGCTACAACGTTCCCTTTTAACAATCAAAACCTCTCGAGCATGTCTTCAATACACGTTTAATTAAAATCTTTTTTGCGAATCTAATCAATAGCCCGGAAGGAATAGCTCTTGACCGGAACAAAATTACCAAATTTAGCATGTTCCCTTTTAATGGATCACGTATGGGCCGATAACTGGCTAATTTTAGTCGTACAAAGCTCGATTGGAAGCCAAATTGGTTGTTCAAATTTTTGGTTCTAACAATTCTTTGTCAGAAAAAATACACAAAGAAAGAATAGCTGCTGCAGACTAATACACAGCAAAAATAAGTATGATCCTCTTTCACTCAAGCATAAAGAATGTAACTGGTTCAACATGAACAATAGAAGCCAACTTCACCTTTACATCCAAACTTTTTAATAATACTGCTCCCCTCACTCCTATTCATAAATTTATTTTCAATTAATTTATTTTTTGGATTAGCCCAGAAATTTTCATCAACTACCTACTTAAAATCGGCTTCAAATTGAATATCATAGATTTGAAATTTGAGATTATGACTGCTCAATTGCAATCAAATCATATTGGTGCATATTTTATTAATCCTGACACATAATTGACTCATTGATCAAATGGTGGGTAATTTAACTAAAGTTAAGGTATATAGGTAGGTGTAATTAGGCATATGATCGCGACTTCGAATCATGTATTTTAATTTTTTTAATATCACAGGTGCATAATGTTGCGAGAAATTCTAAAAACGATACTCCCCTTAATTAGGTAAGTTATATTCTGTTTTAATAATATTCATTAAATTCCTAGAAATTCTGAGGAAAAAATAAGCTTTTCATAGGTTTTGCTACAACACTATTTCCAATCATCTGTTAACTAACGTTTTAAACGGTTAAAAATGTGTAATTTCAAAGAATATATTTTAAATATTATTTCATTAAAATACCTCTTGAACGATGTTCATACAATGCATTATTTAAAAAAAAATATTACAAATAAAGTTAATCAAATTTTGATTGATTCAATCGAATTTTAGCAACTTTCATCGTTTAGAAGACGTGATAAATGACTTAGGATAATATGACAGTTCATAAAAATTTTAAAATGTAGAAACGTTGCACTCGTTACGTATTTCTTTACAAATTCAGTAGTTTTCTTACTATCTTATAACGAATTTGACATGTTGTTCAAGACTATTTTACAAAATATATATCTCTATAAAAGCAGAAAGTTTCATAGATTCCTTGTGGAGATATATTAATACCTAAAAATATTTATGAAGGAAATCTTTTGAAAATGTGAAATTGTGTCTTAAATTTAATTTGTATATTTCTTCAAATTGAAAAATTGTAATTACATCTCATTTTAACTAAACCGTTATATATATAGTGGATAAGTCCAAGGGAAGACAGTGTTTGAGTTGTAGTGAAAAAAAATAACCATTTATTTTTTAACGAGGAAACGCTCAATTAAATTTTTCGCGATGTTGAGGAATATTTTGTGTATTTTTATTGGCTCTGTAAAAGTACATGAATTAAAAAATCCTGTCAACAACTTTAACTCGAATTCCATTCAAATGACCACGCACGCCGCCCGTAGTGCCACTGACCGAGCAAAATTCAAGGTTTATATATCTGAAATCGCTACTGAACCTAGTGGAAAGTACTCACTCACGCGATATAGATATTGTAAAACGTTTAAAGTTCACCTTGAAAATCTTTATGTCTTTGTAAAGAAGAAAGGGAGAAAGCGACCACCTGACATCTACACAGAAGAAAGATGAAAGTAAAAGCCACGAATAATGTAAAAATAATCATACGGTAAGTAGGATATGAAGAGCTTTCTTAGTTTACAGTTACACATGTATACCTTATGTTGCGTATCTAATAAACTTATGGATAAATGATATGAAAATTTTTTGTTACTTGAAATCTAAACGTTTATGACTTAAGTTTCAACTTTCTAAACGAATACAGCAATTGTAAAAAGTGCTTGATCATTTCGTCTAGAACTATTCTGCCCAAAAAATGAAAGGTCACAGTGAACTGCATCTCTATGACTTTCTACTGTTTTGAGATTAATGGAAAACAATATGGAGGAGAAATTTGATTTTAAGATGTTTGCGCCATTATAACTATTTCAGCGAAAATAAAACATAAATGACAATAAGAAGGCCTTGAAATTTACTATCAATAATACGTTTAATGTAACATTTAAGTTGTCCATAATGACAATGTGAAAAACATGAAAATGGATGTATATTACTGTGTATTCCAATCGGTACCTTCGGGAGCATTAGAATGCTTCCTAAATAAACATAATAGATCTTAGATTTGAACTCATTGCAGCCGAATTCCAGTTTCTAAGCTGTCATTTCTGTAGGAAAATTAAGATAATAGCTGCAGCACTAGAAAATACTGACCAGAGAGGATTGATATAACTAGACCCAGCGTTCTCTCAAGAAAGTATTCTATAATTCGAGTACATACTCCATCTATTATTTGTTTACATGCCAACATAAGACATAAGTGTTGCAAGGTGCACAAAGGGAATATGGCCGCCGTTGACGAATTGTGACAGGCAACAAAACATTTGTCCATGGGCGCATCAATAGTAAAGGTTTAAAAGATGCAAAGTTAAGAAAATCATAAAATTAGTTCATTACTTTTCATTACGCCACAAAATTTATTTGTTAAAATGCGTCTTATCCAATTTTGTTGTGACATATTCAACTTTTTTGTCGTTTCATGGTATATTTTAATAGTGAAATACTTTATTCAAATTAACTTTCTCAAAAAAAGAAATATGGCAGCCAACAGAACCATCATCCAAAAAACGTTTTAAAAGTTTAATGTCAGAATGATAACTTTGATGTGTTATTCCCCTGTGCTTCTGACACACAACATAACAAGTTGTTCAAGCAGAACATCCCTAAGCACATTTTATGGAATTATTTATAAAAGTTGTAAATATTATTTTTGCTGGTGTTTATGTTATTAAAATTACCCTAAGATCTTCTCGACTAAAATTTAATTACTTTTACTAGTTGCCCTTCACATAATATTTCAAAAAGCATTAGGAAGCTTTTGCTCGTTAAATCTACATTTTTATCTCTAATTTTATCTCGGAAGATATCGAGTTATTCCGGGCATGGATAACGGTGTCGGTCAAAGTCCTTAAAATATATTAAACCTGCAGAACGTTCCCCGGTTCGCCCCTAAAAACGTAACCAAGCGACTCCTGCGATTCTGATTCTAGATTTAATATACGGATTTTCTGAAAATCGTCCCATAAAACACTAAAACTTAGTCTTGGCGTCGCGTAATTGGCACCAGCCGCTCCAAAGGATTTAACGGCCACATAAAATTTTATCACGTGACATGTCCGCAACGGTTTATAAGGGTTTAAACACGCCAGTTTTAGAACCCTGCACCAAAACAACGGGACAGGCAGGGCTCGGTAATAATAAGCAGTCAATAAAAAAGTTATTGGCAGTTAATTCGTCGATCGACAATTTCGAAGGGGCACTTGTTGGACACATTGTACGTTTACGTCGGGGAGGAAGGAGCTTTCCGTGTACAAAATCGGCGTTTTTATTGACTTTAATGTGGGGTTTTATTCCCCTCATCCAGTGCACTTAAAAACCATCAAGAGCCAATCAATACTGCCTTCATATTAACGTTCAAGTTTCTAAACGTCAGGCCTCTGTATAATCTGCGACAGGATGTAATAAAAATCTATTATTTAATAGTGACCGTGTTAAAATATCACTTATAATCAACGTTGTCTCATTTCCGTTCAAACCCAGTAGGTTGGACCCACTTTGCTGAAGGAATAACAGATGAGTTATAAATAAGATACAAACATGTTATAGCTAATGGAATGTAGGCATTTAGTAGCTTTCAGTAGTCACGTGTTTAGTACGTCTGCGGAAACACCCACAAACTTGTAGTTGATTATATCGCATTGAAATCAGTTTGAACTTTCTAAGGTCGAAACTCGAAAGGTTTGATAGAGGTTTTAACGATATCTCGATATGCACACACATCTAGAGCACAGGATTGAACATGTTCCATAAACTGGTTAAAACAAGTTATATTCTGTATGTTCTGAACTAAAATGACATTCTAAAGAGTATCTTATCATTTTGATCAGTAATTTGGTTTAATTGTCTTTGTGACGTATCTTTTATTTTTGATGGAATCTGTTTAAAATTTGAGATCAAACTATAGGAGACCTCAAAACGTATGTAGGGGAAAATAAGAGGGAGTGATGGTTTATAACTTGTGTGATTTAAATTCAAAAAAATATTCAGCGGGTTAAGCTGAAGCGTACAATATTTAATTATTACAAACCGAAAAGATGTCATATCAGCCTTTTACAGCAGTTGTTTACTAATTAATTATACGTTCCGTGGACAATTTCGCTGCCAAATTCTCGACAGTTGCAATCTCGACACTTTTTATGAACATCACAAAAATTGCCTTTTTGTGGTTGACTCGTTTTTCTGTCGTCCTAACGGAAAGTCGTCCCCTTTCCTCCTGCTGTACCATGAATCGGTCGGACACGGTCATTCTATACAAATCGGCCTTGATCGTGACCGCAGTTTATGCGGAACATTGGCGAAATAAAGCTTCGACTTGTGTGCTTGAATGTCGTTGGCAATAACACTTTCTCCAACAGATCCAACTGGTTTCGAATTAGTTCTGGAGATTATACCGAAAAATCCAAATTAAGGATTTTAAAGTGTGTAGTTCATAGTCGACTGAGCAGAAAATATTAACTCTGTTCTTCACAGAGGCAGCACATTTTCCATCAGTCAAAAGATTATTGCACAAGAGTTTCAGGCAGTTTTTAGTAACAGCTTTTTTAGCTTATGTTACTTATGTCAATATATTGAGTTCTTCTATTTCCCTTTAACAATTACTGCCTCAAAGTGAATTTATATCAAGAAATAACATTTATTCGAGTTGGA
This sequence comes from Cryptocephalus moraei, assembly GCA_946251905.1. Taxonomy (NCBI): domain Eukaryota; kingdom Metazoa; phylum Arthropoda; class Insecta; order Coleoptera; family Chrysomelidae; genus Cryptocephalus; species Cryptocephalus moraei. The sequence goes on along the minus strand of OX276458.1, from coordinate 22,803,156 downwards.
GATGTGCTTTCAACGACTTGCCTTCAACAGTCGAAGTAGAGGATAAGTTCTGTGCAAAACTAGACTAATGCAGCCTTAATTGTGCTTTATCTGATAATGAAGTCAAGTCGCTCGAAACCTAAATGTAGTAAAAAATATTTCTCGATACAAATCATTGTGAATGATTTTAATTTTAATAGGGCAAAGATCATATTTTATAAATCATATCTATCACTGTTCAAAGTAAAGCGTGTGATTGTTCGCCCCTCTGTCTAATGATAGCAAAATGTGAAGTAATAAATCATAACGTTAGGTTGCGTGTAATTGTACTTACCACAATTTCAATGTGCTGGACTTTGTCGTTTCCCTGATATAAATGAAAATAAAATTAACAACGATATCATCCTATTTACAGGTGAACTTTACACCTGTACTAAATCGCGTAGAACTGGTTCGAATTCCACCTTAACCGTGACCTCAGGTCTCGATATTCCAATATCGTTTTATTTTTAGATTGTTTTTGGCGTTCAGTTGTTCGCAGAATATCTTCCGAAGGGTTAAATTAACGACTAATTTCGTAAACCGCCCTGGAAAATGTCGAGGAGCCATGAAAGCAAGTTAATGAACCGCTTATAGGTACTTGAAATTTATACGCCTAATTAAATTTAAATGTTTTTTGCCTTGTCGCAAATCACGTAATTTACAAGGAAAAAATATATATATACCCAGGCTCGAGTAAAACTCCCTCTTAGCTTAAAATATTCCTTAATAATACCATTTTCTCTTCCTAATTTATCGAAAATTAATTCAAATTTGCTCTCGCGAGAGCGCGCCTTCAAAGAAATATTGACTTTCATTGTTTCAGAAAGCGAATTTACCTTCGTCCGCCCCCCAAATTATAAATAATTGGAGCTGAGAATTTCAAAAACAATATCACGGTCGCAGTTTGGAAAGGCGTCTTTAAGGGCAAAAGATAAAGGTTAAGGGTTTTCGGTCGGGAGAAAAGTTGTCGGGGAAGACCCTCGTCAAAAAAAAAATCGAGATGAAGCGGGAGACATTTTTCTCCTAAAGGAAGCAATGAATAAATTTCGAGGGAGTTAAATGTCGAAATGGATTTTAAATAGGCTTACAGATTTGTACACGAGATCTCTGGTTAAGTAACATGCTTTTCGTGTATTAAAAAGGATGGTAGAGGCAGAAAATCACCGAAAGACCTTAAGGAACGCCAGATACATTATTATAGGCAGTTGGCTGGGTATTTGGAAATTTGTTTTCAATGATCTCCACCGCTATGATACGATTTAGTTGATTTATAGTCATAGTCTACAATATCTGGTAAAAGTCAGAACTGTATGATATTTATAACGACGCTTTTTGATGATAACATTCCTGTCAATTACATTTTTTGAATGTTCTGGAACTATGTAATCCACATCTCCACAAATGTTGAGTGCTCATTTGGAGTATTGATGAAATCAAAATTCGGTTTCGTCAGTTAATTATATAGCAAAATATTATTTTGCATACAACTGAGGAAATGATCTTATCAATTTTTTTGGTAAAACAAAGCAATGTAATAAATCAAACAATTCAATGAATAAATAATACAAAATTATTAAACAATTTATTTTGTTAATTTAATAATATTACCAATTAATTAATAATTAATTTTACAAATAATTGTCAATAATTAATTAATTGCTATTAAACAATTATTTCAAACTGAACATGTTGCACAGAACTTTTCAAAGAACAGCAGACCCTAGATGGAGACGATAGAATTATCAATATAAATGAAATAACGCATGAACCTGACATCATGCACGCAGAGGTGAATGAAGCAATAGCACATTTGAAAAGAGGAAAATCACCAGGCTGTGACGATAAAAGGGGAGAACTATTACAGAATTTGGATTAAAATCTTAACCGATCTATGTAATATAATATGGAAGCATAGTGTCTGGCCCAAAGGCTGGACAACCTCTATATCCATTCCACTTCATACCACAAAATGTAGCAACTACCGTACCATTTCTTCGATATCACATCCGAATAAGACTCTACTTCGTATTACAAAGCGACGTTTGGAGACTTATCTGGATCGACAGATTCCCCAGGAACAGGCAGGATTCGTGAAGGTCAAAGTCACCAGAGAACAGGTGCTTAATCTACGACAACTCATAGAGAAATGCAGAGAATTCAATAACCCAATGGTCATCTGCTTTTTGGACTACCAAAGGGCCTTTGACTCTGTTAACTGGAAAATGCTGTGGAGAGTTCTTCGAGAGATGGGAGTGCCTGAACATCTAATTGTACTCATAAGAAACCTTTACGACAACAGCATGGCCAAGGTGAGAATAGAGAACCAGCACTCGCTCCCATTCAAGACCTGCAGGGGAGTTCGTCAGGGATGCATCCTCTTTCCAGATCTCTTTAATATCTATGGAGAATATATAATGAGAAGGACATTGGATGAATGGCATGTAGGAATCTCAATTGCGTGTAAAAAGAATACAAATCTGAGATATGCAGACGATACAACATTAATAGCTGGGTCAGAAGAGGAAATGTTGGATTTCCTAACCGAGTTGAGACAGAGAGCAACAACTGTGGCCTTATGATAAACGCGGAGAAAACTAAAATTATGAAAGTCGATCGTTCCAACACTCTGCAATTGACAGATGCTCTAAAAATAATGAGTCGACTTCCCAAGATTTGGAAAGACAGATCTATTACGAAAAACACTAAAATGAACCTAGTTCAATCGTTGCTCTTTTCCATCTTCCGATATGGAGCTGAAACGTGGACAATTAAAGCAGCAGACAGAACAAGAATTGGTGCCTTCGAGATGTGGTGCTGGAGACGCATGCTCTGAATTCCCTGAACGCCGCACAGGACGCTCAATTCTTAGAGAGCTGAACATCCGCAATAGACTCTCTTGTACCTGCCTGGCGAACATATTGAGATTTTTTTGACACATCGTGCGAAGAGATGAAACAACCTGGAGAGGCTGATAGTTTCGGGAAACACAGAAGGGCGAAGGTCTAGAGGGCGCTCACCCACCAGATGGACTGATCAGATCCAAAAGGCCACCGGTAGTTCGTTCTGCGGTTCTGTAAATATAGCTCGGGATCGAAGTCAATGGCGAGAAATAACGCCACAAGTTGTCAGTGATCACGATTCTCAGTAACGAGAGAACGACGATAAAGGAAAGAATACAAAATTAATAAACAAATTTGAAGAATCTATCCTTTTTAATATAATTTACTCCGTTACTCCCTAAACTGATGTTACTTAGAAATTTTTTTGAGTTAGTACTTTAATATTATTACAAGTGAATTCCAAAAAGCATTTGTCAAGAAAATATTGTCTAAGGATCATCTCTTAAGTTCTGTTAGAACATAGCGTGTTTTAGTCAAATTAATGCAGAAGACCATAACCCAAATAATGAAGGGCTTGCCATGATTTACAACACCAGCTTGATTCAGAAACCAAGGTTTGGTCAATGTCAATATCACCAATTTTGGCACCTACAAAACCAAGCACTAAATCTTGGTATCTAGGTATACAGACAAAACTCCATCCTTCTGAATTTGTCTCCTTCTTCTAACATGTCTTGTGACAACACCTCACAAAGTATAGTTTTGGCTTTATTTCAAATATACTACATAGATCAAGTCTTGGTTCTTGCATAAAACCATGAATTGATTTCACCTTATCCGAATCTCATTGGATGTTTTCATCTAGTCCTGAGATCAGTTCAACGTCTGTTGGAACAACAAAATGAAATAATCCCAATGCTTGTTTGGACAAACCATACATTACACCATTTTTATGACCTTTATTTATTGGACTAACTCGAATTTCATTTTCTTGGCCTCCATAATTTTCATTGTTGTTTGTGCTGTTATGGCACGTGAGGTGTTGTAATGATATGTAAGTTACTGTAGGGCATGAATAATATAAAGTATTGTAACGCGAAATGTACACAACGAAGAAAGAAAGAATGATTTATTACGTTCCGGGCCTTTCTAGAATAAACATTATTAGGGAAGAGAAGGACCGAGTTCTCTCTAGTAGGTTCTCGAGACATAATGGAGCACTATAAAAAAAAGCGAACGCTGCGGACGAAGAGGAGATTAGATGAAAAGCCGCTAGTGAAAACATTGCGATAATCAAACAAGCGAGAGCGTATAAATAAATTAACAGTTAAGAGTGTGATATAAATTAATTAGTTAGGAAATAGTTTAGATAAATTAAGTGGTGTTAAGACAGAGTGTGTAAATAAATTAGAAATAAACGTTGCAGTATATTAATTTGCTGCAAGTCATGTGCCTCCAACTCTATAGGATGAGATTTTTGTATTAATATTGTACCATCCATCTACCATCCAGTTACACGAAAATACCAAACCTATTCGTATAAAAAGAGGTATCCGTCAAGGTGATACCTTGTCACCAAAGTTATTTACGGCTGCTTTGGAGGATGTCTTCAGGCAGCTTAAATGGCGGGATGACAAGGGCATCGATATAAATGGAAGGAGATTAAACAACCTGAGGTTCGCGGATGATATCGTTCTCATAGCAGAAACACCAGAACAACTCCAAACTATGATCTCCGAATTAGAAGATGCATCATCAAGAATTGGATTGAAAATGAATCTAGATAAGACCAAAGTTATGTGTACCAAGCGACCAAATCTCAAAGTAAAGGTAAAAAATAACGAAATAGAAGTGGTAGATGACTATATATATCTGGGACACAAAATAACTTTAGGCAGAGACAATCAAAAAGCTGAAATTTATAGAAAAAGAAGATTAGCATGGGCTGTGTTCAGCAAATTGAGTAATACGCTAAAGAACAAAAAAATACCAATATACCTCCGCTCTCGAGTGTTCGATCAGTGTGTTTTGCCGGTTTTGACATATGGATCACAAACATGGACACTAACTAAGCAGTCCATGAATAAACTCAAAACCACTCAAAGAGCCATGGAGCGCCAGATGTTGGGTATATCATTGAAAGATCATGTAAAGAACGAACGGGTCAGAAGCACAACGAAGGTGAAAGATGTTGCGGAAGCAGTAGCCGAGCTGAAGTGGGACTATGCGGGCCACGTTGCCAGATATACAGATGATAGATGGACATCGACAGTAATAAAGTGGAGACCCTATTTGGGAAAAAGATCAAGAGGTCGCCCACCAATGCGCTGGACGGACGACATAAAAGGAAGCGCAGGACTGATGTGGCATCGTAGAGCACAGAACCGAGCTGAATGGAAGAGTATGAGGGAGGCCTATGTTCAAAAATGGACCGAAAATGGCTAATGAGATGAGATGAGATGAGAGATTGTACCACAGTGTTGTATCATAGCAACCGTATACTTGAATGAGAATAGAGCTGTTCGTCCATAAATTATCGTAACATTGCATATTTTTCATTAAATATTGTTGATTTAATAGTGGGAATATAGAGGCACTTTATACATGCAACTTTGAGTATACCACTAGAATTCAGGAATGTTCTTGATAATCCCCAAATAATAATAACTAATTGTTGAGATTCTTCAAATTGCCGACGTTTCGTTCATGTTTATGAACATACTCATGGTGCTAAAATTATATATATGTTAAGTATCTCTTATATAAGTAACTAAAAAAGTAAAAGAGTGTCACTTACATATTATCAAAATAGAAAATGTGACATGTTTGACATTTGATAACTATATATCGATAGATTAAAAATTTTTAAAAAAAGGCCATTATAAATAATAGAAACCTTAAAAATCATGAGTGCTAATATCGTGTCAAAAAATGGTGATATCAAAAAATGAAAAGATGAAAGATAAAATCTGGAATATGTGTGTTAGAAATGTGATAGTTTTCATATGTTCTATATATTTGAATAGTTTGCAATATGCTTGAGTTTTGAAAATCTTGTTGCTTATTTACAATATTATTTGATGTTTTAATATGTACCGCCTCTTTCAATAATCTTTCAAACCAAATTGATTCACGCTCTAAAAAACATTTTCCAAATCGAAATTATGTTTGTTCCCTATGGCATGTTCCACTAAACCAGAATGTGCTGAATTATTCTTAGTGATATTCAATTGATGTTGTAATCTCTTTTTTATATATTCTTGTGTTTCTCCAATATACACCTTAGGAGGGTTACAATCACAACATCTAACCTGATATACTACGCAACTCTGATTTTTTATAGGTGTTGGGTCTTTAGTTTTGGAGAAAATGAGATTATTGAAAGAAGACAATGAATACCAAGCTGGATATATGTTTAGGGAATTCATTGTTCTGAAAGTGAAATTTTCTATGTTGTTATGGTACGGGAGTCTTATAAAAAGTTTATCTTTTGTTATTTGTGTTGTGTTATGTGAAGAAGTTAGGATATTGATATTATTATTATTAAGACTGTTTGTTAATTGTTCTATTCTTGTATGTATGTTGTGTAATATAAACTGTATGGGATACATGTTCTTAACAAAAATTTCCATTATGAATTTAATGTTTTGTGCTCTGAAAGATTAGTGAGAGAGTAGAAATGCCCTGTCGACTAAGTTAATAATGGCCGCTCTCTTGTACCTCGTGGGTTGGAAAGAACGGAAGTTTGTCTTCCAGAAGATGTAGTCTTCCTGTACCAATTTGTGATGCAACATCCGTTACTGAAAGAGATGCAGACGTCCACAAAAGGTAGCTTATGGTTAGAAATGAGTATGTTCATAATCATGAACGAAACGTCGGCAATTTGAAGAATCTCAACAATTAGTTGTTATTATTTGGGGATTATCAAGAACATTCCTGATTTCATCTCAGCTCCCCGAGAACACTCTCCCACCACTAGAATTGTTTCGTAATGCTATTCCAACTTCCCATTCGATTTGCCTACTGATCCAGAAACCTTCACCTCTCTTATTGGGTTGTATGATTTGATTTCGTTGTCCTAATCCTGTCTCATTTTATCTTTGCAGCCCACAGTCTCTCGTCCTGTCGCCTTGGAAACCGATTAAAAAGCAGTTGCTATCAATTCCCCTGATCGTAACTATCTTAGAACCGCTTAAGACGCCCGTCGGCTTTTTCGACGTGCTCTGTTCCCCATCCCTTCGGATACTCTCCGGGGCTGTAACCGGGGGAGCGGACTGACTCCTGAAATTCCTGGAACGCTGCAGGAAATCGCTCTCCTGCGGCCTTTACATACGGACGTACACACACACGCGCGCCGCTTAAGCGCGGGATAAGAAGAGCGAGTCGCCGATAAAACGAAATTATTCCGGGAGATGGAGGATTTGACTTATTGGAGGGAACGAGAGAGAAAAGGGGGAAGGTTGATGAACTTCCCCTAATCGGATCGTGGGGATGATAAGAGGGGAGAGTTCGTCTTATCGTTCGGGAACAAATTGGGGCGAATTTTGGGAACTTGGATGGGAGAAAATTTTTACAGAGCTGGAAGATACATACATTATTTCTTAGTTTACTGAGATGTTCATGTGAAAATTTCTACTTTTCATTGAGATAAATACTAATACGGGAAATTGAGTTTGATGAAAAATTATTGAATGAGTTAAAAGTGGAATGAAATGATTAAAATATTTCCATTTGTGTTAATGGTAATTAACTCTTATCCTAACAAAATTGATGGGAAAGTCATAGCAGTAAGAAGCATATCAGTATGGCTAGTTAAACGCATAAATGCATAATATGTTTTACTATTGGACATATCAGTTAAATATGTTTCTCTTTTATTACATAATCCTTTTTTTAAGTCCAAAAAATGTACACCTGTTCTTTATAAGGCATAAAATCTACATTTCACTGGTACTTAATGCGAACAAATGTTTTTCAAAAATACTTTACTCCTTCCAAATATTTTAGTTTTCCAAATGATTTTAATCCCTCTTAATTGCCTTTATTTTTAATATAAAAATATATTTTTCTAGAATTCCTCGAAATGTTGAGGTCATAACCTTCCACTGATTTAATCTGTAAAAATTGTAAACAATTCAAAAGTTATTTCACAAACTAACTAAAATTTTCAGGGAGAATACTTCACAAGAAAGTTTGTGAAATGTTTAAAAAACGCAGGATTTTCTACATGCTTACTATAGTCATCAAAGCGGTTAAGTGCGAAAAAATTATTTAAATTCTTTTAGAGGAATGGGGAAATGAACACACTCGTGAAATTGCCTTTGTTCAAATATGCACCGTGACCTCTTTTAAGGTCCGAGGGTCATTTGCAAAATGTATAAACCTTCTGAGTAATAAAACGAAACAGTTTTGAAATTAAAACTCTTGTAATACCTATGTTATTTACTGTAAAATTATTCAGTTAGTAATGCAGTTATTTAATAAATTACTGCTTTAAATAATGAAAACAAATTATCTTTTTCTACTTTGCGTTACTAATGATCTCATTATTACACCGAAAGTAGTGTAATAATATTCATATTATTACACTACTTTTGGCAACTTTTAGTTTTGTTAGATTGGTACGTCAGCCTGTCACTTAGAGGTGCGTAGACGTCAACGTTAAATTATTAGTATTTCAATAGTTTTTAAATTTTTTGAGCAGCTTTGCGTATTTCTGGGGGTGTACAGTTCAATTTTACATTTTTGTCTTCCATTTCGCCGAACGTAAGTAAGTTGTTATTGAATTTGTCCTAGGGCTACTAGTTTTTCAAATTCAAATACGAAACGTCAATGTCAGTGACGTCAGTGTAACCAACCCACGTAAAATTCCCTAGTGTAATACGGAATCTTGAATAGCCAAAATTTAATCAATTAATAATTATAATAATTTATAAAGCAAAGTAGATAAAATAGTATATTACACACGTTTAATAAGACGTATTGTCACACTCGTTCTATTACAACACTCCTCGCTTCGCTCGTCGTGCTTTACAACCCTCGTGTGACAATACTCCGTCTTATTAAACTAGTAAAATAATATACTATTAAAATTTAATTGCCATTATTTATTCATTAATGAGTATCGTTTACAAAATGTAATTTCATAGTATTTAATCGAGTGTAAGATAACGATTAATCCTTTAATTAATTTTATAGTATACACTAAGAATTTTCAATTAATTACCTACAAATGAAATGAAAGCAAATATTTGTAATGTATTTATCGAATTCAATATTTTTCAAGTTAAAATATTCATAGGATCAGTATTATTGATGCCCAATAGTTTTAATAATAATTATTGTGTTGTTAATTTCATCTATTATATAAATTAATCGGAGGGATAGGATTGCAATAAAAATTGTTCCCTGAAAAATTTTGCAAATGGCGCTTCCAATTTCAAAAAATACTAATACAATTCACTCTGCGCACAACGTTCAAACTATCACGATTTTTAAGTACATGGCGCGTAATTTAGTATATAAATTGTTCTGTTAATGTATAAATATTGTATATTTTTTTCACCTTTTTGGTGCGTATTACATGTACAGAAGTGTTTTGGAACACATCTGCCCATATCTCCGTATCAGTGTCCTAAATCATAAATTATTAAAATGAAAATCATCCTGTCTATACTGATATATACTTAACTCCATACTTACCTCACAAATTTACGTTTTAGGTTTTCCTCGGATGTAATTAGATCTTTCTGATCATATGTTATAAAATCTTTAGTAGGAAAATGCTTAACATCATTAGGAAGGCAAATAATATACAATTTCACATCTAAATAATCAGAGCTTCCTTGCAGGCTTTCTGCCATCATTAAGCTGGAAAGAAAGTGTTCCTACAAATAATAATGAATCCCACTTTATTTTCGTTACTTCAGATAACGTTCTTAACATCCAATGTCTTCGAAAATATTGTCAGGATTCTCAGAATGTAGAATCCTTAAAATCCTCATCGTGTTGTTCCTGTACTGAAACTCAAATAGAGTCCTAACATAATTAGGGAAATGTTATATTTAAGATAGATGAGTTAAGTTATGAATTATTTTGAAAGTTTTTGTAGCGTTTGTGTATCCTCAAACGGAAATATTGAACTATTTGTTTCTTGTATTAAAACCACAAACAGATTTAATTGTCTTTTTTAATAAAGAATTCACTTAATAAATGTTAAGCTTCAAAGGTTATATTAAAATTTTAACACAAGATTCACTGCAATAAAATTTGAGAAATAATATTCTAATTTAAATAATTATTATGACTATTAAAAGTATGACGTATATTAAATTCGAAATTATATGTATATATATATATATATATATATATTACACCTATTATAGTCGTCATTATAAAAAGGTAATTTATAATTATCAACCTGTCTCATACATAATTAAAATATTTACTACAAAAATACCTCCGACGTACAGTTCAGGCGTTTTAAGTATAAGGCTCAAAGTACACATCAAATTTCTTCTCAAATTTTAATCACCACATTTGCGGTGGAAAAAACAGAATTTAGAATTAATATTAAATTTGGGATCTTGAGTTTTGAAAAATATCTTTTTGTATGTTTTCTTTACCCGGTGCATAATATCACATATTTTTATTTTAAATTTCGCATTTCAGTTATAAGTTAAATATGTAATTTTCAGTAGCTGGTAGTAATTTTATTAAAACCTGCCAAAAGTACAGGTTCAAATTTATTTGACATATGTATACCCAAAATAAGAATTAAATTTTTTTACACCAGTTCTAATTCGAAAATAGTGTCTACATTTGTTTTTGATAAATGATGTTGTTTTGAACAAATCAAAAGTTAAAAACGTGTTAAAGTGACCTAATGCGAAACGATGCTATGGTGGGTTGGTCTTTTGAAATTCCTATCAAGCCTTTTCAGAATACCGAATGTTTACCTTTGATTAGTGAACTATATTTATTATTACAATGGACAGTAGTTGTTTTACATACGTTGTTTGATATTAGAATTAAAATCTGTTGGATGTGTTTCACAGATATATATGAAAGATACGAGAATTACAACTATTTATATCCTTAAAATCGTGATGTGTTCATCAGAGTACTTTCTCATATATAGGGTGTTTCAATATGCGTTTGCCAAATCCAAACGGGAAATAGATACGGTTAATTTAAGCAAAAAAAAGTTTATTTTATACTAATTCAATGGTAGAATATATATTCTATATTTAAAATAAATTCTTGTAGCAAATTTTGAGAAAAATTCAAAAACCGAAAAACCACAAGTATAAAGTGCTCTTCACAGATGATTTAGCCGAACACGTTACAAACCTTTTTATACATATTTAATTGCACAATAAATTTTCAAAATTCAAAAAGAATTCTTGGAACGAATTTCGAGAATAATACAAAAAACCCAAAATCTACAAGTATAAAGTATCCTTCACAGAAGATTTAGCCAAAAACGTTAGAAAACTTTTTTATACATATTCAATAGTGTAATAAACATTCAAAGTTTAAAAAAAAATTCGTGGAGTGGATTACGAAAAAAATTGAAAAAACCGAAAATTGACAAGTATAAAGTGCCCTCCACAGAAGATTTAGCCAAAATCGTTAGGAAACTTTTTTATAGGTATTTAATCGTACAATAAATATTCAAAGTTTAAAAAAAGTTCTTGGAACGAATTTCGAGAAAAATTCAAAAAACCGAAAAATGACAAGAGTAAACAACCCTTTTATCCCGGCCGATTTTAATGAAAAGCTTATTCTCAAGTCCTAGTATGGTACAAAATCTAAATACAAGGTTTTGACCGTTTGTGGTTTTTGTTTTTTGAGAAAATCCTACCACAGACACACATACACACATACACACATACATACAGACGGTTTTCCAAAAACATGTTTTTTGGACTCAGGGGACCTCAAAACGTTCAGAAATGCTAATAACTCAATTTCGAAAAATCGACCCGATTACAATACTCTCTCATATATGAGTACCTCATATGAGAAAGTAAAAAATAATGGACAGTATTAAATTTAATTACATTGTTTCATGTCATTTTAATGTTACTATCTCTCAAATAACTATTGCCGAGTTACTCAGTTTTCCGAGTTATTCAGTCAGTCCGTGTTAGGTAATTACACTTAAAATCAAATCGAACTTTTCCATAAACCTTATTTCCTGATATATTTGGGAATTCGCGATTTATGTTCTTCTCTCAATGCCCATTGTTTCCCGCTTTGACATACGAAAACTTCCGCTTTACTCTAAAATTGCAGCATCTTTCGATTTAACTTACATTAAAACCTTCCCGCCCCCGCGCCCTAATTTCAAATATGTATCATTAAACTTTGTTTCACAAAGGCGTTCATTTAGCTAGAATAACTTGTTAAACATTGTTCCGATATTTACCAAAGCGCTTTCAGGACGAACACACGCGCACACTCCCGCAGTAATCATCAACTTAATTTACTCCACTTATCAGGTTCAAAGTGACTCCCCCTCTCGCCGTTAATTTCGAAAGACAGATAAACATTTCGAGACAAATATCGAGTCGATATATTCAACAGGACCCCTTCTCTCATGTATAGATAGAGTCTTACTAGTGTAGCGCCCCGAGCAATCCATTTTCTCAACTTCCACGACTTATTTGGCGGAGTGCTGCACGATAAACATTCGCACAGAACTTCCAATTCTATATGGATATGAGGTGGTATCGGGGGAACACGGCAAACTTTCCGCATTAGAAGATTGATTGAGCTTTTGAGAACGTTCGAAATGTTAAGGATAGGAGTCGTTCAGAGCGCCTGCACTTTTATTAAAACTGTAACTTGGAGACATAACTAAATAATTGACAGGGACAGTTAGGGGATAAAGTGTGAATCGGTTTAAGTCATCAGGTCTTTAGTTAAACTAACGCTGACAATTTGTTAAATCGCAATGTTATACTTAGTGAAGCTTAAATTACCTCTCCTGTAGCCGTTACGTCCTTATCATCTGCAAGCGTAGATGTTATTCTATGTAGTGTAGTTAGAATTAGAACAACGTAGAGGTAGCAAATACAGAACTGTCCGCAAAACGTTTGCATGCGATACATCAGCTAAAGTTAGCTTCTTCTCAATATATCTAAGGGTTAAAAGAACTCTCCCACTTCATTAACGTAATAGTTAATTTAATAATATAGGTTACTTATTTTTGCGTTTACCATATTCACACGAAACAATGTAAGAATGTAAGAAATATTGAAAACTAGGTAACAGGCCAAGACGCAACACCCTTATCATAAATGAAGTTAACACTCAAAAAGACAATGAAAGTCATAGATGATACTATCATATTAACGCCAAGGTTTTATGTTACAAATTTCTAAAGTAATTCTGGAAACTCCAGACTTGGATATCTGAGGAATGGAATTCCTTCATTTTATCAAGTAATGACCAAAATTAATACAAGATAAACGAAGTGTGAAATGATCTCTTTAGAGAGTGGACTGTATGTAGATATCTCTCGTAACTCGTGAGTGGCTGCGAAGATGAATCTTGTCTCCAGGTTGTAAGGCTGAAGACGTTCTTGTAGGCGGAGATCAGGGCGTGACGTGATCTCTTGAAGTTCTTGTAGTTTGGAAAGAGGGAGTGACGTACTTCTCCGGGTTTGGATCTGAGGGCGTATCGTGTAGATCCGGGGTTTGAGGTTCTAGTAGTTTGGAGAGAGGGCGTGACGTACTCTCCGGGTTGAAGTTTGTTAGGTTTTGGGTTGTCGGGTTAAGTGGGGTGAAGAAAGATCACAACATACTGTCGTTTTGAGCATACTAGGGTATACTGGTTTATTGTCCCAAATTTCAGAGCTTTTATATATCTTATTTTACATTGGTTAAATGGGATATTATTTGTTTTCTTACAATGACCTAGCGTTGCAGAATCTGACCTTAACTGGAGCGCGCTTCTTATCACGTTCCGTAAACGCCTTTGTTATGTTGACTCGGTTAATTATTGTGATTTGAACTTAGTTTGTTGACGTTCGGTCGGCGTTGTTATTCTTCGTAATAAAATAGGACGTGCTTTTTAGTTTAATTAGATATCCCAAAAACCTTGTTACCTAAGCTGCGTCAGTGATTATTATCTGTTTGTAAAACAAAACGTGTTGAAAAGTTCCCAAAATTAGATCACCATAAATTACAATTTCTTAACCTAAAATAATGTTGATGTTAGCGTCAACACAAGATCTAATCGAAATCATAACTCTTTAAAAGACTTATGAATATTTTATACTTATGAAAAGAAAGCCGAAATTTATAATAGTGTTTGTCTATTTTGTCTATTAGACTTAACGAAACTCCATTGCTCAAAGTTAATTGTGGGATTCTCATAAATTTGTTAGTATTATTTTATCATTATTGTAAAATCATTATCTTAATCATTACTTTACAGTAACATCTGAACGGGGCTAGTTTTTAATGCAACAGGTGACTGGAATTAAACGAGATTAAAATATTCGTCTTTGTCTTAGATCTGATGATTGATGGTAATTGAGGTTTAAATGCCGTGCTGTTCGAAAAGATCTCTTCCAACTAATGCACAAACACTTCCCCTAGAAACGGAGACAAACCCATCGCAAATCTGGTAATTTATAATTAATCTGTTCATGTAACATATGTGATTAAATAAAAAAAGTTTTGTTTATGAACCAAATCAATAACTTCCAGAAGATTATTGACCAAACAAGATGATAAAAATTGCTTGACGAACCAAATATTCAAGATTCTTTATATCCCCTTTAAGATTGTTTGTAGATCTACGCAGTCATGGCATCTTTGTCGTCAGTACAATGATATGCATCGTTGTTGGAATAACGTAGATGCTACAGTAGAAAAATATTGTTGTTAAACCGCTTGGTTTTAGGATACCGGCCTAAGTTAACTTCAGTTAAATGTAAATAATTTAGCTTGAATTGCTCTCCTTGCAGCAACGACGGTCTTAACATCTATCAATGTAGCTCTGCAATGTATTTGAAATAACGCTCATGTTATATCAATTAGAAAACTATTCCCAAAAGTTTTCCTTGTAGAACACCAGCCTTCGTTAGATTTAGAGCATTTAGTTTAGCTTGAATTGCTTTCTCTGCAGTTATGATAGCTTTGTCATTTGTAAAAGTGTTGTCGTGATCTCCAAGACAGTTGCAACAAGTTTGATGTTTTAGCAGACACAATTTTTTTCCAAAACTGTTCCTTGTTGAATATCACGCTTAATGATTATCTTCAATGCAGTGTACTTAGTTGAGCTTGGATTGTCCCACTTGAAGCAATGGCAGCCTGATCAGTAAACTTGGATGTGCAATATATTTGAAACAAGTTTGATGTTATAGAAGAAAGAAAACTGTTTCCAGAACTCTTCCATTTAACATACTAATATTCGTTAGCATCAGTTTGGAGTATTTAGATTAGCTTGAATTGATTGCCTTACAGATATGGCAGGTTTGTCATATGTAAACTTGGTGTCATGCTCTGAAATGCAATTAGAACAATGTTGATGGTATAGCAAACATCAAACTGTTGCTTCGTTTATACTTCTCCAGTTCAGTTTACGGTTCAGGAGCCCATATCGAAATAGGATATTATTGACTGATAGAAATGGTGAAGAGTATTGATCTCATGCCACATTAAAATTTGTTGAAAACATCTTTCATTATAAAAAGCCTTACAATAAGACAGTGAGAACCAATAAATTGTTTGAAATTGATTATTATTTGCCGCTTTCGGGAAATTTTAATGTTTACTATCTGATCGAAATCATATCTTATTGTGACTTATGTGGTGTTACAAATGAGATAACTTCACCCATTTGGTACACAACTATTCATCCATGGTGGTTTTTTGAAATTGACGAAATCGAAATTTCACGATAAACGTCTCCTAGAGATCTGTTGAAAAAGCGACTGTATGTTACAAAATTCTCTGGAAAAACTGCACGTTTCTTAATATGCGCGAAACGAAAAACGTTCCTACGAGGATTGCAACAGTCGAAGACCATTTTATATAAGCGTGTTGAACGTTATATATTTTTTCCTCATCGCCGAATTTCGTGACGGCTAATTCAATGGTATGTGATGCAGCCGAATTCTCACCACGGAACAAAACCAAGTTATTGAACCAGAAAGTTGCGCAAATACGTTATAAATAAATCACTTTCATTTTCCTGTTCTCATCATTTTCGCACGGCGCCGTGAATTGAGTGCACTAATAAATTCCTTGCGTTGTTTGCTCAGTTACATAATTAATTAGTTAATAATTGTTTCACGCGTTCTCATGCTTATTACTTGTGTGAAATTTTTTCGAGAATTTCAATTCTGTCCAGTTGTGTCATTTGAAAAATCTAATAACAAGGGTATTTCTGTTTAAAAAAGACCGACAAAAGTGGCGCTAAATTATTCATTGAAAACTAAAATGCCGGCTTACACATCTCATGAATAATTAAAAGCTGGGGGGGTTGAAAAAACATACCGCACCTTTGACTCGCGCCTTTTTCACTTAAAAAAAATCTGGCGAATTATCTTTATTCAATTCTCGTATCGATCGAGTGACTCTTAAGCTAATTATGGAAAGGGAATGAGAGCGTTCGCTTCTCAAAGAAAACCTGACGATATAATTGAATAATCTGATTTCTCCTTGCTAGACGTTGGCTTAACTAAATTGCCTTTATGGTATTTTAATACATTCGCCTATGATAACGAAGGCAATTAAGAGAATTTTCAAAAATCGACTATATATTTGAAGGTCTTTCAGGAGTATCGAAAAGGCATCGGATTAACTCCTAGGTTTAAAAGCTCCTGACATCATTACTAAAACAGAAGCAAATATTGACCAAGACGTAAAATCATGATTCTGAATTGAATTAGTTTCAGATGCATTGTCTAATGAGTTTTTCAATGCAAGTGGCTGCAAGCTAGTTCAGGTACGAGAGAATCTACTGTTGCCTATTACAGGTATTATTCGAAATATGAAAATGAACCATTGGATAAAATTAATTTTAATGAGTAATGTTACATGATTACATCATTACGGTATAATTATACCGTAAAATTAAAATTACAATACCTGGTAGTTACTAATAAGTAAATAGACTCGTGATTTTCGTGCGATGTTCATATTCTGGAATGTATTTTATCATTTTTCTGTTATTGTACCTACCAGTTGATCCCTGGCACGATTTCTTTTATTCCAAGACAGTTTATAAATAAATACATTAGATAAATACAAAAAACAGTTACAAGCAAATTTACTTGGTCGAAATATACAGAGTTGACATAAAACATTGCATCAGTCTTACACACCTTCAAGTAGCTAACGCAATACAAAATAATATTAGTCAGTTAGTATTTTCCACAAAATGAACCGTGCTGTGAGTTTTAATCAGAAATTTTTAACCAAAATTCGTCTAAAAATCCACAAATTTGTGTTGAATTTTAATAGGAACATTGATTTTTCGAATTTTCGGTTATTTCACAAAAAATGTCAAATTATAACAGTGCTCTGTCATGTAAATTTAGCAAAAAATATTTTCATGTGCTTGGAGAGATATAGGGCGTGAACACTATTGTTCAATTAGTTCGTATACGGTTACCTGCAATAGGAATTATTAATTACAATTAATTGTAATTGTATTATGTAAATGTAATTAATTACAACTCAATCGGTAAATCACGAAATTACACAATAAAGTGAAAACATAGACGTGCAAAACTGTACACTACCGTTCCGTCTGCCACACTTACAATTAGCACAACGTAATAAATATTTGCTCGTATAATCGACAAATCGCAATAAATAATCGATCTGTTCCGAGCCGCAGTGCTCGTAAATACGCAAAAATAGCTTTCTCTTCCCGTTTCAAAAATGGCGATACAAAAAATATATACACATATATACCATCTGCGTACAAATCATCCGCTGTCATGGTAGAGCAAAAGGCCACGATATTAATATCGAAAATACACCATGAATCACGGCGATCTTCCGACATGCCGCAAAATACGCACGTATAGGGCACCCGAAATGCAAAAAAATACTGTAGGTTAGTGCCGTCTCTCCCTGCCCCGAGGAATATTTGAAAGCTTGGGAAATTAATGATCTTATTTACTCCAAACTGAACTAAACGAGAAATACTGAAAATTCGACAAAAACCCTTGAAACAAGGAACGCGTAGCTATTGGCAAAAGACGAAATATTTTTACATTTACTTTAGTTTGAAGAGTATGAATTAAAACAATAGATAACAAGGAAAACCATAGTTGTCATGCTTATCTAAGGCAAATGGATTGTTTTCGATTTAACGCCGGCATATACTGTAACATTTTCCATGGTTTTAATAATTACAGGTACATCGATTCTCGGAATAAACAACCTGCCGTTGCAGGGCATACCATCCCAGTCACCGTTGCAATACATGAGTATTGTGCAAATGGTGCATATTGCCTTAATGTGAGAGCACATCAATTTAAAACTTAGCTCATTGTGTGTGTCAACATTCCAGGAACATTCGAAGGAAGTGGCAAAAAGATGCATGACTACTTCCATGTAAGTGCTTTACATTTTATTGGAATTTACCTTCTACAATAAGTTTTCTATTTTGAATTTAGTTACCACTTAGTTACCATTAACTAATATCGTTTAAGACAAAGTTTTTGAGTTAGGTGCAACTTAACATTCTTTCTATATTAAGCAAATCGTTATTTGATGCAAGACATTTCTAGCATCACTAGATCATTTTGATTTTCTAACTTGGCGACCAGAAAAATGTTATTAGCCCAGGCTGCATACTGAAAAATTATAGTTTTCACGGCATAATGTCCTACAGATATCTCAAAGTTTTAAATGGTATATAGAATAGTGAAGTTCTTGATTGATGATATTCTTACATTTCCTGATTTTACTTTTAATGAACCTTAATTCAATAATATTAATTATAATAATAAATAGCATTTTACTGAAGCAGACTATTTTCATCATTTTATAAATATCTGAAGTAAATATTTGTAATATTCATAACAATGCAATTGTAAAATATACCAATTTTTACAAAATTTAAAAAACAAAGACTGCTGCAAAAAAATAGCATTTAAATTGTAAAAAAAATGTGATCATTGTATGTATTGAATTTTCGGTGATTTTCTAGGGCGATAAAAAGAAATTAATTATTTAAAAATATAAAACACAAAGAAAATTAATGTATCTATTGAATTTTCCGGGTTTTTCCAATTTTCCATGGCGGTGAAAATAGGTTAGATGTTAATATTTCGTCGAGTTACCCCAGAATAAAAAAAATAAGGTTCTACGTTGCCTAGAAGCCGAGATATTGAAAAAAAATTTAGCGCGTCCAATTTGAAGTTTTGGTTTCAAAACGATCAGCTATCCCCTGCACTACGACATCGTAGACTTGAGCGAAAAACCTTAACTTTAAAGGGCTATAACTTTTTTTCAAGGTGCATGGATATTAAACCTATAAATCCTATATTAACATTTAGATCTTTATGTAAATCTGAAGAAAATTTCGGCTCTTCATATTTATAAATAATGAAGATATGATTTTTTTTTAAATGTTGCTATCTCAGCTTCTATTGACAGTAGAACCTTTTTTTTATAAATGAATGGTTTGTTTACCACCTTTTCAATGCAATTTATTAAAAACGTGTGTAACAATAGACAAAAAAGTTATTCAATTTGTTTATAAGCAAAAAATTAGCCCCTTTTTTAAAATGATTTTTTTAACAACAATTTCATTAAAAATTAGTTGTTTTTCAAACTTAACTCATATATGGGCATTCACTGAAACTATTCCACCGTATTAAATGTCTGTAGGATTGCAGCCTGGGCAAGCTCAATTGTATAAACATTGAGTCTCTGGGATAAACAAATAAGATATCTCGTAAACTAATAACCCGATCTGGCTGAAATTTTGCACACTTATAAAGACCCCTAAAGGCTTCATAACTCGTTTATTACATTTCACTTATCACTATTATTGCAAAAGTTATTAACATTTATAGAATAATGAAAAATTGATAATTTTTTTGCTAATAACTCAATTGTTTAATTATCGATTTTAATTTGTGAAAAACCAAATTAACCGTATTTTTATTCTCTATAACTCTCCTGTTGACCACTTTTCTCTAAAATGGAACCGGAAAATTCTATGAGGAAAAAATTGATTTTCACACCTTAACCCATTGTTTACAAAAAAAAAAACGGACATTCTAGCTGTATATGGTCATACAGTGATCTTTCTATAGGTCCCCCCTACCATTTAAAACTTTCAGATATCTGTAGAACATTAGATCAACTTTTTCTTGTAGCCTGGCCTATATATACATAATTTATGGAAAAATAGACAGGATAACATTTCCTCAAACTCCCCAGTATTGCTCCAAAATTGCTTTGAAATGTATTGTCATCCGAACTTTTCCTCTTGTAGCTCATAATAAACTATCTTAATTCTTAAGCTTAAGACGTAACCCACAATATTAAAGTTATTTGAATTATTAATGATGAATTTGTTTCCGTGATTTTCATGACATTCAAAGGACATTTTTATTACAATGATTAAACGGGAAAATTTTGATGAATAAAAATTAAATAGAATACATATCATTTTTTCTCCATTGATTAATATCCTCGGACATCTGTATCGTTGCCAATATCTTTGGTCTACCACACATAAATTCCCCTCACGGGTCAGGATCGCTCTTTCCTCAATCCCCGACGGCTCCATCTGTTGTATTCTTATTGCTCTGTCACAAACGTTTGCGTTATTTCACATGTTATCAAGCAATAATCGCATGACATCTTTCCTTATTGAAGTCTGAAAGCTGCGACGGATACGCCAGGAATTTTTGTATTCGCCATACGTCATGCCCGTATAGGGCTCGGAAAGTGGGAAAAATTGCACGAAAGAGACGGATGTCCCGGTTTATGGCATCGAAATTTTGAGGTAGAGGTAGATGTGAAGAAATTTATCAGATCAGACTAATACAGGAGATTGTTCTTCTTTACTCAAAGTTAAAGAGAAAGCACGCTGTTAGATAATGTCTTTAAGATACGTGAAGTTGACAACTAATGGGAAGTGAAATAACCACAGACCATTAATATAACTAGACCCGTTTGTTTACTAAATAATGTATTACCAAGATCTTAGCACATTCTAAGCGTTTTTTTGCGCTGTTGCATGAATGCAGATGACGAATTCTTTGCTTACGATTTGCGTATACATCCAGCCTACTTCGCCTGTGGTTGGTCAGTTGTACGTAAATCTAAAATAATATAGACTTTTGTTATGAGTGGCAACATCGCGTCCTAGTGTTTCACGTGATAGAATTCGTTGTGTACGCGGTTTGTGTGTGTATTTTGATAAAAATAGAAAACATCTAACAATGGTTACAATGGTTAATAGGTGCAAGATATGCAGCGTTTATAGCGATGCAGGGAAAGCCTCGAGATCGTCTTTTCATAGGTAAATAAAGAGATTTATTAATGACATTTTTTGAGGTTATGTATCATCTCAGTGGCGTTCTATCAGTGTTATTATTTTAGGTTTCCAGTAGATCCAATTAAAAGAAATATTTGGATTTCCGTTTTGGGACTTAGCGAAAATGATAATATAACAAAATCGTCCTATATTTGCTCAAAACATTTCAATAAAGATGATTTTGTGTCTAAAATACGTACAACCGACAATGCTAGATATTTAAAGAGAGATGTTGTTCCATTACCGATGCATATAGGTTTTTAATCTAAAAGTACTACAAGGTAATTAATTACTACCCTGTAACTGTGTTTAATAGAAATATCAAATTTATGAATTTGTCAAAATTGGAAGCGTGACATTTTTTTTAAATTTAAATTTCAATCTTTTTAATGTAAATTTCAACAAAAATATTATACTGGCTACTGGTGAGAAACAAAAAAGATATGAGACAAAATAGTAATTTTATCAACCATTATTAGCCATGTTATTAAACACTAAACAACTTTGAGGAGTTATATCTCAGAAGCTAATTAGCAAAATAGCAACTTATTAGTATAAAAAGAAGCGTCAATCCTAGTACTTTTCGGCAATGTTTTCAGAATTTCATTTGACAAAAAATTCGCCGAGATAATCTATTTGTTTATAAGGAAAAAAAACGAAAACAACTTTAAACAATGACTGTAACCGTTCTAATAAATATTTTTTAATTCTGACAAAAGCACATGAAAGCTTATTCCCTTTTATATATGACCGCTAGTTTTATTAAAATCGAATAGTGGAAAAAAAATTAAACAATTTTGAAAACTTTCAATATTTTTCGATTTTTCTGGATTGCAAAATTATTGTGCAAAATCTAATGAACCGAACAAAACGAAATTTACTCGATTCTTTTATTATAACTTCAAGATTTTGTACCTGTGATATGGAAGTCCTAACTACATTTTAAAATTCCTAAAATAATAAATTAATGAAACACTTTTTGGGCCGATTTTTTGTTGTTTATTACTATTTGGCAGAACCGCTAATAAATTTTTGAATTTATAACCAATGCCATTTTATGTAAAAAGCGATTATGCAACTTTTTCTTCTCTTCAACTTTCTTCTAAATTCAATACTTAAAAAGTTAGAAGCAGAAAAATTCGGGAAAAACGCGTTTTTAATTTCTTTTTAAATTGTTGCATTTTAAACAATGTTTCCGACCTCGGCGCTTTGGAGGAGAAGTCAATCCTTATTCTAGACATTATTCCCAAAGTATTCATGTAAAAACATTGCGGTTACCTCTTATGTCAATCTAAAGCAAATTTCTGACAGATGGGTCTTGGTCCATACTTATTGTATGCATTATTACTGTCAGGATGATTTTAATAATCTATGTCCTTCTATACTTTATTTATCTCTTATTTCGCACCTTTGTTACCTAGCAAGTAAAGGGCTTCATTGCCCGTTGATCTAAATAAATAAATAAATTATTTTCTTAATTTTGTTTCCTTTTTGCCCCTTAATATTGATACGCCTATGGATAGCTATTTTGTACGCTGTCAAAATTCGTCAACGGCGGCCATATTTTCTTCCCCCTTTACACCGCGCCTATCTGCTCTGTTGGCATGTAAACAAACATCATTTTCTAATGGGAACACCGGGTCTAGTTATATTAATGGTCTGTGGAAATCACGATCCATGGAAAGACACTGTAATGTCGAGTAAGATGTGAAACATGAAGACAGAAAGGTGCAGTTGGAGGTATAGGAAAATTTGTAAGAACAAAAGATATTTGTTGATTGGCAGCACTTATAAATAAGATAGCAAACACCACCGCTCCACTTGAAAAAATGTTGCAAGGCGACAATAAATATATTGAAAAGAATTTTTGGCATCCACATTAGAAGATGAGTAGACTGGCAACATACACACCCACTGTGAAAGAAGATAAATAATAACTAGTATGTATGAATCGCTTAGTATTCCATGTTCAGAGATACTGCTGGATCAATTATAGTTTTGGCAAGTGGAAACATTAAATTTCATAACCTCCTCCGGGTAAAGCAATATGCAAACGGTGTATATTTAAAACTGGGCCGTAAACCGTTCTAACAATAGAACGAAACAAACCCCCCCTCGAACAATCAACCAGCAGCCATCTATTCCAGTGTATTTACGTACGTATACGTATGCGGGGGATCTCATCGCGCAGAGTTCATTCGCGTATGCAACAATGGCACATTAAACTCTATCAGATTAGTGCTCTCGCCTTATCTCTAAACAAACGAGACAATGGACTGCGTGACGTCTCGAAATGTCACTAATTTTATATGCCTCGAGGCGAACTTTCCGCCAGGAAATGCAACGGTTCAAGTGAGCCGAGGCGCGTATTTCTGAAGAGTCGAATGGAGTCGAGTTTCGGGATCGGTTCGGGTTTAATTGGTAATAAACGGAGTTTACGTAAACGGTGGGAGCAGTTGCGCTTGGGACTTCTCCCTCGGCCAATTAAAAATTACTGGGGAATTCAAAACTGTTGAGGACCTAGAGTATTCGAATAATTTAACTTCAGTTTAAAACATTCGGAACGGAATCGTTATCGAATAATGAATGGTGTCTGGTTCACCGCAATATATTCAAGGACATAGTTAATCCTTAATTAGTTTAGTTATCAATAAACTCATAGGATGTTTCCTTTTGAACATCTGCTATCTGAATAATTAGATGCGTTTTATGCATTTCCACAAGGATATCAATAACAAAAATTCATTAGTTGATTTAAGATTCCAAAAAAATTCTTAGTGTTACTCCAACCAATTGAAATAAAATATTCTTATATGGTGTTCAGTAAATATGATCGGACATATTTCGGGTCACTTGTACTCATCATCATCATCATTATCACTATGACAAAAGGACAATATGAAAAGATGATGTAAAATTAAAAATTGAACCTTACAAAATTGCTGGCAAGTAGAAATTAATATGACGTCCCTACTGTTACGGGTAAAAATTAAAAAAATCGTGTGTTAACATTAAGTGTGTTCCTGACATCAATAAGTAACAGTAAAAAACGGTCACCGCTTAGTATGTATCCTAAATAGGACATTTTTCTCTGCTTTACATGTTGGTAAGACTTCACGATTTTTAGATAGACTTGAGCCAATTTTTATACAACGTGATCAAGAATGACTGTTTGAGTTGGCAATACTGAATTTCATTTTTAAATGGAACAACTGGTAATTTTAATTTGCTATTTCAAATTCAAATTTCTGATATTCTTTTCAAATTTATTTATTTAAAATGGTTTTCACGTTACAACACGAAATTTTCATTGAACTGGCGTACTTTCGAAACGGGATTTATAACCCAATTACTGGCTGGCAGTACTCTCTCGAAGCGATATACCAACAATTTCAGGAGTTGTTTCCGGAGACTTTGGTCACATTTGCTGTCTTTCTGTAACATTGCATGCGAGTAGTTGAACGTTATTTAAACACATGGAGCGTAAACAAACAAAAATCAACTGGTAGACCTTCTACTCTAAACGAGGAAGTTGTCGAGGATATCAGAACTCGAACGTAAAGAAGTCCTCCCAAATCCTTAAGAAAGCTCTTCATTCAAACAGGTTTGGTCCTTATGCCTCCTATTCAACCAATTTTCATTCTTACCCATAAGACTTCCACTTTTCCATGTTGTTCTAATTAACGGTTTTACAGGTTTATCATATCGAAGTTGCTCCACTGTGGTTAAAAAGAAATTAAAGTACCACCCTTACAAAATTTCCATTGTCCAGTCATTAACCCCTCCTGATCACCCGCAGAGAGTTTTATTTTGCAATTGGTTCAATGACATATTAAATAATAATGATATCCTTGACAATACCTTCTTTTCCGACGAAGCCTGGTTTCATCTCAGCGCCTATGTGAATAAACAAAATTACAGAATTTGGTCAGGTTAAAATCCTAATGCTATCAGAGTGACACATTTGCACCCGGTTAAAGTTGGTGTTTGGTTGGCAGTCTCAAGGACGCGTGTGTATGGGTCGATATTTTTTAATTTTACCGTCAATTTGCAGAGATATATCCAACACCGTTTGAGGCCTTTTATAAACCCATTAACAGACGAAGAGCGTCAAATTGGATATTTCCAACAAGACTCTGCAAGCGCACATACGGCTCGTGTTATTATGGGATATTTAAGAGAGAATTTTGGCGACAGAGGAATTATTTAGGGCATTTGGCCAAGCAGGTCAAGATCTCACTCCATTAGATTTTTCGTTATTTGGGTTCTTGAAGGACAATGTCTTTAGGAACATATTGCATACTGAAGAAGAGCTGCGAGAGGCAGTAGTTCAAGAAGTGTCAAATATTACCCCCAATATGCTGGTGAATATCTTCGAGAGCCTAAAAAGAAGAGTTAATTTATGTCTGGACCAAAATGGGCGGCATTTTGGGCATTACCTTTAGCTGTTTAATTAAATCATTGTTATGTATTTCGAGTTTCATTTTTTAAGCGTTAATTTTTATTCACATAACCTACAATCTTATCGCTGATTGTTATGTCAAATTTTTGTCAAATAAACATATCTGGTTGTAGCGTTGCAAACCCTTAGGCAAAAAAATTCTCCAGGTAGGATTGCCAATTCAAACAGTCATTCTTGATCACCCAGTATTAAAAAAACTTATAATATTTCTATAACCTTAAATGGCAATTTCACCTAACAACTAATTAAAAGAAAACTTGCAAAGTTTTCAACGATATTATAGAATTTATCTAGATTTTTCACCTTAATTACGATTACATTTCGTTTTCCGTAGCGGAACTTAATTCGAACGCTGAAAACCTTTCATTTATCCATAAATTAACCGAAACTTATTTTTATGGATCCACTTTTGGCGGTTAAGCCAATTTTTCTTGTTGTTTCAGAAATTAAAAATTCTTGAATATGAAGCGACAGTCGCGCTCTACACAATAACGCTTCCCCCGTGAATTGATGGGGCCCCTTAAATTTTCATTAAGCTTCATTAGTGTTATATAATCCAGTTTCACGACCGTTATTAGGAACAGTTTTGGATGTCGCCGGATTTGCGTAAACTGAAATTTCCTTCAGATTAATGGGGAGGGGATTATTATTATAGGGTGAGAATTTTTGCGGGAAATTCGTAACAGGAGATGGCGGGGTAGGGGTGGAGTGGTATTTAGTCGGTAACCTCGAGAACATTCCTTCAGACGCAAATTACTTAATAAGTCTAATTACCGAATAGTTCGGGACAAGTTTTTAGAAAGTGATTCGAAAACTGGTGTTGGGATTGAATCGGTACGCGTGTCGGGGTAATCGAGAGCGATTAAGTAAAAATTTGGTATTGATAAAATCAACATTTCTGAAGCCGGCGCGAATTTTTTCTTTAGGAATGCCATTTTATAATAATTATATGTTTATTAGTATAAAATTATACGAGCATAAATCGAGGTTACTTTCTTGAGATATTGTTGGAAAAAATGCCACGTGTGAGTTAATGCATACTTAAGCTATTTCTTAATTTGGCTGTCACGAAACATGAAATATTAAAATTAAGTTCTTAGTGCTCAGCCACGAAGAAAAAAATCACTCCTCCCCGTGTCGCGCATAATTCGGACATAAAATAAAATTATTTCTCCGGAGATATTAGTTTTTTTTTCTCTCGCCTCTATAAAATTTGTATAATCTGGCAATTTGTAAATTTCCGGAGTAAGTATTGTGCAGGCCACGGGGGCGAGCAATTTTCTCGGGATCAACTTTTGCGATCTAAGCATTGTAAGCGCCTCCGATGAATTGCTAATTGAAAAACTTGGTCGCGTTTGCTCGCCTTTAAAATTCAAATTTATCGCGAATAGAAATTTTGGCCGTCGTGAAATATGCGATTCCGGGACCGGTCGCAGGGTATAATGGAACTGTCGAAAAATGATATAGTTCGCGGGTATTAACTAACGCAAGCCGGATGTGAGGAGATTTTCGAGTAAAAAAGAGGGCGTCATCCCATTTTCCGTATTCCGGAAATCTGGATCATTTCGGGGAAATAACGTGGGCTTAATTTAAAATGTCAGCGATTTTATAGAAATACCGAGACAAAATTTGGGACCCTTAAAATTTAAATCATCTAAAAACAAGCTAGCAGTGTTGTTCAAAACTTACAAATGTAAAAAAATCAATAACTACTTTCTGTAGGTATCTATCTGTTTGAATAAAAATGCCCTAAAGATCTCCTAACTTCACCTGACTTAAAAATGATACATAGGGTGTCCACTAAATACCATCGGCATTTCAGTTGGCAGTGTACAATCGTGATGTTTCATATGGACATTTTTAATACCGCCCTTAAATTTTGACGTATAAACCTTCAAAGTTGTCATTTTAAACTCTTATTTTGTTTGTCATATGTGCAGCGCAAATTTAATGTCAATCAGTTTTGATATGGCTGTATAACGTATGTGTATCTTTATTTTTTGGTACGAAGTAAATTTGCAATATTTGTCGAAAATCGAGTCGTGCAAAGCACGACAGTTAAACATTCGAAAATATAATAGTATTCACAGTTTTGGTTTGCAATTTGAGACAATGAGTTCCTTATACAAATTGTTAATAAGAAGGTACTTTCGTTCCAATTCAATAGAATTAACGGTTTCGGAGAAAATTTAAATTTCTTACACACAATTCAGCAGTAAGCGCCTTCGCCATTTTTAGAAACGATTTCGTTGACTTGACGAGATATTGTTCATCTAACATTTTGAATCCAAATTGAGCCGTTTTTTTTTGAGTACGCCTTAAAATCATCTTAATCTCCTCTTCTGCTCATTAAACCTAGAAAGAACTTTTTTAGAATTTAATACAAACCAGTTTCTATTAACAAATCAACGGTGAAGGTTTTAAAGGCAAACGACAGAAATAAATTAGGAAAAGAAGGTACAATATTGTCTAATATTTAAAAGGTCATTTTCATATTTCTGACAATTCAACCGAATTTTATAAAACTGATAAGAAATTACACTTACATTTAAAATTTTCTCTTAATTATGTGTTATTAAAAAAAGATAGATATTGAATTTCAAAAACAATAAATATCTATAATGCTTTTAAATACTTGTAGAACAACGAAAATGCAATATTAAGATAGAAAAAATAGTACAAACAGCTATAAAATATGTATTATAGAAAACACTTGGGATATATGTTTTAGACCTACTTACATTCTGTGTAAGGCAGGACATTGTGTTTAGTATTGTAGAAAAATATGGTTCTGTAATTCTGGAATTGTAGGTCTAGTGAAAGTAAGCAACGTTAATTTTAGTTGGCGCAATAGAAACGTGTTCAAAATAGTGTCATTTTCAAAAAAGGGTTCTAAAAGAACATCTCATCGGCATCTCAAAAATAATATAGTTTATATACTCACTAGGTAAGTGGAGTATACAACATAAATCCGTTTTGTACAGCTAAACAGAAACTATGGAAGGGAAGATCAAGGTAAGAGGAACGACGCAAGACAAGAGATCTCTCGGCTGAAAACCTTCAGAAATTGATTTTAAATTATGGTCATTAAGACGTACCGAAACGAAGATTGAAGGGCAAAAGGATGCAAAGAGTAAGAAGGACTATTTGGCTTAAAACGTTTCATGATCGCTATTATAGAAGAGAGAATCAAAGACACGATGAGTCAGGGAAGACAACGAGACCTTTTTCTTAAGAACTCACTATGTTGACGCTAACGTCAACATTATTTTAGGTTAAAAATTGTAATATTTATGGTGAACTAATTTTGGGAAATTTTCAATACGTTTTGTTTTACAAACAGATAATAATCACTGACGCAGTTTAGGTAACAAGGTTTTGGGATATCTAATTCAACTATAATCACGTCTTATTTTACTACGGAGAATAACAACGCAGACCGAACGTCAACAAGTCAAGTTCAAATCACAATAATTAACCGAGTAAGCATAACAAAAGGGTTTACGGAACGTGATAACAAGCGCTCCAGTTAAAGTCAGTTTCTGCAACGCTAAGTCATTGTAAGAAAACTAATAAAATCGCATTTAACCGATGTAAAACAACATGTATAAAAGCTCTGAAATTTGGGACAAAAAACCAGTATACGATGTATGCTCGAAACGACGTGTGTTGTTGGTCTTGAATTAGATCACCCCAACCTACAAGCTCTCACGTTACGCCCTGAGAGTTCTACGAGATCTTCAAGATACTACAACTTCTAAACGCCAAGATCTCCAAACACCGGAGAGCACGTTACGCCCTCTCTCCAGACTTCAAGAACTTCACGTTCAGGTCCACACCGGAGAGCACGATACGCCCTCAGATCCAGACCCGGAGAAGCACGTCACGCCCTCTATTCACACAACAAGAACTTCAACCCCGGACCTGCACGTTACGCCCTCAGGTCCACACCGGAGAGCACGAAACGCCCTCTCTCCACACAACGAGAACTTCAAGAACTTCAAGAGATCACGTCACGCCCTGATCTCCACATACTACTACAGTCTCCAGCCTTACAACCTGGAGACAAGATTCATCTCCGCAGCCGCCCACGAGCTACGAGAGAGATCTATACAGTCCACTCTCTGCATAGGCCACTTCACACTTCGTTCACACTAAATGAACAAAAGTCAATGGAAGGGAATACCAAGGGTGAGAAGTGTCAAGTAACAAGACAGACCTCTTGGCTTAAATACTGAAGAAATTGATTTGGTGTTATGGAACGAAGGATATTACGAAAGGAACGGTTCAGGGCAAAAGC
Organism: Cryptocephalus moraei; assembly: GCA_946251905.1. Taxonomy (NCBI): domain Eukaryota; kingdom Metazoa; phylum Arthropoda; class Insecta; order Coleoptera; family Chrysomelidae; genus Cryptocephalus; species Cryptocephalus moraei. Next base: position 22,772,999 of record OX276458.1, on the reverse strand, counting down.
ATGATAATTGGAAATACCTTGGCTCAAAAACGTGTCATAATGGCAATAATGGGATAGTTTGTTAATGGTATCAGGAGCAAAGGAAGACAAAAAGACTCCTTGCTTAATAACTCAAGAGAAATTATGTCCATAAAGGACAACGGTAGCGCAGATCAAGTTCTAGTGGAGTTAAGTAACAAAAATTGGTGTCTGTTAAGATATCGCCGTCGGAAAATATATCCTGAATATGATAATTTTCTCAAATGTTTGGCTAGAAATTCAATGTTAATACGTTTAAAATTTTTAACATTCGACATTTATAAATGGATAAAGGAGGTTTCGCCCGAAAAAATATATTTTTATATTCAAATTATTTCACCACCTCTTTCTTGTAGATTTGTGTGGGTGATGGAAGAGGATCTAGACATTGTTAGAAATGTCTAAGAACTTTTGTGTATCCATTTTCATGCCAATACCATCAAGAAGAACTTTTTAATTAATGTCACATTTGACAAATTTATGTTATTCCAATTATTTTCAGAATACCTTATATGACATATAAGTGTCATACACATTGTGTCGACCACTATGAAAAAAAATCTTTTTTCTTAAACACTTTCCATTTTTAACTGTTAGTATGGAACTTAATTAGTTAATATAACGGTAAAATGCCTAATCTATTGCTTTGATATCGACAAAAGATCACTGGGTATTAAGGAAATATAAATACGGTATTGAATATTAAATAAGAAATAGTTAATTTTTGTTAACATAATTGTTAAAGTTGCAGTCTGTAATTGGACGAGTGATATTAATATTGTGGGAGATGTTAAGTTTCCCTAGAAAGGTCAGATCTAATTATTAATATGTCATTCTTGACCACTAATCACGTTAATCCTACATTATTTTTAAATCCTTACGAATGCTGTTTTATATGTTGCTTAAGTTCCACACAACCTTGATAGATCATCACCGAGATAGCTGGGTGTAATTTAGACCTTGTCTACACAATTAATTATAATTTTAAATAGAGACATATTCGCAATTAGGAAACGTATGAACAGGATACACAAATAGACATATGAAATGAAATTCATTCGGTGCGAATCGAAACCAGAATCGGAATAGAGTCTCCTTCCACAATGCGTATTTTCCATGCCTGTCATTACTAATTTAACTGATAACCTCACAGAGAGGCCAGGACGGGAATTTCTCAGTCCAAAAACCGACCCCATTCCTCCCTAACCTCCCTCCATCAACCTACCCCCTACCCCTCCCTCCCATTCCACTCATTCTCTCTCTCTCTCTTTCCATCTCTCTCTCTCTCTCTCTCTCTCTCTCTCTCTCTCTCTCTTTTGATCCATTTCGAATTACTGCTAACCTGTTACGTTGACTTGACATTTCCGACACGCTAGACCCGACGGACCGTGAACGTTAACATTCGGAAAACAAGAAACTTCATTCATAATCGTGAATATGAAATTTAGCCGTCACATTAGGTATAGCTGGAGTGATTCACGAAGGAATTCCGTCAATCAAACGGACGTATCGTGTGTACTACGTATGCGTGAGTTCTTCCATTAGCGTAATAAATCATCGGAGGATTCACTCACGTTGAAGTTGATAGCCGAGGTGGATTTCCAAGGAAGTTATTTAAGAAGCGTAGGGAAACGCGTCGGGGAAATGTGCAGCGGTGAAGTCGTTTAAAACTGCGAATGCGCTGTGTTGGCATTGCATACTGAAAACTAATCAAACGGTATCGCGTTCACGTGGTTCACATCTCGCTACAGGTACTTAATTGATAGTAACATTTTTTAATGTAACTTTGATTGATTAACAATGTCTCCAGTTTTTACATTTCTAACCAGAGTTGTTAAATTACAGAATGTGGGCTTTTTCCAAACTTATCAGAAGTATAAATGCCTTCAAAGATTCTTGGGTACTTATTTGGAGGACTACCTTCATAACACACATTGTAGATTTAATTTAATAAGTCCTTGTTGGCCTTCAGGTGGCTTATTTGCGATTTAATTAAATGCACAGATTTTCAATTTTACGACAAGCTAGATGCAATAGGTATTCTCTTCCTAAACCCTAGATATTTTTTGAAACATTAATTCCACGATTATTTTGCACCTTGTGAAGTATTTTCTCCAATTTTGTTTATCGTAACTTAAACTCATCAGTTGATAATTTTTGGAAAATTTATTACTCGAAAACGTGTTTAGTTATAATTAAAACAAGTACACAACTTAGTTCCGATTCCTTCGATTACTTTTCTTAAAAAAATAAAATTGCGGGGGTTGTGTTCCCAAAAGTACTGAATGTGTGCCTAAGGGTGCAAAAGTAATGAAATATGTATGTATTTCCAAATTACTTGCAGCTTTACCAGAAATCTGTAAAAGATTATGGGGAGGGGGGTAATTCTGGAACTAGATTAATTATACAATTAATTTTATTTTAAACTGCTTGTTGATTCCATACAACCACAGTTTGAAGAATCTTGATTATACTCTTTAAAATTATATCTGATTCAATCATCAGGTTGATGTACTTTTACATCATTAAGTAATCCGTATAGTAATATAGATGTGAAAATGTTTAATGGGTGAAAGCTTCGGTGTAAAAAAGCTTCTATAAACTATTACTCTCATAAGTCAATTTTTTAAAGATCCGACGCTTAAATTTACGAGTGAGTATTGCTTCAAATTTTAACGATTATATAACTTGTGAATGTTGTTTGCAGTAACTAGCGTATGATTAATGACATTTTTTCACTTGATAATATTAATAAAAAAATTTAAATTAACAACCGTGTTACTCTGTCTAGGAAAGTACCTCAAACACTGTTAAAAACTTATGAATCGAGAAATTTCATAGGTATAGCATAGTAGGTATAGTATAGTAGGTAGGTATAGTATTTCCATATTCAATTTAAGCAACCTAGTAATCATTACATTTTTTCATTTTAATGAATGCTAGATTGATTAATTCTGTTACAGCTATATCCAGAAACACTTGATTTTTATTTGGACCCAAAATTTTTATTATTTTATAACAACCATTATCTATTGTATATTTCCGCCCTGCCACAAAATGCTTCATACCTCTCATTACGCTGTTCTCGTGTGATTAATTGCAATACCTTTTTATTCGCGTTCGTTTAAAGCTACCGAATAACGTTGAAAAAATAACACACACCAGATTACAGTTAATGGGTTTTAAATTGCAAATTAATTTGTTAACAAAACCGTTCCATATGCATATGGATACCAAGTATTGCAATAAATCAACCTTTCGAAAAAAGAAATAAATCCGCAATATGCAAATTCTACAAAATTTTTAATGGGAAATTAATAAATTCGTGAAAATGGGAGATGCCATGAATTTATTGGCAGATCTAACCTTATTGGGATAAATTCTGTGGTAGATTAGTTATTGCGTTGTTACTACCTACATATATTACTTTTAGGAACAATAGGTATATAATGTAATTATAAATTATTATTGATAGCATCATTGATTCAAGAAAAATTGTAAAATTTTGTGGGAGTTCCTCACGTTGTTGAAAAATAATTACAAAATAATATCCAAGGATAATGTAGGAGGTGTAATAGATAATACTTTCAAATAAAATATTGTGAGGTAAGGTGAAAACAATCAAGGTTTACTTGTTAATTACACGGAGCCTAAATTTATTTACTTGTAACGAAAATAATAGTTATAGAGGGCAGGAAAATAGGAAATACCTAATTAACATCATTTCCCAGTTTCAATCACTTATATAATTTCCGACGAATTCCAAAGCGCCATTTATTCTATGTATAACTAGAGAGGATTGTTACACGTATGCCACCACGAAAACTAATTGACGTACGAAATACCGTTAAATCATTTTTAATGTTCGCCATTACCGGCTATAATTAAAAATGATTTCACTTTCGATAAGTCGTATAAGTACCTACTCGATTACATCAGTAAGTATTTAGAAAAAAGAATTTTTTATGTCTTAGAGCAAAATAATATCAGTAATGAAAGTATTAATATACCATATATTATAAGTATGTATGTGTGTACGTAGTAATATCGAATAGGTTAAATAGGTATAAAATTTATGAAACATCTCTTTTTTTTTGGTTTTCAATATCAATTACGGTTCTTCATTACAAATTTAATAACGATGAGCAATACCGTTTATTAATTTTCGTAGTTTAATTACAGACGTACTGTAGGTACTTTTTTCTCCTTAAATATTAGGTACATATTAGGAATATTATATACATATTAACCTGGAGAAAATTAATTTTAACGATAAAATTCTCGAGAGGGTTTATTAATTAATTCGTATATTTTTAGTTGACTTCCCTACCATCTCTCATCACAAGAAACTTTTTAATGATTGTATAAAAGCTTTGTGGTTTAATTAGTTTCAGGTATAAAATATATACCTACTCTAATTTCTCTCGTGTGAGATACTTACGGTATGCTTTTTACAATTGTGGGACAATTATTTAACAATTTGCTGCTATTAATAGAATTCATAGAATATAAAACAAAAATAATTGGAGATATTTGCGTATTTGTTTCTGGTTGCCAGAGGGATATAATAGTAGTTATTTATGTTACTAGTGTAAAATAAGTCACGCAGGAAGATTTATACCACGAGGCCGTCAGGCTGAGTGGTATAAATTCTCAAGTGACTTAGGAAACATAACATGCTAGTGGCATACAATGTTTTATCCAACAAGTGGAAGAAATCCCTTTTTTATGAGATAATAATTAATAAACTTTGTGACCAAATCAAAGCTACTTGCGTCTCAGTATTCTATAAATGTCAGAATGACTTGACAGTGACTTTTTTACACTTTGGTTAAAGTAGGTTGTTTGTTTGGGTGTCACGGGCAACCTTTATATATAAATACTTTAAATATATGAACGTGACCTATAATTCCTGACTCACTAGTGAGTTATGGATTATAACACACTAGTGTGTTATTTGATAGTTTACTACCCTAAAATGACATTAATAATGACAGTCATAACTGTCATGTGTTGGATAATACCTATTTAATTGTATGTAAATGGTGTATATAATTATGGTTCAATTTCTAACAAACTGTGCGCTTTATGCTCAATTAATATCAGTCAGTTTAATGTTGAGCATTAATATTAATGTTATTCCAGCTGGCTAAAACGAAGAGAGAAAATTGGAATTTTAACACTCGTAGAGAATATGTTTTTATGACACCTAAGAAAGTTTTTAATTGATGTATTTGTGTTTCAACTGGTAGTCAGTAACAAAATTTGCCTTTCTCTTACTACTAATGGAAGATGTATGTACCATCGAAGAAGCAATCCGTTTATTTTATTAACCAATAGGTACAAAATTATGAATTAATACTGGAATCGTATTATCGTTTATTACTCACTATGGCAATAACTATAATTTACAAAATCACATTAAAAATGAAAAACTTGTATTGAAATCGTACCGAAATCTGTGGCGATTAATTAATAGAAGATAAACTTATTACAACTTGTAGGATTAAATTTTAATGATGTCGTAAAATCGTTTAAATAATTAAGCTGTAAAGTCAAGAGGTATAGAATTATAAATAATTAAAATAGGTATTATTAAGTACAGCGTCCACTTTATAAATCAGCATTTCAGTAATTAAAGTAAATATTGGACGTAGCAGGAATTTCTTAAAAATGTTAATTGAATTAATGGAGTTTCAGAAGTGGTAAAATGCAATGAAAAATTTGTATATACAATTAATACATTTATATAATTTGTACTAAGAAAATATTTGGTACGTAGGTAGTCTAACTAAGGTAGTAAAAATTTTCTTACATTTTGTAGATGTTATATTTCTATTTATTTCTATTGTGACTGAAAGACAAAATGTAACTTACTGTAAATTGATCACTTTAGAAACTGGTAATTATGAAATAAATATTTATCAACTATTTGATGAATATTTTATGTTTTAATGAGGATGTATTGATTATTAATTTACTCCAATTATTTTCAGAGGGTAATTATAGCGAAAGATATTGATAATCGATAATTGGTTAAATTTTAAGTACACACTTCACTGTTGGTTTTAAAGATTAAAGCGTATTTTGTTTAGTTTATTGTCAGGATGCAGAGTAATATAATTAAATAACCCTATATTTAATTGAGATGGTATTTCCTGTTTTAACTCCTGCGGCTCGATATAATATATAAGATCTATTAAAAATGGTGTAGTTTCAGTATGCTTGGTTAAAGTCTAATTTAAAATACCATTAGAAAATCTTTATTGCGTAAGTATTCGAATTGGAATAATAAACTTTTCTACAATTTATTAACAGATATATGCCATATGAGCTTTTCTTGTGCAAGATGCGCATTAAAAATTTCTCTAAATCATCAAAAGAATCCATGACTATATCCATCACTTTGTGATAAAATCACTACATAATATTGAATTAATTCGAGTTATTATATTAGGAGACCCTTTATTACTGTAATATAAGGTAGGTAATTCAAAATAATAAGTTATAATCCTACATACCAATTTGTAATTTTTTCAAATCAAAGAGGATTTGTTTATCTCAAATTGCAAATTCTTATAAATATTCAATACTGTATTGTACATTTTATTTCACCCGTCATTGAAATTTAACTATATAATCAAGCTCTTAAAAAAGAAATCTGTTAGAGTTCTACTAGAAATGTAATTTGAATTCGTGAAGTTTCAGTATGCTTACTAATTAAGCTTCAATTCAAAATTTCATTTAAAAATCCTTAATAAGTGGGTATTCGAACTGAATTAATAGAGATCTTTACAATTGATGAGATATGCTATACAAGCATTTCTAGGCAAAATGCGCTTTAAAATTTCTCATTCATTAAATAAATCCATCATTATATATACCACTTTTGGATGAAAATCGATATTACGTTGTGCCTATCAGAAATTTTTGAAACAAATATTGACTTAATGTAGATATATGATATTAATTTAATTTGATTTATTTTTAGGAGGTACGTTGGTTTTTAAAAATTTGTAAAAAATTTATAAAAAAGTCATAATTCTATGTACTTACCTATTTTTAATTTTTTAAGACCAAACAGGATTTGTTTGTCTCAAATTGCAAATTCTTTTAAATATTGAATTCAATTCGCTATACTTTACTTTAAACAATATTGCGATTTAACTCAAATCAAAATCTTCAAAAATGAGGTGACTAAAAAAATATTAAACAAAAAAAATAATAGTTAGTGTAACTAATTTGGAAACCGAAGTAGGTACAAAGTTTATAATAAGTATTCCTAACAGAATGATCCCGTATTTGGTAATTTCGAAAATAATAAAAATAATCGAAACGTCATTACGGTAGAGTTCCGCGTCTGATCGCTCGTCGAAATCTCCTCGGAACTCTTCCCGCTTTCGCCGTCGCATCCGCGCGACAAACGCGACATTTACCTCCGCACCACTTCCCATACGTCACGAGATCGGACGACGAGAAAGGGGGAGGGTCGAAGGGTCAACCCGAGTCGATTCGTTAGATAAAAGCGCCATTACTCACCGGCTGGAAAAAGAAGACGAAGAAGAAGCGGAGAGACAAGGCACACACGAACGGACGCGAACGTAACGGGAAAGAAGAGGAGAAAAGGTAGGAGAAGTGGACGAGGTGAGGTCCGCGAGTCAACTGAAGTAAGGCGTCGCACGCCTTCCCCGGGTCTCGGGTAACACACGCCATACCACAAGAGAATTTCTTTCACTCTAGGTCATCGAAGAGGAAACAGAAAAGACACGGCGTGCAGTGTATTTCGGTGAAATGCCGCGGGACGCAAGGCTGGCGATTTGGTGGATTTGTGCAGTGTGAAAATCTACAAAATTTCGGAAAACTCCAAACCGTTGTGGGAAAACCCAGAAGATCCAGTGCAAGATCGAATTTCAACTAGAAGTAGTGACACAAAGTTGCCTGAAAGTGTGCAAAATGTGCGGGGAACATTCAAGTGACAAAAAAACGTTACTGAACTGGAATCAAATGTATTTTTCATGCTCCTAACTTCATAACATTATCATGTGACCAAATTTAAAGGAAACTTAAATCTAGTGAAAGAACATAGAAAATCCATTCGGTTTGCTTTAAGTTGAGGATGTAGTTATCATTAAATAAAACATTTGAACCAAAATTGCCCTTCTAAGGTCGTTAAAACAATACCAAACTCGTTTCATTTCAAGTTTTCTTTCTTCCGTATCAAATAAGGTATGGGTTATGAAGAGCCCATAAAGATACGATTACATAAACACGTTTGTTGATTGACTAATCATACATTTCATTCCAGTTTTTATATTACACCAATTTGGTCTTCAGTACCAGTAATGAATTATTGGCATTATTTATACCGTAAATCCGTAAATGAAATTAATTTGACACAGCACTATACCTTAGTATGGACTTTAAAGTTATGAAGTTTCCTAATTCATGAAAGGCACAACGAAAAAGGAACCTTCAGTTTACTTCGCAGTATGAACTTTCTATTGAAATCTACCAAACTCATGAAATAAACAAAAGGAGTCACCGAAAACAACATATAAAATTAAACGTACCTAATAAGAAATATATAAAAATAACCATGAAACACGAGATACATAAGAAGAACAATCATCACAACTTGATCCATCATCTGTGAAAAGTTCGTAGGAACTACACATTTTATATTCAACTGTGGTGTTTGAAGAAAACGATAATGTGCCGACGAGAAAAACGTAAAATTGTTTATCGATCGTGTAAGTCGTGAAAGTGAATCGTAAAATTGTAGTGCTTAGTGATTTTTCATCAAATAATATACAGAAATTAGGTAAATGATTAAATGATTTCAACCGAACGAAACTACATATTTTTTAGAAAGTGATCATGTAACTTTTACAAACTCTTTAATTCAGTATTTCTAGATAGAAATATAATTTTGGCTAATGTAATTTTTAAATAACCCACACATACTGTTGGTACTTTAAAACAAAATCTATATCATTTTTGTTTTGTGTAGATCCAAATTGTCCTTCTTTTTGTTATTTGTAACGTAGGAAAATCAAAGAAAAAAAAAGGTCATTGAAGAAGAAGATTGCGATCGAATTATTAGCCATTGATTTTTGTTAATACGATATCGTGCAGTTTGATATTATTCAATAATTTGTATGTAATTACGATTAAATATCCTGTATTTATTTTGTTTCTGAATGATATTCATTTCAATCAATTGTCTGATAATTAAGAAATGAGCTTTGTTCACCTGATATCGTTCAATAATATGTAATTTGTGTTAAATAATCTGTATTTGTTTATTTCTGATGGTTATTCAAATTAATTGTCGAATCATAACTTATTGATTTTTGTTCTCATGATATCTTTCAATATTAGGTAATGTTGATCAAATTATCTTTAATAAATCCATTTCTGGATATTATTAATATAAATTAAATGGTCATATATTTAATAATCGATTTTTATTTAATAAGTTCATATAAATAATACCATAAACAAAACGAATACATACAAATGGACCCAAATTAAATAGTACTAAATTATATCATATTTTCTTGGTTGTAATGATTAATAACCACAATATTTCTCTAATTTTATGATTTTACACAATGACTACACAATGGCAAATGATATTTATGATGTAACACTACAAGAATAAAAAATTATCCATTGAAAAAAATCTTGGCTTTAACCAGAGTCAACTCTTAACATTTTTTAAACGGAAATTTGACAATCATCGCTATGACAGATTAATCACCTTGAAGATTTTATTCATGAGCACACCGTAATAGAATAACAACAGGATGTACGAAAAAATTCATGTTGTAAGATCCTTAATTACTCGTATTTGCTAACGTTTTAGTTCTTCAAGGTGTAAAATTCACCTACTATAAACGCACATTGTAGCGTTGGAGGAAGTCAAAGGTTAAAGATAAAAAGGGGCTGTAAACGATGTTGTGGAATGATGGTTTTAAAATGCTTCTACTTACGTTACACAACTTATATTGGGGGAATAGTCGAATTTAACATTAAATTGACGCTACTCACTGTGTTCTTGCTATTGTGAATGTAATTGTTAAATCCTTCTCTAGTTACTCTCTGGTTTCGAAATCGTTTTCTATCGTTCTCTCTTTCTCACTTAGCAATTTACTTAAACAATAAGTTCTTTATTGACCTTAATCTACCGTTACCTTACCAGTAAAGCGTTTCTGAACTTTACGATACGCGGGGTCGCCGTATCGAGAATAGCTCATTCATTTTTTTCTCCAGACCTTCTCGCGCTGCAAAGGTACACCTAAACACGTAATTAACAGATGTAAATACATGGGTTTTATGTGCAAAACGTGCTGGTGACTCACGAAAATCTCGATAGATGAGCCGGTTTTCAAATAATGGAAAAAATCAAGGTTATACCTATCAAGGTCTCCTTTATATTTAGAAATGTTTGAGTAACTTTCATAGTAATTAATTTACGTGAAAGAGCTATTGTAACCCATTGATGAAAAGTCTTTATTATGGAAAATTCGGATGAGTGACGTAATACGTTATTCGATTGATTTCCCCCTTGAAAAAGTTTGAAAATTAACCTTTTATGTGGATATTACTTTAAATATCCTTATTTTACAGACATGTTCAAAATCGTTTTAAAAACAAAACCGCTTAAACCTTAATATGCTATTTGATGTGGTGTCAATTAAATTCAGCGCTGAATTGATTGTTATAATACGTACGACTGTATCTAGTAATTTTTTTGTATCGGTATTGTTGTTGTTATTGTTAGATACTATTGATATTGTTATTGTTATTATCATTACTATTATTATTAATATCATTATTTTTATTATTACTCTTGTAAAGCTGTTTTGGTGGTATCAACAAAATGGATATACAGTCCTCTTCTCCTTCTTCTTCTTCTTCCCTACATGTATTAGGCACATTAACTCTTACGTTACCAATCTTTTGTGTGATCGTCCCACGCTTCTTCTTCCCTTGCAATTGTATTGGCTATTTGAGGGCTTTTATCGTCCATCCTGTCAAGATGTTTCTGCCAATTCTTCTTATTGTTTTACCACATCATTAACACGATATATATATATATATATATATATATATATATATATATTATATGGTACGTTCCACGCCGAATTTAGATTTTTTTTTTTAGATTTGGCCCAAAATCAACTAAAACGGTCCTTTTGGGCCCCCGAAACTCCCCCTAAATTTTTTGGGCCCCAAGTGGAATAGAACTCAAGTTATGGACAATTGAAAATTGAAATTTTCAGGTTCGGCTCCAAAATCAAAAATTTTCAACCATCCATAACTTGTAAAAATATCCATTTTTATGAAAAGAGTTTCAAACAAAAGTTGTTTGCAATGCTTTAAACTTTCGGAAACTGCTAAAAAAGTTCATCCGACATGGTTCACTATTGACGAGTCTTCGCGCCATTAGTCGTCAGGCCGCAAAAAAAAACATTATCAGTTTTCCTGACTAAAAAAATCAGGAGCCTAGCCGGATTCGATACAAAACTTTTCAGCCCAAACAAAAGTTAGCCAGACCTAAGGGCTCCGAGGAAAAAAATGGTTTTCAGGTTCAGCTTCAAAACCAAAAATTTTCAACCATGCATAACTTGTAAAAATACCCATTTTTATGAAAAAAGTTCTAAACAAAATTTGTTTGCAATGCTTTAAACTTTCGGAAACTGCTAAGAAAAAGTTCATCCGACATGGTTCACTATTGACGAGTCTTGGCGCCATTAGTCGTCAGGCCGACAAAAAAAAACATTATCAGCTTTCCTGACCAAAAAAATGAGGAGCGTAGCTGGATCCGATACAAAACTTTTAAGCCCAAACAGAAGTTAGCCAGACCAAAGGGCCCCGAGAAAAAAAATGGTAAAATCCGGCAAAAATCCCTTGATATCAAAAAAATTCCATTGAGCCCCAGAAATAAACTGTTTGCCAGTCAATATCAAACCATGAGCGACATTTTTTCTAGAAGTTGACTGGGGATCATCATCACTAAGGTTGGCATGCTATTTTCATATAAATAGAGCATTTTCCAAGTCCCAGGCGGCTCAAAAACTCAAAATTCCTCAAAATACTTGAATTTTGAGCCCAGACGACTTCGCTTAACGCATATTTTTTATCCAAGAAGCGACTCTCACCCAAATTGTTGCTCTTGTTGATGTTTTTGAAGGTCCACAACGGTTGACGACAACGCTGAAGCAACCTTCCACAAGAATTGTTCTGGAAATTTGAATTTTCAACACAAATGTTCAAATTTGGGACCAGCCCTTAGGTCTGGCGAACTTCTGTGTGGGCTCAAAAGTTTTGTATCGGATCCACCTACGTTTCTGTTTTTTTTTTGTCAGGAATGCTGAATATGTTTTTTTTTGCGGCCTGACGAATAATGGCGCCCAGTCCCGTCAACAGTGAACCGTGCTGAATGAACTTTTTTTTAGCAGTTTCCAAAAGTTTAAAGCATTGCAAACAACTTTTGTTTAAAACTTTTTCATAAAAATGGGTATTTTTACAAGTTATGGATGGTTGAAAATTTTTGGTTTTGAAGCTGAACCTGAAACCATTTTTTTTTCTCGGAGCCCTTAGGTCTGGCTAACTTTTGTTTGGGCTGAAAAGTTTTGTATCGAATCCAGCTAGGCTCCTGATTTTTTTAGTCAGGAATGCTGATAATGTTTTTTTTTTGGCGGCCTGACGACTAATGGCGTCAAGACTCGTCAATAGTGAACCATGTCGGATGAACTTTTTTTTTAGCAGTTTCCGAAAGTTTAAAGCATTGCAAACAACTTTTGTTTGAAAATTTTGTCATAAAAATGGGTATTTTTACAAGTTATGGATGGTTGAAAATTTTTGGTTTTGGAGCCGAACCTGAAAATTTCAATTTTCAATTGTCCATAACTTGAGTTCTAATCCACTTGGGGCCCTAAAAATTTAGGGGGAGTTTCGGGGGCCCAAAAGGACCGTTTTAGTTTATTTTGGGCCAAATCTAAAAAAAAATCTAAATTCGGCGTTGAACGTACCATATATATATATATATATATATATATATATATATATATATGTGTATATATATATATATATAATTCAAGTGTGATATCAGCATTTCTAAATCAGTCTCTTTTCGTACATACTTTTATTCACCTAAGAAACTTCTTTTTTTGCCTGAATACGGCTCTCTTGTTGTTTTGTTGTTGTGCAGAACTCACTGCCATACGTGGGGGTTACACAGCTGCAATTTTAGATAAAATTTCAGCTGTGTGTCTTTTCTCGTCTTATGTTGTAGATGTTTGCCAATAGTCCCACACACTCTATTTAGAGTACTAAAAAGAGTACTATTTTAGAGTTTACTGTATCTATTCCTACGAAGGCCATTGTTTTTGTTTTCTCTGTAGATATTTTCATGTCATATTTAGTAAAAATGTTTTTTAGTTGTTACGTGCCTCTCTGTAGTTTATATTCAGTTTCTGCGATTAGTACCAGGTTAACCAGGTACCTGGATTTACGATGTGTACTCCTGTTGCAATTCTTTCTTTTTGTGTTCTTCAGAGATTTGTTCCCACTTCGGGACTTCCCATTTAGGGACCGAAGGCAAATAATTCCCAGTTCGGGACTCCAAATGCAAATATACTATAATTAAAGGATAAACTTAAGTGTCACTTCGGGACCGATTCTCAATGCTCTCAATTGAAACACTTTATTTATTTAGTTATTTATATATTTATCGTATGGTTTGACAATTGCAATATAAGTAAAAGGCTATATATAAAAATATTCAATAATACAGAAAAATACATAAACACACAGATAGGTATAGATAAAATAAGTACGAAAATATAAACATATAAAAATACAAATGCAAATATGACACACAGTACACAGAATGGAACAATACATGTCTATTACTAGACTACACATTACTAAACTACAATGTTCATATATTTTAATCCAACTTGACATGATGAAATAATTTCCTCAAACACTTTTCTACCGTAATTTCATCATTTTCAATAGCTTGTACCGTTCGAAAAATATTTTCATCACGTGTTACATCTACTTTTCTTCGCTTTACAGAAGTCATATTTAAATCATGTCTTTTTTAATGTAAGTATAATGTATTGCATCTGCTTGGAGAGCATTTATCAATTCACACACATTAGGTTTAGAATACGTAATTTTTTTATTTAACTTGTTATGCCACCCCTCTACTGCATTTGTTGTTCGGTGTTTTTGTTTATAACAAATCCACATGTCTTCAACAATGTTGTTTGTCAGCCACTGCTCTACATAATAATAATTAAATTGTTCTATACTAGGGTGATTAGGGCAAGATTCCATTATTTTCAGTCATCCTTCATCGGTACAGCTCGCAGGTAAATATGACAACGCAGCACACATTTTTATATGTCGCCGGATTTCAAAATCAACCTTGTATGGTCCTGTTAAACCTAATTGTTTTAATTTCCTCAATAGGCACTGGTTGAAGTGGAAGTTGCATCCTCTTAAAGTAGAACTGGGGAAATTCTTCTTCATAGATTGTATCATGCCCACTACGTAATCAATATGGAAACTTTTCGGGTAAAATTGGGGAACAACTTCTTTAATTTCCAGAATCATTACTTTATCCTTAAGTACTTGGAAAAGGTCCCTAAATGGGAAAAAGAAATAATTTAATTTATGCTCGGTCCCAAAATGGCACCAAATCAGGTAAATTTGTAATCGGTCCTGAAATGGGAAGTCCCGAAGTGGGAACGCACCTCTTCAGAGCGTCTATCAGTTCCTTCATATCAATATCATCTAATCCTGTTATGTCCTCCTATTATATATTTGTTTCCTGTAAATTTTCTTTGTACCATGGCGGTTGGTAGTGCCCAATCCATTCTTCTTTGCCGATGTTGTTTATTCGACAATTATATCTTTCAGATAGTTTAAGTGTCCCCATAATTTTATACGCTAGTATTTGCCATCCGCGCACGTCATCCTCTGTATAGCTGATGAAGTAATTCCAGTAATCTGCATATGCTTGTATTGTTATTGTTGTAACTGCGTTTCTTTTATGGTTATATTCTTCGTGATTTTCTATTGTAAGAGTATTGTGAGGTATAAGTTTTTCGTTTCTTTTATTATTCCATCAAATTCATTGTTCCATATTCTCAGACTTTTCCTTTTCCTTTCCTAAACCTCCATCCACGGTTCTGTAATTTTTAAAGCATTGAGCCTACTAATTATTTGAATATCACCTCCGTATTTATTGATGTTGCAAACTCTCTTTCCATAAATTTAAGTACAATCTCTCAGTAAGATATTTTTGTCATTAAAATATTTAACGACTACGTCTTATAAAGTTGTGTCTATAATTTAACATTTTTTATAGGAGTTTCTAGAAAAACATTGAAAATGTTCTTAACAACTTTAAAAAAAAATGTATTTTCATTAGCGCAATTCTTACTAGCTTCTTGTCTGCCACATGGAAATTTCAAATAACAATATGGCAACGAACACGAGGTACTAACACTGTTTCGGTGGAAAATCTATTTTTTGTCAATCATAAATTATATTTTTCGTACCGAACTTTACAAACAAAAACATATTTTTGGTATGCTTTTATTTGTTAGTTTTGTATGTATTCAGAAATGTATCAAAGCAAAAGTTTGAATGTGTGCTGATACGATCACTTTCTTAGCATGTAGCTTACATATAAGTTCATTTCAAGTATTATTTAAGTCAAAGTGGAGCTTACTCTTTTGCTTTCAAAGTTTACAACATTATAAATATATTTTAGGGAACAGGGCAAATATGAAAATTATTGGAAATAAAATCAGGCATTAACCTACCTATTTTATATCACTCTGATTGGGCAACTCTAATGGGAATCCTTACTTTAATAATTTTAAACATGCAGCGCTCCAATGGTTCATTTTTAGATTAATTCTTATATGTTTGTAGTCATTCACCATTTAATGATATACTAATATTGGTTTGATACTTGAAATAGCTTTATTTTAACCAATGTAACATCCATTTTGAAACATACCCCCTTGAATTAAAAATCCTGCTACAAGAATGTTACGTTGAACCTAGGTAAACCATTTTTATGAATAGATATATTGTGAAAATCTCATTAAGGAAATAATAACACATCTATTCTCCATCTCCTCGTAATCTAACACTATTGAAACTTAATGTATTTTGTCGGGGCTGAAAGCGTATTTCCCGGATTATCTCGGTTTTAAGGTCGAGATTACATTTTCATTCTTCATGAGGGATTTCATATGGAAACTGGTGCGCTCATCTTTTTTCCAACCATATTATTAAAATACAGTACCTCCGTCCCGGAAAAGAAAGCTTTATTAGTGGCATCAGGTGATCCTGCTTCCGTCTGAATTATGATTATGTGTAAAGTTTTTAATAATAAAAGTTTCATTAAAAAGTTTAAATGGCTACGGCCGCGGTGCTGCTTTATTGACCAATTGAGCCTCGCAATTTCATACGGTTGGGAAATTACTTTCGTGTAGGTATGCAGATTTTGAGGTTATCGTCGTATATAACAACAAATAAACTTTATTTATCGGCAAGGCGAAAAATTTTAATTAGCAGTTCACTTCTATTGAACGTCTGAATCTACGAAATGTTTGCTTTCAAACCTCACGTTCCTTTTTTATTGAATACTTATTGTCGTATTAAGGTTACCTACTAACAAATAAATTATTGTTTCGACGGAAGATTAATTGCTTATTTTAAACAAATGGAATTCAACATACGCGACACTATAAATTGGTCATTACAACATTTCATCAATTATTCATTTCAATTGCAATGCCTGTCTTTATACCCTTACACAATAGATAATCATCATTAAAGTTATACTGTGCTACAAATCAAATGGAAAAAATGTCTTCCTCTACCACTTCATGCAGTACAAAAGCATCCTAAACGTCACAATATTTGTCCCAATCAATCATACAGTTCGAAGGAAACCCGTCTAAATAATTAACGTTCTATTATATCGATTGGTAAAAAATAGCAACAAATCTTATACAACAGTACAAAATTTTTAGGTCATGTATAAATATCGACGTTAATTATTAACCAAATGTACGAGGTTCTTTACATAATTCTTAGTTTGAGGGGCAAGGTGAATGCCAACCACTCCCACATAAGGATGTAGGTGAGATTCTAGGAGTCTTGGTAATAAAAAAATACATATACAGTCAAGAGAAAAAAAGTCGTAATTGTCTATTAAAACGACGTTCTTTATTCGACCCTCGGGCGGTGCTCCGCTTCGTTTAATAGAAGTGGATCCTTCAGAAAAACTTCCTAATATTATCGTCGGGGGTATCCTTGGACTGCAACTAATAAAGTTTAATTAATTTAGTTTTTCGGAGGATCGCTGCAGGTAAAATTTGAATTAGACGCAAGAGTCGAAGCGTTGAAGTTTTTGTGTTCTCGTATAAAAGATCGGAATATAATTAAAAGTTTGCGGAAAAGAGCGATTATGATTAAGTCTTGGAGAACCTGGCTTTGAAATGAAACGTTACTTTGTAGGAGATCAAAATTTATCAAGTTCGAAAAGTTAATAATTTTAATAACTCTATATATGTATCTGACGTATTTCTATCGAAAAATCCTTGAAAAGAAATCAGTTCTGGTAAAATTCATACATTTACCTTATTGTATTTTGTTGGTAAAATTACAATGTAATACGCAGGTCTTCTTCTTCTTCTTCTTCTTCTTTTTCAGCACGTATTCATCCACTCCTGGATGTAGGCCTCTTCCATATTTTTCCATAGCTTTCTGTTTTGGGCTTTTTGTATCCAGTTCTTTACAGCGATTTTCTGGACATCGTCTCGCCATCTTTTCTGGGGTCTTCCAACACTTCTTTTTGTTTCTCTTGGACGCCATACTATTAATCTGTTGGTCCATCTGTCATCCTTTTGTCGTGCTATATGGCCAGCCCATCGCCATTTCAACTGTGCTGTTCTTCGTACAACATCCGCCACTCTTGTTCTTCTCCTGATTTCGTCATTTGGTACTCGATCTCTCAAACTAATCCCGAGCATGATCCTTTCCATTGCACGCTGTGTTACCTGGAGGGTGTGTATAGATCTTCGGGTTAAGGACATTGTTTCCAAACCATATGTAAGAACCGGAAGTATACATGAATCATAGACCCTTCGTTTGAGATTTATCTGTACTATATCACCTGATCCGAGAATAAACCTGAGTTTTCCAAAGGCTGCCCAACAAAGTCCCTTTCTTCTAGAGATTTCGGCCGTTTGATTTTCTTTACCTAATTGTATTTTATGCCCGGGGTATGTGTATTCAGTTACATTTTTTAGGGTATGATTTTCTATGTTTACTTCTGTTGATAAAGGGCTCATTATTTTAGTTTTGCTCAGGTTCATTGTTAATCCTACTTTTAGGGACGCTTGATGGAGTTCTTTTAACCGGGGCGTGCTTAGAGCGACCGTGCTCTGAGCGACCGGCCGAAAATCGTGCTCTGAGCGACCAGGACGGTTGCCACCGTGCTTTCAGCGACCATTCTACCTGCTTCACTATTTGCACCCTTTTTGGGTAATTACTAATTACCACTCACAAATGCATATAAAGAAAATCAGGAAATAAGAAACACCATCAAAAAATGTACAGCATTGGCATATATATCACCTAATCTAGTGGAAGATGCTTGGTTATTAATAATGGAAGATGCTCCGATACACGATCAGTTAACACAATTTTTAGATTACTTTGTTGACCAATGGTTACAAAATCCGAATATTTCTATAAATACGTGGAATGTGTATCAACAACGACACATAACTAATAACGCGCTGGAATCTTGGAATTCCGAATTAAACGGTGCCGTTTCTGTTCATACTCCAAATATTTTTTACTTAATTGGAAAATTAAAAGAATTAGCCATAGAATCAACCTTTAAGTTAAAATGTAAGGAACTGGGTGACTCAGGTTTAAAAAGAAAAAAAAAGTATATAGAGATAGATGGAAAAATCCAAAACATCTTGAGAGATTTCGATCAATCTGGTGACCTCAAAAAATGTATAACGTGTTTAAGCTACCTAACAAATTTTAAGTAATTGTGTTTTATTTCGACGAAACCTACACTATAGGGGGAATTTGTGCATAGAGAAATTTATTAAATAAACTTAAATAAACTAAAATTAAATAAAAACTAAAAAAAATATAAAATTTAAAAAACGACTAAAAAATGACAAACTAAAATTAAATAAAAACTAAAAAAAAAATATCAAATTTAAAGAACGACTAAAAAAAATGACAAAGATTATAAATTAATCTACAATTTTTAAACCACTGATGCTTTAAAAATGTATAACAGACATGTTTACATATTTAGAACATCAACAGTCCCAAGTCTGTGGGAAAGCGTGAGGGAAAATTGTAGATTTACATGTATTTTTAAATAGTCACGACCTAAATATTTTAAAATCAATATTTTCTTCCAATTTTTGGTAAATATGTCATTAGATGAAAGGTTGGTACAGGTATCAGGCAGGTAGCAAATCACGGCGGTCGCACAGAGCACGACTCTCTATATCCCGGTCGCTACGAGAACGGGTCGCTCTAAGCACGGTCGCTCAGAGCACGGCCTCCTTTTAACATCACCTCCAGTTTTTCAGTAGTATTACTAATCAGAATGATGTCGTCTGCGAATCATAAATGACTCAGTCCTATTCCATCTATATTAATTCCCTTACAACGCCAGTTTAGACTTTTGAGAACATCCTCCAAGGCCAGCGTGAACAGTTTTGGGGAGATTGTGTCACCTTGCCGTATTCCTCTGTGCATTGGGATTTTGTCGGTCTTTATGTCCTCTTCCATTTTTACTGTCATAGTTGCATTTTCGTAAATGTTTTTATGAGGGTTGAATACCTAGAGTCAATTCTGGCATTGTCTAGTGCCTTTAAAATTACCCACGTTTCAACCGAATCAAATGCTTTTTGGAAATCGATGAAAGCCAAATGTAGGGGCATGTTGTATTCTGTCGGTTTCTCGATTAGTGTGCGTATAGTTTGCAGGTGGTTAATCGTACTACATCCTTTACGGAATCCCGCCTGTTCACTGGGTTGATATGATCCAGTTTGTGTGAAAACCTGTTCGTTACTATTTTTGTAAGTATTTTATACAGGTGAGATAGTAAGCTTATTGGCCGATAGTTTTCTAGGTTGTTTCTATCTCCTTTTCTAAATAAAAGAATTACCTCAGCATTTTGCCATGATTCTGGTATTCTTCCCTCTATCAAACACTTATTTAATAGTGTTCTGACACTCTGGATTAGATCTTCTCCCCCCATTTTAATCATGTCGCTAGTAATCTGATCTTCGCCAGGGCTTTTTCCATTTTTCATTTGTCTGAGTGCATTCCATAATTCATCCCTATCTATTTCTGGAATCTCCTCTGATCCTACGTTTTGAATGTTTACTCTTGTGTATGTGTGTTCTTGGTATGATGAACTGTAGAGTTGTTTGTAGAAATCTTGTATCACGTCTACAATTTCTTCCCGACATGTAACCAAAATGCCGTGTTTGTTTTTAAGTTGGTTGATTTTCAATTTACCCCTTGATTGATTTGATTTTAAAACCTTCTTATTTTTGTTATTTTCAATAGTTTCTGTTATTAGTTTTGTGTTGTAATCTCTAAGGTCCTTTCTAATGTTTTTATTTATTGCTTTATTTAACTCCTTATACTCTGGGTTCTCTCTATTCATACCCCGTCTTCTCTTTATCAAATTCTCCGTGAATTGCGTAATTTGCCTATTTTTCTTTTTGTGTTTTGTACAATGTTCCTTTGTTGCCACTTGTATACTTCTAGTTATATAGTTTGAAAGGTTGTTCATTTCCATATTTATTAGGTTCTCTCTGTCTTTCAATTTTCTGGTCATTCGGTCTCGGAACTTTTCTTCATTTTCTCTCAATATCTCGATTGTTGGGCACTTCTGTGTTTTTATCATTTTCTTTCTTTCAGAGTTAGTATTAATATTTAATATTGCTCTGATTAATCGGTGTTCGCTATTGGCATCAAATCTGTTTAACACTGTGACGTCTCGACACATAGCTTTATCGTTTGTTATTACATAGTGAATTTCGTTTTTTACTGCTCCGTTTGGGCTTTGCCAGGTCCATCGTCTCTTCAATGGTCTCTGGAAGAAAGAATTCATGCAAAATAGATTTTCACTTTTACAATAGTCAACAAGCATCTGTCCTCTAATGTTTCTGTCTCCCAATCAGTATTTACCTATATGTGGAAGGTCGTTGTTGTTACTATTTTCACCTACTTTAGCGTTGAAATCACCTATGATAATTACGAATTAAGCGTTTTCATTTTTCTTTGCTGTTGATATATCTTCGTAGAGTTGCTCAATATCTTTTTCCTCGGAGGACTGGTTGGGGCATATACCTGTATAACTTGCAGATTGTATCTTTTATTTAATTTAAGTATGCAGTATATGACTCTGTCTGATACAGCTTGCATTTTCGTTACTAAGTGTTTCATACTTTTGTTTATTAATATTGCGACTCCTCCTTCATGTCCCCGTACCTCAGTGTTTTTCTGATAAAGCAAGTGTCCGGATTTCAAGGAAGTGGCTTTCTCTCCTTCTAGTCAGTCTAGTCCCAGTATGTCCCATTTAATGTGACGCAACTCTTCTTCTAATCGTTTCCAATGTTCTGGCCATCTTAGTGTCCTACTATTATAAGAAGCGATCCAAAATTGTTTGTTATGTTGTTTTTTATTTCTGATTTTTGTCGTTTGTCCGGCTTTAATGTGTTCAATCGAATTTTTGCCTCTTCCAGAATCCGATACGAGGTAGACTGATTTCTCAGTGCAAGATTGTGAGCTTCTTGCTCTACTTGCCTGGGGTTTATTTTTGAAATTCGACGTTTGCATGTTTACTCAATTTGGAAGGTTTTGGCATTAAAACGCCGCGCTTGCCTTGCGTGTTGGCGAGTGTCTTGAGCACATTTCCTCAGTACTCGATGGAACGGTTATACCGCCGTGACTCGGTCGTCAGAGCCTCGTTTGTAGGAAGCAGGGTGCACCGCGTGCAGGTGAGGTTGACATTTGGATAGGAGAGGCTGTATGAGGCGCATCACTACCCCATTATATCACAGACCCATCCGTGATATCTACATCCCACGCACGTCTTAGGTATTGGAAAACCTGGCTATAATATAAAATGGTACTCTGTAGGGTATCAAAATGTCTCTGATTCTAAATGGAAATGTTTTTTATAAATCTGTAGATTTGTTTGATATGATTTTGTCCGAAAATGCTGGAATTAAAATTTCTAGTTGTTAAATTAATAACTTTTCAATGGTGAATTTCACTGGTAAAATTATAATTTAATACGTAGTGTACGTGTCAATAATGGGTAACCATCGGATCCTATAAGAATAATATATAATATTCACTGTAACTTTAAAACATGAAAACCAAAAATAATCTAATATCAGGAAATAACAAATTGTAAAACATTGGAATAAATAAATATTTAAAGGTGAAATTGCAAATAGGCATACCTCAACAATCTAAGGAATAATTTTACCTTAATTACAGTTGCCTCAAAGTAATTTGATCCATGAAAAAATAAAAATGCAGGAAAAAAATACGTGGATCAGACAAGAAAATCTTGTAATCTTAAAAAAACCGAAATATACCACATAAGGAGAAAAGTGTGCTGTGCATATTCAATTGTAGGCTTCTTTAGAGCCGTTCCATTTTTAAATTATTAATAATAAATATGGGGGGGGGAGAACCACCACAGCTTATGTATATAGAAACTGCTTTATCATATCAGTAAATGTATTATTATCAATATTATAAATAAAAAAGCTCTGTATACTATATGAATGTAACTATTTAGGTCACTACAAAAGGAAGATTACATGGTTTTGTAGACCTGATTTATAACTAATCGGTTTGTATATCATCTTGGTTCCTAATTTCATTTAATAATTTGTCCATTAAATTGCATTCGGTATAAGTAAATGGATGTTTTCTCAAAACCTAACACAATTTTCTTATCACAAATCTAATCTAACACATCCCATATTAGCGTTTGAAACACACTCTTCAGGGTTTCTTAGCATTGCTGCAAATACTCTAATGTAACTGAAATAATTAAAAAAATTCTCATTTAATACGTTTTTGCTATAATAATTCTAATTAAAATAGAAATCCAACATTTTTCAATACCATAAAATTACTATTCTGTACACACCAAAAATACGCTATAATAATTACTTTCCCAGTCAAACTTATCGAAGAAATACATCGTATCTAAATATGAACCGAAATTAATACTGATTGAATAATTTACATTAACAGTCTTTCTCTTTTAGAATTTTATTGCTTTCTTCAATAAGTAGTCATATTTTGAATACTTTAATTTCACTAGGGATTTCCCACTGTAGGTAATCGTATCGTATATTTTTGGAGTTAATTTTTAAATCAATGAATTTATCGTTATTTGAACGATTCTATTTATTTAGAGAAATATTGATGAATCTACTTGCAACATTTAAAAATTCCAAAAATATTTAACAAAGTGTGGAGCCCTTGTTAATTTACCATATTAATTTGTTGTGTGTAAGTCAAATACATCACTTGCATATATAAATGTACAAATGAAGTGCTCAGCTATGAAATTACATCACAAAACATATATAAGGCTATAAAATTTTGTAATAAAAAACTAATAACTTGTCATATAATATTAAGACAGTAAAGTAGTTCAGCAGATAAATTGGACAAATTGAGAAAAAAACAAAGTTAAACTAAATCAATCTAACTTCTTAATTATGTCTTTAATTAATTTCGGGTTATTGTAAAGGTATATCGTTAAGCCTGTAGACTAACCTTATTGATATTATGATTAGTAGTAATTACTGTCGAAGCCAGAGCTTCGGACCAATGTTAGAAATGTTAAAAACTTTTTCCAGTTGATCTCTTTTCGTTTTATTTATTATGGGTAGTCACTACCAGAAGATCTTCAATTAATAACACTTTATTGGAGCTTAACTCCAATCAGTGCAATTCCGCCATGAGATTTTTTTGTGCATAGTATTTTAATGGAACTTATTTTTGTCAATTGAATTCTATGTATATTTTTAATTTTTACAGTAAGGGGATAGTATTGCTTCGCTTTCCTATACGAAAAGTAAAATACCAAAATGATTAATGACTGGTTAGAAATTGGGTGAAGATATAACCCAATGTTTTGAATTTACATTTATAACAAACAGAAACCTTTTGTATTAATTTCTTGTTATTTTCATAATTTAATAGTTTATTTGAATTTATATTTAATTGTCTAATAATTTATGTAAATTTACATTCACGTATTCTGAAACGTATTAGTAGCCATATAACTTCTACAATTATCAGAACTATAAAATGCTAGAATTCAGCCATGTACTAACCTTTTTTTTTTCTAGAGGGAAAAACCCGTTTATGGGGGAATGATGAGGTGAAAAATCCTTCCTTGAGAGGTAAACGGTATGGGGGTGAACATGTATTAGTGTCAGTATAAATGGCTAGTATGAAGAGTGTTGTTGCACGATCATAAAGTATTTTCCAGCGCATCAGACACTGTGGGGGTCCACGGAGGTTACCCACTAAAAAAACCCTCTCTTATGATGGGACCGATGTTTATTCTGGCTTGGAAATTAAAAATTTCCGTATCTTCAGAAGAAAAATGGGTAATCATTCTTACAGTTGTTATTGAATATATGGATAATTAATTGGTAATAGTATAAGGAAAAGAAAGGAAATAATATTAACTATAGAAATAAATACGCATTACATAACCTAGAAAAAAAATATAAAATGTGCAGTATTTTACAATAAATGAAAAAGGTTATGATTTGTATTAACTACGTTGTAAATTTTGAAATTTTATTTCATCTGAAGGTTTTTCTGAAATTATACATGTTATGAATTTAAAAATGTCAAAATTTTTCTTCGAGGATAGCATCACGTTCATGACATTGTCACTACGAATTTCTATTTTGAGTTTTTGGTTTATTTCTAGCCTTTCTGCTGCCCATTTCCAGCATTCAAAAATTGTATGGTTAGCATCATCAAATTCATGACAGTAGAAACATTCATCTGTCAAACTTTTCTTGATTTTTAATGTAAATTTACCAAAACAACCGTGTCCAGAAAAGAACTGGGAGAAGAAGTAATTTGTTTGTTTGAATCTACAATTTATCCATGGTTCGAGGGTTGGTATAAGTGTTTTAGTCCATTGGGCTTTATCGTGTAAATTGGACCAGGAGCTTTGCCATTCAGCTAAGATAGAATCATAATTTTGTTTTTATTATTTGGGTCCATAAAGTTTATAACTCTCTCTTTTATTAAAAGAAGTATAGGGGGTGATGAAGAAATAATCTGTAGGGTTTCATTAGAAACAGTACGGTAACTAGAAGTTGTGCGTAGCAAACACTTACGTTGGACGCTATTATATAGTTTAGCATATTTTTTAATTTTCATGCTGTTATGCCAGACCGGACATGCATAAAGTAGGCTGGAATATATTGTATTGGTATATAGAAGTCTTTTAGAATTATTGGGACCACCAATATTTGGTAGAAGCCGGCTGAGTTCTGTGAATTTAATTGTGGTAGTTTTAGAGGTAATATTTAAATGGTCACGGAATTTTAATTTTTCGTCAATAGTGACGCCTAAATATTCAAGGTTTTACTTGGTTGGAAAGAACAGTTTCCAATTTTAAAATGAATTAGATGTACTAATGTACTAACCTAAAAAAAAAATCTTAAAATATAGATAATTTTTTTTACAATTTTTAGTTAGATATTGTTATTGAAATTTAAGTTACTTGTTTCCAATTTGCAATATAAAACGTGTCGCGGGACACGCGTTAGGAACTTTAGTTCCTTTTAATTAATAACCAATTTTTTTTTAATTATTTCTTAATAAAACTGTATTGTTTAACGTGAAACAGCGACAGTAAGACGGACATATAATACACAGCATTGGCTCTATAAGTAAGGCAATGGAATATCGTTCTCAATGTGTTGAATCAATAAATAAATACTACACACATATAAATATAAAAATCTATTTTACTCTGGATGAAACTCCATTTAACAAAAATATACGATAGTATTAATTATAAAAATCTTATCATCAAGGTGATTGGTACGAACTACGTATCAAGTATTCAGATCTAGTCAGTGCATTCGATCATTGAAACAAAGACAGCGAACGACTCAACGAGAGAGAGAGAGGGACAGAAATAGCGAGCGGCTCGGCAGCGTTCGCAGCGGCTCGGCAGCGTTCGTAGTGGCTCGGCTCGGTAACGCATTCCGGTAACGCATTCCATTTAACGGTCAGATTTTTTGCTGCGCGACCACCCTCGCTCCCCAACCCCTGGCGTAAGAAACTAAAGTTCCAAAAACCTTTGTATTGTATAAGAACAGTCAAAGTTTCAAAGCTTAATGGAAACATGAGATAATAGACAGACTCTAAATATCTTTCACACTTCATTAAAACCGCAATTAAGGAAAATTTATATTACTCTTTTTATATTTACCGATTTAAAGATATGTATTTATACATATACTCTAAATGTATATACAGATGATAAAGTAAACATTTTAAATAGAAGTCAAAATGGAAATGTGCTTTGAAGTGATACACTGGATCTTGTTATCCTTTTTTACCTGAAAAATATCTCACAAGAGCGCAGAACACTTATTCCTTATCTATTCCTGGCTACGAATGAATACGTGGTAAACATGTAACTTTTATGTCCATTATAAAATTCGCAAAATCTTTTAATACAGTGACATATTAATAATTCCTCTTCAAATTAAAGCTTTCGGTAGTGTATTTTCCAGACAAAATTAGCGTCTATGTGCATATTATAATTTTTAATATGAGAGAAATCTGCTTCTTCAAAAAGGAATTGAGAAGAACTATATTATATTTTAAAAAAACTTTCCACCAGATGGAAAATCGAAATCAATTGCATTTGCAATTTTACAGTTTTGCAACTGCAAAACTGTGTCGTTTTTTAAGCAGAAATGTTTGGGATTACACCTGTTAATACGTCAAAATTTAAATGTAATAGCCGCCAAACGGTCAAAATGGAAATCGTCGCAATTAATTTTTTATTAATTAAGCATATAGTTAGCATAATATAAGCAGCAGCATATAGAACTCAATTCTTAATTCACTGAAATACAACGTTTCGAAAGACTAAGCTGCTTCAGTTAATTTTTTTAACTGAATAATTCTTAAAATTCACCAATGAAGAGTACTTACACTAAGATGCCCATTAAAAATCAGACACTTCATACGAGTCCTTATTACATATCTTGCTTTTTATAGTTTTTAATATGGAATTACTTATAAAGTTTATTAGTTATTATTTATTATTATTATTATTACTTATTAGTTTTTTACTTTTTTCAATTTTCACAATAATCTTTAATAGCTGCTATCGCCTGCACTTCACGACTTGTTAGTGGTTCTAAATAATAATTAAAATAGGAATAATTATAATTTCCAAAAAATGATACTTAATCATAGTAAAGTACATAAGTATTTATTGTATACATTCAGTTTCGAAAAAGAAGTTGAACAAACAGTATGCTTAATGATTCCTCACATTCTGACATTTCCATTTGAAATTCCAACTAAATTTCCTAAGAATCCACCACGTAACCTCTCTTCGTATTCGCCGTGCCGCATTGTTCGACTTAGCGCCATTATCTCTTCATTCTTCGCAGTCTTCCATTGTTTCATCGTGACAAAATTACGTGCCCGCAGATTACCCTAAGATTACAGTACCAAATAATCGATACCCATCGAAGACGAAACGGCGACGACAAATTAAAAAATCAGTCACTCCCACATCTCCTTTCACCTCTCCTATCATCCGGACCGACCCTGGCAATTTTCAGTGGTAACAGAGACAATTGGACCAATAATAGAAGAGGTCAGTCAATCCGAATGAAGAAATGAAGCACACCTGATCACGATCCGCACGAGTCGCATCCTTGAAGATGGGTCGAGACGTGACCCGTCACGAATAGTGTAGAGTTGAGCAATTAGGGAGTGACAAATGAGGGAAGAGATACTAAAGGCGTTTTAATAATCCACATTAACCGAGTTTTACGAGCCGAGAGTTGGAATGCGGATTTTACGGCAATACAATGGTGTGATCTAGTTTTGAGAGCGATGATTCAAGCAGCTAGTTAAATTCTTAATGGTCATATTTGTAGAAATAGGAATGCAATTACTATTACATACACGACGTTTATGTTTAATTAACGAATACTAAAATATGGGATAATTATGTATTAACGTGCAGTTGTAAATACCTCGATTTGTTTATAACGAAATGCTTTATGAAGAAAATGGGAAATGTTTAGCTAACTTCAGATACCTTCTCCTATTTCAATATATATTAATGTGGGTCAACTCTATAGATATATTTGAAAGTTTAACATATATTTTAATTGAGAACTGCCCGTAAATCGGATTTCAAATAACTGATAAAGTAATATCGAATTGAATTGTATATTAAAACTTAGACAAATCTCAAAAGAAATTTCAATCCCTTATGAGGCGTGTAGAAAAATCCCTTTTTTTGTAGGAATCGATTAAGTAATGTTCTACTGCATACAATTGCCCATATGCTATTTGATATTTAACATATACTCCTGTACTGTAATGATATTTTAGAACAACGGTCAATATGGACGTTTTATTACTTGATTCGAATAAATGGTGAAAGGGCAAAACAAAAATTATTGGTAACAACCATTTTGATCGGAATAATCCAGATAGACATTGATCTAGGTAAATGAAAATTTTTACAGTTATATCATTGTGTTGCATTGAGAAACGAACCTATAAATCATTTGAATGCAGTTTTCTTGTTGTAAAGTATCATTTTATATTTTTGCATACCCATTTACAAAGGTTAATATAAGGACAGAAGAAAACTTTCAATAAAAAGCTGCATAATTTTCCTAATATTACCTTGCAGACTTGTCCAGAAATCTTTAGTGAGTCGCAAAGATGAAAAAGAAAGTCGCAAAAAAAAGTTTTCTCCATTAAAAAAAGTACTGGTTTAAATCTGGTGGGACAAAAGCACATTTGCGCCTAACATAGGAAAGACCCTTCATTCGAAGGCAACAATCCGTCTGTGACGCGGAGGCTAGCTATAACCAACAAGCAGAAACACGTGTCGGTGGTTACCGTTTCTTAGCGGAATTAGACGGGTAAGTCGTGAATTTTCTCTTGTACATTTTTCCGTCGTTAATTTCACTGCTATATATAACCAGTAACTTGAACCATAGAATGGGGTGGTGACCCAACTTGTTGCCAAACAAAGTTGCTATATTGGTTAACCAGGAGGCCTTCCAAATAATTACAAAATATTATTTTTATCGAATCTAAATATCGCTTGCCCGTTAGATTCCCATCGAAAGTAATAGGTTTAATTAATTGGTTATTCAGCAAGCCATACCACGTATCATATCTGGTTGAATTGTATGGAGGTTTTCAGTTGCCGTATAATGTTTGTTGTTTCTATTAAACATCTCTTCCATTGCGAAGAACTCTTCATCGGTGAAAATATTTTTTCCTAAAAACTCGTGATCTTGTTCTATATGCTTTAATATTTCTCGACATTATTGTGACCGCTAAATTATATATCTTTCGGATAAGTTTTGGGGGGGGGGTATATATTTTTGGGTACGATATTTGTAACGTTTTAAAGTTAACTGAATCTTGTAGAACAATTTTTCAGATTGTATAATAACCGTTGAGATAAAATTTTCGGGGATTTCTGTAAGGTTGTTCGAAACTAATTTTAGTTCCAAATATTTATGATTCAAGAAAGTACTGATGTCTTCTGAATTTTATGTCTTCTTATCTTATCTCTTCATTTTTAACGAAAGGTCTTCTTCTTCGCCCGAGACGTTTCGCTTCGTCAAATGGCAGAATAATTCGTTTGATTATGTCAATTGATGGTATCCGTCGTCTAGTATAACTTTCAGGACATTATGCATATGTTTTTGGGCAAGTTTAAATAGTAGTACTGGAAGGATTATGCAATTTTTATATTAAATTTTCTTCGTTTATTTTCTTTCTTATTGAGTTCTTATCTTATCTTCAACTTTCTCTTATCTTATCTTATCTTACCTTTCATATGGAGTTTCTTATATTAACCTATGGAGGTGGGTACATAAATATAGAAGGCGAACCTGTACCATTGTCTCTTCTGGTTCAACTAACAAGTAATTAAAATTTTAACCAAAAACAAAACTTTCACTTTATCCACACAAAAAGCTACATTTCTGGTACTACTTTTCAGCACTTTTGGCAAATATATTAAACTATTTGCAATATAATAAAATTGTAATCACTAAACAATGAAGATTAATGAAACAGAAAAATTGAAGAAGCAGGGATACCTCAAGAACCAATTCGTTAGGCAATAAAGGCGGGCATATTATAGTTGCGTTAGTCTTCGCTTTCAAACAATTATGATGATTCGATTAAAATTTTGCTTTATGTGTTAGTAAACAGTGGCATGTTAAAACACTTACCACATTTCCTCCGTTTTCCCTTCCTAATGGAAAGTTCAATACTAATATGATATTATCTCTTTTATTCCGAAAGTGTTTGTCGTCTTAATAGTTCAGTAGTGCATTTTTAATTAACTTATGTATATAAATATTAATTATTGACGCGCTTTCAGATTTTTGTAAAGTATTGTTGTGTGCAGAGAGAATTCATAAGAACCACGGAACCTAAATCTCATTGGGAACTTTGGGAAGCATTGATTATAATCAGCTCTATAGTACATTTGGGCATGGACATGTTTTATTATTAGAGTATATAGGACCCCATGTATTGTATTATCAATTATATAACTGTAATAGACCTCAGTTATGGAACTTTACAAGAAAAACCAAGGACTGAGACCACTGAATCTCAGTGGAAAGCAACGAATTATGCCACAGACACGACTGGTTGGTCTGGGCATGGAGTTAGGTTGAGTTGCTTGCTTTTCAAAACTGTAAAGCCCGGAAAATTGAACCGGTCGTTATAGTTTTCATACACTTAATATATACTTAATTGATGTCAATGCGATCCATGGAAAAAAGTCGTATATCAAATGGTTTCGGGGGTATTTCAAGAGGTACTTTACCAATTAGCCGTACTTATTGCTAACACAATCATGCCGTGTTTAGAAAGTAGGTACCTTCAGGTCAAATGCTCATAATGTTTGATCTCGAAATGCATGTGATGGCACGTTTGGTATGTGTGCATACATATTACATAAATGCATCGATGTATGTAATTTTAATCTAGCGCCTCGGCATCGTGTGGAGCATCTGCCGCGCTATTCCCGAAAAATTCCCCTTTCGCAACAAATGGCACCTAGAGTGAAATATCGTCAAATCGGCCATCGTAGAAAATATGGCGGCGGCGTCGGTGGTGGCGGCGGCGGCGGTAATTCCCCCCGAGGCTACCGCCATAACTCAAAACGGCACTCCGTGTTTCCCTCATAATCTTGGACGCGCCGCAAAAACGGCAATTTGTGACACATTGGAAATTATTATAGTGTCTTGCTGAGCCGTTGTGGTCTACTGCTTTTCCTATAGATCGTAATTCTCCCCGGCAACGAGAACACACTTCATAAGAAATCGTCTCCGGCGAAATAATGCACTAGTTGCTCCGTATACGGAGCGAACGATGGAACTCTCTATTCATGAGGTTCTTACATGGGCACCAAAATCGTCTAATAAGTTTCTTTAAGACATACAAAAAAAAATGTATTTAGTCAGCAGTAGTACACCAGTCCTAAACATCCTTGTTGCGTTCATTACACGTAATTCGAGGTCGATTCACTGAACATACAATCAAGTTTAATCAAGTGAAGGTTTTTCATCATATTTAAATAACTATTCTCCAATATTTACATCATTATTTCGATTACTAAGTAAGAATCACACAATTCGAAAGTCACTAGAAAAATCTGACACAATCGGAAATGTAGAAGATATCTATGAGCAAATATTAAAAAAAATAAATGTGAAGGTTTTCATATTTATGCTGCTATAAGTTCTGAAGCGTACTTCAGCGGCAGAGTTTATTATGACATTAGGGTTAATTTTTGAAAATCATGTCGAAACAAAGTAGCACTATTATCAATAGTATTTTGATGTAGTATTTGTACCGTAACGAAAATCCACATGTTCAATAACTTTTCATGGCACTAAGAACATAATAATATTATATACATTAACAATAATTTGTGAGTATAACACTAATGATTTTCTTCCTTAAATGGTTCTGAAAAAGTAATGTGTGACGGATCCCCTCGAATCTCTCATTATTCAATTAATCCGGTTTCTTTTCAACATAACATGAATGATACTTCATGTATCTACCAGAACCCATCTGTTCTCCACACCATTCCAGTACCATCACTGTTTCAGATTTCCTTATTACCTTTGTATTGAGAAAATACATTTAGCTTTTTATTTTCTCATATAGGGTACCCATATAATAAGAGAAAGTATTGTAATCGTTCCTACCTTAACCTAACCAATAGCTACAAGCTGTGTTTGAAACAGTATCAAACCTCCCTAAAGGGCACTATACTCTTGAACATTCTGCAAGTTATCAAAATTTTTTTTCAAAGAGACTTTGAATGTTTCCACTAAAGTGGTAGTAGGTAGGTATACAATTTTCATTTAAAATATTTTTTCCTAAAACTGACTTAAAGGGTACTTAATTCTTAAGAACTATTATTTTGTTGTACAATTTCCTTTAAAAGGGATTTTGTGATTTATACCAAATCTCCTTCGAAAATTTGTTTATACTATGTGAAAATAATACACAAATGAGTGAAGTTGTTTCTACAGCGCAATCATTTATTAATTTTTTTCTCAACGCTTATTTATACTACCATTACTAGACCAAGAGGGATGTTTCAGAAAAGCGATACTACATTGAAACTAACAACTATACGATTTGCAAGTAAGTTAGTTATTAGTAGTAAGTAGTAAGTAAGTAAGTTATGCATATACCATATGTTTATAGCATAGCGACATAGTAATAGCAAATTGGATACTTCGTAACATAATATTAACTACTTTTACTATTATTTGTCTTATAGTCAGGATCCAGTTATTACTCTTATGTAATAACATAGAGTATTGACAAGTTTTACAAATTATATGGTGGTTGACCTGTCTATGCAATTAAGTACAAATATTTTGAATAATTTTATATTTTCATATAGTACTTGGGATTCAATTCTGGTTTAATTAAAATTAGATCCTTAGGGCCAAATTCAGAAACGCCACTCAGCTTACACCTACACTAAATTTTTAAGTAAAATCTTCACTACACTCAATTTGAAATTCATAGACTTTCCTCAATTGAAATGTCCCTTAAATTGATTATCAGCAAATTGAGTGAGATCTGAGTGATTGATATTCACCACTTAAAATAATTCCCAACCATACTTTTACGAGTTTTGACTTTCGTGCAGATGGTCATTAGCGTTGTTAGTGACAGTTTTTTGTGCATTTCTGTTTATGTTAGATGGTGTTAGCAATATGGATATCATGGCTAATGGTTCAATGAATTTGTAGAGTTCATACAATATATTGAGGATGAAAGATATTTACCAGTGCCACGATAGGTAAAGACAGATGCGATTAATTTCCTACCTACGATAAAATTGTAGGTAGCACCCTAAGATGGAAATGCGTACCAAGGGAAAAGTATGCTTTGTTTAATAAGGCAATTAATTGTTTCAGAAATTATATCAGAGATTACAACAATCCCCTTCAGCACTTAACCAAATTGGAGATCTTACAGAGGTATAGATTTGGTGGAGACACCATTCGACATATGATTTTTCCAATGGTATATGGCAGGCATGGAGGTGGAAACTCTTTTAATTGGACCTTTTCCCTTGCACAAATATACTTTTTTGGAATGCTCATTGCTCATTAAACAGATGGAAATGTTCTCGAAATTAATTCAAAGTGATGGTGTATATGAAACAAATGTAAGAGAATCTGAAAATGAAATTTGTGGCTCAATGTTTTAATGTAAACAACTTTGCAAAACGCGAATCCAAATTAGGTGACGCCTGACATGCGCCTGACAGTTGCTGCCACAAAACGCATGATATATGCACAGAACATCAAATTGAACTAACAAAGTCAGCAGCGAACACGACGATTTGCGATATTGCCAAACATCCTTCCCTTAAATCATTTTTAAATTGAGATCTATTTGAGTAACTCGATTTACACGTTTCTGAATTCCAAAATTGAGGAGAAGGCGCACTCACTCTCATTTTGAGATACAATTGAGTGAAGGTAGAAATGAGTGTGAGTGGCGTTTCTGAATTTGCCCCTTAGGTTGCATATTTTCACTTATAAAATCAAGGTTTTGTGACTGCTTTTTCCTAAATATTCCATAATACTAAAACGGCTTTTGTAGAGAAATTTCAATTTCTAAAAGTAAATCATTTTCAGTCCATTTATGTAAATAATATTTCGGTACAAAATTTAACAAGCATCCAGGATTCGGTAACTTAAAATTAAAATGATTAACATTTCTGTGCCTAGGAACATCCGTCAATATTTTTGTGTATGATTGAAATCCATTTTTCTGCAACCGTAAAAAACTGAATTGAGGTAATTATGACACTTTTTCAGCCTACACAGCCCACTTCCACATATAATGTGCAGCCTACATCCTTTCCTTGATAATCATGATTAATCTTCTTTTTGTGAATTAAAACATTTACATAGAAGACAAATGAAGCTAATTTTAAGTACATATGTGTGTAATATTAGTTATTCTTTGATGCGTAGAAGGTAAAACCAAATAATCTCTCGAAATTTCAGTTGTTATTACTCTTCATGGCAGATTGATTTAAGTATGTAGTATAATGCCTTACTGCAAAAAATGCTTCATTCAAAAAGCGTGTCACAGTACACTCTGCTATTGCAAAAAAACCGTGTGGTGATGTAGGAAATTTGAATATATTCTAACTAAGTTATAGGATACTGAGTAAAATTTTGAAGTTATATAGTTGGTCCTCTTAACCATAACTTCTTTTGTGAATTCAGTAGGCACATCTCATCCCACCTCATTGTCTATCTAAAGCCCATTACTACACATAGCCTCTCTCATGCCTCGCCATCTCTCTCTGAATTTTGGTATCCAAAACCAAATCAATCCTGCAGCACTTTTCATATCACTTGCCCACTGCGTGAATGGGCATCCTTCAGATATTCTTTCCATGTACGGTCAGAAACGAAGTTATTTACTCTTTATTTTTTCACAATGAACTACCCGGAAAACATATGACTGACTCATGATTATTAATTGGCAGAACGTGAGAAGAAAAAAAAAGGTAGTAATTAAAACACAGCAATAAAGATTAATAACTATTATTGCATCAACAGCAAAACGATACACAAAATCCATAAAGACATACGGTTATCTGTAAAACCTTCATTTAGCTGTTTGCGGTGATCTATGGAAATCGGTAAAAACCAAAGAATTATTACCGTAGACATGGTAACCAAACTAATCTTTACTAACGTATAACTGCTTGACGTTTATTACTTACCGCAATCGTTAAAATGCTTTACAAACAAAATAAATCACATAAAAATAGTTGTAATGTGACCATTTTTTCAAGTTTTATTATAAGCATTCAATATTAGAATAAACAAATTATGTTTATACACAAACGTTTTGATAGATTTTGAGAACATTTTCTAAAACCGAAAAATGGTAATAGTGAAATGCCCTTTACAGAGGTTTTGGACAAAAATGTTACTGAATTTTATTACATATATTCGACAGTGGAATAAATATAAAAAGCTTAAAAAAAGTGGAATAAATATAAAAAGCTTAAAAAAAGTGGAACAAATTCTGTGAATATTTCAAAAAAAAAAGAAAACTAGCAAGACTAAACTATCCCTTTGTACCTGTCAGTTTTAAAGAATGTGCAACTCTAGGAAATCCTGGTATAACACAGTCTAAATTCAAAGTTGAAACCGTAAAAGCGTAAAACAGACACACAGACACATATAAGTACACAGATACATATACTTTGTCCAGTCAGAGTTTGAACGGCAAAAAAAACACTTAATGGCTTTTTAAGTGGTAAAAAGCCATGCCGCCCGGTCGTCCATGGGCGGATAATATCTCTAACAATGAATTCACTTCCAAATCGCACAAACAAATGGCACACACATTCACACACCACTGCTTCCTCGAGTATAAGTGCCGAAGAAGACATCACAAGGAAAGCACACGTGGCCGTTGTGTTATGGTCCAGTGGACCATCCAGTATCTGTAGAGTCTCGCGTACTTCCTCGTACACGATTTCACTGATCGACTGTACACCTGAACCTTAGAAGAAGAAGAAGATACAAACGAAGCGCCGCTGCCGTAAAAAAAATTTGCGGTCCAATGTACCCTCTAGTTCTTTATCTGTACATATCCATACATTCACATATATGATTTCACTTGGGCAACTGAACACCTGCATTTTAAAAATACCAGTGCGTTTCTGAATAAGCAAAAAGATAAGTCCCATGGTTTTGTATAGAGACAACGGGCTCTTTTCGAATGTCCTTGGTAAGTTCAGATTTTATTGAGTGTTCCAATTGCTACTGGTTAGAGTATACATAGATACATATATAATTACACCCAAACGCAGACATATTTTTGAGACATGATTTTTGAATCCAGAGGATTGTACAAAAAAAAAGAGAAATTATAGAGGCATTATATATACATACATGCACCGAAAGTTTAACAAATATGCATGAGTTTGTGTTATATAGATGCAAAAATATTTAAACATTCCACATATAAAAGAAAAGTAATATAAACATTCTAATTTTGATCACAAAAAAGTGTTTCACTTCATTTTACAATTTCATCGCAAATTAGTACACAATTTTATTAAAACTATGACTAAATCAATTAAAACATTATCAACGGAATTGCACTATTAATGTTTGGTATAAAATTTTCACTATTATACACATCTTTTAAACAATTTCTTATTTAACGTTGTTCAAAATCACGTATAAGAATATTTTTTCTCCTATCGGAATACATATCTTTAGAAATAAAATTTGTTTTCCACGTCTAAAGACGTCAGTGGTGCAATTTTTTAATACATTCTTATTTAAAATTGATGTCGAAATAATTTACCGCTTCACTTTTCAAAATTAAATCTCTTGCAATTTTAAATAGTCCTCATTTTTAGTTAATAGTTTTTCTAGTTTTCGATGTACGGAATCACCTATTTTGCTTTTAATCTTTTGACATAATGTATCGAATTCTTCTATTATTTCAATTGATTCTGAGAGAGTACCTTCTTGCATTTCTTACTTATGTTTAAAAACGTAAATAGGTATTTTGGTACTTATATGTAATTTTATTCGTCTACATAAACACTATTTTTAAAGAATAAAGTATGTTCACATTTTATATAATCCGCTCTGTACTATTCTCTCAAATTCGAGGAATGTACCTCATTACCATACTTCTCATATAAGATTGCCCCATATGAGAAAGTGAAAAAGTATCCGATGTTCTGTTTAAGTACCTTGAAGTACTACACGGCATTATGGTATGGTATATTTTAACATTTTATCGAAAAAGAATTCCCCTAACCTTCCCTCCAGATCTACGAGCTCCTTTCTGGACATTGGAGTTTGGAAACCACCTCTTCCCAGGTTTTATGAAGAAGATTTCCACTGCCGATCTGTAGCAACGGCTGCCACTTCAGTTCTATCAGGACGAATACAACTTTACTTACAGGGTGACTGTAACTTCAGCTCTGTCAGAATAAATATAACGTTATTAAAGCTACGTCCCAAATATCAACTCTTCTATAAACTCTATTCCTCAACTCTTAATTCTACTCTTAACTCTACTCCTCAATTCTAAACTCGGTATTGTCAGAGTAGAAAACCCTCTTAACATGTCGTTCTCTCTTCAAAAGTCCGACGCTATTTCCTTCCTAATGCCTTAGAACGCTTCTCTCCTCGACTTAAAATGTATCTACCCCTTCTCTGACGATCAATTGATCAATTTGTTACCCATTGTTTCGTTTAGCCCCCACCGTACACCTTTCATAAGATTTTTTCCCTTGTTTATCTCTATATACAATATTTCCTCCGGAATATACGACATAACTGAATTTTGGGTAGCTCTCAAATTGCACCACGTAGGAGAATATAAATTAGATCGAAGGGTTCGCCTATTTAAGTAGTACATCACATTAAAATCTCAAGCGGATCTAAGCCGTATTTATCCATCTGTTATTAGTAGACTAAAAAGGGTTACCCAAACACAAAATCTCGAGAGGACATTTGTTTTCTCCACTAAAAGGGGTTCGACATACGCGTTCCGTTACTACTGTAAAGAGATTGCTTATAAAATATGTTTAGTTTACTTAAACGAAAAAACTTACTCGTAAGAGGTCTTGACTTTACCAGAGTTATCAACCTAGTTTAGCCCTGATCCCTTGCAATATGTGCAGCGTAATTCCACTTAAGTTCAGCCACCATTTCTTCGACATCTTTAACCTTTGTCACCGATTGGATGCAGCCATTTCTCCTTCGGTATACCTTTACAATTTTCTTCCATTCCAGTTTATTGTCATTTACAAAATTTGCTGAAAAACCAATGAAACCAGTGAATTATTTAAGTATATCCATATCGAACCCTTTGTTTATCAGGCAGAATTCCTTCGTGGGCCATAAGAAACAAGATTTTATGAATTGGCATAGACAGGTACCCAGAAAAGTTTCATCGTGCATGTTCCAACATAATTAACGTTCGTGTGTTACTTTGTTGCGAAAGGAAATCACTTCTTGTTACATTTGGAAGCGATCGTTTCAGGTTTTTAATGCACCTCCACGCCCACGAGGCGAACGCTAATGTAGTCATTAGTCATCTTGATGGAGGATCGGAACTACCTCCGAGTGAGATTGAGGACACTCGGTACAAATTGAATAATGATAATTAATTAACTGACAAGTGTGGTAAAGGGGGATGAGGCGGCGACACGCCAGGAGGATGTGTCGGTATAATTACCAGATGATAGCATTGATATAAACTAAGTTAGATGGGAAACGTGTATATTTGTGGAATCAATCAAAATAATCTCACCATGGAAATGTGCTACGTTCAGATATAAACCAGACCGTATCGTTGTAATATAATAATCATTTGAAACGTATCGGAGTTTTGGGATCCAATGGATTCTCAGCGAATTTGTTAATTAATTATTTTTCACTGATTCTCTTAAAAATGTGTGTGAATGATGTAGTCGCATATTTCCCATCCACTTATACTCAGACTGATTCAAGCAGACAATAACAATAATTAAGCGACCGTTCCATTTAATTTTGAAGATAGCCACGACATCCTTGAATATAGTTTTTTCCTAACCAAATTTGCATAGAAATATTTGTACTACTCCATACGAAACAACAACAATAACTTGATCTTGTATATATGTGTTACTTTTTTCAGTATGAGATACACAAAAATAGATGTGACTAAACATAATAAATAAGATGTAAATCGGATAAACAATTTGTAAACTAATAACATATATTACTTGTGTTTTCATATTGATCTAAATTAGATTTTGATTAAAAGAATTTGAAATTAGTTTATGAAAAACTTATTATTGACATTTACATAATAATTATAATAATAATACTGATTGAATGTCGTAATGATTCTGTGTTGGTCACAACGAAGATTGGATAATTTTCTATACAATGCGGTAATACTGAAAATGCTTAACGAAGAGACTTATTAAAATTTATGGAAAAAAATTATTTTCTCACTCTAACA
This sequence comes from Cryptocephalus moraei, assembly GCA_946251905.1. Classification (NCBI taxonomy): domain Eukaryota; kingdom Metazoa; phylum Arthropoda; class Insecta; order Coleoptera; family Chrysomelidae; genus Cryptocephalus; species Cryptocephalus moraei. Next base: position 22,733,006 of record OX276458.1, on the reverse strand, counting down.
AATGTTTTAGAAGTTTAAGTGACCTTCTAAACCCTCATCGTGGATACCAAGTCACTATAAGCTAGTGTCATAAAAATTGATAACATTTAAGATTCTGAAAACGTTTCCTATTATATTTTCATTTTTTAAAGAATATAACAAGCATGCAGCAATATCAGTGCAGACAATTCGAGCAAAAATACTTTTTTAACAGACGCCATTATTAGTATAACCTTCACGATAACTTACTTAAGGGGGTAAATGCTTTGTGAACACCAGATAAGATCAAATACACACCAGAAAGAGAATATAATAAATTCCAACGTGGGATGGATCGTTTATCGAATTTGATAGTGTGGGACTCCTCACAGTGCAGCGGTTATTCGAACTAACCCCCCTTTCCATCTATATCCATTGATCAAACACACTTTATTAGAAGAAGAGTATATCATCGACATCAGTTATGAAAACTGATATGATTACTTAATAGTAGTATGCTAACTTTTTATTACTAATTTTCTATATTCTGTATATTTCTCTCAAATAATTCGTTTTCAGAATTGATGTCCTGAATGAATTTATGAATGCCGATGTAAATTCTTGTATTCATAATTATAAAATGTATAATATTGTTTGTAGAAATATTGGTGCTTAGTTGTGAATTATTATGAAGCAGATTAGTTGAGTATCGTGGACAACCAAAAACGACGTGTTTGATATGATCTTAATAATAATTGTAATCAATAATAATAAATCATAATTAAGAAAGTATGATTAGAGCAAGGGTACACAGATGTTTCGCGTTTACTTATACGCACAAAAACACATCAAAAAATTGTACAACTAAATTAATAAATTAACTTAATGTTCTAAATTTACCGTTATACCAAATGAAAATCTTTGGTGTATTGATTCTTTGGTCCATTGTGCCTTACTGAAATTTAACATTTCGTTCTTTTCGCCATGTGTTAAAAGTCACCTTCATGAGAAATTTTAGGTCGATACCTTTTTATGGTCATATTTTCTATATAATACTATGATTTACTATATATTGTTTTTAGCTCTTTCCATTGCTAGTAAATGTATCAGAAATACACATTTAATCACTTGAATAGCTTCTGCAGAAACTGACCTGGAAACACAAAATACACAGAGTTTCCTTTTCATAATAATAAGGTGATATTTATATTTAATGACTTTAATGACATTTATCGATACGGGAGTAGCATACGAATCGATCGAATTTATAATGCCGTTATAAATTTTACATTTCTCAGTTAGAGACCTCGTTTATTCATCAGTAATCTAGTTAATGTGTTTAATTTCTCCTCCGTTTTCTTCGCGGTCATTTTTAGATCATAACAAAATGTTAATTTGTAGTCAAAATGTATAGCTGGAAATTTAATAGTTTTACTTGGGATAATTTTCTTATACAGAATTATAAAATTAATTAAATTCCTACTTATACCTAGTTTTAAAATGATTGATTCTGCTTTTTCAGGAGCCAATACTTAACCATAACTTTGCATCCAGTATGAAATCTTCGCTAGAGTATCATTTAGAGTCAGTTTTAATCGTATGCGAATACCAATAACTTAACAGTTTCAAATATTGTAACGTTTTTACTGTTTTACTAAAACTAAACACTACGCGGTTTGCCCTAATTAATAAATTACTAAATCTACACTTATAATTTATGTCACACACAGATGTTTATTTATTTAGCGCGCGCGGTCTCTCGTTCGTATATCTACACTCCGATTCTTCAACTGCCTCGCCTTTGGTCTGGCATTCCTTTATATGGCAGATAAGCGCCTTCTCGAACCTTCTGGAGAATTCCAGGGAATTCGTTATCGCGTCGAACCTTCTTGACCCTTCTCGTCTGTTCGCACCGAACAGAATTCTCTGAATCACGAATACTGCGAACTTGGGTAGCTCCCGGCGTGTTTATCTCGCGGCGAGCTGTTTCGTTACAATACTTTTAAACGAAGAACACCATCATAAAAGATATTCCATAATACTGGTTCCACAATGAGACCCTGAGGTGCCCTTGTAGTTACTTCTATTATTGCGCTACCTAAACCTGTTAAAGGTTTGTGGAAAACTAGTTTTCTATAATATTTATTAAATATTTAGAAATACCTCTATCTTTCAATGCTGAAGTTATGAAATGAAAAAAAATTAATTTATTGAATAGACCAAAAAATATACTAGGCGTAACTTTGTATTCTTCTAATATAGCCTCTGGAAGAATTTTAAGGGGACCAGGAGACTGTCGAAATTTTGTATTTCTGACTGTTCCATCCATTTCTCCTATAGTGATCAGGGGATACTTATCAGTGTTCTACGATTCCTAATTCAGTTCTGAGGAGAAAGAGGAAACAGTGATCTAACTGTTTTTAGTTTTCTCTCAATGGAGGTATTGGCACTTTTTCTGTTTTTAATACTTCTAGACTGGTTTTTAATTTGCTAATAGCAATTTACTGTAGTTTCTTCCACTTATTAAGAAAAATATGTAATATAAGTACCTTTTTTAAACATGGGGTATTTACATCTACGCAACCGTCCTAATCTTCATTTGAATCTTCCTATTTCTAAATTATACCAATAGGGGATTTTATGAAAATTACTTGGTTTTATATTTATACTATTGTTAGTATATGCTCACAGCAAATTTTGAACATTAATATTATCGTTATCAGTTGTTGAAGTATATAAATTTATTTCCAATTTTTCTATATCTAATTGCGATCCAACGCATGTGCCTATGTTATTATAGTTGTTATCAGAAGCATAAAAAGTAGTAGGGTTACGATACCTTAACGTTACATAGTACAACAAACAAATCAAAGACTCTTTATTTATAATTATAGTTATTTGCATCTAAATTTAATCTAATATTAATCTCATTTAAAAGTTAATTACGTATTGAAATCTGCATAATAACCACCTCTTTTATCAACAGATTTTATCTTAAATTCATTATGTCATATTATTAATCGATAGGGATCAACGAACTGATCCAAATTATTAATTTGTTTTCGATAATCGCCTTCGTTAAACAAACATTGAACTTAAACTTTCAAATGCCATGAAAATTATTTTTTTGTTATTGCCACGATACGATATGATCTTATTGTCACAGATGACGTCTACCTTGACTCCGATAAGAAATATTGATTGACAATAGTAGATGCCACCCCAGTTTGACCATGTAGGTAAGCGTTTCCTTGTAGATTTTTGAAGGTAGATCAAGGTTGAAATATTAATTAATAACGAATTGAAATTTATTTAGCATTTGTTTTGTATACAACTCGAATGAGTCATTATTTATATTTAATTTTCTTTGAGTAGCGATAAAGCTTCATACGACCAGCCTGTGTAGGTATATATGTGTTTTAAAGGTTCGATCCTTTAACTCGCCGGAATTCCAACAACGCCCATTTCTTGATTGAGTATAACTTTCAAACGTTACTAGAGACTTTTACTCGCTGATTAATCAACTTATTGATCTTCCTAGTGAGTTATTAAGAAAAAAAATTAAACAAATTAATCGGACTAAGAAGTTTTTTGTGTAGTTGTTTTTCCACTGTCGGCGCCGAAACAAAAGATTTAAAACGAGCTAATCTCCGATTAATGTGGGTACGCTTAACAATGCCTGTAACAATGGCGCAATGCAAGCATTTTTTTACAAGACATTTATTGAAAGGGACGCCCATTTTTCGACAGGTAGGCGTACGAATGTAACCTTGCTCTTCCCTGTTCCAGTTCTAAGGCGAGACGCATTCCGATCGGAAAAAAAGTTACTCGCCAGGATGGATTCTAGAATTAATTCTTTGATAAAATTGGGTCAGGTGGTAAAAACGCTGCGCTGCACCGTAATGGAATATTTAAATAAGAAAGTCATCAACTTGTCCACGGTCTGAAATTAAGCAGGAATAGGTTAGAGCTGGAGAAGGAGAGATTCGATGTCCGACTGAATAATTAAGTGCCTTGCAATATAAATGGTAATTTTCTGACGTAGGTAGGTGCGAGTATACAAAATGAAAAAACAAACTGTTAGAAAGTAAGAGAAGTACAATTTGCTTGGTAAGTGGAAAATGTGTCATGAAGGAAAAATATACCAAGCTTTAAAATTGAAAATTCTTGCTTGTACGTACATATTAGATGAATGAGGAGGGTAATGGCGCACTAAAAACATTCATATGAAATATATGCGTTCAGAATTTTATAGGTGTATGTATTCCGAAAATGTTAGCAGAATCTAATATTGGTAGAAACGTACTTTGCACAAACAATTTAATGGTCAGGAACTGGGATTAATTAAATGCTCTTTCAACCCCCTGGTTTACATGCGCAATTTTGGGAGGATTTGTGTTATATCTCTCTTTGCTGTTCTAATCCAGGTAGTTGGTGGCCAGCCGCGCTCTTTTAAGGTCTTCTATTTTCATAATAAGTCTTGCCATGTGGTCCTTTTGGCGACCCGTTAAATGACCGTACGATCATTGTCGGTTTTCGGCATTCTGGTGGTATTGCGTCGTTTCCTGTTTCTATTTAGTTTTTAATATTGGACAGAAACGCTTTACATTCATCTAGTGTTATTCAGGTAGTCTATTTTATACGTTCGTAGGATACAGGCACACTCTTCAATGTTTGTTCTTCAATCCAGCATAGTCCTTTATAACTCCGCACATAATATGTGTGAAAGGGTATTTCTGTCAGTTTTGTCGAAAATTAATTACACATCAGCATACTGATCTGAACGTAAGTGTGAAGTGATCTCTATAGAGAGTGGACTGTATGGAATCTCTCTCGTAGCTCGTGGGTGGCTGCGGAGATGAATCTTGTCTCCAAGTTGTAAGGCTGAAGACGGTCTCGTGGTTTTGAGATCAGGGCGTGACGTGATCTCTAGTTGAAGTTCTCGAAGTATGGAGAGAGGGCGTAACGTGCTCTCCGGGTTGGATCTGAGGGCGTGACGTGCATATCCGTAGTTGAAGTTCTAGTAGAGTGGAGAGAGGGCGTACCGTGCTCTCCCGTTTAGATCTGAAGGCGTAACGTGCAGATCTGGGATTGAAATTCTTGAAGTTAGAAGTTGTCGTAGCTTGAAGATCTCGTAGAACTCTCAGGGCGTAAGTGAGAGCTTGTAGGTTGGGGTGAAGAATAAAGACCACAACGCACTGTCGTTTTGAGCATACTAGGTATACTGGTTTATTACCAAAAATTCACAAGCTCACCGAGCGCGTTTATTATCATATTACCAGGACTGGTGTTATGCTTACGCGACTGATTATTGTCGTAAGATTTTGACATTATCACTGTAATCCGCGCTTTTTCGTCCACCTAAGCTACTCAGTTGTTTTAATACCCTCTTTAGTAGTTATTAATTACTTATTTAATAGTTATTAATTAATTGATTACTTTATCAGCAAGCACACTAAATTATTTCCCTGACTAAGTTGTTCTAATTAATATTTGATTACTTAATTTGCAAGTAAAGTTTTCACCTAAAATGTTTTTAATAACAAGTTGCTCTAAGTAGTTCCCTGTTTAATGGTTATTACTCCCTAATTGATGAATATGTTCCCTAAATTCCTTATTAAATCCATACAAGATGATTATGTTCCCTAAATCCCTACAATTCTTTTTAACTCTCTTTTATGTTGATCGTAGAGTCAACAGATCAATAATCACAATGGGCGCACAGGCTGAAATGCCCAAACTATTGAGGAAAATGATAGAAAGTGGGAAAGAGTGAAAAAGGTATAAGATTTCTATTTACATATAGCCAGGAATATCATATATGATGTTATGACCATAAAGCATGATACTGTAACGTTTTCACCTACGCGAGAATCACTACACGACCCGAGTTGTCTTACTTAATTTATTTTAACCACTTACACGCTAATTTATTTGTACACTTACACTTAGCACTTATCTATTAACATTTAATCTGGTTTATCTTATCTGACTGACTATTACTAATTAATTAATTTATATTACTTAATCTAATTTATATAGACCACTGTTTATTTGTTATTTCGTAACAATATGCAACTACTTATTTACGAGGTGGAAGTCTTCATATTGTCTTCAGCCGTCGGCAGATTGAATGGCGGTCGAATCGGGCTTTGCATATCGTTACGAAAAGAGCGGTTATGTGTATGTTCATGTTTAAGATTTAGGAATGGTTTCTTGGCCATAGTACGTTTTGCTGAGGTAAGTCTGTCACTTCGTTTTTCTGAGGATTGCACACTTTGTGTAGGTTTTTCATTTAAAATGATGCCTACGCATTTTCTGGTGCTACGTGAGCTATGATTTAGTTACTGGTAACCTTTATTGATATTACTCAATTTTAATTCTCTCTACCTAACGCAACATTGGATGCGACAAAGGCGGAAACAGACTATTGTCACCTCACGTGAGCTCACGTGCTGTCACGTTAACTCACGTCACGGGTAAAAAGTGCGGAGTATTATTTCACATGGTATTTACGTGTATTAGAACCAGACTGAGGTTACCTCAAAGTGACGTGAGTTAACGCGACAGCACGTGAGCTAACGTGAGGTGACAATAGTCTGTTTCCGCCTTTATTAATATCCCGTCGGATTAGTACTTCTGCTAATGCGACCAGATAAGGAACCGATATTGTAGGTTGCTAAATGCTAAATACGTTTTTCGCATCTCATCCCCCACCTTCTCCTGTTTCTCCAATCCTCTTCTACAAAATCTCTCTTTTCCATAGCATTTCTTATTTGCTTAAGCCATTCTAATCTGGGTCTTCCTCTTCGTTGTGCAGGTTGGGATTAAAAAGACTTTTTTTGTATTTGATTTTTTCCGTGAGTTGCATGTGGCCATACCACAACAGTTTTTTAGTAAATTTATTTATTTAGATTAATAAATTATTTTTTGAATTAAATTTTAAATATTCATCTTTTATTGCAAAATTACAATTTTTTTCAAAACTCTTTTAATAAACCTGTTTTTCATATTAATTTTAATGGAATGTGAATTAGATATCGTCTTATATTCCGGGCGCAGGACACAAATTTAGCTGTCCCGAAGCTTTGCACAAAATTCATATTAATTTTTTGTCTTACCTATACACTAATAAAAAGACACCAGAAAATGTTCCACTAATGTAAAGCGATGACAGGATTTGACGGTAGGGGTCGAAAGTTAACGTGCAAATACAAAAAGTGTATTTAAACCTGAAACTGAAAGAAATTAGAATTTTTAATTAAAAAAGGGAAAAATTTCGTTTAGAATATGGAAAAAACAACATTTCTAGCCACGTTATATCCGCAAAAGTGTCACTTCCCTACATGGTCACAATTAAATTGCGTTTAATAAGTATTTCGTTGAATAAAAGATAGAAAAATAACACTCTTCGCGACAATAACCATCTCGTACTTTCATCGCCATTACACGAGATCGTTGAAAGACTAATAATTTTTCTATTTTGCGTAATTTACTATTATGAACTATTTCAGGTTTGGACAAATGCTATTTTTCCTTAACGAACCTTTTGGTTATTGAGGCACATGACTACGCTACGCGGCCGTTACTGCTCACCAACCATGTGAATATAAAACAATTAATAAAACGTTTCGTTTAAAGCTTATTGTTCGTAATAATGCAAGATGACATGGAAAATACAAAGATAATAAACCTCCAATCTGGTGTATAGGTTAAGCGACGCAGCTATTAGTGAGACTTTCTTCGTTTAAAGTCACAATTAATTGAACTCCTTTATTCGTTTTTTTTTTATTGTAAACTATTAATTTACTAAATTTAAGAGGTGCCTAAATTTAAGAGAAGAAACAAGCAGGTAGACCGCATACTATAACGGCACCATTTAAGATACGGTCATATAATTTTTATTTTCTTTCTTTCATTCAACCCCTGCCATCACCCCATATACGGAGCTTTTCTATCGAAACGCATGGCGGGAAATCAAGAGCAAACGAGAAACTAACAGTAGTTCGTTAGTATGAGAGAGAAGGATGTTTTGCCACGTTGCCGGCCGAGCAGACAGCCCAACTCAACGATTATCGCGGTCGCGTATCGCTTTACACTTTCGGATGTATGCGGTACAGTGTGCGGAGCGGATGAATGTGATGTTTCGCGAGCTAGCAACATCGCAAAAGGTCGTTCTCTATTTAGTCAACGAGAAATATATGGGCTTTCTTTCGCTCTTATGTTTATCCCATCCTGCGACTCTTTAGAAATGGTCTGTATAGGTATTGTGGTAGAAGTCTTCTTTCTATATCGTTTATGAGACACATATGTAGAAGTAATAAAAGGCTGTCCCAAATAATAGAGGAATTTCTGTCACCGCTTCCCAGACTATTAGGTGACGTATTAAACATATCTTATATTTATTACTACTCGGTGATTTTACTACATTTTTTGAATGCATTTTTACGCATGTAACTTTTGTAGAAAACAGTTCCTCCTATGGGACGTTTACGTTTCGAAATATTAAACACGATTAAAAACTATTTTATGTTTCGTTCATTTGCAAGTTTGATATCTTATATTACAAGTTCTCTTAATTACATTTTTTCAGTAAGGAAAATAGATTTATAGTTAATATGGTATCGCGCACAACGGGGTAATTATATGTAAATTTCAAATATTATTTGCACCTTTAACGTAACTACTTGACCTATTTTTAATCCTTGAATAACTTTTACCAAACAAGTTAAATGCTTTTCTTTACTTACTTATTAATTCAAAGGTAGAACTGCCGAACCATAGAATTTCATGTGCGAAGCGACGCCCTTAGCGGCTTGCTTCTCTTTTCCTATTTTGGAGTCTATTGGATACATACTACCCGTGTCCAACCATGGTGGATCCTAACCTGTAAATGCCTTTTTTGCCTATTGCTTTGATTAAACAAACATTGTGTGACTGTTGCGTGGCTTTGAATTTATATTCCTGGGGACAAACGGGACGAATCAATCACACCTTGCCTTAAACGGGGCTCCCTCTTTTGTTCTCGAATAAAAAAACAAAAAATACGTTTATAATCAATCATACTTTAAATGAAACTCCTAACTTTGAAATGTACTCTGCGCTGCCGACTTATCACTGGAATCCGTAGCCGGCATTTTTCAAAAATCAAATGATGGACGACTTTTCATATCGTATATCTCATACATTGATTGATTGTTTTAACGTGGACTAATAAAACGAAACGCAGAATTGTGATAAACCCCCAAAGTTATTGAACGATAACCGCCGAATCACCCCACAGAGAAAAAACAAGGGGTAACGTATCGATTTGTAATTATCCGGGACCTGTAATTAATCACTTCCACGATAGTTGGTCGGTTACTTAAAGTTCAACTTTCCTGTTCACAATTATAAATTAATAAACATCTATGAAATAACCTCCATTTCCTTTGTAATTATAATTAATACGTACATCTATCTTTATAGGTTTGTGGAACAATCTAACAGGAATTGAAGCAAAATATGACTGGAAATTCATGTACAGAAGTGAGAAACGATTATAATAATGATACAATAATTTTATACCTAAAGGATAATTATATAATGACGCCAATAACAGGTTTAACAGCATATTTACGTTGGTTGTTTACTCCAAACCTGCGAAATATGTAGAACCTGGAAATACATATTAATTAAACTGAAATCCCAAGTGCAAACATGAAATTTGTAATTAAACTAATCTAATTAATAATTAACTGTTTACCGTCGTTCCGACAAAAACCCACTGTAGTTATAACACATTCCGAATTACAGTTTGAATAAATATCGGCGTTAATTTCCCAAGACTATATTGTAGATAAACCAACCAATTATTTTATCAATCCTGATTAAAGTTTAATTCGACGGGAAAATTACTGAACTGTCTCTTTGTAAGTTCCCTAATATAATAGCTGTTTCCATTAAGACGGTGATTAAAACTTTTTCTGAGTATCTTGTATATTCAAATTTAATGGAACTTGCACAAGTTAAGGGTTGTTTAATCTAAGAACCGAGTTAATGCAATCACAAAGAAATCGACTGCTTTTAGTCGCACAGCTGGAAAGAATGAGTAATAAAACAGTTTGACGACGAAGTGTTATCTATTGGTGTTTCCCAGTTGTTGAGCAGAATCGACAAAAGGGCGTAATTCGCGGCACGAATTTTTGTATTCCCCAAACGTGCGCCTTTTAATGTGAAAATATTACAACTGCTCCCGGACTTCCATTAGAATGATAAAATCCGGTTTTCGCAATGACGAACTTTTTAATTACTTTTAAGCGAATCTGAACGATCCGATTCCCTTTCTCTTCCTTTTATCTTTATGAGGTTAACTTTGATTCGTTTGGAAGTAATTAAGGAGTTCGTGAAAAAATCCCTCAGTCGAACGACAACGTGGGATCATTCCGGGTCCCGGGCGGAATTCGATATAAAATGTAAACAATAAGTATTAATGGAAAGTTAATAAGTTCACGGGGATTCGAGGAATAAAATGGAATGATTAGGGAATATTAAACGATATTAGGGTTGATTAGATTAAAGGACAATTGAAGGCGAAAATTAAAAAAAAAATAAATGTGACTTAAGTTTTTGATTAAGTACTAAGTACGGCTAATTTTAATGATTACTAATTAACTTTTTGATATAAGTTTTAAATTGACCTCAGAACGAATCGAACGCTGCCTCCAGACTATCTAGACACTAAGTTCTAGCCACAGACATTTCACTGCCTTCGGTCTTTCTTACGATTTCTTCGTATTTTTAATCAGGGCCTAATTGGCACCTCCTAATTTTATTTCTAAAAGGTAAGTTCGGGTTAATTGAGGATAAACGATAATTCTTTTCAATAATTCCGCTTTCTCTTATAAATATATAGTTTGCCTTAATATTTCATTTGTTCTTATATTTAAAATTAATATAAGGGTGAATCATGGTATCTTAATAAACATTATTGATTAATAAAATTAATTTTCGATTTTGTAATTTTCTCTGCAACCAAATTTCTATAGTTTAATATCTTTAAGAAATTAAATACTCTGTATTAAACTGCGACATCGATCAGGCTATTAGAGAGATATTACAAGTGTCCATAATGTCAAACAGTAATAAGGTCGACGCTATTTTGACATATGAGTGTGCACTGTTGCATTTTGTGATAATGATAAGGTATACTTTAATAACGTTAGTGCTTAACGTTATGAATTTACAGTTATGGTAAAGCGTTATTTTTATCCTTATGTCACTTTGGGATGGATTAGCATATCACCGTTAAAGTTCGGCAAAAGGTACCTAACCACGCATACCGTGTGGTAGTCATTGTATAGTAAAATAAATTAATAAAACTTAAAAAAAATAAAACTCTATTAGAAATGTGGTTGAAAAAAAACGAGTCACAATATTCTATCTATTTCCCCCTTCAAAGATAACTGCTGCCAGAACCGTCCATAACCTATTGTAACGTTTATTCTAATTTATTTTTACAGTTTGGTTACAGTTTTTACAGTGGATGTCAGCATAATACTCACTGGCAACGTGATCGCAAATCCGCATCGGTAAGGTCAGTGAAGCAATTCTCGGACATTGGAAGATAACATTCAACAAAAACTAACAACGTTATCAAATAATTGAAACCAAAGGGTAACGTAACTCAAAATGACTGTATAAAAGCTCGAATTTTTGGCAATAAATCAGTATACTTTGTATGCTCAAACGAAGGTATATTGTGGTCTTGATTCAAGTCACCCCTAATCTTAAACCGATCTGTGAGAGTGCATTTCGGAAGACCTAACTTCACCCTAACCAACGATCTCTCACGTTACGCCCTGAGAGTTTTACCTAGAGTACGTCACGCCCTCTCTCCACTCTACGAGAACTTTAACCCGGCCATGCACGATACGCCCTCAAGTCCACACCGGAGATCACGTCACGCCCTGATCTCCAAACCACGAGACCGTCTATAGCCTTACAACCTGGAGACAAGATTCATCTCTGCAGCCGCCCACGAGCTACAAGAGATTACATACAGCCCACTATCTATATAGTAGGAGAGCTGATGTCAGAAAAGTCGACCGATCTTCACAAGTTTTTAACTTCATTCATATGATGGAATATGCCACTTTATTAATGAAATTGCGTTTCTCCGTTTCTCAGGCTGGTGAATATTTATTGTTATTTAAGAAAAACGATTGTAAAAAAACGGAAGAATTTTGACCAATCTGCACAAACCCCAAAATGCGCATACTGCTTCTTTTCACCAAAACAAGGCGCACCGAGCTATTCTGCCAAGTCTGACTGGTCGGAAAATTATTCTGCCTAGGTTTTTTCCACGGAAAAATGGAGGCAAAATTTTGACCAATCTGCACAGCTTCCAAAATGGTAAATCCGAGTTTGTCATGTTGAATCAAGTCCTCGAATACCATTCTGCCAGCCTAAAATGGTCCGAAAAATGTTCTGCCAAACCATTTCCCGAGAGGAAAAACTGTAAAATTCAACCAATGTGCACAAGCTCCAAACTATGCCCACGACATTGTGATGACACAGAAACCTTATGCAAACTATTCTGCCAACCCTATTTGGTCGGAAAAGTGTTCTGCCAAGTAATTTTCTAGTAATAAAATTTTGAAAATTCGACCAATTCGCACAAGCTTCAAATTTTGCACACGGCTTCGTAATTACACAGGAAGCTTATGCGAACTATTCTGCCAGCTTGAAACGGTGCGAAAAATGTTCTGCCAAGCAAGTGTTGGATAGAAAATCACGAAATTCTTAAAAATCACCTCGAACTTGTAAGTTAATTTGGCAATTTTCCCACATTTTTTGGTCAATTTGAAGAGATTCATCCCTCTACTTTTTTCGTTAAAATTCAATCAGAATGTGGTATCAGTAAAATGTATTCAGAGAAATTCTAAGTGATCTGAGTAACATGATAATAATACCTAATTCCTTTATGTTACGTAAATTCTATTAAATTGTGATTGAAATGTTGAATTTGGCTATGTGTTATGGCTTCCAAAGAAAGGGATTGAAAAAATTACGAAAAATTATTTATTTTGTTATTATTAAAGATATTTCTTTACATTTATTCTTTCCTTTTTTTATTCATCATATTTATATTTATATGCATCATTATTCATCATCGTCGAAGACTTTTTCTTCACTTGAGGTATCTGACATATGCAAATGTTCACCTTCAGCTTCATCTAGGGATAGAACCATTATCAATTGTTAAGTAAACAAGTTACAGTTTATCTTCTCATTTAAAATTTCATGCAATTTATTAATTAGTTAATTAATTAATTAATTAACCAATCAATTTTCACTTTTTTTAGAAAACTCCTAATTCGTTTTGGGAACTCAGCCGCAACGTAAATTTCCATAGTTACATCTACTCTTAAATTTATTTTGTCGAGTTTTTGGAATATGGTTGAAATGTAGCTGCAGGGGGTCCACTTGAACTAGCTAAATTTTGAAAGTGGTCTATGAGAAAAAAATCGATTTCCTTGAAAGCTTGGCAGAACATTTTTCGGACCGTTTCAAGCTGGCAGAATACTTCGCATAAGGTTTCTGTGTCATAACGATGTCGTGACTTATTGATTCGATACCCGAAACTCCGTTTTTAAAAAGGTTTATTAATTAAAATTACAAATAGATGTGTACTCTACAATGGCTACATTAATACTGAAGTTATCCCCACTAGTTGGGTCTATTTATATGTAATAGTGAATATGTATGCTACATCAGCACTTCATGGCTAGGAAGCTGATGTAACGCCTCCCCTCACAGATTCTACTTCCGACGATCAGGAAGGAAGTTGAATGTCTTGGAGTTCGATTGCCTCGTTGGTCCTAGGTCGGCGGGTCATCTCTGCGAATTTCCTAATTGAGAAGTAGGTGACCAAGAGCAGCAAGGCGAAGTAAAGGGCTACAGTCCAGGTGCTGGGAATATGGTGAAGAGAAGTCGTTTCTAAGGCGGGCTCGTTTGCGATGAATTTTCTTTTAATTTCCTGTAGTTCGTCGAGTTTCAGGTCTCCCAAGTGAACTTTTAGGGTTTCGTTCACCGTAGTACGTGTTCCGAACGAGATTTTCGGGAAGAGGACAGCTTGGTTTGGAATGGTAGCTGGTTCCAGGTTGACTATCATGTCGGATGGGCTCACGATCCGGCAGTTTTTCGGGATGTCGAGTAGATACGTTCCTTTAAGGTTCAAAATCTCTTCTTGCTGGTGGCATTGTAGTTTAAGGGTGTGTTCTGTCGGCAATATGGCGATCCATTGGTTGGTATCTTCTAGTCTTCTGAACGTCGGTCGATTAATCACGATCCGGGTTTGTTGACAGTTAGAGACGTTTCTGAGGTCCAAAAGGTGGGCTTCGCATGGACTGTCGGATGTGATGTCCTGAGGCTCCGTTTGATCGCAAACAAACATCTTCGGAGATAGCTCCATGCAGTCGTCATTCGTAATAGCGTAATGCAATCTATCTTTTAATAGGAATTTACTTTTTGGAATAATCGCCTGGAACTGACTTCCATCATATATAGGAATCGAATAAAGATGATACATTTCAAATTCAAAAGGATATACTATAGGTACATTTAGAATGTAATTTATTCTATTATTTAAAACAAAGCAATTGATTTTAATTACCTTTTCTAAAACGAGTGTATTTTCTAGACTGATTTTAATAGGGAATTGATCGGAAATTTTGTTTTCAATCGATTTTAATTCTTTGTATAAGTCTGAAGTTTTTATTATACTAGGATGCATAGTACCTAATTTCAAAAAAGTTATTGAATTTTCGATATCTTGCAAAATTGATATAATGATATTATACATTTCTATAATTTGAATAAAACTGTCTTTGATGTACATGCCTACTCGTACGTGAAGATCTTTGTTTGGGTTACCTTCAATGACTGATGCTATTAAATTTAATCTCGATTCTAATAGTTTTTCGTTATGACTTATTTGCTGAATAGTGTTATTAAATTTATTTACGAGAGAGATGGCTAATGTGTTTTGAGCTTTTACATTGGCTGATAACTTGTTTTGATTTGACTGTAATTCTTTAATTAAGTTTTCATAGCGTTCTCCGTCATTTGCGTCTAGATTGCCTGAAATTCACTTAAATATTGAGCCTAAGCCGTTAAACAATCCTCTCTTAATCCGTTGCGGATGCGGTAAAATTTCTGACAATTTCAATTCAACTTTTTCTTCCGTAAATTTAACGACTTTTATGTAATTTGAAACTTCCTTCTCATATTCGTGATTTTTACTTAATAGAATTGTGATATTTTGGGTACTTAATTGTAATTTATTAATTTCTAAGATAATGGGATTTAGGTCGTAATAGTGGATGATGGAATGGGAATATCGTTTTAATTTTGCTGTTCCGATTTTTAGAGCTATTAGTCCTGGATTGTGCTCGAGATTGCGCGAGGTTATGGTTTCTTGCGTAACGAGAATTCCTGGTAGCCTGAAATGAGAGAAGATACACGATACTTAGTATTTACTTATCCGGATTGCGCTAAGTGTTTTAAGGAAAAATGAAAAATTAGTTAATCAAAAGAATATAATTTTTTCAGTGGGCGTTTAAGGTTGTTCATGTGAATTTTTGGTTGTGTTTCTGTAGAAACAGTTTTTCTTTTTTGATTGACGTTGGTTACATTACAAGATTTTTCGAATTTATTTGCTTGTTTTTGACGTGTATGTTTCTTCACAAATACCTTTTGAGCAGTATCAAATAATTCAGGTTTATCTCGATTTTTATTAGCTTTTGCCACTTCTGCGTTCTGCCACTTGAACTTTGTTTTCCATTAGATCTTGGTTTATTTTTGAATACATGATTTTTGAACGTTCTTTATGTTGGTTTACATATTCGTTTAACAACAATTTGTCGATTTCTAAATCAAATGGTTCATTACTGGATATATGACCGCTAATGACATCAACAGGTTTCAATTTTGTGGTAGAGTGGATCGAATTATTGTATGAAAGTATGGCATATATCATTTTCATTTTAACTGAGGTTTTAGAAAATCCTCGTGTGTTGAGTAATCGTAAATGCTCTATTATGGTCGAATGGAGTCTTTCTATCATTCCATTGGACTGTGGGTGATTTGGGGAGCAAAAGTGAATTTTGATTTTATGGAGCCCTAGTAATTCAATGATAACTGAATTTTTGAATTCGGTACCGTTGTCGGATATGATCATGTTCGGAATACCGTGATGGGAAAAGAATTTTAGTAAGTTGTCAGCAATTTCTGTTGCATTGTTGCTGTTAAGAGGATAAGCTTGAGCGTATTTGGAAAAGCTATCGATAAGTGTTAAGAATTTGGTTTGTTCGAAAGTAAATGTATCTATATGGATTATTTGAAAAGGTTTTGAAGCAGTTGGGGTAATGTTTAAAGTCATTTTAACTGGTTTTCTGTCGTATTTACTCTGTTGGCATATTTCACATTCATTAATATAAGTTTGAATGGATTGCTTCATTAGAGGCCAGTAATATTTTTCTTTTATTTTTTGTAAAGTTTCTTCCGTTCCTCTATGATTAGTCTTGCTTTCGTGGTAATTCCTTATCGTGTCTTGAATATCATGCTTGTCGGTGACGTCGAGTAGTTTCTTCTTACATCTTTTAAATTTAAGTGACGGCCATTTAAAATTTCTTTGGAGTACTACTGAAAAGTTCTCGTAGATCTCAGGAGATTCAAAGTAAAGATGATATTGAATGTCAGGGGCTATGTAATCTTTTATGAATTTTACAACATCTTCTTCAAATTTATTTCTTGAAAATTGTACCGAAATACGTTGTTTCTTCTCAAAGAGGAATGTTATTTTTGGTACGGATGGAGAGTGTAAAACTGAACTGATAATGATTTGATTTTGGCCATAATTTACAGGATAATCCGTTATAGGAATGTCAACAACAGGGTGTTGCTCATTATTTGAGTGTATTGTATTACCAGATTCTTCTTCTTTGTTATTTTCGACGTTTTCTGATGGTTCTTCCGGCAGCTCGTTTGAAATGTCTTCGAAAGCATTGTCTTGATTTGTTTCATCAATATTCACTGCCATAGAGATTGCGTCAATATCGTTTGGGTTTAAATTAGTATGATAGTTCTGACTAGGGTTGTTATTGTCGGTTAAATTTTGGGTGTCTAAATCTAGGTATGTGGGCGGAGAATTTGGCTGAAATGTTATATGAGGGTTATCGAAGCCTTCGATGTTTCGCAGGTTTTCGTCTAATTTCTCCCAAAATGGGTTTGTTTCCTTTGCGTGAATTTCTACCCTGGACAAAGCAACTGCATTTGTATTTAATTTGCCCTTTTTATAAATTATATTGTAGTCATATTCTTCAAGCTTTATTCTCCAACGTAGCAGTTTCGAATTTGGGTCTTTTAAAGAGAACAACCATTGCAAGGGTTTGTGGTCGGTAATAATGTTGAATTTTCTTCCGTATAGGTATGGTCGGAAGTATTTGGTTGCCCATACTATCGCTAGTAATTCTTTCTCTATTGCTGAGTAGTTCTGCTCTGAGTCATTAAGGGTTCTGGACGCGTATGCTACAGGTAGATCTTTTCCTATTATTCCTTGTGAAAGTATGGCTCCTAAGGCGACATTTGAAGCATCGGTAGTGAGATTAAAAGGTTTACTGAAATCGGGGTATTGTAATATTGGCTGATTAGTTAAAATATTTTTGCATGATTCGAAGGAAGACAAATATTCGTCGTTTATTTCAATTTTTGCATTCTTTTTTAAACATCTAGTGAACGGTTTTGTTAACTTAGCGAAATCTTTAATGAAGCGCCGGTAGTAGCCTAAAAGTCCGAGAAATCCTTTAATTTGTTTGGGAGTTTTTGGTAGTGGAAAATTTTGAATAGCTTTAATTTTGTCTGGATTAGGTCGTACTCCGTCTCGTGTTACGACGTGACCTAAATAAGCGACTTCTTTTCTAAGAAATTCCGATTTATCCAGTTGTATTTTAAAGTTGGATTCTCTTAATCTCTGGAAGACAGTTTTTAATCTTTCGAGGTGTTCTTGTAGTGATGTGGAAAAAACGATAATATCGTCCAAGTAAACTAGGTATTTCTCGTTCTGTATCCCTCGTAGTATGTTATCCATAACACGCTGGAAGGTGGCTGGAGAATTTTTTAGACCGAATGGCATGCGAAGAAATTCGTAGTGGCCATTTTCAGTGTTGAAGGCGGTTTTTTCGATGTCGCTTTCTCCCATCTCGATTTGGTGGAAGCCACTAGCGAGGTCTAACGTGGTGAAGTATTGGCATTTGCCCAGCTTATCTAGAAGGTCGTTGATATTTGGCAATGGGTATTTATCGTCGATCGTCTTTTCATTCAATTCTCTATAGTCAATCACGACTCTCCATTTTCTTTCACCAGATGCATCTGCTTTCTTTGGGACTACCCAAATAGGCGAAGACCACGGCGAGTTACTTGGTCGAATTATGTTTGAGTTCAACATTTTTTGAATTTGTTTCTTTACCTCTTCTCTATGAATAAACGGGTACCTATAAGATTTACTATATATGGGAGTTTCGTCAGAGGTGCGAATTTGGTGTTTAATTTTGTTGGTAAATGTAAGCGGTGTAGACTCATTGTAAAATATATCAGAATATTGTTCGCATAACGATAAAATTTTTGATTTTTCTTCGGTGTTCAAGTGATCGCTTCTTATTCTGGACAAGTCTAATTTAGTTTTGGAGGTGATTTCAAAGTTGTTCAAAGATATATCCAAAAGTTCATTTTCGTTGAAATTTTCCACGGTTATAGGGTTAGAAAGATCAAGTGTCAACGTTTCATCTGTATTATTTAAAATCGTGGTCAGCGCTTTTCCGTTTCTCGCTGTGCTTAGACTTTCAGGTATCTCACAATTGTGAATCTTAGTGTGTGGAATTATGATATCACCTTGTTTTACAGACGTTTTTAATTCTATCACTTGTTCAACGCGCGGAGGTATGGTAACATGATAATTCGCAGAATTGTTAGTAACGTGATAACGTAATTTAATTTTAGCGTGAGGAGTAATAAGAAAATGATTATCAAAATCTAAATGCGCTCTAAGTAACTTCATATTGTCAAGTCCAATTAGTCCGTCGAATACGTCATGGAATTTAAATAGATAGAATTTGAGAGTTCCGTGTACATTAAACAATTTTGAGGTTGGTATTTCCGCACTGTATTTATGTGCTGATTTTTGAAATACAGTTGATACAATGAAAGGTTCATGTTTAATACAATTTGGATAATGTTTAAAGGCTAGATTTGGGTCTATGAAAGATTTTGTTGAGCCAGAATCAATCAAAAATTTTAGGTTGAGTTCAGGAAATACTAGGTATGGCAATTCGTTTGAATCGGTAAGATTGAATGATATTGTTCGAGGTGTTAAGTTGGGTGTTCTAGGTGAGGCGTCCGTTGAAAATTTTCGTACTGATCATAGCTATAGTCTGGTTGATAGTCGGTATAGTCGATATCGTATTCGTTATTAATCTCTTCGATTGCATTTTCATCGTAATAAGTATCGCAATTTTCGCTTGAGGTGGTGGGTGTGGAGGGATGGTTGGAATTGTTATTATCGATCTGGTTTACTTCGGTATTGTAAAGTTCTTCAAAAATAAAATCAGGAGGACCAGTATTTTTGTTTTGGAAATAATTTTGTGGTTTCGAAGTGTTGCGTGTGGATATACTCATAGGTGTAGGTTTGGGAAGTTGTAGTTGACGGTTCGGATTTGGTTTAAAGACGTTCTGGTTGTTACTGTTGTTAGAGGGTTGTCTGAACACTTGTGAATTTCGTAAGAATTTTGGTGGTGGTAAATCCGTTCTGGGACGTATAGGAATGGGTTGTGAAAGGAATGTATTTTGGGCTCTAAAGAAATTGTTAGGTGTGTTAGTATTTATTTGTGGTCTGAAATTAAAATTTGGGGAATTCGGAACATTTGGAAATGGGTTTTGATAAGTCATTGGTCTTGTTACATGCTGGGGTTTGACATTGCGTTTATCCGAAAAGTTTTGGAAGTAATGGACGTTTTCCTCTTTTAATACGAATTGTAAAGCCTTATTTAATGAGTCGGGTTGCATGCATCGGATCGTAGTTGCTAATGGTTCGCGTAGACCGGATAAAAAGGTTTTAAGAGCAAGATCTTGATAAAGTTGTCGTTTTACATTTTTTCCTTCTTTAGTAGTTTCGTGGGTATCAATATAGCTACATAGTAAATTCAGTAAATGGAGAACTCTATCGTAAAATTTTTGTGGATGTTCATTTGGGCTCTGTTTAAGCATTACCAGGTCCCTATTGAGACAAATTTCGTCACGTTGATCAGAAAAACTATTAATTAGTAGTTTTTTCAAATCATCCCAAGTTGTCACTCCATGAATGTTAATAACTGATTTAGCATTGCCTTTTAGTTTTGAAATTACGGAATTCAGCAAATAAATGTTTTGAAAAGAGTTTGGGTTTGTTGCATTATAGAAATGTGTAATTAGAGATTCGCTTACTGCCAAAAATCTATTTAAATCGTTCGGGTCACCATTAAATTCGGGGATGCAATTGAGATATTCAGCTTTGAATTCGGTCATGATTTCTAACGATTCTATTCTACGAGATAAATTTGATTCTACTTGATTCGAGTCAGTTACAGGTTCGCTTAAGTTTAGTGTATCGAAGAATTTAGTTAAAATTTCCAAATCTGACATGTATTGTCTAGATAGATTGCACTTACATTAGGATGACGAAGATTCGGAGCATCTCTTAACTTCTATGAGTGTCCTCGTCGAGCTTGGCGATGTGGGTCCAAACAGGTCGTTGACTCCTCGCGAATTGGACGATGTGGTTCCAACTCCGGTGTCTTGTTGGCGATGAGCTGCTTCGGTCCGCGGTGGATTGGGGGTCTCCGTCGATCGGTACTCCTCTCCTTCACAGCACGATCGTTCACAAAAATCACCTTCGATTGTCCGGTTAATCGCTGATACGAACTTGATCGATCGATTCGAACAATCCGAACAATCCTACTGACTGCGCCACTTATTGATTCGATACCCGAAACTCCGTTTTTAAAAAGGTTTATTAATTAAAATTACAAATAGATGTGTACTCTACAATGGCTACATTAATACTGAAGTTATCCCCACTAGTTGGGTCTATTTATACAGTATGTCCCCGGATTGAGTTTACAAGAGGAAAAAATATTTTATCTTTCATTTTACAAAAAAATGATAAAGGAATAAAGTTTTTTGCTTTATTTCAAATGACCAAATCTGTAATTAGAATTACTAAACTGTCGAACCTTTAGTTAGAATTAAAAAATTTATTTATTTTTTTCAATCACAACGTTAAAAAAAGAACTAGGCTAGAAACAATATTATTTAAAACTATTTTATAAATTCGCCACCCTTTCAGCCCACAATTAGACTCTAAGCTGCAGTTCCTTGTACCTGTTGCGAATTTCTTCGAGTGTCAAGGACGCAACAGCATCTCTTATACGATTTTTTAATACTTCTACATTGTTAGGTAAGTTTTCCATTTAGACTAGTTGCTTCAAGCGTTCCCACAAATAAAAATCTAAAATAGTTATGAGAGCTTGGAGGCCACAAAATACGACCATTCCTGCTAATTCAATTATTTTCGAATTCTTGATTGAGCCAGGCAGCAACAATGCACGAACAGCGTGCTGGACAACCATCCTGTTGAAAATACATCCTCTGCCGATAAGCACGTGGGAATTCACTTGCTTATCGATTTAAATAACTTAATATTAACTTTAATAACTTAAACCATCCAAGAAAAAATTCTTCAACATTTCCAAATAATTGTGCTGATTTATAATAGCATCAAAAAAATATGGCCCTATTACTCCATGGTAAGAAACAGCACACCACAACTCTAAAGTGAGGATTAGTATCGCTCCAATAGCGAACATGTTGTGACGCAACAGTACCATTGCTAGAAAAAGTTGCTTCATCGGAAAATACAATGCTCTTGTGAAAATTTCGGTTCTCCATTATTTTATCTCCCATCCACATGCAAAAATGAAAACGCTTTTTATCATCTCCTGGTTCTGACGTATGATTAGAAATAGGGGTATAATTTACGTTCCTTCAAAACTCTCTGAATATGGGATTTGCTCATATTCAGTTGAAGCACCCATCTCCGCAATGGAAGTTTAGGATCATATTCCACCAAATCCAAAATTAAAACTCTAGAAGCATCATCTTCATCACGTACGAGTTTTTTTTTCTTTAAATTCAGAACAGAACCAGTTTCCAAAAATTTTTTCACCAACTTTTTTATACCCATTCGGGAAACAGTTACTCCCGGAAATTATTCATTGAATTCTTCCGCAGTGTGACTGTAGCTATATCCCCCAGTACCGTAACATTGTATTAAATATATTTTTTGTGACAACTTTAACATTTTCACCAAAAATTACAGAATTACAGTTTGAAGATATTTTTGACAAATAAATTAGTGTTTGACGTTTTCAAGTCAAAGCCTTCTACCACAAAAAATAATAGATGAAATGCGATGAAGAAATTGAAAAAAAAATTTTTTTTGAAAGAGATAGGTATGTAGTATTGAAATTCTAATTACAGATTTGGTCATTTGAAATAAAGCAAAAATTTTTATTCCTTTAGCATTTTTTTGTAA